>JARJCQ010000028.1:0-1267242 GCA_029281465.1 Mycena epipterygia | reverse complement strand
GTCCCGAGCAGACTGTACGGGATGCGCGCTACGTCGATGGAGCGCATCGAGGTGGACCAGCAGCGACTGACCATACCCGGTCGTTGTCGAGGCAGCAGTCCAGTTCGCAGCTGAGCGACCTCGCCGAGTGAGTTCCTGTATGTCCCAAGCTGATATTTGTATTTAACAGTGATTCTACAGCTGCCCTGTCTGTAATCGCAATTTGGAAGAGGTCGGTGATGCCACTGCACAGGAGGTGCACGTCAGGACCTGTCTGGAAGGCGGATCCGGTCCCACGTCCCAAGCACCCAAGTATCTGGTCTACCGTCTTCCCGCGGAAAGCACGCTGATTGGGCTGGAATGTGCGTTCCGTTCCCCGCTTTTGAATGTATCGGGACTAATCGGGCTTTAGGCGTGATCTGTCTGGAAGAGTTCGCAAAAGGTCAGATTATTCCGAGGCAGCGGTCTGCCCTTTGTAGCTTACTTGACATTTCAGGTTCGATGGTTGCGCGTTTGAGTGCTTGTGCAGCTTCCATAACGGTACGACATCTCGGTCGCGTCGATATGCATGTTTCCTGAAAAAAAAACCAATTCACAGTCTGCCTGACATCCTGGCTGCAGCGCGGCAAGAGCTGCCCCATTCATGCGCGTTGATCGTTTCGCAGGACTCCGTAAAAATGGCCGACGCGGATTTTAGTCGAACCAATATGTGTTGCCTGCAGGTGTTACATTATATTTCGGGAATGATAAACACTAGTCGCCCTCGTCGCGGGGCTCATAGAACGTGCTATATGATAGCTTGCTCGAGTCGATCCGGATGATATCACCATAGTCTTCCTCGTCCGGCTCGACTATCAATTGACCTTTGCGGCCGTCGTCCTGGTCGTCCTCGAACCATGACGCAGGTCTCCGTCGCTGTCTTCGTCCTCGTCCTCATCTTCTAGGTGTCTGATTCTGATGGCTTGTGGTTCCTACGGGGAGGTTAGTTTCATTTTTTCGGGTCCGAAGGTTGCAAATGCGCACATGAACGCCCACATTCGGGCCTCCCTCTGCTGGCGCGTTAACTGTTCTCCTGGAATGGACATGCCCATCCGCCTTCTCTTCTCCAGTAGTCGGTCCTGCCTCTCTTTGTCGGCGGCATGTCGGTCTGTTCCAGTTGAATGGCTTTGCATGAGAGCGCCAATTACCGTCCCATCATTGGCGGGACCCTGAGATCCGCCGTTAAGAGCGCAACGGAAACGAAGGAAGAGAGACGCACGAATTTCGAGAGGGCTTTGCGTTTCGCCTCGAGAGTCGGGCTGGTGTATGGTTCCGGTGGCGGATCCACAATCATATCATCTTCGCCCTTGATTGTGCTGTTCTTGAGTCCGGTGGCGATGGTGTCCATCCCCACCAGCTCGACTAACCGTCCTTCCACGGCGGCTTGTTCGGCCGTAACTCTCCCCATCCACGACTGACCCTCCGCAGAGGTTGATTCGCGGCTGTAAGGGAACGACGTCAGAGTGCGCTGCGGGCAAGCTGGTGGGCCACGTACGGGGATGCTAGCAGGCGTGTGTTGGTGCTGTGGAGGTCCTGCAGCTCGCGCAGGGACATTTCGGAGATCGGAGTGCGCTTGGGTTTGGGTGCTGGTCGGAAGCCAGAGGGAATGGCGGTCTTGTGTCGCATCGGGGATGCGCGGTTGATGCTGCGAGTTGGGGAGGTAGGCGACGAGGGTTCGGAGGACGTTGGGGAGTACATTGTCTAGTAGCACTTGCTCCAGTCGGTGAGCCGCTTATATACTTTTGACTTGGCCGCTTTGGGACACCTCTCCCACGCTGCTTTTCTCGCTTCACGCCGCCAATTTCGGTCATCTCTCGTTTTATTTCCATACAGAGTACAATGCTGCGCAGAGCGGATCGTAATAGTACATCTCAGGCTTCCTCGGTTATCCTACAGCCTCCATACTACATGAACATATCGTCCTGAAACAATCATAACCGTTAGCAGAAAACCGGTGGATGGGTTTGACGGCGCACCATCCCAGGAGGCATGAATTCGTCGTTGTCTGGATCTCCGGTCCCTCTGCGGGGACCGCCTCTGCCACGGCCGGGTCCCCCACCGAACGGGCCCATGCCAGGCCCAATCGGATCAAATCTAGCTCCAGGAGGCGCACCCATCGGGGGGAGAAAGCCGTCGCCGCCCCAGGGTCCTCGGGCGTCAGGACCCCTCTGTCCACCGCCAAAGATGGGATGACCAGGGCCGACAAACATGCCATCTCCGCGATCAGCACCGGGGAAGAGAGGTGGGGGCGAAAACGGGTTGGCCGGGAAAGGGTCCAAGTCTCGCCTACCGATTTCCAGAGGGTTTCGAGGCCCGAAGGTGGGTGGAAGTTGGTAGGGAGTGTCCCCAGGGAAGACTGGAGGTGGCTGAAACCGAGGCTGGGCGGGAGCGGGAGCGGGATTGGCAGCGCTCGTGTTCGATGTGGAGCTCGTCGTCGGAACATCCTCAGTCTCCGTGTAGCCGTCTTTGCGGAGGCCAGGAACGAGTTTTTGAATGATTTTCAACTTGAACTGGGACATGAGGTCTGCCACCCGATTGGAAGAAATGAAGCCATGGATTAATGGCGTTGCATCGGAAGCACTTAGATTGTGGGGGTAGAAGGACGGCGAAACAAAATCATTAGTGGGGATGTCAAGGGACGAAGCCTTGTCACTCTTATAGAAACAGACGTTACATCGGGGAGTAATACAGCTACGCGGTGCTCACATACCTCGAGCGCGATGGCGTTGATGAGAGTGCGGCCTCCAAGTTTGGAGACTTTGACGACAAACTCAAGACTGCTCTGATCGTGCCTGTAGCGGAACGTATAGTGGCTCGGGCCATTCTTATTCCACTCATCGGGGAGAACAGACAAAGAGGTGGTGCCCGGAGAGGAATCGTCAATGGCAATGAGACGAAAGGCTAAAGCAGTCATTGCGGCATGGAGCAGAGCGGAGATTCCATCCTGCGAAGACGACAATGTCTTTTTCGACGGAGTAGTAAGGTAGGCAGCAACGCGATAATGGCAGCAGGGTCAAGGACGTTGGCCATAGTGGAATCAGTCAAATGGTGAATAAGATACGCGTAAGCCCAAGGCTTTGGGCAACAGAGGAGATCGGCAAACATGACACGTCCGATATTTGTGCGGACGGATTTGGCCCAAAAATGGGGTCAATGTCTGATACGATGCGGCTTCGGGCCTCAACGGAGCACCATGTCCGATATATACCGCTGACGGAAGTGGCCGGTCGGGTACCATGTCCGATCGCTTTCAGGGCCGCAGGGAGCTCAGGGCGGCGGTTCGTGGGGCGCGTGGGGCTCCATCCCCGTCCGTTGTCTCCGGAATATATTTGTTGTCTTGCTCCTTTTGCGTATACCTTCTCTCCTTTCCTGTCTAAGTTTCTCAAGACAATGCTTCAATTAATTCACACTTTGATGTCATTTTACATTTTACAATCTCAGTTCGTGCATGGCCTTCAGTTCCGTTCTTCTCAATTCCTCTGTCTATTTTCATATGGCGTACCGGTGCTATGCGCGCAATGAGGGAGAAAAAACAAATTGACTAGCAGTCACGCTCGGTGATCACCGACGCGACTCGGCTAACTTTGACGCGTCAAGATAATATTCCTACATGCCCAATGCAAAGCCCGCCGTTCATAAGCTACTTCTCAAACATTTCTATTGAAATTTCAAGGATATTGCCATCTGAGATTCAAGGCCTTTAAGCATCCCCCGAGAGCTATACGGCTAACGATTCACAACCTTTTCGCGTCGTGTCACATGCGTGACCCTGTTACTCTCGACTTTGTGCACACCACTTCAGTGCGCTTTTCCTTCACCACTACACTAAGATTCTGCCTACTTACCATAACTAAATGAAAGGCGCCACGCAGGCTCATGTAGGCTGCCAAATTGGACTTGCCGCCGACTACCTGAGGTGACTGGTCATCCGACTCAGGCTCGTCGCGAGTCGCCGACTCGCTTGTCATTTTGATGAGTCCTGCGGTGCGCGACCCTGTTCTAATGTTTCGGAATGACCACTGAACTAACCTTTCTAGGGACTTTGAAACATCTTGTCCTCCAAAAACAGGTATCACCGGTGAAAATCACAAAATGCAGTCGGGTAATTGAGCCATAAATTTTGCCAAATTTTTTTTGCCTTCCACCACGCACTTCGCACCAACTCTCACCAACCATTTACTTCAATCGCTCCCTACTCACTCCGACACTCAGTCACTTTCCTTGCTTTTTTTCCCTATCGCATTCGCATTCATATCCTGAAGCACTCCAGTCATGCGAAAAAAGGTCTGTGACAACATACAGCAGTCTGAAACCACTCTTATGTGCTCCCTCTTTTTTTTCAAGATCGTCGTTCCCATAAACCTATCTTAAAGCCGCCCTTCTAAACTGGCGTTTATAAATTCTTATCGTCCCCTCCTCTGGTTTTTCCTCGCCGTTGTTACTGCCATGGTTGCTATATGCAGCAAGCCCTGTTATCCGTCCAAGCTACCAGTAGGCTCGATTCAGCTGGCCTGCCCTTGCAGTCTCTCTATCGGAAGCCTTCATTGTCATCTCTCATTGGTCTGTGTTTCACAGCGCCTTACACAAGCAAACATACTCACATATTTTATAGTCGGCTATTCACATCCTGAAATGCTGCCCGTCCATAGATTCATAGCTCCACCAGTCCGGCTGCACCGTACTCACATTCCCACCTGCGGCTTGACCGCATGTCAAAATACGGGTTCCTTGCAGACATGGCACTGCAACCCTCCCCGAAATCCGACACCGCTGGTCGATGCGGGACACCTCCATCACCTCCATCGAGCTTCTACCTGGCAGAATTTACTTCGGAACGAAGAGGAAGCAAAACACCGGTCAGCAGTATTCCTTCTCTCATCACCGCCTCCGACATTCGACATCTACATCTACGAGGTGATCAACTTCCTATGAGGATGATCTTCTTATAATGATGACGACGACGACGGATATCCATCACGTCGACTTGCCCGGACCACATCATCAATCCTCTCAATGATTTCCCCAGACTCGATCGCATCGATGACTTGGCAAGAGCCCGTGTCTTCCGTAGATCCACGTCCAGTATTCCTTCCCTGATCACCGTATCCGAGTCCGACCACGATTCTGATTCTGATTCCACTTCGGACGGCGACGATTCAGCACACTCCGATAACAGTGAACCCACCAGTATCCTGGCTATGCGAACGATTACAGATGACGATGGTTATCCCCCAGAACCTCGGACACGTCCTCCCGGTCCAGACGACACGCTCCCAGACACCCTGGATGCTGTCGTCGCCTGGCTAAATGCCCAGCCTAGTCCTTCCACCATCAAACGCAAACGGTCCACATCCTCTTCTTCTCGGCGTCACCGTGGTGTACCTTTCAATGGAGGAGGAGGAGGACCATGGGGTTCGTCGCCAATAGATGTTACAACCTCCGAAGAAGAAGATGAGAATCTCGAGAGCTTTACACGAGCAGAATGGATCGGGGTGGGAAAGGTCTGGTCGGAACAAACTTCCCCGTGCAGTCAAGCAAGCTCGGAATGCAGCTCGCCATGTACCTTCAGACGCTCTCGCTGCCGCTATTCCCGCTGGCAAGCTCACAGTGACGGCGCTACTATCTCAAGACCTTCCCGAGCCGTCGAAAGATCTACGACCCGCGGTCTTCACAACTGAAGCTGTTTCAGCTCAGCCATCGTTCGAAACTGCTTTCACATCCATTCTGTTCCTCGACAACTTGCACTCATCTTTCAATAATGCGTGGTTAGATGGCGCTACATCCATTCGTTTCCCCCACCTTCCGTACAGCGAGTTCCCTCTCTGGATTGAGAACTTTCTCCACCATGTCAAAACGCTTTCTCAGCAAACGTCGACGTTGGGAGCAGGCGCGGAAGTGGCTGGACAACACCTCTAATGCCGTGCTTCCTGATGTTTTATCTGCATGCGACGATATTTTGCAGATTCTGCCATGGGATGCCCATGTACCTGGCTTGAGCCCATCTGTTCACCTCACCACGCAGATCTCGCTCTTTTCCTCAGCTCTGAGTGGCTGAATGACGAGATGATCAACGCGGGTGTGGATTATATTTTGCGACGGCTGCAGCCTGGGAGCCGCGTTCGGATCCTCAATTGTCTTTTCATCCAATCATTATTCAATGCCCGAGCATGCTCCGAGTCATACACCCCGGCCGCCTTCTCTCCGATCGAAAAATCCATTCGAGCTGGAAATAGCGACATCATCTACTTCCCCCTTCATATCAACGGCAACCATTGGACCCTGCTCAAGATAATCTGCTCAAGAACACCATATCCATAGCAGATTCTCTAGGTGGTCTCCCGCCGACAGCTGAACTGGATCTTGTCAGATGGTGGTTGGCCTCGATCCTAGCCGATGCTCCTTTCTTCACCCTAGTAGAGCCAGACTTCCCCTCTCCCGCCAACGGGACGGTCACTCCTGCGGTATCGTTGTTCTTAGCACCTTAGCATCGATCCTGCTAGACGAGGAGATTTGGGCACCAGCACACGCTCCCCGCCATCGCATGGATTGGTTTCTTCGTCTCACGGAGACCTTCGCTGATGAGAGTGATTCGGTATGTATTCCTCACCTTTCCCGGTTCACTTATTTATCAAAGTCGCATCTACAGGAAGAATATATACTCGTTGATTCGACAGATTTTGCACCTACGCCGGAGACATCTGACTATGTGTTTTCCCGCCCGAACACACCATCCCAGTCATCCGTATCCTGGCCATCGTCACCGGAGATCCATGGTATCATACCGGATGTAGCATCCGTTGACGGGCTTCAGTTCGAAGATACCGACCTTCTTCTCGGCTCGCCCATGGACGCACCGGAGGTCGTATCCGTTGATGGGCTCGGGCTCATGGACGCACCAGATGTGGCATCCGCTGATCAACTTCAGCTTGAGGATGTTGATCTTTTCCTCGACTCGCCGATGGATGTCGACTGCTCCTCTGATTTCATCCCGGATAATACGACTGACTCCATGTCGTCGTTCAAGCCCTCCACTTCGGAATATTATGCTTCCGACGGAGAGGATTCTGATTCCCGTGAATCACGGCGCCTTCATCGACGCCAGCGTACCACAAGTAGACCCAAAACTGGGTCGTCGTGGGATTTCCAGAAGCGACTTAAGTCTGCAGCAAAGGAAGCTGACTTCCGTGCAAATAAGTCTCGACTAGAGACCTTCCGGGCGAAGATTTTACTAGACGATCCTAAAGCGGAATTTGATACCAAAGATCTGCGCCGTGTGCGCTGTTCTAGCTGCGCCAAGTACATCGAAATGCGGGTTTTATATGATCTGGGGCGCTGGAAAGAACACCGAAGAACCGCTACATGCACCAAGAATCGGGGACACGGCCTTTCGACACAATCACTCTTCGCTCTCGGTTTCAAGAAGTTGCCACGGGGCAGTTCTACAGCGATGGCTTCCACACCACCGACTCGTCTCCCTCTGCCCTGTCCGGGATTGGCCCGGGAGTCGGACGAAGACGTTGCAAAATACCTCGCGCGCACAGCCGTTGCTGGAGGCGGAGCTCCTTCGCGTTCTCAGATAGCGATGGAGCTATTCTCTGAACGCTTCAAGGACCTTGACCCGAAGCAACATCGCATGGTTCTGCGGCGGGAGCTTTCATTGCACAAATGGAAACTTGCTCGTGCCGTTGGAGCAGTGTTCTCGACTACCTGCCTTCGGGAGGTCCAGACGACGATAGGACAAGAACCACAGCCTTGCTCGGAATGTCAAGGGCTGTACAATCTGCATACTTTCAAGGTCGCCCTTCACCGTCCGATGCCAGAAGAGGCTGTGATGAAATATGTCCCAATGGGATACCGCGATCCAGAACTCGGGAAACTGTTTCTCATGCACACCGGCCTTCGCGAGCTCGTTGAATTGGTTTGTCGCTAATAGTTGGCTTCACATTCTTTACTGACCGGTAATACAGGATGATGGAAGGTCACCTTATCTCAAATTTGCTCAAGGCTGCGCAGATGGGACCTACGACTCAGACACACTTACAGGGATGATCCAAGCGCTTGTCCTGAAGCAGTCACGTCTCCAGAGGGGGAAATCATTGAAGAACATGCAGTACCCACCCGAGTTCGACCAGTTCTGCAATCTACTTGCTTCAACATCTCCCCGGGCATATGCGACTTTTCAAAAAACCTTCGGCGGCCGTGGAACTCGCAGCATGAGGTACGGAAACTAAAGTTGTGAACTCGCCTTCAGGAGCTAATATAAATCACAGGGAGGTCCACGCAAAGCTGCCCAAATTCGGCCCCGGTATATCGGGTGCCAATGTAGCCCGAGCGGCCGACATCCTGATCAAGCTGGAATATGCTGGGCCCCTCGGTCTATCCTGCGATGATACAGCACTCGAGGCAGCAATCTCGGTTTATCAAGAAACTAAAAACACTTGCCTTGTTCTCGGCGGTGTTGATGGCGCAATCAGGGTGACCGAGGACGACGACCTCGATGCCGTTTTAAAAGCTGCGCAACTCAAAAAAGCGGATAAGGTGGGAACTTCTTGAAATTCGTTATATTGACATAATGCTGACTCTATCACCAGCTGCGCGTCTGGCTGTTGTCTATTCCACTGCCAAAAATCCCTCCCATTCTCATTGCTGCCGATGCTCGTGGATCTTCGGTAACATCTGAGCAGCTTGCAGAGAAGCACACCCAGCTTTTGAATACCCTCCACGAGTATGGTATCCACCCTATCTCCCTTGCGACAGATGGGGCGGAAGTCGAGCGTGCGGCGCAGAGGATTATTGCCAATTCGACAACTTCCCATCTCGTCTACGGTATCTCGAATCCTGTCCCCGGGTGCGACATCGCACTCAAGATTCCGTTGGCCTACGGCGCTTATCCCCTCATCATAACGCAAGACTCAAAGCATGCTTTGAAGACGGCTCGTAACCAGATATTTACTGGAGCCCGTATCATTGTCATAGGCTTCTACGCCGTGTTCTTCTCAATGCTCCGAGAACTTGCGGCAGATATTGCCGGGCCGCTGTTTACGCGTGACGTCGAGAAGGTTGACAAGCAGGACGACCGTGCAGCAGCGCGGATGTTCTCAGCCAACACTCTTGAGTTCCAGCTGAAAAACTACCCTGGCCAGATAGGACTTTCTGTCTATCTCTTCCTCTTTGGGGAACTCATTGATGCCTGGCAAAATCGAAATATATGTCATCAGGACCGCGCCAAAATGGTCCTCCGTGCACGTTTCTTCATCATGGCATGGCGAACTCACATTCTTGCTCATCCGGATTACTCTGTCAGCACCCAATTCATCTCGCGAGAGTCTTACGACATCTTCTTGACGATCTGTGACGGCCTCCTTTCGCTCCTCGTTGCGTACCGCAAGTACTTCCCCACATACCCTCTTCTCCCTTGGCTTCATTCCACCGAAGCCTGCGAGCATCTGTTTGGCATGCTTCGTCAATTGAAAAAGGACTTCAATTATGCGGACGTGCTATATCTCGAGCGGAAGTTGCGCGCTCTCCAGATGGGTGCCTTCGGCAACTTGTCCGCTGACGAGCAGGCCAATCAAGTCTCTGCTGGATACCACCATACTTACTTTAAAGCCGACGACCTCGATACAGCCGTTCTCATGCAGTACCCCAGCGACGCGGACATGGTCAAGGCCTCAGAATACGGCTTTTCAGAGGCAGCGCAGCTATTGAAGCTCGTCGGCATCAATGCAGAGGCGATGCTTCGAGATTACAAAGACCCGGTACCAACAAACCTAAAGCCCTACGTATCGACGCAATCACGGCCGCCCCGGACTTTCCTCGAGCTTCTCGCTCTGTACGAGACGGTGCCCCTCAAATCTTTGAAAGATGAGCGCCGATTCGAGTCTTGTGAAATGGCTCTGGCTGCCGAGTCTCTTGACAAATCTCTTGCAATGTATGTATTGGTTTCTCAATCCACGACCAGATGCTGACTAGATTTCAGTGACGCCCTGCCTGACTCCACTGAGGAGTCCATCGAACAACTTCGAACAGACATCCAAGCGCACCTCTCGGTCTCAGAGCCCCAGGTAACTTATGATTCATTGTATTAATGAATACCTTTACTGATCACGACACAGGCTCCTCTCCCTTCCAACTGTGAACTTCCCCTTGTCCGGAATAAAGTACTCAATGACTCAGTCCTCGTTTCGGAACGACTTCGTCATCAAACGAGATCTACGGCGCAGGCAGTTCGACAACACGGCAGGCTATCTACCATCTTGGTGAACGTCAGCAACGGGAGCTTCACTGAGAAAGGCCCATCTCTTCGACAGACCCTCATGAAAAAGATAGCTGCACTGGTTCCCGTCTCCGACGCCCTCAACAAAACCACCGGCGTTGATCGTTACGTCCGACATGCGGGAACTTTCGGAGGAGCAGGAGAACCCGCAAATGCTCGCACTCAGAACAAGGCAACGGTTCAGGCTGTCGCCGCTTCAGTGAGCATACACGTATCACTTAAATATCGTGCATTTGTTAATCTCATTGCATAGAAATTTGTCAATCTCCGTATTCAAGCACTTGCGCGTCATCAAGAGATCCACGAAAACATGCATCTGGCGAATATTACAGACTTCAATCCTCTCAAGCCAGGTGATTTTGTCGTCGCCTTGAAACCTGGTGGGAGTGCACCTTTCGAAGTGGTGCTCGGAGAGGGTTCGCTCGTTCTGCTTACTATATGCCGCCATCTGCTGACAATCATTGCAGTGATCACAATGTACACAAAGAACACCATGCACGACTGGATTCCAATGGCCACAAGTGTCGGAACCCCGTCCTACATCTACGTCTCCGTTCATCGCCAGATCGGAGGCCCCCTGTTCACCTCGATTTCATGCCCGCAATTGGCATGTGGAACTATCATTCAGATTCCTCGCACCCATCTCCTTTTCTCACTCGCGTCATTTTCGAGCAAGATCACACAACAGGATGTTCCTACCGCAGAGGGCTACCCCCACGTCCTTGTAACACTCTGCGAAATGTCGTCTGCTTTGTTCCAGAAGTTCCAGAAGCACCAGCACTCCCTCAGTATCGCCATCGAAGAGCTCGTGAAGATGGCCAAGTACAAGAACGTCGATACCGGTCCCCAGGAACCCTTGAGTTTCGCTGTGCTGCGAGACACAGAGCATATTGAGGAGGATTAGTACACCTATTTAGCTTCAATGGTCTAATACAGTCACTACGTCTACTGCTGCATGTATATAAGTGTTTTTCACAATTATGCGGACGGAAGTCGCCTCGATGGAGGTCCGATCCCTTATGCTGATGGAAGTGCGTCGCTCAGAGGTCCGTTCACTTGTGCGGACGGAGTGAGCCCAAATTTGAGCTACCCGATATCAATGCGCACGGATTTGGAGGGAAAATGGGTGTACGGAAACGGCAAAAATCGGCAAAAATGGATCGGACATCTAACGAGATATGCCGATCTCCTAGAAGAGTTCGCGTCACGTCACAATCATTTGGGTGACGCGTGTCACCGAATCATCGGCTCCGACAACTCCGATCCTGCACTTTTTCGAGTCTTCCTCGTCCAGCCTCGTCCTGGACTCCTCAAGAGACTTGCACTCAAGTTCGGCGGGCACCAAACCACCAGAGGCGTCTATGCCTCGCTTCAGTCTCAGCCCTGATTTATACTGCCAAGAGGCCGACACTCAGCGTCGGGCCGAGTGAAGTCTTGAAGTCGGTCGAATCGGCCAGAATCTTCAATCCAATGTCATCTCCACCTTGCCTTCGCATATTCCGTAGGGGTTCATTTTTTTGTATCTCTCGTTGTTAAGTTTCATCTCCGACCGAACCTTGTATACTCTTGTCCTTGTATTTCAAGTGTGGCTACCACTTTAATATGGACTTACTGCTGTTTTACTGTCAACTCTTGCTGTGTGGTATATTCAACGGTGAGCCCGCTTCATTATCGACTTTCCTTAATTGAGCTTACTACAACAGATCGAGTCCCATTAATTGTGAAACCCAGGTTGCTGTTGTAATTGCCACAGCGGCGTTTTGTTCTCTTGTTCTCTTGTTCTCAGTTCTCATCCGTGTACATATAGGCTGGTGTGTCTCGATGCTTTTTTGTCCCATTTCATGACTTTCTCCCTGCAGTCCATCCGTGAATCATGGAAAAGCCTGAAGAGTAAGCCAGCAGTCAGCGAACATTAAATTTGCTGATATGCCCCAGAAGCTCCACATATAAATCTGCGGTCGCTCTGGAAGCCCTTCCGCAGCCAGATGAAGACCAGCGGCCCAAGTCTCGAGGATCTCCCTCCTCCAGAGCTTCGCAGTTACGTCCTCGACATGCTCCAACATTATCCGACCTATCGATGGAGATCGGGAAACTCACCAAACCAGAGCTCTGCATAGAACTCGCGGCTGTTCAACGCTAGATTCAGTCCCTCACATTGCCTCATTCGAATATCTCCTGGGAGGAGAGGACCTACATTTATATGTGCGAAGGCTGGTTGTTGGGCGCGCTCGAGGTCTATAATGAGGGCTATCGGCGTGAGCGCAATCTACAGTGTGTTTGCCAGATGTATGCCCAGCGAAAGAAGCCCCGTGGCGAGTCCAAGCCGCTCCGGAGTCCCTGGGCGCCACCCGAAACTCAGCAGTTAGAAACTCAGTATCGCTCCGATGTGACGCCACAGGCTCCCATGTCGGAGAAACTTCTGCCTCCTCCGCTACCCACTGATTCAAATGCTGAGTCGTAGTCGGTGCCCCTGACACCGATTTCTGGCCTGGCCTTCTCCTATGTAACTACTCCTTGTTCTGTCGCTCACGGTCGGACGCCGAAGAGGGTCTCTATCCCCGACGGACCAGCAGCTGGGTGGCAGAATAAGGTTCGCCATTCGACCATTTTAACTTGGTTCAACTGCTCAAGTCGCCTGTAAGAGCACGGCGATAGAACCTTCCTAATCCAATTTTATCCCACTCTAAACCTCGGACCCTATTTGCCCACTTCAGCCAGCACACCCAAAGATCTCCACCCCTTCGCCACCTTGGGAGTAATATCGGCCGCTACCACATTCACGACGAGCGTTAAACAAGTCAACTTCTCCCGCGAGAAATTTCACGACAGGCCATCCCGTTACATGCGCCCCGGTACCCCCACATCCAGTTGCCTCGAGGAACGCGCAGCTCTCGAGGATTGAGCGTCCTGAAATCCACGGAAATCGAGGAAGCATGGCACCGGCTTCGATTGCGGACTTTGGTCGCCCATGCCTGGATCAATGCGTTGTGTCTGGGGCCCCAGGACAATGGGATGAAGACCGATCCTCTGCGAGCAGTACTGAGGACGAAGCTGCCCTGTTGCTCTCTCCCTTATCGATGGTATCTCCGGGTCGGCCGAAATTGCAAGCGCTCCCTCGCCATCTTTGAAACCAAGTGGAAGCTTCGTAGCGACTAGTGATATCCTCTCGACTGTTCATGTTGTATTGTACGATCGTGTTTATCTCGTAGGTTCATAATCATTTTATTTCAACGCAACCACTCAGCCTGAACAAACTTAACTCGTCTTCACCAATACCATCCCATACAACATATTAACCCCAACCCACTTGTTCGCCCTGCGACCCAGCTCGTTCGCATGCGCCTCATCTTCCACTCGCCGAATCATCGGCGCGCCCTGGAGCTCGAAGCCACACGCAATCGCGGCAGCTTTCACCTCAGTTACCGTATGCACGAATTTATCCGTCGTCACTCTTACACCCTGTTCGTCCACGAATCCGGCCCCCGTCCGAGACCCCATGTCTTCGTGCATGTTCGTCACCAATATCCAACCTCCCTTGCGCAGCAGCTTATGCACGAGGCCGAAGAACGCAGGGAGTGAGGGCAGATGCTCGATGACCAACGTGCTGATCACTGTGTCGACTGTAGGCGGAAGGAAAGACTGCCACGGGGGAGAGTCCTGGATGATGTCGTACTGGTTCAAGTACAGCCGGGCGTCGTCTAGCCGTGATTTCGCTCGAAGCAGCATCCCGGGCGTCGCATCCACCCCAAAAACCTGCCCGACATTCTGATACTGGAGGATCTTCTCGGTGTTACGCCCCGTCCCGCACCCAAAGTCGAGAATCGTTTCGACGGGTTGAGAAAGCAGTTTGGGGAGAATCTCATTTAGTAGCTCGTCGTCGAGGAGCTGGAGAACGTTCCCGTCTGAATCGTAGGTCTGGGTCATGAATGAGTATTAAATAGCACGTACATAGTGGGAACAGTAATTCTTCTGACCTTTGCCCAGAGATTGTATGCTTCAACTACGGGTACGGCAAGGTTGGGTTTTGTGAGATTGGTGGATGTATTGGAGTTCGGGTTGCTCTCCATATTCGTGCCTATCCTTGAGGGCAGAGGGAAAATGAGGTCGAGTCAGGCTGCAATGACAGATCTGTTGTGATCCGAATTGAGCGCTTGACTCACAGTTGCAGGGAGGTTGACCTGACTCATTCCGGAAGCTTACACAATTTTTTCTTTTCCCCGCATAAGCTGATCCTCGCCGACCAATATGTATACAGCAGGATAAATTAATAACGCCGTCCTTCTAGGGACTGCAACTTGGTTACTGACAATGCCACTATCCATTTTTTTCCCATTCTGACAACGTTAACGTGAGCGTGAGGTATCGGCATCAGCACACTCGACCCCCAGTCGTAAGAACAGAAAACCTTGTTGCCATGTGTATACGCGTTGTTCTGACAGGTGGACGCGTGGGTCGGAGTTTGAATTTCCTTGATTCCGCCCTACCACCATGGACGTGGACACTACACTGAATCGCGTCGACGAGCTGTGGTTTTCGGACAGCGGCCTCGTCGTTCAGGCTGAAAACAGCCTCTTTCGCGTCTCTGGCGCCGTCTTAGCCGCTCGCTCCCCAGTTTTCAAAGACATGCTCTCCTTCCCGCAACCTCCCGATTCCGAGACTATCGAGGGCTGTCCCGTTGTAAAGCTCCCCGATTCCGCGGCGGATATCACTCGCTTTTTCAGGGCCATCTTTGACTCATCGTAGGTGTCGCTACTCGAAACGTTTTTTTTCGGAGGTTGGCTAATTTGCGAGATTTCAGATTCTTCGAAACTTACCCCACGGAAATTGATACGGAGACTGTCCTCTCTATACTCCATCTCAGTAACAAATATGTCGTCAACTACCTTCAGCGTCGGGCCTTGGTGCACTTGTCGTCTCGTTATTCGACGACACTGTCCGGGTACACCCAGTCGTTCACCGCGACTTCATTGTCCGATGAGGGGGCAGATATTTCCCCTCATGTTGCCACTATCTATATTGCGCGAAAAGTCAACGCGCTATGGATTCTTCCGGCGGCTTTCTATCTTATCGCGCAAGCAGACGATGAAGCAATCGACAAAATCCTCGATTGTGTTCCTTATGCGAACGAATCTGCGGCATTAAGTGGGGACGATCGAATCACGTTCCTGAGGAGCAGCCTGCAGATAACTCGGGGGTCAAATGAACTGATGAGTTTCCTGACTGAAACCATTACAGGATGCACAGCGGGACAGAACTGTATCAAGGCTCGCCTGTGTGCCGTTCACGAACTACAAAGCTACATGAAAAATAACAGGGAGGGGACATACAATGACCCGTTGGCTGTATGCGAGGAATCAGAAATTTGGGATAATCTAGCGAATGCTTGTTGCCTGACTTGCTACAAACATTTAACGGAGGCGCACCAGGTGGCTCGACAGAGGTGTTGGGACCAGCTCCCTACATTTTGTGGCCTGCCTCCATGGGAAGAGCTCGAAAAAATGAAGGCAAGCGCTCTCGAGGTTCGTTTCACTCAAGTCCTATGACGATGCACTCACACTATCGCACCTTCATACATACAGATCAACTAGCACTGTGCGATCCGTCAAAATCGAGCTGAAGAGAGGATGTGTACATGAACGACCCATGAATGAGTTATTTGGTCCGGGTGCGAGGGGAGGATGTTGTAATCACGCCGTGTAGCGAGTTGTAATCACCGAGCTGCACTGGCGCCATTCTGGTTAATTGTGAAAATCGACATCGCTTCGAAATCATTCCTCCAGCGTCACAGACGTCATGATAAAGCACAGCCCGTTAACGAATACAGTGGTTCATGATATTGGTATACATCGTCTTCACCCCACGTGCACATCGATGCAGCCTTGACGTTGTTCTTCGTCGAAGATTTGATGCCGAATCTGCAAAACAGCCTCAACATCGACCTCCTAATTCTTCAAGGCAGGGTCGAGTCCCAACTGCAGCCTGACTCATACCGGAGGCTTACCTTATTTGTCTTCCCCCGCATCAATGGTATAATTTTTGGCGTCCAACGGGCCGGGGACAAATTAGGCGGAATTCACCCGCTTTCTCATTTTTCATTCCGGCGACCTGAGCGTTAGGTATCGGTATAATGTGCACGCCCTCGGACCCCTAGTCGTAAGAATTACTTGGAAGTGAGGGACGCAAAAGAAAAGGCCTTGTTGCATTGTGTATACGCGTTGTTTTGACAAGTGGACGCGCATGTCGGGGTTTGAATTTCCTCTTTACCTTTGATTCCACCCTGATTCCACCTTGACACCCCATGGACGTGGAAAACACACCGACGCGGGTCCACGACCTATGGTTCCCGGACAGCGGCCTTGTCTTTCAGGCTGGAAACAGCCTTTTTCGCGTCTATGGCGCTATGTTAGCCGCCCGCTCCCCAGTTTTCAAAGACATGCTGTCATTCCCGCAGCCTCCGGATTCCGAGACCTTAGATGGCTGTCCCGTTGTAAAGCTCCCAGACTCTGCAGCGGATGTCGCTCGCTTCTTCAGGGCCATCTTTGACTCATCGTAGGTGCCACTCGAAACGTCTTTTTCGGAGGGGTGGCTAATTTGCAGTACTTCAGATTCTTCGAACCCTACCCCACGAAAATTCGTGCGGAAACTGTCATCTCAATACTCCATCTCAGTAACAAATATGCGGTCGATTACCTCCAGCGTCGGGCCTTGGTGCACTTGTCGTCTCGTTATTCAACGACATTGTCCGCATACCACGAGTCCAGCATCAGAACTTCATTGTTCAATGCCTGGGATGGCGTTTCCCACCATGTCGCTGCTATTCATATTGCACGAAAGGTCAACGCACCGTGGATTCTTCCTGCGGCTTTCTATTTCCTCGCGCAAACAGACGATGGCGGAATCGACGAAGTCCTCAATTGTGTCCCTTACAAAAACGAATCCGCGAAACTGAGTGGGGACGATCGAATTGTATTCCTTAGGAGCAGTTTACACATAACTCGCGGGGCAACTGAAACAACGACCTTCCTCAGTGAAACCATTCCAGGATGTACAGTAGGGCAGAAATGCATCGCGGCTCGTCTGCGTGCCGTTCGCGAAGTACGAAAATATTTGGACTCTGATGAGGATTCATACAACAACCCACTGTCTGTAGCGCAGGAATCCGGGATGTGGGATGTTTTGGATGACGATTGTTGCAAGACTTGTTCCAAATTTTTGAAAGCGGCGCACAAGAAGGCTCTGCAGGCGTGTTGGGACAAGCTCCCTGCATTTTGTGGCCTGCCTCCATGGGAAGAGCTCGAAGAAATGAAAGCAAACGCTCTCGGGGTACGTTTCCCTCGAGTACGATGGCGATGTGCTCATATTATCCCACCTTTATTTAGACCGACTAGCATTGTGTGATACATCAAAGTCGAGCAGGGAGGATGTTATTACGCCTGTGCAGGGTCACTGAAGTCGAGAATGGCAGTGGAAATTCGAAAGCCCAAGAATTTTAGCGCGGATGAAGATCGGCATAGTACCAACATCGTTCAGGAACATTGACTAAAGACATGATATTTGGAAAACGGATATGAAAGTACAAAGTATTAACAAATACACTGTCATTGTTAATACACTAGTCCATTGTATTGGTATACATCAGTTCTATCGTCGTCACACCCACGTCTATAGCGCAGTCTTGACGGTTGTCGAAGGCTTGATGTCGAATCTGTAAAGTAGTCTTAGCGTCATCCTCCTAACCAAAGGCAGCGAAAAGACATACGCATCCGAGCGCCACTCGTTCTCCTGCTGCACCACTGCCGCCTCCTTCTCAGCCGAGCGGTTCACCCACCCCTCGGGGTGCCCGCTCTCCGGGAGGAGGGAAGAGTCCTTGCTCGCCACAACCTTGAAATGCTTGCCGCTGTCGCTCGTAATGCTGTCCACCGTGCTCGCTGCGTCGTTCTTCTTGCGCTTGAACAGCTGCCCATCCAATCAGCATCACACATCTCAGCACGGGAAAGAAAGACTAAACGCACCTCGGCAAGCACCTCCCGCCTGCTGCTCTCGTCGCCCCCGCTGCCCTTCGCCTCCGCCATCCTGTCGCGCACGCCCACAAGCTGCCCGTCGACGTACTCGAAGCCAGTCGTGATCGCGTCTGCAACCGCCTTCTGGAGCTGCTTCTTGATCAACCGCGTCGCGAGCGGCTTGAACGTCTTGTACAGCAAATCGTGCTTCGTGTCGCGGATGCTGAACTTGAGCGACCCGACCTTGACGCGCACGCGCGACACGTTAAACACCGAGCGCGTGTCCTTGGACGACGTCAGCGTCACCGTCGCCTACCCGTAATGCCGTCAGCGCCAGCTTCACATAGATAGATAGGCGAAGGAAGGAACGCACCGTAAGCCCCGACCCGCCGAGCAGCACGTCCGCCAGCCCCGAGTCGCTCATCTTGATCCCCGACTTGGTCCGGAACGAGAACGCCACGTCGCGCATGTCCGCGTGGATCTGTTCGAATGTGAAGGTGACCTCGTGCCGCCCCGCGTCGTCCGCCGCGCCCTTGGCTGCGTACGGGCTGAAGCGCACAAAGTTGTGCGCCTCGACTTCGACGACGTTGGGGAATAGGTGCCGCCCCGAGAGCGTCAGGTTCTCCATCACGAGGTCATAGGAGTCGTCCGTGTACTCGACGCGTGGAATTGGGATGTAGCCGGCCTAAAAAGGAAAAGAGCGATTAGAAATCAGGCAAAGCAGTTTTCAGCTACGAAACCCACCTTATCCACGAGGGTCGGCAGAATGACGTTTCGCACATCCTCCCATAGCGACTTCTTGAACTGTAGGTTCCCCTCCTCGTCGAACAGCAAGTCGCGCGTGAGCCGGGCAAAGTCCTCCGCGAGCGCCTTGTTCAGCGGGTCTTCTGCGATCGATTTAAGCCACCTGCAGCGGAGGATCAGCATGCGCGGCAAGAGTCCATGAGACGATACGCACCCTGCCGAAGCATCGATGACTGCGTCAAAGTGCGAGCTGTACTTGTCCTGGTAGAACGTGCGCCCCGTATCGCGCAGCTCCCGCGCGCGCGTCCCGCACGCCGGCTCCGTCACGTACCCCTCTTGCAGCAGGACCTATGTAGCGCAGCAATTAGCCAATGTACCCTCGCACACCACGCCACACACCTTGCGCACATACCCGTCCACATCGGTCCACCACTGGCGCAGCCCCTCGTCATTGGCGGTATCCTTGGCGAGGACGCGCATGGCCGAGAAGATGGGGTCCAGCGGCGCATTGGCGATGCGCTCGAGCAGCTCGCGGAGGAGCGCGAGAGCGTTGCGGACGACAGGGTCCTGGGCGAACGTCGCAGCGCCGTCCTTCGAGTCACTGGCGGCGCCGACCTCGCGCGCGCGCAGCGCCCACGCGTCGACGGTGTCGAGGAGCCAGCGCATGGACCCCTGGTAGTCCGCGTGCCCCTGTGACTCGACGATCGCCTAGATGAGGAAGAGTCAGCCGGGGTGAGAACGAAAATGAAAGGAGCGGACAGACCTTCTTGCCGCGCCAGATCCACTGCTCCCTGCGCTCCTGGGGGAAGTATTCGTCAGTGAGCCACGCGCGGCCGTCGTCCAGTGCGGGTTTGTTCGACTTGTGGAGGGACTGGAGGCGCCCCATCAAGGTCTTCTTCCCCTCTGAGTAAACGATCAGTGAGTGCAACGAGAGAAGTGGGCGTATGACCCACTCTTCGCTTTTTCAGTCTTGTCGGTTTTCTTGTCGCCCAAAGGACGCTCAAAGTCGTCGGAAGAGCTCGATGAATCGGACGACGACGAAGACGTCGACGCAGAGGGCTCGAGGGTGGCCATTTCGGCCTTCTCCTTACCCTTGGAGAGTGGGTCTGGTGATGTGTCTGTGATTAGCCAACGAGTCGCCCTGTGTCAAGCCGAGACTGACCTTCGTCTGCAAAGTGGTCCTGAGGCGCGGGATCGTCTGCGCGGCGAAGTTGCTCGGGGTGGGGGGCGACGGTTTCGGCAGCCTTGGCGGCACCTTGGGCGAGAAGATCGCGCCCGACGATCCCAGCATCCGCCACGAGTTTGCGCATTTCGGCATTGGTGAGGACGATGTTGAGGAGCGTACGGAGGTGGTGTGCCGCTAAAGGAGACGATCAGTAAGAGATATGGATGTACTATGTAGAGACCGACCTTCTTGCGCATCGCGCTGGGCCTTGTTCAGATGCTCCTTCCCTTTCTCCTTGTCTCCCTCGCCCGGCTGAATGCCGGAAGCATCCACACCGCGCGTTGCCCATACAAAGCGCTGGAGGATCTCGCCTTTGTTCTTCTCCTGCACGAGGGTCGAGAAGGTGCCGAGGATGTCTCTGATGTCGCCCACAAGCTTCCGTCCCTCGGGCGACAGCTTCTTCTCATCGATGGGCGAGTGCGACTTGACGTATTCGAGGGCTTCCGCGAACTGAGCGTTGGTAGGCAAGCGCGAACGGCGTAGAGCCGCGATCGCTCCGTAGAGGCGGATCTTGCTCTCGACATCGGGGTTGGGTGGGGGGCCTGGGAAGGCGCCAGACGTAGATGTCGGCGCGGAGGGTTTTGAAACTGACATGGCGGGCGTTTGTTCGGTTGTCTAGTGGGTGGGTACCTGGCAACTCGAGGCTTTATAGTTCTCTGGACAGGAGGATGGGAGTCTTGGGTGCGTCAACGGTGACGATCCTGGGGCGCTCCTCCTTCGACGATGATATCATGCACGCGACTTAGGGGCGAGGCGATCGAGAATAGAACTTGACAGCCACTACACCAATAACCTGCCTATCTAGAGGATCGGTGTCTTCCATGCTGAACAGCGTGCAAATGGGTCCTTCAATTCTCTTCTTGCGTTGCTTTTTGACTTGCTGCAACTTGGCTTCGACGGTTCTTGCTCCCCAAAGTTAGTAGCCAAGTCTAGCCTTTCCAAATCATAGCGTCCGGGCATGTGGCGCAGAACGTTTAATTAATGCATAAGCGGTGGTGGTGGAGCAGACGAGAAAAGTTATTTGGCACTGAAGCCGACGGCCCCACGGCCAAACAACGGGTCGCGCTTTGACATCACCAAAACTGGACGAAACATATATAGGCAAACAAAGCCTTACAAGGTACGAAAAGGTCCCAAACACTGGCAGGCTTCAAACACCCTTCTATAAGAGCCACAGCCGTTTCCAAGGGTCACATGGCCAGGTCAACTAGACAAGGCTGCCAGCCCTTACAAAGGTTTGGGAGGTATATATGGTCTTCCCAGGCCTTCCGAACGTACATGTTGCAGGGCAATCATATTTATATTGAGCTTGCTAGATACACTTATAACGAAGGCAATCACACATGCAATACTAATGATAATGAATGATATTCAAGGCAAACGACATACGGAATATATGGAAACAAGATCAAGGCAAACGAGATCACGACATGCAGTGCAGCCCTAAGACAAGAACGATCAGTCGACGTCGGGAAGGCCACACAAGAAAAAGCCTGCAGGGAGAAGCAGTTTGAGGGCACTTGTAATAGGGTTGCAGGAGGGGAGGCTTGAAATGTTAGTTGCGGATCTTGCTATCGCCCCGAGTGAATCTTGATACTGTAATGGACTTGCAGTGAAGCACGACCGGAGAGCTTGAAATAGTTGAACGTCGAGGTCTTGCACCTGCTTTACGTCTTGCATCTTGGCTACCTTCGGTTTTGACCAGGCCGCGTCACACAGCGTCATTTGACTCGAATAGATCTTGACGTTACAGCTTGACGACAAACGACTTGAGCCAGCCAGGAGGAATCAGTAGTAAAGTGCCACAGCGGGCGAGCCACTTGACAGCGACGGGGGCGATGGGCAAAGAGCAGGAGATGGGGGAGGAAGAGAGAGACGCAATCAAAATCACCAACCATTTGATGCCATATCACGCGGACCGCACGGACCATCGGAGTTTGAAATGACTTGGAGACGGATATCAAGATTCGACACTCCGGAGTATGGAGCCGCCGCCCAAAGAAGTTAACAAACCTTTATCCTACCTACCCACCTATCTACCTACCAACCACTGCTGTTCCGCATTTATCATAATCTTCTTTCCTTTGAGATATCGCCGATTTACTCTATGTATCGGCATCCGGCAGTGGAGAGCAATTGCAGCATTGAAGTGAGGACTCGGAGCAGACAATTCTACATATACCAAGTTACTTAAGAAATCTGAGCCGTAACCTCAACAGCGGCCAGCAGTTCAAGTTGGTGATCAAAGTATATCGGCATGAAACGAACATTAACATGCATGGGTCGGGGACACAATGTAACTCTATGAAAATCTGCTGGTGGTTTGTAAGGCTCATACCTGGCCAGGTGTACTGATGCAAGGGAATATCTGGCCAGGTGTTTATCTGCCAAGGCTTTGGGAACGGCATCATGCCGGACGTTCCAAATCAGGTCATATCAGATATCTTCAGATTTGGTGATGGAACGCCATCAGACATGGACACCGAAGAAGCTGGACCACAGCGCGTCGAGGAGTTGTGGTTTGAATACGGCGACATCGTCATCCAGGCTGGGAATCGTCAGTTTCGCGTGTATCGCGGTATCTTAGCCGCGCGGTCGCCCGTCTTTCAAGACATGCTCGCATTCCAGCAGCCTCCCAATTCGGAGCTCGTCGAAGGCTGCCCACTCGTACGCCTGCCCGACCCCGCAACAGAGGTCACAGTCTTCTTGAAAGCGATTTTTGATCCCGAGTAGGTCCCACTTCCTTGCGTCTGGTATTCCCTCTCATGATCATTCGGCGGCCACGCATCAGGTTTTTTATGCCGTTCCCAGCGCGAACGACACTCGAAAGCATCGTCGGTTGTCTCCGACTCAGTCACAAATACGGGGTGGACTACCTTCGGCGCCGTGCGCTTGTCCACTTGTCGTCGGGATACCGCACGACACTGTCTGAAGTGGACTCTGTCGGATACTGTGACCCTCCGAACCCGAGTCGCTCCACGGCTGAAATTATGTCATGGCTTGCTCCCGACGATGATGCCCACAATATGTGTGTCATCGAGCTTGCTCGAGAGGTCGACGCCCCCTGGGTCCTCCCTATCGCATTCTATAATCTTTCGGCCGCTTTCAGCGAGGTCGGCAGCGATATATTCCACGGTGCTGTTTTTAACGGCGTTTCGACTAGTCTTTCCTTACAAGACCAACAGTCCTTTTTATTTGGTCACAACCGCCAAAATACGAGTACACACGCAGACATCCAGCGATTTTTGGCTCATCCCCCTTCAGCGGACATTGAGGGTTGCGAATCCCCGTCTCGGTGCACTGCAGTGAGACTCGCAGCAATCGAGAATAGTCGGGAGATGATCCGCACCTATCCTTCTATTCCACTCGATATATGGGACGCAACGAACTGGGACAAGCTGAAAGTCTGTCCCGCGTGCCTCGCTGTACTCAAGGACACACATCAAGAGGCGCGACAGGCCTTCTGGGACAAGCTCCCGGAAATGTATGGTCTGCCTTCTTGGGAGGAGTTGGAGAAGATGAAAGAAGCCGCTATCGGGGAAGGATCCATCGGGCTTTGAGTCTGGAGGGTAAGAATCTAGTAGTCCCATCCCATCCTCTTCCCTGACTTCGCTCAATTCTACTTAGGATGCCCACTTTTCGCCGTTGTACAATTATTCTGCTGCGGAGTGTCTGTTTGACCGTAATATGTAACCCACCGACGAGGGACAAGTGTATGGAGACTCATAAGGCCCTGTAAATTAATCCTGTTTGTAAATCAGTTGTGGATTGGTCGAGGCAAAATGGGTGGTTTTAAATTATTGTTGAACAGTCGAGGGAATGTATTTTGGATTTCAAGTCAAGTGTCCGACCCATTTTGTAGTCGATCTTTTGACTTTGGTGTGTTCGCAATTTGATGCCTTGACAGGCACTAGGCAGTTGTACGGGTTGCATGGTTCATGTCACCTTGGAGCGAAAAATCCGCTTTGAACCATCTGTGGAGCCCTGGTAGTACAGTAGACGGTTTATAAATGCCCTGTTTACAAACCAGAATCGAAATGTAATTAGCGGATTTTTTTTGGATTACTTACAGGGCCTAAGATTGGAGAGAATTGATTTCTCGGTTTTCTGAGCTTTGTTTGGATCTCTTTACGCGTCTCGGTTGTTGTGGTCTATGTACGCGTTTCGCGGAGTTTCAATTCGGCTTTGTTTCTGCCCCTCATCCCAAATCGATCCTACGCCATCTAACACGGAGGTCGATACCGACCCGCCCGCAAGCGAACCCCAGAGAGTCAAGGACCTCCAGTGGTTTGAATACGGCGACATCGTCCTCACGGCTGGAAGCAGCCAGTATCGTGTACACGGTGGAATTTTGGCGGCGCGTTCGCCCGTCTTTCAAGACATGTTCGCATTCCCGCAGCCTCCCGATTCGGAGCTCGTCGACGGATGTCCGCTCGTACGCCTCCCCGACCCTGCGACAGAGGTCACAGTCTTCTTGAAAGCGATTTTTGATCCCGAGTAGGTCCCTCTTCCTTATGTCTAGTGTTCGTCTCATGAGCATTCCGTGGCCACGAATCAGATTTTTTATGCCGTTCCCAGCGCAAACGACATTCGAAAACGTCGTCGGTTGTCTCAGACTCAGTCACAAATATGGGGTGGATTACCTTCGCCGCCGTGCGCTTGTCCACTTGTCGTCGGGATACCGCACTATGTTGTCTGAATGGGACTCGAGCACCTACAAGATGAATCCGAGCCCAGGTCGCTCTGCTTCGGACATCACTACATGGTTTTGGCCCACCAATGTCGCCTACAACATGTCTGTCATCAACCTTGCTCGCGAGGTCGACGCCCTCTGGGTGCTCCCTATCGCATTCTATCGCATTTCGGCCTCTTTCAGCGAGGTCGACAGCGATGTATTCCACGGCACAGTGTACAACGGCGCTCCGACTAGCCTTTCCCTGCAGGACCAAAAAATGATTTTGATTGGCCACCGAGGCCAGAGTGCGAGTACCAACGCAGACATCCTGCGATTTTTATCCTATCCCCGGTCAGCGAATATTCAGGGCTGTGAACTCCCGACCCACTGCGATGGGGAGAGACTCGCAGCAATCGAGAGTAGTCGGGAGATGATCCGCGACTGTCCTTCTATTCCACTCGATATATGGGTTACAGCGGACTGGAATGAGCTTCGCGAATTGTGTCCCGCGTGCCTCGCTGTACTCAAGGACACACATCAAAAGGCGCGACAGGCCTTCTGGGACAAGCTCCCGGAAATGTATGGTTTGCCTCCCTGGGAGGAGTTGGAGAAGATGAAAGAAGCTGCCATCGGGAATGGATCCACCGCGCTTTGACCATACACTGCAACACACGAGTCGGCGGGTTCGGGGCGAGTTCGCTAATAATATACATAGCCCTGGACCATCGTGCAAAGTATTGGTTGCAATATAATCTAACGCCTGCACCAGTGCGGGACAGCTTACAACTCGATATCAATCTCAAATAATTAACAGAGTCCTCTTGGTCTTGGTATTTTAGTACGCATCTCTGGATATTTCAAGTCTCTCCGAGGTTCTTTTTTGGGGGGGTTCTACGTATCTTGACACGAAAAAATCGCGAAGTTATTGAACTTGAAGCCAGCACGCGAGGCGGCGGCGATCACATTGATTACCTGTTTCTATTTCCATTTCTAACCATCACCACCACCGGCAAACCGAGGCGAACCACAGCGGGCTAACCAAGCAGTAATGGATTTGTTAGGGTTCGATGGCTTTGAAGGAACAGCATCCAAGGAATCGGAAGCCAAGTCGGTCTTCCTGGCTCTCATCTGAATGTACTATTTTTTAAGCAGACGTTGGCCTGAAACGCGGCCAGGATTTCCTCGAAAAGAAGAATCCAGAGGAAGCGCTCCCGTTCCTGATCAAGGCCATGGACAAACCCCATCATCTCGACGTGTACAGCTCCATTTCCGAGATGCTTCCCCAGGACATGGCGATCAAGTTCCTAGAGTACACCGAGCTCAAATGTGAGTGCGGGTGGATTTGAATTGGTATGTTCATCTCGTTGAGCAGACGTGAGGTCGTGCGCATCTACAGTAAGCCGTGGGTCTGGATTGTTTTGAGGTTACCTGCGAGTATGGCGCACCAGACTTCTGGGGGATCTATGGAACGCGGCCGTACATGCGTGTGCTCAGAACCCTAATGCACACATACGTGAACGCGAAGCACTAGTACTGGGACAAGGCTGCGTACGCTCTTTCTCCTCGTCTTCTTTTTTAGCCTATCCCTGAGCACAATCACTCAGCGCGACGAACATCGAGATCATCCGCATTTGCAGCTCGGACAACATGGGTGTGCGCGCGTCGACAGGCCCGCTCCTCCTGCATGCCGGGCGCGCCGCGGATGCGCTGTACTTTATGCAGCCGTGGGTCGAGTCCGGCGGGATGCCCCCCGGCAGCGGAATCGACTTCGTAGCTCCGCGCCGCACGCCTATGAGCAATGTGCTGTACCAACAGGTCGCAGAGTGGACCGACCTGCGAATGATCTATTCTGCTGCCCTTGCCGCACTCACCCTAGATGGCGACTCCGAGCTCGCGCGCCAGTATCTGCACATAGCCGCACAGTTCCCCTCTGTGCTCATAAAGGTAATCGGTAAATTCAAGGAGCGAGGTGCGTTGCAGGCTTTCTGCATTCATTTCTAGGCTTTAGCTGAGGGTGGATTTGCAGTTGAGGGCGACACCCATCCCGTGCGCGCGTGCAACGGTATCGAAGATGCCCGCGACCATCTTTGGTTGGCGCAAGATCTTTGGATGCGGGACGACGCGTGGAACTGGGTCAATAGCGACCCGGTCGTGAAGGCCCATGTGCTGCGTGAATGCGGTGACCCCGCCTGCAAGCGGAAGGAGGAGCGCGTTGGACAGTGGCAGAAATGCGCAGACTGCAAGAAGGTACGCCGGGCTGCAGAATAACTATTGTATCAAGACTTTTATGCCCCGCTCTAGGAATGGTATTGTATGCGCAACTGTCAAAAGGCGCATTGGCCACACCATAAAGACGCATGCAAGGAAGAGCAGGAATCGGTGCGCAGCATGAGGTACTAGCTACTTGGGAGGTAATTTGTTGCACTGCGCGCTCTGTACTCCATTTGATGTTCTAACACTCAAGACCATGTTCGTAAATGAATTGGAACAGGTCGCTAATGAAAGACTCGAGTGTTTTTCTCCCACGCAAGTAGGAATTACTCCAACTTCTATCTGCACTTAGCGATTACCACCCAATTATTCATTCGTCAGTCATCGATATGCAGCACCCCGGGCCAAGTGACTTGGCTGGCTACATTCAGTATTACACGGTACTAGTTATAAGAGGTCAGTGCATCACCATAGGATTCACAAATGAAACGAACCTCTAGTAACCAAACGGTTAAGCGTGTAGAGCCTTTGCCTTCATCTTTTCAAGCTCTTTCCAGGAAGGCAGGTCACAACATTCAGTGAGCTTGTCCCAACATGCCTGTCGCGCCTTGTCGTGCGCCTCCTCCAAAAATTGGTAGCAAGTCTGGCAACAAGCATCGTCCAAACTATCCCAGACCCTGGCGCCGGCGCATAGTCTCAACGGATTGTCACCGTACCTCCTCCTTGCTTGTTGGACGCAGTACATGGCTTGCAGACGGCCTTTGAGGCATTTTTGTCCTTTCTTGCATCCTGGAAAGGGATCCGGGGAGTAAAATAAATCTACTACATCGTTTCCGCCACGAGAAATGTGTAGGCTAGTTTTGAGGAAAAAGAGTCCATCCTGTTCACTTAGTTTCTTGTTGTAAGCGACGCAATCCAAAACATTTTGGACGACGTCGGCGTGGATGGTTGCAATGTCATAAAAAGCCGCTGGGAGGATCCAGAGCGCATCGATTTCCCTGGAAATCTGGATCACAAGGACCTGACGGGGAATATCGCGAATGGGACGCCACAGTGAGGATGTGGCCACCCCATCCCACTCGGAGAGCGTCGTCGGATACTGAGATGACAAGTGCACCAAGGCTCGACGAAGTAGGTAGTCGACAGCATATTTGTTGCTTAGATGGAGAACAGATATCACAGTATTGAAATCGGTTTTAGCGGGGTGGGGTTCAAAGAATCTGATCATGATGCACTTTGGATTAGGACGTCGTTTCGAGCACGGGGAACGAGACTTACGACGAGTCGAAGATGGCCTTGAAAAAGCAGGTGGTATCTGCTGCAGAGTCGGGGAGCTTTACAACGGGGCATTCGTCGAAGGTCTCGGAATCAGGAGGTTGCGGGAAGGAGAGCATGTCTTTGAAAACTGGGGAGCGAGCGGCTAACATGGCGCCAGAGACGCGGAAGAGGCTGTTTTCAGCCTGGAAGACGAGGCTGCTGTCTGGGAACCATAGTTCGTCGACGCGCGTCGGTGTGGTGTCAATGTCCATGATGGCAAAAATAAAATCAAAAGGCAGGAAATTCGAACTCCGACTCGCGCCGCGTCCACGTGTCAAAACAACACGTTGAAGCAACGTTGAAGGGATTCGGGTGTTTCGAATATGTACTCACACTTTGAGGGTAATTTCTCATTTCTCCGATTTGAACTGGGAGGCTGTGATCAGGAGTTTCTATCCGAATTTCCAAGTGCCATCTCCGAGTGGCTAAAAGTACTTAATCGAATTCTCCTCTCGGACAAAAATGTTGCAGAAATGTATCCGGCGCAGGACAACCAGAACAGTTTCTCAATTGTCTTTCACTCGATCTTCGCAGTGAGGAATTTTTCCCGTGTCTGAATCTGACCTGGGCCGTGCTTCTCCAGAGTCTGACACATCCCAATATTAATGTGCTAACTGGTGGACCTCATTTCACATCCGAATCTGACCTGGGAACGCACAGAATTAGGGCAGTTTTTTACGGATCGAGACTTTCACGGGACAGCCTTTTTTTATTAACTTCCAACGGACCTCGCGATGACAAAACCCATACAGGACCTCAAATAACTGGAATACAAATACTTATAGCTTACGCCTGTGTGAAATCGATTCTGTAGAAGACTTCGTTCCCCGCTTACCCTTTCCTATTCGACAGTCTGCTATGTAGATATTCAATTCTGTACCCTGGGTCCGAAATGATGCGTGGGTCGCAGATGTCCCAGCTTTCAACCCAATTAGAAACTTGGACGATCGGAATGCGCCATGTAATTCATTTTGACGCTGTACAAAAATGTATCAAATCTAGGTTTCATGCGGCAGGCGGGGCTCTAATGTGGGCAAATTCCGGACGGTCTGAAAGCATCTAGCACAATCCATCGTGGGTCATCTTCGACACACATTCTGAGCAAAGGACGTACCGTTGACTCGAAGTGGTGAGATCAAGCCGTGCCCAGAGTATCCGCCTTCATTCTCTCCAATTCTTCCCATCCAGGCAGCCCATACATCTGAGGCAGTTGGTCCCAGAACATCTGACGAGCACGCTGGTGGTTGACTTTGAGTGACTCCAAGCAGATGTTGCACGCATCGGCCAATCGTTGCCAATCCTGTCCATACCACAAAAAGAGTGGATCCGCCAGGTATTCGGGGGTACGACGATCCGATTCCGCTAGCTCTAACGCAGCGAGTCGAGACAATAGGCAGTCGTATTGGGACGCGCATCCCGGGACACTGGCGGACGTTCGCAGGAAACGCAGAATATCCAAGGTCCCAGTACTTATTTGGACGCAATATCCCCTAACAAATGCGATTTGGTCATCGTCGCTCAATTGTGTCGGAATCCCATTGAAAAGACCAGGTTTGATGCAGGTTACGAGATCTGACGCGTGAGCACACACGTCTGCGAGTCGATAGAATGCGTAGGGAAGAATCCATAGTGCACCGACTTCACGAGCAAGTTGGATGCAATGGATGAGGGAAATCAAGAGAGGCGTTTCGCTTGAGGAACACTTCCATGGCCAGAGATCTCCATCTGTGCTGCCGGATTCCTGGAGGGCGGACAACGTTGTGAAGAAGGCAGACGACAAATGAACCAAAGCACGGCGACGCAGGTAATCGATCGCATATTTGTGGCTGAGTCGAAGAATGCTCGAGATGATTTCGAGTCGAGATGGGGTTGGATGTGTTTCAAAGAATCTATCATGTCGTAGCTCAAAGTCAGAGGAGAAAGCTAGTAAGATACAAAGAACTGACTCGGAATCAAAGATCGCCTTCAAAAAGACAGAAACATCCCCGGGGTTGTCATGCAGGTGTACAAGCGGACACCCTTCGACGAGGTCCGAGCTTGGAGGCTGCGCCAACGAGAGCATATCCTGGAAAATCGATGACCGCGCCACTAACACGCCACGGTAGACTCGGAACTGGCTGTTTCCAGCCTGAATGATTAGACTTCCGTCCTCGAACCACAACCCTTGGACGCGGTGAAGCTCATCCGGAGAATCGTTGTGTACTTCCATTTCGGTCGTGCTGGTTGGAGAAAGAGGTGCAGTTCGAACTCCGACCGGTTCGTTGTCGGAGTCCATTCGGAGTTCAAATTCAGCTTGTGCTTCCCGCCACTGATGGGCCATCCCATCCCATCAACCGATATGGAGGTTCTCAGTGAACCACCCCTGGACGAACCGAGAGAACCCAGGAGCTCTGGTTCGAAGACGGAAACCTCGTCAGTCAGTTCCGCGTATCTTGGCCGCGCCTCCATCTTTCGAGATATGCTTGCGTTCCGGAGCTCGTCGAAGGTTGTCCGATAGTACGCCTTCCTGACGCTGTGCTGGAGGTCACAGTTTTCCTGAAAGCGATTTTTGACCACGAGTAGGTGCCGCCTTCGCTGTCACTAATGCGTTTGACTCTGCGAGTCTGAGTTTCTTTCATGCCAGCTCAACAGAATTCGACATTGTTGCCAAATACGGTGCGGATTCCCTTTGCCGTTGTGCACTTAACCACCTATCGTTGGATAACGCACTAAACTGTCTGAATGGGACTCCTAAAGTTAGGCAGCGCGCATTATTGCGGGTTACGAATCTCCGGTTCACCGTGACGGCAATGCAGAGACTTGCCCTCCACCGCCGCGGGCCAGCGAGGGCCTCGACCACCGGGAAGTGACCGGTGATCCACCATTACTCTTCTGGTCCACTCGAGTGAGTGGCACAGACTTCGGGGCATGTGTGTTCTACCTGCGTCACCGTGCTCAAGGAGAAATATCGGAATACCCGCCAGGCACTCTGGGACGAGCTCCCGGAAATGTATGAGCGTCAGAGTCTGGAGAAGACGAGAGAAGCTGCTATCGAATCCATCGTGCTTTGAGCCCGAAGGTAGGCATGTGGTCCCTTGCCTTCCCTTCTGTGACTTCGCTCAGTAGGATGCACGCTTCCTCCGCCGTTGTACAATTACTACTCATTGGTCGAAGAAATTCAATTACTGCTCTCCCTCATGCCGGCGGTGGAGTGTATGTTTGACCTCATAATACGTGACTCAACGACGAGGAATCATTACTTCGAGAGAATTGATCTTCAACTTTCTGAATTTTGCTTGGATTTGTGTTAATTTCAGGGGTTGTTGTGGTTTGTGTACGCGTTTGGCGGAGTCTTAATCTGTCTCGATTCGGTTGCTTCTGACACTCATCCCATCGCCTTCCATCCCACCAACTGACATGGAGTTCGACACCAAACTACCCGCAAGCGAACCAGAGAGGGTCCAGGACCTTTGGTTCGAAGACGGGAACCTCGTCATCCAGGCGGAGAATCATCAGTTCCGGGTGTATCGTGGTATCTTGGCCGCTCGTTCTTCCGTCTTTCAAGACATGCTTGCATTCCCGCAGCCTCCCGACTCAGAGCTCATCGAGGGATGTCCGCTTGTACGCCTTTACGACGCCGCGACGGAGGTTACAGTTTTCTTGAAAGCGATCTTTGACTCCGAGTGAGTGCTGGCTTTGCTGTTGCCACATAACGTGCTTGACTTACTGCGAGTCTCAGTTTCTTCATGCCCTTCCCATCCCCAACGGATCTCGACATTATCGTCTCCTGTCTGCGTCTCAGCCATAAATATGGAGTGGATTATCTGCGTCGCCGTGCACTTATCCACTTGTCGTCGGGACACCACACTTCATTGTCTGAATCGGACTCCGTCGAATACCATCATGATCCGGTCCCAAGTCGCCCTGCGTCGGAGGTTGTTTCATGGCCGTGGCCCGACGATTTCACCTACAATATGTGTGTCATCGAGCTTGCTCGCGAGGTTGAGGCCCTCTGGGTCCTTCCTACCGCATTCTACGTACTTTCTACGGCTTACCAGAAGCTCGGGAGTATTATTTTCCATGGCACTGTGTACCACGGCATTCCGACCAGTCTTTCCCTGCAAGACCAACAATCCTTCATAACGGGCCGCGACTCCCAAATTGGGAGTACCAACGCAGACATCCTGCGGTTTCTACTCGATCCCCCTTCATCGGAGATCAAAGGTTGCAAATCCCCGAACGAGTGCTCTGCAGAGAGACTCCGGGCGTTCGCAAGTATCCGGGAGAGGGTTCGCGCCTATCCCGCTATTCCACTCGAGATGTGGAAGCCGACGTACTGGGACAAGCTTGGGAAAGTATGTCCCGCGTGCCTCGCTGTACTCAAGGACACACATCGAAGAGCGCGACAGGCGTTCTGGGACAAGCTCCCGGGAATGTATGGGCTTCCTCCATGGGCGGAATTGGAGAAGATGAAAGAGGCCGCTATCGGGAATGGATCTCCAAGGATTTGAGTCTCAATGGTATGCGCGTAGTCCTTTTCCTTCAACTTTGTGACTTCGCTCAGTTTTACTTACGATGCCTGCTTTTCTCGACTGCCGCAGTTACACATAGACGATTATGTCGCAGTTATGTATAGGGGATTCATTGGGTTAAATTCAATTACTGCTTTCGTTCTGAGTCCGAAGTCAGTATAAATTATGTGGTCGACTTCATTAATATGAGCAGCAAGAACCGCAGGGGAATTGCTTTTCGGCTTTCCGAGGTTTGTTTGGATCTCTGTACGCGTCTTGGTTGTTGTGATCTGTGTACGCGTTTGGCGGAGTCCAATCAATTCAGCTTTCTGCCACTCATCCATCCAACAACTATCTCTCCACCTGACATGGAGATCGAAACCGAACCTCAGAGCAGACCCGAGCGAGTCCAAGAGCTCTGGTTCGAAGACGGAAACCTCGTAATCCAAGCTGAGAATCGCCAGTTCCGCTTGTATCGTGGTATCCTGGCCGCCCATTCGCCCGTCTTTCACGACATGCTTGTGTTCCCACAGAAGCCTGATCCGGAAATCGTCGAGGGATGTCAACTCCTACGCCTTTCAGACCCCGCGTCAGAGGTCACAGTTTTCCTGAAAGCGATCTTTGATCACAAGTGGGTGGCTGTCTTCTACCCCTAATGTATTTGACTCAGTGTTAATCTCAGCTTCTTTATGCCGTTCCCAGCCCCTACAGAATTCGACATCGTTGTTGGTTGCCTCCGCCTCGGTAACAAATATCGTGTGGATTCACTTCGCCGCCGCGCACTTGTCCATTTGTCGTCGGGATATCGCACGACATTGGCTGAAACGGACTCCGTTGTCGAATTCCACGATGATCCGGGCCCCAGTCGCGAAATCAAGTCGTGGCGGAATCCCGGCACTCCGAACTTCAGAGTCTGTGCCATCCAGATTGCTCGCGAGGTGGACGCTCTCTGGGTCCTTCCTTTCGCCTTCTACAAAGTGTCTGCTGCTTTCAGCCCAATCGGCACCGATATGTACCAAGGCGCGGCGTACAGCAGTCTTTCAGCCAGCCTATCTATCCAAGACCAACAGTTCTTTTTCATGGGCCACACCTCCCAAATTACGGCAAACGCACATCTCCTCCGGTTTTTATCCTATCCTCGGTCGGTGGATATTGAGGGTTGCGAATCTCCGACCCTCTGCGATGGGGAGAGATGCAGAGCAGTCGAGAGTGCTCGAGACATGATTTGTCAATATCCTTCGATCCCGCTCGACATATGGGAGTGGAATTGCGATTGGGAGAATTTTCGAGTGTGTACCGCCTGCCTTACCGCACTCAGGGACACGCATCAAAATGCCCGACAGGCGTTCTGGGACAAGCTCCCGGAAATGTATGGCCTGCCTCCCTGGGAGGAGTTGAAGAAGATGAAAGAAGCGGCTATCGGGAATGAATTTACAGCATTTTGAGTCCCCGCTAGTACGAAACAAGCATATAAGAGTCGAGCCCTTTGTACAAACTGATAATCGCGCAATCTAACACAAGTTTCTCTGACGCATCGCTAAGTACATGGAAGCAAGAAGGAGCGATCAATAGTTTTGCTGTAATATAATGGGTAGTAAGTAGGAAGTGGGTAGGTAGTTCCCTAGATGCGCCGCCCTACGCCGCTCCCACCCCAGAGAGGCACCCCGCCCGCCACGAAGACGGAAAGAAGGGGAGCAGCAAGCTCACGAGCATAAACCGCAGGGCCCGGTGTATACCGTAGGCCTCACGACTGTATGCCGTCTTGGTGCACCACCACCCCGCCCTCGCCGGCCCGCGAATGCGGCGGATTCGGTAACGAAGGCATCCCCGGAGCTGAACTCGGCAGCATCGACGCCCCCGGCCTTGGAGTTGACTTCGCGTCAGCGCGACTCCGAGCCCCCGCCGCGCGCCTCGCGCTCCTTCACGCTCATCAGATTTGGGTACCCGTCGGAGCCTGCCGCATTCATCGGGGTAGGGGCGTGGCCTGGGTAGGCGGCGGTGACAAACGATACGGGGCTAGTAGCTGCTCATCGACGGGCTCAGCGCCGTCTCGTACCCCCTGAGCCCACCGCGCTCATCGGGGTAGGGGCGTGGCCTGGGTAGGCGGCGGCGACAAACGACGCGGGGCTAGTAGCTGCTCATCGACGGGCTCAGCGCCGTCTCGTACCCCTGCCCCCTCCGTAGCTCACACCAGCCCTATACGGCGTCACCACGCCCCGCCCATGCTGCTTCCCGGGAGGCATCCTCCCCCTTCATCATGAACCCCCTCGCGGCGACGCCGGGCTACGCACCCGCATCGTACCCCACGAGAGACGCGCGGCTCGTCGTACACCCCGGGTCGGAGTTCCGTCAAACATCGCGTCACGCCCGCGCTGCCTGAAGCGCTTGCGCACGAACCAGGTCAGGACCCGAGGAGGAGGGGGAGGCGATGATGAGGGGGGTGCCATCGCTGAGGATGCGCCCCAAATCTCCTTGTGCACGCGCTCCGCCGTGCACTCGCTAAGGAGCTAGACGGGACCCGAGACGAACCTGATGTTGCCTACGACGGCCTGCAATGGCCCTCGATGGCGCTCGTCTGTGAGCTGGAGGTCGGAGATGATGGTGCCGGTGGTGCGTGGAGGAGGCGAAGATAATGGTGGGATGTCGATGCCATGTAGCCTGGGCGGACACGACCCGATATCGCTCCTCGATTTCGGCGGGGTGGCATGGTAATAGCCATACCATGAGATGTAAAGTTGATGACAGAGGTCAATGATGAGTTCTGGAAGACGAAAAACGAAGAGTCGGAAAAATCAGATTCTGCAGTAGTCCTGCGGTCGAGTGCTTTCATCCAGAACGATATTGACCGGAACGTATTGCCGGATTCCAATGGACACGATGCATAGTGCCCTCCAAAGTATGGGTGAAGGAGGACTTTTTACTGGCACTTGCTTCAAAAAAATCGACTTGACTAGACCGACGTCTTTCTTGCTGGTTTTCTTGCTCTCAGAGGTATCCAAGCCAGAAATACCAAGTTGAGAGCTTCCGGGAGAAGAGCTGGGGCAGAACGTTTGATTAATGAGGAACTGCGGCAAATTTGCTAGGTGAAAAGTTGGTGAAAAGCCTTGAGGAAGGTTGTTTGGCACTGGCGCCGACGACCTCGAGTCCAAATAACGCCTCTTCCCGCCACTTCGATGTCGGTTTGCATGGATCCAAACGCACTCTGTCGCGTAGACTCGCTGTGATTCTAGGATAGCAGTCTGATAATACAGGCAAAAGACTGGCAATTTCGTGTCTGTCCGTGCTGTCTTGGCTTCCCGCTCGCAGATATGGGACGATTACTATCATATGCATATGTCTGTCTCACTGGCAGCCCTCAGGTTGACCATCGACGGCTTCCGGCCTTCCACCTCCACCACTCCGCCGCCGATTTTACTATGCTCCTCAAAGCTTTAGTTGAGTCCCAGTAAGAGTTAACTCGTTTCCCTGCGTCGTCATCGCATCAGCCACAAAGACTGCATCGATGACTGTACATCCGACAGCGTGCCTTGATCCAGTTTTCCTCCTCCTACTTTAAGCTCACGCTGCGTCGCTGCAGCTCAGTCTTCGCCTTTTGAAACTCTTTGGGGAGATAGATCTCCTCGGCGAAGAGCGCCGTGATTCCTGGACCTTCTTGTCCTTCGCCATCGTCTTGATAGCCTTGTCCTTGATACTCTCTCTGCGTTCGACGAGAACTGTCGCGCTCCTGCGTTATCGTGGCAGGAACCTTCCTGGTCCGTGGCTCACTTTTTCAGTGGCTGCCATCAAGTTCGCCCAGGAGGTCTACGCGCCGTGGATCCTGCCCTTCGCCTTCTGCAGCCTAGCCATGAGCGAGAGCCCCGTCCGACGCCTATTCCCGCGCCGTATGCGCAGCAGCTACCTCTCCTCACTGGGTTTGGAAGACGAGCTGGCATTTTTTGGAGGGCTACGCACGCAGCGGGACGCTGCAGCAACAGGCAGCATTCGCCCCGTGGACTTCCATGCGCAGAACGCCGGGTGTAAGGGCGCAGCCACGCGCACCTCCGCACCATGGAAGACGCGATCCGCTGTACCTCTAGTTCGGCACGGACTGATCACCTGCTAGACGTTTGTTCTGTGTGTGTGGCGTCTATGAAACTGACGCATCCGCAAGCTCGCGGGGAACTTTGGGGCGGTTACCGATATGTACTATGGTCTACCCGAATGGGAACGCCCGGGAAATTTGAAAATCGTTGCTATTTTGGACGTATCACAACATAACGTGAACCTCCATTTGTTTCGGTATCCGTAATCCTAACCGTTTGGGCGAAGGTAGATAACCTGGATCTCGTGAATACTATTGGATTGAGATCGTTCCATGTCCCACCCAAAGTCTCACTGTTCATATCTCCAATCACCACATCCTTCCGTAAACCCAAGATGTCCAAGTTCCAACCGGGTGGCTCGCATTGGTACGCCGCTAATTCCGCCCTCACTGGCGGTCTCATGATCGTTCAATCTCATTGCGAATCGGATGCCAAAACTACAGCCAACAGGTACAACCTTTTTGTGGTCGAACATATGTACTGTGGGACTCTGGGATCTTCACTCAGTAATACATTCTGATACATTCCTGAGACCCTGCCTGCCACCCGACGCGTAGGTAAGTAGGAACATGATTCTTTTTGAGATTGACTCACAATGGCCGATAAGTTTCGGGATTTTCACTGACCGAGTCTTTTGATTTATGGTGATTTCAAAGTTGTAAAGTACTGGGGTAGGTCGACACGTACAGTTAACATCAACTTTTGAACTAACTCTGAGGCAGAGAAGACCGTGTTTGTGAACGGCGGCCAAGGCGTCTTCAGGCGTTTATGTTCAACTTGTTGGCATAGACTGAGCATGATTACGAGTCTCCCAAATCCAACATCCATCCCACCAATTGACATGGAAGTCGACACAGCGCCGCCCGCATGTGATCCCCAACAAGTCGAGGGCCTCTGGTTCGAGGACGGCAACCTCGTCCTCACGGCTGGAAACAGCCAGTACCTTGTACACCGTGGAATTTTGGTGATCTATCTTCCAAGTCATGCTAGTATTCCCGCAGCCTCCTGATTCGGAGCTCGTCGAGGGATGTCCGCTCGTACGCATTCCAGACCCCGCTACGGAAGTCACAGCTTTTTTGAAGGCGATTTTTGATCCCGAGTAGGTCCCTCTTCAATACTGTTTCTAACGTGTTTGACTCACTGAAAGCTTCAGGTTCTTTATGCCATTCCTTTCTTTAACAACACTCGATAGTATCGTGGGTTGTCTCCGCCTCAGTCACAAATACAGGGTGGTCTACCTTCGCCGCTGTGCGCTCGTACACTTATCGTCTGGATACCGCACTACATTGTTGGAGTGGGACTCACACGATTACGGTGACGACGATGATCCACCCCTGAACCGCTATCCATCGGAAATTCTGTCGTGGCTGTATCCCGACCATACAGCCTTCATGTACATCATTCAGCTTGCTCGCGAGGTCGACGCTCTCTGGGTTCTCCCTCTCGTTTTCTATAGCCTTGCTGCTAATTCCACAGGCTTCGGCAACGAAATATTCAACGGTGAGTTTACAACGGCGTTTCGACTAGCCTTTCCCTCCAAGCAAGGGGACACCGGCATTTAAACCGGCGACTAAGGGTTGGTTAGTTAGTCCGGCCGCAAGACCGGAAAAAAAAAAGTTGGACGCCCAATTTCCGGGGCAAAACCAATCTGAATGGTGGACCCTGGAGATTGTTTGAGTGTGTTTTGAAAGGCAAAACGTCTCAGCAGTGTGGTAAGATACCCCTGGGAGGCAAACATTTGATCAATCATGTAACGGAATGGTCGGAAACCGGAATGAGCTATGAAATCGAGTTATTAGCTGATAAATCAGTCTTGTATAATGATGGCATGTTCCTCCACCACCATTGGACTTGCCAAATCATGGCCACTCTTGGGTTTCCTCAGCAAGCTGACCGCAACCTCAAGTTGTTGTTACTAAACATCTCCGAACGGATTCAAATATTCACCTTGATTTGCTCCTGTGGCCAAGTCGTTGGACCTTTGGCGGTCTAAACACGTGCATAATTACCATGTATGGAGCGTGGGAACGCTTACGTAGTTAGTTAGTCCGCCGCTGAGGTCCGAAAAAAGAAAATCGACCCTATATCTTTTTTTTGAACGCCGGTGTCCCCTTGCCTCCAAGACCAAGAATCCCTTTTATTATAATTGGCCACACCAGCCAAATTACCAGCACACACGCAGACATTCTGCGATTTTTATTCTATCCCAGATCAGTGGAAATTGCGGGCTGCGAATCCCCGACAGAGTGCGATGGGCGTAGACTCGTGGTAACCGACAATAATCGGGAGTTAATCCGCGCTTTTCCGTCCAGTATTCTAATTGATATATAGGACTCGGAGGACTGGTACAGGCTTGAGGAACTTGAAGTGTGTCCCGCGTGCCTGGCCGTACTCCAGGAGACGCATCTGGATGCCCGACAAACGTTCTGGGACAACCTCCCCCAAATGTATGGTTTGCCTCCTTGGGCGGAGCTGGAGAAGATAAAGGATGCCGCTATTTGGAATAGATCCACAGTTTTTGAGTCCAAAGATATGTATTTCGCCTTCTCCTTGACCTCTGGGACTTAGCTCAATTTTACTTAGGAACTCGCCTGTCGCAGTTATAGACGATTGTTCATTTATTCATTGCTTATGGCAATGGTAAATTCAATTACTGTTCTCATTCCGAGCCCGAGGTCGGTGTGAATTGTGTGTTTGAACTCACCAATATGTGATACAAGAACCGTGCGGAAGCTCAAAGGGCTGCATCCAAAGAATTGATTTGCCGCTTTCCGACCTTTGTTTGCGTCAATTAAAGTGTTCGAACCAGTATGTAGCAGATGTTTTGACTAGGGAAACTCTCCGAAATGGTGTCGTGCATGCGCCATTTGATGCTTGGCGGGAAGGCACTAGGTAGTTGTACGGGTTGGATGGTTAATGTCACTTTAGAGTGAAAAATCCGCTTTGAACCACTCGTGGAACGCTGGTGATTTTTGTGAATGGTTTTACAAATGCCTTACAGCCGTTTGCTTAAATTCGTGAAAACGCAAAACTTTTGCGCATTGTCACGTGCATTATGCCGAATGTTGCCGAGGTGTTCGGACATGTCAAAACTTCGTTTTTGTGAGCAACCTTCATGTTTAGAATATTAAATCATTTAGAGCTCTTCCGAGCAACCGGAATCCAATATGCGTCCAATATTCGACCCAATTCTAACCCGGCAGCTCCGGCATTGTCGGCATCATAAATCAAAACTGCACGTGACAGCGCGAAAAAACTTTCGTGTTTTCACGAATTTAAGCAAACGGCTGTAGTAACAAACCAGAATTGAAAGTTGATTTTTTAATCGCTGGGAATTACTTACAGGGCCTTGAGACTCAAGAGACTTGATTTTTTTTTGGTTTTCCGAGCTTTATTTGGATCTCTTTACACGTCTCAGATTGTTGTCATCTGTGTACGCATTTGTCGGAGTTTTAATTCGGGTTTTCCCTTTTGCCACATCCATCGCCACTCATCCCACCAACTGACATGGAAGTTGACACCGAACCAACCGCAAGCGAACCTGAGAGAGTCCAGGACCTCATCATCCAAGCTGGGAATTGCCAGTTTCGCGTGTATCGTGGTATCTTGGCCGCGCGGTCCTCCGTCTTCCAAGACATGCTTGCACTCCCACAACCTCCCGACTCAGAACTCGTCGAGGGATATCCGCTTGTACACCTTCCTGACGCCGCGACGGAGGTTACAGTTTTCTTGAAGGCGATCTTTGATCATGAGTGGGTGCCGGCTTTGCTGTAACTAACGTGTTTGACTGACGGTGAGGCGCAGCTTCTTTATTCCATTCCCAGCCCCAACAGATTTTAACATTATTGTCGGTTGCCTCCGCCTCAGTCACAAATATGGTGTGGATTCCCTTCGCCGCCGTGCACTTGTTCACTTGGCATCGGGGTATCGCACTGTGCTGTCAGAATGGGATTCGTCCGCCTATAAACATAATCCGAAGGGTAGTCGCTCTGCACCGGAAATTATCTCATATCCTTGGCCCGACAATGCCGCCTACGATATGTGTGTCATCCAACTTGCTCGTGAGGTTGACGCCCTCTGGGTCCTCCCTGTCGCATTCTATACCCTTTCCGCTTCTTTCAAAAAGCTCGGGGGTGATATTTTCCATGGCACTCTCTACAACGGCGTTCCGACGAGCCTTTTGTTGGAAATCATTTGCTTATCCTGCTCAATGGCTACGCTACTGATATCTAATACATACAAACACAATGTACTGGATCTGCAATCTTAGCGTTCCCCCTCATCTGTGCGGGTCTATCTGAGTCTTTCGAGTCCTCTAGGAGTCCACATTTTAACAGGTTATTGGCCCCCGCGTCTTTGCCTTCGCTACGAGTCTATTTTGAGCCCCAAATCACCCTCACCAATCGCCACGTCATCACCTCCACTCTTTCGACCTCTTCTTTTCTGCTTCTTGGATCATTCTTCCCAGCTTCTATAATTATCATCCATCATGACTCAGCCATTCTCCCTTCTTTCCCTCGCCCAAACGGTCGACCCTCTTACCTCCGACAATTGGCACACTTTCAAGGACGAAATTCTCATCGTCTTCAATGCCGATGGTGAATCAGCTGATATCGTTAATGGCACTACCTAAAGGCCCACCGAGGCTGCTCCTGCCGCTGCCTACGACAAGAAGGACAAGGCAGCCATGACTGTCATTTGGGCTCGCATGTCCAAGGAGGTCCGCCCTCTTTCGAAGGGCATTACATCGGGTTCAAAGCTATATGCAGCTTTGAAAGCCAAGTATGAGGCTTCCACCTGGTCTCGTCGCGTCACTCTCCACACCGCTTTTCACCAGGTATCCCATGACACTTCTAAACCTGTCGAGGATTATGTCCAGAAGGTTTCCGATCTTCGCGACCAGCTCATCGCTCTTGGGGAAACCGTCTCTGACAACTACTTCAAGGATGTTCTCCTTGCCAACCTCGATCCCCTTTATGTCGGGATTCGTAACACCCTCCTTTCCCAGCCCAAAGGCGAAAGCGACCTCGACGATGTTAAAAGTGTCATTTCTGGTGCTACCTATATCGTCCCCGACAGTGGTTTTGTCAAAGTGGAACCGGAAGAGTCCGCTTTGGCTACTCGGAGTGGTGGTGGTGGTAGAAAGGTGTTCGCGTCGAGTGGGAGTGGTCATGGAAAGTCCGGACATCGCGACCGCGATCGCGCCGCTCACACCTCTGGTGATGAAGGGCATGGAATGGACGATGAAAAAGGTTTTCGTTGGTGCGATCCCACTCACGAGGATCACTGTCACCGTTGTGGTCGTCAGAACCATATCGCTGCTTGATGCGTCGCCGACATGCTGAAGGACATCAAGGCTTGGGTTCTTGACCGTCCCGGTTCAAAGGAACGTTCAAACACTATTCATGAAATGTATGTTCCACATCCATCTTTTTCGACCCATCACTGCCATCCTTCTTCCTTTCGTACCCATCCTATCCGTGCCGACTATCTATCTGATTAGGGTTCATTGGGATGAAGACTCGGACGCATTCGATGATGAAGAACAGGACCCAGCTGATGATGGCGGAGTTGTTTATGAAGCTTTTCTTTGATTGAGTGGGAGCATTTTATTTCTCCTCCTCTCTGTTTTATTTTCGTTTCAGTGGGAGCTTGCTCATCTCGCAGAGTGGGAGTGTTGGAAATCATTTGCTTATCCTGCTCAATGGCTACGCTACTGATATCTAATACGTACAAACACAATGTACTGGATCTGCAATCTTAGCGTTCCCCCTCATCTGTGCGGGTCTATCTGAGTCTTTCGAGTCCTCTAGGAGTCCACATTTTAACACCTTTCCCTGCAGGACCAACAAATGTTCTTGACTGGCCACCAACACCAGAGTACGACTACACACGCAGACATCCTGCGATTTTTATTTCATCCCTCTTCAGCGAACATTGAGAGTTGCGCATACCCAACTCGGTGCACTGCACTGAGAGTCGAAGCAATCGAGAACAGTCAGGAGATGATCCGTGATAATCCTTCGATGCCACTCGATATATGGGATGCAACAGACTGGGACGAACTTGACGAATTGTGTTCTGCGTGCCTCACTGTACTAGAGATGACGCATGAGGATGCCCGACAGGCGTTCTGGAACAAGCTCCCGGAAATGTATGGTTTGCCTCCTTGGGAGGAGTTGGAGAGGATGAAAGAGGCCGCTATCGGGAATGGAACCACAGTACTTTGAGTCCAAGGATATGTATGTCGCCTTTTCCTTGACTTTTTTGACTTCACTTAATTCTACTTAGGATGCACGGGCTGTAGGCAGGCGATTATATACTTTGGTTAAATTCAGTTACTGCTCTCGTTCCGAGTCTAAAGATGGTGTGCACTATTTATTTGACCAATATTCAAAAGAGTGCATCCAAAGAATTGATTTTCGCCTTTCTGAGCTTTGGTTTGTAGTACGCGTCTCAGATTGGTCTGTGTACGCGCTTGGCGGAGTCTCAATTCAGTTTTTTGCCGCTCATTCATTCAACATCCATCCCTCCAACTGACATGGTCGACCCTGAACCACGGGCAAGAGCGCAGGAATTTGCTGCTGCAGCAAACAATCTCATTGCCCAAGATGCCTAAGCTAATGTGCCCGACAGGTGCAACCATGGATCTGGCCAGTGCAATTTAAACGACCCTCTTCCAAACTCCTTTTCCGCAACCTATTACAGCAAGGCAAAGAATCCGGATGCTGCGAGGAGGAACAGGCCGGTTGTCGGCGCCAGTGTGCCTGCGCCGTTCTTGGACTTGACCTTGAAGTCGGAGTTCACGGCGGCTTGCGTGATGCCGACGGCGGTGGAGTTTAGGGTCGCTGCAATAGCCAGGGATCAACACGCATGTGCCACAGGAGGCGGCGCGCGACGCACCAGTGAAATTTGCGCCGCAGATGTCGTTAATGGGTTGGAAGTTGCTACTTCCAGCCTTGACGCTGAGCTGGTACTGAGCCTTGGTGCATTCATTGCAGGTGGCACCCAACGCCGACGAGCTTAAGAAGAGGCCGAGGATCGTTAGCTCGGGACTGGAGCCGCTAATGTCCGCGGCACCCTCCGGCGTGATGGCTTCCGTCACGCAGAACTTGTTCGCGGTGGAGCTGGTGAGGTGTTAACGAGGCAATGAGAAGGAGTGCAGAGGATGGAGGCTCGCTTACTCCTTGAGGCACATCGTCTCGCGGAGGAAGGAGTAGTCCGTCGCGTTTAATAAGTCGGCGCCACAGGGCGTGGAGACGTTACCCGAGATCTGGCTGAGTGTATCGTTGCTGTATGTGTTGTCAGATCATGAGCGATGCAGAGGTTTAGCACAACGGGACGTGCCTGCAAGACCCAGCTCCGCACATCTCGGTGAGCCAGTGGTCGACCGTGCTAGTAACGACGTCGAAAGACGCGTTTTTGTTCGTCAGGGCAATGATGTCGTTGAGCGCGCCGGGGGCAATGCAGTTGAACCCAGGGTCCAACGAGGAAAGGATGGAATTGATGGCGCTTCCACAAGCACTGTGCAAAGTCAGAGTTCATTATGTCAGGAGATATTATAAGAGAATCGGTGACTGACGAGAGCTCTGCACGGGGAATGCTAGCAGCGGCCACAGCCGTCAGCGCAGCTGCAGCTGTCAGACCAAAGAAAGCGAATTTCATCATCATATCAACCAGGATAAAGGGATTCAAAAAAGAGGTTCAAAACAAAATTGGAAAGGAGCAAAAGGGCAAGAACGACGAACAAAGAGGTGGGCACGAAGGAAAGAAAGGGCTGAGAAACGAGAGCGTGGCTCGCGGTCCTTTATGTGGTCGAAAGTTTCTCGTCGGCCGCCCATGGGCTGGCGCCAATCTTTCACATCAGGTCGTGGTGGTTTGAGACATTTGATTTAATTGAATAGGCGGGTGTAATATTGTCAACCGTGGGACTCTGTGATGTTGAAAGAATGATGCTCGACGTCCTTGCCTGCGGCCTTCTGCGACCCGAACGCGCCAAAGCGGTGTGGAGCTTTGATACTGACTCACAATGGCTCAGGTGGCGGTAGGTATTTAGTTGGCATCACCTTTTTGAATGTCAAGCCAAGGCAAAGAAGGCTGTGTTTTGTGGACCGCCCCACGCTATTTTTAGCTTCTCATTTCCTGACTTTCAGAGTCGGGTAAAATAACGAAGATCCCGTTAGATCCTGTTAGATCCCGATGATGGAACTCTCATGGATAATGCGACAATGCAGCCAGAGCATTTACATGACCGGCAGACTGCCAATTTCATTTTCTCATTTGCGCGAGTGGCCGGGCATTCGGCATAACCTGTAGAAATACCTTCACAGGCCACCGCTTAGACATATGACATTCGTTGATGGAATCTGATGCAGAGGAAAGGCGAAACTTCATGTAACGACTTCATGTAGTCATCCAGAGTCATCCGTTGGGTCTTTCAGTGCTTTCCGGTGTCGCCTCCAGGCATTCTCGGGTGATGGTGAAGATGTCCGAGGGTTGGCGATTCAATTATATTATATTTCGCATATCACCTCGGCACGACAAGCACAGGGGGCATGCCTGGTCTGCGACCCAATCTAGGGCGCAATCGCGAGAAAATCGATTTAAAAAACTTGGCTCGTTGGTTCGTTAAATAAGAATCCGTATAACGACGAGGAGCGAGTGTAGGAGCATATTTCAGCGTCGACAACGCTATCTCTACTTCTGTATTTGGAGTAACCGTGGTCTGGAAGGCGAAATCAATCAATCATAAGTTATCTTCTGGCCACATTCGGAGCGAAGGACGTACCGTAGACTCGAAATTGTAAGATCACGCCGTGCCCAGAGAATCCGCCTTCATTTTCTCCAACTCTTCCCACCCAGGCAGCCCGTACATCTGAGGCAGTTGGTCCCAGAAAGTTTGACAAGCGCTCTGGTGTGTTCCTTTGAGCGATCTCAAACACATGCCGCACACATCGGCCAATCGTTCCCAATCCGACTCGTACCACAAAAAGAGTGGATCCGCCAGGTATTCAGGACTAAGGCGGTCTGATTCCGCTAGCGCTGATGCATTGAGACGCCCTAACAGGCAGTCGTATCCGACACTGCATCCCGGGATACTTGCAGGGTCCTGTAGGAAACGCAATATACCGGAAGTAGAAGAACTGATTTGGACACAATATCCTTTTACAAAAGCGATTTGGTCATCTTCGCTTAACTGCGTTGAAACCCCATTGAAATTCCCGGGCTTGAGGCATGTCAAGATGTCTGGCCCTTCGGCACAGATTCGTGCCAGCTCATAGAAGGCATAGGGAAGAACCCATAGTGCGCCAACCTCTCGAGCAAGCTGAATGGCATAGGACAGGTGGCGAGACTCAGAAGACATGTCCCATGAAGGACGCGTCCAGAGAGAAGCGTCGGTGGCGGCGGCGGTGAGGCCGGAGGCGCTATTGACGGCGGAGAGTGTTGTGAAGAAAGCAGACGACAAGTGAACCAAAGCACGGCGACGCAGGTAATCAACCGAATATTTGTGGCTGAGGCGAAGAACACCTGCGATGATTTCGAGTCGCGTTGGGGTTGGATACATTTCGAAGAACCTATTCGAATGTAAGTCAGAGGGAATTCGAAGATCCGGCAAGATAGAAAGAACTGACTCGGAATTGAAGATCGCCTTCAAGAAGACGGAAACCTCCGCGGGATTGTCATGCAGGCGTACAAGAGGACACCCTTCGACGAGTTCGGAGTCAGGAGGCTGTGGAAACGAGAGCATGTCCTGGAAAACCGATGATCGCGCCGCTAAGACTCCACGGTAGACTCGAAATTGGCTCCTGCCAGCTTGGATGACTAAATTCCCGTCCTCGAACCACAGTTCTTGCACGCGGCGGATCCCATCGGGCTCGATGTCTACTTCCATTTCGGTCAAGAGCTGGTCGAGAGAAGAGATGCGGTTTAAACTCCGATCGAAGTCGGAGTTTCAATCCTCTTTTACCCCTCTCTTTGCTTCTACTACTCATCGGCATCGGATGAGATGGATACCCCGGCGAATGCACCCCAGCGAGTCGAGGAGCTTTGGTTTGAATATGGCGACATCGTCCTCGCGGCTGGAAGCAGCCAATACCGTGTGTACCGTGGTATTTTAGCGGCACGGTCACCCGTCTTCCAAGATATGCTCGGATTCCCACAGCCTCCCGATTCGGAGCTCGTCGAGGGATGCCCACTCGTCCGGCTCCTCGACTCTGCGTTGGAAGTCACAACTTTCTTGAAAGCGATTTTTGACCCCGAGTAGGTGCTTTTCGTTTGTGCCGAGTGTGCTCATTCGGGTTTATGAATCAGGTTCTTCATGCCATTCCCAGCCCCGACGACATTCGACAGTATCGTCGGTTGTCTCCGCCTCAGTCACAAGTATGGGGTGGATTACCTTCGCCGCCGTGCACTTGTCCACTTGACGTCGGGATACCGCACGACGCTGTCCGAATCGGACTCCAGCAGATACGAAGCTAATGACCCGAATCCGAATCGCTGTCCATCGGAAATCATGTCATGGCCGCACCCTGACTCCGCTCCGAACTTTAGACTGTGTGTTGTCCAGCTTGCTCGCGAGGTGGACGCGCTCTGGGTCCTTCCTCTCGCCTTCTATGAACTTTCTGCCGCTTTCAGCGCGATCGGCAGCGGTATATTCCAAGGCGCGGAGTACAACGGTCTTCCAGCCAGCCTCTGTACATCAGACCAGCAATCCTTTTTAATTGGCCATACCTCGCAAAGTACGAGCACCAACGCAGACATCCTCCGCTTTTTATTATATCCCATGTCGACGGACATTCCGGGTTGCAAATCCCCAGTCCAGTGCGCTGCGGAGAGACTCAGGGTAATCGAGGGTACCCGGGAGATCATCCGCGACAATCCTTCCATTCCGCTCGACATATGGATGCCGATGAACTGGGGCAAGCTCCATGTTGTGTGTCCCGTATGCCTCGCCGTACTCAAGACGACGCATCGGGATGCCCGGCAGGCGTTTTGGGACAGGCTCCCGGGAATGTATGGGTTACCTGCCTGGGCGGAGCTGGAGAAGATGAAGGTCGCCGGACTGGGTGCTTGATATATTTTATTGTGCGATCTCTGCGTCTCCAGTGTGCCATACTTCACATCAGGTAATTATAATATTCCCGGACAATGGACATGTTGGCACGATACAGCGTTGATATATATGCGACAATCTGATGGGTTTCTCATCTTCGTTCTAAAGTGACTCCACTGGGCTGTCGATTGACGAGTCTGAATTGACTCGAAAATGCAAAACCCAGTGTAAAACCGACACAGTGCCAGCGCGGTTCAAAGACAAATAAATCCCATCCCGCTCTCCAGTTGCAACATCCAACATTATTGTGTCCTCCATCAGACCTTCATAGTAATAATTAATGAATCATACATTCGAGGGACGCTTTATTGTGGTTTATGTACGCGTTTGAGAGTTGTGTTCTTTCTGCCCTTGGATTCCCTTTTAAGGGAATCCCTCTTTGGGAACGGCAGCTGCGGCAGCTGTGTTTTTTAGACCCCGCCGCAGGGAAATTGTCACAGCGGGTGAAGCACATCACAAAAGCAAGGGAATTTTGGAGTGCCACTGCAGATGTGTTGGTGGCATAGAAGGCCAAGTGAAATGCATGTAATTTTATACAGTTCTACCGATTACAGACATCATACGGTACTTAGGTATGTACCGGTGAGCGGCACACGAAAAAAAAACCCCCTTGCGAGGCATGAGCGCGTCCCGGATGAGTCGAAAATGTGTCATGACGCGCAAGAAGGAGTCCTGGCCTGCCCAGCGACGTTAGGGACCCCTCGGCACGCGAGAATCGTTCGGGCGCCGCCAGGCGGCGTTCGGGTGGCACGCTGTAATGTAAAGCTGCAACGGGGATTCGACCGTGATGGTCGAGGTCGTCTAGGGTAGGGAGGGGGAACAGAACTCGAAGGAAATGAGCGGGACAGGGGTGAGTAAAGGGGTCAGAGGCGGGGCAGGCGAGGTGACATGGTGGTAGGAGAGAAGAAGGACGAGTGTGTGAGGGCGGAGAGCGGAAATGTTTGACAGGCCGAGAAGCTGCCGAAGCTCACGTGGAAGTACCTTCTCAATAAGGAGATGCTTAGTCACGAACCCAAGGGCAGAAAGTCAAAGACTGCGTTTGAGTGCCAAACCATCGTGACTCTTTTACTCATCGACATCCGACATGGAGATGGACACCGAGGCGAGAGGACCCCAGCGCGTCGAAGAACTTTGGTTCGAGGAAGCCTCGTCATCCAGGCTGGAAACAGCCAATACCGCGTGTATCGCGCCGTCTTGGCGGCACGCTCTTCTGTCTTTCAAGACATGCTTTCATTCCCGCAACCTCCCGACTCCGAGCTCGTTGAAGGATGTCCGCTTGTGCGTCTCCACGATTCCACCGCAGAGGTCACAGCTTTCCTGAAAGCCATCTTTGACCCCGAGTAAGTGCTTTTCGTTTCTACCGCACGCATCTCATTCGGGCTGCACGAACCAGGTTCTTTATGCCTTTCCCAGCGCGAACGACATTCGACACTATCGTTGGATGTCTCCGACTCAGTCACAAGTACGGGGTGGATTACCTTCGCCGTCGTGCGCTCATGCACTTGTCATCGGGATATCGTACTACCCTGTCCGAATGGGATTCGCACATATACGATGAAGATCCACGGCTGGACCTCCCTCCATTAGTAATCATGACATGGCCCGACCCCGAAACTCTGACCTTCAAATTGTGTGTCATCCAGCTTGCTCGCGAAGTCGACGCGCTCTGGGTTCTTCCTGTCGCCTTCTATCGGCTTGCTGCATCCTTCCGGAAACTCGGAAGAGCCGTCTTTAATGGCGCGGTCTACAACGGCGTTCCGACTAGCCTCTCCATACAAGACCAAGACTCCTTTATAACCGGCCTCGACGCACAAATCGGCAGTACATCAGATATCCTGCGGTTTTTCTCCCATCCGCGGGATATTCCGGGTTGTACAACCCCCACTCGATGCTGCGCAGGACGCCTCGCGGCGATAGATAACAGCCGGGAGAGCCTTGACGGCTGTATCTCCATTCCCCTCAGCGTATGGGCGGAGTGTGACTGGGACTTCTTTGAAGGTGCAGTGTGCTCGATGTGTCTCCCCGTGCTCCGCCAGACGCACCAAGCTGCCCGGCAGGCTTTCTGGGATAAACTGCCGGAAATATATGGTTTGCCTCCCTGGGACGAGTTGGAGCAGATGAAAGTCGCCGCCATTGGTTTGGTCTGAGGTAAATAAATATCTCCTTTTCCTTCGGTTCTCATCACTGTTGTGCGCTCTAGTCCTCCAATTTCGTTCTGCATAATCCGGCCCGCAGACGGTTCGATATTTTAAGATGAAGGATGCGTGTTGAAGTAATCGGGATTCCGTCCTTCAGGCATAGCAGGTGTATTTCTGTAATTCCGACTCCTGGCAACCCATTATAAATTTCTGCATTATCATTATTATTGCTCACCTCCAGGAAATGTTGATGGTATATCCGATCCCCACCAATCTTTTTTAAAACTTTCCGTTCGGCCGGTCAAGGCATGTAAAAAGAGTTTACACGTTAACAGACGCCCCTTCCACTAGTTCCTGGTTCAAAGCTTATTGGGAAGTTGGTCGCTTCCTTTTCTCGAAAGTACCCAACTCCAATTGCCAGTTGGCGCAGCTCTATGGTCGAGTCCAAGGAAGTCGGGAGATCGGGCCATATATCCGAAACCTTTCGTCATCCCAAGTCACAAATGGAAATACCGTGTCACACCGCCGACTCTCTTCCTTTCTGCCACCTCGTGCGAATATTGCGAGCTGTGCGCGGACTTGTCTTCGCCTTGCTTTGTGTCCTCACTATCCGATGGCTGCACCGACGGAGCGCGACCCCCTGATCAAGAAACCAGCAGTTCGACCCGATGCGGAAAACACTGCACTAAATGTTAAGCGCCGACTTGGACCTCTGGAGATTTCACCGAGCAGCAGACGTGGTATTTTGGCTGGGATATGGTTGGCGACTTTTCTGGGCGTGCGTGGACCATTTATGCACATTCCTATGTAGCTTACTATTGAACCGCAGTCGCTGAATCGTGAGACTATGAATTATTGTTTTTGATTTGTATATGATCTTCATGCTGGTCCCACAGTCACACTCGTTCCTACAAGTCAGTGCGCACAATTTATGTGTTTTCCATCCTTCTCACTCGCCTCAAGTGATACCCTCAATATCGTCAGAGTTCCAGAAATTTCACCAGGCGAGTTGGCTGGGAACTGCGTGCGTACCAGCGTGTTTGGATCTACGAGCCTCCGTTTGAATTTCCCTGTAGCTATCTCTTGGCTACGTGCACGTTTACCCCCCTGTACGGACGTCTCTCCAACGTGATGGGTCGGCGCGGCGCGAATCAGACCGCCATAATATTCGCCGCACTGGGAACCATTGGCTGTGGTCTCTCGCGGAACATGGAGACCCTCATCATCGCCCGATTCGTGCGCCTCCCTCTCCGCCTTGAATCGCACCACCCTGACTCTTTGCAGATCGCTGGCATCGGCGGCGGCGGCATATTCACCACTTCGACGTATACTGTTCTCTGATTGATTTCCGAGATGCTCTCCTGACTATACCACTCCCAGAATCATCGTTAGTGACATGTACACCTTACGTGTTGGTATTCTCCATCTTGGTTTGCCCGCTGCTAAAATGTTTCTAGGACCGGGGTCTCGTCCAAGGATTCGCAAGCTGCTTCAACGGGGTTCGCACTCTTTCCCCCTCTTAGTCATTAAATCTCACTGGAAATGCAGCTCGGCATGGGCCTGGGCGGACCTTTTGGTGGGCTAATCACTGACTGGTTGGTCTTTTAAAATCGTGTTTTCGAAAAATCCTCACGATCCCGATCAGGTTGGGTTGGCGTGCAGCTTTTCTCCTCCAGATACCTCTCTACCTCACGGCATTCCTCCTCACCACGTACAACATCCGTTACGTCACGCCCGTAAGTGCCTGCAACCCCAGAATTTCGTTCATCGCCGAATATTCTACCAGGGCAAATCAAAGAGCACAAAAGAAGTGCTGAAGCGGATCGACTACTTTGGAAGCCTGACGCTCCTTATTGCCGTGGGCTCCCTCCTTGTGTTCCTCAGCACGCGGTACAATGAGAGCCTCCCCGTAAGCCTTCCTCGTTATCTTGCTCCCTTCGCCTTCCTTATGGCATCGCAGTGGTCGGACGCCCGCGTCATCGCTCCACTCGTCCTCGCCATCGTCTTCTTCTTTTCTTTTTTGGTCGTCGAGATTTTCATCGCACCGGAGCCCGTTATGGCGCCATCCATGCTTCGTCAGAAAATTCCCGTGCTCGTCAGCGCGTCCAATTTCCTCGTGGCAGCGTGCAACTTCTCCGTGACGTACTTCTTCCCGATGTGGTTCCAGGTCGTGACATTTCAGAGCGCGTCCACCGCCGGTGCGTTACCCTGCTTTTCAACCACAAATACCCTCGCCCTCCTGTTCATACCCCATTGTTGTCTCCCTGTAAATGACTTCTAATGTTGGAACGGTTTAGGCCTGCACCTGATGCCGAACAGTGTCTCGATGTCCACTGGGTCGTTGTTCGCAGGGTGGATGATGCATCGCACCGGACGCTACAAGACTCTCAATCTCGTTTTTGGAATATTTCCATTTTTGGGTGCTGTGCTCATCTCGCTCATGCGTGAGGACTCTGGTCCGATCCAGTCTTGGCTCAGTATCGTGCGGACCCTCCTTTATTTTTGTCCTCTCCTTGTTCTAATTTGGAACTGACGTGCAAACAGATCCCGCTCGGATTCGGGAACGCAGTCGTCTTGCAAACCATGCTTAGTCAGTGCGATTCTCATAACAAGTCTTGTTGTTGATGCCAGTGGTTTTTAGTTGCACTGCTCGCCTCTCTGCCAGAATCTCAAATGGCTGTGGGGACTGGCTTTGGCCAGCTGTTCCGGGGAATAGGTTCGATTTATCTTTCCCTCCCCCCGCCTCATCGTCGCTGAATGCCTGTGTTTTAGGGCAAGTCGGCGGCGTTGCGATATCGTCAGCGATCTTCCAGTCTCGCCTCGATACGGAGCTCCGCAAGCGTATCCACACGCCCGATGCAGAGGAAGTGCGTCCATTTGTCCTCGTTGTTGGGCTTGCTAATAATCGAAATCTACCAGCTCATCCTCAACATCCGCCGCTCGAGCGCCTTCATCCGCACGCTGATGCCGGAACAACAACGCGCCGCGCGCGACTCGTATGCCATCGGGCTCAAGACTGTGTACATTTTCGCCGCGTGCTCAACGTTCCTTGCATACTGCGTTCGGCTTCCGGTGCGTTGCGCTCTGGTTCTTTTCTTACGGTGTCCACCAGGGATTAGATTGGGTATGTATTGCTGACTTACGCTCCGCCCAGATCCCCGACCAGGACCTGGACAAGGCGCACGCTAAGCGGCGGCAATCCACGGTAACCGGTAATGAAGGCCAGAATAACTCAACTGCGAGTTCGAGTTCAACGCTACCAGAGTCACCGTCAGCCACGGAGACGGAGACTGAACTGGATGAGGCGGAGGTGCCTGTCACGCGAAAGCATCGCAGACGGTTGTCGACTTTCGAGTCGACGGACGGGTACATGGATCTTGAGAACGACCGTATCGGGGGCTCCGCGCGCGTGGTCCCGCCTCGCAATGATGCCAATTGAGCTTGGGAGTCGGATATCTTGAATAGGGAATAGACGGAACGCCGCTATACTTATACCAGGCTTAGAACCACTCTTGTGAATGTTAATCTTTAACAGGACAGTTTCCGCGTTATCGTGTTGCCAAACTTAGATTTGACGAACATGTGTTCGTCTCGCCTTCGATGTCAATCCAGCTGCTCATGTATGGCATGGAAGGTACTCTCCCCTGTTGATAGACTGCTAGGAACGCAGACAACATCTTCCATGATACTGATACTGATCGCGGAGGACCAGCTGAATAGAAGTTTGATGTTCTATGCAATGTCTTCTCACGCGCAAGTATAAAGCTTCCAGGGCATCGAACATCTCCCACTGCCACTATGAAACCCTCACAGAACAGTGCTACTCGCTTCAAAAACATTACAGATTATTTGACTGTTGCTGCCCCCGCATTTCGGGAACTCTCTGATGCGTTCGGCACTCCTTTCTTGAAAGCCATCTCAAATACAACCGCTTCCCTTTTGACTACGGTTCAGGTACCTTCCTAGTCCAAAAAATGCTTGTCCGACCGTTTAATTTGTTGACAGTCCGTCAAGAGAAACAAAGATGAATGCACCGAATTGATGGAGCATATTCATGTGCTTCTCTACGCTATCATTGCCCTCCATGTAAAATCGGAGGGCGAAAGAACACTGCTACCATCCACAATTGACCATATCGGAAGGTTTATGGAGTATGCCTTCCCTGATTTACTTGTGATACTGTTATTGAACATGCTTAGGACATTGCAAAAAATCCATGTCTTCATCGAAGCCCAGCAGGATGGAAACAAAATTAGGAACTTCTTTCGTCAAACTGAGACCACTTCACTGTTGAGGGAATGTCACTCAGGGCTTCAGTCCGCCCTCGAGGTATTCAAGGTACATCTTTGCATTTCAACATGTCTGAAAGTTGAACAGAAACATGCAGGTTGACATTGGAGCAAACATTTTATCCAATACTGCGGATATTCAGAAGAACGCAGATAAAACATATCAAGACCTACTGGAATTAATTGCCATGATATCGGATGGGAACCAGTCTGAGAGATCATCTGCGGTAGGTTGGAGGCCTTCTGTAATTTATGTATCAACTAATATCTGTCAGATGAATGAGAATCTCTCTAGCTCGTGGAACAGGTGTGATTCCAATCAAAGTCATTACAATTATGCTCAGTATTCTTTGTACAGCTCAACCTCTCTGTCTATGTTGCCAGCAGAGCCAAAAATATTTCATGGCCGTGACTCAGAGGTGAAAGAGGTAGTGCAAATGCTCATTCAGGCAACAGCCCGGATTGCAATCCTAGGACCAGGTGGTATTGGGAAAACTAGTCTTGCCAAGGCTGCACTCCACCACTCTGCCATTGCTGCAAAATATGAACAACGGTTCTTTATTGCTGCAGACTCGGCTACCACCAGCCTTGATCTAGCTGCTCTTGTTGCAGGTCATCTAGGATTAAAACCACAGAGAGATCCCACTCAAGCCATTATCCACTATTTCCTGAACAGTGCAGCCTGTCTTTTAGTTTTGGACAATGTGGAAACAGCCTGGGAACCCACAGAATCACGGCTCGCTGTTGAAGAATTCATGTCTCTTCTCACTGATATTCCACATCTGGCACTGATTGTGAGTATATTGTAAAGTTCAAGCTGATGAAGCTGTATTGATTTTAAACAGGTCACTATGCGTGGTGCAGAGAGACCAGCAAATGTGAAATGGACTCGGCCATTTCTACCCCCATTGAAGCCATTGCCAATGGATGCTGCACGACAAACTTTCATCGATATTGCAGATGATGTCCATGATCATGGAGATGTTGACAAACTTCTTCGCCTAACAGATAACATGCCCTTAGCGGTCAATCTCATTGCCCACCTTGCTGATCATGAAGGCTGTGCTAATGTGATGAGCCGTTGGGAGGAAGAAAAAATATTTCTTTTTTCCGGTGGGCAAGATAAAAAATCAAATCTGGATGTATCTATTACATTGTCTGTTTCAAGCCCTCGGATGGTTGCTTCTCCAGATGCCAGGGATTTGCTGAGTTTGCTGTCCCTCCTTCCAGATGGTCTCTCTGATATCGAGCTTCACCAAAGTAACCTTCCAATGCCAAACATTCTGAGTTGTAAAGCCACACTCCTCTGTACCTCCTTGGCCTATGTTGATCATGACAACCGTCTGAAGACATTGGTGCCTATCCAGGAATATATGTTGCAGATCTATCCCCCTACCACAAAGCTTATCCACCCTATCCGCAATTATCTCCAGGAACTCCTGGAACTATACGTGCAGTATTTGGGGCATCTATCTGGGGCCAGACTTGTTGATGCTATAACATCCAACCTTGGAAATCTTCATAATATTCTCATGATTGGACTGGCATCTGAGGATTGTGACATCCGAGATGCTGCAGAATGTGTTCTCTCTCTCAACTATTTCAATAGGCTTACCAATCACAATCATTCCCCACTGATGGATCATGTCCAAAATATAATTCCTGGACTCGGAGACCATAAACTACATGCTCGACTGATTACAAGCATGTTCATGTCAAGCAGGGAATACCAAATTCAAAATCCAGAACTTCTCATTCACCAGACCCAAGAACATTTTCATAACTTTGAGGATAAAGAAGCTGAATGTGAGTGCAAAAAAAAATTGTTGTTTACTCTTGGTACTCAATATATCACCTCAGGTGCATTTTATATTGCGATTGGGGCCTATCATCTTGATTGGAAACATGACCTCCCATCAACTCTGAAGTACTACAACATTGCTCTTTCTTTAGCTAGGTCTTCTGGAGCTACTAGGAAGCAGTGCGCTGCATTGAACGAAATAGCCTGGGTTAAGTATAGACTTGGTGATTATCTGGCAGTCCGGGCATACACCCAGGAATCACAAGAAATTGCAAGGTCATCTGCAAATTTATACCATGAGGCAGCAGCAGCTCGGCTGGAATCATTTGCCTGCTGTGCTCTTGGTCAATATGAATCCTGTGTCAATATAGCACACAAAGCAAGAGAACTTTTGGCCCTTTGTGGTCTCTCAGGTGCTGATGGAGATGTCAGAATCCAAGTCAACCTAGCAGAGGTTCATCTACTAAAATCCGAATATTCTGATGCCCGTGCTATCAATGCTCAGATTGTCAAGAACAATTCACCAAAGCTGGCCCCACAAAATTATGCCTATGCACTCCTCAATATGGCTCTGATTGGTGTTGCCATTGGGGAAAACGAAGAGCAGGTACAACAGCATCTGGATGGAGCAAGATTGGTCCTTGGGAGCTTAAAACATGCCCCTGGATTGACTGAATGTGATACAGTCCTGGCAGACCTGGAACTTCGGGAGGGCAGGCTCATGTCTGCAAAGACATTGTTCCAGCAGTGTCTCACTCAATCTTGGGTGAATGACAATGATATTGTGGGTTTCTGTCTTGAGAGACTTGCAGATATCAACAGGTGGGGCCCGAGTGACACTCAATCAATGTCCTGTTGGCCAATTATATTCCTTATTCGTGGACTCAGAGCACAGGAGAAGTTGGTCATTCACAAAGCCTTGTGTTGTCTTGGTGACATGTTCATTGTTCAAGAAGACGAGGAGACAGCACTGAGTTTGTTTACTGTGGCACTTGAGGGCTTCACTCAGATGGATGTCCATCGGAGCAGAGGGAATTGCATGCTTCGACTTGGAGATATCTCAAAGCACCGAGGAGACGGAGAGAAGGCCATGAAACTTTGGATTGCTGCTCGTTCTCTGTTTGAACACTCTGCACAGACTAAGGATGTTTACCAGGTTGATGAGCGAATTTCTGCAGCTGGATTATACCATTGTTAGGTTTGTAAGGAATACTTCATAGTCAAATTATGCTTACCTTTTTTTTCAATTACTTTTCCATACACGACGAGGAGATGTATTAGTATCTTGTTACATCAGCTGTCACATAGTAACACAATATGCGTAATGATGATGAATCTATCTACACTTTACTCATAAACTACTATCACCTACTCCCTAGTGAGCTTTCCTTGTTGAACTTCAACTCCAAGAAAAGGTCTGCAGGTATCAGGTGAGCTATCATATTTTGAAAAAATATTCTGATATACTCGGACTACTGTTAACCTTATTTACAACTTGCCCAGATCAGTCTGGACTCGCTCCATAAGGGTATCCTGAGTAGAGAGTATAGCACAGGGCCTGGGTTTCCACCCCTAGTGATACTTTCATAGAGCTCGGACCATAAGCAGTTGTTAGGGTGGCCCTGAGGTTCGCCAGGATAAATATAGTCAATTAATCCAACTTGTGAGCTCTCGGAGCCTCACAAGTTTAGCATACCCAGCAGCATGTATTTTAGGCATCTATGGTACTAATATGTTTTTAAACTGCACAGCAATTATGTTTGTTGCTGAGCCAAGGCTCCAGTGGTAGTGGGTGAGCATTTAAAGGACAATAGTGAGTATCAACATGTTAATGTCTCAGTCAAACACGCAGAAATGGTCACCTGGGTCGGGCACCCATATACGGCTCGCATACGGCCGTCGGGAGCCGTCACGGTACGGGTAAGTACGGTATACGGGGCCAACCGTACCCGTACCGTAGAAAATCGGAAAATATGCCTGACAGTACGGTTACGGCTACCGTATATACGGGTCACCGTACGGCCGTAATACGGTTACGGTGAACAGCCCTAATGTTTGTCGTGTCAATAGGCGCATTCGTAGCATTTTTGAAGATTTCAGTCGATATATTAGCTCAGAGGGAGCAATGTACATCTCCGGATTGGTGTAGGGGTTAACATTGCCGCCTCTCATCCGTTACGTAAGCCTTAGCTTTCGTAATATGGTCGCGGCAGCCCGGGGTTCGATTCCCCGATCCGGAACTAGGAAAGAAGATATATTATTTTGCCTTGTCTTTACTTTTGCTTTTTCTTTTCTTCATTTTTTGTTTCGCCACCTCAAAATCCCTGCAACGGTCGAAAGAAACGAAAGAGGTGAGTGGCCGGACTTCCTGCGTCCAAATACTTAGGCCTCAATTTTCTTTTGTCCACAACATCTGAATGATTGGTTCAACACCAATGGTGCTTGAAAGTATATGAATTGGATATGGCGTACGGTGCATGGCCCTGACGGATGAATCCGGATGTTGAATTTCTCAGGGCAGGAGGGGTTCGATTCCCCACGTCCGAATTGGCATCTTCCTGATTTTTTTTATCCACGAAATCTGGATTATTGTTTCAATACCATGGGCAGTTGAAGGTATATGAATCAGACGTAGTGTACGGTGCACGGCCCTGAATCGTAAGTTCGTGACAATATTCAACACGAGGGCAGGAAGGGATCGGTTCCCAGATCCGAATAGCTGGGTCGCCGTCCATTTTTTGCTGTCCATATCGTCTGAATTAATGCTTCAACAACAAACGTGGTTCAAGTATAACTATTAATCGGATGTGGTGTACGGTGCACGGCCCCGAGAATTATGGTAGCTTCATAGAATTCAAGGGCAGGAGGGGTTCAATTCCCCAGATCTGAATAATACTTCGGTATGACGTCTATTTTTTTCTATCCATCTCAGTTGGTTTAATGCTTCAACAACAAATGTAGTTAAAGTAGAACAATTAATCGGATGTGGTGTACGGTGCATGGCCCTCAGTGATATGTAGAGCTTCGCAGAAATACTCAGGGTTAGAAGGGGTTCGATTCCCCGCGTCCGAATAATTTGGGCCAAGTCTTCTTTTTCTTTTGCTGTCCAAGCCTCTGAGTTAATGATTCGAGAATAAAGAGTGTAGTTGAGGGAGTATAACTCGGACGTGGTGTACAGTGCACAGCCCTGAACCATTAAAGATTGCAACTGTGTTCAACTGAGGGCAGGAGGGGTTCGATTCCCCGCATCCGAATGAATTGAACATCCATTTTTTGGTGTTCATGTCATCTGAATATTGGTTCAACATCAAGTGTAGTTGAAGCAGATCTATTAGTCGGATGTGGTGTACGGTGCATGGCCCTGACTGGCAGCCAAGGCATTTTGACAATGTCAAGGGCAAGATGGGGTTCGATTCCCTGCATCCGAATGGTAGTGGCACACGCGTTTTTTTTTTGACCATGCCATCTGAATTATTGGTTCAATACCAGGGGGAGTTGAAGGTATATGAATCGGACGTGGTGTATGGTGCACGGCCCTGAACCATCAGAATACAGCTTGATTTCAAGTGAGGGCAGAAGGGGTTCGATTCCCCGCGTCCGAATGAGGTACACCCGTAACAGTTTTTTGCTGTCTATCTCATCCGAATAATGGCTCAATTAATACCAAGGGTGGTTGAAGGAGAATTAATCGGACGTGGTGTATGGTGCATCGCCCTGAATTATATGTTGAACGCATCCCTTGTTTAGGGCAGGAGGGGTTCGACTCCCCGCGTCCGAATGGATGGGTTTCCAGGTTCTTTTTTTGGTGTCCATGATATCTGAATGTGAGGCTCTGAGTACAACGGTGCTTGAAGTAGAATAAATAGGACGTGGTGTATGGTGCATAGCCCTGAACAATACGATGTTACTACTGTGTGCGAGGGCAGGATGGGGTTCGATTCCCCGTGTCCGAATAGCTCAAAACATTGATTTTTTTGGCCAAGCCATGCGAGTTGATGCTTCAATAATAAAGAGTGCAATTGAAGTAGAATTAACCGGGCGTGGTGTACGCTGCACGGCCCTGCACCATGGAGCAGAGCTGCTGTATGTAAATGTGAGGGCAGGAGGGGTTCGATTCCCCGCGTCCGAATAGTGCACTCCGGCGCATAGATTTTTTTGGCCACGCCATGCGAGTTGATGCTTCAACACCAAGGGATGTATGGATATGGATCGGATGTGGTGTACAGTGCACGGCCCCGAGAAATACAGTCGCTTCATAGAAGTATTCAAGGGCAGGAGGGGTTCGATTCCCCAGATCCGAATATCTCGTCGGAGTCCATTTTTTGCTGTCCATATCATCTGAATTAATGCTTCAACAAGTGTAGTTGGAGTAGAACTATCCATCGGATGTGGTGTACGGTGCACGGCCCTCAATGCTAGAAGCTTTCGTAGGAATACTCAGGGGCAGGATGGGGTTCAATTCCCCGCATCCGATTGGATTTGAATATTTTTTTTGTTCATCGCATCTAAATTAATGCTTCATCGACAAGTGCAGCTGAAGTATAATGAATCGGACGTGGTGCATAGCCCTGAAGCATTTTTCAGCATAGAGTATAGCTTCATGAGGGTAGGACGGGGTTCGATTCCCCGCAAGAGGCGTGCGATCTCCTTATCGCGGATATCTTCCCACGGGTACCTACCCCCCAAATAAGGCAGGTCTGAGTCAGCGGCGTCGAGTCGGCCATCAATTTGCCAAACACTTGCAACTAACCACCACCTACGGGCGCGTCAAAGCGCGTCTGGCTTTCAATTCAGCGCGTGCCAGCGCAAATCTGCAGCACTCAAGATGGAAGGCTAATAACTATGTGCATATGGCGGAGGTGACGAAGACGACGCAGATGCAGATTTTATTCCATAGTTCAAAAATAATTCATGGGCTTTCCATTGGTTTTACATCTAGTTTTTCGTTTGAGAGCGCTCTAAGAATTATCGAGAAGTTGTAGAGTCGGCTTGAAGTTGGCAGGCAGCATTGCTATATTGATTTGATCATGGCCGAGGCTTGTGCCGCTGTCCATCAGTGGCGCTCACGTGGACAGATCAAATTCCGCGATCCAGAGATCGCTCGCCTCTTGATTCCCCGGGTCCGAATCGACCGTCGTGACCAGATTTTTTTTAAAGAATTGGAAGTTTAGCTGTAGGTGGAATATTAGCTGCGCGGTTCGACTTCCAACTCATTTTTCTCTTCAGTTTGAAAGTGGAGTTGAAATGTATGTACGGCATTTCCCGGGTGTGACCGCATGGCCGTTGCACGTGAACGAGATCTTCCTCGGAGCTCCACCAACACTGACGATTGTTCTCCCGAACAAATCTCCCCACTCTCCTTCTCCCCCCCACTATCCCTTCCGACTATTTAACTCACCCCTAAAAAACAGCGGAAATAGATGTCTGTCTGTGAGTCTCATTTCCCCTCCGGTTGTCCGCTATCGCCGGCCGATTCCGGCGCGGCACGAAAAAAAGGGCCTCGTTCCGGGGTATTTACCCTACGTATAAACTACGTGCTCGTGCTGCGTGCTTCTCTTCGAGAGCCTGTTGTGACGAGCCATGTCCTCGTCGAACTCGAGTGTCCCCGCGAGCAGCAGCAGCAGCCCCGCCTCCGGTCCCTTCTGCTCCTATCCCCTCATGCACCTTTACTGACTATTATTTTTGATATTCACAGCGATCAGCCTCCCGGGTGACCCGCTCAGCGGTATCCTCCCCTCAGGGAGCCCGAGCCCGAGCGCCCCCAGCAGTGCGAGCGCAAGCAGCATCTCCGCCAGCGATAGCGGCGGCGGCGGTGCGAGTGCCAGTAGCGCCGGCGGCGGCTCGAGTGCCAGTGCCGGCGGGGGCGGCGCGAGTGCCAGCAGCGGCGGTAACAGCGCGAGCCTGAGCCCGAGCGCACCACCATCGTCGACGTCCCAGTCTGTGAGCACTCTCGCCAGTGCCTCAGTATCAGTCGGCCAATCGACCATTGTGTGCGTGTTTTTTTTATTCTTTCTTATCTTATTTCCGCCTGCCTTTGTGTCATTCCCCTCCCGTCTTCGTGTCATTTCCGTCCCGTCTTCTGTGCTTTTCCTCTCGAGCCTCGTTCTCTGCTCTACTCCTTGTTCTCTTCGCCCTCGCACCTCGGCCCCGCCACGCCGAGGCCATCACGCACTACTCCCTCAGCCACGCTCGCCCCGAGCCGGCCCCGAGTTCGCGTGTTCGCGTGTTTATCTGGCCTGGCCTGGACTGCTCCCTCTGCCCGAATTATCCTACTCGGCAGGAGGATGCGTGGCCCACGCTTGCTTCATACCCCGATGTGCGCGGGTGACTTTGTGCGAGGGTCTGCATCGCGGGCCAGCCAGCCTCCGCTCCCTATTCCCTATTCCCTCCATCCCAAACCCCGAGCCTGGGCCTTCCATCACGGGCACGGGCACGCACGGGCTGACTTCCATCGCATCGCGGCCCGCGTTGCGTTGCGTTGCAATGTCGCCTTGATACGATACTTTGATTTTTCCGTGTCTCGTCTCGTCTTTCTGTGTCTGTGGAGTCGGGCGGGGCTTTCTGTGGAGCCCGGGCCCGGGTGGGTGTATATCCTTACATCCGGGATCCCGAATGCGGTGTGGATATCCAGCAGCCCGAATGCGGTGTGGGGTGGATATCCGGGATGCGTCGTACGTTGCGCGGTCGGGGATGGAGCCTGAAGTGGATGGATATTCCAGGATGCCGAGGTGGGGGTGGATATTCCAGGATGCCGAGGTGCGGTGTGGAGCCCGAGGTGGGAGTAGTCGCGATGTGCTGCGCAGACGCGAATAGTGATGACGCGCAGACGCGGAATCGTGATGTGCTGCGCAGACGCGGGATTCGCGTAGTGCCGAGCCGGCTGGCGCGAGGTGTGGTGGTAGTTCTTCGGGTGCTCGCGCCCCTCGTCGGTGCGTGGTCGCGGTGTGCATGGATGTGGGTGCGGTGCCATGGACGTGGGGGTGGATGGGGTGTGGGTGATAGTGGTACGCCATGCGCGGGGTTACCTCCAGTGCGGCGCTGTTACACTTCCTGGTCAGTGTGGGAGTGGTGGTGATGGGTGGGGTTGTCGCTACCTGCACCACGGATGCTGTCGTCGCGCGCTGAGTGTCCCTCGTGCACGCGCGACGTGCTGGCGCTGGTCTGCGCCGGCGCTGAGTCGTGGTGCTGAGCGGACTGGCGCTTCTTGTATCCGCGAGAACGACTCGTGTGTCCGCGGAGAACGACGCAGTGCCGATCTTCATTGGTGCTGGCCTAGCGCTCCCGAGTCTGCGATCTCGGGCTGGAAGCCTATGGGAGTGGAGGCGGGGCTGGATGCGCTTCTTCTTTATTTTTTCTTGCACTCCTCTGTTTTTTTTTTCCCTTCGCGGACGATTATGGAGCCTGTGGCATGGTCGATGGGCGTGTGGGGTGGCATGCGCCGCGGAGCGCGAGTTCGTGGCATGTGCCGCTGAGGAGCGGATGCGGGTGGCGGCGGCGACAACTCACCTGGCGTCGTATACTTTCTCTCCGCCGCGGGGTAGTTGCAGTGGTGTGACTGGAGGCGACGCTGAGCTTCGTGGTGCTGCTGAGCGGAGGCTAGCTGCGCTGCTGGTACTTTGAGCGTGTGCGGAGCAGGGTGAAGCGCGGATTTTCCGAGTTTTTGCCATTCTGGACTGCAATTCTTCATCCTCCTCCTTATTTCTTCTTCCCCTCCTCGTCTCCCCTCCCAGACCTCCTCACTAACCTGCTTCCTCCCCGCAGCTCAACATCCAACGGCGTCATCATAACCCAAACCCTCCAAGTAACCTCCACCATTCCCGCCGGCTCCACCGTCACCAAGCCGGTGTCTCCCAATCACGTCGACGCCACCAACTCGCACACCGGCGCGATCGCGGGCGGCGTCGTCGGCGGCGTCGCCGCGCTCCTCCTCCTGGGCGTCCTCGTGTGGTTCTTGCGCAAGCGCAGCAGAGAGCGCCGCCGCGAGGCCGAGTTCGACGGGAACTTCGACCCGGGGCGCACCACCGGGCCCACGCTGCCGACGATGGCGGGCCTCGGCGGCGCGGGCGGGCTGATGGCGGACGAGGAGGACGACGGCGTGGGCGGGCGGCTGGCGGGGAGCAGTGTGGGCGGGGGCGTCGTGACGCCGTATATGGCGGGCGTGGGGTATGGCGGCGGGCCGGAGGGGCATCAGCAGCAATATCCCCAACAGCAGCAGCAGTATTATGCAGGGGGAGGCGGGGGGTACGAGACGGCGAGCGAGGGGGCGATGAGTCCGTCGATGAGCAGCTACTATCCCACCTCGTCTGGATCTGCCACGGGCCCCCACCCGTATCCGGTCCCGATGAGCGCGGCGAGCACGGCGAGCTCGGGGTACCCGAACCCGAGGAGCGCGAAGGAGCGCGAGGCGCTCGGGGGCGGGCTTGGGGTCGCTAATCCTACTCCTGGTACGTCGAATCACTCTAATCCGCATTCGCATGTACTGATAATTATTCGTTAGGGCAAGGGATGTCGATGCCGATGCCCGCGCAGGGGAGCATGCCGTCGCTGCCGAATCCGCATTCGCCTGGGGAGGGCGGGGTGGTGGTGCACCAGGACGGGGGGCGCGTGCCGGATCAGGGCGGGGAGGGGATGCGCGAGATCCCGCCGACGTATGATAGTATACGGTCGTGAGGCCGCTACTCCCTCCATTCCTCTCCGTGTGCGTTATTCCTCCTGAAGCGATTCCTCCGTGCGGGCGCCCCTCTTCATCCCTTGCTGGCGCTCCTGGTGTGGTGCCCTTTGGCCCTTTTGGCGGGCGTATGACGATCTAGAGACCAGACTCACCTAGCTACTCAGCACCCGACTACCTACTTGCTTACTTACTGAAACTACCCGCATGCGTTATATTACAAAACTACTATCACTATTAACTTTGGTATTACTTTTTGGCATTTTTGTACGACGCTGACGAATGGACTGTAGAGTGCACTACTTTTTTTTGTATTGCGGGTTTGAGCTTCGTCTAATTGTGCGGGTACTGAGCTTTGTATATCGCGGAGATGCTTGAGTTGGTGCTGGCTTGAAGTCAGAAGCGTGAGGTTGGTGCTAGGCGAGCCAGATTATATTAGATTGGGTCCGGTTCCCTACTCTTCGTATACGGTTTCGACTAGGAGAGTCGGAATGCTTCGGGGGCAAATAGGGAATCAGCGGCTCTCGAGTCAATGTTCCTGTGCCCTCCCTCCTCCAGCGCACTTTCGGAGATTGGGTTCGTCCGAGTTGCGCACGATTCCGACTGGGAGAGTCGGAATGCTTCGGGGACACTCCGCGCCCGCCGCTCCCCCGCGCAAAATAAGCCCGGGCATGCGTTTGAATTCGCGGTCCCTGGCGGAGGCGCCTCCCCTTGCTTACGACTCGACCTGAGAGTCGAGGGGCAAATTACATGTGGTGGACGGGTGCCGTTTGCGGTATTGCGGCTTTTCGGGCGCGCACCATCCTGTTACTAGTAGGAGTCTCTCTTAACACTTCACACTGACTAGGACTGAGGCCAGTAATTGAATTAAACCAACGTATAATCATGCATACTACCACAGCGGAGAAAAATGTACATCCTGAATAGAATAGAACTGAGCGAGGTGGCAGAAGTGAAGGAAGAGGACGGCATACCCTCGGGACTCAAAGTGCTATAGATCCATTCCCGATAGCGGCCTCTTTCATCTTCTCCAGTTCCTCCCAGGGAGGTAGACCATACATTTCCGGGAGCTTGTCCCAGAGCGCCTGCCTGGCATCCTGATGCGTCTTCTGGAGTTCTTCCATGCACGGGGGACACAATTCATCAAGTCTGTCCCAATCATCCGATTCCCATATACGGAGGGGAATAGAAGTAAGGAGGCGGATCATTTCCCGACTATTCTCGATTGCTACGAGTCTTTCTCCATCGCAGTGGGTCGGGGATTCGCAACCCGCAATATCCACTGATCGGGGATAGGATAGAAATTGCAGGATATCTGCGTGTGTGCTGGCGATTTGGAGGTTGTGGCCAATCAAAAACATTTGTTGGTCTTGCAGGGAAAGGCTAGTCGGAGCGCCATTGTACACCACGCCGTGGAATACATTGCTGCCGACCGAGTAGAAATCGGCCGAAAGGTTATAGAATGCGCCAGGGAGGACCCAGAGGGCGTCGACCTCGCGAGCAAGCTGGATGACACATATGGTGTGCGCGTCTTCTTCGGGCCATGGCCATGAAACAATGTCCGAAGCAGAGCGACTCGGGGGTGGATTGATATAGTAGGTGCACGAGTCCCGTTCAGACAATGCCGTCCGATATCTCGACGACAAATGGACAAGTGCACGGCGGCGAAGGTAGTCTACCCCGTATTTGTGGCTGAGGCGGAGACAACCCACGATACTGTCAAGTGTTGTTAAGGAAGGGAATGGCATAAAAAACCTGAAGCTTGCAGTGAGCCAAACGCGTTCGGGACAGCAAAGAGGGACCTACTCGGGATCAAATATCGCTTTCAAGAAAACTGTGACCTCTGTCGCGGAGTCGGGGAGGCGCACGAGAGGACATCCCTCGACGAGCTCCGAGTCGGTAGGCTGCGGAAATGCCAGCATGTCTTGAAAGACGGGCGAACGCGCCGCCAAAATTCCACGGTGCACACGATACTGGCTGTTTTCAGCCGCGAGGACGAGGTTGCCGTCCTCGAACCAAAGGCCCTCGACTCGTTGGGGATCGCATGCGGGCGTGTAAACTTCCATGCCAGTTGGTGGGATAGATGTTGGATGAGTGGCACAAGGAAAGTCGAATTGAGACTCCACCAGACGCGTACACAGACCACAACAACGTGAGACGCGTACATAAGAGATCTGGCGAGAACAGTAATTGAATTTAAGTGACGTATAGTCTACCCAAGTGCTACGGACAGACGAGGAAAGCGCGCACCCTATAGAATTGAGCGGAATTACAGGAGTGAAGGAGAGGACCACATACATACCCTCGAACTTCAAAGCACTGCGGATCCCTTCCCGAGAGCAGCTTCCTTCAAGTTCTCTAGTTCCTTCCAAGGAGGCAGGCCATACGTTTCAGGGAGATTTCCCCAGAATATCTGTCGGGCATACTGATATGTCTCCTTGAGTACAGTGAGGCACGCGGGACACAATTCATCAAGCATGTCCCAGTCCTCCGAACGCCATGCATCGAGTGGGATCGCCTGACCGGCGCTGATCATCTCCCGACTGCGGTCGATTGCTATGAATCTCTCTGCAGTGCACCGGGTCGGGGATTCGCAACCCTTAATGTCATCTGAATGTGGATAGGTTAAGAACCCCATAATGTCTGCGTTTGTGCTTCTGAGTTGAAAGTCGTGCCCAAATAAAAAGGATTTTTGGTCTTGCAGAGATAGGCTGACGGGGACGCCGTTGTACACCGCGCCGTGGAATATGTCGCTACCGATCCGTGGGAGAATAGCGGCAAGGTTGTAGAAGGCGAGGGGAAGAACCCAGAGGGCGTCGACCTCGCGAGCAAGTTGGATGACACAGAGTCTGGAGGTCAGAGACTCGGGGGTTGGCCACGACTCGATTTCGGATGGAGGGCGATTCGGATTCGGATCATCGTCGTCATATCTGGCGGAGTCCGCTTCAACCAACGTTGTGCGATATCCCGACGATAAGTGCACAAGCGCACGGCGGCGAAGGGAATCCACCTCGTACTTGTTACTGAGGCGCAGGCAACCGACAATGATGTCGAATGTTGTCGGGGCGGGGAATGCCATAAAGAAGCTGAAACTCGCAGTGAGTGAAGCATCTCAGGGACAATGAAGCGGCCCGTACTCCGGGTCAAAGATCGCCTGCAAGAATACTGTGACCTCTGTTGCGGCGTCGGGAAGGCGTACTACCGGACATCCTTCGATGAGCTCTGAGTCGAGGGGTTGCGGGAATGCCAGCATGTCTCGGAAGACGGGGGACCGCGCGGCTAAGATACCACGATACACGCGGAACTGGCGATCCCCAGCTTGGATGATGAGGTTTCCGTCTTCGAACCAGAGCTCCTGCACTCTCTCGGGCTCGCTTGCGGGTTGTTCGGTGTCGACGTCCATGTCAGTCGGTGGGATGGATTTTGGATGAGTGTCAACAGCAAGAGCTGAATTGAGACTCCGACAAACGCGTACACAGACCACAACAAGCTGAGACGCGTAAAGAGATGCAGACAAAGCCCGAAAGCTGAAAATCAATTCATTCGATGCAATGGCGACCCTGTAAGCAGGTGGATTCTGACATACGGGTCAGGTCAAACATACACTTCACCCCTACTCGGAGCGAGAGGAGTAATTGAATTTAACTCGAGATTGTGTGGGAAATAGAGCGTCTCATCCCGTTGCTTCTTGAGGAGATCCTGCGTGCGTTTCAGACGATGTAAATATTGGGTGAAATTTTGAACATCCGGACGAATTTGGCCTCTGATTCCTTCGAAGCCGTTTCTTCGAGGCCGCCCATCCCGAAGTCTCCACGGGACCAAGACATGACTAGTAGCAAGTATTGGTTGAGATGGGAGTGGTGGTTTGAAACAGAAATGGGTACGCGGCAAGATCGTCGGCGCCGGGCACTTGTTGACTGTCTGTCTGTTACTTATCGTCTCATCGAATACTATTAATCCTTGATTTATTTGGAGTGCTTTTGTCTTGGGGTGATTAAATCGTACAGCTGGGAAAACCTGCACTTGTGCCGCCCTCTGAAATGGTCGAAGTTTTGATGATTGTCAAGAGAATATCGGTTCAAGTATGTAGGGCGCTGAATGCATTGTGGAAGGAGCTTGGGTTCAGCCCGCGCTTCATCCTATTGGACACTCCGAGTCCGAAACGGGGTTGGAAGCATTCGGCGATTGAAGATCGAGATAGTAATACTTTTGGTTGTCAATTCTCTACTTATAAACCTTCACCCAAATTAGGGTTACGGATACCGAAACAAATGGAGGCTCACATTATGGTATGATACGACCAATAGCATCCATTTTCAACTTCTCCAAGTGATCCCATCCGGGCAGGCCATACATACCGGGCAATCGCTCCCAAAATTCCTCACGAGCTTGCTGATGTGTTGGTTTCATGGACGCTATACACACAGAACAAACGGCTAGCAGACGATCCCAGTCCGTGCCGAACCAAAGGTACAGTGGATCGCCTCCTTGAGGCCCTTTACGGTCCCGTCGAACATCTTCCATGGCGCGGAGCCGCGGGTAGCCGCACCTGGAGCCGCCCTTACACCTGGTAATCTCGATAGGAAAGTGCAGGAAGCGTATGATATCTGTCGTCGCAGTGTCCCGCTGCTCGAAGCAACCCTCCAAAAACGCCAGCTCGTCCTGCAGACCAAGAGAAGAATGGGAACCGCTGTGGATGCGATGCGGGAAAAGGCGCCGGATGGGGCTCTCTCCGATCGCGAGGCTGTAGAAGGCGAAGGGCAGGATCCAGAGCACGTCGACCTCCCGAGCGAGCTCGATGGCAGCCACTTTGACGGAGCGATGTACACACCAGGACGGTTCCTGCCACGGCGCCACACCGGGGCGGCAGCTCTCGTCGAATGCAGAGAGAGTCGTAAAGTAGGCGGAGGAAAAGTGGACCAAGGCACGCTGTCGGATGTAATCGATGCAATAGTTGTGTCCGAGGCGGAGCGCCCCCGATATGGTTTCAAAGTCGGTCGGTGCCGGGTACGGCATGAAAAATCTGAGGGAAGAGCATTGAATGTGATGAGGACGCAGGGAAACAAGTCCACTCTTACTGGGAGTCAAAGATTGCTTTGAGGAGTACAGTAACATCGGCAGTGGAGTCGTGAAGGCGGACGACGGGGCAGCCCTCGATGGTCTCTGCATCTGGAGGCTGAGGCAGGCGATCATATCTGCGAAGACCGGCGAGCGGGAAGCCAAGATAGCGCGATAAACACGAAATTGACTGTTTTCCGCTTGTATTATCAGACTGACGTCCTCAAACCACAGCGAGTCTACGCGACAGAGTGCATTTGGATCCATATGGAAGTGGAGGGGAAAGACGCGTTGTTTGGACCCGAGGTCGTGGGCCCCAGTGCCAAACAACCTTCCTCCTTCGCCTTACCTTGGCCTTACCAAATTTGTCGCAGTTACCTCTCATTAACCAATCTTTCTGCCCCTAGGTTGTTCACAGTTGCCATTTTTCGGGCCATTTTTCCTACCATTTTTCGCTGCCTTTTTCTAATTCTTAGTTCCTCTTAGATTTTGAGATTTCAGAGGGGTATGGCAGGTGTTCTATGATTCTAAGACATCAGAGTATACTCACTAGTGTCTGTGGGGTGGTTCCACTGTCCAATCTGTGTAGACTGGAAAAAGGAATGCAAAAAGGGCGCAAAAAAGGGACAAAAAAGGGCGTTGCAAACCAGGGTGTTCACAGTTGCCATTTTTCGGCCCTTTTTTGCTCCATTTTTTGTTGGATTTCATGCAGTATCACACTTGGAAAGCAGTTTTTTCCCCTTTTCAACCCTTTTTGCATGTCTAAATTGAAAAGGGGAAAAAAATCCGGTCAAAAACGGCGGGAATACCGAAAAGGGCCGAAAAATGGTAGGAAAAATGGCAGAAAAATGGCAACTGTGAACGACCCTATTGACTGTCAGTCTAAGACATGAACAACCTGAAGGTTTGGAAGAGGGATCAGAAAATGAAGCACAAAAGGGAGTAAAAAAGGGCAGAAAAAGGGAGTGCCAGGAGGGGGGTTTCAACAGTTGCCATTTTTTGCTCCCTCTTTTGAACCCGTAAAAAGGGCTGAAAAGGGGGGAAAAACCCCAATGAAAAATAATGGGAATACAAAAAAGGGAAGAAAAATGGTAGGAAAAATGGTGAAAAAATCCTAATCTATCACGATGGCACTGCCACTGATGCGCCTTGACGCGCCATGCTCACTTGGTACTGTTGATTTTACCTAGTGAGATATTATTCTTGGACGTTAGGCCTTAGGTTACAAGCCCATAAGGAGCTCCAGTGTAGGTATCCTATTTATACTAAAATCATGCATGTTGAGTCCGGCAAGTTCCATTCCGTTCCATATCAGTCAGCGGCGGCCTCAGATTTGCCTCGGGCTTGTGCTGCATTGCTGATCTCCAACCATCAGCAGTGAAACCATTGTGAACAGTACTTTGGCCTTTATTATTCTGCAAAGATTTGCATTCACCAAACCCGGTCATCCGTCTCGGACCTCTCATACAGACAATTATTCGACTTTCGTTTTGCGCTTTCATCTTTAGAATCAAGAATCCGACCTCAGTCTCCAGGATTAAAGACCGCAATGTTAGGATTATCTGCTTCCGTGATCATTCTCCGAGAAAGCTATTCAGACACGCAATATTCGATGGATGGCGAAGCAGAACGCCACGGTATTTTCCAAACAAAAGTAGATTAGCACCTTCTGTGAGCGAAAACCAATCCAAATAAGAGGCCATTAATATCATCCGAAGTGTGAGCTGCCAGTAATTTATCGGCGAACATACATAGGCGCAGAAGTCTCTGCCCTGTACTTATAGTACACTTATTTTTTGTTACGAGACATGGAAAAGAGAGTAGCAGCCACGTAAATCAACCGATCTGCTAACATGGAGCGTCTTCAGCCATTGCCGAAGGTTGATTTCTGAGTTTTGTTTTTGACTTCTTTACGCGTCCCTTGTTGTGGTCGGTGTGCGTGTCTGTCGGAGTCTTAATTCACCTTGTCTCACTCATCCATCATGAAGGTAGATTCCGGACCCCATCGAATCCCGGAGCTATGGTTCGAGGACGGTAACCTTATCATCCAGGCTGGAAACAGCCAGTTCCGCGTATATCGTGGCGTCTTGGCCACGCGCTCGCCCGTTTTTCAGGACATGCTTTCGTTCCCGCAGCCCCCAGATTCGGAGTTAATTGCCGGGTGTCCTCTCGTACGTCTCCAGGACTCCGCGTCTGAGGTTACTGCTTTTCTAAAATCAATCTTTGACTCCGGGTATGTGCTATGTTTGCACTGTCGCCTGTTCGTTAACCAATTTTTACCAGTTTCTTTTTACCACGCCCGTTCAAACCGAGTTCGAAGCTATCGCAGGCATTCTTCGCCTCAGCCATAAATACGGAGTGGATTATCTCTGCCGCCGTGCCTTTGTGCACTTGTCTTCCTACTATCCCAGCACCTTTTTCGATTTAGATGCGGCCTACAGTCATGATGATGCCCCTCTGTTGAAACGACTATCATGCATATGGGAAACCCTCGGTCTACCGCGAGTCACATTTTCGTCATTCAGCTTGTTCGGGAGGCTGACGCTCTATGGCTTCTCCCGTATGCCTTCTATCGGCTCTCCACTTCATCTACAAAACTGGGCACAGACATCTTCCATGGCACTTTTTATAACGGCATCTCCGCGAATCTGAGCAGAGAGGACCAACTATATCCAAACCACGAGCATTTTTGAAGATATCCTGCACTTTCTATTCTCTCCAGTCGCTATCGGAAATTGTGTCCACACACACTGCCGCACAGGGCGATGAAGGCATTTCTTCGCAAACAAAATCCTTACAATTATTTATTCATATGGGATGACTGAGATTTACTGGACGATGTCTGCTCCGTCTGTCTCGCGTCACTGAAGCAGACACATCGGGAGGTCCGCCAGAAATTTTGGGATGATTTACCTGAAATATACGGATTACCGCCATGGGCGGAATTGCAACAAATTCGGCGATAGGCGCCGATTTGGATGTACCAACTTGATATGACTGCGAAATGTGAGTTAGGCTTCTCTAGACCCTGGCGTAATACTTACCTGAACTCTGGGATGACATGCCTCTTGGGAGCTGGACACGTACCTCTTCCACGACTAAAGACGTTGTCATCAAATTTATTTACAGGATGGGGTTCCTGCCTCAGGCCCTACTAGTGGTCCACGTATTCCGTGCAATACCCACCACTGATTTGCGTTCAAGTCCGGATTTGAACTACCTGCTATTGCATAAGGATCGTTCGTCCTGAAGCACCCTCCGGGGATACCGGGAGGCAAAGTCGTCCTTCCACTCTAGGATCCACAATGTCAGAAGGATCCAGAGATCTGCACTACTCCGACGAGCGCGCACACGGACCTTCCCAAGCCTAAGTATCAAGGACGACAACACACGATTAGAAATCGCGGAAAGACAATCGAGATAGCAGGCGATAACACTACCACCCGGTGTTGAGATTCTACTTGTTCCACACCGGGCTTGTCAATTAGCTGCTCGCCATCTCGCGCACATGTGCTCGCCAAACTAGCACCAGATCGTCCGCATGGGTCGCAGTCAAGGAAGCTGTCGTGCTAACGTGATGTAATCTCGGCGAAAGGCCAATGCGGTTCTCTCCGTTTCCTCGAACGTTACTGGCGTTACTCTTTGAAATAGGAGTGAAACTAGGTATTTCATGAGTATGTCAGATTCTCTCTCAGCACTGATTTTCTGTCAGGAAACCAAGTTCAACATTTCTCGCATATCAGTTTCTCGGCAATCACTTATCGCTGCCGGAACCGGTTTAGATCTCCGACCAAATCTCCGACGTCTTCTTTTTCACTCCGACTCCGACTTGACCTTAGTCTCCCTTCTTGCCTGGCAACACAGAGGATAAGTCCATTCGAGAATGAGGCCTCAAATGCCTAGGAGATCATGGAAGACCGCTGAGGCGCTCCAGTACACACAAGCGGCTGCTGCTACCCTCCGGGATATAGCGGGCTCAACCTATGTTCCGTTCCTCAGTACCATCGCCGCACTATCCCTTACAATTATACCCCTAGTTCAAGTGAGTAATTCGAGAAAATAACAGGATGGCCTTCCTCACGGAGAACCCAGGGCGCCAGGATCAACAAAAACCGCTGCATGCGCATAGTAGAGCAAATACACGAACTTCTCTGCAGCCTCGGCATCTTTTTGCTTGACTCAGACCACCCTCCGACTCCCAAGATGCTCGACCAAATCGGTGCTTTCGCCCAGTATGTTTGCGTACCCCTCGTCGGATTTGACCTTTACACCATAATAGAACTCTTCAAAAATTCTATGCCTGTCTTCGGTCTCAACAAGAGATCGGTTTAATGAAGCGCTTCTTCAAGCAAGTCGAGATTACGGTCCAGCTCGATGCGTGTGAAGCGGAATTGGGTGCCGCAGTCGAGGTATTCAAGGCGAGTGTTAGCATTTTTGAGGAATTGTGATGAAATCAATATAAGCTGTAAAGATTCGATCCGGAGTCGGTGTTTCAGTGGACATAGCCCAAATGGATATCGATGGCGATCAGAGACACCAAGAACTTCTGGATTTATTTGGAAACCGACAGAATCGAGAACTTTCCGACACAGCGTCTTCGGTAGGAATTGGACAATGACTATGTTCATGGAGCTTACCGGTCAAGTTAGACTCGAGGAACGTTTCTCGACATGAATAGCAGGTATTCAAGCCATATCTAATACGATCTCATTGGTTTCTAACGATTTCTACAGCTCCGGAACACTTCCATTATTGCCCGCGTCACCCCAGATATTCCATGGCCGAGACCAAGAACTCAAAGATGCGGTTATAGGTCTTCTGTCTGAGCCAGCTCGAGTAGCCATACTTGGCATGGGCGGTATAGGGAAAACAGCACTTGCTACCGCCGCCTTATACGATCCCAGAGTCATGGAAAAATACCCCCACCGCCACTTCGTATCTTGTGAATCAGCTAGCAACGCTGCAGCCTTGGTCATTCTTATCGGTTCGCACCTTGGAATAGAACCATCGGCATCCCTCACGAAGGCGATTACAAGATACTTCTCCGAATCCGGCCCATCGATTCTGGTGCTGGATAACTTCGAGACGCCTTGGGAGTCCCCAGAAACTCGCCCCGACGTAGAAGAATTTCTGTCCCTTCTCGCCGGAATACCCCACCTCGCCCTGCTGGTAAGTGCGTTCTATTCTTCGCCATGGGACTCTTCCTGATTCTTGCACAAGCTCACAATGCGTGGAGCTGAACGACCTGCCAAGGTCAAATGGACGCGTCCCTTCTTGATACCTCTCGAACCTCTTTCTTTGTCTGCCGCCCGTCAAACATTCGTCACCATCGCGGACGACCCAGGCCACGAGGACGAAGAAGCCCTCACGAAACTACTTGATCTGACCGGGCATTTGCCGCTGGCCGTTACTTTGATGGCCAGTATTGCCTCGTTCGAAGGTTACTCGGGCGCGCTATCCCGCTGGGAAGTCGAGAGTACAAGTCTCCTCTCAGATGGGCTCGGCAGGACGTCGAATCTCGACTTGTCGATTCGGGTATCCCTGGGAAGTCCACGCATAACCTCCTCTCCACATGCGATGGAGCTATTGAGCCTGCTCTCAATTCTGCCAGATGGAATCAGCGAAGACGACCTCCTCGCAAGCGAGGTTCCTATTCCCGACATTCCAACCTGCCGCGCCTCTCTCATTCGAACGTCTTTGGTGTACAAAGACCGCGATGGACGTCTCAAGAGCTTAAACCCCATCCGCGGCTATATGCAGCGGTTCCACGGGCCGCCCTATTCCCTCACTGATCCACTCCGGAGATACTTTGAAGATCTGCTGTCGGTGTGGTCTTCGCACCAGCAGATTTCATCAGGACTTGTTCCCCGACTCACTTCGCATCTCGGCAACATCCGTGCCCTGGTCCTCGCCGGGTTGGATCAGGAGGAATCCGGGCATTCAGAAATCGGAGACAATATCCTGACTTTCAACCATTTCTGTTATACGATGTTGAAAGGCACCAGCTCCCTCATGCAGCGCGTCCCGAACATTGTCGAATCCACCGACGACCGTCGATTACACTGGAAGTACATAGAGGCTCGTCTCTCCGGCCTGGGTCCTTCTCTCTCTGCACCCGATGCGGAGAACTTGATACGCGAGGGCATTCAATATTTTGTTTCCGAGAACGATCTCGCTGGCCAAAGTGTGTCTATTCTCGTTCCATCGGACAGTTCGCTGATATTTTATAGTTAATTATCAGAACACCGCCGTCACGTATTATATAAAACAGGACATGACAAAGGCCCGAGAGCACAACATCCTCGCTTTTGAGCTCGCAAAGGACTCGGACAATGTTCAGCAGCAGTTGAAAGCATGCAGAGGCCGCGCGACAATCGGGATTCTGACCGGGAATTATTGCGAGAGTCTGGGGTACGCGATGGAGGTCGTGCAGTTGGCACGGACTTTGGGGAGCGTGCAGGATGAGTGCAACGGTCTAATGGACGAAGCACTCAACCGGTGCCACCTGGGCGAGCTGCGCCAAGCCCAGGATATTTGCACGCAGGCACGTCAACTGATGCGCGCCTGCGGACTGGACGGCTCCAACAGGGAAATCGCGATCCTGGACATGGAAGCCGAGGTGCATTTCCAGAAGAGCGAGTACGCCCAAGCACGCGTTCTCAACGGCTTGGTCGCGAGCATGACCAGCGTGGATGTCATGCCGCACTACCACGCCAACGCGCTCATCTCCGAAGCGAATCTCTGTATTTTGACCGCCGTTGACGAGCTACAAATTCGGGGAACGCTCGATGCGGCGAAACAGCTGACGGACACACTCGAATGGACTACCCAGAAAATTATGTGCGAACAGACGTTGGCGGCGCTCTCATTGCGCCGAGGGGAGACCACTGCCGCCCGGGCGGTTTTCAAACGTTGCTTTTCTACCAGCGGCGCACAAGACACGACCAATACATTTATCAGCCTGCAGCACCTCGGTGATCCGACGTACAAGATGTGCGACGACAAAGATACATTTCACTGGGCCGGAACCTACTTTGCTCTGGCGCGGAAATCGAACGAGTTGGGACACACGTACCAGGCCCTTCGATGTTTGGGAGACATTTTTCTGGCGCAAGGCGACGAGGCGAGCGCTCTCAGCATCTTTCGCGCGGTATTGGCTGGCTCGAAAGAGATGGATGTTCATCTCCGGAGAGCAGACTCTATGGTTCGTATCGGCGACATTTTGGGGCGCCGCGGAGAGGTGACGAAGGCGAAAGAGATGTGGGAAGAGGCGCGCCTGCTGTTTATCCGGTCTTCGCAAGATAATGAGGCTGCCGGGCTTGATGAACGATTGGCTCGCATTTCGCCTACTACTGCAGGTTAGCTGCAGTTGGATTCTGATTATTTTGTTGCTTTGATGTTGCTTTGAAATTGCTTTCGACCATGCTATAAATATACCTCCCTATTGTTTACTGACACACTTCTTTTAAATCGCCCTGGGACTCGACAGTCAATAGCGGTGGTGGCTGTGTATTGCCTTTTATGGTACTTGCTCTCTTCGCAAATTTCTAGAGTCCAGCCTCCGAAGAAAACTCTCGCTTCCGTCGTTCTTTCCCTCCGCACTCTTTTTTACCTGGATTATTCGTTGCTTGACATCTTTCGCACCGACTCCAATCAAGCTAATGTGCTGAATTCCGACCAAGTACAGGCGTGTGCCATCCTCAAGTGAAGCTGCGCCCTCAATCAACTCATAGCTCGCATTTCAAGCTCAACTCCGCTCCTCGGCCCAAAACTAAGATCGAAGAGATCCCTAGGCAGAACGACTCGGGCGGTCGCTGGCATCCTTCCGTGCCGCGGTTCTTGCTGAAAAAGCTCTCAAGCCCTCGTCCCCCTTCGATTCCTATTCATCCAAAGCCACGACGCGAATTCCGACTGATTCCTTAATCAAAATCGCGCATACATTCTCCCCTTGCCGCGACTTCGCTCGAATATCAACTCCAGCCCTTGCACCCAAAGCCATTAACTACAAATCCGCCGCGTCCAGGCAACTTCCGTCCGATTCCTTGACCAGAACATCGCGCATATACTCTTCCGACGCGACTCGGACCCCTTCCCGAGCTCCAGTAACCGTGTTTATCCATAGATCGCGCATATATCCTGTCCTTCCGATGAGACTCGGACTCTTTCCCGAGCTCCAGTAACCACGATTGTCCATGCATGCTCAAGGCCTGAAATCCCAACTTCGATTCACATTCATCTAAAGCCAACACAAAGCCATCACGTCCAGACGGCTCTCTCACCCAAGATCGCGCGCATATACTTCCCTTTCGACGCGGTTCCTTCCTAACATCGAAATAACAAGATGGTGCCAGTAAAAATGCTCCGTGCATCCTCAAATCGTTCTGAATTTCAACTGTACCTTTCCGGGATTTTTTCGAAGATAGCTGAGCTACTAATTTATCCTGAGTCTTATCTTTTCGCATTGTTAACAGGCATACATTGGATTCTTAATTTATCCGCCGATAAATTCCAATCAATTCCAAGTGCAATGTGAAACCCTGTTCCATGACCATCACCATGTGCATACTTACTCGTCTCCGAAATTCACAGCATCCCGGCATTGTGTCCATCGGCGTCGTTAAAATTAGCGCATCCCATTGTCAGCCGCAATCTCGACTCACATTTCTCTGAAGACTTCAACCAACCTGATCCGCACGTTTACGTCGGCCTCCGCGTGGAACAGTTGAACGATCTGCGGTTATCTCATGTTCCTTGCCGCCCCACCGCCTCCGTTTCCTGCACAACAAATTTTCATTCGCTCTCTCCGCGCGGCGCGCGCAGTTTATTAAATTGAAAAAAAAAAACCTCGCCGACGGACCCGCGATCACGTTTCGCCTGTCGAACTGTGTCCGCGGGAGCAAAGAGGAAGGAAGCGCAAAGCAGCGCCCGTGTTCGACATTCATCCCGCTTCCGGGTTACAGGTACTGGATTGAGCGATGATTTGACGATGATACGCCCGAGGTTGGCGTCGGCTCGCCCGAGAAGAGTTTTTTGTCTAATTGTGACCTGGACAGCGTCGTAGAAGATTGTGAATTCGTTGGGGATCCCCATGCTGATGCTCTGTTGTCTGTTATCGCATCTCTGCTGTCGCCTCGCCGCGGCAACATGTTTGATGGACTGGTGGTAGGGATGACGCGATGAGGGAAGGCTTAGTCAGCGTCCGCAAGGCCAGCGGAGTCTGACCCGGCCTCCTTCCTTTCTTCCCCGCATCGATATCGGTCCCAGGCCTCAGCAGCCTGCGGTATGGCCAGCGACCATAGCCATAACTCACCCGCATAGTTGACCCATACTTTTGTGCGTCTCCTTGTCTTTTCGTGGGCCTTTTCTCATCCGCCGTTTTTTCCCGCTTGTCTAGAATCTACTAGGCGAATTGTCAGTCTAGGCCGACTAGGTCCTTTGACGACCTTTAATTGTGTTTTTTGTACAGAATAATGGTCACCGATTACCCAACGGACGAAGTGGCAGACGGCGCCCTGCTCATGCCCTGCAACGACCACGATCCGCGCTTTTCTTTTACATGTCCTCATTCCTCTTCTCACGGATTTGTCTGTACCACCACCGCTGAACCTCACGAAAACGAAGATTCCGGAAAACACCTTGTATATCCCTCCCCACCCCCGACCGCTTCCCAGCCAAAACGGAACGTCCCTCTGCCCGCAGCCGCGCGGCAGCAGCAGCACTATCAGTACGGGGGGATCCTGGATTCCCCGTTGGTGCTCGTTCGCCCACCGACAGGGCCGCTGTCGCCGCCGCCGACGATTCCGACCCCCACACATGCACTGCCGCCCTCGGATGCCCAAGACGCGCTCTGCTCGTCCCTCCTCCAGCCCATCCCAGAGCACCAATCCCCCAACCCCTCGCAATCGCAGCTGCTCTCCCCCATCTCGCCAGAATGGACGACGAACCGCAAGCCAGAGGAGGACCTCTTCGGCACGGACGACACGGGCGACTGCGTTCTGATGTCACAGCCCCCCGGGAGCGCCTATGACTATCGATTCACCGAACATGGGGATGACGACCTGCTGGCCGGCGTGGCATCCTACGGGCGCCCTGCTCTGCGACCATTGGATATTCCGATGTACCACGACTTGGGCACGCAAAAACCGATGCATGAGGATCCAGAGCATGGCATCCTCCTGGGTTTCCCAGGTGTCATGTCCGATCTAATCGAGGACGAGGACGCCGCATCGCCGTTCGATTCGACCCCATCGTCTCCATCGTCCTCCTTTCGCGACTTCGAGACCTCGGATTCCGACCTCGATGACTTAGATCTCGACATGGATTTGGACGTGGGGCCGTCCTCGTACGGCTCCCCGTCCCTGCGCTCCTTCGCGTCCCTGCCCTCGCCCGATCTAGACGACCTCGATCTAGACATGGATTTGGGCCCGGGGCTAGGCATGTCCCCGTCACCATCTCGCCGCTGTGTCGCCTCCCTCCCGTCGTTTGACGAGAGCGAGTGCATCCGTGACGACTTCTTCTTCGCCACGGATCCCTCCCACCAGGACGAATCCCTGGAGCTGCTCGACATATCGATGTCTCCGCCACAGTCCCCGCCCTCGGCCCTGCCGACGCCACACGCAAACTCACTCCTCCTCGAGCTACCCGCGCAGGACTCGAAGCCCCCGAAAACGCCGTCGATTCTCGACGCCCTCTCCCCCGCCTACCTCTCCTCCCTCCTCCCTGCCGCGGGCGGCTACCCGCAGGCAGAGCTCGACGCCCTGCTCGACGTGCGCCGCCGCGCGGCTATCACGCTCGACGCGCTGTACTCCAGCACCGATGGCGCGTTCCCTTCGGCGTCCGGCCTCACGCTCGACCACGAGCTGCGGCGGACGGTCCCGCGTGACTCGGGCGAGCCGCGCCGGCGACGCAAGCGTGCGAAGGAGCTGGGGCGCGAGGTCGATGCCCTCGTCGGGCTCGCGCTGAAGCTCCTGCCCACGCCCACGCCCACGTCCGCCCCTGCGAGCAACACGCCGCAGGAGGTCGACGTGCCCACGCCGTTCCCCGCGCCTGGCTCGGGGAGCGGGTACTTCGACGACAGCGTGCAGAATCGCGCGGCGAAGGCGAAGGCGAAGGTGCGGAGCGACAAGGCGGGGCTGGCGGGGATCGTGAGTGCGCCGCAGCTTGTGGCGCGCATGATCCTGCGGCGGAGAGAGCGGTGCGTGCGCGGGCTCGCGGAGGGGAAGGCGGCCGCGGGCGAGCGCACGGGCTCGCCGCTGCGCGCGTGCTTCAGTGTCGAGGGGGACGAGCCGCCACCTGCGATGGAGATCGATGCCTGAGGTGTGTGCTGAGCGCCAACACTGTGCGCTCCCCCTCAAGGCGTCTCCCGGCCGCTATGCATCTCCGCCTTCTCCGCTGTCTCGTTTCGGCTGCCTTTCTCCTCTCCGTGTCTATATCTATTACGCTTCTCGTTCCCGTTCTGCTCACTGTTTCCGCTCAATGATTGCTTGCCTGCGTACATGCGTACATATATACATTCATACGACATATATCTTCATCGTTCTTGTTCACGTTCACGTTCATGTTTTCATTTCCGTGCTTTTCCATTCCGCATCATGATTCCGATAACTACTAACTAGTCCGTGTCCCGTTTCCGTCTTTTTTTTTGGTGCTGCTCTGTGTTCGAGAACCATGGTCTTGCTCCTGCATGTACATACCAACACACATACGTACTCATATCTTCTCCATCCTCTTCCCACACCTCAGCGATAACCCCTACGCCACCCCCGCCCCTCACACTAGTTGTATTTTTTACTACACGACCTGTCCCGAATTTGTTTTTTGCATGACTAGTATTTTGATACATATTTGGGAATACGATTGATCTGGGTTTTTGTTCTTTACATACTTTTGAGAGAAATGCTTCTAATCTAGGAACGAATAACAAGACCTTCGTGCCGATTTTTCTGATGAGCTACCACATCTTGGAGTTATCGTGTAAAAGCCTTTGATCCAGTTTGAACCCCACAACTTCATATCAGAGGCCGAGGGTTATCGATATCGATGTGAGGATAAAACCGACGCATTTGTATCTGAAGCATATCCCCATATATCGTCCCAATCTCATATTCAACATTTTTTGCTTATTTCTTCCCCACGAGAATTAGTGGAAATATGTCATTGGGATTGGGCTGACGATGAGATTCAGCGTGTACCTATGTCCTCCACGCAATATTTTTAGCCATCCTCCATTCCAATGCGCGATAACTCCCGATCAGAGGAAGCGAAGGTGTTGATAAATTCCGATAGATCGCGTCTAAACCCCGATTCCTTTCCCTCAGCTGATTCGGGCGATAGATGGTAGGTAGGTAGGTAGGTTGGAATCGTTGATGCTCAAAATATAAATGATAAATTATACCGCACATGCGCACATCCTACAGCTTCCCTGTCACCATGCGGATGATGGACAGTTGATTCCAGTTCTTCCCTGGGGAGTGTGAGTTTCCTGCCCGCTCTGCCGCCCACGCAGAGAACGTCTTCATATCTGGATACGCGCGTTTCGCCGCAGCAATCTGGTCCGCGACCTCGGGGCATTTTCCGCTGATCCCAGCGTCATGCACGCGCTCGAGATCCTCGACTCTGTCGTACAAGCACATGAGTTTTGTATGTCTTCAGACTGAATAAAGTGCGCGTACAGTGCTTTCGTGTGGGAGTTGAGTGCGATGAGCGGGCGCGCAAGAAACCCGGGAATGGCGGGCAGCGGTTTTCCTGTGGCTTTCTTGTATGATTCCTGTTGCTGAGCGACGTTCGAGGCTGGGGCAATGTTCAGCGAAATGTCTTGGCGGCTAATCAAGCGTATATACTTTCCCCAACTATGACGAGAATCTGAGAGGCATAATCTTGTGAGTTCTAGTGGGGCACCATTCAGATGTTGTTAAAAAGGAGCAAGGGAACAACCGCTAACCTTGAAAACCACCGCGGCAACCTTTCCGACATCATCGACCGCCTGAAAAATATGAGGTAACTTTAAATGTAAACTGCGTAGGGCTCACAACCACCTGATGGGTTGAAGTAGGCTTCATGCCTTTCTTGAGAACTCCAACCGCAATTGCTCCAATTGCGCCTTCGTAATTTTCCATGAAGAAACCCGGTCGCAAAATTCTAAGCAGAAATTAGAGTGTCTTTCGAGAGGAGTGTAAACCACGCACGTCCACGGAAGTCCCTTGGACTCTCCAAGCCCACGAACATGTCTCTCGATCATGACTTTCGCACGTCTGTCACTCATAATTTTTGGGCTGTCGTCGTATTCTCCGCCTCGCTCTACGGACGAGAAAACGAAACACGAGACTCCGTATTCCGCCGAAATATTTGCCAGATTCTACAGGGCATTCAGGGTTCATTCGTGTATGGGAATACGTCCTGGCCCACCTTTCCCTGTGCCTCCTCACCGTCTGCGATAACTCCAAGTCCGGGGAACGCCAGAACGCAGAAGACGCCCCATATCCTGCCCCGTGTCTTTTTCGCGTCCTCGAACAGCGTACGGAATCAGGAGAGTCTAGATTTCCCTGTACCACTGTGAAGTGTTGTGTGTTGTGCGCTGCGAGTTCGTTGGCAGCGGGGGAGGACACCGTTCTAGTCAATCCCCACACATGGAATTCGGGGCCCACATCTGACTCCCCCATTTGGAGGGCGTGAATCAGGGCTCGGCCTTGTCTCCCAGTAGCACCAGTGACGAGGATGAGCTTCTTAGCCATAGGGAAGACAGCACTGGACAAACAAGGTTCTCCGGCGCCAAAGTGGATCTTAAGCTATCTTACGCTGTAGGCATTGACGGGATCAGCAATGATTGGCGCCACAAATCAATCTTCGTCTTACCCAAGTACAGTGTACAGCCCAAGGAGGGTTGCATTGAGTACCTGGCGTGGCCATGGGCTTTTGGGTTGAAGAGTCGAGTTAAGGTGAAGCCTCAGGCTGAATCACGTGTACGCCGCCACTCCATCGTCTGACAGACGCTTCAACTCGAAGCTCGTACCTCGGTATCGTCCATCCGACATCAAACTTACCGTTAACATCCAAGTATCCTCGGGCTGGCGCTGAGATACTCAGTTCCATTTTTGGGATGTGAGAAGAATAGCACAATCTTTATGCACACAATCGTGGATTCGTGGGATGCGGCGAGCAAGCGGTGGCGTCCACCAAATACCCTCAAGCCGCGAGGAAACTGATGATGACGATAGGCGGCACAACTCCAGACAAATTTCCAAACAGATTCAAGATACGCCTCTTCTCAAGGGTGTTGCCTTCGCGCACTGCGCTCAGAGAACCCCGCATTTTGCAGCTTGCAACTTGCGCCGCTCCATTCTCTTCCTCCATCGTGCCATTGCATCGCAAAAACATCGCCCATCGGTTCGTTTTTAGCCTACATCATATATTTACGTGCCCTGCATCCAACCAGATGCATTCAGCGATGTCTGCATCGTGCACTAATGATCGAGTCCAGTGGCATCCAGCCCGACGCAGATGACGCGGACCCACGGGTCATGAAATCTCGCATGAGGGCCCACTGAAACAATACTATTGCATCAACTTCGGCCTCTTCGTATACTTCCTCAGCTTTGAAACAAGCCAGCTAGTGACCGGCAGGTGCGATCGCCTCCAAAAGCACGTTTGCGAGATCCCTGAAACGATCCCTTGCGGGCACAATTCTTTTGGTATCGTATTTGTCTAATTTGGGGATTTAGAGTGGATCGCACTGTTTCACGCCTTGATATATACGCGCAGCTCAGGAGGGAACACTCAATTGAATCCACGACTGTGGCAACGGCGGGCTCAAAATCAAGACCCCGACATCGGTTGAACTTTGTACCTTCGGAATCTGCGGGATCCCGCTGTGCCTGTGAACCAAGGATATCTTTTCGAACCGTTGCAAAAACATCCGGGCCCGCCTGGGATGCATCCGGGATTTCTAGGCTATATCTGGATGCCGAAGCTGTTGGTGGCGAATAGGTGACAAACGTAAGCAGCATCCTCTTTTGCCACTCCCGTCACCTCTAATTGTCTCTAAGAATTGTCAAGGCACTGAAACTTTCGCCTCCTCATTTGTGCTTTCGTCCGACAAATATCTAGTGCTGGTGGACGATCATCCAAGTGTAGGATCAATGCTCCTCCTGATCCTTCGTGCTCTGGCAAGAATAACCATCGGGCTAAAAATACCAACCGCAATGTTCAATTTCATTGCCGCCCGAATATCCAGTTCAGGTGCCCGGGTGCCCACATGACAATCATTATTAAGCTAGAGAGTACGAGTTTAGCTGGCCTGCCTCCTGTGAAGCTCAAAATTGAATACAGCATCCCACATATCCATTGTTTCAACAAAAAGTTCATCATGATCACTTCAAACTACCTGCAGCGTGGGACAGTTCAAATCCTACATAACTCGACTAGTTTGAGAAAAAGTCTGCTGGGTCACTCCTCAGAACCGTTCATTGCCATGGATCCTGTTCCCGCAGTTCCCCTCGGTTTCCAGGTTGTACAAGTGTTAGTGTTATTCGCTTCTGGGTTTTGCTCTTCTAGCTCATAATGAATAGCTCTGGCCCACTGGTAAAAATCAATGGAATCTGTTGCTGGGCTGTACCTGATTTAAAGGCGTAGCTTGTTGCCGGTGTCTTGAATTGGGGACTTTTTGGCGCTCTTTCCGTTCAAGTGTGTAAGCCACTCCGTCTCGCTGTCTGGATACATCGTGATTCATTTGGTGAAGATTTATATTATCAAGCGTTCCCGAACGACAGATCGGCTACCAAGTGGCTGGTTTATATCGTCTATGCACTCGAGTTAATGCAGACGATTATTGTATCCCACGACACATTCGCGACGTTCGGATCTGGTTTTGGCGATGTTTCGGCGCTCCTTGACCTCCACTTGACTTGGTTTTCGGTTCCTGTCATGAGTGGCCTAGGTAATTCCGGTTTCTGGACCGACCTGCCTGAGGTTGACATTATCTGCGACCGTAGTCGCTTTCATCGGCCAATCTTTCGACGCATACCGTGTTTTTGTGCTATCCAAATCCTACTTCACTCCCGTGTTGATCGTCATCGTGAGGACATTCACCTTCTCGCATCTCGGATCGTTCACCATGAAATGCAGGTCTCCCTCACCAGCAGTATCTGCGCAATCATAACTGGCGCCTTCGCCCAGGAAGGTACGATACTCATCCCATCATGATACATGTATTGCTTAACCATCCAAAACCGGATCTCTAACCCTGCTGAACACCCGAAAGATTTTCGCAGCTGACGCGGTATGTACACAGGCAAATATCCTGGACCCCATTAATTCATCTAACAGGTGTGGTGTGGCTCTTCAGCATTGTGCGACGTCATTATTGCTGTTTGCATGACCTACTACATGGGTTTATTCACCCATGAACATTTGATTTATCCGACCCGAGTTCCAGCTTTCTAAACATGACACGGAATTCCGCCAAACTCGCGTCTTAGTTTCTAAAATCATTCGGTTAACCATCGAGACAGGATCTTTGACCGGCATGCAATCCTCGCTGCAAGTATTTAATAGTTTGCTGACGGATTTCCCTTAGCTGTGGTAGCGGTGACGACCGTGGGTCTTTTCTTCGGCTTTCGCGACCGCTATTACTACGCGACCTTGGCAAACATCATCCCAAAACTATATACCAACAGCATCCTGATCATTTTGAATTCGCGCATTCAAATTTTGGGCGGCCGTGCGACCTATATATCGTCCGTCGACATCATTTCCTCCCCCACCCGCGATCTAGCCTTTGCAACTGGCAGCTCTAAGCCTTCGCACTTGGTCACAATCAATCGGGAAGTCAAGCACTGCATTCCGACCGGCCCTAACCACAGTTTGTGCAGCTTGGCTTAGCTCTGCTTAGCTGGCGGCTAGGTCTGTCTAGACCGCTAAACAGACTCTGTTGATGGCAACTAAGCCGAACTAAACATAGCTTTGGTTAGCTTGGCTTAACTCTGCTTAGCCGGCGGCTAGGCCATCTAAACATAGTCTGCGGATGTCAGTGCTGCTCTGCTTAGCTGAAGGTAGGTGAGCCTAGCCCACCTATACTCAGCTGGCCCCAGCAACACATACCTCAACCCGGTCCTCCACGGCACTGCTCGTCTCAGCGATAATTCCGCAGTGCACGTTAACCAATGGGGATGCACTGTAGGCTATTTTGGGAATATCATAAATATAGTAGCCGGCATCCTTCTGCTGCCAGGGTTGGCGCAACATGGGACGAGGCCTCGTGGCAACAAATATTCCAGAATGAGAAATGACTTGGAGGACAACAGGGTAGGTAGTAGGTAAATGTAGGTGTGACTATGGCATGCATTAACCTCTGGCTATAGCACTAGACAGACCTACACAGAGGTAAGCATACCTATGCAGACCTACAGTTGCGGACAAACAAAGTCCACCAAAAAAAAAATCGATTTTTTTTGCCGAGATGAAGACACCAATCGATAGATCTCATTGAGGGCTTCACATCGGTATATAAATCATGCAATTCTGTCGAGCCGTTGTGCCGGAAAATGCGATTTATAGTTAATGGACCACTAAAATTTTGGCCACCGGCTAAAAAGCGTGGGAAAAATATGGAAAAATATGGAATCGACGCGGATTTTCAAGGTGAGTTTGAATCTGTAAAAATTAAAAAGATTCATCGAGCGGTTGTTGCGTAAAAAAAAGATTCATTTCTAGATCACATGTTCTGTCACCAGGTTGATCTCCATGATGTTTCTGACAATACCCCTCGTTCTTATGCCCACAAAAGCTTCCAATTGATTGCACTCCATCTTGTCCTCTACTCTCATGGCCACCCTTCATGGATGACCTGCTAAACGTGCCAAGAGAAACATATCTGGTCTGAAGAATCAATCTAGGCTGGCATCTTCACCATGTACTATTTTCTTCCCAAATTCCACTGCGAGTTGAACCCCATTGAAATGGCAAGTGATTGTGGCTGTGCAGAAGAACCCGATTTTTGCCAATCACCTCAAATCATAAATCTGAAAATTGGTTCCAGGCTAAAAATTTGGCCGCCGGGTATTTCTCGTGGGAAAAACTTCGGAGGTGGTTTTTTGAGCTCTTTGAGCAAATCCGGATCTGGTGAACATAAATTTGAGCCCGAAATAATTCTAGATCGGGCTACAGATCATTTGCGGGTTTTGTTTGTCCACAACTGTACACAGAGCTAACCACAATTAGCCAGATCTACACAGACGTAACCATGGTCTGTGTAGTCGCCCTAACCACAGCTCTCTGCTTAGCTCTGTTCAGGGCTCCCAACTCAGGCTGTAGTTAGGAGGGGTCGGAATGCAGTGAAGTTGGATGGAAATGTGCATGAGCCCGTCGAAATGAAGGGCATGTCGGGTGTATGTGCCCATCCTATTGCAGAAACACGGTGCTTACTATCAATAGGCTTCCGGTCTTGCATCCGACTATGCGTGATTTCCCCTTGTTCCCTGCTATGTTGGGCATGTAGAGTCCTTGGTATGTGAGGAATAAAAGATGTGTAAGGAATCTCAATGACGTGAAATATATTTTATTTCGTTGCTACACAAGGAGTTATCTACTTTTGGTTGTATTTATGTCCATGAAAAGATGAATGGATGGTGGAAACATCGAAATGGGGAGAAGATTCTGTTTTACATCTTGGGTCTCGCAAGGATCTAACAGCACTGTGCTATGTTGGGGCACGCTGAATACGGTTGAGTTAGAAAGAAATTTACTGTACTATTTCAATTTTTGACCGTAGGTTCAGATGATGGGTGACGGAGGATCCTGAACTGAACCTATTTGGTACTGATGATGATGACGGAGAGTTTTTGAGGCCCAGGTAGACTAAAAAATCTCGCCTCCGGCACTTGCCGGATTACCATTTATGAGAATTTGGATGTGATTGCCGAGGAATGAACATGTTGAAAAATGAACATGTAAGGTTACGGGTGACATACAGTGAAACTAGTCGGAATAGTACAGTAAATTGATGCGCGTGCCGTGAAGTACCATCCAGAGCGACAAATCTATCCATTCGGCACCCCTTGCTTGGCGGCGTAGATGCTTCTAATCTCGGAACGAGCAATGACTCACACCTTCGTCCCGATTTTTATAATGAACTACCAAATCCTTCTTCGAGTCATCGTTCCCTACCATGGTACGATAATTTTGTTCACTCTGGCTACGTTTCTACCTCAAATATCTGAGCGTCGAAGTTCGGCTACATTGATACATAGCCCACCAGCCCTCGACTGTCGCACATTGCTTACCATGAAAATCCTCCGAGCCCTCGCCTTCCTGCTCCTACCCATGTTAGCCGTATCCACGGGGCCGATAGTCTCCCCAACACCAGGCCAGCGGCTCTCAGTTTCAGATGTGAGAGTTTGCTCGCCTTGGAATTCTCCGCCTGCCTGCAACTGACATTTATGGGAGGCTTTCAACCTGACGTATACCCCCAGCCGGTACAACTTCGAGGTGAGGTCTATATCATGTCTCATACACGCTCAGTTGATCTCATAAGTTTCGAGGCTCGCCCCTCACCTAGCATAAAAATCAGTGTCGCCATATCGTCTGGCGCGTCAGGCTTCCCTGGAGGCCAGGTCATTCAAGACCTCAAGCCAACGGGCTACGACTTGATACACTGGTACCCCGACGCGCTGTACATCATGGAGGTCCACCCCTTCTTCCTGTACGACGTGAAAGGCACGGGGAACCACACAATATATGTGGTGGAAATGTACAAGTCGTACGGGGTACAGTAGTTAACCGGGAAGCGAAACGCAACGTGGAAGCGAAACACCGCGCTGTTGACCACCTTAAAGAGCTCGGATGGAGCCCAATTTCGGTCAGGTTACTCTCCTGGCTACAAAAGCCTGGCATGCAACAGGAATTGGCCAAAAACCTCATGTTGCGCCGACACAGCACAATTTTGTTTCGCCCTCTATTTTGGTTTTCCAGCACAATGTTTCCGAGATGTGGAAGGCCAGAAAGTCTGTGAACAATGTCAGAATGGTATCTGGGGTGTTTAAGACGGGTTATATGACAGCTGTGAAGGTTCAAATCTTGAGAGCAATGTATGCCGAGTGATTATGGCGTGTTTCGCTTCCACGTGAGTCACTCAAAATAGATGCTCCAGAAAGACTTGGCCCGTTCGCCATGGGCATCATACCAAATCTCATGGAATTTTGTGTGGGCATGTAGCGCACATACCTGGCTGTATGTCTACCACAAGATCTGCACCAATCTAGCTGCTCATTCTGCCGTAATTTACGAAATGCCTTAAATGTTTCGCTTCCCGGTCAAATACTGTATGTTGTAATTTATAAATTCAGATTCAATGTTGCTTGCTTTTTGCTGATTGTGTCGGTTTGGGATTTTTGAAGGGACCCAGCGCTATCGACATTGTTTCCGTGCCCGTGGTCTTCTTCTGAGCCATGCACCATAACCTAAGCTGGAAGGGGCTGGAGTAGGCACACGCCTGAGAAATAAAACTAGAGTAGCTTGGCCATGATCAATATGTGCCAAATTTTAAAACGCCTGGGTCGTATGCACAAAATAAAGTGGACGTGGTGGTGGAAAGAGGAAGGCAGTGCCAATCAGGTGGCAGTGAGGTGGGAACCTCCTTTCCTATGGGGAGGTAGGCCAGGCCGAGGTCGGCCGAGGTCGGCGGATGCGCAGATCGGGCACACTGATGATGCCACGTGGGAGACCCAAATTCGGACATAAATCCGGCCTTTCACTCTAGAAAGAGCACAAAATAAATTCATTCGAGACACCTTTAAATTTTGTGCCTTACAAATGGATAAGAGTAGTTGATAATTTTTCTGGGTGGTAGTTGTGACATTGAAAATTCTCGGCATGAGCGGCAGGCCGCGGATTTATGTCCGAATTTGGGGTGTGGGTTTCGCACGTGGCATCATCAGTGTGTCCGATCCGCCGATCTGCGACCTCTTGGAGCCTGGGTTTTCCCTGTTTTCCCATTTTTTCCGCTCATTTCCGCCATCCCCTTGCAATTGGAAGAAGTCTCTCTGTACGTGTGCATGCATGACTCCTCCGAGTTTCTGGCGGCCGGAAGGGATGATTATTAAAAGTTGTTACATGCTCCAGCTTGGGCCCCAACGGCAACTCCGACACCACAAGTCGACTCACCGTCCCCTTGCCGTCTCCATCGCAAACCGTCCAAATTTAGCATTGATCTATTGGTAGTGTATATGCGACGCGCTGCTGTCTACGGCTAGCAAACACACTGGCAGGCGGTTTACCTTCGTGTTCTATGCTGCTGCTGGACTGGGTATTTTCCCCCTACTTGACGCCAAAAAATGGACCTCTCGTGCAGACCAGCCATCCTCAAGCTCTAGGTCACGGATGGATTTCTGATCAGACCGGCCGGGTCGAAGCTTAGTCTTCCCCAGATCCAATTTTAGAAAAAGAAACGGACTCCTCGTGCTGAGGATGGATGGAGCACCGGTAACAATACTAATACGCCTAGGGATATAAAGACGTCAATTTTCATCGCCCTGCCCCATATTCACCGTAAATATGCACCCCCAAGGCGTAACTTCCCCCACCTTCTCCCCTGGCCCGCTCGACGGGTCTTTGACCATTCCCCAACTCCTCGACCGCCACCTCAAGCACAGCCCAAACCATCCTGCCTACATCTACGACGACCCGAAGGGCGAAATCGTTGCCGTGACATTTTCGCAGTATATAAGGACCGTTCACGCGGCCTGCCGGCGTATTTTGGGGGACACGCGTTCTCTGGGTGGACCCGGAACCGTTATTGGCATATTTGCTACCATCGGTTTGTGTTGCTTTTCTTGCTCAGCTGGGTTGCTCACATATTTGAACTTTCGATCTCAGATACCATCTCTTACTGTGGGATCCCTCGACATTTTTTCGCTGCAGCTTGCTCATGCGTTCGACTAGGTATGCTGGTCGCCGCGATCCTGCGCAGTGGGATGGTGCCGTTCTGCATCTCTCCCCGCAGCGCACCGGAAGGTCTGGCGAATATGCTGACGCAGACCAAAACTGCGGCCGTCTACATTTCCCCGGACAGCCGGTCCAAGAGTGTACTGTCGGAGGCGCTCGCGATCGGAGGAACGCAATTGCCTGTCTTTGACGCCCCGACATTCAACCAGCTCCAAGGCGATCTGGACGCGTCGTCCGAACCGCTGCCTTCGCTACCAACAGCCGCGCTGGACAGTACAGCGCTTATCCTTCATTCATCAGGCAACTCCACTCTTCACCGCCATCGATATCGTATTTTTGCTCACGCTAGCCCAGGTTCCACTTCAATATTCTCGAAGCCGGTCTGTGCGTCAAGGATTTCTTCACGAGATGGCTCAGTGCTGACTTAGCCGATTAGACATTTCGCATAAGATGCATTTGCAATATGCGTCCGTTCCGTGGTCTAGCACGGAGGACAACTGTGGTCGGATCATGGGCGGCCAAAATTTGCCGAATTTGTAGGCATTCTTCAGATCGATTTTTCTATTTACTTGCGTTCTCACGTTTGGCTAGCCATGGAATCGGGATATTGCTGGGAACTTGGCCCATTTCGTCGGGCTTGATAATCGCGGTATTCCGTCCCACGACGCCACCGATACTGTATGTTAATGAGCTCGATACATGCTGCCGAACGTTGATGATACCTCCACAGGCCGACTCCAGAAAATGCACTGTGAGAATTATCTTGAAGTCTTTGCCGCCTTCATGTCACTGAAACGTCCCATAAAGCAACGCACTCATCGCTACGAAACCTGACCTTGTATTGTCCACCCCTGCTTCCATCGAGGTACGTCATTCACCATCTGCTGTATCCGAGTTTCGTTGATGGGCAATGTAGGCCTGGAGTGACGACCCCCTTGGTCTCAAAATGATGCAGTCGGTTAAATGCATCGCCTATCTCGGAGCGCCGTTGAATAAACGTGTGGGCGACGCTCTGGTTTCTAAAGGAGTCATTCTCTGCTCCTCCTATGGCGCGTGAGCTCCGGTCCAGCTACTAGATGTGCTTCTCAGCCGCTTACTACCTCTCCAGCATGGAAATCGGTTTGGTGACGGCATTCTTTAGATATCACGGAAAGAACTGGGACTATTTTGCGGTCGAAAAGCAATGCAATGCCGTTCCGGTGCCGGAGGAGGATGGGTCGCCACTCTACACGCACACGTACCTCGTCAGCCCGTCCTACGCGACGTGTTACACCAATGCAGAGATCGACGGCAAGCCAGGCTGCTCTGTCCGCGATCTGCTGGAGCAGCATCCGGAAAATCCGGAATTGCATCGAGTCTATGGCCGGAAAGACGATCTTGTCGTTTTTTCGAGCGCAGCCAAGGTACGTACTAAATCGTGGCAATGTTCATCTTCTCATCGTGTCCTTAGATGAATCCCGGCCCAGTTGGTTCGTTTTTCGACCCTGATGCCGATGTGCTCGAGTAACGGATTTCATAGAGGCTCATGTCAATAGAAATCCGCTTGTAGATGGCGCGGTTGTTTTTGGCGAGGGAAGAACGCGTCCCGGCGTAATCATCCAGCTCAAACCAGAATTCCAAGCCGACTTGCTGGACGAGGGGAAACGAGCCAAAGTCTTAGATGCCCTGTGGTGAGCACTATTCCACTTTCTTCAAACCTATTGGTCCGAGCGAAAGTCCAGGGCTTCCGTGGATGAATCGAACCGGAGCTCGCCCACACATTTCCAGATTCCTAGAGAGGTTAGTTGCTGCCATGTTCCATACTGATTTTTATTGACAAGAATATGTAGCTGGTCATCCTCGCTGATCCACAGAAACCATTTGCACTGACGAGCAAGCACCAACCAAGGCGGCGCGTTATTTTCGAGGATTATCAAGAAGAAATTCGCGCCGCGTATCTATCTTTGTAGACGTTGAAGCTTGTGAAAGCCCTGTAATGTATTAGATCCAATGTCGAGAAAGCTGGCTCAATGACAACGCCCTGAGGGCACACCTGGATCCTCCGGGTACAAGCCACCGATCTGAGTTTGTCCTGAATATCGATTGGGTCTCTGGGTGGGGGAGGGAGGACGCACCCGCCTGCCCTGACTCGAGCCCTCTCCCTGGGGATAAATGGGTAGGACTTGTATTGGGCCCATGCTCGAATTAGTTACCGTCCAAGCGAGAATAGTATACAGCATGTGCCTTCCGAATTAAAGGTCCCACTGTGTTATAAAAGTGCCGATGCACTGGATAGAAGGGCCAAGGACATCAGCGTGGCAGGCCTCGAGGATGAATTTATTCGAAGAAACCAATTAGTACAAGGAAATTCAGACGTAGGTTGGGAAATGGAAAATCTCAATTTAAGTACTGGATTAATAGCTCATTTGAATCACCTCGCAAGTTGAGGGACATATGTATTGAATTTCATAAAACCAAACTCTCCCCGAGTTACACTACTGGTTGTCAGAATCTTTGGTTGAAATTGAATTCAGGTAAAGCCGCGCGGACGCTCTCAAAAATTTGTGATGTAGACTTGAACAGAAGCATTGCGGTGGCACTGGAGACAAGGGTCCACGCACCTGGAGGCCAGGTGCATGGAACGCACTTGTCCAGTAGTTACTCGGCTCCCAGTACCTCATTGACAATAGTGTTTACGGCAGGACAAAGGGGGGCTTTGTCCTCGGTGCAGGGCGGACAAAGCCCCCTTTGTCCTGCCATAAGCACCTTTGTCAACTGCCTCGACACACATCTAGGGATGCGCCCCAGCATGCGTTCCACGCACCTGAAAGCCAGGTGCATGGACCTTTGCCTCCAGTGTGGGGTGGTTATTGATTACAAACGATCCACCTTGTCCTTCAAGAACATGTTGCACATAACTGAAACTGCAGTCATCCAAAAGTAAGATAAATCCGGACAATGTCGTGGAGGAGAGAGCGACGGGAGTGAGCTAGGTAGATTCTAGGTTAGAGTAAAGGATGAAAGTGTATTACGAATCTAATTTACATAAACTTTACTCCTGTAAAGCGGATGGGAGGAATGGGTGACTTCCCGTAAGGTAAATTTATTCTGGGGGAATATTTCGGCGACATGCCGAGGCACCTGTCAGGACCCCATCAGTTCGGTCAACCTAAAGCAGACACAGTTTATTCTGCATCACTCGAATAAACCTAAATCCTGGAGGGGGTGCCTACCCCCCTCCAGGATTCTGTAAATTGAATAAACCTTTTGGGATGATATTGATTGATCGCCACATCCATCACCAACTCTCCACACCCTTCGATTCTTGCATGGGAGCTTGGGAATGACTGCACGTCCTCATTCTTCAAGACAAGAACCTCGCCCGACTACATAGTGATGTTTTCTGTCCAATTGATGTCACTTTTTGTGGGTGGAGAGGCCTCAAATTGATTTCTTTTCAACAGTGGTGTCTTTTGAGTTCCCGCCTTCAAAGTCCGTTCGATGAAGTCGTGCTCGCAGCTTTAGTGTTCTTTGAGCCTACAGAGATTGTGGCAGGTTCAGGGGGTTTAGATTATCCACGCGAGCGGCCTCGTCAACAGAATAAATAATATCCTATGGTTGCGGGAAACCTGAACGGCCTGAATATCTTTGTACTGATCCCATCACTGGCACCGTGCCAGAGTAAATTTACCTTACGGGAAGTCACCCAATATTCAGCAAATGCAATTTTATTACTCGGGAGCCCGGATTCATAGTCCCTAAGGAAACACTCGAGATGATTCGAATATCAGGGTTCGGTGGTGGTCGAACCAAGGTTGAGCGTTAACGTTGAACCAAAAGCGGTGGGCTGATGGCGCAACAGTGGCAGTGCATTGTTCCGCCATACCGTATCGGGTGAAATTGATGCCATCGAGTTTTACCCATCGACTACTCTTACACTGCTCCCTCCATCTGCTGAAGATGGGTAGGAAAACTGTCTTTTCCTGACGCCATCCCTTCCAAGAAGGTCTCAGTGCCTCCTGGAAACACTATTGTGCCTACGCGCATACGTCTGCATATTACATGACACCTTCAAGTTGCGGGCGGCCGGAAGGAACTTATGTTACTCCCGCTTGTTACCTGTGCTCCAACTGGACCCAATGGACTTAGGCCAACTCCGACACGAGTCGACTCAACGTCTCCATTGTAAACCGGTCCAAATTTTGCATTACGCACAAATTACGCGACACCGGGTCTGTGACGACGCTCTCTACGGCTACCCATTACAAGCGGTTCATTTTCGTGTTCTAGACCAGCCTTTCTGTGTTCGCTGCTGAACTGGGTACTTTACACCCCAGCTTGACGCCAAAAAAATGGAGAATTCAGGCAGACCAGCCATTGTCAAGCTCCAGGCTGCTCCAGGTCACGATGGGTTTCAGATCAGACCGAACAGGTCGAAGCTTACTTAGTTTTCTCCAGATCCAATTCTGGAAAGCAAGAGGTCCCCAACCTTTACGCCATCCCCTTTCATTTAGAAGAAGACCCTCAGGGAACGTCCAGTGGGAAATATTGCGTGTGTAGTAGCTATGCATGCATGGCTCCTTCGGGTTTCTGGCGGCCGGAAGGGGTGAATCACTCGTCTCTCTTGATAAACACTGTACTAACATCATACCTGGAGCGCTCATTATCCAGTGAATCACCTGGCCCCGGGTAATCATTAACTTGTTACTCCCGCTTGTTATATGAGCTCAATGAGCTCCAGCTTGAGCCGCAGCAGACTTGCCGACACCACGAGTCGACTTCTCTCGTAAACCCTGGTCCAATCCAAGTTTAGCATTAATCTAGGATAAGATTCAGGGTAATGGACTGTATACGCGACACGATGCTCTCTACAGTTACAAAGCACAGTCAGTTCTCCTTCGTGTTCTAGACCGGCCTTTCTATGCTCACAGAACTAGATACTTTTCCCATACTTGACGCCCAAAATGAACCGTTCACGCGGGCCAGGCATCGCCAAGCTCTAGGTCACGGATATCAGACCGAACGGGTCGAACCTTACTTCAGATCTAATTTTATAACAAGAAACGGACACTTAGCGCTGAAGATGGATGGGGTACCGGCAACAATACTAGTATGCCTAGGGCTATAAAGACGTCGATTTTCATCGCCCTGCCCCAGCAAATATGTACCCCCAAGGCGTAGATTCCCTCACCTTCTCCCCTGGCTCACTCGATGGGTCTTTGACCATTCCCCAACTCCTCGACCGCCACCTCGAGCACAGCCCAAACCATCCTGCCTACATCTACGACGACCCGAAGGGCGAAATCGTTGCCGTGACATTTTCGCAGTATATAAGGACGGTCCACGCGGCCTGCCGGTACATTTTGCGGGACACGCACTCTCTGGGTGGACCAGGAACTATTATTGGCATATTTGCTACTACCAGTTGGGGTTGCTTTCTTCACGTTCGGCTGCGTTGCTCACGTATTTGAACGTTCTATTTTAGACTCCATCTCTTACTGTGAGATCCCTGGAGTTTTTTCGTTGTATGTTGCTCATGTGCTCGTCTAGGTCTGCTGGTCGCTGCAATTCAACGTAATGGGATGGTGCCGTTCTGCATCTCGCCTCGCAGCGCACCTGAAGGTCTGGCGAATCTACTGACGCAGACTAAAACTGCGGCAGTCTACATCTCACCGGATAGCCAGTCGAAGAGTGTGCTGTCTGAGGCACTCGCAATCGGCGGAGCGCAAGTGCTTGTTTTTGATGCACCGACATTCGAGCAGCTCCAAGGCGAGCTGGACGCGTCGTCCGAACCACTGCCTCCGCTACCATCAGCCGCGCTGGACAGCACAGCGCTCATCCTTCATACATCAGGCAAGCTTCACTATTCACCGCCATCGTAATTTTGTACTGAAATCGTCCCAGGTTCCACTTCAGTATTCTCGAAGCCGATTTGTGCGTCAAAACTCCTTCACGAAGTGGCTCAGTGCTGACTTGACCGATCAGATATGTCCCACAAGATAATTTTGCAATATGCGTCCGTTCCGTGGTCGAGCACGGAAGATAACTGTAGTCGGATCATGGGCGGCCAAAATTTGCCCAATTTGTAGGCATTCTTTAGGTCGATTTCATTTTCTCATGTTTTGCTAGTCACGGAATGGGGATATTTCTCGGAACTTGACCTGTTTCGACGGGCTTGATAATCGCGGTGTTCCGTCCCACGACGCCCCCGATACTGTAGGTCGTTGTGGTCGATACATTCTGCCGGATGATGACGATACGCTGCACAGGCCAACTCCAGAAAATGCTCTGTAAGAATTTGAAGTCTCAGCTGCCTACATGTTAAAATAACTCGTCCATGTTAAGTGACGCACTCATCGTCACGAAGCCTGACCTTGTGTTGTCTACCCCTGCTTCGATTGAGGTACGTTATTTATTCACCGTCTGCTGTGTCGCAGTTTTGTTGAAAGGCAACTTAGGCCTGGAGTGACAATCCTGTTGGCCTCCAAATGATGCAGTCGATTAAATGCCTCACCTATGTCGGAGCGCCGTTGAATAGGCGTGTAGGCGACGCTCTGGTTTCCAAAGGAGTCGCCCTCTGCTCCACTTATGGCGCGTGAGCCCTGGTCCAACTACTAAGTTACACCCTAGCCACTCACTACTCCCACAGCATGGAAGTCGGTGTGGTGACGGCATTCTTTAGATGCCACGGAAAGAACTGGGACTATTTTGCCGTCGAAAAGCAAGTTAACGCTGTGCGGGTGCCAGAGGAGGATGAGTCCCCGTTCTATACGCATACGTACCTCGTCAACCCATCCTACGCGACGTGCTACACCAACGCGGAGGTAGATGGCAAACCAGGCTGTTCTGTTCGCGATCTGCTAGAGCAGCATCCGGAAAATCCGGAATTGCATCGAGTCTACGGACGGAAGGACGATCTTATCGTTTTTTCGAGTGCCGCTAAGGTACATGCTAAATCGTGGCAATGTTCATCTTCTTATCGTGTCCCCAGATGAATCCCGGCCCAGTTGGTTCGTTTCCGACCCTGATGCCGATGTGCTCCAGTAACCGATTTCATAGAGGCTCATGTCAATAGAAATCCGCTTGTGGATGGCGCAGTTGTCTTTGGCGAGGGAAAAACGCGTCCCGGCGTGATCATCCAGCTCAAATCAGAATTCCAAGCCGACTTGCAGGACGAGGGGAAACGATCCAAAGTCTTAGATGCTCTGTGGTGAGCATTATCCCACTTTGATCTAACTCACCGGTTTGAGAACAAATACAGGGCTTCCGTGGACGAATCTAACCGGAGCTCGCCTACGCACTTCCAGATTCCTAGAGAGGTTAGTTGCTGCCATGTTCCATACTGCTTTTTATTGACAAGAATATGTAGCTGGTCGTTCTCGCTGATCCACAGAAACCATTTGCACTGACGAGCAAGCTCCAACCAAGACGCCGCGTTATTTTCGAAGACTATCGAGAAGAAATTCACGCCGCGTAGGTAGCTTTGTAGACGTTGAAGTTTGTAAAAGCCCTGTCGTGTACTAGTTTCAATTTCAAGAAACCCGGTTCAATACCAACGCCCTAAGGGCACACCTCCGGGTACAGGTCACCGATCTGAGTTTGTCCTGAATATCGATTAGGTCTCTGAGTCGGCGTATCCGTCTGCACTGGCTCGAGCCCTCTCCCTGTGAAATGAGAAAATTGGTAGGATATTTAAGGCTTGTATTGAGGCGTGAGTATCTGCAGCCTTCGAGTCGCTATTGATAGCTCACAGCGACCAAGTCATTCTTCAAGGCATTCTTCTGATCTATCTCCAATTTTCAAGTGGAATGCGATGCCATGTAACCGAGCTATATGATTGTTATACGATTAACCTCATGAATATTTGTTTTCCCAAGTTCTGTATTTTTATTTATTTGCACAGATCTCACAGATCATGATGGCGACATGGCCTCATCTTGTCTATCAATGACATATCCATCCACTCTTTTCTCTCTCAAAATGCCCTAAAAAGTTCTCCCATTGCCGCGTGTGTCTTTGCATAGTTTGACGTCGCCACAAGGGCTTTCAGAAAATCGGTTCATCCTTTGGAATTCCACCACGATTGCCATATCTAATGGCGTCCAAAGATAAAGTGATATTAAGTTTCCTGGCGCACCATCCGCATGATAAATTGTCTTTCCTTAAATTTGACAGCCAGTTGAACGAAACACGTGACCTTGTGAACAGTGAACCCCCTGTTTCCGATTCTCAAAGGCCTGCGAAAGGTGGAGAACGTCTAAAATATCTCGACTGAGCAAGGAATCCTGGATACGACTCTTATGCTATCTCGGTCAAGTCATCAGCATAATGGGCACACCCTCAATCCACATGTACCGGCTCCTACGCATATGACGATTCAGAGCTCAGTCCGAAAGAAGAGCACAAGCGAGCGCTGCAGGGTTCAGGGCACCTCTCCCAGGGAATTATGACGTGAAATCTGATAGAATTGATTGCTTGGTCTCGGGATCGTGCAATTATTGTATCTAGATCTCGGAATGGAGCGTGTATGGCTCCTCGGTAACCCTCCCGTGACGGTATTTCTACTTCGAAAATTACGAGTGCCCGAAATACTCCTCTCCAGTTACTCAGACCCTACATGGGGGCCAATACGTTTAAACGTACGCCAGGCATTGGTTGGACACATGATAAATATCTCGATATTATGCTTCTTTACTACCGCTCGCTTTACGAAGCACTTATCAGAAAAGTTAGAAGGACTATGTTACGGAATCTTGCCGAGAATGATGATCTTCTCTGCCATTTATTCGAATATATTTTAAGCAGGCATAGGAATTATCGGAGCCTTGCAGCTCCCATCCACCGACTCGTAAGGAATCGGCAAAGGGTCGAAGTCCATTTAAAAGGGACGTTCCGCAGCTGCTTGCGTTCGCACCTCGGTATTCCTGGTATAGATCTGATGGGTTCTTCATAGAATCGATGTCAAATACACGGTGTCCAAGTAGATATATACCGATCCTTCGGCCCCACGGGGTGCTTTCTTTCGCGAAATTGGCACGAGCGGTTCGTGTCTTCGCTGAAGCCTAATTATCTCGCACACTTAATCCACGGGGAAGTAATCCAACACACGGTCGAATCTCAATTGCAGCAAGTGTAAATATGATAGTAAGTAGTTCCGGTATCATCAACGAGGAGAATTCTATCTTGTAAGTTGAGGCGCCAACGCGAGATCTTTGAACAGAGTTATAGAGTTGATATCAGTTCCCGTCGTCTGTGTACTTGTTTAACGGTCTTTGCAGATGTTTCGGGGGTGTAGCATTTGTTTCATGTTACCCACTCCATTCAAATTGGGCAGCCGCAGAATATATTCCTGTATTGTCATGATTGTGCGATGAACGCGACTCGTCTTTGAAAGTGTATATGGTCTAGAAATACCAGGAAATGTTTCAGATTGAATTAAGAAGTGGAGAAAAAAAGTATCAAGGCCATATTGTTTAGTATAACAGCGTAAACCTCTGGCGAGTTGAAAGAATCTTGAACTGGTGATTCTGGGTAACTCTGATTTTCGCACAGCGTGCATGTCCGGAATATGCTCAGCAAATCTGACGCGTCACACACAGCATGCCTGTGGGCAATCCGTATTAGTCCGAGGTCGGTGCGGAAGGGGGGTTAGGCAGGATGAACAAGAAACACGCAGAACTTATGCGATCCACCCGCCTCTGTATGACAGTGCGTATTTCTTTATTACGAACCGATACAAATATCAAGTCAGTGAAACGGAGCAAATTTTAGGTCCGTAGAATGGGTGTCATACGCCAGGTATGATAACGCTTTGGGCGGCCGTCGTACTTACATAGATAGATCGACAAGACCACTGTTTCGGACCCGCAATATCCCGCCAACGGCGGGGGAGCAAGCGCCAGCGCTGAGCACCGCATTTAATGAATGACGATCCATAATTGATGCAGAAATCACCGCGCTCCGCTTTATTGAACCTAGCGGAAGTCAGTGAGTCAGGATATCACGGACATCACGACGATGCACGTATCATGACCGTCTCCGTCTGTCGTATGAGCGAGGTTAGAAGTGAATGAGACTATTGAACTCGGGTCCAGGGGCCCCGATGGTTGTCCGCAGGAGGAAGAGGCACGCTAAGCTGAGAATGAGACCTGAGTGTGACTCCAACCAATTATTAATTAGGGCGGCCGAGGTGAGACTACGAGCATGCAACGGACTGCATGGATGATACTTTGCTCCCATGTGGCTGGATTGGAGGAAACCGCTCCATCGTCAAAACTGCAGGCACACGATCAGACCCTATAGGGCGGGACGGCGGCAACCAACATGATCTAAGAACAGCAATTGTCGAGCCGTCGGAGATAATCAAGATAACCTTGGTGTTTCTCGGGATGATAAGAGCGGATGTAATTATCAGTACAACATATCATACCGTGGCCAAAACATCAAGCGAATGAGACTCTTTTCTTTGCCGGCGGTGGCGAAGATGGAGCCTGGTCTCCATGGGGCGCCGAGGCGGTTTGCTGCAGCTGCTTCCGGCGTTTGTTCCTGGCTTTCTTTGACTCAGATCGTTGTGCAGCGAGGATTGCCTTTGCTTCTTTCTGTATCGAACGGTTCAACTGAAATAGGCGGTCTGCAAAGGACGGATGATCACCAGTTTAGCTTTTGATTCGGAGATTCGGGGTGATTGTTTTGGGCGGGGTTGGCCGATCTAGCGTATACCAACGAGTAGAATCATGTCGCATGGAAAAGGCCGTGCACAAACCTGTGCAACTTGATGTTTTTCGACCTTAATCTGCGATTTCTGCTCTTGGGTGTTAGCGATTGATTCAGCGAGTCCACGGGCAGCCTAGTCGCATTAAAATGTCAGCTCGAGCCTGCAGAATGGACACCAGGGAGGTACACTTTGATCCAGAAATTGTTTGGGTCGCTTTCCCTGGCCCCCGGCCTTTGAGGAGGACTTAGCCATAGTAATGGACGTGGCTGTCACTCGCTGAAAAAGGAACAAAAAAATGTGACAACCACGTGTACTCGTGTTTGTTATCTCCTTCCGGGCCCACCCACTGCTAGCCCCGTCATCCGCAACTCCCTATCATAGCCCTTGTAGGCCTCACTCCAGTAACTCAATTTAATATCATCATCATTCCGAGGCAAGAGCAGTACACAGTGTTACTTCCCGTCTTTGTGCAGCCCTTTGACGGATCACTCACATTTTGTCTTGCCTTGGGCGACTTGACCGGATCCAAAACCGACTCCATTCCTGTTATTACAACTCAACGAGCGGACAACCGTTCAACCGATCTCAGTTGGTCGCCCCCCTCATTGCTAATTTCCCCATGCACGGCAATCTTCCAGAAACCTCACACGCCCATATGCATAGATTTCGCTCTTTGTATGAGGCTACCAAGGCTGTCTCGATCCCTGCAATCTCAATTATCTGATCGTCGGGGCTTCCAGGCGTTATCATTTGGAAGCCAATCGTAAACGGCATCAGGATTCAAATTAACTACGGCTGCGTCAATTGCCGCGTTGGACCCAAGTCACCGAAATCATCTAATATTTTGCGCGGTAGGATCACGATAGCCTCCCTGGGCCTTTATAAGAAGGGCATCCGTGGGGAATCCTTCTTCACTCAAGATCTCCTGTTTACTTCTTCCTCTTACACACACTCCTCATTATGTGCCGTTGGCGTCAGTGAGTCCTGCCTCTGAATCTCATAGTACGACGAGCCTGTCTAACACGACGAACAGTGTGCGAAACCTCTATCTTCGGTGTGGCCACGCAGAGAACCTTGTGAGTCGATTTTTGAGTTTAGAGTTATATGCTCTCTGACGTCTCCATCGTTAGCCTCCGGTCGAGGTATTTCCTCAAATTCTTTCGTCTTCCAATGTCATTGACACCATGGCCATTCTCAAAGGTTCAGTGCGGAAGCACCCACTGTAAATTCAGCCCCAACCATCCAGCGGGTTGTGTCCCCCCGGCTTGCACAACGACGTGCACCCAATAGTGAGTTCCGGTCATATGGAAGTCATGACCCACTGACTGACCATATCTCTCCGTAGTCACTTGTACCCCGAGCAATACAGTACGCCTTAACAGCCTGCCTTCGTCCGTGCCCCGCTAACGGCCGAGTAGATCCAAATGTGGATGGATTCTGTTCGGCTTGCACCCGCGCTATGGGTAGTCGTCGCTACTAAAGACCCGAGCACTCCATGAATCGTGTCCTTCAATACAATGTAGATAGTACCCAGCAAACTCTGTAGACTCTGCCCAATCCTGTATCGTTTCCCCCCTAGAATTCGTATTTCTGTGTCTTCTTTTTTTTCGCGACGGTGCAAAACTGGGCGTCGAGCGCGACGGATCAGTTCGACCTCGACGTCAATTGGCCAAAATGGGAAATGAATCCCTGGACGTCGATCCGCAAGTATGAATCCAGGCCTATGTGTCGAATAGATCTCGATCCTGTTACTATACCCTTTGAGATTATCCACGCATAACCGTGGCGGGTATGGGACTCATCGGGAATCGTCTCCCCGCGCTTCGGCATCGCCTTGTATAATTAGGACTGGTGTAGATGGTACAGAAGCCGGACTACAGCTTAGGCTGATCGCGATGGCGTTGCATGGACCTCCCAGGGATGAAGATTCGGAGTTAGCAGTTGTCTTCGATAAGTCGCCGTGGCGCAAAGTTCAAGCCAAGACATCGAACGTGAAACCCTGGGCGTCCAAGACTTGGTCAAATATTATGTGGAAGGGGTTCTAAACACGGAAGATATTTAACAAGCCAAGCGTGAGCTCCCGTGTTGAAGTGCATGTTAGTAGGAGAGACAGCTATAGAATTTCGTGCCCAGTCGTTTTGATTACAATTAGCGCATATACTCAACTGGAACGTTGAGAACTAAACAGTGATAGAGGGGTGCGAAGCAGATATTAATCCAGAAGCAGGCTGGTCCTTGAGCTAGCCTTTCCCGAGGCCAGTGGATGTTGAGTCACAGTGAATGCGTGTCTTCCCTCGTGTCACATTGAAGGTGCGGTAGAGCGGCCGTAAAACTCCTGGCGTATTTCACCAAGCCAGGTGTCAATTGGCACGGCAAGTATCGACAACGACGTCTCAGAGCGGTATCCGAGATGACTGTCGGGGTTCGGGCATCGGGATTCCGGTCCGATCACGATGACACGAAGTAAACAAGGCACAATGAAGAATTCCATTTCATGCTGCGTCGACGTCGGTTACCAATGGACTCCCCTCTCGTACGACTTCAAGTTCTTGGCTGAAAAAAAAAAATGCCAGTCTTCCCAACGGAGCGCGACCTGTTAATCAACAAAACGGGCGCGCCGCCGTCAACCTCGCCTCCTCAAATTGTCCAAGATCCGTTAGCTCTAGAGATCTCAAAATCGAATCGGCGCGGAATTCTGGCGGGGATCTGGATGGCTATATTTTTAGGGGTGCGTAATCGCGTCCGAACAAGCTCACGAGGTCGATTAACGATGCTACGCCGCAGGCATTAAATTGTGAGCTGTATACCTATGTTTTATCAGGGAAATTTTGACCTCACGCTCAAGCAACGCTTGTGCCAACGAGTAACTGATTATTTATTTCCTTGTTCAAATATCTCACTGTTATGTTCGAAGTGATGCCCTCTATATCTTCTGAATTTCAGAAATTTCATCAGGCAAGCTGGCTGGGGACAGCGTGAGTGTCTAATTATTGAAACCGATGGTATCTGAGATTTATCACAGCTATTTATTGGCAACGTGCACCTTCACGCCATTATACGGTCGCCTGTGCAACGTGGTGGGCCGCAGAGGCGCTAATCATACGGCCATGTCTTTCGCTGCCCTGGGCACTATCGGCTGCGGACTATCTCGAAACATGGAGACATTAATCGTCGCCAGATTTGTAAGTTATTGTTCAACATACACGGTCGGCACCTCGCTCATCTTTCACAGATCGCTGGCATTGGCGGAGGAGGAATTTTCACAACTTCGACGTGGGACCACAGTCTCGACCTTTGACCTCGGAGCACTAACGGCGCGCCTTAAAGCATCATAGTAAACGACATGTACACTTTACGTGTTGGTACTTGCGTTTCCCGCCTAGTCTACTGCTAATGAGCATCCAGGACCGCGGATTAGTCCAAGGCGCAGCAAGTTGTTTCAACGGCGTTGGTTCAAGCTCTACCTTCGCTCCTATTTTTTCTTGACCGGTTTACAGCTAGGTCTGGGTTTAGGCGGTTTCTTCGGCGGGGTGATCACTGACTGGTCCGTATCTTCAACAGTGTCCCGTCATCCCTCGTCTGAATAGCTTTCAGGCTCGGTTGGAGGGCGGCCTTTCTACTCCAGGCGCCCCTGTATCTTTTATCCTTCTTGCTAACTTCTTACAACCTCCGTTATGTCACTCCCGTACGTTTCGCTGCTTCAGAGTTCCGTCATTTTCACGTCAACTCTTCGCAGGGTAAATCCAAGGGTGCCAAGGAAGTATTGAAGCGGATAGACTATTTTGGAAGCCTCACACTCCTCATATTCGTCGGCTCGCTTTCACTGTTCCTCAGTATGCGATATAACGAGACTCTCCCTGTATGCTCTCTTGCATTTGTGGCATCTCCACTCTTATCATCCACAGTGGTCCGACGTATGGGTCATGACTCCGCTGGTTATGACCTTCGTCTTTCTCCTTCTTTTTTTAATCGTAGAGATGTTCCTTGCATCGGACCCGGTTCTGGCCCCGTTCATGCTAAGCCAGAAGATTCCGGTGCTCGTCGGTGCCTCCAACTTCCTCTCAGCCACATGCAACTTCTCCATCAACTACTTTTTCCCCGTGTGGTTCCAGGTCGTCACGCTAGAAAGCGCCACTACCGCCGGTATATTATGCTTCATTATTTAATAGTCTAACTTGCTCATCTAGTGGCAAAGGCCTGCATCTGATGCCGAACAGCATCTCCATGTCTACTGGGTCGGTGTTTGCAGGTTGGATGATGTACAAGACCGGAAGATACAATACCCTAAGTCTCGTCTTTGGGATATTTCAATTTGTGGGCGCAGTCCTTAGATCCAGAATGCTCACGAACTCGGATTCTGGGTCATTGCAATCTTGGTTTAGCATCGTACGTGTCTGATTAAATATTTTGCATTATTTGTTTTTCAACATGGCTCAACACAGATTCCGCTCGGGTTCGGAAACGCTGTGGTTCTGCAGACCAATCTCAGTAAATGTTGAAATTTTACAAATTATCATTGCTCAACGCCACTCTTTTCAGTTGCCTTGTTGGCACATCTTCCGGGTAAGTAGGCGCCCGTTACACACTTTTGCTGGACTGAATATTATCTCATTTTCTCATTCCAGAATCCCAAATGCCTGTTGGGACCGGATTTGCCCGTCTGTTTCGGGGAATAGGTTCCTTTATTCCATTGCCAACGGTTTTGGCTCTGACGCCTTATCCTAGATCAGGTAGGCGGTGTAGCCATCTTGCCGGCTTTATTCCAGGCGCAACTCGACGCTGAACTCAAAAACGCATCCACACCCCCGACGCCGAAGAAGTACGCGTGTAAAATTACTGTAATTGAACTCGCTAACAAGTTACCCCCGCTCATTTTAAAAATCCGGCGGTCAAGTGATTTTATCCGCACTCTCAGGCCTGCGGATCTGCGCGCAGCTCGCGATGCCTACGCCATGGGCCTGAAGTCGGCGTATGCACTCGCGTATCTGGCCCGTCTCCCAGTATGTATTATTTTTCTTTATGTTTTCCGCTGGCGTCATTCCATTTATTTTCGCAGATACCCGACGAGGACCTCGACAAGGCGTACTCGCGCAAAATGCAGGCGGCTGTACCCATTTCCAACGACTCTGCGACTTCGTCATCTGTCGCCACAGCCGAAACTGTGCATGGTCCCGACGACACAGGGTCAACTCTTGGAGTGAAATCGCAGATGAGTATCCCCGTCTGAGTCGACACGAGGCGGTACCACCGGTGTTTTTGCGGGTCGCGGAACAACACGGGAATCGTTTCACGGACCCTAATGAATATACATACCTAGATATTTAGCGCGCGTCTTGGGTTAGAATCTCAGATTTTGAGTCGATCTTTTGACAGCCACGCGCCTATATCGACTACATGGCGGAATGGAATCCAGTGCGGCTAAGACGTAGAACAGCGCCTTCCCTTGCGATTGTAAATAGTCCAATCCCTTTAGTCCCCAAAGCTGGCTATCCATCTCACGATCGCGATGAATGCCGCAGCTCCCGTCATCAGCCGCGCTGCGTACATAGTAACGATGTAACGATGTCAAACGCTGATACTTCTGGCGGACGCTGGCAATGATTTATCTTCATGGGTGATATCAGATCCACGATATATATACTTTGAGGAGCGTCGAATGGGAACGAGAAACAAAACACGGGTATAGCAGAATGTAGTAGTACCCCAGTGGTCGGGGCGGGTGGGGTAGCGTGGGTGGATATCAAAGATGATTACCGAGGACGTCTTTCAAGGGATAAGATTTGGAGCGAGATGCATCAGCAAACCCTGATTTTGGCTGTAGTGAGCTGTAGTACGCTGTAGCAAATCCAATTGTCCGTGTAGTTGCTGTAGTGCCTATAGCGCTATGTAGTGGTGTGTAGTTGTAGGCCACACTGTGTAGTGCTCTGTAGTTTATCAACACATCTATGTAGTTCCTGGTAGTATCACAGTTTTGTGTAGTCATCTGTAGTGCATGGTAGGATCGGGGTCTTTTTATAACCTGAGGCCTACCAGGAGCTTTGATATGTTGAATGTGAATAATTGCTAGTCGCAACATAGCTTGAGGGACTGCATATGACCTGATATTGGTTCCAAAACCGCCGGCTCTGGGAAAGTATTTTACGAGTACTTATGTAATAAGGAATCGTCTATTTAAACAAACTTCATACGAGAATTTTGACGACCTGAATTTTTCATTTGATCACCTCAACTTAGTTACTCGTTTAGTGGCTGTGTTTGTAGTCTTTTTTATCGAGTTCAATACAATTTTTGTGATAAATTAGTGGCTGTCCTATTTTTAGGTAATCGTGCAGTCACCCGTTCGAACCCTCCGTTATGCATCCTTTTATTTTTGAACCTTTTTGAAACCTTTCGTCGCCATTTATCTCACATGGCTATTCTGCTTTAGGCTCGCGTCCACCCATTAGCCGTACACAATGACGAGCAAGCAAAGTATTGTGTACTATAACGGCTGGTGGCACTTAGCCGTAGATTGACAGATGGAAATTTCAAACTCCGCTTATACCATATTTAGGTAGCCGCCGGTACTGAATTGGGAATATGTGGCTGTGCTTTTTTTTTGCCTTGCATCTTAGAGTGTCCTCTCGCTCCGTAGACGGTGGCTGGCTCATCGCAATCATTCCCGGCTCACGTCCCCCTCTATTCCTCAACTCATCCACCCAACATCCAGCTATAATCATCGAAATCTGGGCTATAATTACACCACTACATTCGCTGCGCTTGCGCGCGCGTTATTCCTAATTCAAAATGGCTGAGAAGCGGAAAGCCACGGACGAAAATACGATGCACTGATTTCTTCAACCTCGAATAATCGTGGCTCGCAATTATCACAGCATCTCGTCCCCGGCAGCCGTTGATAGGTGGTATTTTCAGGGAATTTCAATTGACCTGCAGAAAAATCGGGAACAAGGACAGTGGTAGTGTGGACCCACTCACATTTCGAGTCATTCTCGAAGAACAAATCCCAGATTTTGTGTCGGCATTTTGTGGTGCATGCGAATCGTGATAGAAAATCAGCCTCACGACTGTTGCAATCTTTCGACATTTTTTTGCGGCGCTTGTGTTTGAGTTCGGCGGGCTCTCCATCTTCATCATCACTATCTTTTGACGCCCGTACACCTCCTTCCCCAACCACGATCGCCTCATGCCCAGACGTTAGCTCAATACCCTGGTCCAATAGTTGTTCAAGAACATCGAGGTCGCGATTCTCGGATTCCCCATCCTTGGCTGCATTTCCAACTGCTGTTTCGATTTCCACCTCCGAAATTCCGTTCTTGATGATGTTGGGAGGGATGACCAAAATTGCCTCGCCCAGCTTAGCAAAATCGCGACCGGCACGACCTGCACGCTGAACTAAAGCGCAGAACGAAGGTGGAAGGCCCCATAAGATGACTCACTCTATATTTCTCATATCACATCCCTAGTTTTTAATGAGTTCAAACGTCAGACCCAAACACACATCGCATTCACGCACCATTCCCACTGCATCAGTACAGAATAAAATACGAATTTCCCCTTTCCAGAGGTGCTCCTCGAGGTTTCGCTTCTGGGCTTGTCCGACTTTCGTGTGATAAAACGCGATGCAGTCATCTGGAATATTTTCATCCCTAGCCCATCGTCGAAGTGCGTCGCATCCATCTTCGCATGTCAGACGCTGGTTGCAATAAACCAATGTGACGGGAATGTCTTCTGGTTTTGTTGCATGAGGAGGGATAAGAAATCGCGCGTCCGCTTTAGATCCCTCTGGGTGTTTCATGATTCGACACGATAGCGCGACATTTGGGCGTGCATTGGTCAGCGCAATGTGTTTCGCATTTTTTGAAAGTCCTAATTTTGTACGGACATCATCGAGGATGTGAGAGGGCAAGGTCGCAGACGCAACAACGAATGGTACGTTCGAGGGTATACGTCCACGCAGCATACCGAGATCTGCATAATCGGGGCGGAAACTTCCTCCCCAGAGGCTGATGCAATGCGCTTCATCGATGCAGACACACCGTAGCCGGCTCGTGAATGCGGGTTTGGAGAGCGTAGATTTCCGGAAGGCGAGTGAGGTTGCTATCTCGGGCGAGACAATAACCTGGCGGAATTTTCCAGCAACAATATCCTTATGCAAAATGTGAGGGTGAGACATGAGGAGCTGCTATTATAAGCTCGTACCTCGTACACCTTGTCTGCACCAAGGCGGGCCAACGTCTCACTACAAACAGCGACTGTGGGGATTTTCGACGATGAGGCCTGTAAGTTCTTCTTTCAGAATGGGCTTGGTATTTATCTAGCACTTCAACCTGCCTGATCTATCATCAATGGCGAAACAATCATCGAGATATCTGTTGCCTCCAGAAGCAAAGGTAGTGTGAAGCAGAGAGTTTTGCCACATCCAGTTCCGACATCTATAATCACATCTTCCCCTCGTATGACTGCAGCAGCAACCTCCAGCTGGAAGTGAAACGGTTTTGCGCCGAGGATTTCGTGTGCCCGAGTGACAAGAAGATCCACATTGATTTCCTCTGATTTGTACTTTCGGACCGGTTTGTACACTTTGGGTGGTTCAGGATCTGTCTCGGGACATTTCTGTGTCTTCGATTGCGCAGGCATAGCAAGACCAGTGAGGTACACGGTGGCGGGGGACAGATACGAATCAAGATAGGGGACGCTGATCTCACGTGTATTGTCCCCGTATGGTATAAGCGGAGTTTGAAATTCCCATCTGTCAATCTACGGCTAAGTGCTTCCAGCCGTTATGGTAAGTAATACCTGCTCGCTCGTCATTACTGCACCTAACGGATGGACACGAGCCTAATTCTGCTTCATAGCTAATGTATTTTTATGTGAGCTGAACATCATTTGACGCACCACATGTTTTCTTTTTCATCTTGAACCAATATATATCTATGTACCAACTCCCATGCATCTGCCAGCAAGTAGAATCTGAATTACTCCATGGCCTCTCTGCCACTTGAGTGCTGTTATCTGTTAATAATGTAGAAAGTTCCTAGATAATATTGTTATTGTTGGTTATCCTTGTGCAATTGTTTGCTGTAATCAAATTTATCTCAGACTCGAGCAACGATGCATCAAAGATGTTTTCAAACTCTGACGGCACACGCCGGCAGTTCAAGTGCGGGCAGTATTGTTGGCTATGTCTTTGCCAACATTCCCTCAGGGAATCTGTAGGGCATGAGATTGATCCCTTCCATCTGCATTCCTTTTGTTTTCTTTCCACTTTGTCAGATTTTTCTTGGTCTTTTTGACCATGTAATTATCATTGTCATTCCATCAGATGCTTGGTACTGCTTCGGTACGTTGTATGTATTGATATACTGAGTAGGACTACATAAGTACGAAGTTTCCGCCGGGCCCTGCCACGGCCCCACACCCCAAGTTGCATTTTACAAGAGAATGAAGCCCTTAGATGAAAGTTGACCCTAGATGACTCTTGTAGAGCTTTTTGAGCTCTACAACTTTGGTTTTTTGGTCTATTTTTAGACATCTGACCCCCTATCACTTGACAAGAGCTGGGCCTGTATTTTTTTAAAAATTTTCGAGGAAGATGAGTCCATCCCCTGCTTGAGTTCAATTACATTTCAACAACACACAAGGGTGAGATGTTATAGAGTAGTAATAGTAGGGTGTGGATAGTAAGGGCGGGGCGAGGGCCCAATAACATGCTATTAGTTTCCTTGGTACATATTGTCTCCATAGTATAGTGGTTGTTTTGTCAAGTCATGTATTTTCCTTATTCGCGCGAGGTCGAGAGATCGATTCCCACTAGAGTCAATTATTTAAAATGTGTACAAGTCAATACAATTCATTAGTTCTCAATATTACTGTTATAGCCACTTCATATTCAATGTTACGATTCACAGAAGTCATTACAATTGAACACTGTAACAGATTTCCTTTTATTTGAATTCGGCAGGACCCGTACTACAGAGAACTACAGAGCACTACGTAGGGCCCCTAGTCAACTACAGAGAATTACGTAAACCCATACCTTCACTATAGCAACTACAAGCACTACAGCACACTACATAGGGCTATGTAGCAGGCCCAGGGTTTGCTGATGGAGATGAGCTTTAACCTGTTAGTTACAGGTTACATTACATACAGTGCAATGGGCGAGAGGAGTCACAGCAGGACTGGTGCTGTCTGGCGATGAGTAAGGTGGACTGGATTACGTTGCAGGCGGAGGTTACCAAAAGGGTCATCCATCCTAGTCACCCCCAACAACACTCTGGAGTTTGAATTGAGTCACTCAGACCAATATCAATTGAACGAGCACTGCAGCGATTGTCAGGCGCTGATCATTGACAAGAGTTGATACAGAGCCATAGCGCACGCGGCTTGTAGCAGCGAACTGAGACCGAAACACCTTCGCCAGAGGAAAACTACGCCAGCCGGAGGAAAAACGACGAAAAAGTGATTGAGTGACGAAGGCTGAGCGCAAGTTGATCATGCGCAGATCACTGTACTATTACGACCAAGTGTTCAGGTGACGTGTGACACCCATTTTTTCTGAGGCTTTTAAAAATTGCCATAAATCAAAAGGAAATTTATTGGCCATCTCGGTGAGTGAAAATTCCGAAATTAATGAACACTTGGGCGTAATAGTACAGCATACCGCCATGTAACCATGAAACAAGCGCTGGTCCTGGTTGATATGATGTCGGGGAGTCTGAGCCCCTTCGCGGAAAACACGGAACCAATACGGACTCCGTGTTGGAAGCAAGTCGGGAACTGTGGTGGCCGTGTGTTCAAAATAGATCTTGGTTTGGGTCTGTTATTATCGCACACCATAGGCTTCCATGCACTGCCACAGCATCCCAGCCTCCTTCTCCTCCTTGTCCTCGCGCAGTACGTGCCCCCGTCTTGATAAAAGACAAAAATTAAGAGGTACTATTAGGGAGTGGATACTTTCCCCCTATTTGATGTTGAAAACGGACTGCTCAGGCAGGTCAGGCATTGCCAAGCTCCAGGAGTCCAGGTCACAGATATCAGACCGAACGGGTCGAAGCTTACCCAGATCCAATTTTATTACAAGAAAAGGACGTGTAGCCCTGAGGATTGATGGGGTATTGGTAACAATCCTAGTACACCTAGAGCTAAAGCTGTTGATTTTCATCGTCCTGCCCCATTAAATACAATGGGTCTTTGACCATTCCCCAACTCTTTGACCGCCACCTCGAGCACAGCCTGAACCATACAGCCTACATCTATGCTATCTTAGACTCCATCTCTTACTGTGGGATCCCTGGATTTTCTCGTCGTATGTTGCTCATGTGCTCGTCTAGGTCTGCTGGTCACTGCAATTCAGTATAATGTGCTCTGCATCTCACTCCGCAGCGCACTTGAAGGTCTGGCAAATCTACTGACACAGACCAAAGCTGCAGCCATCTAGATCTCACCGGATAGCCAGTCAAAGAGTGTGCTGTCTGAGGCACTCACAATCAGTGGAGCACAAGTGCCTGTCTTTGACGCCCTGACATTTGAGCGGCTCCAAGGCGAGCTGGACACATCGTCCGAGCCGCTGCCTCTGCTACCATCAGCCGCTGAAACGGTGCACTCGAGCGTGGCCTATGCTAGGACTGATATAGAGTGATGCAAAACACCAAACCAACCAACCAACACACACAACACACAGTGCGGACTTGAGTTCAGGTCTACGCCGCAGTATACGACTAAGATTGAATCAACACTATTGTTATTTGGACGAATCGAACTTTGGAGTCTGTCTAGGACTTGTGGGAAACAACGATGGTTGATAAACAACTGAAATGAGCTACCCAGTTACCGAAGCAACGGGTTTTATATGGGTTTTATGTGTTCCTAGGAACGGGTTTTACTCCCTAGGACGCTACCTGCGATCACTAGGAGTGGGTATAGGGGACTGTGACCACACCGATTCGTGGAGTTCCAACAGACGACCTGTGTGTACAAACGACAGGTACCTTTTAGACAGTATTGCGATGCTACCAATTCGTAGAATGCCAACAATAGACCTCGGCTCTCAGGCACTGAGGTACCTTTGTACTGTGATCACACCAATTCGTATGATTCCAACAATAGACCTTGGTATACAAACCAAGGTACCTTTAGGGTACTGTGACCACACCAATTCGTGGAGTTCCAACAGCAGACCTCAGTATACAAACCGAGGTACCTTTGCACTAGCAGCTGCAGCTACAAGCGAGCTTGGTACTTAAAGCTTTCGAAGGTAGCCAACAATCAAAGGTCTTATATTGAACAGATACAGAAGAGATGAGATGTTTTATATCAACAAATCTCTGCGGTCAATCCAAGAGTCTACCAATGCCTTGACAAGCAATGCTGCGACCAAAGTCTAGGCAATACTGGGGCGTGATATGCTCCTGAACTGCAGGATCTAGCTGGGGTTTTATACTACTTTGAGAATACATGACAGTGAGATATGAGTAAACAGGAATAATACCAAATGAGTAACTGAGTAGAGAGTATTGGAAATTCGGAGAGACGGCCGGTTATGCCGCCATGATTCGTAGCTGAAACTGCCGAAACAGTCATCGCAATGACTCCTAGGAGTCATATTGGGTATATTTGATTTATCCTAGGGACGGCCGCGCCGACACGTATGCCGCCGTGAGGACGTTTTGGTGCGGCTTGGTTTATAACACCAAGCCTTGTGTCATCTCGTCATTGCTCAGCCATGCCGTGGCGCCGAAAAGCCACGCAGCATGCTCGGGTATATCTCTCTCGCAGCCAGCTCCCATATGTATTCTAAATATGTTGGCTTTGTCTTTGTTATTTGCCTTTGCAACGCGACGCGTGTGTCACGTGGGTTCTAGACCTATAGCCAGGTCCCGTGGATTATGCCTGGTGGTTCGTACTTCGTTGGAAGTAACCCTAGGTAGGGTGCGCCACTCAGTCGTAATAGTAATTACTGCCCCTAGGATGGTTGACCATCCTAGATATGCAGCTATCCGTGTGTACGATGTCCCCTAGGGAGGATAAATATCCTATTTAGGGCCAACGCCGTGCCATAAACCTCAACCGTGCAGTCTCTTGGGTGGCTTCCGGATATAATCCTCGTTGTCTGCCTTGGGCTTTGGCATATCTCCTTGGTATGGTGTCTAACTTCGCCGCGCAATCCACCCCTATATATAGGTTATGGACCGAATCAGACGGTGCTTCCTAGTATATGCCAGCGACCCGACTCCCATGTGGGAAGAGCCAAGAATCCCACGTACATACACTATTCCAGACCTCTTGTATCATTAACACTCAGTCAGCAGCTCGGAGCTCACTCTGACTCTAATTGTATATCACCGAACAGGGTCCCTAGGGATGGTGACTGTTCCCTTATAGATGTTCCTAGGGAGGTAAGCCATCCCTAGGAGCGACAAAATAGCTGGTTTACACGCCTAGGCGCAGACCCGCCGTCTCACCACGCTGGACAGTATAGCACTCATCCTTCATACATCAGGCAATTTTCACTCTTCACCCCCATCGTAATTTTTTACTCACACTGGCCCAGGTTCCACTTCAGTATTCTCAAAGCCGATTTGTGCATCAAAACTCCTTCACGAGGCGGTTCAATGTTGACTTGACTGATCAGATATGTCCCACAAGATACTTTTGCTATATGTGTCCATTCTGTGGTCAAGCACAGAGGATAACTGTGGTCAGATCATGGGCAGCCAAAATTTGCCCAATTTGTAGGCATTTTTCAGATCAATTTCATTTTCTCATGTTTTTCTAGTCATGGAATGGGGATATTTCTCGGAACTTGGCTGTTTCAACGGGCTTGATAATCGCGGTATTCCGTCCCACAACACCCCGATACTGTAGGTCATTGTGCTCGATACATGCTACCCAATGATGACGATATGCACAGGCCGACTCTAGAAATGCTCTGTAAGAATTTGAAGTTTCGGCTGCCTGCATGTTAATAACTTGACCATGTTAAGTAGTGCTGGCCAAAAATACGATACGGTCAGATATATTTTGGATATATCCAAAAAATATGAATACAATACAGTCTTGCACATTACCTCCAGATATGAATACTCCATGATACGATATGATATGATACAAATATAATATGATACGGGGTTGGGTGTATTCAGATATATCTAGATACGATCTTGGAGTTTTCAGCCATGTCCTTGCTGGAATACCCGTGGTGTGGAGCTCCCACATGCGCTACACCATGCACAATGCACCATCTCCCATCCAAGCCTTATTCACAATCTCGCTTTGACGCCCAATCCAAATTCATACATCCCATTTTAGGACAACCGCATCTCCACTTTGAATTATCATATTCGCACTACGACCTTGGACAACGTGCGCCTGCAGACTGTCATCACCTTCCACCACGCCATGACCACGCCGCCAGAAAGGACTCGGACCCGTAATCTAGGAACTCGAACTTCGAACCACTCAATAGCCGCCAAACTCGGTTTGCAATCCCAACGCGAAATAAGCTATCGGTCCTGCCACACTTGAAACTACGGTTCCACTTGGCTCCCCCTGCGTTTACGGTACCGAGGACCAGGCAGGAAAGGTATAAAAAGTTTAGGAACATAGGACAGTAGGCAGTCAATCAACGGTGTACTTTCCCCGCTACCTAGTTCACCCCTTGGTACCACACACCATCTCAATAATCAATTGGCCACACACACCACACACACATTTGCTCACAGCATCTCATTGACTAACACCCTTCTTTCGCAGCTTAAGAAATAAGCTTGCGTGAACTCACTCTCTCCGACACACACACACACCTTTATCGATCGCACACCTTCCTTTGTGAGCCCAGTGCCCTGTAGAAGTGGGAACACGATAAAGGACCTTGGCAAATTGTCTACAGTGACCTCTGGTTACAAGTGAGCGTAACCGCAAGCCTGAACGAAGAACGCAGTCGACGTTGGGGAATTTCTGCAGACACAGCCCTTGGCTTGTACCGGTTCACCAACTACGAATGTTCATTAGGGGAAATTTGAAGTGAGGCGACAGCAGGATCTCTGGATAGTGACAAGTAGCAGATCAGTGGATTGCTAGCTTGAGACGGTATATTTTTCATCCACACCTATTTTTACTGATCAATTTGAATCACCACCTTGAATAAACATTCCCTTACAACAAATTGCACATTCCTGTCCTACCAACCAACTACTATCCATCCTTAACACCCCTTTGGACAAACCAGCTGCCAATTGAGAAATAACTCCACATAGCAGCCCCGCAGTCCGCATCACAACGCCCCAGTATTGCCTAGACTTTGGTCACAGCATTGCTTGTCAAGGCATTGGTAGACTCTTGGATTGGCCGCAGAGATTTATTGATATAAAACATCTCATCTCTTCTGTACCTGTTTGATATAAGACCTTTGATTGTTGGCTACCTTCGAAAGCTTTAAGCACCAAGCTCGCTTGTCGCTGCAGCTGCTAGTGCAAAGGTACCTCAGTTTGTATACTGAGGTCTGCTGTTGGAATCATACAAATCGGTGCGGTCGCAGTACCCTAAAGGTATCTTGGTTTGTATACTAAGGTCTATTGTTGGAATCATACAAATTGGTGCAGTTGCAGTACAAAGGTACCTCAGTGCCTCAGAGCCGAGGTCTATTGTTGGCATTCTATGAATTGGTAGCATCGCAATACCGTCTAAAAGGTACCTGTCGTTTGTACACACAGGTCGTCTGTTGGAACTCCACAAATCGGTGTGGTCGCAGTCCCCTATACCTACTCTTAGTGATCACAGTAGCATCCTAGGAAGTAAAGCCCATTCCTAGGAACACATAAAACCCATATAAACCCCATTGCTTCAGTAACTTGGTAGCTCCTTTCAGTTGTTTATCAACTATCATTGCCTCCCACAAGTCCTAAACAGACTCCGAAGTTCGATTCATCCAATATCAATGAGTGTTGGTTCAATCTTAGTCATATACTGCAGCGTAGACCTGAACTCAAGTCCGCACTGTGTGTTGTGTGTGTGTTGGTTGGTTGGTTTGGTGTTTTGCATCACTTTATATCAGTTCTAGCATAGGCCGCACTCAAGCGCACCGTTTCAACGCAACATCTTACACCAATGCAGAGGTCGATGGCAAGCCGGGCTGCTCTGTCCGCGATCTATTAGAGCAACATCCTGAGAATCTAGAGTTGCATTGAGTCTATGGTCAGAAAGACAATCTTATCGTTTTTTCAAGTGCAGCCAAGGTACGTACTAAATTGTAGTGATGTCCATCTTCTCATTGTGTCCTTGGATGAATCCTGGCCCAGTTGGTTCTTTTTTCGACCCTGATGCCAATGTGCTCAAGTAACGGATTTTACAGAGACTCATGTCAATAGAAATCTGCTTGTAGATGGCGCGGTTGTTTCTGGCAAGGGAAGAATGCGTCCCGGCATAATCATCCAGCTCAAACCAGAATTCCAAGCTGACTTGCTGGATGAGGGGAAACAGGCCAAAGTCTTAGAATGCCCTGCGGTGAGCACTATTCCACTTTCTTCAAACCTATTGGTCTGAGCAAAAATCCAGGGCTTCCATGGATGAATCAAACTGGAGCTTGCCCACACATTTCCAGATTCCTAGAGAGGTTAGTTGCTTTCATGTTCCATACTGCTTTTTATTGGCAAGAATATGCAGCTGATCATCCTCGCTGATCCACAGAAACCATTTGCATTGACAAGCAAGCTCCAACCAAGGCGGCATGTTATTTTCGAGGATTATCAAGAAGAAATTCATGCCACATATCTATCTTTGTAGACGTTGAAGCTTGTGAAAATCCTGTAATGTATTAGATCCAATTTCAAGAAACCTGGTTCAATAACACCCTGAGGGCACACCTGGATCCTTCAGGTACAAGCCACCGACTTGAGTTTGTCCTGAATATTGATTGGGTCTCTGGGTGAGGGAGGGAGGGAGGAAGGACACACCCATCTGCCCTGGCTCGAGTCCTCTCCCTGGGAATAAATGAGTAGGATATTTAGTACTTGTATTGGGCCTATGCCCAAATTAATTACCGTCCGAGCGAGAATGGTATACAGCAGTACCTTCTGAATTAAAGGTCTGACTGCGTTAAGTGCCAATGCACTGGATATAAGGACGAAGGACATCAGTGTGGCAGGCCTTGAGGATGAATTTATTCAGAGAAACCAATTAGTACAAGGAAATTCAGATGTAGGTTGGGAAATGGAAAAGCTTGATTTAAGTAATGGGTCAGTAGCTCATTGGAATTACCTCGATGAAGGTGCAACTTGAGGGACATACTGTTCCCTTTCAAGCAAGTGTTCACCCCATGTCACACACCACCTAAGGTGTTCATTTCTTGACAATCAGCCAAAAATTGCCATATATGGTAGCCCGGCAAATGCCGGAGACGATCTTTTTGGTATTTTGGCAAGGGGATCCAAATATTAGAAAAAATGATATCACCTACATTTTTTTTTCCCAGGGGATTAGGCATACCCCCCTCCGTATGTAAGCAGACACGTGCTGGGAAACTACCTCTTATAGTAATTACATGTAATTGTTTTTTTTCTCTAGTCATCCCTGGCTGCCTGCCGATTTTTTGCCTGTGGGGTGTACTGAATGATATGTAGAGCTGACCCCCCTTTTTTCCGGGCATAAATGCATGTCTTGGTGGAATAGATCTTTTTGATGCCTAGACCATGAAGGCTGCACGTGATCGGTTCCTTGATCCGGAGGGGCTGTACCCTCGTTATCACCCTGATAAAGTAATAATGTACCCCCCCTCTAACTCAACCAAAACTTCACTGTTCGCGCTCGGAGGTAGATTTTCGGACTCGGCATGAAAAATCCTTCCAGAATTTGACCTGGTTCATAATCCCTCAAGGATAGACCCCCTTGCATTTTGGTGCCTCCAAATCTCACCGTCACCGTCACCGGTACCAGAAGTGTTCAGTTCAGAGGGCCGTGTCACATGGCACCTGAACACTTGGTACAGTATGTATTGAATTTCATAAAACTAAACTCTCCCCGAGTTGCACTACTGGTTGTCAGAATCTTTTGGTTGAACTTGAATTCAGGTAAAGCCGTCTGGACCCTTTGAGAATCTGTGAAGTAGATTGAATAGAAGCATTGCGGTGGGGTGGTTATTTATTACAAATGATTCACGTTGTCCTTCAAGAACATGTTGCACATAACTGAAACTGTAGTTATCCGAAAGTAGAGATAAATCCGGACAATGTCGTGGAGGAGAGAGCGGCTGGAGTGAGCTAGGTAAATTCTAGGTTAGAGTAAAAGGATAAAAGTGTATTACGAATCTTAATTTACATAAACTTTACTTCTGTAAAGTGGACAGAAGAAATCTGGAAAACCTTGGAGACAATTCGGAGACCATGGTTCGGTGGGTGGCGGTCGAACCAAAAGCGGCAAGTTCTGTATTTTTATTTATTTGCACAGATCTCACAGATCATGATGGCGACATGGCCTCATCTTGTCTACAGTCTATCAATGACATATCCATCCACCCTTTTCCCTCTCAAAATTTTCTCCCATTGCCGCGTGTGTCTTTCCATAGTTTGACGTCGCCACAAGGGCTTTCAGAAAATCGGTTCATCCTTTGGAATTCCGCCACGATTGCCATGTCTGATGGCGTCCAAAGATAAAGTGATAGTAAGTTTCCTGGCGCACCATCCACATGATGATAAATTGTCTTTCCTTAAATTTGACAGCCAGTTGAACGAAACACGTGACCTTGTGAACAATGAACCCCCTGTTTCCGATTCTCAAAGGCCTGCGAAAGGTGGAGAACGTCCAAAATATCTCGACTGAGCAAGCAATTCTGGATACGACTCTCATGCTATCTCGGTCAAGTCATCAGCATAATGGGCACACCCTCAATCCACATGTACCGGCTCCTACGCATATGACGACTCGGAGCTCAGTCCGAAAGAAGAGCACAAGCGAGCGCTGTAGGGGTTCAGGGCGTCTCTCCCAGGGAATTATGACGTGAAATCTGATAGAATTGATTGCTTGGTCTCGGGATCGTGCAATCATTGTATCTAGATCTCGGAATCGAGCGTGTGTGGCTCCTCGGTAACCCTCCCGTGACGGTATTTCTACCTCGAAAATTACGAGTGCCCGAAATACTCTTCTCCCCAGTCACTCAGACCCTACATGGGGGGGCCAAGGCCAATACGTTTAAACGGGCGCCAGGCATTGGTTGGACACATGATAAATATCTCGATATTATGCTTCTTTACTACCGCTCGCTTTACGAAGCACGTATTAGAAAAGTTAGAAGGACTATGTTACGGAATCTTGCCGAGAATGATGATCTTCTCTGCCATTTGTTCGAATATATTTTAAGCAGGCATAGGAATTATCGGAGCCTTGCAGCTCCCATTCACCGACTCGTAAGGAATCGGCAAAGGGTCGAAGTCCATTTAAAAGGGACGTTCCGCAGCTGCTTGCGTTCGCACCTCGGTATTCCTGGTATAGATCTGATGGGTTCTTCATAGAATCGATGTCAAATACACGTGTCCAAGTAGATATATACCGATCCTTCGGCCCCACGGGGTGCTTTCTTTCGCGAAATTGGCACGAGCAGTTTGGCACGAGCAGTTCGTGTCTTCGCTGAAGCCTGATTATCTCGCACACTTAATCCACGGGGAAGTAATCCAACACACGGTCGAATCTCAATTGCAACAAGTGTAAATATGATAGTAAGTAGTTCCGGTATCATCAACGAGGAGAATTCTATCTTTTAATTTGAGGCGCAAACGCGAAATCTTTGAACAGAGTTATAGAGTTGATATCAATTCCCGCCGTCTGTGTGATTGTTCAACGGTCTTTGCAGATGTTTCGGGGGTGTAGCATTTGTTTCATGTTACCCACTCCATTCGAGGTGGGCAGCCACAGAATATATTCCTGTATTCCTGTCATGATTGTGCGATGCCCGTCACTCGGCGCATCAGATTATGGCGGAAAAAAAAAGATAGATAAAAATGCGCCTCGTCTTTGAGAGGGTATATAGTCTAGAAATGTCAGGAAATGTTTCAGATTGAATTGAGAAGTGGAGAAAAAAAGTAGCAAGGCCATATTGTCAGGCATAACAGCGTCTCTGGCGTGTTGAAAAAATCTTGAATTGGCGATTCTGTGTAGCTCTGATTTTCGCACAGCGTGCTTGTCCGGAATATGCTCTGCAAATCCGACGTGTCGCACACAGCATGCCTGTGAGCAATCCGTATTAGTCCGAGGTCGGTGCGGAAGGGGGGTTAGGCAGGATGAACAAGAAACACTCAGAACTTGTGTGATCCACCCGCCTCTGTATGACAGTGTCCTTTATTACGAACCGATATGAATATCAAGTCGTTGAAACGGAGCAAATTTTATGTCCGTAGAATGGGTGCCATACGCCGGTTATAGTAACGTTTTGGGCGGCCGTCCTACTTACATAGATAGATCGACAAGACCGGACCCACAATATCCCACCAACGGCGGGGGAGCAAGCGCCAGCACTGAGCACTGCATTTAATGAATGACAATCCATCATTGATGCCCGCTCCGCTTTATTGAACCTAGCGGAAGTCGGCGAGTCAGGATATCACGGACATCACGGTGATGCACGCATCATGACCGTCTCCGTCTGTCGTATGAGCGAGGTTTGGAAGTGAATGAGACCATTGAACTCGGGGCCAAGGGCCCCGATGGCTGTCCGCAGGAGGGAAAGGAAGGCTAAGCTGAGAACTGGTCCTGAGTGTGACTGCAACCGATTACTAATTAGGGCGGCCGAGGTGAGACTACGAGTATGCAACGGACTGCATGGATGATACTTTGCTCCCATGTGGCTAGATTGGAGGAAACCGCTCCATCGTCAAAACTGCAGGCACACGATCAGGCCCTATAGGGCGGGACGGCGGCAACCAACATGATCTAAGAACAGCAATTGTCGAGCCGTCGGGGATAATCAGGATGACCCTCTCGGGATGGTAAGCGGTTGAAATTATCAGCACAAACATATAATACCATGGTCGAAACATCAAGCGAATGAGACTCTTTTCTTTGCCGGCGGTGGCGAAGATGGAGCGTCGTCTCCATGGGGCGCCGAGGCGGTTTGCTTCAGCTGCTTCCGGCGTTTGTTCCTGGCTTTCTTTGACTCGGATCGTTGTGCAGCGAGAATTGCCTTTGCTTCTTTCTGTATCGAACGGTTCAACTGAAATAGGCGGTCTGCAAAGGACGGATGATCACCAATTTAGCTTTTGATTCGGAGATTCGGGGTGATTGTTTTGGGCGAGGTTGGCCGATCTAGCGTATACCAACGAGTAGCATCATGTCGCATGGAAAAGGCCGTGCACAAACCTGTGCAACTTGATGTTTTTCGACCTTGATCTGCGATTTCTGCTCTTGGGTGTTAGCGATTAATTCAGCGAGTCCACGGGCAGCCTAGTCGCATTAAATGTCAGCTCGGGCCCTGCAGAATGGACACCAGGGAGGTACGCTTTGATCCAGAAATTGTTTGGGCCGCTTTCCCTGGCCCCCGGCCTTTGAGGAGGACTTAGCCATAGTAATGGACGTGGCTGTCACTCGCTGAAAAAGGAACAAAAAATGTGACAACCACGTGTACTCGTGTTTGTTATCTCCGGGCTACCCACTGCCAACCCCGTCATCCGCAACTCCCTGTCATAGCCCTTGTAGGCCTCACTCCAATAACTCAATTTAATATCATCATCAACCGACTGTTTCGAGGCAAGAGCAGTACACAGTGTTACTTCCCGTCTTTGTGCAGCCCTTTGACGGATCACTCGCATTTTGTCTTGCCTTGGGCGACTTGACCGGATCCAAAACCGACTCCATTCCTGTTATTACAACTCAACGAGCGGACAACCGTTCAACCGATCTCAGCTGGTTGCCCCCTTCATTGCTAACTTCCACATGCACGGCAATCTTCCAGAAACCTCACACGCCCATATGCATAGATTTCGCTCTTTGTATGAGGCTACCAAGGCTGTCTCGATCCCTGCAATCTCAATTATCTGATCGTCAGGGCCTTCGGGCGTTATCATTTGGAAGCCAATCGTAAACGACATCAGGATTCAAATTAACTACGGCTGCGTCAACTGCCGCGTTGGACCCAAGTCACCGAAATCATCTAATATTTTGCGCGGTAGGATCATGATAGCCTCCCTGGGCCTTTATAAAAAGGGCATCCGTGGGGAATCCTTCTTCACTCAAACTCTCCTGTCTACTTCTTCCTCTTACACACACTCCTCATTATGTGCCGTTGGCGTCAGTGAGTCCTGCCTCTGAATCTCATAGTACGACGAGCCTGTCTAACACGACGAACAGTGTGCGAAACCTCTATCTTCGGTGTGGCCACGCAGAGAACCTTGTGAGTCGATTTTTGAGTTTAGAGTTATATGCTCTCTGACGTCTCCATCGTTAGCCTCCGGTCGAGGTATTTCCTCAAATTCTTTCGTCTTCCAACGTCATTGACACCATGGCCATTCTCGAAGGTTCAGTGCGGAAGCACCCACTGTAAATTCAGCCCCAACCATCCAGCGGGTTGTGTCCCCCCATCTTGCAAAAGGACGTGCAACCAATAGTGAGTTCCGGTCATATGAAAGTCATGACCCACTGACTGACCATATCTCCCTAGTCATTTGTACCCCGAGCAATATAGTACGCCCTCACAGCCTGCCTTCGTCCGTGCCCCGCTAACGACCGAGTAGCTCCCAACGTGGATGGATTCTGTTCGGCTTGCACCCGCGCTATGGGTAGTCGTCGCTACTAAAGACCCGAGCACTCCATGAATCGTGTCCTTCAATACAATGTAGATAATACCCAGCAAACTCTGTAGACTCTGCGCAATCCTGTATCGTTTCCCCCCTAGAAATCTATTTCTGTGCCTTCTTTTTTTTTTCGCGACGGTGCAAAAATGGCCGTCGAGCGCGACGGATCAGTTCGGCCTCGACGTCAATTGGCCAAAATGGGAAATGAATCCCTGGACGTCGATCCGCAAGTACCTATGTGTCGAATAGATCTCGATCCTGTTACTATACCCTTTGAGATTATACACGCATAACCGTGGCGGGTATGGGACTCATCGCGCTTCGGCACCGCCTTGTATAATTAGGACTGGTGTAGATGGTACAGAAGCCGGACTACAGCTTAGGCTGATCGCGATGGCGTTGCTTGGACCTCCCAGGGATGAAGATTCGGAGTTAGCAGTTGTCTTCGATAACTCCCCGTGGGCCGCCGTGGCGCTGAGTTCAAGCCAAGACATCGAACGTGAAACCCTGGGCGTCCAAAACTTGGTCAAATATTATGTGGAAGGGGTTCTAAACACGGAAGATATTTAACAAGCCAAGCGTGAGCTCCCGTGTTGGAGTGCATGTTAGTAGGAGAGACGGTTATGGAATTTCGTGCCCAGTCGTTTTGATTACGATTAGCGCATATACTCAACTTGAGCGTCGAGAGCTAAACAGTGATAGAGGGGTGCGAAGCAGATATTAATCCAGAAGCAGGCTGGTCCTTGAGCTAGCCTTTCCCGAGGGCTAGTGGATGTTGAGTCACAGTGAATGCGTGTCTTCCCTCGTGCCACATTGAAGGTGCGGTCAGAGCGGCCGTAAAGCTCCTGCAAGCGTATTTTACCAAGCCAGGTGTCAATTGGCACGGCAAGTATCGACAACGATGTCTCAGAGCGGTATCCGACAAGACTGTCAGTTCAAGCATCGGGATTCCGGTCCGATCACGATGACACGAAGTAAATAAGGCACAATGAAGAATTCCATTTCATGCTGCGTCGACGTCGGTTACCAATGGACTCCCCCCTCGTACGACTTCAAGTTCTTGGCTGAAAAAAAAATAATCCAGTCTTCCCAACGGAGCGCGACCTGTTAATGAACAAAACGGGCGCGCCGCCGTCAACCTCGCCTCCTCAAATTGTCCAAGATCCGTTAGCTCTAGAGATCTCAAAATCGAATTGGCGCGGAATTCTGGCGGGGATCTGGATGGCTACATTTTTAGGGGTGCGTAATCGCGTCCGAACAAGCTCTAACTTGCTCATCTAGTGGCAAAGGCCTGCATCTGATGCCGAACAGCATCTCCATGTCCACTGGGTCGGTGTTTGCAGGTTGGATGATGTACAAGACCGGAAGATACAAAACCCAAGGTCTCGTCTTTGGGATATTTCCATTCGTGGGCGCAGTCCTTATATCCAGAATGCCCACGAACTCGGGTTCTGGGTCATTGCAATCTTAGTTTAACATCGTTCGTGCCTGAGTAAATATTTTGCATTATTTGTTTTTCAACATGGCTCAACACAGATTCCGCTCGGGTTCGGAAACGCTGTGGTTCTGCAGACCAATCTCAGTAAATGTTGAAATTTTACAAATTATCATTGCTCAGCGCCACTCTTTTCAGTCGCCTTGTTGGCACATCTTCCGGGTAAGTAGGCGCCCGTTACACACTTTTGCTGGACTGAATAATATCTCATTCTCATTCCAGAATCCCAAATGCCTGTTGGGACCGGATTTGCCCGTCTGTTTCGGGGAATAGGTTCCTTTATTCCATTGCCAACGGTTTTGGCTCTGACGCCCTATCCTAGGCCAGGTAGGCGGTGTGGCCATCTCGTCGGCTTTATTCCAGGCGCAACTCGACGCTGAACTCAGAAAACGCATCCACACCCCCGACGCCGAAGAAGTACGCGTGTAAAATTACTGGAATTGAACTCGCTAACAAGCTACCCCAGCTCATTTTAAAAATCCGGCGGTCAAGTGATTTTATCCGCACTCTCGGGCCTGCGGAGCAGCGCGCAGCTCGCGATGCCTACGCCATGGGCCTGAAGTCGGTGTATGCACTCGCGGCCTGTGCTACACTTCTCGCGTATCTGGCCCGTCTCCCAGTATGTATTATTTTTCTTTATGTTTTCCGCTGGCGTCATTCCATTTATTTTCGCAGATACCCGACCAGGACCTCGACAAGGCGCACGCGCGCAAAAGGCAGGCGGCTGTACCCATCTCCAGCGACTCTGCGACTTCGTCATCTGTCGCCACAGCCGAAACTGTGCATGGTCCCGACGACACAGGGCCAACTCTTGGACTGAAATCGCAGATGAGTATCCCCGTCTGAGTCGACACGGGGCGGTACCACCGGTGTTTTTGCGGGTCGCGGGCTGACGCGGGAATCGTTTCACGGACCCTAATGAATATACATACCTAGATATTTAGCGCGCGTCTTGGGTTAGAATCTCAGATTTTGAGTTGATCTTTTGACAGTCACGCGCCTATATCGACTACATGGCGGAATGGAATCCAGTGCGGCTAAGACGCAGACCAGCGCCTTCCCTTGCGATTGTAAATAGTCCAATCCCTTTATTCCCCGAAGCTGGCTATCCATCCCACGATCGCGATGAATGCCGCAGCTCCCGTCATCAGCCGCGCTGCGTACATAGTAACGATGTAACGATGTCAAACGCTGATACTTCTGGCGGACGCTGACAATGATTTATCTTCATGGGTGATATCAGATCCACGATATATATACTTTGAGGAGCGTCGAATGGGAACGAGAAACAAAACACGGGGATAGCAGAATGTAGCAAGTACCCCAGTGGTCGGGGTGGGTGGGGTAGGGTGGGTGGATATCAAGGGTGATTGCCGAGGACGTCTTTCAAGGGATAAGATTTGGAGCGAGATGGGGCCTCCGGCGAGGAAAGGGCGACAGGTTTGAGGATCTCCCGCCAGTCGCGAGGGTTGTTTCTGCCCCGTGCAGGCGCGTGGCGAACGAAGAAATGCAGAGTCAACAGCAACAATGGCAAAATAGCTGGGTGTGACTGACTGATTGAATAGTCTGATTCACAGTGTGTTCAACGCAGCAGCAGATTTGAATTAGGCGGAAAAAATAAGTTTAACATGTACCGCCAGCCGTCAGGGTCGTTTCCGTCGTCACAGGCGCGTGGGGGAAAGAAGAAAATGTAGAGTTGACGAAATGGCTGGGTGTAAGTGTTTCACAGTAAGTTCATCGAGTCATCGCAGCAGCAGATCTGAATTGAACGAACAGAAACGCAGTTACTAGTCATCGCTAGCCAACAAGTCGCTGTCCCGGAGTCGGGTCCGTGGGCGTGGAATTCAATGCTGTAGACCAAGGTAAGGAAATTGAAGGGGTACGATTTTCCATGTGGGTCAAAAACGTTCAATGTCGAGCGTTACTTGGGTCCGACGATCCAGGGTTTCCATTACCGAGAAGAGCCCGATTTCCTCGCGCTAACGGCGAGAAATGTGTCGCGCTGAAAAAAAAGTGGCACCACCATAGAAAGGCGATCGGTCATCCACGGTGATCGCTATGGTATCACAAGAGAAAGACTACAAGACCCGCGTGAATCGCTGAAATCTGGGGAGCAGCGATCTCGGTGCAATACTGCTTGAAAGTGGAGATGAGCCCTAACCTGTTAGTTACAGGTTACATTACATACAGTGCAGTGGGCGAGAGGAGTTGCAGCGGGACCGGTGCTGTCTGGCGATGAGTAAGGTGGACTGGATTACATTGTAGGCGGAGGTTACCAAAAGCGTCATCCACCCGAGTCACCCCCAACAACACTCTGGAGTCTGAATTGAGTCACTCAGACCAATATTAATTGAACGAGCACTGCAGCGATCGTCAGGCGCTGATCATTGACAAGAGTTGATACAGAGCCATAGCGCACGCGGCTTGTAGCGGCGAACTGAGACGCCGGAGGAAACTACGCCAGCCGGAGGAAAAGCGACGAAAAAGTGATTGAGCGACGAAGGCTGAGCGCAAGTTGATGCGCAGATCATACTGCCATGTAACCACGAAACAAGCGCTAGCGCTGGTCCTGGTTGATGTGATTTCGAGGAGTCTATTCACGGAAAACACGGAACCGATACGGACTCCGTGTTGGAAGCAAGTTCGGGAACCGTGGTGGCCGTGTGTTCAATAAAGAGATGTATTTGGATCTGTTATTATCGCACACCTAGGCTTCCACGCACCGCCACAACATGATCCCTCCTCCTCCTCGCGCAGTACACGCCAGCCCCGCCCCGATAAAAAAAAAATCTAGACTCGCTATTAGGAAGTGAATACTTTCCCCCTATATGACGTCGAAAATGGACCGTTCAGGCAGGCCAGGCATCGCCAAGCTCCAGGTCACGGATATCAGACCGAACGGGTCGAAGCTTACTTGGTCTTTCCCAGATCCAATTTTATTACAAGAAAAGGATGCGTAACTCTGAGGATGGATGGGTTATTGGTAACAATCCTAGTACGCCTAGGGCTAAAGCCGTCGATTTTCATCGTCCTGCCCCAGCAAATATGCATCCCCAAGGCGTAGATTCCCTCAACTCCTCCCCCGGCCCGCTCGATGGGTCTTTGACCATTCCCCAACTCCTCGACCGCCACCTCGAGCACAGCCCGAACCATACAGCCTACATCTATGATGACCCGAAAGGCGAAATCGTTTCCGTTATATTTTCGCAGTATATACGGACCGTCCACGCGGCCTGCTGGTACATTTTTGCGAGACTCTCTGGGTGGATCAGGAACCATTATTGACATATTCGCTACTATCGGCTGGGGTTGCTTTCTTCACGTTCGGCTGCGTTGCTCATGTATTTGAACGTTCTATCTTAGACTCCATCTTTTACTGTGGGATCCCTGGATTTTTTCGTCGTATGTCGCTCATGTGCTCGTCTAGGTCTACTGGTCGCTGCAATTCAATGTAATGGGATGGTACCGTTCTGCATCTCGCCCCGCAGCGCACCTGAAGGTCTGGCGAATCTACTGACGCAGACTAAAACTGCGGCCGTCTACATTTCACCGGATAGCCGGTCGAAGAGTGTGCTGTCTGAGGCACTCGCAATCGGCGGAGCGCAAGTGCCTGTCTTTGACGCCCCGACATTCGAGCGGCTCCAAGGCGAGCTGGACGCGTTGTCCGAGCCGCTGCCTCCGCTACTATCAGCCACGCTGGACAGCACAGCGCTCATCCTTCATTCATCAGGCAAGCTTCACTATTCACCGCCATCGTAATTTTGTACTGAAATCGTCCCAGGTTGCACTTCAGTATTCTCGAAGCCGATTTGTGCGTCAAAACTCCTTCACGAGGTGGCTTAGTGCTGACTTGACCGATCAGATATGTCGCACAAGATACTTTTGCAATATGTGTCCGTTCCGTGGTCGAGCATGGAGGATAACTGTGGTCGGATCATGGGCGGCCAAAATTTGCCCAATTTGTAGGCATTCTTCGGATCGATTTTGTTTTGCTAGCCACGGAGTGGGGATATCTCTCAGAACTTGGCCCGTTTCGATGGGCTTGATAATCGCGGTATTTCGTCCCACGACGCCCCCGATACTGTAGGTCATTGTGCTCGATACATGCTGCCCGATGATGACGAGATGCACAGGCCGACTCCAGAAAATGCTCTGTGAGAATTTAAAGTCTCAGCTGCCTACATGTTAATAACTCGACCATGTTAAGTAATGCACTCATCGTCACGAAACCTGACCTTGTGTTGTCCACCCCTGCTTCGATTGAGGTAAGTTATTTATTCGTCGTTTGCTATGTCGGAGTTTTGTTGAAAGACAACGTAGACGTGGAGTGATGACCCCCTCGGCCTCAAAATGATGCAGTCGATTAAATGCCTCACCTATGGCGGAGCACCGTTGAATAAGCGTGTAGGCGCCGCTCTGGTTTCCAAAGGAGTCGTCCTCTCCTCCACTTATGGTGCGTGAGCCCTAGTCCAACTATTAAGTTACACCTTAGTCACTCACTGCTCCCACAGCATGGAAATCGGTGTGGTGACGGCACTCTTTAGATGCCACGGAAAGAACTGGGATTATTTTGCGGTCGAAAAGCAATTCAATGCCGTTGAGTGCCGGAGGAGGATGGATCTCCGCTTTATACACACACGTACCTCGTCAGCCCATCCTATGCGACGTGCTACACCAACGCGGAGGTAGATGGCAAGCCAGGCTGCTCTGTCCGCGATCTGCTGGAGCAGCATCCGGAAAATCCGGAATTGTATCGAGTCTACGGACGGAAGGACGATCTTATCGTTTTTTCGAGTGCCGCTAAGGTACATGCTAAATCCCGACAATGTTCATCTTCTTATCGTGTCCCCAGATGAATCCCGGCCCAGTTGGTTCGTTTTCCGACCCTGATGCCGATGTGCTCCAGTAACCGATTTCATAGAGGCTCATGTCAATAGAAATCCGCTTGTGGATGGCGCAGTTGTCTTTGGCGAGGGAAAAACACGCCCCGGCGTGATCATCCAGCTCAAATCAGAATTTCAATCCAACTTGCTGGACGAGGGGAAACGATCCAAAGTCTTAGATGCTCTGTGGTGAGCATTATCCCAGTTTGATCCAACTCACCGGTTTGAGAACACATACAGGGCTTCCGTGGACGAATCTAACCGGAACTCGCCTACGCACTTCCAGATTCCTAGAGAGGTTAGTTGCTGCCATATTCCATACTGCTTTTTATTGACAAGAATATGTAGCTGGTCGTTCTCGCTGATCCACAGAAACCATTTGCACTGACGAGCAAGCTCCAACCAAGACGCCGCGTTATTTTCGAAGACTATCGAGAAGAAATTCGCGCCGCGTACCTATCCTTGTAGCCGTTAAATTTTTGTGTCGGTTTCGAAAATCGTGACATGTATTATGCCAATTTCATGAACCCATTGGTTCGAAGCAGGTTCAAAATCAGAGGATCAGATATTGGAGCGCTGAAATGATGCGCAACCGCTTCCGATCATTCGGGCCATCATTCCGGGCCTGGGCGCATCTAGAACCGCCACGATGCGTCCATATTAGAGTGCCAGCACATCGAGTAGAAAAGTAACTGGCTCTTCCCTGTGAGACCAAAAGATAGCTTGTGAATGCAGTGCAACCCGAGAACACGCGTCATTAATGGATATGATGCAGGCCGAGTGCAGCACAATGACACCCATGAGATCGCCTATTAACCGAGCTGAAAGCTTGCCAAGATCTATAAATTATTAGTATAAAGACCCATGATCGACGCTTCCAAATTCCCTTTAACCACCATGTTTCCCGGTCGAACTTGGTTGTTCTCTGCGGCGTTGATCTCGGTCCTATGCCTCAGACCAGCGGCGGCCGGCGCAGACGACGAGACCCAGGTTGTTTTCAGCCAAGACGAGCCCACCAACGAATCTACAATTATTGGGGAGCTTTCGGATCTCTTGCAAAGCAGCATTTGGCTCGAAGAGAATAAAACAGATGCATCTGAGGTGGCCTTGCATTGTGTACGTGGCACATGTGTTTTCTTGTATAACCTTGATTTAAGCTCTTTGTAGTGCCATATTCTGAACAGTACTCTGCCTGGCCACGTTTTCTTCGCTGGTTCGGCTGAATACCAGGCTCAACAAGCATCATACTATTCCCAGGAGCAGGCAGAGCTCAGTCCAAGCTGCAGAGTATCACCAGCTTCCGCAGTCGACGTCTCCGCTATCATCACTCTTGCGACACAGTACGACTGCGCCTTTGCGGTGCGTTCAGGAGGACACATGATTTCGAAGGGATACAGCAATGTGGGCGCAGGAGGGTTTACAATCGATCTACAGAAGTTGAATCAGGTTTCACTTCTCCAAGGGGGTGACATAGTTTCGTTCGGTTCAGGCTGCAGGTGGCACGAAGTTTACTCTGCTCTGAGACCCCATAATCTCACAACCGTCGGTGGTCGGGTTCCGGACGTAGGTGTTTCTGGATTTCTGCTCGGAGGTATGAGATCAGGCTCTATACGGGTTTTTTCTAATGCAACCTCACCAGGCGGTATTTCTGCACTCTCTCTTGCCCATGGGTTCGGGAGCTCCAATATTCTCAACTACCAAGTCGTGCTCGCTGATGGTACAATCCATGACGTGAACCAACAAATTCTACCGGATTTGTATTGGGCTCTCAAATATGGGAGCACCAACTTCGCGGTCGTCACGCGTTTCGAGATGTCAACGTATCCTCTTTCTGACGTCTGGGGCGGCTCACTGGTTTTCGACATCTCGAAAGGCCCCACCCTTCTGCAAGCTCATGTCGATTTCACCGCAAAACTATCATCAGACTCAATGGGGTTGAATGTTATCGCACTGGCTTGGGATCCAGTACAACAAACCTATATCGTGTGGTCCCCAAATATTTACCTGTCACCCGTCGCTTTCCCGCCTCTGTACTCCGACATACAGGCGTTGATGCCGGATGCGCTCCTCAATACTATGCGGATCACCGACCTAATGTCGATAACGGACGAATTCCAAGCCATGGCTCCGGGAACTGGACGAGTCCAGTGGTTTACGCTAACGCTGAAAGCAGACGCCACGCTGCTGTGGGACATTCACCGCAAGGGCGTCGAGATATTTGAGCCATATCTGAATCGTTCCGGCTTTTCGTGGGCGACGATTTTTCAGCCTATCAACCACGGATTTGCCTCCGCGGGGGAGAAAAATGGTGGCAATCCGTCGGGCATCGTGCCCGAGGACGGAGACCTCGTCAGTGCGTCTTACTTATCACGTTATGGCAGGAGAATATATCGCTAACCCCGAGCCGTATAGTGTTCCTCGGCTCCGCGCTGTGGTCCGATCCAGCGGACGATGAGATACTGAAGGAGAAAGTGCACGAGCATTGGAGGTGGTCGGAACGCACCGCGCGCGACCGGGGCCTTCTCCATCCGTTCATATACATGAACTATGCGTCCGATCTGCAGGATGTCATGGCCAGCGTTGGAACAGAGAATCTGCGCCAGATGCGCAGAGTCAAGAGCCTGTACGATCCCGATAATCGGTTTGCCGCGAACTGGAAAGGGGGCTTCAAGTTGTAGTCGGTCACGAGATGGCTCTGGCTATGTTGTTTTTTTGACTTGCGTACTTCGAGGTCGGATCTTTAATGGCGCATTCGTATACTTGATCACCGCGTGCGCCCGAACAATTCAAAAGGCTCCGCTGATGGAAGACGATCTGTCGACTCAGCCATTCCGCCCAAACTAATATGCCGGCATTAATTTCGTACAAAAATGGATGCTATGCAAGAGAGCCAGAAAACCGAATACGCCTAAGCCGAAAACAAATGCAATTTTCACTGGCCCAGGCAGCTCCCAGGACGACAGGAACATTCCATTCGCTGTTCACTTTTGAACGCTCCACCGGAGTTCCAGAGAGTCCGATACGAATGACCAACAAGTAAGTAAGCCTCCGCAAGGACCGGACGTCGGTGACGAATCACTGCGTTCCCACCCCCGTAGACAGAGGGTTCATCTACCCCCGTACATAAAGGGTACTTAGACGGACCCCTTTGTCTACCTGTGTCTACGATACGTAGACACAGTTGATCTACTTATGTCTACATTAATCTAAATTGGTCTACTCACCTAGACTGATGTACACGCACGTGGACCGACGTAGCCACAGGCGGACGTAGACACATGTACCCCAAGCCTACAGACAAGTGAAATCGTACCATGGCTACGCGGCCTCACGACGTCCAGGGCGAGCAGAGCGTGGCCCCACAAAGAACGGTGTTGATGGCCGGGCTGATCCCGGAAGCTTATAATGTGGAGCTCAAAGACCGAGGCTTACCGGCATGCCTGCAGAATAGTCGGGGAGGGTAATGCCTGACCTATGCCATAGAGCGACAGAAATGGCCCTTAGTCGAGGTGCGTCTAAGTGCGTCGACGGCGTAGACGCAGGTCGACTTATGTAGCGGACGGTTCGTGTACGGCATGTAGACGGCATGTAGACGGACGTAACATAAGCGCCGAACATCACGGCGTACACACAGGTAGCCGTGTATAGCCTCATGTCGCCGCATGTCGCTACTACGTCGCCGCATGTAACTTAAGGTAGACAGGGGTCAGTGTACATGGGGTCGGAACGGGTCTGCGCTGCATTTCGAGACCTTAAAAGGCTTTCAAATTTAGACCGCCCTGCCCGCGTCTGTCCCATCATGTATGAACTGAAGCTGCTGTTTCTCCAACTGGCTGCGGCGGCGGTGACTTATGGTACGCGGGTCCACCCAACTTCTCATATGCATTTCACGATCCTTCCATTAGGGTTTTATCTGTGTCTCGGCCTCATGTCAACATACACTCTAATGTGGGCATTCAAGTTTTGAAAAGTTAACGCAAGCCTTTAGCTCACTGGCCCTTAGCCATAAGGGCCTGCGAGGTCAACGAGCACGGCAAGCGCTCCTTGGAATTACCCTAACGATGCTTCTATCTGCCACCGCCCATCTCGGCCTCTTCATGGCCTTTATCCTGCTTCAATTTCCTACTCCGGCCGCGGAATACGTCAATCCCGTCGTGTTATTGAGACGATTAGACATAGCCGAAACTTGCCTCCGGAGGTTAACTGTAAGATTCTGGGTTTTTCGTCGCACATAATATTCTCTGAAATGTTCGTATAGTATTTCCTCAGCGACATCATCGTTGTTTGGCGAGCATGGGTAATCTGGCACGATAATCGAATGATGCATGCTGGTCTGGCCGTATGTCTCCTAGCGACGGGTGGTATGTGAGAATTATGGATAACCGTGCTTCACCTACTAATCTTAAGCAGCTACCTCGCTGACTCTATTGGTGTTCAACTTCAAGTCGGAATTCGATGGCACTCATTTCGACGATTATACTCAAAATTTCCTGGGCACATTTGGCCTGCTTGTTACAAACTTCGTGTCAACGGCGCTCATCAGCTATAAATTATGGTATGTGAAAGGACGCACGAACGTTCTTCGGGCTCTGAAATGTCACAGGTACTACCGGCGGAATGTCAAAAAATATATCAACCGTGCTGGAACTGGGAATACCAGAGTTGAAGGCATATTGATTCTGCTGACGGAGTCGGGAATATTTTACTGCATCTTTTGGGTGAGAGAGGGCCCTGGTCCTTTTATACCTCGCTCATCGCTGATATAGATACTGCTAATGGTTGGGGACTTTGGTTACTATGGTCCCGACTTTCACTTCGAGTGGTTTCAACCGTACATATCTGTAAGTATCTCGAGGAAAATTTCTCCCCCTCAGTCTTCTAATTATTTTGAAGGGCCTATATCCAACCATCATAATCTTCATGGTTTCTCGACAAGTGATGTTGGGCGAAGAAGCGGTCACGTTCAAAGGCTCCAATCCGGGTTCGAGTGGCACTGATCAGACTATCTGGTTTGCTCCCCCGACTGCTAGTCGTACAGCCGAAAGGCGGGTGCCGGATGATGCTTCGCTTGCTATGAATTCCTTCTCGCGGAAGTGACAGGGTTTACACACATCTATCTAGGGTCGCCATTGATCATAGTTAACTGTAGCCGGGTGACAATCGCCACGTAATTACAAAGTGGGAAGGGAAAACGCATAAGCCCAGCGTATCTTGAAGAACTACATAAATCATTCAGGAAGGTACAGAGAGCTTTCACGGAAGATAATTACCTCCCCAATATGCGACACAGAAACACCGTGAAAGCCCAAGAGAATTCAGAATTTCGAGCTTTATTTGCATCTCTTTACGCGTCTCGTTGTTGTAGTCTATAGTGTCGTTCAAAGTTGCTCCTACTTCTCTCCTACTCACGCTCCTACTTGCTTTCCTACTCGTTTTCCTACTCCGAGTAGGAGAACGAGTAGGAAGCACAAAAAGGAGACTTTCAGTAGGAGTCTCAAGGGCTCCTTTTTGCAAAATTTCTCCTACTTGAATTTCCTTCTCAATGACCATTGCTCTTTACCCCGATATTTTTTCACAAAGTTGTAGCATTTCTCTACATACACTGACCTATAGAACCAACTCCTTGGCCTTTTAAACCTTAGAAAACATTTGCAATGTTTTTGTTCTCCTACTAATCTCCTACTCGCAAATTGGGGGAGGGGTGGTTTCAAAGTTGCCCATTTTAAGCTCCTACTAATCGTCACATTTAAAACCCCTACTCCTTGCCATGCAATAATGGCTTGAAATATATGGCTCAAAATTGACTGGGAGGCGCAGAATAACATTTCAGATGGACTAGATTTTACCCAAAATAAAAAGTTGCATTTTTGACCGAGAAATAACAAGTAGGAGCTGAAGTAGGAAGATGAGTAGGAGCTCAAGTAGGAGCAACTTTGAACGACACTATATGTACGCGTCTGGCGGAGTTTCAATTCAGTTTTTGCGCTTCGTCAGTACAGCCATCGCACACCAACCATGGCCGACACCGCATCGCCCGCAAACGACCCCGAGCACGTCAAAGGACTTTGGTTCGAGGACGGCAACCTCGTCCTTGTCGCTGGAAACAGCCAGTACCGTGTGCATTGTGGAATTTTGGCGGCACGGTCACCCGTCTTCGAAGACATGCCGGCATTCCCACAGCCTCCCGATTCAGAGCTCTTCGATGGATGTCCGATCGTACGCCTTCCTGACCCAGCAACGGAGGTCGCAGTTTTCCTCAAAGCCATTTTCGATCCCGAGTATGTCGCTCTATAAGTTTGTGTCATATGTTCACCTAAGGAGTCGCCTAAAAGGTCACGTGAGGGGCCTCTTAGGTGGGTTTCTCTGTACTAGCTAAACCTACCTAAGAGGACCGCCTCCGGGGAGGCAGACCCACGCTTATTTTACATAACCGGCCTCTCCTCGGGGCGGGTGCCTCTCCACTGTTGATGGCATCAATTTATGACCCCGCCGCGTCGGGAATCAGCCTGGCAGCCTCCGCGGTCTGCGAATATTCACCGAATTTGCCCCCCAGTAAATACCCTCACATAACTCTGGATTTATACTTGATGTTCAGCCTGCCGTTTGGCACCCACTTAGCTCCCCGCATGTTCAATCAATGGATTTGAACCCAGTAGGTAGGTCTCCGGGTGGTCGTCTACTACATATATATTAGCTCAATTTTCATCTTATGCTTGGTTGAAATACTGGAGAGTATTTTCCTCTCAAATTTCGGCATACTATTTTATTTCCCTGCCTACATTCACCTTTCGGGGATCTCGGCGATGTGTGGAGGCCTCTTGCATTGAGCAGACAGACACTGACGGTCAAGTAGCGGCACAGCCCTTTATATTTCAATACATTTCCTATGCTTGCGCTGCAACTCACAACAGTTGAAGTTCCTGAAAGTCGTACGGAACATTCCGGAGGCCTCCGACAGATGGGTTCACTGCTCTTTGGGATTTTTCTTCAACGTCCCGGCAGGAGAATGTCAAAGCTCTGTTGTTTCTGAACCCCCCCAGATGATAACTCTTTATCCCCCTTAGCCATGGGATGTATTCTTGGCCTCCTCCTGTCCTCGATTCAAACAGTGTGTTCAATTTTGTTTATTGGATGAATGTGTAGAGTTTGAGTTCATACAATGTGTTGAGCTTGTCTCCATAGAATGCAGCTCATAGGCTAAGTAGGATTGACACAAGTGTTTCTGCAGCGATTGGTTGGTAATGTTCAGCCTCTTCTCAAGTGCCACATTCTATATACTGTATTATGCAAGACTGTACAAGTCTCGGGTACCTAAGGGAAGAGACCTTATTTGCGACTCGAGTTTATTCGGGGTGCTATGTTCCACAACATAAAAATTTGGTGACCTCTTCTACAGTTCAATAAAAATGATTACAGGCCAGTAAAACATTTCAACCCTTGGGAACAGCTTTCTTATCTCCGATTAACTTAAAAATCACTTGCACAGTCTCAACACTCCAATTTTCCGGTCTTCTTGGTATTTTGGAGGCCTCTGTTCAGCATCTGGGAGGCCTCCGTTCAACAGGATTTTCGGGTCTTTGAATGACTTGCTGCAGGAGTCACAGGTGGAAATTATTGTTGGAACACTTGAGACACTCATCTGTGAGTGTCAGATGAGTTTGAGTACCTGTGTTGCTGCACAAACCGTCAATCTGTTAATTTCTCATGTTCCCCCACCATATTTTGTTCATAATCACCCCTGTAACCTTTGGTGACCATTATAATTCATTCTGGATCGGTCCTAGAACATGTAAAGTGATCGTACATGTGTTGGAAATCTATTGAGCTTCTTGAACACAATGTGCTTGTAAATTACACGGGTTTCAACACTGAACCTTGGTTGGCTTCGGTGACTTTTCGTGCACTCGGAGACTATATTTTGTGAGGGCCGGTGGTGGAGAATCCGTTTGATAATTTGACACCGGGCATCCATAAGCTTCAATTTGAGCACCGAGTACAATTTTTTTGAGGGGCATATGTATTTGCAATGAATTTTTTAAATTAGACCCACCTTTATTCACATTCTGATTGGCTGATCAGTCATCGGGCCGGAACCTACTTGCGATGAACACCGGGACGTAACGAGTATCTGTACCGGTTTTCTGTTCACTGAATACAGCCCCTGTTTATTTTCAAGGGACTGAGAGTGTCTTTGCTCCCAGACAGGAAGCCTCTATGAGAACAGAGACCTCCGAATTTCGCTTTAACTCAACTTTAACTTCTCATTCTACCTCTAGATCGTGGTTAATCATCTTCAAAAGAATGTTATCACAAGTAGGTTCTTCAATCCTCTTTCTAAATCGACCGGTGATCCCATTACTCCCTGATACTCCCTGATAAAAGGTCTCCAAAGCAACAGAGGACTCTGAATTTCTGGTTCAACTTCTCATTCTGCTTTGAAATTAGGGATGAATCATCTTTATATAAGTGAGTCTTATTTCAGGAATATTTTATTGTTCATTCTGCCTGTAGTCATATTTTTTGTACACCTGCTGGGGTTCCTCTGGAGGCCTTCGTAATTTTTTGTTTGATATGTTGCATGCTTGTATGCTTAGGGCTCTCCATCATGAAAAGAAAATTAATGAGAATAGTGTACAAGTCTACTGGCGATGCAAGACCAAGTCTGCTGGCGGTGCAAGAGGCCTCCACACATCGCCGAGATCCCCGAAAGGTGAATGTAGGCAGGGAAATGAAATAGTATGCCGAAATTTGAGAGGAAAATACTTTCCAGTATTTCAACCAAGCATAAGATGAAAATTGAGCTAATATATAGGTAGTAGACGACCACCCGGAGACCTACCTACTGGGTTCAAATCCATTGATTGAACATGTGGGGAGCTAAGTGGGTGCCAAACGGCAGGCTGAACATCAAGTATAAATGCAGAGTTATGCGAGGGTATTTACTGGGGGGCAAATTCGGTGAATATTCGCAGACCGCGGAGGCTGCCAGGCTGATTCCCGACGCGGCGGGGTCATAAATTGATGCCATCAACAGTGGAGAGGCACCCGCCCCGAGGAGAGGCCGGTTATGTAAAATAAGCGTGGGTCTGCCTCCCCGGAGGCGGTCCTCTTAGGTAGGTTTAGCTAGTACAGAGAAACCCACCTAAGAGGACCCTCACGTGACCTTTTAGGCGACTCCTTGGGTGCATATGTTTGTCTAATTCGCGGTATCAGGTTCTTCATGCCATTCCCTGCCCCAACAACATTCGACAGTATATTGGGTTGTCTCCGCCTCAGCCACAAATACGAGGTGGGCTACCTTCGCCGCCGTGCGCTTGTCCACTTGTCATCCGGATATCGCACTACATTGGCCGAAGCAGACTCTACCAGACTCGGATATAACAATGATCCAGACCCCAGTCGCTGTGCTTCGGAAATCATTTCATGGGTGTGGCCCGACACTCCGACCTACAGACTGCGTATCATCCAGCTTGCTCGTGAGGTGGAGGCTCTCTGGACCCTTCCTCTCGCTTTCTATAACATCGCTGCCGCTTTCACCGAGATGGGCAGCAATATTTTCTACGGCGCTGTTTACAATGACGTTTCGACTAGCCTTTGCCTTCAAGATATCCCTTTTAATTGGCCACAACCTCCAAATTACGAGCACAAACGCAGATATCCTGCAATTTTTATCCTATCCCCGGTCGATGAACATTGAGGGTTGCGAATCCCCGACCCAGTGTGATGGGTCGAGACTCGGGGCAATCAAGAGGAGTCGGGAGATGGTCCGCAAATATCCTTCCATGCCACTCCATATATGGGATTCGACCGACTGGGACGATCTTCAGGATGTATGTCCTGCCTGCCTTGCCGAACTCAAGAAGGCACATCAGCTCTCCCGACAGGCGTTCTGGGACAAGCTCACGGAGATGTATGGTCTGCCTCCCTGGGAGGAGTTGGAGAGGATGAAGGAAGCTGTCATTGGCAATGGCTCCATAGTACTTTGAGTCCCGAGCTCACAAGTGTCATTAATATAACGTCCATTGTATTAATTCATATGCCCCACACAATAGCCGTCAATTCTAGGATGCGGGCGACAAAAACGACTGAGCCCCACGAAGACGTCGGAGTAGTACCTCGAGCAGCTCCTTTTGTCTGCGTCTAGTTTTCTGTTGATTCGCTGATTTGTGAAGCAGAGAGACACAGAATTGGGTGCGCTCCATCTCCTGGATCCAGAATGCCCAAGCCTGAGTAGGTGAAGTCGATGGTAGGTAAATTTAGGACCGTCGCTTCAACAAAGCGCACTAGAGACGCAGGCCGTGATGGCCACGGAGGTGGAGTAAATGTATCCGCAAATGCCAGACATCATACTGCCGATTGCACACCGCTGACGACGTTGCTCAAGTTCATTTGGCTCAGCCGACTCGAGGATAAGACTCAGGATAATATTCCATTTCGCACACGGTCATCAATCTGCTGAGTCGCCCTGCTAGCAATTCAATTGTGCCGTCCAAATCGTTGAACAGTCTCCATGTCGTCGCCCGCCTGAACCCCAACTGTTTCGGGGATGGAACCAGATGTTTTGGAATATGTGTTTCGATTTTGTCGTAATGGACAGCGTCCGTGATTGCTGCTAATTTGACCATTATCCGCGCACCAGCGATGTGGCCGCACCACAGCGGTGCAAAACACACCATATAAAGATATGTCTCGACCTAGGTCGAGATGTAAACTGAAAGTGTGCCAATAAGTGTGCAAATCTGAACTAGTAGAAATTTGTTCTTTCATTTGGTGCGGAAACTGAAATGGAAAGAGCTGCAATCAGCAGCTCTTTCAAAAGGCAGAGATTTATTCATTGTCAGTGAGTTATGAAAGCCGCACCAAAAGAAGTTCATTTAGCGGTGCTTTCAGGCATTCCTGAAAGAATGACTTTCAGGGTAACAATAAAAAATCTCTTTGTTAGAACAAAGGAAATTTTGGATTGTTAGACTGAAAGTTCTTCTTTCAGTATGGTTAGGAAGCACAACTGAAAGAACTCCTTGCAGTGAGGCTTTCATATCTTACTGACAATGACTCAAGCTTCAAGTTTTGAAAGAGCCGCTGATTGCAGTTCTTTCCATTCCAATTTAGGTACAACATATTTTTGTGCTTTCAAAAAAAATTGGTTTGTGTACTGATTGTTATAAATTCAGCTTAACTTTCGACCTAGGTCGAGATTTTTCTTTCTTGGGTGTGAAAGTGGAAGCGCATCAATGGCGCATCAAATACTGTCAAATGTGGAAAACCATCATGCCACAAGGACATGCCGTTGGCTGCCGAGATCAATCAACCTCGAAGTTACCTGCAACCAGTGCAAACTACAGACCACGAAGTTCACATTCCTTGAGAAACCACTGAGGGGTACAGACTCAAAGTACCAATAAATAACGAAAAAAAACTCTCATATGTACGGGATGAAACGGAAAATATAACGCGAGGGTCATCTCGTTTCGGTCTTCGTTCTACGTAATGCATAACGGCGAGTCCGTTTCATCAAGTTCTCCGTTACAGCATGCGCTCAATCTCCTAAAACAGTCTGAACATGAAAATAAACCCAATAAAATTGATGCGCAACAAAATTGACATCCTCTTCGTCAGTCACGTTTGAAAACGCGTTTCGTCCCTACATGGTACAGTACATGGTCGAATTTTTTTTGCTGTCTCGCATCTCGGCACGTTCCAAATGCAGTGGTGAGATGCCGGGTTATGGATCGGCAACATCCTGGTCGGCGGAGAGTTCAAGTAGAAGCATCTTTCGTAATTAAATCAGCTTCGGTTGCAGCGCGATCCCAACTGTCAAATCGGTGGCGGTCGCGTGCGTACCAGGCCCTTTCAGAGCTACTATATAATTGATTGAGTTGAATCATGGTATCTCAGTGCACGTCTCGAACCGCCTCTCAAAAGGTGGTCGTAGTATTTCATGTTAGACTGGACCTGACATGCATGCACCTTCCTCAGATTTGGCTTGCCGCGACCTCCTTGTGCGATTTAATTATTGTTTCAAGTATGGTCTTCTACGTCATGAAATCACGGAAGCCTGAATTCAAAAATACGAACTTAATACTGGCCCGAATCATCAAAGTCCGTCAATTGATGATTTCTTCTTGAGTGCACATTATTGACTCTCCCCGTCGGTTTAGATAACAGTCGAGACAGGTTTGCTCTGCGCATTATTTGCCATCGTAGACCTCTATCTGTTCGCCACATACAAAGGAGTCAACTATCACCTGGCGGTGTGCATCGAATTGTCCAAGGTATACTCTAACAGCATCCTGCTGGTCAGTGACCTTCTGTTCTACGTTGGTGTGAGATACTGACTGGCCGCTTTATAGATCCTCAATTCCCGAGCCCATATCGGGCACAGTTCAGTCAACGCTTCGCAGATGAGGTACGCTGCATCGAACATTGTGTTCAGAAGCGGCACCAGGGTTCCTCTATCTGTCGAGATCAACCATGAATCCAGCATTCGGACTGATCCCGACGAAAATGACGGGGAAATAGCAGTGTAGATTGTGGATATCTTGGAGGAAGGGTGTCGCCCATATTATCCGTAATACGCCGGAGGGCAACGACGTTAAACATTTTAAACTTGGACACCAGCCCAAAATTGTCAGAAAATGCGACAGAAACTGAGAAGAGGGCGCGCGCGATTTCCAAGGAGCATTAGTTGACAATACATTTCATAACTTCTCTGATTTTCTTTTCAACAAGCAGAAGCATATCGACGAACGACGCCATCATCCGCGGCACTCCACACATCGTGTCCAGCAACACGGATCGCCCTCACTGGGTCGCAGTCAGAGCCGACGAACTCGGCCACAACGCGGGTAGGTTCGTCCGTCGCAACGCGCGCGACAAACGGCAGCCCATCGTCGGTGCTCACCACCAGCGTCTGCCCGTCCTCCGCGAACCCCAGATCTGCGATACCGGCTTCTCCACGCGTAAACGATACCACAGGGACGTCCAGCGCGCGCGTGTCGAAGACTTCTACGACGCCAGCTCCGGAGCCCGTGGCGAGAAGGTTGTGCGCCGGGGCATACGCGATCGCGGTGAGCGGCGATGCGCCTGGGGCTGAAGTGTAGACAGGCACGCGCGCGCCGAGATCGAACGCCTCGAACGATTTAGTCTGGAGGGCGCAGAAGAGGAGTTTCCCGCTGGTTTCGACCTCCCGGGAATCTGGGGCGACAGGGGCGCTTGCGGGGACGATGGCGGCTGCACGATCGCCTAGGTTCATGCTTGTAACCGGAGAGTAGCGACCTCCTCCGGCGCTGAGAGTGTAAATTTTCTCGCCGGAGGAAACGTCCCAGAGGCGGATGGTGCCATCGAGAGAGGCGGACAGGATGTTGCGACCGCGGGCAACGATGGCGGTAGATGTGATGGCTCGCCGATGACCCATGAGAGTGCGAGCGGGTGTAAGCGCGCTGGAGGCTGGAGCGGGGTCAGCTGGGAGGATGCATAGGGTAAAGTCAGCGCCGGCGGAGAGCAGGACACGCGAGGAGGGGAAGAATTGGAGGGAGGTCGTGGTGCTTTTGTGGGGCTTTCCGAAGGCCGTCTCCGTGGGCGGGTTCTTCATAGCTGTGCCGTAGATGTGGACAGAGCCATCCAGGAACCCAGTGGCAAATTGGGAACCATCTGGTGCGACATCAAATGCGGTGATCCTGTGAGGCTACGCGGCGATATCAGCCTCTCGTAAAAATCAAAGTACTTGACCAACATGCTGTGGATTTGCACGGGTGGGGTCGGCGTATTGATGTGCTGGGGTGAGGATCTTGGTGTCCACCAATCCAAGCTTGGATGAAACGACATAATTCTGGAAGAGAACTAGGCCGATCCTTTCCGACGGTTAATAGATTCAAGCTTACATCTCTCCCAACGTCCTTAATCTCAAAGCCCCCCGACGGCTCTAGACGGATGACATCCCGATTTACTTCATCCAGGGTGACGCGTACTTTCGAGTGAATTGATGGTTCCGTAGGTTTATAGCCCGAAAGCCAAAAGGTATCGGATGGAACGATTCCAGACCGCACTTCCTCAATTACTCCGAGAAATGTGGGCTGGATCGTCACAACCGGCAGCTTGGAAGGTCCAGACATGGCGGTTAAGGTCAAGGATGATCGTGACCGCGAGCGTGACAGAGCGTGACATCTTCTGTCTTTCTCTTTCTTCCACGCCCGAACTGTATTTGGACATCCGGCTCTTCGCGGGTCAGTTCCACGACTTTATGTTGCTGATCAGAACATTCTCTCTTCGGCATTTGATCCAACTGAGAACATCATCCAGCCGCCCGCATTTTTCAGCCTTGAATATGGCAAAGCGCAAGCTCAGCGATCAGGGGGCCGCCCCGGGAATACTGGAAAGCGACCTTCCGAACCCCGCAGCTAAGAAACTGAAATCCAGTCAGTTCACCTACTCATTCTGCTTTCTAATTTAATTTTCCGACGCGAAAGCCAAAGTCAAGGGAAAGGCAAAGTCCAAAGTCGTTGATCCTCCGAAATACGCAGATAGATCAGAAAGTCTGTGGAAGGTTGGTGCGCATGTTTCGGCAGCTGGCGGAATAGAGAATTCCATTATCAATGCCGCCGCCATCGGGTAATATGTTTTCCAAGTCGCTCATGCTCGTATTATTCACTGTCTCTCAGAGCCAATTCATTTGCGCTCTTCGTTAAATCCCAGCGTAAATGGTCCTCTCCTGCACTCACAGAAGCCACCATTTCCACCTTCAAGGCCGGATTAATCGAGCATGGCTATGACCCACGGCACATTTTGCCCCATGGTAGTTACTTGATCAACCTCGGAAATCCGGATGCGTCAGTCTTCTCTCTCAATTTGCCGACACGTAACTAGACGCAGTTGCAGAGGAAAGCGCCAGAAGTCATACGACTGTTTCCTGGACGACTTGAAGAGGTGCGAGTCCCTTGGACTCTTGCTCTACAATTTCCAGTGTGTCTGGTCCCCGTAATACCGTTCAATCTGCACAGTCTCACTCGAAAATAGCCCAGGATCGTCTGTTGGGCAAGCAACTACGGACGAGTCTATCTCATTGATCGCTGAGTCCATCAATGAAGCACACAGAGCGACAGAAACCGTGGTCACTGTCCTCGAAAATATGGTACCGTTGTTACTTTTTTCGTCGCTGTTTGCGGGCTCAAATGACCCGCAAGGCAGGCGCGGGAAACATCATCGGTGGCGATTTCAACCACTTGGCAAATATAATCAGCCAAGTGAACGACAAGACGAGAGTGGGCGTCTGCTTGGACACATGTAAGGATTTACTGCGTCATGGATTGGCCAGCGTTCATGGTAAAATCTCTAGGCCACATGTTTGCTGCAGTACGTTGCAGTGCGTTTCAACGCAATAAGTATTTTCATTCATACTCTCCATCAGGGTTATGATCTTCGAACCAAAGAAGGCTGGGAGTAAGCATTTCTTTCATCGGCCAACCATACAACCATTTATCCGAGCCTCCTAGACAAATAGGTTGGTTTATCTACTTTCATGCTTTCGTTGGACTTATATCGGGACCAGTTACGGATTTCGACCAACAAGTGGGACTATCCTACCTCCGTGGAATGCATCTGAACGATTCGAAAACGGAGTACAACTCCAAACGCGACCGACACGAAAATATCGGGATGTAGGCTCATTCATGCCCGTCACGTTGGAGAATACCTTCTAACCGCCTTGCATTTTCAAGCGGACACATCGGTATTGAAGGCTTCCACCACATCCTCAACGACGTGCGTTTTCAGAACATCCCGCTGATATTGGAGACGCCGAGTTTCGAGAAGCCTGAAGTATGGGCGACGGAGATCGGCGCGCTCAATGGTCTCTCGGGAGCGGAGCAGGGCGAGCTGGAGTCTGTAGTGGCTGGTGTCAAGGCGGTGGTCAAGCGGTGTGCTGCTGATTCCAAGAAGCCGCCGAAGAAGGCGCCAGCTAAGAAAGGCAAGAAGAAATCCAAGGCAGACCATTCGGATTCAGATTCCGAGGGAGATGAATAGTTGTCAATGGATATTTAAGTTCCAGCGCCAATCTTGAGCTAAAGTTTCTCAGTTGTGAGGACTCGTACTCGTACGGGCCTCAAATACAACTTGGCGCTCGTAAATAAGTAACTATTAACGTATTCCGGGAAGTTTATCTCGCCACAAGTCCGAGGGTAATTCAAAAACGTAGTATGTTCGTCCTACTTCCAAGTTCGGCCTCAGGCTCCACAACTTGGCAACTAATTAAGTAAATAGCATATAAACTTGAAGTTTATTATAAAGTGAGAAATCCATATGACTCTGGAGCAATAAAAAATCCAGCCGAGCTCGCCGGCCTCGTAGTTTAATAATTCAACGCTCGCTGCCAAATCGGGATATTTACCCTAGTGTATTTTCCCCGGCGCTGCAACACAACCGCAAATCTTCTCCTCCTCCTTCTTCGGATTCTTCCAATTGCACTTCTTCGCCTCGACCGCTGCCTCGGGCGATTATCCAGGCGCCACCTTTCAACCATGGGTGCCGAAATCGCCCCAAATCCGCCTACGAAACTCGGGGGTTATGACTTTTACCGCGAAGTATTGGGCAGCCCAAAATACATCGTAGCGCCGATGGTGGACCAGAGTGAGCTGGTACGTCTCTTCCTGGCGCATCTCTGACACTCGGTTTACCCCCGTTTAGCCCTTCCGCCGCCTCTGTAGGCGCTATGGAGGCCAAGTGAGTCAGATATTTCGCGAGCCGGGATTCGTCCTGAAATACCGTTGAGCATAGCTCGTTTACACGCCAATGATCCACGCCAAGGTAATTGAAATTTTCCCAGCCCTTGGTCCCGGATGTCTGCAGTGCCAACTCAGTTATCCAACGAGGGGTCTTGGTCCTGGAACGTTCTTCTGAACTCTATCCGTAGCTCTTCGCAGAAGGGAACCCAAAATACCGAACTCAATTCTTCGATATCCCTTCAGGCGAAGAAGGCGACCCCGCGACGGATCGGCCATTGATCGTGCAATTTTGCGCCAACGATCCCAAGCATCTCCTCACATCCGCGAAAGTCGTCGAAAGGCACTGCGATGCCGTCGACATCAATCTGGGGTGCCCGCAAGAAATCGCGCGCCGGGGCCGATACGGCGCCTTCATACAGGACGACTGGGACCTCATTTTCAGTCTCAGTGCGTATCATTTCACTCCCGGTATTATTGCTGAGCTGAGAGGCTTTACTAGTCAACACGCTGCACAAGAACCTGGCGGTCCCCGTTACGGCGAAGTTCCGCGTGTACCCGAGCATCGAGAAGACGGTGGAGTACGCACAGATGCTCGAGCGCGCCGGAGCGCAGATCCTCACCTGCCACGGTCGCCTCCGTGAGCAGCGTGGGCACAATGCTGTGAGTCCCCTCCCTTCCTTTGCATTCTGGTATTAACAATCTTACCAGGGCCTCGCATCGTACGCCCACATTCGTGCGATCAAGCAAAACGTCTCCGTCCCCGTCTTCGCCAACGGGAACATTCTCTTCCAGGAAGACGTCGAGGCGTGCCTGCGTGAGACGGGCTGTGATGGCGTCATGTCTGCCGAGGGCATCCTCTATAACCCCGCGCTCTTCGCCGGCCTCCCCACGTCGCCCTCCCCTGCAACCGCCTCCTCCGCTCCTCCGCCGCCCGACGCAGACACGGACGCCGCGCTCCTCGTGCGGCACCCCCCGCATGCGCAGCTCGCGCTGGAGTACCTCGCGATCATACAGAGCCTCCACACGCCGACGGGCCCAAGCGCGATCAAAGGGCACCTCTTTAAGTTCCTGCGACCTGCGCTCCAGCGGCACCCGGACCTGCGCGAGCGCCTCGGCCGCGTGAAGGTCGACCAGCACCAGCGGGCGAAGGAGCGGACACGGGGTGCGCCGTTTTGGGAGACGGGGCTGGAGGCGTACGTGGAAGTCGTAAAGGAGATGGCAGAGCGCCTGGAGAAGGACGCGGAGGCGGAGCTCGCTGGTGGGGAGGGGGATGGTCAGCAGAAGAGCATGGGGGAACTTGTGCGCATCCAGGAGGGGACGGGCTTGAAGCTAATGCCGTGGTGGCTGGCCCAGCCCTGTTGGCGACCGCTGCCCAAAGGTGACCCGCCTTCCGTTAATCATGCCATATTGTATTGACGGACCTGTGACTTAGAAGTGCCGCCAGAAGAGGGTGACGCTGCGTCGACGGCGAAGAAACGGCCACATCCCGTGGTGGCCTCAAGAGGCGCGCAGACTGTCGATGGAGACGCAGGTCCGGGGAAAAAAGCCAAGGTTGCCTTGGTGGCCTGAGCTCGTTGTACATCCACAAAACCCAGAATATTATAAGGAGTTAGTACATATGGTATAACATCAATTACATAGATCTTTCTTCCTTCACTGCTCGATGTTCTCCAATTCCTCCAGTGAAATTGAGCTGGCGCGGTCTGCCAGCGTCTGGTCCTCGTCCGCGTGCCGCTGCGGCTGCAGTTCCTCCTTCTTAACGCCGCGATGCTCCAGGCCATACGCTCTGCACGCCTCCCGGCTCGCGGCCAGCTCGGGATCCTCCCGGTCCAGCGCAAACACGGTGACGCCCGAGAAATTATACTCGAGCAGCGCTTTGAGCTTGGGCAAAAGCGTCTTGTCCGGCGAGTACGTGCCCGAGTTGTTGTCCACGACGAGCTCCCACCGGACGTCATCGTCCGGGGTCGTGTCGTTGAACGCCGCCCAGCCCCCTGCGGGCCGCGGGTGGAACTCGCCCGAGTAGCGCACGCACGGGTGGCAGTTGGCGTGCAGCGCGTGTTTGGACGCAAAGTCGACGAAGAACGCCGCGCCCGTCTCGGAGAAGCGCAGCGAGTCGTCCTCGGCGGAAATGATGTACGTGTACACCGCGGGCTTGACGCGCACGCCGCCGCGCAGCACGCTGAGCACGTCCTCGCCGCTCTCAACTACGCCGAACTTGTTCGTCGTCGTGCGCGCGTAGAGGAGGCGGTGACCCGCCATGATGCCCGAGCGCACGGCGAGCGAGGAGGGGCCGGGCCCGAAGATGCTCTGCGCGGCCTTGTAGCCGTGGTTCCACGGCTGCGTCGCGTCGCCGAAGAAGAGCTGCACGCCGCGAATGTACATCTTCCACGTCGAGTATAGGCGCGTGCGGTCGTCCGTGGAGGAGACGGTGTTGGTGAGGATGCCGACGGTCGGGGAGAAGTGCTGCGAGAAGCGGACGGGCCCGTCGAACATGTACGGGTAGCTCTTGGGGTCCTTCCCCGAGGGGGTACTGTCGATCTGGGACCGGGGTCGGCGGGGGATCAAGGGCGCGTAGTAGAAAATGGACGGACCTTGAGCCAAAACGTCCCTCCTGCGCGACGGAACAGCGGGCCCACAATCTCGGCCTCCTTAGCACCCGCCGTCACGGTGGTGGTGAACTTCCCGATGTAGTCGTCGCGCTTTGCGCCGTCGTCCTTGTCCAGGACTTCAACGGCCAGGCTAGCGTGTACAGGGACATTCTTAACTCTCCATACTTCGTTCCACACCGGCGCCAACGTATTCACTTTCACGTTCGACCTGGAAAACGATGTCAGGTTTGCGGTGCACGGAGCGCAGCGCAGGCAGTGCTCACACGAATGATATCCGGTCGTCGAGCTTTGCGACAAAGTACGGATCGGCTGATCCGACTACGTCTACTTTCGGAATACCTGACGCTCCAATGAACTGGCCGAGTCAGAGGAGCGTCGGGAGAATATCCGGTGGCCTACCTGTATTGTGAGGTCGACGTAGGGGATGTCGAGGAGCTTCTCCTCTGCGAGTGATTTCGTCACCGCAGCCAAGTCATGGGCGTTGTCGTGAGCATGGTGCACGGCGTTTCCGATGGACTCGAGGATTTTACTCATAGTGAAGGGATTTCTGCGATCGCCGCGCATGAGAGGAGGAACATAATTGCAACAAAGAAATGACGTTTATACCAATCGGCCGGTTGATTGTGGAGCCTCGGTGCTAGTACTGCTTTACGGTGTTGTACGCAGCAAAACTTGGAAATTGGCCTCGGTGAAGGAAGGAGATGCAGAGAATGCAGCGAGGAGTCCAGGGTTTGAGGAAGTGGTATGGCGATGCACCCAGGCGACGGCGATGCTTGATGGGCGCGTTGATCGTTACCAATCTCTTGGCGCAAATGCAAAGATGAAAAATAAAAATTGGAGCAGGCTGCTCTCAAGAAAATTGCCATAGCGGTCTAGACGGGAGAATGCCCATCTCGGCGCCAGAATTTGAAGAGGAGACCGAGTTCCTCGATAGTATGAGTTGATGATAATGCGTCACGGGAAGGCAAGAGACTGGCAAATTGCAAGCCATTTGAAGGGAATTTGCATATGTATGGGCGACACAGAGAGCACACCGCGACTTAACCGCGAGTTAGAGATGGAAGAATGGATAGCTCAGAAAAGAGATGATGTAGTCGATGCCAGCGTTTCACCGTCGCCTACCAAAGCGATGCAAATTGTGGGAAAATTGAGGAAAAATCGAGGAAGGAAATGGACGCAGAGGAAACGTTTCTCAGTCTTTGATAAGTAAATTACACCCTCTGCCGCAGCGCGAAGAGAAAAAAAGGACGAGACTATCTAAGCTATTAGATATATCGAGAGTCTAAGGAAGAGATCAATTGAAAAATCAGTCACGCTCGAAATCATCTCTCTCTCTTACTCTTCGATCGGGTAGCCCATTCTTCTGCCGTCGGGCTGGGTAGTTCACCTTCCAATTTTTCAACAGCTGATCGTGGCTCCGTTACAGTAAGTCCCGGTTCCTTCCACACCCCGCATTTCCCATGCCTGGACAGTGTTGTCCTTAACCTGGGTTAAGGGCTACAACTTGAACTCAACTCAGTTAAACCTTCCTAAAAACAGGGTTGAGAGTTACGTTTGTATAGATCCTTGAGAACGAGTGTCTTCTCAATCACCTCGGCACAAAATCTGGTTAACGAGACTACAAGCGTTAAGGGTTAAGGGTTAGTTCACCCTCTCTCACAAACAATTCGACTCTTTACGGTTCATAGCTTTGAATATATCATGGCCGCCTATTTTGCCAGGTCTGGGTTCGCGCGATTCGGCCCAAAATCTCCTGCATCTCGCCTCTTTCTGGGATTTTCAGGCTCCCTTGGTCTATATTACGCGTCAACCTTCAGGAAAATACACTCCGACAGCAATGTCCATGGCCCAGAGACACGACGCGAGTATTCAGGCCCACAGGCCCCACGACACGATAACTCCGAGTTGAAACCTGAGAAAGGCATCCACAGGGTGGACAGTGTCTTGTGGCCGGCGCAGGTATCGATTATATTACGCAGAATCCGTTCCTGACTGGAACATAAAACAGGAATTACCCACCAGAGGACGTGATCTCCGCGAAGTATGTCAAGCCCAGGTCTTGGGCTTTCTGGTCGGTGTATGATGGACACGTCGGCCCACAAACCGCCTGGTACCTCGACCAGCACCTCCTCCCCAATCTTGCCGCATCACTTTCCGCTCTCTACTCCGACAAAAAGCGGCCCGAGACAGAAACCATCCACGAAGCCATCAAGCGCGTCTTCCTGTCCCTCGACGACGAGATTGTAGTGCAGACTGCGCAGCGCATCGTCGAGCAGCCGGCGGACGCACCGATCAAGGCGTTGGCGGCGCAATTGCTGCAGGCCGCGCGCGCCGGGTCGTGCGCCTTGGTCGCGTTCTACGACGCGGATGTCCGGCGCCTCCATGTGTCCGTCGTGGGCGACTCGCGCGCGATATTGGGGCGGCGCCGCAAAACCGCGGACGGGGAGACGACGTACGACGTGCACGTCCTGTCCGTCGACCAGACCGGGCGCAACCCGGACGAGGTCGCGCGCCTGACGGCCGCGCACCCGGGCGAAGAGCTCTTCGAGCGCGGGCGGACGCTCGGGTGGGGGATCACGCGCTCGTTTGGGAACGGCGTCATGAAGTGGAGTCGAGAGCTGCAGACGTTCATGAAGGAGAAGTGTCTCGGGGACAAGCCGCGCACCGTGGTCTTGACGCCGCCGTACTTCACGGCGATGCCAGAGATCACCGCGACTGCGGTGGAGCCCGGCGACTTCATGGTCATGGGGTCCGACGGGCTGTGGGACTGCCTCACGAATGAAGAGGTTGTCGGCCTCGTGGGGTTGTGGCTCCAGAGGAACGAGGGCGGCCGCGGCATACAAAGCGAAGAGGGAGTAATCGAACGAACTGATCTGCCCGTTAAGTTGACCGACGACCAGACCCACTATGCAACGTGGAATGTAAAGAAGCGGTTCGTGAACGTAGACTCCAACGTTGCGCGCCATTTGGCGCGGAACGCCCTCGGAGGCGCCGACGAAGACTTGCATCTGGCCCTTCTGACCACCCCCGCCCCTCGCGTGCGGAATTTCAGGTGCCGTTCCCCCCCCGGATATTTAATCCTTCAATATACTAAATTCACTCCCAGAGACGATTTGAGCGCGATTGTTGTTTTCTTCGAGTAGCATCTTTGCTCAAGTGCGAATAAATATTCTTGATGGTTCGGCGGTGTTGGTTTTTCAGCTTTCAGAGTGTCAAGAAGTTGTATCGCGTGGCACCAACCTGTGCAGCTGCGCAGTGCTTTCTTCAAGCCATCGGACGATAATATTGTATGTTTTTGGTCCAAGTGAGCTAATGACTGTTCAGTGCGGTTCAGCTTTTCTTTTTCAAGGGCCCATATGCATCTGACCGATCTTCTCGCTTCTAACTAATGCCGCCATGTTCAATGTCCGTGAAGTGCGAGGGAAGGTACTTAAGTATTCTTACTTATCAGCTTGCTTATCGCCGAACCGTTGTATATCCTGTTTCCCGTTAATTGTGATGCTTAGTTCCACCCCGCGACTACAATTAGATCTCCAGCGCTTCTGGACTCTCCGTATCATCTGACATTACGCCCGTCATGATACTCATCCGCGAAGAAGTTGATAGCTTAGTGGCTTTATGCATAGATAGTGGTGGACAGCTGTCGACTTCCTTCATCGTGAGTGTTGAAAACGTTAGGAGAATGTCTATATATGCCTCAGCTCGGTGTACTCTCTGTCACTGGACTGAAATTAGAGTTTGTCTCGCCTAAATCAGTTTCGGCGTCCAATCGGAGCGCTTGAGCCCCGAGTTCAAGTTTTTTTTGGAAAGATCCAACATCATAGACCCATGACGCTACTTGTGGTTTAAAGCCAACGACCATGCTGGCGTCTTATCAATCCCCGCTCTCTCTCCCAGCCATGGCATTCAAAGAGACTGAACCCGTTCACGGTATGGATCTCACCTCAGGTAATTATTGATTGGCATCACTGGAGTCTAATCATAAAGAAGTTCCAGTCATAAAGATCCCAAAAGACCCATTTACAAACAGCCTAAGGAAAGCCAAGGCTCTGGATTACGCCGCAGTCACTGCAAATATTACACGGAACATCTCCCAATTCGCTGATGTTCCATTTCTATCGAGTATTGCTTCAAGCAGTTTGGTTATATTTCCTATGGTCAAAGTAAGCTGCATATTCCTACATTTGTGCTTGAATATACAACGATCCATATGAAATACAGTCAGCTAAGCTTAACAAGGAAATATGCATGCAGCTTGTGGAACGAATACATCAACTGCATTGTGCCGTTATCACCATATGCATTGCCACAAAATGCATCCTGTCCATGGAGATGCTGGGAACCATAGCTAATTTCGCTGAGCATGTTCACCTTTTTATGTTCCCAAGTTCTTTATTTACTTGTATCATAGAACACTTCAAAAAATCCGGGGATGTTTGCGCTCTCAACAGGAGCTGGGAAAAATTAGACGCCTGTTCAAACAGAGTGAAATTAAAGATCAACTCAGAAATTGTGATGCTGGCCTACAAACAGCCTTGGACACATTAAATGTGAGTTCAAAGCACCCACATCGTTATTGGAATGCACTTTGACACAAATTTCTCAGGTTCAATCTGGCATCATTTTAGCTAAAGCTGTGGTTGATATGGAAGCCAATGCAGAAAAGCGACATCATGAGTTGCTCTCTCTTCTTGGGAATCAAAGTGAGGATAGTGCATCAGAATATTCAATTCCTGTAAGTTTTTGGTTTTATGGTCGGAATTTGATCTGAATTTAAGCCGCAACTATGTAGCTCAGCGGAAGCTTTGGTAATTATAGCAGCAGGTGTGTACCAGAATATTGACTGAAAAACTTCAAGTAACGTTCCTTCAGTCTCAGTCTGCTCTCACTTCTTCCTGCCTGTCCTGCCATTTTCAATGGCAGAGAGAAAGAACTGCAAGAAGTAGTCTCAACTCTTCTTCTCGAGTCAGCTCGAGTGGTCATTCTAGGTGCTGGAGGCATGGGAAAGACAGCACTTGCAACTACTGCTCTTCACCACCCTTCTATTATTTCCAAATATTCGCAGAACCGGCACTTCATTTCATGTGAATCAGCGACCACTGCAATCCAGCTGATCAATGCTGTTGGAACCCATCTAGAACTTCAAGTCAAACAATCTACACAGCTGGCCTCTTTGATTATTGGCCACTTCAAAAAGTGTGATGCTGCACTGTTGTGCCTTGACAACCTTGAAACAACTTGGGAGCGACCAGAGGCCAAGAATGCAGTTGAAGAATTCCTATCCTTGTTGAGTGATGTGCCCTGTTTGGCATTGCTAGTTAGTTCAATTCTTCTTGCTGTTCCCAACAACTGAATTCCATTGTAGATCACCATGCGGGGTACAGAAAGGCCAGCTAAGGTTAAATGGACCCGCCCCTTCTTACCTCCACTTACACCACTGTCTCCATTGGCATCTCGTCAAATATTCACTGACATTGCTGATGATACAACAGCCGTGGAGGAACCTGGTTTTCAGGAACTTCTTGAATACACTGGAAATCTCCCCTTGGCAATTAATCTGATAGCCTCTGTGGCCTCATTTGAGGGCTATACCAACACCCTTGCTCGTTTGAAAGCAGAGAGTACAGCTCTCATATCTGAGGGCTGTGATAAAAGGTCCAACTTGGAGAAATCAATCATGGTGTCCTTGACTAGTCCTCGCATGATGTCAGCACCAAATGCCAAACAACTTCTCAGTCTCCTCTCAGTTCTTCCAGATGGTCTCTCAGAGTTCACTCTTATGTCCGGCAATATTAACATCCCTTCCATCTTAAACTCCAGATCTGTGCTCATCCGCAATTCTTTGGCATACATAGACAGTGAGGGTCGACTCAGAGCTTTGGCTCCAATACGGGAGGTCATCCAGACAAGTTCTCCACCTGGCACATCTCTTACTGAACCACTGCGGAAATACTGGCTTGATTTCCTGATCTTGTGGCAATCACAGCAGTGGATGTCCCCTGGAGAAATGATCCCAGAACTCACTTCGAATATTGGAAACATTGAGAGTCTGGTCACACATGGATTAGGGAATGATTGGGGAAAATCTCCACAATTATTTCATTGTATGAACATACTGAACAGCTTCTCTGTGACTATGTTGGGTGAACAAAGTTCTCTCATGCAACTGGCATCCAAGTATATCAAGTCATTGGAAGACAGTTGGATCAAATGGAGATACATTGGAGAAATTCTTCGCGGAAATGGTCCCCCTCTACTCCCCTCTGATACCGATACCTTAATTCAGGAAGGGTTGCAGTACTTTGACAAGGAACATGATGATACTAATCAAGGTAAACCAGATAATTTCCCCTTCAGTCAATTTACTGAAAACATCCAACCCTGCAGCTTATTTCTGTAGCTCTATTGCTCGTTATTACTCAGCGAGCAATATGGAGAAAGCACAGGAATTCATCAATCTTGCTATTCAACTAATATCAGCAAATCATACCTTGGAACTCCTAGCCACAACACCAACCTTTTTGCGCTTCAGGGCAGCTTCTATTTTCAGGATTGCAGCTGATATTCAAAGTGATCTTGGAAAGCATCATGCGGCTAAACATTTTTCACGTGAAGGTCAGAGGATTGCAAGAGTTACTGGAGACATATTAGGGGAGATGGATTGTCTCTGCCATGAAATAATTGCTTTTGTGGATCTAAATGATCTGAAACCTGCCCTTGAGCTATGTGCTATAGCAGAAGAATTGGTACAGAACAATTCATTGCAAAACTCGAGCCTTGAAATGTTACTCCTAGATCTCAAGGCTGGTATTGCATTTGATAAAAGTGAATACATTGATGCCCATCAGTGTTACAACATGATCCTCCAGAAGACTGCCCATCAGAAGAGGTCAAAGTTCCACACATGGGCTTCAGTTGCAATGGTTGAGATAGATATCTTGCTTGGGAGGACAGGACCTGGAACCACCCAAGCTTTGGATGCAGCGAGAGAAACAGCAAGTCACCTTGGATGGACAACAGGCCAGCTTTTTACAGAGCTTGAAGCAACCAAATTCCTGCTAGCACAGAATAAAACCTTGAAGGCTAGAGAATTGTTTTTAAAATGGATGAAGGTCTGCCCAGTAGATATTTACAGGATCAGATTAAGCTTTCTGGAATGTTTGGGTAATCCTGCACACAAGATGTTTAGTGTAGAAGACACCTTCCATTGGGCTGCAACATTTTTCTCTCTTGCACAGAAAACCAAGGCATTGAAAGAGACATACCAGGCTCTTCAATGTTTAGGGGACATTTTTCTTATATGGGGTGACTGTGACACTGCTCTAAACTTATTCCAGTTAGTTCTGGAAAGTGCAGAAGAAATGGGTGTTTATCATCGTCAAGCCGATTGCTTGTCTCAAATGGCTGTCATTGCATTACAGCAAGGAAATCAACTGGAGGCACAGCAGCTGTGGGAGAAGGCCCGAAAAAATTACACCTTCTCATCACTGGCAAAGGAGGTTGCACAAATTGACACACATCTGGCTCTATTGGCAGCTAATATGTCCTCTAAACCCCAGCCGTAAATCACTGCCAGAACATCACAAAATCTTTTTCTGGAATTATGTTGACTCACAGATGGGTGTAAAATCAGTTAGCTGGGGTTGGAAGATAAGTAAATGCAGGTAAATGTACTGTAATGAGGCAAAACCTAAGTACGTAGGGCTGTATTCATGTTCAAACCTTTTTTTTTCCGTTAATTTGTAGAATGGGTAGAGGTCAGTTGGTATGTATCTGCATCACATTCAGGTGTTGTATTTAGAGTCATCTGTATACACTGCCTGCGGTCCTTGCAAAGGACTCCTCGAGGCAAACCATGGCAGGTACATGTTGACTTCTGTTGCAGCCTCTCAGTTCCTCCAGTGTCAGGTTGGGACTAGGAACAGGAACATATCATCAAGCACTGTGATTTTTAGAATTAGGTCCTAAGACCCCATCTGAAGCATGGCCCAAATCGGACAATCGGATCAATTAGAACGTCTTGCCGGATATGGCCGAACTTTATGCGTTTGAAAAATACAGCGCGTTCCGGAAGAATTGCTGAAAAAACGGAGCACGCAGTTTGAAGGCATGACGCTGGGTGTTGGTTTTACAAGGAATTCAAATATTAAAAGAAGAAAAAAAGAAAGAAAAAAAAAAGAACAAAAAACATTCCCGCTAGCCGATTTGAACGACTGACCTCGTCATTGTATCTATTCAGAAACTTAAATACTAGTGACGCGCTCTACCAACTGAGCTAAGAGGGACTTGTTGTGATCGCCCACCCACACTATGATCTCCAGGAGGGCAGCAGCTCTTCATGTCAGATATTGAAGGCGGCCCCCGACCCGAACTCCTCCGGAGGGCTTCTGGAGCTATGCGGCTGCAGACTGCAGTTAGTAACTTGTGCCCAGAGATGAAAATGTATCAGACCACGAGGGGGAAAACGCGGCCAGCAACTCGACGCTTTGCCGTAATACGCCCCAACATGAGGAACAGAAGAACGAAACTCGTGTCGATTTAAAGAGGAATGTTAGACCCGGCGAAATCGCCATTGCAGCATTTGGTCAGAGCAGCCAACATTGAACAGGTGTTGATGATTTTCCGCTAACGCAATTATTAGGTATTTTACCTACTGGGGATATATGGGATCCCCTTTTGTCGGCAATGCCAGCGAGAAGATAAGGACTTTGTGGCCTATTGTTACAACGAGCACCACCAACCGCATTCTGCACACCAAAGAGGCGGAATAAACGTGAATATTAACAGCGGAGTGGAAGTCGAAGACAGGATTGTGCACGTGACGCTTGTTTGTCGATCAAAAACTCGCTTGATCTTCCTCCACCACGCTTTCCTGTGGAGACGGCCACTCGACGCCGGGGCGAACGATGAGCAGGCGAGAGTCGCGGGTATCGATGAACGTCCGCCAGAATGACGCCCTGTTTGAATTTGAGAACTGTACGAGCTTTCCTTGTCTCGTTTCGATATCACACTGATTCTTGGGTGGCTTTGCTAGTCAAGAAGAAATTCCTGCTTGCGAACAAGCATATCACCAAGTAAGTTGCCGTAGTGGTGCTCCAGAGCCATCCCGAGCCTTGGCCCCGTCTGCAGACAACTTGATTTGTCCGATTTGCCTCAAGTGCTACCGGGTGGCAGAGGCATCGACGTGGGGTCAAGTATGGGAGGCAAAGCCATCTCTGGGGCACCCCATTCTCTCTTCCGGACCATTTCTAACCTACATCATTTGTAGACTAAATTCCACACTGAGCATGAAGATCGAGGAGCTAAACTCTGAAATATCGACCCTCTACACCGAGAACTTGCGCCTGCGCGCGTCCGAGATCGCCCTCGCGACCCAGCTCAAGCGCGAGCGCGAAAAGTCCCGCAAAATCTTGTCCGACGCCGAAGCCGCGGTGCGTGCTGTTTGGCGTCTGATTATTACCTTCTGACGCCGCGTAGACACACGCTCTCTCTTCACACTTCGCACTCCTGCGCCAGACCTTCAACATTCCTCTACACGCCCCGCCATCCCCCGTGCCTACGCCCCCACGCCGCCCGACCACCTCCCCTCGGACCAGCACCTACGTTAATAATGTTAATGTTAACCGCCTCTCACGCGAGCCCCAGGTTCCCAATATAAATGAGGACGACGAGCCAGAGGATGCGCCTCCGCGGAAGACGAAGAAGAAGGACAAGGCGCGCCTCAGTGCGTCCCGCCTCCCGCTCCCTGCGCGCACCCCCACACCGCCGCTAGCCCCCACACCGCCGCTAGCCCCCGCGGCACCCACCATCTCAGCTCCCGCGTTGCTACCCGTGCATCTCGACCTCGCGGCGCTCACACTCCCCGGCAAGAAGCGCCGCCAAAGCGGCCTCCTCCTCGACCTCGCCGTCGTCGACCTCGATGCGTTCGATCTGGACGACGAAGCCGAGGACCGCGAGAATGAGCGCAAGGAGCGCAAGCGCCGTGCACGCGACGATGCCGCCACCACGACTACCAAACCGAAACCAAAGCTAAAGGACGTGACAAACTCCAACTCCCCCCGCGCACGCCCAAAGTCCTATCCCGCCCCGGAGTCCGCGCCGACAACATCCGCCCTGCCTCTCGAGACTCAGGCGCGCGCGTTCCTCGTCGCCGCGCCCCCGAGCCCGCCCCCGCCAGAACCCAAGCTCGTGCCCGTGCCTGTACCCCTCGCTGCGGAGTTGGCCCCCCCGCAGCCGCAGCCCGTGTCCTCCGGCTCGTCGTCCTCGCTCGACTCGGCGGACCGCGACCGCGCGTGCGACCAAGAGACGACGGCTGAGGCCGAGGCGAGCGGGCGCGAACGCCGCACCCGCGGGAAGAGTGTCAACTACGCCGAGCCGAAGCTGAACACGAAGATGCGCAAGCCCGAGCCGCCGGCGGGGAGCGCGCCCGCGCCTGCGCCGGTGAAGCGCGCGCGGTCGTCGGCTGCGGCGGCGATCCCTGTACAGCATGCCACCGTGCGCCGGCCCTCGCCGCCCATCAAGCCCGAGGTAGAGGAGGAGGATGCTGAGGAGGAGGATGAAGGGGAGGAGAGCGATGCGTGGGCGGACGGAGAGTACGTGCCGGGGTGGGGGGCGAGCGGGCATGTGAATGTGGAGGGGCGGCGAAGGGTGCCGCAGCATGGGGGGCGGCGGAAGGGGGAGGTGGCTGTTGTTGTGGGGGAGTGGGCAAGGGAGCGGGAACGGGAAGGAAGGAGGCATAGCTTGGCGGTCTAGGCTGCCGCACCTTCCCCTCCACGCGCCCACGACGACTCACTGCCCACGCCTACGACCCATCTGGAAGCGCCTGGAAGCGCAGCAGTGCAGCGGATTTATGACCACGACGAACGAGCGACATGAATAAGTAAAGAAGTAAGTATTATGCCGGTCTTTTTTGTATATGTATGGCTAGAGGGCTCGAACATGGGCTGCTTAATTTTGCACTGGATTTTTGTTTCACTGCCAGACTTCTCAATGGTCTCGCAATGTGAATATCGAAAATTTCTCTTCTATCTGTCCCTCTGTGCCTCGGTTTTTTCCAGAATTGTTTTATGTGCTATTCTTCTATGACTGTAAAATAACCTAGGGATTTGAGAAGGGAAGCTATTGATAAAGAGTTGCTGGCCGGCGCAGGTCCATTTAGGACATTATTGCCTGAGGCGCTCTCCCCATACTTCCGGGGAAAATTGAAGCATGTTATATGCAACATTCCCTAATAGTAACTCTTCATTTTTTTTTTCTTTTATCGAGACAGGGCTGACACGTACTGCGCGAGGCAAGGCGCGAGGACTCGGAGGAGGAGGGATGCTGTGGCGGTGCATGGAAGCCTATGGTCTGCGATAATAACAGACCCAAACACATCTCTGAACACACGACCACCACGGTTCCCGAACTTGCTTCCAACACGGAGTCCGCATCGGTTCCGTGTTTTCCGTGAAGGGAATTGGACTCCCCGACATCACATCAACCAGGACCAGCGCTTGTTTCGTGGTTACATGGCGGTATGATCTGCACATGATCAACTTGCGCTCAGCCTTCGTCGCTCAATCACTTTTTCGTCGTTTTTCCTCCAGCTGGCGTAGCTTTCCTCTGGCGAAGGTGTTTCGGTCTCAGTTCGCCGCTACAAGCCACGTGCGCTATGGCTCTGCTCTTGTAAATGATCAGCGCCCTGACGATCGCTGCAGTGCTCGTTCAATTAATATTGGTCTGAGTGACTCAGTTCAGACTCCAGAGTGTTGTTGGGGATGACTCGGACGAATGACTCTTTTGGTGGCTTCCGCCTTCAATGTAATCCAGTCCACCTTGCTCATCGCCAGGCAGCACCAGTCCCGCTGTGACTCCTCCCGCCCACTGCACTGTATGTAATGTAACCTGTAACTAATAGGTTAGGACTCATCTCCACTTGTAAGCAGTACTGCACCGAGATCGCTGCTTCTGCAGATTTCAGCGATCCACGCGGGTCTTGTAGTCCTTCTCTGATGATAACATAGCGATCGCCGTGGATGACCGACCGCCTTTCTATGGTGGTGCCAATTTTTTTTTCAGCGCGACACATTTCTCGCCGTGAGCGCGAAGAAATCGGGCTCTTCCCGGTAGTGAACGTTTTTGATCCACATGGAAAATCGTACCCCTTCAATTTTCTTATCTTGGTCCACAGCATTGAATTCCACGCCTACGGACCCGACTCCGGGACAGCGACTTATCGGCGGGCAATGACTAGTAACTGCGTTTCTGTCCGTTCAATTCAGATCTGCTGCTGCGATGACTCAATGAACTTACTGTGAAACACTTACACCCAACCATTTCGTCAACTCTACATTTCTTCTTTCCGCCACGCGCCTGTGAGGGCGGAAACGACCCTCGCGGTTGGCGGTACCATCTTCAAATGATTTTGACCGCCCAATTCAAATCCGCTGCTGCGATGAACTCAGTTACACCCAGCCATTTTGCCATCGCTGCTGTTGAGTCTCCATTTCTTCATTCCGCCACGCGCCTGTGAGGACGGAAAAGACCCGCGGTACATGTTCAAATCATTTTGTCCGCCCAATTCAAATCTGCTGCTGCAATGAACACACTGTGACTCAGTTACACCCAGCCATTTTACCATCGCTGTTGCTGACTCTGCATTTCTTCGTTCGCCACGCGCCTGTGAGGGGCAGAAACAGCCCTCGCGACTGGCGGGAGATCCTCAAACCTGTCGCCCTTTCCTCGCCCGAGGCCCCATCTCGCTCCAAATCTTATCCCTTGAAAGACGTCCTCGGCAATCACCCTTGATATCCACCCACCCTACCCCACCCACCCCGACCACTGGGGTACTTACTACATTCTGCTATCCCCGTGTTTTGTTTCTCGTTCCCATTCGACGCTCCTCGAAGTATATATATCGCGGATCTGATATCACCCATGAAGATAAATCATTGTCAGCGTCCGCCAGAAGTATCAGCGTTTGACATCGTTACTATGTACGCAGCACGGCTGATGACGGGAGCTGCGGCATTCATCGCGATCGTGGGATGGATAGCCAGCTTCGGGGACTAAAGGGATTGGACTATTTACAATCGCAAGGGAAGGCGCTGGTCTGCGTCTTAGCCGCACTGGATTCCATTCCGCCATGTAGTCTATATAGGCGCGTGACTGTCAAAAGATCGACTCAAAATCTGAGATTCTAACCGAAGACGCGCGCTAAATATCTAGGTACGTATATTCATTAGGGTCCGTGAAACGATTCCCGCGTCAGCCCGCGACCCGCAAAAACACCGGTGGTACCGCCCCGTGTCGACTCAGACGGGGATACTCATCTGCGATTTCAGTCCAGGAGTTGACCCTGTGTCGTCGGGACCATGCACAGTTTCGGCTGTGGCGACAGATGACGAAGTCGCAGAGTCGTTGGAGATGGGTACAGCCGCCTGCCTTTTGCGCGAGTACGCCTTGTCGAGGTCCTGGTCGGGTATCTGCGAAAATAAATGGAATGACGCCAGCGGAAAACATAAAGAAAAATAATACATACTGGGAGACGGGCCAGATACGCGAGAAGTGTAGCACAGGCCGCGAGTGCATACACCGACTTCAGGCCCATGGCGTAGGCATCGCGAGCTGCGCGCTGCTCCGCAGGCCCGAGAGTGCGGATAAAATCACTTGACCGCCGGATTTTTAAAATGAGCTGGGGTAGCTTGTTAGCGAGTTCAATTCCAGTAATTTTACACGCGTACTTCTTCGGCGTCGGGGGTGTGGATGCGTTTTCTGAGTTCAGCGTCGAGTTGTGCCTGGAATAAAGCCGACGAGATGGCTACACCGCCTACCTGGCCTAGGATAGGGCGTCAGAGCCAAAACCGTTTGCAATGGATTAAAGGAACCTATTCCGCGAAACAGACGGGCAAATCCGGTCCCAACAGGCATTTGGGATTCTGGAAGAGAATGAGATAATATTCAGTCCAGCAAAAGTGTGTAACGAGCGCTTACTTACCCGGAAGATGTGCCAACAAGGCGACTGAAAAGAGTGGCGCTGAGCAACGATAATTTGTAAAATTTCAACACTTACTGAGATTGGTCTGCAGAACCACAGCGTTTCCGAACCCGAGTGGAATCTGTTGAACCATGTTGAAAAACAAATAATGCAAAATATTTACTCAGGCACGTACGATGCTAAACCAAGATTGCAATGACCCAGAACCCGAGTTCGTGGGCATTCTGGATATAAGGACTGCGCCCACGAATGGAAATATCCCAAAGACAAGACTTAGGGTTTTGTATCTTCCGGTCTTGTACATCATCCAACCTGCAAACACCGACCCAGTAGACATGGAGATGCTGTTCGGCATCATGTGCAGGCCTTTGCCACTAGATGAGCAAGTTAGACTATTAAATAATGAAGCATAATATACCGGCGGTAGTGGCGCTTTCTAGCGTGACGACCTGGAACCACACGGGGAAAAAGTAGTTGATGGAGAAGTTGCATGTGGCTGAGAGGAAGTTGGAGGCCCCGACGAGCACCGGAATCTTCTGGCGTAGCATGAACGGGGCCAGAACCGGGTCCGATGCAAGGAACATCTCTACGATTAAAAAAAGAAGGAGAAAGACGAAGGTCATAACCAGCGGAGTTATGATCCATACGTCGGACCACTGTGGATGATAAGAGTGGAGATGCCACAAATGCAAGAGAGCATACAGGGAGAGTCTCGTTATATCGCATACTGAGGAACAGTGAAAGCGAGCCGACGAATATGAGGAGTGTGAGGCTTCCAAAGTAGTCTATCCGCTTCAACACTTCCTTGGCACCCTTGGATTTACCCTGCGAAGAGTTGACGTAAAAATGACGGAGCTCTGGAGTAGCGAAACGTACGGGAGTGACATAACGGAGGTTGTAAGAAGTTAGCAAGAAGGATAAAAGATATAGGGGCGCCTGGAGCAGAAAGGCCGCCCTCCAACCGAGCCTGAAAGCTATTCAGACGAGGGATGGCGGGACACTGTTGAAGATACGGACCAGTCGGTGATCACCCCGCCAAAGAAACCGCCTAAACCCAGACCTAGCTGTGAACCGGGTAAGAAAAAATAGGAGCGAAGGTAGAGCTTGAACTGACGCCGTTGAAACAACTTGCTGCGCCTTGGACTAATCCGCGGTCCTGGATGCTCATTAGTAGTAGACTAGGCGGGAAAACGCAAGTACCAACACGTAAAGTGTACATGTCGTTTACTATGATGCTTTAAGGCGCGCCGTTAGTGCTCCGAGGTCAAAGGTCGAGACTGGTCCCACGTCGAAGTTGTGAAAATTCCTCCTCCGCCAATGCCAGCGATCTGTGAAAGATGAGCGAGGTGCCGACCGTGTATGTTGAACAATAACTTACAAATCTGGCGACGATTAATGTCTCCATGTTTTGAGATAGTCCGCAGCCGATAGTGCCCAGGGCAGCGAAAGACATGGCCGTATGATTAGCGCCTCTGCGGCCCATCACGTTGCACAGGCGACCGTATAATGGCGTGAAGGTGCACGTTGCCAATAAATAGCTGTGATAAATCTCAGATACCATCGGTTTCAATAATTAGACACTCACGCTGTCCCCAGCCAGCTTGCCTGATGAAACTTCTGAAATTCAGAAGATATAGAGGGCATCACTTCGAACATAACAGTGAGATATTTGAACAAGGAAATAAATAATCAGTTACTCGTTGGCACAAGCGTTGCTTGAGCGTGAGGTCAAAATTTCCCTGATAAAACATAGGTATACAGCTCACAATTTAATGCCTGCGGCGTAGCATCGTTAATCGACCTCGTGAGCTTGTTCGGACGCGATTACGCACCCCTAAAAATGTAGCCATCCAGATCCCCGCCAGAATTCCGCGCCGATTCGATTTTGAGATCTCTAGAGGCCCTACTGACGGATCTTGGACAATTTGAGGAGGCGAGGTTGACGGCGGCGCGCCCGTTTTGTTGATTAACAGGTCGCGCTCCGTTGGGAAGACTGGCATTTTTTTTTTCAGCCAAGAACTTGAAGTCGTACGAGAGGGGAGTCCATTGGTAACCGACGTCGACGCAGCATGAAATGGAATTCTTCATTGTGCCTTGTTTGCTTCGTGTCATCGTGATCGGACCGGAATCCCGACGCTTGAACTCTAACAGTCATCTCGGATACCGCTCTGAGACGTCGTTGTCGATACTTGCCGTGCCAATTGACACCTGGCTTGGTAAAATACGCTTCCAGGAGTTTTACGGCCGCTCTGACCGCACCTTCAATGTGACACGAAGGAAGACACGCATTCACTGTGACTCAACATCCACTAGCCCTCGGGAAAGGCTAGCTCAAGGACCAGCCTGCTTCTGGATTAATATCGGCTTCGCACCCCTCTATCACTGTTTAGTTCTCGACGCTCAAGTTGAGTATATTCGCTAATCGTAATCAAAACGACTGGGCACGAAATTCCATAACCGTCTCTCCTACTAACATGCACTCCAACACGGGAGCTCACGCTTGGCTTGTTAAATATCTTCCGTGTTTAGAACCCCTTCCACATAATATTTGACCAAGTTTTGGACGCCCAGGGTTTCACGTTCGATGTCTTGGCTTGAACTCAGCGCCACGGCCCACGGGGACTTATCGAAGACAACTGCTAACTCCGAATCTTCATCCCTGGGAGGTCCAAGCAACGCCATCGCGATCAGCCTAAGCTGCAGTCCGGCTTCTGTACCATCTACACCAGTCCTAATTATGCAAGGCGGTGCCGAAGCGCGGGGGGACGATCCCCGATGAGTCCCATACCCGCCACGGTTATGCGTGGATAGTCGCAAAGGGTATAGTAACAGGATCGAGATCTATTCGACACATAGGCCTGGATTCATACTTGCCGATCGACGTCCAGGGATTCATTTCCCATTTTGGCCATCGACGTCGAGGTCGAACTGATCCGTCGCGCTAACGCCCATTTTTGCACCGTCGCGAAAAAAAAGAAGAAACAGAAATACGAATTCTAGGGGGTGAACGATACAGGATTGGGCAGAGTCTACAGAGTTTGCTGGGTATTATCTACATTGTATTGAAGGACACGATTCATGGAGTGCTCGGGTCTTTAGTAGCGACGACTACCCATAGCGCGGGTGCAAGCCGAACAGAATCCATCCACGTTGGGAGCTACTCGGTCGTTAGCGGGGCACGGACGAAGGCAGGCTGTGAGGGCGTACTATATTGCTCGGGGTACAAATGACTAGGGAGATATGGTCAGTCAGTGGGTCATGACTTTCATATGACCGGAACTCACTATTGGTTGCACGTCCTTTTGCAAGATGGGGGGACACAACCCGCTGGATGGTTGGGGCTGAATTTACAGTGGGTGCTTCCGCACTGAACCTTCGAGAATGGCCATGGTGTCAATGACGTTTGAAGACGAAAGAATTTGAGGAAATACCTCGACCGGAGGCTAACGATGGAGACGTCAGAGCGCATATAACTCTAAACTCAAAAATCGACTCACAAGGTTCTCTGCGTGGCCGCACCGAAGATAGAGGTTTCGCACACTGTTTGTCGTGTTAGACAGGCTCGTCGTACTGTGAGATTCAGAGGCAGGACTCACTGACGCCAACGGCACATAATGAGGAGTGTGTGTAAGAGGAAGAAGTAGACAGGAGAGTTTGAGTGAAGAAGGATCCCCCACGGATGCCCTTTTTATAAAGGCCCAGGGAGGCTATCGTGATCCTACCGCGCAAAATATTAGATGATTTCGGTGACTTGGGTCCAACGCGGCAATTGACGCAGCCGTAGTTAATTTGAATCCTGATGCCGTTTACGATTGGCTTCCAGATGATAACGCCTGGAAGCCCCGACGATCAGATAATTGAGATTGCAGGGATCGAGACAGCCTTGGTAGCCTCATACAAAGAGCGAAATCTATGCATATGGGCGTGTGAGGTTTCTGGAAGATTGCCGTGCATGGGGAAGTTAGCAATGAGGGGGGCGACCAACTGAGATCGTTTGAACGGTTGTCCGCTCGTTGAGTTGTAATAACAGGAATGGAGTCGGTTTTGGATCCGGTCAAGTCGCCCAAGGCAAGACAAAATGTAAAGTGATCCGTCAAAGGGCTGAACAAAGACGGGAAGTAACACTGTGTACTGCTCTTGCCTCGGAGCAGTCGGTTGATGATGATATTAAATTGAGTTTGGAGTGACAGGGAGTTGCGGGGTTGGCAGTGGGTAGCCCGGAGATAACAAACACGAGTACACGTGGTTGTCACATTTTTTGTTCCTTTTTCAGCGAGTGACAGCCACGTCCATTGCTATGGCCAAGTCCTCCTCAAAGGCCGGGGGCCAGGGAAAGCGGCCCAAACAATTTCTGGATCAAAGCGTACCTCCCTGGTGTCCATTCTGCAGGGCCCGAGCTGACATTTAATGCGACTAGGCTGCCCGTGGACTCGCTGAATCAATCGCTAACACCCAAGAGCAGAAATCGCAGATCAAGGTCGAAAAACATCAAGTTGCACAGGTTTGTGCACGGCCTTTTCATGCGACATGATTCTACTCGTTGGTACACGCTAGATCGGCCAACCCCGCCCAAAACAATCACCCCGAATCTCCGAATCAAAAGCTAAACTGGTGATCATCCGTCCTTTGCAAACCGCCTATTTCAGTTGAACCGTTCGATACAGAAAGAAGCAAAGGCAATCCTCGCTGCACAACGATCTGAGTCAAAGAAGGCCAGGAACAAACGCCGGAAGCAGCTGAAGCAAACCGCCTCGGCGCCCCATGGAGACAACGTTCCATCTTCGCCACCGCCGGCAAAGAAAAGAGTCTCATTCGCTTGATGTTTTGGCCACGGTATGATATGTTATACTGATAATTACATCCGCTCTTACCATCCCGAGAGAAACACCAAGGTTATCTTGATTATCTCCGACGGCTCGACAATTGCTGTTCTTAGATCATGTTGGTTGCCGCCGTCCCGCCCTATAGGGCCTGATCGTGTGCCTGCAGTTTTGACGATGAAGCGGTTTCCTCCAATCCAGCCACATGGGAGCAAAGTATCATCCATGCAGTCCGTTGCATACTCGTAGTCTCACCTCGGCCGCCCTAATTAGTAATTGGTTGGAGTCACACTCAGGACCAGTTCTCAGCTTAGCCTTTCCCTCCTGCGGACAGCCATCGGGGCCCTTGGCCCCGAGTTCAATGGTCTCATTCACTTCCAAACCTCGCTCATACGACAGACGGAGACGGTCATGATGCGTGCATCACCGTGATGTCCGTGATATCCTGACTCGCCGACTTCCGCTAGGTTGCGGAGCGCGCTTCAATTATGGATTGTCATTCATTAAATGCAGTGCTCAGCGCTGGCGCTTGCTCCCTCGCCGTTGGCGGGATATTGTGGGTCCGAAATAGCGGTCTTATCGATCTATCTATGTAAATAGGACGGCCGCCCAAAACGTTACTATATCCAGCGTATGACACCCATTCTACGGACATAAAATTTGCTCCGTTTCAACGACTTGACATTTATATCGGTTCGTAATCAAGGAATACGGGTGACACTGTCATACGGAGGCGGGGGAATCGCACAAGTTCTGCGTGTTTCTTGTTCATCCTGCCTAACCCCCCTTCCGCACCGATCTCGGACTAATACGGATTGTCCACAGGCATGCTGTGTGCGACGCGTCAGATTTGCTGAGCATATTCCAGACAAGCACGCTGTGCGAAAATCAGAGCTACACAGAATCGCCAATTCAAGATTTTTTTAACACGCCAGAGACGCTGGTATGCCGGACAATATGGCCTTGCTACTTTTTTTCTCCACTTCTCAATTCAATCTGAAACATTTCCTGGCATCTGTAGACTACATACCCTCTCAAAGACGAGGCGCATTTTTATCTATGTTTTTTTCCGCCATAATCTGATGCGCCGAGTGAAGGCCATCGCACAATCATGACAGGAATACAGGAATATATTCTGTGGCTGCCCAACTCGAATGGAGTGGGGAACATGAAACAAATGCTACACCCCCGAAACATCTGCAAAGACCATTGAACAAGTACACAGACGGCGGGAATTGATATCAACTCTATAACTCTGTTCAAAGATCTCGCGTTTGCGCCTCAAATTAAAAGATAGAACTCTCCTCGTTGATGATACCGGAACTACTTACTATCATATTTACACTTGCCGCAATTGAGATTCGACCGTGTGTTGGATTATTTCCCTGTGGATTAAGTGTGCGAGATAATTAGGCTTCAGCGAAGACACGAACCGCTCGTGCCAAACTGCTCGTGCCAATTTCGCGAAAGAAAGCACCCCGTGGGACCGAAGGATCGGTATATATCTACTTGGAAACCGTGTATTTGACATCGATTCTATGAACCCATCACATCTATACCTGGAATACCGAGGTACGAACGCAAGCAGCTGCGGAACGTCCCTTTTAAATGGGCTTCGACACTTTGTCGATTCCTTACGAGTCGGTGAATGGGAGCTGCAAGGCTCCGATAATTCCTATGCCTGCTTAAAATATATTCGAATAAATGGCAGAGAAGATCATCATTCTCGGCAAGATTCCGTAACATAGTCCTTCTAACTTTTCTGATAAGTGCTTCGTAAAGCGAGCGGCAGTAAAGAAGCATAATATCGAGATATTTATCATGTGTCCAACCAATGCCTGGCGTCCGTTTAAACGTATTGGCCTCGGCCCCCTCATGTAGGGTCTGAGTAACTGGAGAGAAGAGTATTTCGGGCACTCGTAATTTTCGAAGTAGAAATACCGTCACGGGAGGGTTACCGAGGAGCCACACACGCTCGATTCCGTGATCTAGATACAATGATTGCACGAACCCAAGACCAAGCAATCAATTCTATCAGATTTCACGTCATAATTCCCTGGGAGAGATGCCCTGAACCCCTGCAGCGCTCGTTCAAGCGCTTGTGCTCTTCTTCCGGACTGAGCTCCGAATCGTCGTATGCATAGGAGCCGGTACATGCGGATTGAGGGTGTGCCCATTATGCTGATGACTTGACCGAGATAGCATGAGAGTCGTATCCAGGATTCCTTGCTCAATCGAGATATTTTAGACGTTCTCCACATTTCGCAGGCCTTTTGAGAATCGGAAACAGGGGGTTCATTGTTCACAAGGTCACGTGTTTCGTTCAACTGGCTGTCAAATTTAAGGAAAGACAATTTATCATCATGCGGATGGTGCGCCAGGAAACTTACTACCACTTTATCTTTGGACGTCATTAGACATGGCAATGATGGTGGAATTCCAAAGGATGAAACGATTTTCTGAAAGCCCTTGTGGCGACGTCAAACTATGCAAAGACACGCGCGCTCGTTTCTAAGGGCGGCAATGGGAGAGCATTTTAGGGCATTTTGAGAGGGAAAAGTGCGGATGGATATGTCATTGATAGACAAGATGAGGCCATGTCGCCATCATGATCACTGTGATCTGTGCAAATAAATTAAAATACAGAACTTGGGAAAACAAATATTCATGAGGTTAATCGTATAACAATCATATAGCTCGGTTACATGGCATCACTTTCCATTCGCAAATTAGAGGTGGATCAGGAGAATGCCTAGAAGAATGCCTTGGTCGCTGTCAGCTATCAATAGACGACTCGAAGGATGCAGAAACTCACTGCAGCATTCGGCGGGGAGGCTGCCCCTCCGATTCTGGCTCTGTATTAGCGATCCATAATGTCGCTCGATGAAGAATAAACTCACATGTTCAAAGGCCAGGAAGAGAAAAAGAAGCTGTAACGCTGATACTCCGTACAAACTTTGGACAGTTTCTCTAGGTCGAATAATTCACCTATGTCTCATGAGCGCATTTCAACCACATCCAAATATGAATAAACCTACCAATGGGCATACCCCAGAGTCTACGGCGCGTAATAAAAGCCAGAGTCGGGCAGAACAAAATAACTCGCCATGCTTACCCTAATATTGTCTATCCGAACAGATCTGATGAGTGAGTTGTTTGAACGACAATTAAATTGAACAACCTGGTGCAGATGAGGCACTCCCGATGGCGGTGGCCAGCGCTAGGAGCATGTTAAACCAATGGTTAATAAAGAGAGCTCCTTTCGTTACCTCCAAGGAAGGCTGGTCTGAGGCGATAGCGGCAAAGTGGTTGTCCCTGTGTGCCGGTTCAGTAGTGGTCGTTCTCGGAAGGATTGAACTAGCCATAAGAAGCGCTTCATCTCTTCGGATTGTTCAATTCCTGCACTTGACATGATGTAAGAATCGACGACCTGCCATGCGTCGTAAACAGAAACAAGCTCACAAGGTCTCCGGTTTTCCTCTCAAGGAATCTCTTGAATCTTGTGTACTCTCGTAATATTTCTTGATGAATCCAACACGCAATATGAGAATATCACCCCGGCGAAATTGAACACCTTGCGCCTTGGCACACGCTTCGATCTGCGGCACCGTTATAGGGTGAGTAGTCCACGGGTCGTACGGCAGGACGCCATCTTTGGACAGGAAAGTAACCAGATCCACAAGAACAGCCCGGCCGCATATACCATGATCCGCCCAGTCTGCAAATGCAGGCATATTATTGAGTTCAAATAACGAGCGGAAAACGATAAATATTCACTCTGGATTCCAATCCGCGTAAGAGAAGGGTCGATTTCAAGCGGGTCAGGAATGGGATGGTGGCCTCGAGGAAGCGTCGAGGAGGGTGTACTTTCGAACAAATGAGCGGGAGATGAAGGTCCATACAAATGTACGCAACTTGTTGTAAAACATCTCGTGCTCCAAGATGGGAAAGTGGCGCATACCGTCCCATTGAGTTCCGGATTGAGTATTCTACGATCCATGAGAATCAACACAGATCTGGGTTGCAGTTGGACTCAAGAAAATGCGCACAATATGGATCTCGTCGTCCCTTGAATAATTTCGGCCTTCTTTCTGTTTTTGGATCATCTTGATTTCTGGAGGGAGCCGCCCAAACATCGGCTGTTCGATTGCTTAGTTAAAGGATATCAAGGTCACTGAGACTCTGCGCCCCACTGACTTTGTCTGGAAAATTCAAAGGCCTAGGTGATGAGTGAGTTTTCAAGAAGGATCCACAATCCAGTTGCCAAACTTGCCAGTTCAGTGAAACGGTCTTCCCGGTTCTTGTGAGCACATATATAAGTTCTAGCCCGAACCAGAAAGAACCAGACCACAGCTTACTGGATCTCTTTCGTTGCACTCTGCTTGACCAGTGCGTCCGTCAATAAATTCACGGTCCCTAATTCATCTTGTGCGCCCCAAACGCCCCAAGCGCATCCCGGAAAGTTGTTGAAAGGAGGTAGTTCATCGTACGTCGGGAGGCTCGCTGTCATCCAATCGACAGATGTGTCGCTGGTGGCCGTCGACATGGGAGTCGAGATAACTGAAGTTTGTCATGTGTCCAATCGATGAAGTGAAGCTTATCATGTGTTCAATGATCGCACAGTGGGCGGACCGGAATTTGACTGGCTTCGAAAAATTCCGCTTCTAAGTTGTTGTTTTTCTTTCCTTTGGCTCATAGGATAGTACTGCCGTTTGCATAAGTCTGTGAAAACACGAAAAAAAATGCGCGGGTCACGTGGATCCCGATTAGGGATGCCGAACAATGCCGGAAATGTGGACTTGATAAGAAAAATGTGAGTTCATACTCACAGGGCCAGGGAAGCTCCACAATGAGGTTTGCATAACCTCGAACCGAAATAGGAGTGGATATATATCGTATTGAACATTTTGACACCTTCGGCGCATTCGGCATCGATATTCCATCAGACACGTGACCCGCGCATTTTTGCCGTGTTTTCACAGACTTATGCAAACGGCAGTAAGACTCAGAATAAATTAGTAGCAGGTGGTTCTGGGAGCTAGTCCGGCGAAGTCACTCTAGAACTGAATCAACTGATAGGGCTCAGAAAAATCGGAAGGGCTTGTTTATGTACTAGGTTTTCGAATCAGTCTCGACCAAGTCTCGACCGCGACATTCAGCGAGATATCCTGGCAGCGGCGAGTCGGTCAAAAACCCGGGCAAATAACCAGGAATTGAGGTTTTACTATTGTCCGATTTTTTTCTTTCTCGGACTCCGCTTAGATCTCGGAGCCTCGCCTGGGACCAAATACGCTGGTTTCGTGGTTCGATAAACGTACAATTACATGGATATCCGGGATGTCAGTACAGTTCTCCGAGGATATCAAATCAGAAATAGGCCTGCAAGGAAGGCAACTTTGTTACTTTGAGTACAATGTATTAAGAACGCATAACGAACCGCTGCGTTGGGAGGACTTGCGCAGCCACCAATGCTGTCGTACCCCGTTAGGCAATGAACGATGAGAAAGCGGGAGTCGCATACATGTTGAGCGGCCAAGACGAAAAGAAGAACGTGTAGCGGCCCGTCTCGGCGCACATTTCTGACAGTTTTTCGACATCGAAAAATTCGCCTGTTGAAAACACCGCATTCAGACATTTGTTCTGTGAATCATTTACAAGTACGCACCGATGGGCATCCCCCATAAACTGCAAAAGTGTAGGAATAATTTTACTTGTGATAAGTGGGAAATATTACGCACCCGAGTATGGTCTGAAAGAGAATGTATGTCAACTCAGAGCTTTCAAGAACAGCAATATAATACCTGATGCATGTGGGGTGTCCCTTCAGGGGTGGGCCAGCGCTAAACTATCTCAGTCGACGCATCACGACCGACTGATACGTTATTCGCACCTCCAGCGCCGGTTGATCAGAGGCGATGGCCGCAAAATGATTATTCCTGACTCAATCCAATCAGGCATCGAAACAGGAGGGGGACTGCAACGCACCAGAGGAATCGCTTCATGTCCTCCGACTGCTCGATGCCCGCACTTATCGTATCAAAGAAAAAAACGCATCAGTTTGCGTGCGGCGCCGAATAGAACGCCAGACTGACAATGTTTCGGACGTGGCAGCTTGCAACGCGTCCCGCTCCGCCTGCGAGGCCTCGTAATATTTCTTGATGAATCCTACGCGCAGGATCAAGATGTCCCCACGCCGGAACTTTACCCCTTGCGCCTTGGCGCATGCCTCGAGGTCTGCGACGGAGATGGCATGCGTGGTCCACGGATTATACGGGAGCATCTTGTTTGCAGCGAGCGACGTCTGGTGCGAGACGAGGTCGAGCAGCACGCCACGTCCGCAGATTCCATGTGTCGCCCAATCTGCGATGGTGCCGGTCAGCAGGTGGAAAAAGCTTAATTCAACGCAGCGTACTCTGGATCCCGATCCGCGCGTGCGCAGGGTCGATCTTGTGCGGATTTGGGAGGGGTACGATGCCCGAGACCAGTGAGTTGAGCGGCGTACTATGGACGGTGATTAAAAAATATTTCTCCAGCGACATATGCCACTGAACTTGTTGTAAAACACGCCGTGCTCTAGGAGTGGGAAGTGCCGGAGTCCGTCCCACTGTGTCCCCGATTGCGTGTTCTATTGCATCGTTAACAATAACCGTCATCACCTTGGCTTAGCATGAACGAACGACACCCACGATATGGATTTCGTCGTCCCTGACTCCGTAAACCTCGGGCTCCCTGATTGTCATGTTAACTTCTGGCGTCTTGCGTTGGAACATGGGCTAAGCCAGCATCAATGGACGGGCAAGTCTGCAGAAAACGCTATCACTCACCTTCTCCGGGAAATTCAAAGGCCTGGGGAATCTGCCGTGAGCTCACCATTCGCATACGCCCCCTTGACTCGGGACCCACCAATTCAACGACACAGATTTGCCCGTTTTGATCTCCTCGCTCGCAGCGGCCTTCACCACCGCATCCGTTAGCAAATTGACCGTCCCGAGCTGATCGTCCGCGCCCCAGACGCCCCAAGCACACCCCGGGAAGTTCTTGAACGCAGGAAGCGCGTCATAGCCCGGGATTTTTGCAGTCGTCCAGTCCACGGCAGCGCTATCGTCTCCTTGGCTTGCCATTGTGGTGAGATTGGTCTGAGGAGTGGCCAGATGCCCGGCTACGTTCATCAGGCGTTTGGAGGCCATGGGGAAGGAGAATACGTGCTCGACACCTGTGAGAGAACATGCCCACCCGTTGTAATGACATCAGGCGCCAAAGAGGACGCGGGTACCCGGTACCCACCCGTCCCTTCTCTCAATATATCTCGACCACTCGTGACCCTGGCCGCCGACGATTTTCTCCACGCCCCTTCGAAAAAATCACAAATGACAGAATTACAGTGCGAAGAAAACGAAAACTCGGCGCTGTGGAGGGGGACCGGATACACAGAATCGCCTGCAGAAACCGTATGCATATACCGTATTGTATTTCTTTGTGCATACAAATGCAGGCAACACGCGATATGAAGAATTGAAAATGTACTTGATCGCCATCTTCTATCGTTCTGTGCTTTAGCACGAGGCACCTTCCGAGAACTAGGAGGCGTACCCGGACGATCTAAGAGGCCCAATAAATACATTAGACGTCTTTTTTCTCCAGTCGCCCCGTGCCACGCCGCTCAGTATCGGCAGATCGCGTACCGGCCTCGAGATATGCACTACAGGAATTACATCCTGCACGTCGTCCACACAAGCAGAACGGGATAATGGAAACACACATGCCCCCCCTTCTCTTCTCCCGCTCGACCAGCGCTTGATCATCTTCCCGTTAAAGCACCCCGTGAGTTGAACGAGTGTCAAGAGAGACTACGTGAGTTCCATCATGTGGATCAGCATCCGGTTGTTGCTGCGCATCGGGAAGAGGATCTAGCGCCCGCATATAGCAAGTACAGTAGACCAGAGGTCCAGCGCGGCGTCCTACGGGACGCAGAGGACTGCGGAGGGCAGTGGAAATGGCATTGATCGTAGGATGTGGCAGAATCGGCTGACGAGCGACCGAGGGATCTCGTCGTCCGCCGCGGAGCCTAGCTCGCACAGCTTCAGTGGCGTCTTCGTGTCGGTTACCTGTACTACAGCGTACATTCGTAAGCTACGCAGCGGCGGATTGCAGATAGACACACAAGGTTATTAGCGGGCTTGATGTCTGCGTGCATGACGCCGCGCTTGCGGAGGTTCCCCTGCGCGAGGAGCAGCATGAGGTCGCGGAGATTCGTGCTGCGGGGAACGATAAATGAAAAGGCGGGAGTATGATCTCGGTCACACACCTTGTACCCTCAAACACGAAGTCCAAGTGCCGCAGTGCTCCAACGAGCCCTCCGACGCCAAAATGTGCTTCAGATCCGCGAGCTACAGCTTCGTGAGGATGGCGGACTCTTTAAGCCCCACGCGGAGCCTACGGGAGGCCAGAGTGCCGAGTGCTCTAACGAGCACTCCGGCACTGCTCCAACGAGCCCTCCGACGTCAGAATATGCTTCTCGTCCTCCGGGTCCGCGAGCTACAGCTTCGTGAGGATGGCGGACTCTTTAAGCCCCGCGCAGCCTACGGGAGGCCATAGTGCCCTCCGGCAGCACGATGTGCTTCTTATCCTTCGGGTCCGCGAGCTGCAGCTTCGTGAGGAGGGCAAGCCCCGTGCGGAGCCTACGAGAAGCCAGCGTTAGCAATGAATCATGCATAAGAACGAAAGGCACGTACATCGCCTCTTGCGCCTCACGATCTTCCGTTCGCCACCTCTCTCCCGCCCTCCTCGTCCTAAGCCTTCCGCTTCAGACAGAGGTTACGCACGCACGCCAGTTGTTCTTCACTTGATAACCGGCAGTACGGGCTGCGTCCGTTTAACCGTGCGCTTTGTTGTATGCGTCAAGGGGCGCAAATAGCCCGGGGATGGCGCAGGAGTATGGAGCGCAGTGGAAGCTCGCTCCCCCTCCTGCTCTCTGGGCATCTCGCTCATCCGTTTGGGATCGGATTGCACGATCGATGCGGTTGGTGAGGGGTAGGATGCGCTCGAATGCGAGGGAGCAATTGAGGTACCGATCTGTGCCTGGCCTGAGAATCGTAGCTCGATGTCCAGGTAGGCTGTGGCCGGTGTGAGGATGGGGCTTGAGGATCGTGGCTCGATGGACTGGTGGATCGCGGACGATGCGGTTCTCGTGAAGCGAAGAGGATAGCCATCAGGGATATCGCCTACACAAATGTCAGAAACTCTGGTCGAGCTTGAGGTGCGACGTCCGGGGGGCGGAGTGCAATCCTCTTTACAGCACACTTTTATAACCACGGGCCGGAATGTCTCCTCTCTCCCAAGACCTCCATGCGTTGTATCCCTTTAGAAGTGAACGAGGCGGAGGCGAGGCTAGGTGTGCGCGATTGCGGAGACCGGTCTGTCATCTCTTGGGATCATGAACGTCATTTTCGATTTCCCGGCCACAAATGATCTTGTTTCTCCAATTCCACGGTCAAAGTGGACGTCAGTCAGTCAGCCAGTGGCCACGCTGGAGACGATGGCCGGCTGGTACTGCTGCATTCACGGCCAAACGCGAACGGTTGCGTAAACAGGTTGTTTCGACTTGGTTCCTTGTACTATATTTCTTCGAAGTATTTAAAACTTGAAGGGGTAAGCACAAGTGTGGTCCTAAGATTGCTTGATTGCACGTACCAACTCAGTCTCTTGCACAATCCCTCGCGTAGCAGCTAGATTTTTAACTCTTCAAACGCCTCGAGGTCGCCAATACAATTGACCAATCCGCTCTCTCCATCGATTCTGTTGGATAGTATAGAGTAATGTCGCTGCCACGGTTCTCTGTTTTCCGGGTTTTAAGTAGGTGTCTCGTTTTGGGCGGGCGGAGGCAAAGGAAGACGAAAATCCGGTGGCAGTGATGTGCTTACCAAATGTTAAAAACGTGATCGCGGTTTAAATTGAATAGTTCAACCTCGTTCAACGGCGAACGAAAACGAGGGATTCTGAACTACTCAACAAAATCTCTGACTGATCACTGAGAAATCAGAAGCTTGTCATGTCGAACTGAAATGATACCGTCACTACCACTACTTGAGTACAAAGTAGACAACTAGTGGCTACTAGTAGTACTAGAATGGAAACAAAACTGGTGGTTGGACTTGCACCGAATTATTTTCGTACCGTACTGGAAGCCCAGAAGTTACAACTGTCGTTCACATTGAATATCCATCATGTACATGTAATTATATATTTTTTCATAGGGAAAGAGAACAAATGTACCACAACTTATCAAAAAACTACCTCAAACTATATATTCTTTATCACCCAAGTGATTTCCATGTGAAGCATAAATGAACAAGACAATACATATAGTAGATCCGAGATACTCGAAAAATTCAGTGACTAGAAAGTGTCTCCGAGTCGAGTGATTCCCCAATTGTGGTAGATACATCTGGATCACTATGATCGGCCACTGTTTTCTCAGGTGTGTCAAACATATTGTGGTGGACAGCAGCCAGTCTGTTGTCAACTTGAACAAGCTCCTTTTCTTGCAATGACCGTTCAAAAAGGGGTCGAGCATCCTTCCAAAGTCTGATTGCTTTGGCAAAATCTCCTCTTTTCTGTGCAATATCACCAAGACGAAGCATGCAGTCAGCTCTGCCGGAATGCACATCCATGTATGTAAAGCCTTCCAAAGCAACAATAAAAAGGTTGTGTGCTGTGTCTTGATCTCCTTCAGAAAGGTGCACATCTCCTAGAAAGCGGAGTGCTTTGTGGACTGCTAACTTCTCCTGTGCTTTTTGTGCATATGCCAAGTATATCACTGTCCATCTAGCTGAGAAGTCAATATCAACATCACTCCAGCGGCTGACATTAGCGAGTCTCTCAAGACAGTAAACCACAACTGAAGTGTCCTTTGTCCAAGCCACATTCAAACACTGCTGCAGTAAGTTCTTGGCAGTTAATAGGTGTCCTTCTCGAAGCATGAGATCTGCCAGTGTGGAATCACAACTAATCACCCCCATAGAAATTTCTAATGTGTTGAATATGGTTTTTGCTTTGGCAAGGTTTTGGCTGACATCATGCTCATTTAGATTTATTAGCACACCAATCTCGGCGCTATTGAGGAGACCAAAGGCATGGTTGTATGGATCCTGCCCAGAAGAAGTACTTTTGACAAGTTGAACATGGGTTTTGTAAGCTTCAGTATATTCGGATTTCAGCAAGTGAAGCTCTGCCATATGAAACATTATGACTCGATCCAGGAACCCATCAGTCATACCACTAAGCCCTAGAATCCGTCTGGCTTCTTCATACAGGATAAGACTACGACCATAGTTGCCATGTGCAGCACCACAGAGAGCTTCAGTTCGAAGTGCTCGTGCTTCCTCATATAGATTTGTTTCCAATTTGACAAGTTTCTGCACCTGCCAAGCATATGTCTGTGCTGTGGAATAATCACCAATCTGCCACTTGATCTGAGCTATATTGTTCAATGAAAGAGTCTCCTGCTTGGTGTTTCCAAAGGATCTTGAGAGTATAAGTGCCTTCTCAAAGAATTGCATGGCCATGGGCAGATTGGTTCCATGATAATGGTGGTAACTTCCAATTGCAAGATAAAATTTCGCTATTAATTTTTATTAGCAAAAACACAAAGAAAATCTAGTAAACTCACACTCAAGGGTTGGATCATGGAGGTAATGAAAGTGAGATGTAGCTTGATCAATCAGCTGTTGTGCATTGGCAATGGGACCATGAATCCCTGAACTAAGCTCTTCAGTGATGTACTGTACTTCCAATCTTTCATCACAGAGTTGAGGAAGAATAGTTGGGATATGCCCCATCAATGGTGTACGGCCACTTCCAGTCAGTCGTCCAAAACAGTTGAATGAGATTGTGCAATGCACAGTATCAGAGAGATCTGGATTGTCTGAATCTAACCCCAGAAGCAGAACACTTGACACATTCCCAAGATTTGAAGAGATTTGATTGATTTTGGCATCCTTCTGATCAACTCCTCGATATTTCTGGTATAGATCTAAAAGCAAATGGAAGTGCTTGCGAAGAGGTGAAATAAGGGATGAGGATGGTGGATAAACAAGCTTCATATATTCTCGAATAGGAACTAGTGCTCTCAAAAAATTCCTGTCATCAAGATATGCCAAGGAAGTGCGGAGTAATGCAGCTTTGCATCCGAGAATATCCTGGATGGGAAGCCTGCTTTGAATAAGCTCCACATTTGAGAGCCCATCAGGCAGAATCGAGAGAAGACTTAGTAGGTCTTTGGCACCAGGCAAAGATGCAATTCGAGGGCTTGAAAGTGACAGGGCAATGGATGCATCCAAATTCTGTCTTGTATCATAACCATCTGAAAGCAGAGATGTTTTCTCTGTTTCCCAACGAGCCAAGATGCTGGAACAGCTTTCCTGGTCAACCAGATGAGCAATCAAATTTACAGCCAAGGGCATGTTGTCTGTCAAGAGAAGAAGATGATCAATGTCCGTGCTATTGTGAAAATCATCTGCAATATCGATGAAAGTCTGTCGGGCAGCATCATGTGGCAAGGACTTCAAGGGCAGCAAAAATGGGTGAGTCCAGTGAACTTTGCCTGGCCTCTCAGCACCTCGCATTGTGATCTATTGACATGTTAGTGATTAAACTCATACAACACACTGATACTTACCATCAATGCCAAGTGTGGCAAATCTGTGAGCAAGGACAGAAACTCTTCTACACCAGCACGAGATCCCATTGGCTCCCATACAGTTTCCAGATTATCCAGAACTAGGAGATAGGAAACATCCCTTGAGAAATACTGGACAACTGCTTTAGTTAAGTCCCTTCCTGGCTTCAATCCTATATGAGCTCCAATCAGAGCAGCAAGTTCTATACTAGTGGTAGCGGAATCAGTTGTTACAAAGAACCTATGTTCATATTTTGCAGCAATGCTTGGATGATGGAGAGCTGCCTTTGCAAGAGTTGTTTTCCCCATGCCACCTGGACCTAGAATTCCTATCCTAGCTGATTCTTGACTGAGAGTGGCTATAATGGCCCTAAGTTCTACTTCCCGTCCATGAAAGATCTTTGGCATGGCAGGCAATATAGAAAATGAGTTTGAGCTTGAAAACCTGTTAGAATTTTCTTTTGAAAAAAGGCTGAGACAATACCTGTTCTGTGGGCTGCTAACCATCTTGTATATCTGTGTTGAAAAAATTAGAGGCCATCAGAACCATATCAAGTAGAAAAAAGTGCATACAGATGACGATCTGTCAGAAGCTGTTCCATCTGAGAGATTTGAAATCAGTTCCAACAATTCCATGTGCATTTCTTGTGTCTTTCTCTGCAAGTTGGTGATGTCTGTAAAAATTGCGACCCCAGAATCAACCTACCTCATATTTTAGATTGTTCAACAATTTATCACAGAATCATTGTTCACCTTGAACACTTCAAGAGCTTGCTGCAGTCCTGTACGGCAATCCTTGAGGAGTAGGTTCATCTCACTCTGGCGGAAGAATTGTGTGATCTTGTTTCCGTCTTGCTGAGCCTCAACATATGTGTTTATTTTGTGAAGTGTTCTGCAAAAACAAGTCAGCAATAAGTTGAAACAATAACTGTGAACTATTACTCGGTGAATTTTCCAATTTCATGCAACATTCCTGGCGGTAGGATCCCCGCTGTCTCTGACTTTATATGAAGGCCAACAATGGCAGAGAGCAGCCTATAAATGTCCTCCATCAACTGTACTCCTTCCTCCTTGTTGTGCTTCATATTCTAGGACATCGGGTTAGATTGGTCAAATCAATTATGGTGATACACCACCTGCACCGCAATAATCAAAGATAAAGTTGTGCTTGAAATAGCTGGCACAAAAGGGGTCGAAAATGCATCGTGGAGATCATTCAAGAGGGTAAGAACTGGGGTCAGGCAGGTTAGGATGTTGTTCACACCGGAGGCAAAGAACGACACACTTGAAATCCAAGTGCGTCCAACGCATGTGCTCCGCACTCATGCGTGACAGTAAAAATAGATCTGTCATAGATTTCTCCTTTTAGTTGACAAAGTGCACCCTGAAATTTCCCTAGAAATGACAAACGACAATCACATATTTGTTGCACCTTATGCACAATCCCTTTACCAGCAAGCTATCATGTGCACATATTATCTTTGTCGAACAAAGGGAGGTTTATCACAGCTTATACGCAGAAGCTTTTTTGACATGCTACCAGGCCCACAAGCTACCCTTGTCAGGCCCCCACCACATCCACAAAATATCTTCGTCAGGCTGGCATTGTTCCTGTTTGTTTTCTTTGTATCCTTTGTTTCAAAATAACATAAAACCTTTGTTGTATTCAAGTAAAATTGAAGTTGCATTGTGTTGACAAAGGAATTACTAAAAGGAGAAGTCTATTTCAGATTGATTGTCAATGTCACACATGAGTGCAGAGCACATGCGTTGGACGCACTTGGCTTCCAAGTGCATCGATCTTTGCCTCCAGTGTCAGTCTGAGTTCATTGACAGTAGTGCGTGGCATAGTGACAAGGGGGAGGCACCTCGAGTTGAGCCTTGAGGTACTTTATATGGACCTGGCAGCTTGGTGAGAGCAACAATCCGCATTAGTGCGTTTGTTCATCAAGAAGCTGATAACTGGCTGATGAGGGATATCCCGAATATATACCGCGCGGCGCATGAAATCCGACAGATCCAGCGATGCAGCAGCGCCCAGGCACCGGAGGGTGATGCAACAATAAATGTCGAGGAGAATCCAGCGGCGGAAAAAAAAATGGTGTTAAATATCATTGCATTCACGACCGCGGTATCATCCTAGTGCCACCAACCAGAAGGATCTCCCCACAGTTCTTCCGGCACCGGGGGACAGGAGCGGCGGGACGAGAAGTGGGACGTAGACATGATTCTCGCGAATCATGAAATTCCTGGAGCGCAGACATAGGTGTGCTGCTCTCTCGTATGACGCTCTGCGTACGTACATACGATTCGTGACACTGCCGTCGCCACATCCGCAGACATCGCACCTGCCCAGAGCACGGCGCATCTGGCCTGCGATGGAACGGCTACTTACTGGCAGCCTCCAGGCTCCCTTCACGCTTGAGGCTGTGTTCACTGGTGACTGTTCCCTAAGGATGAAGGCTTCCTGGGCCGATGCATACTGCCGAGCATCCCCCAAATAACCTCCCCATCCGTTGGCCGGGAACCATGCGAGAAAAACTATACTTCAAGCTTCAAGCTTGATCACGAAGTTGAGTGGAGCTCAAGGGGTACCCGCCGGAAGATCCCGAGACACAGGGTCATAGGGTAGGTACCCTTCGAGAGACCTTATTTCACTTTTCGGAATTTGCTCAGACTGCTCTAAAAATGCTTTTTGAAGGGTTGAAAAAAATCTCGTTTTTTTGAAGGGGTCGGCAAGCTCAAAAAAGGTGTCAAAACGAGATCGGTCATTGTCGGATTTCACTTTGGGTGCCGCTTCACTGCAAATTCACTCCTCATAAGGGTCGTATTGCGGCCAAAAATATCATTTCGGGGAGGAATTGCGTGGGAAATTACCCGATGGGGCTCAGCTAATAGGTAGGTAGGGTCTGCGAGGTGTTAATGCACTTTTCCGACCCTGTGTGGCAAATTTTACAGCGGTTCCGGAAAAGTTTGACATTGTGCGATATTTTTTGGCGACGCAGCAACTTTGATGCAAGGCTAAGGATTACTGGTTTTGGAAGATCCGGTCGGCAAACCACCCCAACGAGTCGCAAGCGGCGAGTCCCCAGCACTTCCTCATCCCCAATTTTCGGCTAAAGCGGGGTGATTTGCCGACCGGATCATCCAAAACCAGTAATTCTTAGCCTTGCATCAAAGTTGCTGCGTCGCCAAAAAATATCGCACAGTGTCAAACTTTTCCGGAACCGCTGTAATAGCGGGTACCCCTTGGTGGAACTTGAAGGAGGATCGTTGTTTGCCTCCATGGATCATGCTAAACATTCGGAGTTTCAACTTTTGAAACTCAACACTCCGTGCCAAGTCCGTGCTACACCAGTACCCTTTGTCGCTCATTGTATTGGCTTAAAGTCGGGTAAGAACATCCTCACAATCCGTACATCTCCTGTTCAGTCCATTTTCAGCGGCCAGCCGTGCGAGTCGCCCTCCAGACTTCCGACCGGCGGCGTGACAGCCTTCAACAAGTTCCCGGCCGCCTGGGATTTCTCGCGTACTGTAATTTGGATCCATTTACAGGTTAGAAATTGCCGGGTGAACTCGGATTTTCATTCACCTATTTCCAGTTCAAGGAAAGGCCCATCGCTTCATCACCTTCCGAGGCCTCAGCCCCGGGGACTCTTCGTGGACAAGGCTTGCGTGACCGCCTCGAGAGCCTCACCACAGAGATATCAGCAGTCGAAGCTCATCTAAACTGGCTTCGTTCCGAGCGCAGATCGACCAAGGCAGATCTCAAACGGCTGAAATACCCCGTTCTTAGTACCCTCCCTCTCGAAATCACCACCGAAATTTTCGGTCATTGCTACTCTCCTACCACCATCAGCATGGAAGAACCCGACCCCAATCTAGCGCCTCTGGTATTGGGGAGGGTTTGCCGTGAATGGCGATCCATAGTGTTATCGACACCAAGTCTATGAGACACTTCTCCATGGACCTGGATGCCTCCTGGGGCGAGAATCTGCTTCCTGAGCTGATGCAGACGTGGCTTTCCCGTTCGGGTCTACAACCACTCACACTAGGCCTATGGCAGTGACCCCAGCGATTTTTCAGACCTTATATTCGACACGATCTTCGCCCACGGCCATCATTTAGAAAAGCTGGATATTGGTTTCCCCCCCGAATCTCTCGTACAACTGTTCGATAGTTTTTCAGATTTTGCGGCCCTCCCGTCCCTCAAGACGTTGCACGTTAGAAACGCCGAATATGACGTCGTCCCTAGCCCTTCATACTCCTTCAAGGCGCTCCGGAATGCCCGGCACTGAGGGATTAAAAAATTTCTGCCAATCTCCTGCACGATCTACCAAACAATACACCATGGACGCAATTAACACACTTTCGCGGTGATGCTTGCACTGCCCAACAAGGCTACGACATCCTACGGTTGGCTTCAGCACTTGAAGTATGCATACTGGACATTACTTGTGGTTCAGATGGTGATCTCCCAGTGAACACCACGACCACCGTTCGACATTCGCGGCTGCGAGTACTCGAAATAGGCAATGATTAGATGCAGAGTACCATTGAAGAAACGACCTCCCCAGGCCATGACCTCTTTGAATGGCTAACGCTTCCTTGCGGGAACTTCGCCTCTCCGGTTGCCACGACCGTGATTCACCCCGCCTGCTTGCATTTCTTTCCCGGTCCTCTTGCGCCCTCACCCGGTTTGACTTCGGCTGTGATTTGGACTGGTCAAATGCTTCATTGCTCTTTCTCATCTTGTGGAGCTCCGAATAAACATTGTCTTCAGCCAATTCGACGACTATATGTATAGTGCAGAGATCGCTGCGCTCCTGCACCGCAGGCATGGGCATTTCCCGTAGCTAGCCAGCCTCACCATCGCCATGGGGTCACGCATCGATTTCCCGTGCTACATCGAGACGCTCGAGTCCAGGATGGAGTCCGGTCCGGATGGTGATACGCCGCTACAGGAGGTTAACCTGAGCTCGTTTCGGGGCGTCTGCGGCCCAAGGCAGAGGATCTTGAGCGTTTGAAGTTGCTAGAGGGGCGAGGCTTGAAAATTTACATTGATTGATAGTTATGGTATGATCTACACCTATCCTTTTGTCCTTCATTAAACATGTACCGAATAGCAGGCACCGACCAGTAATAATTCAATGCATGCCTCTCTCCGTTCATGGTATGCTTGTTCCTCTGCCCCATTATACGTATTGGCTAGCCGTACAAAACGTCTACGTACCGCCAGAAACTAGTGTAAAGGATCAAAACGCATAGGAGAGGGACACATGTAATCTATATCCAGCGAGTCCAATTCATCCCAGGCGTTGGCCGATATCTCTTGAACGTCCGCGCCGCTCGCAGACGTTAAACATGTGCTGAAAGCGACGCTGGGACCCCCACAAATTGGCGGCACACCAGGTCGGTAGGATGCTATACAGCGAATAAAATGTGGGGTAAGCACTTTACCGCATAATTATCGGAGGAAAGTAACTGACGAGAATATTCGCGGCCTTCGACTTGATCCCACTCACTTTATATCGGCGTCAGGATTAGCTATGCAGTGCCTGGGAGGAAAATAGGAACCAGACCGACATCATGGAGAAAAACGCGTGGGCCTGGATATCTGGGAGCTTGGGGCGTTCCTTCATGATCTGGGACGTAGTAAGTAGCAGTACTGCAATAATGCCATGAAAATTCAACGACGTACAAGGTCGATCAACTGCGCTGCGTCCGGGTCTTCCACGAGCGCGTCCACATTCGAGACTGCATTGACCTCACAGTCCCTCTCTGCAGTTGAAAAATGAGGCTGAAAACCACACGGCACTCAGAGCGGATGTAAATAGATAGACGATGCATATCTCACCTGGCCCGTCCCCTCGAACATCTCGAGCAAAAGCATGCCGAATGCCCAGATATCCGACGTCGTTCCAACGAATGTTTTTCGTGACGTGAATACCTCCGGCGCCAGATACGGTACGGTTCCAGCTTTCCGCACCATGCAGAGTTCGATTCCTCGGTTCTCCGAATGGTGGTTCGCCAACCCGAAATCGGAAAGACAGAGATGACCTGAAGGTGAAATCAGAATATTCTGGGACTTGAGATCGCAGTGGACGGTGTGGTGGTCCTGATGGAGTGCTTTGAGCGCACAGAGCTGTGTGCAGGTCAGGTGAAATATCCGACCATGGGCGAAGAGGAATAGGGCTCACCAGCTCCGCAGCATACAACCTAATATCCCGCACGCTCAGCTTCTTCCCCTCCGCAGCCAAGCAGCGCATTCGACGCGCCAGTGTTTCCGGGTACATCCGCTATTTCAAATACAGCAGTGGGCAATTAAATGCGCAGGGGTACACACCATGACGAGATACACGTTCGCTTCGTCCTGGAACGCCGCCAGTAGCGGGGTCAGAAACGGGCTGGGAGTCAGTAGCGCTGGGTCCATGAATCGCTTCAGAATTGCGATTTCCGACTTGATCGTCTCGGGTGTGGCGACCGTGGTCGTCCACTGGCCGTGTTGGCGGGAGCGGCGCAGGGAGACCTGCTCCTTGTTTATGACCTTGATCGCGACATCCTGCATCTCGCTAGCGCCTGGCCACAGTGCGCGCGCCAGCATAATGTGGCTTGTAGCCCCCCCGCCAAGGCGAGCGCGCAAGACGAATTCGGCGCCATTGTATCTGAGGGGTGGTACTTCGTCCGTATCGAACGATTTCAGAGGGTCTTCCGATGTGTAGTATTCCAAGAACGAGTCCGTAGATGCGCGCGAGCTTTGAGAGGAGAGGAGATATCCAGGAGCCGCATTGTTGCAAAGGTTCGAGTGAACGATCCCGTCACCGGAAGTCTTGTCAAAGCTGCAGTCGAAATCCTGGCTGCATAGAAGCTTGCGATGAGTGCCGTCGATGGATATCGGGGCATATTCAGTCGAGGTAGTGTGCGGAGCAAGGACTTTATGGGGGCGTCGAGAGAAGCATGACCCTAGGACGCCATTCCACAGCTTTCCGATAAATGACGGCACGACTCGCGCCGCCACAGACCTCGGTGGCGTCTGACTCCGGACGTCGGTGGTGTTGGCATCGCGATGAAGCGGTAACAAGGGAAGATAGCGAGCAGTGGGAGCTGCCGATGCCCGCCCGCTGAGAACGTTCATGATGTGGGGATAGCACATCGTGGCTAACCAACAAGGGTAGGGAGCCATCATATTTGAACCACTCCTTTTATAACCAGCGCGTGCCCAGACGCCACTTCCCTGCCAAATGATCAATTTGGAAGAACAAGACAGTTGACAACACCTGGAATTTATGACAAGGTTACGACGCCTTGTTATTCTATTGTGTACGTCTGTCACAACACATTGAGCCTTGTAACTAGTTAGCCAAACGTCGCTATAAATTATTCAAATTTGTTACTTGCCTAGTGGGATAGATCTGAATGAACTGGACAATAGACCTATTGTGCTACGGGAAGCCTAGATGGATTAGATGGAGAAAGTTTCGGGAATCATGATCAAGTATCGCGAGTATGTACTTGCTACCCGTTGACTTGAGCGAGGAACGAGCTGATATCATTAAAGCGTCTGTCGAGAGAGAAAACCACTTTCGTAGCGGAAACAATTGAATAACCTGTTACCCAAATGCCACTTGTTGTGCGAGGATTCAAGCCTAAGGCCGACCCGAAGTAGGGCGCTCAGGGCCGGGCTCGGGATTTTGAAAGACCGCAACCCGGGCATATATATACCCCACTCCGCCGAGCTTTGGGGATTAAATTTTGATTACATCGTGACTTCCTGCTTGAATCGGCGGAGGTGCCAACTCAATTGCCAAGTAAGCATTTTTGGTATTTCCAGCTTTCCGACGGAGTGGAGTCGGACTCCGAGTCTCCGCGTCGGAATCGTCCCATTCTTGAATACCTCTGGGAAGATGATGTGAAGCTGGCGAAAAAATAGGAGGCCGGCGGCTCCTGGAAGAGCCGCCAATCGACCTGCTGTGCGAACGCTCCACTTGAAGGGGCTTGACACATTTTACACAGCATCTGAGCAATGAGCATCGCGGATACGCAAGTTTGCGGGCATATGGAAGGTCCATCTCTTGAGGCCAGTTCCTACAGTCCCTCGGGGATCGAATAATGAATTAGGGAGCGAGCAAAGAGCTGAGCAACTTAGAGTTGAACTGGACCAGAAGGAGCAAGGCTGAGCAGGGAAGGAGCAAGAACTTATGCGGCAACGAACTTTGTACATGTTTGATTACCATGGCATTGGCATTAAGCGGCTTGCCAGATGTCGTCGACGTTGTCCTCTGATACCTATCCGCTGCATTTCCTGATTCTCCTTCAAGCGCTTGTCTCTACCCGGACCGCTCCTGGCAACACCCGTTGAATTACGGTCTGGTTCCCTGTAGCTCTCCCTGCTCTTCTCGCTCAAAACCTCGTTGCAATAAATGCAGAAAAAACTCTCAAGCTCTCCAGTTTCAGCCTGAAGAATCTACAGTCTCTTGCGATCCCCGACGTCCCCGTTTGGCACCCGTCGTATGTCTTTCCGAGCTGCGCTTGCATCCGGAGGTGTTACATACTGCGGGCAAGGCAGTGCTGTAGGCAGTGATCCCGTTTCTTAGCGGTATGAACTCCTTGCATCGGGGAGCGCGGTCTCATTTAACCGGTGGCGATCTACTTATACCCCACATTGCCTTGGCCACCTTCTTTGCACTCCACCACTCCCACTTGTATCCATGCCCGCCCTCAAGGTCCGGGACGTGGAGGCGTCCGCGCCCTCCACCAATATCGGGCTCATACTCGGCATCGCTGTCAGTGGGGTCATCCTAATCATAGTTCTCGCCGCCCTCTTCGTCCCGATTTTCAAGCAGCGGCGGGCCGCACGTAAGAAACCGGCACCGAGCACCCTCGAGGAGTTCATGAGCAAGGCCGACCGGGAGCGGGTCCGCGACAAGTCCTACCGCGGCCACCGCAACAACGACTCCATGGGTCCCCTGCTCGAGGATGCCCCCGGTCGGCACCTGCGCATCCAGCCCTCTGACGTACCCCCGTTGCCGGACAACGCAGGGAACAGTTACAGCTACGGCTACAGGCGCGAAGACGAGGACGAATACGAGGACCACGATCTAGGCCCGCAAATACAAACCGGCCCCATAACATACTCGCACCGGCTCCCACCCCCCGGCCTGCAAGTCTCCATCCCCCAGTCCGCCCCCATCCGCGCCTCGAAGCGCGCGCACCAGCCCCGGGCCGCACGCCCCCCATCGCCCTCGTCCCCAGATTCGGACTCGGACACTGAGTCCATGTACTCGCAACGCTCCGCGTCGACGCGCATGCACACCGTTGACCTCGCGTCCCAGCCGCCGCCCGTGCCCGCGCTCCCACTACACCTCCGCTCCTCGATGGTCTCCTCGAATGAGCCGCCGCGTGTACCCCTCGAGCCCCTCGACGACGACGACGATATCCACGCGCCCGCGCGCCCAGAATCCCTGTTCCCGCGCCTTTCGCTCCCGCCAGAGGCGCCGCCGCTCGCGCGTGGGGACACCGTCATCGTTGCGAACCTGCTCAAGAGTCGCGCGCGGCGGCTCGCAGCGGCGGATGCGCCCACGCGCTCGCTGACGCGGACCGAGCGCATCGAGCGCGTGGATTCCATCAAGGAGGCGCCCTCGCCAACGGACTTTGACTTGGAGCCTTCACGGCCGCGCCGCAATCGACGCCCACCGATGCCCGCACACACGCTCTCCGTCGACTCCCTGGGGTCGACGCCCGCCCACACTCTGTCGATTGACTCCCTGGCGTCGGCGCCCGTGCACACGCTTTCCATCGACTCCGAGACGCTCGCGTACTACACCTCCCAGCCGATCAACTCGCCCACCCGGTCACCCGATGACGCGATGTCGGTGTCGTCGTACGACACGGTCCGGCCGACGAAGAACGCATTTTGAGTGCTGGATCCAGCGCGTTTTGATTGTGTATCCTTAGATTATAGGGAAGAACGGACTGGATGGCGTTACCCTCTGTACAAGCGGACTGGTACATAACAGCATAGCCAAGCACTGTATTTTACCCTCGATTAACTTATACCATAAGTATCGACACGCGGAAGGTGTTCTAGTAATTTAATGCAAGGGTGTATTAAATGTACAGTGGTGTGGTGTGGAGTTCAAGGCTCACGATCGACGGGGAACTTGTGGCGGCGTGTGTGGGGACTCAAATGCGAAGGCGAATCCGGGAAGTGCGTCGACATCGACACAAAACAGGTAAGTACCGAATCTTTAAATAGTGCTTCAGTTCCTTCTTTAAGACTCAGTACTCAACGATCAACGATTCATTAATATTCATTACGGACAGACTCGGAGCGCGCGGCTCACGACCAACTCAAGAGTGAAGGAGAGATCTACAAGGCGACATCGAGCTCGCCGAGGACGTAATCCACGTTGTCCTATACATCCGCCTACGATACCCTCAGTACACAGCGCACGGGAGGACGGCACACGTACGAGGTATATTAGGGTCTTGTGGGTCATGAAGCCCATGAGTCCTTCACCCCGCGGGCATGTCGACGGTCGCCGCCGCGCGGTCCACGTCATACCGACGCAGCCCGTAGACGACCGTTTTGATTGGCTTCAGCGTGCGCCGGTGCAAGATGAGGTCCACGGAGAGGATGTGGAGCTCGCGCACAGTTTCGACGCTCGGCCTGAGCATGATCTGCGGCTCGAACTTCTTGATCTTGTTTTGGTGTGTGTTACGACCTGGCGGGCGAAGTAGGCAGTCATCATTGAGCAACTAACAAAACTCTTCTCCCCTCGAGAGCCTTATCGGCCACCAGGCTGAGCAGACTCTGGAGGAGTAACGAGGCATCCGCGGACATGCGCAGCCCTATGTCGAATTGGCACATACGGCTCGTAATGGGCGCCGTCATGTCGAGGCTCGGGGTCGAGTGAGTCGAGATCACGGTCCCTGGAAAAGAGCGTTAGCGGGGGCGCAAAAGCGAGCTTCAAACCCACCGTCTCGGGAGAGAAATATAAACATGGGTGACACGTTGACGCGTTCGCCACTCTTCAATGCCTTGAGCGCAGCGTCTTGGATGCGGCGCCGCTGACCCGCGTCGGCGACGGCGGCACGCAATGCGACGAAATCTGAGGCGGACGACGACGTGGGCGAGTGACGTGTGCGCACTGAGCCGTAAAGCGTCTTCTCGTCGTCAGCTGTTTCCCCGAGGCATGGGCAGAAGTGAGGTGCGTTGACGCCTCCAGGCTGTAAGTGAACGTAACAGCGCCCATGTTGCCGTCTTGTAAAAGATGAGCTTGGAAAAGCGTCCTATTTTTGACGCTCCCCAGAGGATTTACCTCTAGATTCACTTCACAAACAGGCGCCGCCTAGTCTCTTGACAGACGCTTACCGATTCTAGCTCGTTAGACACCGCCTGTTCGTGATTCCGATGTTCAACGAAGGCCAAAGAAAATGAGATTTGGTGGATCCGCATCTACAGTAGGTGTGGAAGGCTGGCGTCGGGCGCGGAGGAAGTTGGGGCGGGAACAAGGCGGGAACAGTCGGCTATGGCTTCCGATATCAACAAGAATAAGCTGCCGTAAGCTAGCCACAACTTCAAGTTGTTGCCGCACTATGCTGTAAATCTACCCGCGACATGTGGAAATTCACCGCGGCCATCATTCAACCCTCTTGACTTGGTCTCTCAAGACATATTCCTTTGATATTCCTGTCAAAAATTCTGGCTGCGGAAGAGGAAGGAACTCTGGTTCGCCTTCAGACCTACCATTGGCAACACATCTGGGGCAATATATGAAGAGTCTTCCTAAGCGCTCTATCAATCTTGATTGACAATACCTGATGAAAATAGACGCCTTTTCTTTATTATAAGGATGGGCAATAGAAACACTGGGGATCCCATCTACAACCATGAAGAACATCCTCTTTACCGGGATGGTCGCCTTTCTGGCGACTGCTGTGGCCTCCGGGGCGCACCATTCGACAGACTCGGACGAAGAATGTGTGGTTAATGCGTGGGTGCGCGCCGAAGACCTGGCCCCAGACCATGTCTCTCACGGTGCGTGGTGCTGAATTCAGCTCCAACGATATTGACCCGACCCTCTGTAGGTGAACTGCGTATCAAGGTGAAACAAGCGCACTGCGCCAATCGAATCGCGTCTGTGGCTCTGCGCCTGCAGCTCGACGAGTTCAGCGAAGTCAAGTACCTGCGGCACGGCGCAGTCATCCCGGAGATCCAAAAATCCCACAATCAAAACGCGCCGGAGGATTTTTTAGCGCCCCTGGACGGTACCTCCAACAATACGGTCTATGATTATGGTCCGTACGATAGGGCGTTGAGCGAAGCTGCCTTGTGGGAAGTCAAGGCGGAAGAACGCATCGCTTGGTCTACGGAGGCCGTGCTCTTCGAAAACAACCCAGGTATACATTTTCTCCTCCACCATCGCAGGTTAATGGAGACACTGCAGATTTTTCGCAGGCGATGGTCACGCCCTTCATTGTGGCCTCACCGGCTGTCAATTACCCTCCATCTGTTTACAATCGCCGTGGCGCTATTGTTACCGCCCTCCCTGTCAAGAGGCACGCGTACAGCGTAGTCGGATATCGTTACACCGCGGTAAATTACTATCTCCCGTCCCCCAGCCTGACCCACCTACTATATACCTTTAGGTTGTTAATTTCACCGATGGCCGGAGCGTTGATGTACCGGCGGGACACACAAATTTTGCCCCGACGTCGCCGGAACCCCCGCCAAAAGCACCATTCACCTGGAATGTAACATTTACCAATAATTTCGGATGCGAGGAACTGCCAAGCACACACCTGGATGACGTTCGAAGATGCCTTCCCGAAGAGCTCCGCTCTGTGTTCGTTGCGGAGGTAACCCTCCCGGATGGGAATGTTGTAGAACGCGGTCAAGCTTTTTCTTCCCCTCGCTGGACACCAATCTGATGTGATCCCTTGTTCAGGTCAATTATTGAAAGGGAGAATGACCGTTCACTCTACAAACGGGTCAACAGAAATGTCCGATGTTGCCGTCGCGTTCGCCACGACCAACGATAATCAGTGGGCCATGCAACAAGCCGAAACCGGCGGTGACCAGGATTACCGCAAGTTATTATGCGAAGAGTCCAGAACTAGAGGAGTCGTATCGACCGACGCTTTCCCCTCGATCTTCCAGATGGACACCGACCTCCATGATTCCTATACTCACGGCCGCCTTTCCACCGACAAACCCTACATGGATTTTGAGCTTGAAATCCAACCTTCAGCCGCCCCGGGCTTTCCATCCTATTACAGTTCGGGAGAGGCTTCCCTGCATCTGTCACTCGGGGTCTTGTACTCGGAAGATGCCTCCGTATGCATCGACGGCGAAAAATACAGCAGCACTTTCTTGGGCGCGCAGAAGGCTGAACGGACAGCAGCTGAGGCCGCACGGAACGAAGAAAATCTGTGGGATACACATACCCCAGTGGACCTGCGCCGCGAGCCCGACGAGCCAGGAATCGACTATCGCCGCAGGTTGCAGCTCGTAGCCACAGTGCCGCTCGTCGTCTTGGGCGACGTATCCGCGCGCCAGGTGGAGCACTACCTACAACCCGGGCTGCCGTCCCCGATCATCCTCGCGGCGCAGGCAGACTCGGATCCGGTGTTCCCCATACCCCAGCCTGAAATTATCGAGGAGCCCCTCGAGAACACGTCCGCGCGCCTCATGCGGTCCGAAGGCACGCACGACCCGACCCCACCTCCCAACCGGTCCAGAATGGGCATCGGACGTGTCTTGACGATGCGGTATCCCCGCGGTACCCCAGATCCCGCCAACCATTATCGAACGGGACCGTATGCGGGTCTGCTCTGGAAGAAAAAAGCCGTGGCCGCGGAGAGGGGTCTTCTTTTGCCAGTACCGGCTGCAGAAGTGGCTCAAGTTGAGGATAACGGCCAACAGGGCTTTATCGTAGCACCGTAGGTACTTTGCGTCTCGTATCTTTTACTTAGGGTAATGCGATTTCTACAATGCAAGGACAGAGTGAAGTACGTTCCGCCGCAGAAGATGCGGCATCACACAGCCACCGGACCTCTTTTCTTCTGCCATCATGCTCCTATCCCGACGAATATGTTCCAACTAATTTTTAGCCAGACCTGCGTTCGAGAGGCATGTTCGCTATCTCGCCAGAGAACGCGCGACACTAAACGGGATGACGGGGGCTAAGATCACTACCACCCAATCTGCAGAGCCCGTGCCCAAGATCTGGAACCCCCCATCCCACACTCTTTCACCGGCAGAGCGTTCCGAATTCATCGCTTCCCATTTCCCAACTTTTCCGAGCCACTTACTTCTCTTCTGGTTCGAGTGCGACTGGGAGAACTACCGCTTCTTTTACATCCGGCAGGGCTGGTACAACCTCAGCCGCGCGGACGCCATCCTGACGCACGTCTTCAAAATCTGTGGCCCGTTCCGCCCGCTCGTGTACCGCACCTCCGCGAACGTCGTCGTCCTGGTCGCCGCGGCCGACGGCGAATATTACATGTGGAACGACGACGCAGAGACGCTCAGCCGCTTCGGCGGGGGTTTCGCGTCCGACGAGCACTTTCTTGCGCGCGTCTCGGTGGAGAGCACCTTGATAGAGGACCATATAATCGGCGTGCCAGCGGACCTGCCTTCCAGCTACTACAAGCAGGTGTTCCGACGCGGAGCAGCGGAGGCTGGTACTATGGCTCGGAGGCCAACGGGTGCCCGGCGCTAGAACCCAAGACGAAATACCTCCTTAACCCCAGCATGTGTCTGCTGCATAGCCTGTAGGACTGACTCCATCTCTCTCCAGATGCTTGGAGATCGCTCGAAATATAAACCGCCACCGATTGCATTTATCCCGGACCGATTCCATTTTTTCCCTTCATCGCCGAAATATAATATAAATGTAGTCTCTTGACGCTGTACTCACAAAATGCTTGTACCTCCCTCCTTATATACAAATCCGTGTTTCTGCGAAAAGTACTTCACCCTCAGGCTGTCCGTGTACAAGGGAGTCTCCCGGGACTTGCTGCATTCCTCAACACTGGCATTTTTTACCGAGGCGGACACACCTGGACAAAAACCCAGGCGACGTGGGTGGAAAACTGGGGCAAGGCTGACATTTCTCCGCCACTGCTCGGGGTGCTAGTAATAGGTATATTCTTATTCCAATGATTTGGCTCCTATAGCCGGATGGCACCGGTACCATAGTTGGTCTTTCATTTGAACTCCAACCTAATTTATTGCAAGCCCCATGGAAAGTAGGAAATAAAACATCACGCATAAAACCACAAAGTTGAAAGCCCTTCCGAGAACGAGTACGACAGCTGCAGGATGATGAATATTCCAACTCGTCAACGATGTAAGTAGGAGCTGCTAACCTGTTTCCCTCGGAACGCAACAGTGTACGGCTGCGCGCCCCCCGCTAGCAATCGGCCTTGTCAGTCCTCACGTGTAATGGGCCAGAATGAGAGCGGACACGCACTATTCAGCACATGCAGCGAATAGCGCGTCGGGGCCGTCGTATTTACTCGTGCCGTCGCGAACGCGTTCACCCGCAGATTGTTTTGCTTGACAGTGCTTTTGATCAGACGGCCGAACGCTCCGCCAGAGTCTCGCGGGATAACAGCACGCGCTGCGTGTGCGATGGCGTAGTACTCCTGATTCAGCGTATACGAGCCGTTGCTGTTGAGCGTGACGACCGCGCGGCACGCGTTCGGCTTCCCGTCCTTGCCGTGGCAGCTCGTGGCGTTGGGCAGCTCTTCGCCGCTGACGAGGTTCCACATGAGCGCCGTCTGCGCGTGGTGTTCGATGGCGCCGATGAACCTGCGCGACGGTCAGGACACACACAATACCGCAAGGACAGAAAACTCACAGGTTCTCTGTTTGCCATTGGATGTCCCCCCACCAGTCGGATCCGTCCATGCCTGTGCATTCTACACAAGAGTTCTTTGAGAGTCGAGTTCTGGAAGTGTACAAAACACGTACCTGTGAAATACACACCCTTATCCGGATATGCCTGGTAGAAATTATCCTGCTCGTCAACGGTCCCGCCATAACAGTGGAAGGCCACGCCATCAAACACGTCTGAATAGGCTTTCATCTGAAGATAATATTTTAGGTGACGCAGGACGGAATTTTTAAGTCGACAGACCAAAGAAACGGGGTATTGGTAGCTGCTCCAATTGTGTTCAAAGCCTGGACAGCGGTCAGAGAAGAAGAAATTGAATCAATTGCACGAACCAATGAGCTTCACAGCAGAGAAGCCGTTGCTTTTCATCAGAGGCCGCAGCGCGGCGCCGATTGCGCCCTCTTCTTGATATGTCATTTTGCACGATGGAAGGGTGGGATTTGAATTTAAAACTTCGTTCTAGATGGTGTTGTTAAATCAACGTCTACTCGCACGGAAGGTAACACGCACCTGGATGGAGATGGCGTAAATGTGTACTCCTTTGGACTCGAATCCTTGCAGGGCCTTGAGCAGATATTGCGCATCTGTGAAAACCGTTTAATAATTGAAGAATAATAGCAGCGAATGCACTGACAGAAGTCAGTCATGTTCGAGTTGAAATTCCCGCCATTCATAGTCTTGCTGTCCTTCATCCATCCAGGCTACAGAACACATGTAAATAAGTCAACAGGAAGGAAATTCTGAGACGTACAGGACTCCATGGTACGAGATGCACATTTAGAACTAGGCAGGGTGCGTGTTCAGAGAGGAAACGAATCGAGCAAAATGGAACCGACTATTGTTGATGTTCTGGATGTCATTAAGGACATCGAAAACGTAACTCGGCGCGGCGGTGATGTTGAACTTGCTCAGTGAAGTATCCCCGGGCGTGTCATCGTACGAATATGCTGACAGATTACAGTTAATTGGAACGAAACAGGGACAGTAGGACTCCATAGCTACATTTAGCAGAAAAGTCGGACGCTCCGAGTGACACCCGCAAGTAGGTAATCCCAGCGGAAGGCGCATCGAATGTAGCTGCGGCAAATTTTAGATGTGTTCGAAGAGGGATTGTTCACGACACGTACGATCGAAGAGCTTGTGCAGGAGTTCAGAGTAGGCCGATAGGTTTGTACTCTTTAATTGACTCAGAGACTGGGCACTCGAGTCCGCTGGATATGAAAGAGTCTGAATATATATCATGGAAGTGAGAATTCCAACCCACTGAGACTTGCTCCGAAACCCTTCAACGTCTGGTAGGCGGTGGTCTCGTCTAGAGTGATATCTGACGAGGCAGAACTAGTGTTCGCAAAGCTCGCTAGATTAGACGAATTTAGATGGGTGAACAGGCTGCTTTGATTGTGCAGAGTTTGCCACTGAAGTTTAGATGTAAGTATGCTGATGAGACCGCCCACCATAGTCAAGATAAAAACACACAATATCGGAGATTTCTTGTGCCACGGTCCGGCTGAACAAGGCGCCCAGGATCGAGAGGATGTAGGCAGGGTGCATGTTATGGGGGGTAAATAGAATGAGCTTGGTGACCTGCACCGAAAATAGTCCTGGTGACCTGCACCTCTGTGTCCTGCACAGTCGTTGAGAGAGGGTAGAACCTGTCAGCCGGAATAATAGCAGGGTACTGGCCTTTATACACAATCTAAGAGCACAGCCTTGAACGGCATTATATCTTTTTGCGACAGTGATTCAAGTAGTCCGGGGTGATGGATACGACGAGGCCCACTATTAGAGCGTTTGCACCCGGACCCCGCCCGAAGAGACGGAGGTATCAAACGAGTATGTATATGACGATGGAACAACGATGGAAATCAAAAGCCACGAAAACAGTATTTGGAGAACGACCACTGCCCCTTGAGAAACGATCAGACCAAAGCTCGGTGACTTCGTGGATCCAAAGTTTCGCATTATCGGGCATCTGGCTTGAAGGGACTAGACCTTGACTGCTGGCACTATAGCCAGTGCCACTGTATTACTTGTTCTCCAAATCGTCGAGATTAAGGCTCGAGAGTCGATACAGCTTTCGTTCGAGACGCAATATGATGGATTGGAGGCCTCAGCGTCACCGTTTAGTTCCCAAGGTCGCAGATAACTCACGTTGGTTCGGCGGGCGATGTCGGCGAGACCGTAAACGAAGATATTTCTCATCACGTGATATGGCACGCAACCCCACACGTTACAAACACATACAACCCGACCCTAACTTAAACCATTCTACAAATCACAACGGCGGCGGCAGTAGGGAATCCGTAGCATTCATGTAGGCGTCACATGTGTGTAGTACGGCTACCTGTTGTTTCAATTTGGGACCGCACAGGCAATCCTCCTCCTCCTCCACAACAGAAAAAAAAGGTTTGAACAACGTGAATACGTATGATGCCGTATGTTACCTGGATTTGCTACCTGCTAACTTCGACCAACTGATTTTCCACAGGTTTTCTGGCGAAGAAGCCATGCACGCATGGGGTATAAGTCCGAGCGGAGAAGGCGGAGAAGGCGGAGAAGGCGGATGAGCGGCTAAACCGGAAGTAAGTCCGGAGTAGGCGCTCGTAGTCGACACTCTAACAGTAGAAGTTGAGCTACCTTGGAGCTACATACGCCAAGGCGATGCTCAAACACAAAGAAGGCACCGCCACTCACCGGGAGGTGGTGCTAATCATTAAGGTTTCCACACGGTTAGGCTCGTCCCCATCCGGTAAATTACGATTTGCGCAGGATATTCTGTCCCAATCTGCCCGATTTCTCTTTCTGTCTTGTGACTGCGACACTGGCTGGTTCACGAGTCTAGCACACGGTGTTTTTTTTTGCTGATAATTTCGCAGCTTTCAGAAAAGGGAGGAGGAGGAGTACAGTACACCGTGCTGGAGCTGCTGGGGAGACGGCATTTTATCGCCCCCTAAACAGCCGACGGGTGAATATGAAACCCTATGGAATATAGATGAAGAACGTCCGAGGGAGACGGAATTTTATCGTTCCTAAAACGAGACCCTAGATGAAGAACGTCCAGATCAAACCATGGAGTCGCGATGAAATTTTGAATCACCAATGCTTTAAAAGTTTTAACGCCTACAGCCTCAACTGCCCGTTTATTTTTGTCTCCTCCCTTTCCCCCTTCTTGTCTTCCGCCATGTTGGCTCTGGTGCTCCTTGTACTTCCACTCATTTCCGCTGGGTCCGTATACGAACGCGATGACCACTCGCACTCGCACAGCACCGCTAAACGGCTCCCCGGCACTTGGTACCATCGCGAAGATCACCCTGGTTCGTATTGTCTTTGCAGCCGCGACTATTCTCATTCCGAGCCCTTAGTTCACGCGTTATTTAAGCGTGGCGCTGCGACGGATGGTGTAGCGTATGCTCCAGTAGGTTCAGACGGTTCGTACAACCTCAGTGCCCGCGAGCAACCCAGTCATTTATTTATTTTTCATTAGCGTGGACAAACGCGTACCCTCCTGGTCCTCCCGGAGCGCCCGACGTCAAGGCCATGCTGGCGGAATGGACCGCGGCCTTGAACGGCGCAATGGCCAGTGGCGCCATCCCCGATATTCCCGTTGCAACCAACGACCCGAACGACAACCCGGTTTACCCGACTGGTTTGTGGCTTCACCCGATACAGTGTCCCATTCATTGAGCTTGCTGCAGGCTCTGATCCCAACAGCCCGGAAATCTGCTCCGCAACCTACAAATGCAGGATTGCGGGAGATATCTGGGACGCGCCCGATGGTTGGTTCTATCGAGGTTCTCCTAGATAAACTCCTGCTAAAACTCTTCATAGGCCACGTGGGAATCTCATTCGACGACGGGCCACAACCGGTACGAGTCTGGCGTTGATTTCTTTTTAATCGGTTTTCTAATGTTCCCGAAGGCCTCGGACGCCCTCCTTTCGTTCCTGCAAACGAACAACCAACCCGCGACCCATTTCATGATCGGGAGCAACATCCTCTGGTACCCGGACGAGTTTCAAAAGACCTTCGCCCAGGGTGATGATATCGCAGTCCACACCTGGACCCACCCCTATATGACAACCCAAACCAACCTCCAGGTTGTGGCCGAGGTACGAGGCACAGTTCGGTGTCGCACACTTTATGATTTATGTCGACTGCAGTTGGGCTGGACGATTGAGATAATCCACAACTCGACGGGGGCCGTATCCCGAAATTCTGGCGGGTGTGTTATGTTCCATTCTTGTCCAAGCTTCTTCATTCTGACTTTACTAGCCTCCGTATGGCGGTAGCTTTTTTATCTGACCCTTCAGGTTCCCCTTCTCATCTATTAACAGACAGCGACGTGAGAACCACGGCGATTGCGAGGGAGGTATGCACTACCAGATGATTACTTTTGGTGGCCCTTCGTTGACCCTATTTCAGGTATTCGGCTTGACAACAGTCGTCTGGAACCAAGAGTACGTTTCCCCTTACTTACCCTCAATTCCCATCCACCGACCGTTCTTCTCAGCACTGAAGACTGGAGTCTCACTTCGGGGGGAACTACGGCTGCGGCGATCAACTCGTCCATGACCAAGTGGCTCACAGGACCCAAGAGCCCCGGACTCATCATCCTCGAGCACGAACTGTCGAACCAGTCCGTCGCCGCGTTCGTCGCAGCGTACCCGGTGATGCGGAAGAACAACTGGAACACGGTATCCCTCGCGCAGTTGATGGGGAATAACGCGTCGTACATGAACTCCGCGAGCAGCACCGGCCCCGTCAATGCGATTGCGGATATCCTCGACGGAAAGAGCGCCGCGGTTCCGAGCGCGTCTGTGTCCCCGTCTTCGGCGGGGGCGGCGTCTGCTTCTGCTAACACTAACACGTAAGGCCCTACCGTCTCTCGTCTTGAACCGCGGCTGACCCCGCGAGTAGGGAAAAGCCCGGGGCCAGCTCCACTGGCTCTGCGCCCCCGAGCACTGGGACCAATTCAGCTTCATCCCTGCGGTGGGAAAACGGACTTTCAGCGGTGTTGTCTGCTGCTGTTTCATTTATCTTATGGGCATAGACCACCACCGCTCTTTTCCAATTTGGACTTTACGGACCTTAGTAGTAGTTGCTTGACGTGTACTCGATTGATTCAATTGTTGTGCATGTGCTATCACCTACGTTCGCAAACGCGACTGAACGCGGCTGCCCATCAACCGCCCATTGCCGAGTCAGGAGTGTTCAACTTCACGCGATGCGGATTGATCCGAAAAACATCGGCTACAAAAAGCAAGTTGCGTTCAGAATCTTTCGACATAACGCAAAACTATAATACTGTCCCCGGTGGCTTTCCCTTGGCTTCGCCTAGGTCCGTAAGCTTGGAAGAAATTGGACATTGCACTCCCACGTACCTGATCGTCAAGAATCCAGACAAGACACACTCCGAAGATGAGTAGATGGACAAAAAATTACCACGACACCGGCGCCCGCCGCCATGGGAAGGCCGGCGACGATGTGCCGCGAATTGTAGGAAGGCGCGAAGCACTTCGTCCGAAACACCAAAATCTCTCCTCGTACACCGCGCCCCGCCGCCGCGCACTAGTCCAGGCTTTCTTTTTTTTTAGCCGCCGTGCATGAAAGCATCGGGGCGGATGCGCGAACATCCGTATGCGAAAGCCGGCCGCGTCTTACCGGTCGGGGTGTGGGGCGGAGCCGTGGCTCGACATACTGGAGTGCCCGGAACCCCCCTTCGTCTAGCTCATGGCTCAGAATCCCGGGGAGAACCGAAAATATAACCCTCTAGGTGGCTGGGAGCCGTCTGGTGCGGGAGAGAGACAGAGGAAGGACGTAGTGCCGCGCACCTACACACTGGGGCCAGAACCGTACCACCCTCCCCGCAAAATGGGATCGTCGGGACAAGGTACAGGCTATGGCGCCACGCACCCCGCTCGGCAGTGGACGGAAAGTCCTGTGTGAAACGAGCGTCGCGGGACTGGTGTGGGATGGGTGGATGATGAAGGCAATAATTTACCGGCCTTTATACACCGTGAAACCCCTCTCCTCCATCTCCACAAACACCCCTAATTACGAGGGGAAGAGCGGATGTAGGGGCGGATGTCCTGGATTGATCGACTGGCTCACAGGGAATGAAATGCATAAGTGCGAAGAAATCATTTTGGACCTTGGAAAACGCACTGCGGTCCAATCTCAGGGTGCTGGTCAATTTGCTTGAGCTTGAAGAATCGTTACTAGTAGTGTCACTCCGAATAGTCGATCATTTCAATTAGATTAGGCAAACACGGAAGGATGATCAAGACTCCCATCATTATACCTTTGGAGCCGGACGACGTTTGGTCAAATATTTTACTGTGGATCCAAATTTCAACCCAGTGAATGATTCTGAACGACCAGAAGTATGTTTTTCAGCTATAAGATGTTTTCCTTGTTCCGGAGTTCGTCATACCATATGCCTCAGCACTTTCGACGAATGCACCAGAAACATATCCTTCTCTTTCATACAACACATCCAAACTTGGTAAATCTGTAAGTAACTACCTCACTTTCAACCTCGGCCGCCATTTCTTCCCGTGCTTGTCCGTCAGATTAATGTTGTCCTTCAGCAGATGCTCGGCCCACCGCACCCAACAGCTCTTGCCTATTTCGCGCCTGGATAATACCCTATAAGCCCGAACTCTGAGAAATACTAAACACAAATGCTCACTCGTTCGTGGGCCACTCGCAACACTTGACTTCGATTTCGCGCAAGCGGGGGAAGCATTTGGGATCAAACGCGGAGAAGAATGTATCCCATTGTTCGAGCTGTTCCTTGGACCTGTAATCAAAAATAAGTAGTAATAAGGAGATTATACAAGCATATACGTACCTGTACCAGTAACGTAGGCCAAAAGTAATCTTCTCGAGAAAAGGGGCTGTTTGAGGTGACCGAAAATGATCAGGATGGGGAGGGTCGTTCTGGTTACGATGAGCATTCGAAATTGAAAGAAGTGATTCCTTCTGACGTACAAGTAATAGGACGCTGAGATTTGGGCAAACTTCGAATAACTTGAACTCTGACTGGTCCTTAGTGACATATCGGACCTCGAGCTCGATTAGTTTGTTTCCATGCGTTTTCAAAAATGTCTTAGGATGCCTGACGTCCTCGGAGAGCCGAGCACACCGGAGGGATGGTAACCTGCGATTAATTTAGAACATGAAGGTCTCAAATAGTCAGACGTACTTCATGCGAGATAGAGCAGTTAAAAAGGAAGGGTCGAGATACCAAATTCGTATTTCTTCCAAGTTGAGTAGCCCGTCGGAAGGCGCGTCGTCCAGATTACAATCAAAGTTGGTAGAACATTTCCAATCCAAAGTCCGAAGGCCAGTCAAGTTGTCGAAGACGGTTGTCGATACCCTTTGACGTTCTCTTACTCGTCGAGAGAATTCTCGCAATGTAGAACCTGAACATATCGACATCGCCTCAAAGGCATCCCAGGGAATATCTGTTTCAGATTTCAGCTGGAAAATAGGAAACTTTCTACAGTGCTCAGCAGACCAGCCGCACAATCGCACCAGCCCAGTCGTTTGGGAGAGAAGCGCGACCAATGCTTCGGGGTAAGGATCATACTTGGCCCACCGAGAGTCATACAAACCATCCGGACTCCCATAGATACTGCGAACCTGTGAGGCGAGGGCGGGATTCCGTTTGAGGACAGTCAAGAACTTCGAACTGGCCGCTGAGTCCTCCACGATGATATGGGTGTAAAGGTACGGCAGGGCGAGTCTCTATGGGAGTTATGTTGAATTGACCACTGCATTCAACGGTGAGGAGGATACCCACGTTGAAAGTTTTCGACACCAATAGCAGTGGGAGTCTGGGAGGTATTTCCTGTTCAAAATTTTGTTCCAGCTGGGGAACGGACATTGCGAAATATAAGATCCGCTTCCAAATGCTTTCCTTAACCTCCTTCGAAACAGTATTCATGGGGGTAAATGAGGGATTTAGAGACGGAGGGAGGTCAGAAGCACCGGGTCGGCCAGAATCCTGTGGCTTGACGTTCAACCTGCACATAAATAATATCAGACAAGACGACACGGGCGACGTTGAAACTAACGATATTTCCGTAAACCTCAGCAGGGCCTTAACAGCCGGGGTGCTGTCTCGTTGTAATTCTTCCAAATACCATTTGGAGAGCGGCATTTTGATCTGGATAACTTGTAGAGGACATTCCTTGAGTTCCTGATAGATCCAAGATGCACTGTTAGGCGCTTGGATCACCACCGTTTGCAGACGTCGTGATTTTGCCAAGGCCTGGACAATGTTGACGGCCCTATCAGAATAACCGCCGAAATAGGAGAGATCGAAGATGGACTGCCGATATTCAGCATTTAATGAAATATGCTGCGGATAAACGTACTAAATGGTCCCATTTGGAGATCGACTCTGTCAGAGCGCTTTCGAGGTTCGAGACCATCTTGTTCTTTAACCTCTTATACGCCGAGTCTCGCACAATAACACGGGTCGGGTTGATAAGAGGAAGGCCCTTGCAGAGCCCAACGGTACTATCCGCGGCCCAGATCTCAAATGAGAGGAAGAGGTCGGAGATGTTGGGCGAGCATTTCAGAATAATACCCATCGAGGGCCCGTATCCACCTTCGACGCGCAACTTCTTGATGAACCGCCCCAGGTCCGCGTTTTTCGAGAGCGCCCGACCGAGAGCATGAGCCTGAGCCTTTGAGCGGAGGATGACAACATTGTATAAGAGAGGAGTGGCGACACGAAGCCATGCCTTGCAAACTAGAAGATAGGCCGAGCTGGATTCCGAGTATTCCGCAAAAGGTGATACTTCGGAGGTGTCAGAAAAGACGTCGTCGGAAACTTTCAACGCGGGTGAGAGGATCTCGGAAATGATCTCGTCTGGGAGCGAATTGTCTGCCATTCGGCAATCTACGCTGCAAGAGATTAATCACTATGGGTAGGTGAATAGAGGACGTCTGCTCACAGCGAGCTTCACGCGTCTGACGCGTCTCGCAGACTTGAGGTAGACGAGGGCAGTGGCACACAAAGAAAGGAGTCTACCGTCACTTCATGTCACGCTAATGTCACACATCGATGATCGCCGACGGCTGCCGGAGGTTGAATATATTACGGCAGCAGCCGCCATCAATTGAACTTGAACGCTCTCCGGCACAACCGTTGCGGATACCCGAACATTGGCCCTGCTAGGTCTACAGGTAGCAAATAGATAGTGCAACGTTGTGAATAACGCGAAAACTCTCAAGTAGAGCCAAGTTGAACCATAGTATTAGTGAAGGAGGCCAAGGAGGGCAGACTTCATTTTCCTGTGGAGGAAGGAGAAGATGGAATGTCATCTCTGACGGCCGCTGAAGCACAAAACCTATTCGGCCCGATCGTCAACAAATGAGCGCTGGGACAGGGACGAGTACGCATTGCCGCCAAATACCTTTCAGATGGTACTATCAGCGACTGGGTACTGGGCCACCTTGAGAGTTTTTTGTTGGCCAAAACATAACACGTTGAGCTACCAGGTATTGTAGCACGCCAAAACGTGGTCTGGCATCATATGAGAGTTGTGGGCAGCGGCGCGGGATTTGGTTACGGATTGATGGCTCGGCGATTATTTTGCCGGGGCAAGTCCAAAATCGGAAAAAACGCGGTAGTGGGCCGATCGTGGGAACTTTTTCAATCGGCGACGCTCCTCGTCGCTCTGCTTTCCTCACACCACCATAAATGCTATAAAGTAGTTCAAGGGATACAAAAGGCCTATAGGACATCCAAAACTATTCGTTCATGGCCCTCAGCCCGGCTTGGTTCGCTTGAGTAGCGGTGACAGCAAGCTGCATGTGTTTCTCCCAAGGGAGATCTGTGATGTCCTCCTCGGTGTTGTCAGAGCGCGTCTGGGTCCTCCTCAGGAGCGGCGGTGACAAGTGTAGGCTCATCCTGAGGGTCAGGTTCATTCAAACGAAGTCTCACGCGGTGTGCATACCAAATTGTGTGGGGAGTGAGGTGAAAATTTGGCAGAAATGCGAGTGAAGATGAGGCCCGCAAGCCAGCTATATGCAACGACAGAGTGCCCAAGGCTCCTTAAATTGACATTGAGGGATGGAAAGCATCATATTGAAGTGGTAATCGACATGCAGAGATGGGTGAATCAACATGAATATCGGTCAACGATATGACGAAAAAACCGGCCGATAGCCTCCGATAGCGAGCACCGATACCGCGGCAAAAATGAGGTGCATATCCAAAGTGAGCAAGGATCAGCCGCAGAGGAGCTATATGAACGTACATGAATCGCCCGCTCGAGGACCGTGTTCGTCGAACTCCCAAAAAAAATCCCAAGTGGCGGATATGTGTAAATGGTGGTTTTCCACTGTGCGCTGCAATGAGGGAAGAATAAAATCGATAAAATCATATTGACACCATCAAAGGAATTCATTAACCATGCTCAATGCCCATGCCAAGTTTCACAATCATAGCACCACGATGGAATCCAATACAGCGGTGGCGAGCGCATGGCCTCGGAGATGAATTTTGGTATCTTGCACGAATCTTCGGCATGATAGCAGGACGGATAGAGCATCCAGTGAGTTGGACCAGGTTCCGGGGCGTAGCCAGGTATCCGTCGAGCAGAACGAGCCCCGGACGTCGTGGAAGGATGAAGAGGTCGTGGAGAACGAGGCGGTTTCTCACAAGCGATGCCATGCCAAAAATAAGCAAACACGTGTTCGGCAACCCACCCCGCCGGCAAAACCGGCACGGCATCACGTCAACTCCATCAACCAGCGTCGAACTTTGTTTTTAGGGGCGCCTCTACATGTCTTCCAACATGCAAACAAGCTTGGACAAGAAATATGTATCCATACCCATCTAGAGGCGAAGTGGCCCACTAGGCAGTCGCAGATAGTAGCTCTGAGCGAAAATACCCGCAATGAAAACAGTCCGAAAGATACCACAAATCTATTCAAAATTTGGTGCTATCGGTGAAATGGATACAGCAAGTAAATACAATTCCTTAGTTTGTGGTAGCAGTGGTAAACGGTGTCGTCGCAAAGCCGACCCGCTTGTTGCCCGTGTCGAATACAGAGTAGAAACGCTCGAGGAACGCGTATCCGTTGATGAAGTCGAGTCCTTCACCCGAGTTTGTGCCGATGTCTGCAACGACCTATGCGGCAGTCAATCTACTGGTACGCAAGCAGCCGAATGGGGCTTACGAGGTAGATGCGGCTCGAGGTTCCGCCGATGGCGCTATTAAGGGACCGGGGCCAGATCTGCGCATTGGGGGTCAAGGCAAACGTGGTCTAGGTGATGTGAGTTGTTAGTTCAAACACGTGGAAATGAGCACGTACACCGCCTGGAGTAGTTGGTAAGAAATTTAGCTGGGAGATTAAATCGAGTCACTCACCGATGACGAAGTTGAGGTTCTTCAGGGCGGCGAATTGAGTGGCCGTGATTCTGAGAAGACCGGTGGCAGAATCAGCTACTCCACCAGTTGCGCTCTGGTACTTGGTAAAAGCATTCGATGCAATATAAACGAGCGTAGTTCCGGTGTCGACGATTCCGGCAGTGGACGCCAGAATGCTGGTGGTTCCATCTATTGGGATTGCATAAATGACATGGAGCATATGAGGAGTGTCAATAGACGCACATGTGATCGACTGGTTGATGCCCCAGTAATCTTTGGCAGGAGATGCTATTGCAGCGTTAGATAAATGGCAATGCTCGGACGGTTGAATCCATACTCGATGTAATGGACCTTAAAATTTGTCGGTAAGTTGCCTCGAAAGATTATTGATTGCACTCACGTGAAGGTGATAGATCCAGTAAATTTCGTGCTATCAGTGCCACCGAAAGCAATCGAGCCATTGTTATCGTCGTCACTGGTAGCAGGCTCGAAGGAGATGCCGATCAGGTCGGAGGTGATAGTTCCCTGGCTGAAAAGATTGTCCGTGACAGTGGGGACGGTGGTCGAGCCGGTAACGGTGCTGTGGTGTTGTCAATATGGTTGAACCCAAGCTGAATGCAGATGGCGTACTCTTCAGTCAGATCTGTCGGGCCAACTCTATAAAATTATGTTAGCCACGATCTGCCTTGGTACCTGGTCGATCGTACCCCAAAATTCCGTCAACTGTTTATTTTGAGTTAACGAAAATGCTAGAGCTTCGAGGTGAAAGATATATATATACCTCCATCAAAGCCAGTCGATGTCGAAGCGACGCCGATTGATTGCTTGGGAATAACGAGGCCAGAAGCAAGGGTCACTTGATCGGTGAACTCGGTGCCTAAGCATAAATTCAGAGGATACGGCGATCAGTAACATAAGAAACGCACCTGAGAATGATCCTGGAGGTTTGATCGGCGATTAGATGTGATCCAAATGCTCATTCAGAATATTCACCAGACCCGTAACTAACCGACTGAGGAAGTGTTAGTTGAGAAGTATCAAGGGTGTGCCGAAGACCTTACCACAGCCTTCTTGGTGCTTGTCGATGTCGAGGTTGCCACATATTTCGTCCCGGCACCGACCCAAGTGTTCGAACTCCCGGTATCGACAATGAGGTTGTCTACAAAAAAAAATTGGAACGGGCTTGGCACTGGCTCATATCTTGGACTTACAGGTCGTAGCGGGGCTACCCACTCCGACAGAGGCCTGCGTTGATGTTAGATAAATTACCGAGAAAATGGAAAGAGAGCACGTACAATGTAGGATACAACCTGGTTGCTCACGGGCTCAGAGACGACTGCCCGGGCGTTCTTGGATGCACTGCGCGTCTTTGCGGCCTCGATGCGGGCCAAGTCTTTCTGGGCAATAGAACCGGTACCCGTGAAGTTGAAGCGCCGCGAAATGGGGAGGCTGATGAAGTTGTCCTCGACAAGGACAGGTCCTGCAGCAACGCGCAAAGCGAGCAGAATAGCCGGAAGCAAAGTGAGTGCGAGGACCATCTTGGAGTGCGGGGTGAACCTGAGTGAACCGGTGTCGTTGCATTCCTCGGCCTACCTTTTAAACTCCAGCTTCATCACTGGAGCCCTCGTGGACCGTTGTGGATCGAGCATCAGTCGAGACGACTGCCAAGTTGGTTGATTGTCTCTTCGGCTAGATAGCAAAAATAGAGCCTTATGGATCCATTATGAGGGAAGGAAGCATAGCGACTATATTCTGTTGATGCCGTGCATGTGCGACACAATGTGGCCACAGAAGTTTCCACTTCGATGGCAAATAAGCCTGTTCCGGTCGGTGAATATAGGCTCCAAACAGTTCAGGAGCTCCCCAATGCACCCAATCTCTTATCCCACTATCATCTCTGCTTGATTACTGAGGCGACCGCCAGTGTGATATGGCTCTGGTATTAATACGAAGCAAGGAAGTCTATTCTTGAGTCTAAAACTTGCCTGTTCGGGAATCACCGGCTGTTCGTCCATGTTGACCACAAGTTCTATGCGCCATGTTACCTCATCTTAAGTCCTAAACGCCGTGATATCAGGTCATATGTCGAATCTTCATGAGGTTAGACGAGAAATATTTCGGACTCAATTGCAACCCGTTACGAATATATTGGGAGATCACGCGATAATCGCACTTTCGAAGTTCGTAGTTGATCATAAAGAGAATAAATATAGCTCTCGCATCCTAGCGCAACGTCGTGGACGCCGACGACCCACATGCACGATTGGCCGATATTGTTACAATCATTCTGATAGTTTTTGACGTGTTTTCTTGAACCACATGAATCGTGTTATATCGTTGTTATTACTGTATTTCCACAGCCCACTCACGGCGTACTATACACTACAACTCTGCACGTTCCGAAAGGGGATCTAGTGGAGTATAATATATTATCCTGAGTCTTATCCCCCATGAGCACAGGTGGAGCTCCAACAGCACGATAAGATCCCAAAGGCAGGGGAGATAAGACTTCTACGTAAACTGGACTGTCCCGGATCGGACCTTCTGCGTCGAGAGCAGTAATGAACGCATGACGAAACAGCAAATTACCCGCTAATCTTCATTCGTCCTGTCCCATCTGTATTTTTGTGAACTTGGTCGGGTCTGAGCCGACTACCTTGACGAACGCATGGCGAAATAGGAAATTACCCGCTAATCTTCATTCGTCCTGTCCCATCCGTATTTTTGTGAACTTGGTCGGGTCTGAGTCGACTACCTTGGAACGAACGCATGGCGAAACAGCAGATTACCCGCTAATCTTCATTCGTCCTGTTTTCTGAACTTGGTCGGGTCTGAGCCGACAACCTTGGGCGCCACCATCGGTCCGATAACGACAAATGGCGTGCTGGCAACGCACAATCGTACGTGAGTTCAAATCAGTTCAGGTCCCTTTTAGAAGACATGGCTTGGAGAGGGTGCAGTGGGGACCGGGGTATTAGGTCCCTCGCATGACCCGTACGGCAGAGGTGCCCAAGAAATGATGCTGCTCGTACACCCATTTGAACATTTCTCGTCTTTCTTGACTGCTGATCAACGATATGAGCATGGTCCTGTCGGTCACGCACTCACTTGCATCACCGTCGGGCGACTGAGATCCACTTCGTTCGAAGAACGTGTCTCACCAGACATGAGCAGCTCAAAACGTTTTGGTCAAGTGCGGATTTAGCTTGGAAATGCGGCACCGGAGAAGAATCCGGCCACGCAGACGAGGACAACGAACATGTGCACAGAGACAACTGCGAGCAGCCTTCCAGCGGTTTCCAAGGATTTTTTCCCAGTGGCTCCGATCGCCGCTGATGGATTTCAGCGACGTCCGTCATGCATGACGAGGAGTAACGAGTAGGTCAATAATCTTGAGTGGCCTGCAACCTGCAACAACACTGTCACATTGAGTTGGACTGGCCGTGTAATCCTACCTACCTACCGCTGAGTTTCGAGTTTTCTGCGTTCCAGAAGTTGTTTTTGGATGTGTAAAGCGCGTGGTACAGTCATTTCGGACGTTGATCTCCGTGTCAGAGCAATGTCAGAGTCTATTAAAGTTTTGATGGGCGCCCGCGTCTCCGGAGATATCGGTATCCAGATATTCATAACCCAGTCCCAGGCTAATACTTGGTTCTTTCGGAAGCGTTCCTCGCAACATGTTCAATAGCTGTGGTTATGGCATCCATGCTGCTGAGGTTGGCAGTCATTGACCGGTTGGGTGATCAGGTGAGATGGAGGCGATAAAGCGGGTAGGGCCGACGAGCGGCACAGCCTGCTACCAATTAAAATGTCTTTTAACCTTGGATTTTTAGTTCTGTGACTCAGACACCGACCTGTCCAAGAGTTGAATATTCAAGTTGAAAACCACAACTTCATGGTAAGTACTACTTAATGGCACGGCTCAAAGTTCGCTCGGTCGCCGCTTGCGCGTCGACCAGCTCACATTGAGCCCTGGTGAACTATTACACAACCTGAGAGAGACATATTTCATTTAATTACCATTTGCAACTGTTTAAATCACTGTGAACCATGTTCTGCTAAGAAATGAGTAAATCCTATTCCCAGTGGATTCAACTTGGCACTGCTATAAATTCCATGAATTACTTACTGTAAAGTGATTTAATTGAGCGGCTCAAAGTTTCGCTCGGTTGCCACCAGCCTCGTAAATCACATATATGGTTTGAGAACCAAAGTGTGCAGAAATCAGATCTCACTGAATCCCAGTGGAAATGTTATGTACATGTTCTGGTTCAAAGTTTGATGGTCCGACTTCGAACTTGAGCGAGATGATAATCAGAATTGTATATCATCAGCCGGCAAAAGCGGCATGAGGGTCGGCCCGCACCCTTTTGGCAGAGAGAAAAGACGCTGACGCGAAAACTGCTGACGAAAATGTGATGCTCCGCCAAAAAGCGTTTGATGGGGCGCTATATAAGAACCTGTACCTAAAGGTAGCAGGAATGAGTTTGAGCGCTGGCGAACTTGAAGCAACGGCGTTGAGTATCAGAACGGTGAGATGAGCGAGGGCTTTCAAGCATTTGACAAGGGTACGGAACGCCTCCGAGTCTCGAAGATTGCAACAAGAGTCTTAAGACCGTATACGTAGACCGCAGCAAGAACGTAAACAAAGTCGCCGACGGAACCTAACAAGAAAAGTTCCAGCATGGAAGCGAGATACCCTAGATTGGCGGCAGATCTTCCAGCTAAGTGAGAAACGATAGACACCTTTGCATTTTAGAGCAAAGTTCGGGCCGAGGCCTTGCCGAGCGGCTCCACACGCCCCACTCAAGCCCCACCGCATATTGCAATGCGCGCAAACATATTGTTCTCGTCACCATCGTCCGAATAACGTTCTTGCTCGAAGTGCCGCGTCCCATCAAACATACCGCTGTCGAGCGCTGCATTCATACCCGCAACCGCCAACTCACGGTTGGTGGAAGGTGGAAGAGGGCCAAGCCCGATAATGTAAGCCGCAGCGGGACTAAGGCCTGAGCCATTCAATAGGATAATCTGCCATGTTTACTATGAGTAGAGTGAAGTACAGGTGTTGAAGTTCAAGTTGACACAGCTCCATGCGCAACGCGTACCGTCATATTGTGGAGAGACGAAAATAAGTGATGCCGCTCGGCAAGGCCTCGGCCCGAACTTTGCTCTAAAATGCAAAGGTGTCTATCGTTTCTCACTTAGCTGTCATGGCTGGATAAAACTGTGAAAGACGAGTGAGTAAGGTGCCTCGACACTCCCACTGAAAGTTCCACGCGTCACCAAAGTTGAACCCGCAAAGTTCCGCCATCAAAATTTTAAACCGGCGGAGTTGAAAACATCTTCGATGCATCCTTGCTCGAGGCTTGCTCGTAGCGCCTGGCTAATACACAAGAAATGAGCCAACCTTTTCATCCAAGGCAACCATATTCTTAAGACGACCAAGATAAATTTGGTACAGTAAACGAAGTGCCGCACTCTCATGTTCAAACTTGCGGATGTCTACAAGTAACAATGGTGGGGGAATTGGTCAGAGATCTCAGGTATATGTGAGACCGACATAAATTCTGTACAGTGAACAATGTGCCGCACTCTCATGTTCAACTTGCGGATGTCTACAATGGTCGTGAAATTGGTCATAGATCTCACTATGGTATATGCTGTTGATTCACCCACTTGCGGGCGTATTGAACAGCGGCGATGCCCTGCCGTTACACCGCCGGCCTGCCTATTTCCAACTCCCAAATGCCTTCGCACGGAGATGAAGTCCAGCAACTCAGAGATCCTATATGGATGTTTTACGTCTATATGTTTTATTTGGCTACCTGGGTGTGCCTTACATCTCGTCAATATGTGTCTGAATCTATTAGCATAACTATACCGTATACGACCTGGTCAATGGAGCGTCGGGATACTAGCCGGGATAATGGCATCCGCCTTCAGCTTCTCAACCTCCTCCTCCTCGTCTACTACCGACCCGCCCTTCTCGCCCACAGACGACGACCCCGACTCGACTTCCGCCGCCTTGCGTGCGCGCACAAGCCGGATATCGCGGTTGTGCAGGAACTGCACGATCACGACGAACATCGCCGCGAGGATGCCGAACGCCCAGGTCGTAGGGAACCCCTTGCGGAACGTCGGCCCGTCCGTCTGCAGGAAGATAGCGTTCGGGATACCTGGCGGTGTGTTAGCAGTCGGCATCATGATATCAGCGCAAAAAATGAAGACGTACCGGCGTTGAAGAAATAGAAGAACCCGTTCATCGCTGCAATCGTGATTGCCCGCTCCTCGGCGTTCCCGCTGCAGATTTCGTTCGCCCACGTCCAGTACACGCAAGCTGTGAAATATGAGCAATGTATTGGCAACCATATTTCAGGACGCTCACTCATATACTCGGCGGAGATGATGTAGAATCCAGCGAATCGAATTTTGGGATTAGATGGCCAGATGGCAAGAATGCCGTTCCCGGTCCACTGTACGAATACGAGCGGGAGCAGGATCCACCAGAAGCGGTTGCGCGTGATGTCTGAACCAAAACCCTGTCATATTTATTAGTTTCGATTTGAGAATACCGGGCAGGGACTGACGTAGAGGAAGACAGTAACAGCGCTGACTACTAGGCATCAGTAAATTATATTAACACGATGGGAGCGGTCGTACCCAAGTTCGCGGTGGCGGGGATAATGTTGCGCGAGTTGACCGAGTAGCCCATCGCCTCTGTAGGTTGATCAGTTCCCCGAATAAACCCACAAGGAGAGAACATACTCAGATAAATTCCGAAGTAGTTGTTCGCCTGGCACGAGCTACCATAGAAAATGTACGCCAGCACGAGCGTCTGTGCAAAATATTAGATCAGATGGCAGAACATGGGACTGTGCGCACATAAATACGCCAGCTGCTCAGGATGGGCTTGAACATCTGCCAGCTGAGCCGACCCGTAACCTCCACACGGCCGACATTCGCGGAGCGCTGCAGTGCGAGCTTGCGGTCGTCCTCGGAGATGTACCACACGCGACAGTTGGTGGGATAGTCGGGAAGTACGAAGAGGCAAAGGAACTATACGCAGTGTCAGACATCGCTGCTGATATGAAGGGAAGGAAACGTACGGCGACTGGTACAGACATGCATCCGCAGATGATGTAGAGCCATCTGAAATGGACGTAAGCGGAACACAAAGAAAAAGGAAACAAATACGCACCTCCACCCGGCGAGTCCCGCGTGGCCGTCGAGTGTGTCGTAGATAGCGGCTTGCATAAAGCCGCTACATGCCTGGCCAACGAAACCCGTCAAATGCCAGCTATCGAGGAATTAATATAAGTTCTATAGATGCGAACTGGAAACGTACATGGCGATACGCTTTGCAAGTTCGGCTGTTTGATTCGGCTAAATAAATGGCATGGAAAGGTAAATGAGCACCATGACGCACACTTGCTGTCTGAAATCACAAAGAAAATCAGGATGTGTGTTGAAGATGAACAAGAAACGTACACCAGGAACCAAGTAAGAAGATGATTACTGGCGAAAAGGCGCTCTCGAAGAACCCGACCATGAACCGGAAGAAATACATCTCCTGCGGGTTTTTCGCGCCAGCTTGTGCAAATCTGTCGCATATCGGTCTTAGTCAATCGGGATACTTTTTGTTCAGAGAGAACATACGTGAAGATGGTCCAACCTATTTCACAACAAAAGAGCCATATTGACGGGCGGACTTTGAGTGCGATGAGGGACGAAGGAAGTTGCTGTGCAGTGTTAGACGTTCGAAATAAAATAAGAATGGACCAGTCATACCATAATGGCGAATCCGATGAGATAACAGGCTGAGAAAGAGTCAGCCAGAATTCGAGCCGCGAATCAAGGACTTACTGGACATATATGTATACTCGTTAGCCTGGATGTGGAGGTCCTCCTTCATGCCCGACACATCTGGAAAAAATTAGGGTTGGACGCGTGAGAGACGCGTGGGTCATACATGCGTTAGCCAAGTTCGCCTGTAAAAGGGCGACAGTCAATCGGAGGAACACGAAGAGCAAAGAAACGGCCCACCTGATCAACATACTTCATGAACCACCCCAGCGACGCGACAAGCAGGATACCCAAGTCGAGCTTGCGTAGCAGGTGCCGCTCCTCGGGGGACTTGAGGTGCTGGTCCGAGTCCCACATGTAGTAGAGCAGCTTCCTCCCGAAGCTGACATTCTGGGGCGGCGGCGGCGACGCGAGCTCGGCGGCGGTCTTGTCTGAGCCGAATCCCATTGTGAATAGAGAACAAGTACAGGCTCTTGACTCTTTAATCGCGACGAGCTATGTAGTCGTACCGCATATTGAAATCGAGATAAGCCACTGATAGCGTTGCGGAGCGCTTGAGCCTGGAACGAGGGAGATAAAAAACCGCCGTCGGGCGAACCGCAAGGATTTGATAGTGCGGATAAAACTCGTCCCGAGATATCTATAATCCAATATCGCCGCGGCCGCGGCACCGCAGTAGGGCGGGCACTGGGCGTGCACAATACCAATAATATTTCACCGGGTCAAGACTCTCGCTCTTACCAACTCATACCATGGCACCCATAGCAGCCACAAAAGCAGATTATGCCGCCGTCCAGGCTGTCGCGCGCCCCAACCTCGTCAAGCAGCAGATGGAGGCGGGGCAGATCGCGCACTCGCTCGGCTTGCGCATCGTCCTGTCCACCGAAATCGCCCTTATGGCCCAGAGAGCCGGATACCACGCCCTGCTCATGAACCTCGAGCATTCCGCGACCGGATTGGAGACCGCGAGTGCTGTTAGCACCGCGTGTCTGAATGTCGGAATCACCCCAATGGTTGTGGTTCCAACAAATTCGCAAGAGTGGATCTCGCGCTCCCTCGATGCAGGTGGGATAGCTCAAACGCATATTTCGGAATTTGTACTGATGGGACATCTGCAGGCGCGCAGGCCGTCATTGTAAGTCGCGTAAACTTGCGCTAGACTCGGACGACACACCTCAATACTCATCTAGGTGCCCCACGTCGATACTGTCGCTGGCGCCCAATCCGTCGTCAATGCTGCGAAATATCCGCCCGTCGGGAAGCGCAGCATCACCATGGTATGTCTGCTCAAAAATCCGGCTGTCCGTACATACCGACTCCATCCTGCGCAGTTCAACGCAATAACCCAATACACAACCGGCCTGCACTTCGAAGCGATGGCCAAGGTTTCGAACGACACGACCCTCATCATGCCGATGATTGAGACACGAGAGGGCCTGCAGAATGTCAAGTGCGTTTAACTCACGACAGTATGCAGCTAATCACGCTAACTGAGCGCGCAGGGAGATCGCCGCAGTCGAGGGCATCGACGTCCTGCTTGTCGGATGTGGGGATCTGTGTGTAGAGTAAGTAATCCCGACCCGAAATTTGCGCGAAGACTTGCTTAAGGCTCGCAGTCTCGACATTCCGAACGACCACGACTCGCCGATCTTCCACGACGCCATCGCGCAGGTCGCTGCCGCTGCCGAAGCGGCCTCCACGCCCAACCACAAGGTCTTCGTTGGCCTCGGCGGACTCGAAGCGCGCCCAGAACTCATGGAGAAGTTCGTCAAGGAGCACGCTTGTATCCGGTCCGTGATATGCTCCAGATCGCAGATGGATTAACGTTTATCCGACTAGGTATTTGATGGCGGGCCGGGATATTGTGCATTTGTTCAGCGGGATGAAGGCGCAGGCGAAGAAGATGGAGGAGATGAATGAAAGAATACAGTCATAAGCATAGTCATTGTAAATTCTAGATTTCGTTTGGATATTTGAGCTATGGGCTGAATATTACTTTGCGAAAAAGTTCTGCGGTCTTCTGCGTAAAAGGAGGAACGACGAACGTTCGTGCCACAAATTGGCAGGCTTTCCTCTATCTGGGCTTGAAAGGGGCGGAAAAGGTATCGTCGCGTTTTGGTAAATATTATATATTGCACTGAGAGATGAGGGACTCTATACTACGTACCACTCTTAGTCTATGCCTCCGTCATTGTCACGGCAGCGACCATAGCATCACTTAAATCCCCACCCTGCCAAACTTTTTCCAGCACGCTCACGCCCGCCGCCTTCCCAGGGCCATATACATCCCTCATCAGCCCCAAGATGCCGTCGTCCCGCACCGCGCGCGCGCCGCGCTCCACGCCGACTGCGAGCGCCGACATGCCTGCGAGCGGGAGGAACTGCCAGACATACCCGAGCTGCGCGAGCTTCGCGGTGAACGCCTTGATCTCTTCATCTGCGGCATATTCAGGACAAAGACACACAGAAAGGAGAGGTAGGGACGCACCGGAGCCCTTGACGTCCGCCGCGAGATTGTACCCGAGCCACCTGTCAACCCCGCACTGCCGCTTCACCTCCGTCGCGTACTTCTCGAGGTCCGCGACGACCGTCGCTGGCGTCCTACCGCGGGACGGTTAGCGCGCGCGCACAACGTGGGTAGGAAGACCGACCTCGTCCAGAGCACGTCCGCGTACCGCGCACACGCGACGCTGCGCATGATCGCCGCATCGATGTTCCCCCGGTACCGGTACCAGCCCTCCCTGCTCCGCGGCGCCTCGCAGTCCCAAAACACCGTGATCCCCATCTCGCGCGCGGTGCGCGCAGCCTGCGCGACGGTCTGCCCGGCCGACTTGCTGGTGTACACAGCAAAGGCGTCGGCGTCCGCGCAGGCCGCGCGCACAGCCTCGTCGAATGTGGTCAGCGTCGCGGCGGCCACCCACGCGTCTTCAGTGTCACCCGGGGCGGACGCAGAGGTCGCGATGCTCGCGACGAGGGAGTCGGAGAGCGTCGGGTTCGTGCAGCCGAGGATGAAGGGTCGGTCGCGGGCGTCGATGGTGGAGGTGATGTAGCCGGCCGTCTCGGCGTCGGTGCGCTGGATGATCAGGCATTCAGAGCCTACATGCATGTCAGCGGTGGTGGCGGCGATGGGAAGGTCGGTTACCCATGACATCGAACTGGAACTTGAGGGCCAGAAGTCGGCTGACGAGCTCGCTGACGGGAACGAGGACGCGCCCGGCGGTTTTCGCGCCCGTCTTCTTGGTGCCTTGCAGATAATTTAGCGCCCCGTGTGTATGTTCCGTGATGGAGCTTACCGGGGACCTGATCGTCGAGGTGGATCGCGGCCGCGCCGGCCTCGACAAAGAGCTTCGCGAGTTTCATGTTCTGGAGCCAATCAATACTAGCGTACACAAAGTCGATTGAAATACACACAGCAGTCGCATTGCCGTGGCCCGTGTCGGCGTCTGCAATGAGCGGGACCATATAGTCCACGTCAGTGGCGCGCGGGTCGCCTTTATACTTGAGGAAGTTATTGCGGCGCGTGTGCAGCACCTGTGAACGGTAAAGCTGATTGATCTTCTTCGGGACTGGGCATTGGAGATCAGTTTGCGCATCGACGTGGCACTAGATCCAGAAACTCGCCTGTATCGTAGCTAGAAGTGCTGTCAGCGGGGAAGATAAATATGAATAGCCGAACTCACGTATAGTCGGCCATGTCGGCACCGAATTCATCCGTAGGATTGTCGGTGAGTGAGCATACCGCGCCTGCAAGTGCCAAAATTAGGGCTGCGACGTATACTGAGGAAGTGAGATACCAGACACGTAGATCGTATCGTACCCGAGGTCCGCCATGAGGTGGCTAGTAATGACATCCAAGGCACCGATAGTGACCGACGCAGTCTTGGCCTGCTGATGCTTTGCGAAGACTTGGCGAAGTTTGCGGCCTTGAATAGAAGACGCGAGCCACGCGGGCAGCGGGTCTCTGAGAGACGCGACGAGCTCTGGAGAGAACTGTGAGTAAACCTCGAGTAAATGCAGAGAAATGCATTAACCTGCAGAATACGGCCGATGGAAAATAGCCTGTTCCGGGGAGTCCCACCACGCCTGGATGGCTTCAGGCGAGTTCCATTCGTCCAGGAAGGCTTGCTGGGCTTGCATTTCCACTGAAGAGAACAGAGACAGAGGCCAGGGATTCCAATTTCAAGAAGTAGCTTTGTCGACATCCAGACCACATCCAAAAGATAGCGAGAGATAGCGAGATTTTTTTTGAAATTGGCGGAGGGCTGATAGGAAGAACGTTAGCTCTAGATACCGCGGCCGCGGCCAGTATATGCAATTGCAGGAGGCCGTCGGAGTAAACTGTAAAGGAGAGTGAATCTCACGTTCGAAGTCTCCCACTGTCTGCTGCACGGTATATCCGGCTTCTCTGTCCTTTTCCTTCCGCAATGGCGACCGAGCGAACTCCCCTCGTTCCCAAAACGCCCGCCGAGGCCACCCGCTATGATTTTGCGCTGTTAATGACTGGCATTTGGAGGTCCGTTGACGTTATCGACAAGTTGGGTTACGTATGGACCAGTGCCTGATTCCCACCCCTACAGTCTTACCTTCATCTCGAGTCTCGATGCAACGATTGTCGCGACGCTCATTAGCACCATTGGATCCTCACTGGAGTCCATGCAGCTCAGTTCTTGGATCGGGACCTCGTATCTGCTCTCGCTCTGTGCTTTCACCCCGCTATATGGTCGATTAGCGAATATCATTGGTCGGAGGCCCAGCATTCTGTTCGCGGGCACTGTTTTTGGGGTGGGTACGATTATGTGTGGGTTCGCGCAGAATATGTACGCTTTTATTTATTTTTACCGCGAAAAATTAATTAATTCGACTCTAGGCCTCAGCTTATCGCATGCCGGGCCCTTGCTGGGATTGGGGGCGGCGGAATGACTGTGGTCGGATCCGTTATCGTGTCTGACTCTGTTCCCCTCAAAAGCCGGGGGCTCTACCAAGGATGTTGGTATTTCATCGCAGAGATCATCCTTATCCTAATTTTCCTGCAGTCGCGAACCTCCTCTTTGGACTTGGCGGTGCTATTGGTGCGCCTCTGGGCGGGTGGCTCGGAGACACCATCGGCTGGCGCGCCGCATTCCTGTTCCAGTCGCCATTTCTGACCTTTGGGCTTTTGCTGCTCTTCCTCAAAGTCCGGGAGCCCGCGTTGGTTCTCGCTGCCGCAGGCACTAGCATCACCGCAAAACTCAAGCGAATCGATTACGCTGGGTCGGCTAGCCTCGTGTTGACGCTTTTGACTTTCCTGGTTGGGATGAACTTCAAAACCACTGCTTCGTACGAGTGGGAGGACCCTCATGTCTGGGGATTTTTAACCGCCGCGTGAGTTTAATTCTCCAAGAATCTTCGTATCCTCATTATCGTAGTGTTGTTTCGGCCTGCTCGTTCCTTCTAATCGAGCTCAAGTTTGCCGCCGAGCCCATCTTGCCCATGAGCATGTTGAAACGCGTAAAAACATCTCGTTGACTTTTGGAATCCACTGACGGCCAAATTCGCAGAGAACCCCCGGCTTCGTAGCACTCGTAAGTCGATGGTTTAAAAATAACGTCCAGATCTGGATATTTGTTAGCACAACTTCCTTCTCGCAGTACTGTCCTTCTCCACCGTGTACAATACTCCTTTGTACTTCACCGCGGCCCGGCTGCGCACCTCCGCCAACGCCGGCGCACATCTCATCCCGAACTCGGTCTGCGTCGCGATCGGTTCGCTCTTCGCCGGGTGGTACATGCGCAAGACTGGCCGCTACTGGAAGCTCCAGGCCCTCGCCGGGCTGTGCATCGTCGCAGCGAACTTTATCCTCGCTTCCTGGTCAATCTCGTTCAACCTCTTACCGTCTCTCGTTTCTGACGTCCACTAGGAATCCGAACACCCCGGAATGGGTCCTCTACACGACACTGATGCCCTCGGTGTGTCCGTGAAATGCACTCACGATCCCTGCTCATACGCCTTCAGGGCTTCGGCTTCGCGACAACGCTGACCACGACGCTGCTCGCGCTCTTCGCGAGCGTGCCGCGCGACGACATCCCGCTCGCGACCGGCCGTGCGTTCCTTCCCCCTGCCTATTACATTCTCTCACGTTCCACCGCAGTATCGTACCTCTTCCGCACCTCAGGCCAAGTCCTCGGCGTTTCCCTCTCCGCAGCCCTCACGCAGACGCTCCTCGCGCGCAACCTCCGCGCCCGCATCGCCGACCCCGACGTACGCGTCGCCCCTCTTTATTTCTTAACACTCACACTCCGCAGATAATCGCCAAGATCCTCGCGTCGACGGCGTACATCCACACCCTGCCCGCGGACCTGCAGCACCAGGCCGCGACGAGCTGGGCGCTTGCGCTTCGCGTCGTGTTTTATTGCCAGATTGCGAGTCTTTCGCTTGTATTTTGGTTTTGGTGCTAATTGTGAGTGACGATAGGTGCTTGCGATGAGTTTGTTCCTGTCGTCGCTGCCCATCGAGGAGAACGCGTTGCCGGATACGGTTGGGGCGGCGCCGGTGAAACCCGCGGCGCGCGATGCAGAGGCGGTTAGGGAGGAGTGACAAGGCGTATTCTAGATTTCGCAGTGTCGTCCGTCAGATAGAAAGGATCTACTTTCGTATAGCAGATCCGAGTCTAGTGTGCAAAATTAGGCTTGCAGGGAACCCTGCCACTGACAAGCGCTATAGTTGAACCGATTCTGACTTTGTTCGGACAAGGGGCAAATTGGAGGTTTCACAGAATGTTGAGGTTTCGTTCAACCAGGACAACTATGAAGCGCTGGACTGCCTGTGGGTCCTCGAACGGCCGCCTCGAGCTTCCTGTTCTGATATGCAATGACGCTGCACTCCGCGTCTGGGCTTGGCCGTGAATTTGAGAACCGCCATTGCTTGACATCCAAGTTTCGTTCATTTGAGTGGTTAGGCGAAGTGGCTGCGTGCTTGGCGCAGGAACGCGTCTCCGGGGAACCGAGGGACCGTCGACACCGTTGAGAGCAGAAACATTACTGGTGGTGTTGGGAGCAACTGCTCGACCAAGAGCCGGGAGGGTGACAGCATTGAAATCGCCGATGGCGTTGGGAGCCGGCGGAGGATGTAAAAGACGGGATGGAAATTCCGGGGAGAGGGAGAGAGCCCTGAGACCTAGCGGGCGAGGGGTGGGAGACACAGGGAGGAAGGTCGATGGATTGGAATCCTGGGATAACTGAAGAGCAAGCTGGTAGTCTGACAGTTCTTGTTCTTGGCGTGTACGAGGTTGGTCTTGTATCTCCAGAGGAATATCCAGGCTTGAGGATCTGAGACCGAGCGCACGATCCAGCTGTCGATCCAGCTGTCTGCCTTCCTCAGCTACTCTCGCACTCTCGCTGACTCGGTAGGCATCCAGGGCGCGAAACGGGGCCATGACGAAGTCCTGAGCATCATCATAGGATGTGAAGGCAGGCTCCGCTGGCTCTGCTAGTGCTAGTTGGCGTTTCTTGATTAACCTACGTCGCTCTTCTTCGTGTGGTCGTAGCTTGCATGGTCCTACTGCGATGCAATGCTTGCGGCACATTAGACGACTACAGGCGCCATCGATCCTATGCAATGAACATCCAGGTGCGGAGCACTTTTGGGGTGCCGTCGCCGAGGAGCCTTGAGGTGTTGTGAAGTACCTTGAGGAGGGGCCGCGACGGGAGTTGCCAATACAAGGTTGCTGGTCTCAGGAGAAAAGCGATAAAACCACGGTTGCTTGTCAGGGTGTAGAGTACTATTCCCACACTTGAAGGAGGAGTTTCAGTAAAGGCGGGCACGGAGATGAAGAGAATAGATACCCTAAGGAACGACGACCTAGGAGCTTTTTCGCCGACAGCCACCTGCACGACAAGATAGTTGCCGCAATGAGGACAGCACTGGTTGTGGGGGTTTCTCGGATGGGACATGGCGGGATGACGCGGCACAAGAGGGAGGGAGCGCGAGGGAACGCGTCGGAGGAGGAGAGAGGGGACACGGTCACGCAATGCCTGTGTTTGCCATCATCAACTTGCTTTGCTTTATTTGGTGCAGCCGTTGACAAGCGGTCCGAGTCAGTCTACCTGTCTACCTTCATTTTTTCAGTTCCTGATTAACACGGAAAGTGGAGGTAGGCAATTCAAACGACATGCGGAGGAGTGACCAGGAGAAAGAAGAAAAAAGGCCAATAAATCAATTTAAACTCTACCGACTCTACCAGTGTTCTCCCTTAAGGCCTTATTAAGGGTAGCGATTCAAGTTAAGGCCTTAAGTCTTAATTAAGGGCTAATTAAGGGTGTCAATTTAAGCGTATTTAAGACCTAAATTTTATTTTTTTGCCACAATTTTAGCAGTGAAGAAATGCTCTACTCCTCGTCATAATCACTCCCGAGCCTTCTAGGTCCCCATCATCCAGTTCTTCATCGGAATGTTCAGCCCCTAGCAACTCCATCAACCGCTCCTCCTCGGTAAAAGCCCTGCGCGAATGGGGTTGAGGCGGCTTTGCAATGGTCCCACCGAAAAGGCGAGACACTGGCAGTGCGCAGGGTAGCCATCTCACTGATTTTCCGGGCGCCAGAGGTTCTGGGAACTCGAGTGGGTTGTCATCGGTAAATGAAGCCGGCCTCAACGTGCTCGCTGCGAATTGACGGTGAGTCTCGACACAGCCCAGACAGTAGGCCCTGTGGTGAGATAGGTTTTGCATGTCCTCCTCATGAAAGAAGTCCCAGGCTCGGCCTTTAGCTTTCCCCATTGCACAGAGAGCCACGATGGGAGAGAGAGATGGAAAAATGGCGATCAAAATTATGTAATGCGATCATTTAAGCCTTAATTAAGGCTTCAGAAGACGAGGAAGCGCCGCCTTACGTCGGCACAGACCTTGCTTGCTAGTTCACAGATTATGTGAGCGAAATCAAGACGTTGCTTCCTCGGCGAATAGCCTACAATATATATATAGTTCTCCAACAGTCTCAACTAAATCATCGAGTCTCTTTTCAAACATTGCTACTAATAGTTATTGATCAACTTAGAATACATTGAGCAGAATCCTGAGGGGTCTCGGTTCAATTGAACTGCGTATTGGCGGGACAACATACTCTAAACAGGGCGTCCCTTTTTTTGCGGGACTATCCGGGCCTGTTTGCTGGATTTTGCGTTTGCGTGGGGTGGTAGTGGTCGTCGGGGATTTTGAGGCAAGGACCAAAATACAGAGATTTCGATGTCAGCTGTATAGGTGTCACGTCCTGTGGCTTCGTTGCCCCCAGACATGACACCTGCAAAGGACGGGCTTTAAATCTGGGATGGATTTACCGAATATACAGGTCACAGGGACAACGTACTGGTGGATATAGCAACTCCACCGACTGGGGCCTCAGCCTGTTCAACCTGTATATTGCACCTTCTCAGAGCTCCCAGAAGCCATACGTCTGCTTCAGGATTTCAACAGTGAGTTGTTCATAAAGAGCCATGATCCAATGTTATTGGCAGAGGATGATAGACTGGAGGCTCTGAATGAGCAGATTAAGAGATTGTGGGAAGAGATGCTGGCGTGCGGGCAGAGCCGAGAGCAGAGCAGATGGTAGAGCAGCTTCAGGCCGAAGCGTCGACCTCGTAGATCAAGCGTAGATAACGATTTGATTTGATTACAAAGATGCGGCAAAAAGCGGGATCAGTGATTCCGGAACAATGGGTTGGTGAAAAAGTGAGGCCATTATGAGTGTGGAGAGACCTTGACAAGCAAGGTAATTCCTCCGTCCTCTTAAGCCCTTAACTTAAATAGAAATTAACCCTTAATTCTAATTAACCCTTAACCCTTAGGGAGAACACTGGGTCACTCTACCGCCGGGGACTGAATAATGTACATTTTTTTCGAAACAAGCACCTCAGGTGTACGAAACCTCTTAACCAGGGCTTGGTGCGACCTTCTAGGTGCTCCAGATTGGCTCCAGATACGTGAGGCCAGCAATTGAAGCTCCGACATGTGGCGGCCGAGTTGCCGGCGGTATTGATGGCGGTGTGTTTGCCGGTATTTCCAACTCCCAAACTTCCTGAACCATTTACAGTAATTTCTTCATTTCAAACCAGCGAAGAGACAGCGGGTATTTTTGCTAAGGGTTACATTGGAGTCGGAGAGTAACCTCTTTTTCGGCTGATGGCGGCTGCTATATTCAATCTCCGACAGCCGGCGATCATCGATGTGTGACATTAGCGTGACTCGCAAGTGGCCGCCTCCTTTCTTTGTGCTGTGCCACTGCCCTCGTCTACCTCAAGTCTGCGAGACGCGTCAGACGCGTGAAGCTCGTTGTGAGCAGACGTCGTCTATTCACCTACCCATAGTGATTAGTCTCTTGCAGCGTAGATTGCCGAATGGCAGACAATTTGCTCCCAGACGAGATCATCTCCGAGATCCTCTCACCCGCGTTGAAAGTCTCCGACGACGTCTTTTCTGACACCTCCCGTGTATCACCTTTTGCGACCTACTCAGAATCCAGCTCGGCCTATCTCCTCGTTTGCAAGGCATGGCTTCGTGTCGCCACTCCTCTCTTATACAATGTTGTCATCCTCCGCTCAAAGGCTCAGGCTCATGCTCTCGGTCGGGCGCTCTCGAAAAACGCGGACCTGGGTCGGTTTATCAAGAAGTTGCGGGTCGAAGGTGGATACGGGCCCTCGATGGGTATTGTTCTGAAATGCTCGCCCAACATCTCCGACCTCTTCCTCTCATTTGAGATCTGGGCCGCGGATAGCACCGTTGGGCTCTGCAAAGGCCTTCCTCTCATAAATCCGATGCGTGTTATAGTTCGAGATGTGAATTACAAGATGTTGAAGAACAAGATGGTCTCGAACCTCGTGAGCGCTCTGACAGAATCAATCTCCAAATGGGACCATTTAGTACGTCTATCCGCAGCATATCTCATCAAATGCTGAATATCGGCAGTCCATCTTCGATCTCCCATATTTCGCCGGCCAATCTGACAGGGCCACTAAGATTGTTCAGGCCTTGGCAAAATCGCGACGTCTGCGAACAGTGGTGGTCCCCCTACCTCACTGTGTCTCTTGGATCTATTCTGCACTCAAGGAATGCCCTCTGGAAGTCATCCAGATCAAAATGCCGGTCGGTCCGGAAATATTGCAACCAGACAGTCTTACCCCAGCCTGCAAGGCCTTGATCAAGTTTAAAGAAGTAGGGTCAGTTTCCAATTCACTCCCCTCCTTTTTATTTTTTATCGTTTATATTCAGGTTGAACGTCGAGCCACAGGATTCTGGCCAACCCGGTGCCTCTGACCCCCCTCTGTCTCTAAATCCCTCATTCGCCCCCATGAATGCCGCTTCGAAGGAGGTTAAGGAAAGCATTTGGAAGCGGATCTTATATTTCGCAATGTCCGTTCCACAACTGGAACAAAATTTTGAACAGAAAATACCTCCCAGAATCCCACTGCTATTGGCGTCGAAAACCTTTAACGTGCGTATCCTGGCCATTGGATGCAGTCGTTAATTCAACCTGGCTCTTATAGCGACTCGCACTGCCGTACTTTTATACCCATATCATGGTGAAGGACCGGGCGGCCGTTTCGAAGTTCTTGGCTATCCTGAAACAGAATCCTGCCCTCGCCCCGCAGGTTCGCAGTATCTATGGGAATCCATATCCCGAGTATCCCTATCCATCGTATCACGCGGGGTTCAAGGATGATTCTAACACCGATTTAGTGGTAGCGCTTCTCTCCCAGACGACTAGGCTGGTGCGACTGTGCGGCTGGTCCGCCGAGCAGTGCAAAGCTTATCTCCTTAACATGGAAACGGAGCTTCCCTGGAATGCCTTTGAGGCGATTGCTACATCTTCAGGTTCTACACTGAGAGAATTCTCTCGACGAATCGAAAGATCCAACGGACCATCGACAACAATATTCAACAAATTGACGGCACTTCGGACCTTAGATTGGAAATCTTCTACCACCTTTGATTGCGACTTGGAAGACGCACCGTTTGCCGGTCTACCCAACTTGGAACAAATAAGAATTTGGAGTCTAGACCCTTCCTTTTTGGCTCTTCTATCTCTCATGAAGTACGTAGACCTATATAACCGCATTTATTTTCTAAAATGAGAACAGGTTACCATCCCTCCGGCGTGTTATGTTCTCCGCGAACACTACACATCCCGAGTCTTTTTTGGAGACGCATGGAAGCAAATTAATCGAGCTCGAGATCCCACGTTACACTATCTACGAGTCGAAGCTCAAGTTATTCGAAGTTTGCCCAAATCTCAGCGCCCTATTGCTTGTACGTCCAAATAAATCTCTTCTCTCAGTTTAGAACGCTCACCGTGACCAGGATGACCTTCCCCACCCGGATAATTTTCGTTCACCTCAAATTGCCCCTTCGCTGGTAAAGATTACCTTTGGCCTGCGTTACTGGCCCAATCTGTACGTATATGCTTGTAGAATCTGCGTATTCCTGCTCAATCTTTTGCCAAAAGGAACAAGGAGGTAATAGACGAATGGGACACGTTCTTCATCAGGTTTGAGCCTAAATGCTTCCCCTGCTTGCGCGAAATCGAAGTCAAGTGTTGCGAGTGGCCCACAAACGAGCGAGTATTTGTTTAGCAGCAAGTATTTTTCAGAGTTCGTGCTTATGAGATATTATCCAGACGCGAAATAGCCAAGAGCTGCTGGGTGCGGTGGGCCGAGCTTCTGCTGAAGGACGACATTAATCTGACGGACAAGAACGGGAAGAAATGGCGGCTGAGGTTGAAAATGAGGTAGTTATGTAATTAACAAGTTCGGCTGTGTTGGATGGAAATATTGGATCCCAACTATGTGTTTCCCGTGAAGGATCGAGTACTGTTGCAGAGTGAGTAATGCGGGGAGACAAGGTCAGAAAAAAAAGTATGTAGAACTGGGTAGCGGTAAAATCAATCCAGTTCAAACTGCCGCGGATCAATCCGCTTCCAGTGAACTTGAACATTCCGATGTTCTCCGGCTTGGCACTCTTTATGCTCGCACTAGGCAGGTCGGCATCCAACGAGGAACAACAAGTGTGAATCACTCAATTACATGTCTCTAAGTATGTGCGCTTAAATAAGTGCCTGTCCGATAAATGCTGAATGAAAGTAACCAAAAGAAAAGAGTGGAGGTGGTGGGACAGGCAGCGCTCATGCCCATAAAATAAATAAAACGGCCGCAGATAATAGGGCCGCGGGCCCGGTCGTCCAGCGCGGGGAAGCTGAGTTGGTGCCACTGGGCGTCGCTGAAGCGGAAGCGGAAGCGGCGCTGCCCTTCGCAGAGGTGGCTTGCGCAGCGACTTTTTGCCTGCACGGGGGTGAGTCGCGGTCCAAGACGCGCAACGAGGTGTATGACTTACGTGTTAGCCAAACCCGCAGACGAATGAGCTGCCGACGACGCGGACGCAGACGCGCTCGGAGCCGAGCCGCTCTTGGCGTCGAGGATATTCTTCTTAGCGTCGAGGATATCCGCGACCGCGTTGACGGCGCCGGTGTTGCTCGCGGCGTTCATGTACGAGGCGTTGTTGCCCATCAGCTGCGCGAGGGAGACGAGGTTCCATTTGTTCTGCTGCATCACCGGGTACGCCGCGACGAATGAGGCGACGGACTGGTCCGTAAGCTCGTGCTCGAGGATGATGAGCCCGGGGCTCTTCGGTCCTGTGAGCCACTGGGTCATGGATGCGTTGATCGCTCCGGGCGTCGTTCCCGTCGACTCGCCAAGACTCCAGTCTTCCGTGCTGGAAGAACGGTCGGTGGCAATTCAGGTCAAGCATAGGAGAAAACATACTCTTGGTTCCAGATTATAGTTGTCAGGCCGAACACCTCCTGCGCAATCGCAGTGGTTCGCCTGTCGCTGTCTGTGAATAAATCAGAAGGTGGACTTGAAGGCACCGGTAGAATATCTACCGCCGTACGGAGGCTGAGAAAATATCAGAATCACGCCTCAACCAAGAAAGGGACATAACACACCCGCCAGAATTTCGGGATGCGTCCACCCGTCGAGTTGTGAATAACCTCCATCGTCCAGCCGATCTGCAGCCGACGTGAATGAAATAACGAAACCGCAAAACGGTGCCTCTCGTACCTCGGCCACAACCTGAAGGTTGCTCTGGGTCGTCATGTGCGGGTGGGTCCAGGTGTGAACTGCAATATCATCGCCCTGGTCGAAGGTCTTCTGGAACTCTTCCGGGTACCAGATGATATTGCTCCCGATCATGAAGTGGGTCGCGGGTTGATTTTGCGATTGTAAGAACGATAGCAGGGCGTCCGAGGCCTTCGGGAACATCAAAACAACAGCGAAAAATGATAGGACAGGGCGTACCGGTTGTGGTCCATCGTCGAAGGAGATGCCCAGGTAACCTGAAATAAAGTCTAAGCACAACTTGGTCTACGAGAATTATCATAGAACGAACCATCGGGCGCGTCCCAGATGTCTCCTGGAATTCTGCATCCATAGGTTGCGGAGCAGATTTCCGGGCTGTTAGGATCGGAGCCTGGAACAAGTTCAACGAATATCGATATGTGTTGTATTTGACAAAAGCAACAAACCCTGCGGGTAGATGGGATTTTGGTCCGGGATGTTGGTTGCAACGGGGATATTGGGGATGGCGCCGCGCGCGATTGCGTCGTTCAAAGCCGCTGTCCATTCGGCCGGCATGGCTTTCACGTCAGGAGCTCCGGGAGGACCAGGAGGGTATGCGTTTTGCCACTCTGATAAAATAAATAAATAAATGGCTGGTCTACCCGTGGACACTGAAATTACACCCACCGTCTGAACCTATGGCAGCATATGTCACACCGTCTGTGGCGCCCCCACGTTTGAATAAGGAGTGAACTACGGGCTCGGATCGAGAAAAGTCGCGTCTGGATAAAGATAAGGACGAACCAGGGTGGTCGTCGCGGTGATACCAAGTGCTGGGGAGCCGTTTAGCACTGTTGTGCGAGTGGGTGTGAGCATGACGCTCGTGGATGGATCCGGCTGAAACGAGGGGAAGGAGGAGCAGCGCCAGTGACAGCATAACAGAAAAAAGAGAGGGGATGGAACCAAATAAAATCCAATCGAGGCCGTCGCGTACACATTATATGTTCAGATCTATTCAGATCCACGCGGCCGTCTTCATTCGTATTTTTGATCGGAATATAACTCCCTCTGATTTGGAGAACGACGCACCACTAAATCGCTTGGGACAAACTTGGGATGAACGCTTCCTCCCGGGCACAGCACTGCACAACAGCAGTGCCCCAGCACTCGCCGCCACTCGCCCCCCGTTTCTTCAAGGTCAGTAAAATTGCAAGGAACACCACTTCCGCCTTGAGGACCGAGGTAAGCAGATTATCCGCACCCGAATCAATAGATTTACACATCTGTCTCCATATACGGAGATGCCGGCGAGCGAAGTGTCTTCTTTTGTGTTTGAGGCTGTGGCACAAGCTTGGCATCGCGCCCACTGTGAATTTGGGAATTTGAGTGTTCAAACCACCGCTCAACTGGAGAGGCGCCGAACACTCCATATTTCTCTTCTGTGTGCGGTGTTGCCTTGCAAACTTGAAGGTGCGTCGATAGGGTACACCTAAATAAATTCAGATTTGATTTGGGCAGAGCGAATGTTCAATGCTGGCTTGAATGAGCTCGACAATGCATGGGCAACCGGCCTTCACCGGTCACCGGCCATCTCTAATCCTTGGCATGTCGATCAAAAAGTTCCGACGGAGAAAAAAAGCAAGCTGTTTTCTGCTGTTTTCTTTGCCCCGCCTGAACTTAGCGGAACTTTTGTAACCAGTCGTTAGCGAAAACTTGGATCAATCGGTAGCGGTGGTGACTCGCATGTCAAAAGAAACTTGCCACCATGTTCGCTTCTCGATGGATGCGCACGGCTGAGCTTTAAGTTAATCGAGGTTAATTGTGGTAATAATCTTCAATGGGGACCTCGAGCGGATCGTAGGATTGGATTTCTTTGGCACGGGTTCGGGAGTCAGCCTCAGTCTGCAATGGATTACGAGGCTCTACGGCAGCATCCGAGTTGGCGATGCTTGACGACGAATTTGACTGACCGGTCGGCCCAGTACGGCCGTGCCAAGATATGCGCGCGTCGATGCGCGTGGGTCGACGCGGCCTTAACTCCCCGATCTTTGATTTTTAATAACAAAAGCACTGAGCCAACCAGAGCCAACCCTGATCCGGGACAAAAAAAAACTCACCTTCTCGGAGGAGGAGGAGAATTGCCGGCGCGGTTCCAAGTAATATATCGGATATTCATGCAATCCACCCTGAGAGGAACTTTCTAATTGGTCGGAGCGTACCTCGATCGAAGCGTTCCGCAAGGACCGTACAACAATGATCGATAATATACTGGAGCCTGTCCACTCATTTGAGAGTGAGGTGATGAGTTTGCATGCGTAGGAGCGAGGAAGTATTAATATTGGTGGAGTGTGGCCCTTTGAAACTCGAGATGTCATTTGGTCTCAAGAACATCATTCGGCAGAGCCATATGAGTACTAATGAAGGTGGTCAGCTCGGTCTCCGGAAACAGGAAACTAATGTCGTGGGCGGCCTTCTTTCTACTCGTCCGTGTCAAGCAAAAGGTGTTCATACGTTGATATGGGGAGAGTCCCAAATCCTGGAATGCGCCCTCTTTCAGAGGTTGCTTTCAAGTGGTGGTCGCGGGGAATCCGACTCGGAGGGCATCATTCCGCCATTACGCGCAGTCGTCTCTTGGGACGAGTTTTTGGTCCTGAGTCGGCGGATTGAGCAGAGCCTTCAAACGTTTTGCATGCAAGCGGTGTGGTGATGAGAAGGTGTAACAAGGCACTCCAGGGCACGATACAGATCGCAAAGGACATAGCGGTTCGGAACAGAATTCGTGATGCCATGTCACATGAGAGCCAAACATCGCGTCAACATCGCGTCCGTCATCTCTACATAGTACATCGATCGAACTTCCTTTCTGGTCACATATGGTAGTTATTATAATGTAGCCAAATTTCACGGTGGTATAAATTGGAGTAAATAGGCTCACTGCTGCCATGACCCCAAACTGGCGAGAGCAAGACTTGGAGATTCTGCTACTAGTAGCCGCGGCCTGGCCCCAGTTATTTCATGTTCCATGATTACACTGGTCGGATTATGGTGCAGGTCTGAAGATGATAAGATGCGAGATTGGCAAGACGCCTTATAGAACTCTGCCAGTGGAATCCGGCGATGTTTGTAATCAATTTTACTATGCACCAGATTGTGGCCAATGTTGGAGCAGGGCGAGCGCGCCCAAGACACATAGAGGCCGCAGGGAATGGGGGCGTTGATGGTGCATGGAGGCCGTAACCAAATGTGCTATTGTTTAGCTTGGCTGTATAACTACTAGGTTGGTACCCTAACAATGAATTTCGAGAAAGTATCGAGTTCAAGTTTATATCTAAATGGCACGGCCACACTGGCCAGAATATTCTTCATTCGTCCGTTACCGTCTGTCGGAAAAATCCTAGTCGGGTTTGATCGTCGTTGAACGCGTTCCATGCCGTTACATGGTCACATGGTTTTAGGTGGCTTCCAACGCACAGGTTAGAATCCTCCAACCACTTCAAAGCCACATCGTGAGTTCCAAGCTCTGCCATGGACCAAGGGGGCTATTGAGCCTTGCGACTGCTTCTGTGGCTCTTAAACCCAACCAGGTAGGCAGATAGTATTCGGGGTTAGTATTCCCAATCCATTTCATACAATAATCAGAAAGAACGATTGAAATATATATATTGCAATTATTGCTACTACAGTACTAATTTAATACATACGATGGGCGGGCAAATCAAGTCTGAGGAACGAAAAAGATCAGCGCGGTAGATAAAATGAGTAAACAATTGCCGTACCCAAACCACCGTAGGCAACGTAGAAAGACATTCAAGATCAGCGAGGCCGGATAGATGAAGAACGGTGTGTCACCAACGAGCTGCGAGTGGGTCAGGACGAGATTGGAGACGAAAGTGTGACAAATGGCGTACTTGGGTGGCGAGTGGAAAGAGTCAACTAAATGAAAGACATCAGTGAGATCAATCGTCGGGACAGAGCAGACAAACCTCGAGAGGACGAGACGAGACGTTAGGGGATGGTGGGGGGAAGAAAGGAAGAGAGGTGGGGTTGCGGTGTCACGCAGTGGGGGTTTATGTAGTACGTGCTCCAAACCATGACATCATCACTCCACCTCACCCAAAGTGTCCAATCTTTGGGGGAAGGATAGTATGCATTGTATTGTTGATTGTATTGATGAGGATATGTACCTACGACTGATAGCTAAGTGAGAAACGATAGACACCTTTGCATTTAAGAGCAAAGTTCAGGCCGAGGCCTTGCCGAGCGGTATCATTTATTTTCGTCTCTTTCTATCTCCACAATATGACGGTACGCGCTGCGCATGGAGCTGTGGAGCTGTTGATATAAGGTCTCAACAATCCTTCAACTCAACACCCGTACTTCACTCTACTGATAGTAAACATGGCAGACTATCCCTATAATTTGAATGGCTCAGGCCTTAGTCCCGCTGCGGCTTACATTCTCAGGCTCGGCCCTCTTCCACCTTCTACCAACTGTGAGGTGGTAGTTGCAGGTATGAATGCGGTGCTCGACAGCGGTATGTTTGATGAGACGCGGCACTTCGAGCAAGAGCGTTATTCCGACGATGATGACGAGAATAAATATGTTTACGCGCATTGCAATGTGCGGTGAGGCTTGAGTGGGGCGTGTGGAGCCACTCGGCAAGGCCTCAGCCTGACCTTTGCTCTAAAATGCAAAGGTGTCTATTGTTTCTCACTTAGCTGGAATAATGTAGATTAAATGTATTACCCGTCTTCCTTGGCCTCAAAAAATGATAATTGGTGCTACACACCTTCAGACGGCATGGGACAGCTTCGAACTTGCATCAAGCCTTCGCACGGCTTGGGACTGGTTCAAAGTCCACCCGCGTTGCCTTCGAAGCACTCCGAAGCCGTCCCAACGCCGCATGCTGTACCATGCCGTTGCATGCTGACAGCCTTTTTTCCGACATCGTCTCAACAAGTGTAACCTCTGGCTCCGCGCCGCCAGCCCGATCCACCAAGAATCGATATTCGACTATGAAATCCCGAGGACCGTATCGCCTGTCGTCTTCATCGCATGATTCACATCCAGTCGCCGGCTCTGACCGGTCCCCGTCAAGATGAAGGTTCACATCGGACAGCCGCACCAAAGACGGGAGCAGGACATCACGGATTAGTGCCGCGAGTTTTTTCGCCGAGAAAATCTTCGTGGCGGACTCTCGGTCGTCCGGCCACACATCTTGGTGCGCCCGGACACATAGGTATTCGAGACGCGTGAGGGCCGCGAAGCTGGTGCAGTATTCGCGCTAAGCGGTAGGAGTCAGCGATGAAAACAACAGTCTGTTCAAATAAAGACACGTACAATCCTCCCTTCGAGGGTAACATCCAAGTGCGTGATGTTCGGGAACGCCGAAACTAGGCGATCTAGCCACTGCGAGGACAGTTGGCGAGGGTACCTCGTGGGGATGTAATTGTCGACCTCACACACATTCAATCGTGTCACTGTCCGCCCAACATTCGGTGGAAAAATGGTTGGCACAGACAGCAGGTCGTCATGTCCGTTGTCAGAGCGGGGAAATAAAACGAATAAATGCTCCAACTCGCGCGCGCGGGAAGCTATGGCTGCGCAATTTAAGAGGGACCCTGTGAAGACTCTAAGGTGGGGAAGATATGCAGCCACCTCCACTTCCGTGGGGATACGCATGTCCTTTATACAGAGTGTGACATGCGTCAGTTCTGGGTGTCCACGGAGGAAGGGCAAAAAGTCCGCGCTAGGGGTGTGGGCAAAACTCCTGGTATCTACGGCAAACTCGAGCGATGTGAGAGCAGGAAGGCGCATCTCGTTTATGGTCGTTATCATCTCGGCGTAGGCGTCCCAGGTAGAACCGTCGAGAGGGCTCTGGTCACGTCGCCAGTCCCACAAAAACAACGTCAATTTGAAGGCGTGTAGAAGCCTGGGCGACGACAACGGAATCGTCTTCAGCGCTGCGCTAAATGCGCTCCACAATACAGGCCAAGTTGTGTTGTAGTCTGCACGACGAGTTAATGATGCGAATACTGGGGAATTGGAATAGAAGGAAACGAACCTTTGTCTACCATATCACCAAGCGTCCAGGTCACCTCAAGCTTCTCCAGATTGGGAATAAGAACGAACTAGATCGGGTTTTTTCAACATAGATTTCAGTTGGGGTGAAAGAAATCACACATACATCGAAGGACGCGTCGCTTCTGCATCGGACTGATATTTCCTTGAGATTCGGGAAGCAGCCGGGCTTTTGGAGGATGACCGCAAGTTCATCGATGCCTGACTCCAAGTTCCAAGCGAGCGTCCGCAGCGCTGACCCACACATGGACCGCCCATCCTCTGGAGCGAGGTAAAGATTCATCAAGGCGGCATGGTACTCCTGCGGCTCGAGCTGGTCTTCCTTGGCATGGAGCCAGCTGCAGACCCTGGGGAAGACAAGCCTCCGGATGAGCGTCGCTGTATGAGGCTTGAACGGGGAGGTGTGTGTCTGGCTGAAACTTTTGATGAGCCGGATAGATTGCGACTCGGTCAACGAGGGGATTATCATATTGTAGAGAAGCGGTGAAAATAGGGCGTATAATGCATGTGAGACGGCACAGAGGCTTGCAACGGAGTTTCGTTTGGACAACGCGGCCACCATGGCCCATAGTTCTGGTGGGACTTCCGGAATTTGTCCCGAGAAGATTGCCTGGCTGGAACTGGAAACCTGGACGGACGCGGCTGACTCCGGACTGGATTCGTCGCAGTTGGGTCGTTGGATCTCCTTCTGGCAATTGATGTGTTCAGCTGTGGGTGGTGAATGCAGTCTATGTGAGCTCACCTTCGGTACCTGCATGGCTGCGATGATGAAAGGGGAGGAAAAGGATAAAGGATAGGGGCTCGTGTGACTCGCTGAAAATCTGAGTCGGCACCGTCCTACTCAACCCTGACTAAGTAGTCAGGCCGATTTAGCACTTTTCTCTACTGTACAGAAGGAGAGAATGCATAATAAGACTTGTGTTACTTAAATATTCCCCGATTTTTCGACATGTCCACACCACCTTCAAGCAAGTTCAAATACTGTATTGGAATTTCTACGTACATTTTTCAACCCAACTCCATTTTTTTAGGGGGAGGGAGGGGGGAGGCCAATCACCAGTTTCTCAACCTTCACATTCTGCCTTGACATTCAAAAATGATTTTTTCACCAATGGGACTTGAGTACAGTGCTCATGTTCGGATCAGATGTCCGATTCAGCCGATTTCCGAATCGAGTCACAAAAGCCCCTATTCTGTTCCTCTTCCATATGGAAGTCTCGCCGGTACGCACCGATGGCTTTCATGCACCACCCACCATTGAACACATAGTTTTCCAGGAGAATATCAAAGGATCCGACCGCGACGACTCCGAATCGGAGTCAGACACAGATAGTACTCTCCGCCAGTTCGTTCAGGTTTCCAGTTCCACCCAGCCAATTTTTTTGAGAAAAATTCCGGAAGTCCCACCCGAACTATGGGTGATGATGACAGCCTTGTCCAAACTTTGTTCCAAGCCTCTGCGTTGTCTCACACGGATTCTACGCGCTGTTTTCACCGCTTCTCTACAACATGATGACCGAGCCCCCGTTGACAAATTCGCAATCTATCTGTCGTGCCCGAGATCGGGAGCTTTTGCCAGCAAGTCGAGCTCGAGGCTTGTAGTGCCTGCCGCCTTGCGGAATCTTTACCTCGCTCCAGAGGATGGGCGGCCCATGTGTGCGTCAGCGTTGCGGACGCTCGCTTGGAACTTGGAGCCAGGCACTGATGAGCTTGCGACCATCTCTAAAAGCCCGGCTGTTTCCCGAATCTCAAGGAAACATCAATCCAATGCAGAAGCGACGCGTCCTTCGATGTATATGCCTTTTTCTTTTTGCCCGAACCCAATTCATGTTGAAAATATCCGATTTAGTTCGTCCATATTCTTAATATGTAGAAGCTTGAAGTGTCTTGGACGCTTGGTTATGAAAAGAGAAGGTTCGTTTCTCTCTGTGCCGTACTCACTTCATTAAATCGTCAACATTATAGACTACACGACTTGGCCTGTATTGTTGGGCGCATTCAGCGCGGCACTGAAGACCATTCCGTCGTTGTCGCCCCTTCTCCACGCCCTCAAATTAAAGCTATACCTGCACGACCGGCGCCATGCCCAGACGGATTTTTCGTCCTTTCTCCGCGGGCACCCACAACTCAGGCACGTTAACCTCGACGTGAAGGACATGCGCATCCTCACGGAAACGGAGGTGCCTGTATATCTACCCCGCCTCAGAGTATTCACGGGTTCTTCATACGTTTCGCAGCCATCGCGGCTCGCGCCCGCGAGTTGGAGCATTTATTCATTTTATTCCCCCATTCCAACGACGAACAGGACGATGTGCCAACCCTTTTCCCACCGAATGTTGGGCCCACGGTATCGTGGTTGAATGTGTGGGAAATCGACAGCTACGGTCCCACGAGGTACCCCGAACAACTGTCCCAGCAGTAGGCCAGCTAGTTTCGGCATTCCCGAACATCCGCACTCGGATGTTACCCTCGAAGGGAGGATTGTATGTGTCTTTATTTGAACAGACTGTTATTTTATTGCTGACTGCTACCCTTTAGCGCGAATACTGCACCAGCTTCGCGGCCCTCACGCATCTCGAATACCTGTGTGTCCGGGCGCACTAAGATGTGTGGCCAGCGGACCGAAAGTCCGCCACGACGATTTTCTCCCGGAAAAAACTCGCGGCGCTGATCCGCGATACCCTGCTCCCGTCTTTGGTGCGGCTGTCCGATGTGCGCTTTCATCTTCGCGGGAACCGGTCAGGCCCGGCGACTGAGTTGTGCGACGAGAACAACAGGCGATACGGACCTCCGGATTTCTTGGTGGAATATCGATTCCGGGTGGATCGGGCTGGACGTACGGAGCCACTTGTTGAGAAGAAGGACATGGATGTATGACGAATAAATTGGGCAAGTGCTGCGACCATTTGGCTGGTGTACACACTTGGAATCGATACTTTAAATCAATCTGTTGGTTGGTTACTGGTGGTGGCCAATCCCCTTGTCCCGAGACATTTTCTCGAAATCAAGTTAGAGTACTAATCTCGTAATTATACAGCAGGGAGAAAAAGCTAAACACTGATATGAGTGCAAAGTCATCCCTGGTCAAAGGTGATCCACGATATTGGTTGGATCAATATGAAAGGCCGCAACAGCGGCCTTCGTGGCTGCCTCCATATCCAGCTTGTTGATTTCCTCCTGCAACCGCTGCCTGCTTTTTAGTAGCTCTTTCGCAACTTCCTTCCACTGCATCAATTTCCCCTCCTCGCCCACCTCAACTGGCACCAATTTCCCACCGACTTTTCGGATCTTTCCGTCTACGATTACCATCTCCACATCGCGCACGGAGGCGTGCTGGACAATAGCCGCCACTGGATCGTGTTCGGCGGCGCACACCATCGCGGGACTTTCACCGTCAAAGACAACAAGATCCGCGAGCTTTCCGACCGCAATGCTGCCGATCTCAGTGCCCATCCCCACCGCACGCGCGCCCATGATGGTCCCGAGATTGTACGCGTCCTCAACCGTATTGCTGATTACCCGCGGGACCTTACCGACCTCGACGAAAGCCTGGTTGTGCGTCCCGCGCGCGTTCTGGAGAGCGAGGCGCATCTGCGAGAGGATATCGCCCGAGTTGTTGCTGTGGCAGTCGATACCGAGCGACGCGACCTTGTGCATGTCGGGGCGGAAGCAGACCGAGAGGCCGATTGCCGTCTGGAGCTCCGTTTCAGGTGTGGATGAAATGTGCGCATTCGCGGCCGTGAGCTGGATCGCGTCCTCCGGCAGCGCGCCATTGGCGTGCGAGAACAGAATGTCGTCTTTGAGGAGACCGTATGAGCTCAGAAGGCCAACGAGAGAATTATTTCCTGGCGAGGGGATGAAGAATTAAAGCGCTGAGGGGTATATAAGGCATACCGAAAATGGCGTTCCGGACGTAGTGCGATGTAATGAGTTTGATGCCTAGGCTACGAACCTGCTCGTATAACCCAATTACCATATCTTTCGGAAGGAAGAACCCATCAAAGGCAAATCCCAATCGTACACGACCGTCTCCGAAAGGCTGCTTTGCCGCAAGATCAACAAGCTGCGACTGCACCCAATCAGGCATGAGCGAACCGGCCATCTCGAAGGGGGCCCAAGAGGTGATACGACTAGTTGGACAGTAGCAGAAATATGAACGGATTCCCGAGGAAACTGTGGCCGAGATTGCAGACGAAGCTAGGTTTTCAAACTCAGAGAAATAATTGGCAACGACAACAGACTTCCTCTCACAGTGCTCAGCCGAGTAATTCATGTGGGCGTGGTCGACTAGCATCGTAGTTCCCGCGTCTATAGCTTCCATGCAGCCGCCTAATTCACCCCAAAAAATATCCTTTGGTGTGAACATTGAGGATGTGAAGTTGCCTTTCGATATTTGAGCATCATATTTAGGTACCGGGGATAGAGTCTGACCTTTGGGCATATAATCAAGCAACAAATCGTTCGCGTGTCTTCCTTTCAACTGTGTCTGCCAGACATGGTGATGGGTGTCGACAAACCCGGGCGATATGATCTTGCCTGTGCAGTCAATGACGGTTGTGTTGGGCGACGGTGCGGAGATGGAAGGCCCGATCTCGGTGATTTTGTTGCCCAGGACAAGCAAGTCTGCTTTGAGAGGTGTTACATGGTCTTGCTCGTCGTGAATGAGGAGGGTTCCGTTTCGAAGGAGGATGGAAGATGTCATCAAGAGATAGATATCAACAATGTCAATATCTCTCAAGAGGCGTGTATTATAGCAACCCAGACGGATAAATTATGTTGTAGCGCCCGAGACGGCGGCCTACGCGTACAGCATGCCGAGTTCCGTGATCGCATTACTCATCAACACCGCGTAATAGCAAATAAATACTTCGTACGTACCTACAAGATCTCGTTATGAGCGCCTCCAGGGAAGCCTGCCAGTGGGAATTGGGTTGAACCACGAATTGAACCAGTGTTTGACTGTGTTATTTGATGCCATCAGCTCCGGTTGAAACCAGCAGTTTTGAGTCTATTCGCAGCTAGCAGAAGTCGTTTAATTTTATATAGTTCTATTTGATGGGCATTTATATATCTGCCGAACTTTCACTCGGAAATTATTATGGGACTGTTGCAAAGCATTGTTCAGAGAATCATACATAGCATTTTTGAGCAGGTTAAATTCCAAGTGCCTCCTGCTCGACACGTCACCTCCGAGCAGCAGGCACAACAAGTGAATCAATCAATTATATGTCTCTAAGTATATACAATGAAACGGGTGCCTGTACGATAAATGATGAATGAATGTAACCAAAAGAAAAGAGTGCAGGTGGTGGGACAGGCAGCGAGCGCTCATGCCCATAAAATAAATAAGACGGCGGTAGATAATATCGCGACAGGACCGGTTGCCCAACGCGGGGACGCCGAATTGGACCCAGTGGTCCCAGTGGTCGGTGTCGCCGACGCAGATGCGCTGACCTTCGCGGAGGTGGCTTGGGCCGCGATTTTTTGCCTGCACAAGGGTGAGCTGCGGTTCAAGACGAGCGACTGTGGTGCCTTACGTGTTAGTGTTAGCAGAACCAGCATACGCTGCCCCCGCCGAAGATGGGGACACAGACGCGCTCGGACCTGCGGCGCTCTTCGCGTCGAGGATATCCGCAATCGCATTGACGGGGCCGGTGCTGCTCGCGGCGTTTATGTACGACGCGTTGTTCCCCATCAACTGCGCGAGGGACACCGTGTTCCAGTTGTTCTGCCGCATCACCGGGTACGCTGCGACGAACGAGGCGACGGACTGGTCCGACAGCTCGTGCTCAAGGATGATGAGCCCGGGGCTCTTGGATCCTGTGAGCCACTGGGTCATGGACGAGTTAATCGCCGCAGCCGTAGTTCCCCCCGAAGTGAGACTCCAGTCTGCAGTGCTGAGAAGAACGGTCAGTGGGTGGGTATGGAGGGTAAAAAAGGGGAAACGTACTCTTGGTTCCAGATGATTGTTGTCAAGCCGAATACCTCTTTCGCAATCGCCGTGGTTCTCACGTCGCTGTCTGTTAATAGATGAGAAGGGGAACCTGCAGGATCAGATGAAAAATCTACCGCCATACGGAGGCTAGTAAAGTCAGAATAAAGAAGCTTGAACAAGAATGGAATATAACACACCCGCCAGAATTTCGGGATACGGCCACCCGTCGAGTTGTGGATTATCTCAATCGTCCAGCCCAACTACGGTCGATATAAATCACAAAGTGGGCAACACCGAACTGTGCCTCGTACCTCGGCCACAACCTGAAGGTTGGTTTGGGTTGTCATATGGGGGTGAGTCCACGTGTGAACTGCGATATCATCACCCTGGGCGAAGGTCTTTTGGAACTCGTCCGGGTACCAAACGATGTTGCTCCCGATCATGAAATGGGTCGCAGGTTGGTTGTTCGTTTGCAGGAACGAAAGGAGGGCGTCTGAGGCCTTCGGGAACATTAGAAGCTGATTAAAAGGAAACCAACGCCAGACTCGTACCGGTTGTGGCCCGTCGTCGAATGAGATTCCCACGTGGCCTATGAAAGAGTTTTAGCAGGAGTTTATCTAGGAGAACCTCGATAGAACCAACCATCGGGCGCGTCCCAAATATCTCCCGCAATCCTGCATTTGTAGGTTGCGGAGCAGATTTCCGGGCTATTGGGATCAGAGCCTGCGGCAAGTTCAATGAATGGGAAACTGTATCGATTTAAGCCACAAACCAGCCGGGTAAACCGGATTGTCGTTCGGGACGTTGGTTGCAACGGGAATATCGGGGATGGCGCCCCGGGCGATTGCGGCGTTCAAGGCCGCGGTCCATTCGGCCGGCATAGCGTTGACGTCGGGTACTGCGGGAGGACCAGGAGGATAGGCGTTTGTCCACGCTAATGAAAAATAAATAACTGGGCTGCCCGCGGGCACTGAAGTTGTACGCACCGTCTGAACCTATGGCAGCATACGCTACACCGTCCGTCGCGGCGCCACGCTTAAATAAAGAGTGAACTAAGGGCTCGGAATGAGAATAATCGCGCCTGAAAACTGGAAGACAACACGAACCAGGGTGATCATCGCGATGATACCAAGTGCTGGGGAGGCGTTTAACACTGTTGTGCGAGTGGTGAGCATGACGTTGGTGCACGGAGGCAGCTGAAAGGAGCGGGAGGAGGAGGAAGGTCAGAGCCAGCATAGCAGAAAAAAGAGAGGGGGGGGGAACGAAATAAGTTGCAAGTTGAGGCCGAACGCGAATATAAATGTCTTCACAAGACGGTATCTTTGATCCGCATTTTGATTCTATTCTTAGTACCACATGTCATTTTTTTCTGAACTGCTTCTGTTAAACGTGTCCTGCCAGCGCATAGCACCAACAGCGATACTCAAGTCCCTCCCAACATCTACCCCACATTTCTCCCAGGTGAGTGAAGAGCAGTGCGGACAGGTGCGGACAGAAACAAATCACAGACATAATCTCCGCATGCCTCCACACGCGCATTGATGTGGATCAGTAGATTTGTCTACTCTGTATATACGGAGATGCCGGTGAGTGGCAGTGTCGTCGTCGCGTTTGAAGCTGTAGCTTCACCTTGGCATAGCGCCTACTAAATTTAGAAGTTTGAGTTAGCTCGTGTTTTTTTAAAACTTGGGTTTTGGCTCAACTGCAAAGCCCCCGGAGACGATAAAAACCCTGTATTTCTTTCTCCAGACCCAGAAGGTACGTCGGTAGGCAGCCCCAACTGAATTTAGATTTGAGCGGATGGGGAGTTGTCTGACGTTGTCCCGGCGGATACTCGATTCGGGATCTTGTGTCGACATTCGTACGTATCCCGGGGCCAATCCTGGCCAATCGGGGTGGTGGCGCGCCCGACGAGATGCGAATGATTGGCGGCCTGCCGCACAAGCCGCACAAGCCGCACTGCTGACGGTTACAAGCAAGCGATGGATACCACCAGAGGGCCGAGGCAAGCCCGAGTTGGTAAGAAGATCTTGATACTTCAAATTGGGCTACGGTCCGAGGGATCCTCAAGGCCTCAATGTGGGATCTCCGCTGGGGGAACGTATAAACTGAGCGGTAACATTTAGTAGGGACAACCCTTTGGTGGGCATGAACGTATCGTGGGACTGCACTTCCGCAGATCCGCATTGCAATTATTTAATTACGCACTGTGCCAATGTTAGTGTTTGCGACGGTTAAATGGAACGAGAGTCTCCATGCCATGAGACAGCTGCACGCCGTCGGAGGGGTGATGGGCCGGGACGGGTCAACTCTGTGGCATCGACAGTAAGCAACATTCGTGTAAATATTACGCGATGGTTAACATTAAATTGGAACGAGGTCAAAGTCTCCGCGGTCGGAGGGTCATACCTACATGTAAACATTATACCATGGTTAAATTGGAACAGTTCACGCGGTCGGAGTGCAGCGCCGGGGAGCGTCGGGTAGCCGACCGGACACGGCATCGACGCTACTACCCGATACTTGTGACCGAGAAATGACAAAAGCCCAATAAATAAATAAAATCACTCACAGCGAAAAAGCCCATCTCAAGAACACTCCCGAGCATAAGTTATGCCCTTCGCGACATTCGTGCCGGCAGCCGGCGCACGCGTCGTGTTTAGTCGAGATCGGCGCAGAAACAGTCTGGGTAGGAAATCAGAGAGAGAGATTGCGTGGAGGAGTATATTGGGCACCGACGGGGAGGAGAAGGATGAGGCGACGGGAGGGATGGACAAGGAGAGGAATATCCAACCCCCCCCCCCCAAAAAAAAAGAAAGAAAAAAACACTCACAGCGAAGAAAAAGAATCTCATATACTTTATGCCCTTCGTGATGTTCGTGCCGGCAGCCGACGCAGGCCTGGGGAGGTGTCGTGTTTAGTCGAGATCGACGCTGAGAAGGTGACCGCAGTCTGGATAGGAAATTAAAGAGGAGGATTGCGTGTGGGGGTATATTGGGCACCGACGGGGAGGGGACGGATGAGGCGAACGAGGAGGGGAATTGCAGTAGTGCAAATAGAACGAAAACCGAAAAACTCAAAAGAAAGAAAGAAAACAGGGCCTTTACCTTCACCGCCGAGACCCCGCCCCTGCACCCGACATCTTTCCCGCTGGTCGCTCTCAGATAGATCTGTACCACGAGCTCCACGAGCTCCACGAGCCTTGAGTTTGCATCGTTCCCCGCCATGTCGTCAGATCTGCGAGGGCGGGGTGCACGGACACGAGGAAAGGCGCGAGGACGTACGTGCCCAGGCGAGAACGGTAGCCGATGAACGCGCGTGAATTTGCCTGTACAGGCAGAGCACGACATCTCCTCGCGCGACATCAAAGGCGATGAATGAACACAATCGTGTTTGCCTCGTTAATCTCCGTGCCGGGTCTACTGAATTTTGACGCTCGGTCCAGGAGACACTTGGATGTTCGGTATCCGCATATCCGTGAGATCTAAGCTAAGACGAGCTAATCAGGATTCCTCGTCTCAGCAAGGATCCTCTCCAGATAGGCAATCCTGGGACCTGGGTTCCTGGGTTCGGCAATTTGAGTGAGCCCGCGATGAGTTTTCGAAGATTTATTTTAGTGGACGCGTCCGAATGCACCCTCTTGAAGCTCGAGACATCAGGAATCTAGGTATCGGTCCTTCCTTCCCTGTCGATGGATCTATTGAATTTTGATGCTCGGTATAGGAGATCCGTTTCACTAGTTCATGGATTATTCAGACTAGTTCAGGGCCTTCGTCGATGGATTCGTTTCAGCTAGTAGAATTTCACTGTGGGCGCGTAGGTTCGGCGATTCGAGATTTGTCTTGGTGCTGCGACGCTTCTGAGAAACTGGAGATACCATGGTGCAAGAATACTGTCCACCGCGAGGAACACAAAGTCGTCTGGCAAGTATCAGCGAAGGTGGTAAGCCTCGAAGGTCCGATTCCATTTGCCATTATAAATAACTTGGTTTACGTACTCGACACTCGCGAGAACGTCGACCTTTCCCTTTTCTTCCCATCCACTGCGTCCTCGGAAATTCCGCTGCGGGGGTTGGTTTGGGGCTATACTTGATACCGCCTAGCGCCTATGGCACTCCTAGATCTTCACGATGTCGAATCACCGCAGTACCGAAGCCACTGACCGAGCTTGAAGCCGTCAGGATTCTGGTCCATTTTAACTAGACTCGAGCTCAGGCTTTCCGCGAGGAGTCTAGATCTTGCTGGAAGAGTATTAACTCGAAGACGGTCCTCGAAAATTCCAAATAGGAAGTCTTAACATGGCTACATAAGCATCCGCTATTAGCCTATAGCTTGATGCATCCAGCCGCGATCGAATGAACAGGCATTAGTGCCTGTCTCGAGGTATCTCGATGAAACTCACGGGGGTCGAAGGGGATTGTTATCAGAAAGTACGTCTGTGCGCTACCTGTCGACTCCATAATTCGAATATAGGTTTTTTTTTACCTCGTGCCATTCCATTCCCTCACTTTGAGGCCAAAAAAAGGGACGAGTTCACTCGCAAAGCAGATGGAAGCGAAATACCCCTGGTTACAAGGGGCGGCCACGGCATCCCTGTCTCGCAACGGAGAGCGGGTAAAATGGGCGCAGTCACACGTGACAGCTGGAAATGAGCGCGGGAAATGACAGGCGCAGATAAGTTTTGCAGTGCCGTTGTCCGATTGATTATCTCTCTCTCTCTCCTCCTCCTCTTTTCCCCTCCCGCCCCCCACTCTCCTTCCCCTTACTCTGACGATGCTCGTCCGACTCGTCACCGCCGCCCTCTCGGCAACCCTCGCCCACGCGCATCTCGCGCCGTGGCACAAGGGCATGTACTGCCTGAATGTGCGTTTTGGTCGCCATAATTCGTACTATAATCTCATCGAATCTAGGGCAACACTGGCTCCATCGACTACAACACCGACGACGTTGTCCACCCGCTTTACCAGCTGACCAAGGACCAGTGGTGGTGTGCGTCGCCCTTGTTCCTCGCAAAAATACCTAGAGTCTGACCTCGGATGCGATAGTCCACCACTACAACAACGTGGATCAGTTCCCCCCGGCTGAGGGTGATTTCATTGAGCTGTCAGTCCGCTAGACATGCCCATGAGTCGTTGTTGATTCTAATCACTCGCATCTCCCTTCAGCCCGGCCGGCGGGTCCTTCACTGTCGAGATTGGGTCCAACCGCGGCGAGACCTCCCTCTCTTTCAATGGCGAGTTCGCCAGCGACTGGCCTGATGGTCAAAACTACCCCGACGATTATGTGCGTCTTGTTCCCCTATTCTTATTGTCTGTAGCCCCCAACTGAAAACTTTCTTGGCTTAGAACGTCGACACATGCATCACGTCGCCGAATAGTACGTCCTTTTTGCGGGACTTAAAAGCGAAGGGCATCTAACGTCGAGTCTCTAGTGCACACGCAAAACCAGTCGCGCGCCGCCGGCACTGCTTTTGCCATTGCGTACACTGTACGCCTCCTTTTACTCGGTATGCAAATCAGAGGGGCTGATCGGTCTTTCTCCGTGTAGTCCGATATCACGAAAGTAACGGAAGACAACCTCGCGGTGTTCACTGTGCGCTACCAGTGCGTATATGGCTTCTTTTTTCTTACTGTCTGCTCACCCGATTCATCTTTAGCACGCCATGGAAGCGCCTGACGAGTTACGACGTACCTGCGGACATGCCCGCATGCCCTGCAGGCGGATGTATCTGTGCTGTGCGTCACATTCGTCTTGCTCATACTCATTTACTTGTACTGACTTGTCTTTCTCCAGTGGGGTTGGGTACGATGATCTTCTCCCTCCTATTCTCTTGTGCTGACCCTCCGTTCCACTTCGTATTACAGGTCCCCAACGGGTACGTCTCTCCACGTCTGTAACCATGCCTTGCTGATCAACGACTTGCAGTTGTGGCCAGCCCAACATGTACCACCTGCCCTACCGCTGCATGGTGACGGGCGCCACTTCAACGACGCCCGTCGGCACCGCGAAGCCGCCGGTTTGGTGTGAGAACAACCCCGGCGGGTGCACCTCGGTACGTCTCTCTCTCTTCTCCCTTCCCCCCTCCTGTACGCTGACAAATACACAGGGTCCCAAGCAGATGATCTACTGGAACCAAGCCGACGGCAACAACATCGAGGTCGACGGCTGGGACGCCAACGGCGACCCGAAGAGCCCGGCCTACAACGCCAAGTGCGGCTTCCCCGACGGTGCGTGTCCATTTCACGTTCCCATCCAATCAATGCACGACCTCTCACTGACGTCGCGTTCCCCAGGCGCGCAGAACGACATCTTCACGGGCAAGGCCTCGAGCTCTAGCTCCCCCTCCTCCCCCTCTTCCTCCTCCTCCTCTTCGAAGTCGTCCTCGGCCTCGTCCGGGAGCTCGGGCTCAACTGGGAGCTCCGACTCCACCGGAAGCTCCGAGTCTACCGGGAGCTCCGCCTCTACCAGCAGCAACGACACCACGAACAAGGCCGTGGTCGCGAGCAGCAGCAGCAGCGCGACTAGCTCCCGCGCGTCCGCGTCCGCTGCACCGCCGACGTGCAAGAAGCGCAAGGCGCGCCGCGCAGCGGCCGAGGCGCGCGCGGGCGCCGCGATGCACAGACGGCGCAGCGCGCACACGTTCTGAGCGGGCTTGCCTTGCTCCCACTCCTCCGCCTCCTGACATGAATTCCCCTCTCTTCCCCTTCCCTCTCTCAGCCCACGACCGGATCGCACCTAGATTCTTTCTGCCATACGCATACCCACACTCGTTCACTCATTCACTCACTCACTCTCTCTTTGGATTCGCTTCCCCGGCGCCCTGCACTAGGGCGCCTATACCCGCCGCTGCGTGCAGCGTCCCTGCCTACAAGCTTGCTTGCGTTCACGTTCTCCTGTTGTGTTGCCTAGCCAATACTCTTACCTCGTTGGCCAGCCCACACTTACGATTCCCCCACATACGCCATGTGTACATGCTGGAGCTAGATTCCATCGCCTTTTGTTGTTGTTGTTGTATCGTGAATTCCACTTGGGTTCTCTTGTTTGTCGTCTCAACAATCTGTGCGTCGATGATGCACGAGCAGTCGCCCAAGACGGGCGGGCACGGGATTTTTAAGGTCGTGAATTCGGATTCGGCTGTCTAGGATGTAGTTCTAGGGCTACACGGATGGAGGAAAGGTACTTTTAGCGATTAGGATACTTGAGTGGGGTCGTGGGGATCCGGACGTGCATGAGTGGGGGTGGTTTATGTGAGGGGGTGAGTGGGTGAGTATCGTAAGGATGCTCGTCGTACGGGGGAAGACACGCGTACGTATAGGGGGAGATGAGAGAGATCCGTGGGAGGGAAGGCGGATGATGTGTACGCAGGCAGGGAGGGGGAGGAGCTCCGCGCCTAAACGTACTTCGCGAACAGCGGGATGAGCGACTGCGCGAGCGTGTAGCTGAACACGAGTTTCGGGCCCACGACGAGGATCTGCGGGGGGCGTTAACGTGTTAGTCGTCTTCTGGACAAGGGGCGGCGCTAGGTACCTTCGGCGTGAGGCCCTTGAAGAACGCGCCCATGCCCTCGTTCCGCACGAGCTCGCGCACGACGGTGAACCCGGGGACCTTGGACTCGAAGTTCGCGTTTTGGATACGCGTCTTGACGGTGTCGAGCGGCGCGGCGATGGTGATGGAGGCGACTGCGCCCGCGATAGACGCGATGAAGTTCTGCGTCCACGTCGCCTTGGAGTAGTCCGTCACGCCGAGCACGTACTCTTTCGTCACCGCGGATGCACCGAAGAGCTGCGGGCAGGAGGAAACTTGGTTACTAGAGGATAGCGGAGGGGAGGAAGAGGACTAACGGCAAAGCTCCCGGGGGCATTGCGAGCCATGGTCCAGCCCCAGCCTCGGTAGAGCGTCGTGCCCTCCTCGAGGAAGATGCGCACGACACCGCGGCCGCGGAACGCCTCTGGGTTTACCTGGCGCTTGATCTTCAGCGCGTCAAGCGGGAGCAGGACCTGTCCTGGGGGTCAGCAGACGCATTCACGGCTACAGATAATTATTTTCCACGCACGACTTCGCCGATACCGGTCAGACTGCGGTGGGCGCCCTCAGCGTACGTCTCGTGCAGGCGGGGTGCGCACGCACCTGCCGGCCGAAGCCTGCATCATCATCTTGCCCTTGCGCTCGCCGAAGGTATTGTTGAACTGCGGCTTGTAGTGCTTGTTGATGAGGTCGTTGAACCACGGCTGCCCGCCAAATTTGTACACACGCTGAGCGACCTTGTACCCCGCGGCGTACCCCAGCCCAGGGAACAGCGAGAGGAACTTTTTGGGAATGGACGCAGTGGCGTGGTCCCGGAAGATGATGGGCCCAGCAGTGCCAAAGGAGATCTAGGTATTCGATTCTTTAAAAAAAGAGTTATTGGTCGTATGACGTGCTCGTACCTTGGCCTTGTTGCTCATCAACCGCTTTGCGACTGTGTCCACGGGGTGGAATATCAGCAGCTCCGCGATGCCTTGCAATCGCGTCCATTAGACAGATATTTCGGTATGAAAATGTTTGTTCCCAAGTACCGGATGCTCCCGATCCTAGAACCCTAGCAGTCCCAGACTCCTTGCCTTTACCAGAGGGGGGCGGCGACATTTTAGATGGGGGGAGGAGGGAGGGAGGAGGAGAGGAAAGGCGTGAGTGAGGGAATTAGGAAAGACGGAGATCCAATGGCGAATTTGGAATTGAAGGATTTTTTTGACGCTATTGCACAGCAAACATCAACAACCGGAAGGGGATATACAGCTTGATTCCTCCCTCAATCTCCGCATTACAGCAATTGCAGTCTTACCTTCAGGCTTCAAGCTTCACAGGAATTCCAGCGCTACAGCTTACACGTTTCTCGATGAACAACGGCGGACAGCCATTCGGAGTTTTGCAATTCGAAATAAACCCACTTCAAATGACTTCAAACCAACCTCAAGCGTCTGTCCTGGTACCTTGCCTGGTACTGATGCTGGTCGAAAGCAGAGTCTAAACAGCTCGTCCATACTATACCTACAAGAGACACATTAAACTTCTATAACGGTCTGGAACGCATCGCACGTTGGAAATTGGAATACCATCACGCGTAGAGGCTACTACATCAACAAAAGTTCAACTCGCCGCAAAGCAGTCGTCCTGCAGTCGATTTGAAGAGATTAGGCTTGGATCCGTGGACTTCCTGTAAACTTCACGACGACGGAAGTTCCTTTATCATTGCTTTATCACATCTTTATAATAACTCTGGCACTCTCAATACCATCCCATCTTTCACCGGCTTATAATGTTAGCAGCGGAAGGATCATCATCGGTTATTGCTCGGGTATCCCCCGAAACAAGCTTGCCAACAAAACGCTCCGCGTCGCGCCACGCGTTTGCCAGCCATTTCGGCACCAGGGCGCTCCGTCACGAAGCTAAAGGACCGGTAGCTTATTTGTATTTTAGGTCCATTACCATACCCGTAATCTTCACGGCGGGGAGACTGTAAGGCGCTTGGCGGGTCGACCGCGGATGCACAGTTCGAGCAAATTTCGAATTTTACAAGACAATACGCCAAGTGTGGGACCAACCAGACAGCGCGGAAGGCCGCTGTTGCGAGTTTATAATAATCCAACAACATCGTGGACCTCCTTTGGCGATGACTTGGAATTCATATCAGTAATACGTGGGATACTTTGGCGAAAATCCTTGGTTCTCCACGACAAATGGGTCCATGTTCAACCAACAACGATTATCAACAAAAATTATTTGAGAGTATCGAGTTCACACGTTCAGTTACCAGTATGTATCTAACACCTTCTCAACAAGTGTAACCTCTGGGTCAGCAAGCCCAGCCCGATCCACCCAGAATCGATATTCCACCTTTAAATCTGGAGGTGACCAGTTGTCCCTGTCGCACGACGAGCATCCCCTGTTCGGTTGTTCCCGATCCCCTCGAAAATGAAACTGCACGCAAGACAGCTGCGCTAAAGACGGTAGCAGCGCATCGCGGATCAGCGTTGCGTATTTTTCAGGGGGGAAAACCGCTGTAGCGGACCCAGTATGCGCAGATTTACATCCCCGAATACACAGGTATTCAAGTCGCGCGAGGGCCGCGAAGCTGGCGCAGTATTTGCGCTGAGTGATAGTCAGCGATGAAAATACTGTAGGGAAAGACATACCATTTTGTAGCCGCCGAGGTTGACATCCAAGTGCGCAATGTTCGGGAACGCCGAAACAAAGCGGTCTAGCAACTGCGGGGACATTTTGAAAGCATACTCCGTGGGACCGTTTCTGTCGACCTCAGACACATTCAACAGTGTCACAGTCGGCCCAACATTAGGTGGGAAAAGGGTTGGCACATCGTCGTGTTCGTTGTTGGAGTGAGAGAGTAAAATGAATAAATGCTCCAACTCGCGCGCACGGGCCACGATGGCTGCGCAGTGTACGAGGGACCCCGTGAATACCCTGAGGCGGGGCATATATTCAGCCACCTGCATTTCCGTAGGGATGCGCATCTTGGCCACACCGAGGGTGATACGCGTCAGTTGTGGGTGCTCGCGAAGGAAGGGCGAAAAGTCTGTGACAGGGGCGTGATGGACAAAATCCTCCACATCCACAGCAAAATCGAGCGCTGTGAGAGCAGGCAGGCGCATCTCGTTTATAGCCGTTATCATCTTGGCGTAGGCGTCCCAGGTAGAGCCGCATAGAGGGCTTAGGTCATGTCGGTAGTCGCGCAGGTATAGCTTCAGTTTGAGGGCGCGGAGAAGGGGCGACGACGGAATAGTCTTCAGCGCGGTGCTGAAGGCGCCCCACAATGTAGGCCAAGTTGTGTAATCTGCAAAACGATTTAATGAAGTGAATACGGCATAGAAAGAAACGAACCTTCGTCTTTCATATCACCAAGCGTCCAGGACACCTCAAGCTTCTCCAGATTAAGAATATGAACGAACTAGATCGGGTTTTGTCAGCATGGATTTCAGTTGGGGCGAAAGAAATCACACATACATCGAAGGACACGTCGCCTCTGCATCGAACTGATATTTCTGTGAGATTTGGGAAACAGCCGGGCTTTTGGAGGATGGTCGCAAGCTCATCAGTGCCGGACTCCAAGTAGTTCCAAGCGAGCGTTCGCAGCGCTGACCCACACATGGGCCGCCCGTCCTCTGGAGTGAGGTAAAGATTCATCAAGGCACCATGGCACTCCTGCGGCTCGATCGGCCGGAAATAGCTCCAGCTATCGGGGCCCACGAGGCTCCGGATGAGCGTTGCTGGATGCGGCTTGAATGGGGACGTGTGTGCCTCGCTGAGCATTTTGATGAGACGACGAGATTGCGATGACGTTAATGGGGGCTTGATTAACATATTATAGAGAATCGGCGAAAACAGGGCGTAGAATGCATGCGAGACGGCGCAGAGATGCGCAACAGATTCACGCTTGGACAGCGCGGCCACCATGGCCCATAATTCGGGTGGGACGTCCGGAATTTGACCCGAGAAGATTGGCTGGATGGTACTCAAAACTTGTTCTTCCTTGAAAGGAGTTGAAGGCCGGGAAATATCCATCTCCGAGTCAGACTCGTTATTCCACTCGGATTCGTCGCGGTCGAATCCTGTGGTATTCTCCTGGCAAACAATATGTTCAGTGGGTGGTGGAAAATTGAAGTCATGCGTACTTACAGTCGAGACTTCAATAGCTGCGATGATGGAAGTGGGAAGGATCCGGAAAGGAAAGCGCGAGAAGGCGAGGATATATAGGGTTCTTGTGTGACTCGGTGCCGGCACCGTCCAATTTCAATTTCAACAAGAGCGCGCCGGGGGCGCTCCGCGCCCCCGGCACTTCGCCTCGGAGGCTGTCGTGGCACCATGTCTCTCCACGTCCAACTGGAAAACTCCGAAACGGAGAGTCGGAGCTTAAAAGGCTTCGGACACACGCAATTTTATAAAGAGAGAGATAGGAGATCGGCACATACCATTTTGGCGGTTTTGGTCGTTTATGTAAACGGGCTTTTGCTTCGCATTGTGGTCTGGTACGTCGCTTCGAGCCCGTCCAAATGTCTCGGACCTTTGAGCGACGCATACTCGTTAGTATGGCTGATCTGATTGCAGTGCTATTTTCTCACAATGCATTGAAATTTCTGAGGCGCGTCTGATTTGGATTTTTGAATTTAGGATGTGAAAGTACTGTGAAAAATTTTACAGAAGGATTTATCGCTTGGGTAACGCTCACTCTTGCAACTTCCGTCCTCAAATGTGCGGTTCCAACTGGCGAGAAGTTCTGTCACCGGTTTGGATCGGACTAGACTGTAAATTTTGAGCCCGAAAGCCAGCATTTATGAAATTAATGGATGCCATTCCGGGGCCATATCCGTCAGTGCAGGAGGAGGACCTATAACCGGATATTTATGAATTTCAACCCTGAGACACGTGACCATGGCAGTTAGTCTCGTCCGCCCAATTCGTAATGGATTTGCATCAAACTTTGGCCTAGTAATTCTAAATGCAACAGGAAAGCTTCTGCCTACTCAGAATAATTAGACCCAACCCAACGTCAAGGCAGACACGGCCCTCACATCTCGTAAGTGGCAGTGCAACCTGACAGTGATCATTTCAAGTTGCCAGACTCACGTGTCTTGGCTTGACTTGTGTCTAACTTGTTCCTCGCTCGATGACTGTCCTTCCGTGGACCATACTGCTATTCCTCTACTTAGTCCATTTGGCCATTCTCACCCTGGAACATCAATTTTGAGCCAGTTGGGAAAGCAACCGGAAATATTAATCGGAATCCGCTCTTACGGGGGTGGAACTTAATTATCTATAACGGTGCTTCCGACGCGGTCTATATACTTTGAAACTACCATCTTCTGCCCAAATATAGCCTTGCTTCAACCCTCAATCACTTTTCAAGACGCCGTGATCGGTCCCGTTCAGTTGCCAGCAACTTCATCCTCCGCGCACGGAGTCTAGTCTATGTTGCCTTGACTTACCTGATCCGAGCCCTCTAAGCACGGAACAGCCTTCATACGCACCTTTAAAACCCCATGCCTCAGTGGCACACCGCAAGCCTGGAGCTCTCTGTCGGCTGGTCCGACATCCCACTTTCGTCTTCTCCTTATTTCCTAAATCACTCACAATGCGCCTCCCTCTCCTCGTACATGTTACCCTCGCGGTTGCCCTCATCACCTCTGCTGCTCCCGTTCTTGATGCTGACACAGGGAAACCTGGGCTGCTCCCCAGAGCAGCTGCGAAAAAGCTTCCGTCTCCGCCCAAAACGATGCCAGGGGCGACTGTGCCTAAAACGGCGGGAAAAGTTACTCCGCCCAAGACTACTCCGCCCCCAACGACGCCACCAAAGACGACGAGCGTAAGTCTTCATTTGCCATTATTTATTATGCGCGCAGCAATTATCTGATGTGCACAGACGAAAACGACCACCACAACTAAAACCTCGACGGTGGGTGTGGAGCTAATCAGAAAAAGTGAATACTAAGGATCGCATTGAATTTCACAGCCCGCGACCAAAATCAGCACTGTTCCAAAATCGTCGGCAAAACCTACTGTAAGGGATCCAATTTATTTATTTTCGCTCGTAAATTTACTTTGACGTTCCCCAGTCTACAATCAAGACAAGTAGTCTCGTCAAGCCTTCGAGCTCCGCCAAGCCAGTGAGCAGCATGCCTAAATCGTCGGCCAAACCTTCTGTGAGCAGTCTATTTTATTCACCTTTCTTCGTAAACTTACAAGACTCCAAGTCCTCGGTTGTATCGAGTGCCAAGCCCTCGAGTTCAATCGTAAGCAGTGCGCCCAAATCGTCGGCCAAACCTTCTGTGAGGATTCTGTTTTGTTCACCTTTCTCGTAAACTTACGGGATTTCCAAGTCCTCGGTTGTATCGAGCGTCAGGCCTTCGAGTTCAGTAATAAGCAGCGCATCCAAATCGTCGGCGGTGAGGATTCTGTTTTGTTCGCCTATCTTCGTGAACTTAGGGGACTCCCAAGTCCTCGGTTGTATCGAGCGCCAGGCCTTCGAGTTCAGTAGTAAGTAGCGCGCTCAACTCGTCCGCCAGATATATTAAATTGTTTGTAGGCATTGAGTTCTGCAAGCGCATCAAATAGTGCAGTGGTATGCCGGGATATCCACTAAATTGCGAACGAATCTCTCACCTGCTTGTTGCAGGTATCTCATTCTAGCGCGTCCGCCATTCCATCTGGTACTGTGGGTATTTCGTTTCACTCGTGATCCCTAATTATAATCATCTCGCCACAGGTTGTGTTCTCAAGCGGCAGTGCGCATCCCTCAGGTTCCCTGACTGTCTCGTCCACTGTGGTAATAAATTCCGAGACCTAATTCTACTTTGGGCTGATTTTTGGTGCGTAGGCGCCGTCTGCGGCATCTACTGGAGTGTCGAGCAGCGTGAGAATCCACAGCGGAGGAAGCCAAGTCTTTCCGTCAAGCTCCGCGTCGGCGAGTCTCCCCGCTTCAAGTCAAAGCGAACCGACGGGAATTTCTTCGAGTGATGCGAGTCCAACCGAGACAGGCTTAGATCCCACTACGGATGTAGATTCGCCAACAATTACGCCGACCCCCGATCCTACGAGCACAGATGGGGAGGAGCCCACATCAACGGATGATTCGGGGTCAGAACCCACTTCCACTATGGACACAGATTCGCCAACAATCGCACCGACCCCCGATACTACCAGCACAGATGGGGAGGAGACGTCCACAGCCGAGCCTACATCCACGGATGATTCGGGTTCAGATCCAACTTCCACTATGGATACAGATTTGCCAACAATCACACCGACCCCCGATCCTACGAGCACTGATGGAGAGGAGCCTACATCAACAGATGATTCGGGTTCAGATCCCACCTCCACTACGGATGTAGATTCGCCAACAATTACGCCGACTCCCGATCCTACGAGCACAGATGGGGAGGAACCTACATCGACGGATGATTCTGGTTCAGATCCAACTTCCACTATGGATACAGATTCTCCAACAATCGCACCGACCCCCGATCCTACGAGCACTGATGGGGAGGAGTCTACGTCAACGGATGATCCTGGTTCAGATCCAACTTCCACTATGGATACAGATTCTCCAACAATCACACCGACCCCCGATCCTACGAGCACAGATGGGGAGGAGCCTACGTCAACGGAGGATTCTGGTTCAGATCCAACTTCCACTATGGATACAGATTCGCCAATCGCACCGACCCCTGATCCTACGAGCACAGATGGAGAGGAGTCTACATCGACGGATGATTCTGGTTCAGATCCAACCTCCACTATGGATACAGATTCTCCAACAATCACACCGACCCCCGATCCTACGAGCACAGATGGGGAGGAGCCTACATCGACGGATGATTCTGGTTCAGATCCTAATTCCACCGACTTTCAGCCCACTGATACGGACACTTCATTGCCCACCGAGACCAATACCGATTTCCCAACACTAACATCCAGCTCCGACAATTCCACCGCAACGGACTCGAATATGAACCTCACCGCGACCGCGACGGTTCCCATCATCACAGACCCGCCTTCCTCGTCCCAGCTGCCCGCTAATGGTACCATACCGTCCTCCAGCGACTCGGCATCTACGATCATTTCCGAGTCCTCAACACAGACAGACAGCGCGGCGACCCCAATGACGACAGACGACTCTGAGGATCCGATCAGTAGTGTGGCTCCAACGACGAACGGAACCGCGATAGATCCGGATGACGGAACGGCCACAAATGCTCGGCGCGGTCCGTATGGGCGCAGGTACCCAATCAGGTTCTAGGAGTTACGGTAGCACTGTAGCAGAGTGTTTAAAGTCTGTGTGCTTTGAGGGGAACCAATATCAATGTGTGCGAGCCGACTCGGAGGTCCGATTCCAACCGTGCGACTCGGTCAGAAGAGTAGGAAGTGAAAGTGGACTGCCTGTAACTTGGAATTAATCAACTGTTAGATCCTAATGATGGCGTCAGAGTATTCTCTAAGATCTAAGTAAGTATCGCGCGGAGACTTCAAGATGAACGTTGGTTGAACCGTGAACGTCTAATTTTGTGACGCTGTGATGCGATCAGATGTTACAATGCCGTGACCATGAGTGTGACGCCACGCGCTGCGGCCATCCCCCTCACCAGCTCGCCGCAAAGCAATGCGCTTATAGGTTAGATCACTCGAGCACTACCCTCCTGCACTTTGGCTACCTCATGGTACTTCGTGGATCGCGCACAAACCGTTTTTTTTTTGGCTTCGCGGCCATGGCGTCTTCTTCTGGGGGTCTCGACGTGCCTCTGCCTCGCCACTCGGAACAGCATGCATGCAGACTCGGACTCCAATACATTCCGTAAAACAGTCCACAAAATGAAGAATATCCACATTTTGGGGTCAGCTAATCCAAACGGCTTCAGAAGACAGACTCGGGCGGAATGTGCGTTCCAGTTTATCCTATCCATACCCGCGTTTCTGATGTGCCGCGAAGATGACGTACAGATTTGTGCAGCGAGCGACGGTTCCAAGAGTCTAGTTGCCTTGTTCGACTTGCCTACGAATATAGGCGTGATTGCCGATTATTTTGGCGACGTGTTGTGGAACATCCGGCTACTTTTCGCTGCCCATGAAAAGGATCCCAGCGTCGCGTATCCTGTCGACATCCACCGAGAGGATCGCCCGTCGCTGCAGCGTATTCACGCCCGTTTCAGAGAGATGGTGATGAAAATGGACGACAGCATCATCCAATTATATCGCAAAGACATACCAGACCTCACTCCGTTAAGCTATCCCGCGCAAATGATCGCTGCTTTTTACGAGGCCGACATACGCCACCTCCACATCGTCAGTTTGGGAACCATGCGCGGCATCTTGGGTAGAGCGCGGCAACTGGACGGCGACTCGATCATATACGACGTCCACGTTCTCTCCGCAGACCACACGCCGACCAACCCCGAAGAAATGGCCCGCATAGCGCGTCTTCACCCCGGCGAGGACGTGATCGCGGATGGCACGCTCTTCGGCCGACCATACACCCGTGCGCTGTGCGACGCGATGCTAAAGTTGAGTCCTTCGATCCAGCGGACCCTCCAGAACAGAAACATCCCCCCGCCCGATCGCGCATAAAGACCCCGCCCTACATATCCTCCGAACCGGAGATCAACACCATTCGCGTCCGTCCCGGCGACTTTCTGGTCCTCTCGTCGCAGTGGTTGTCCGAGTGCCTGACGGATGAGGAGGTCGTCGGGCTCGTTGCTGTATGGCGGGAAAAGGTCTTCAATCCGAGTTCGTTGGCGCCCGACGCAGTCGTCACACCCGATGAGCTTCCCGTGCGACTGAAGGAGGACACCACGGTCATGTACCGGCGCTGGAATACGCCGAAGCGGTTTGTCGTTGAAGACAACAGCGCGGCAGACCATCTCGCGCGGAATGCCCAGGGTGGTGCTAATAAAGCTCTGCATGACACTATCTCAAAGCTCGTTCCGGACGGAAACCGGTTTGTCGGCGTCAGCTTCCAACAATTTCCTTCGCTTACGGTACGATTACAGCAAATCCCTGGCGGTAGCGGTGCTATTCTTCGAGTAGTTTTGCCGTGCCGGACTGCACTGGGCCCACCATTTTACACGCCGCCGAACAAAAAGGGGCAAATCTTCGATAAAGGTTTAAACATTGATTACAGTGTTTCTGCCCTGCTTTCGGTTCCTGTGAGCCATCCACAAATTAAATGTTATAATGAATATAAAATTAGAAGTTGAACGCTTTGGAGAAATAGAGACCGCTCATCAAGCCTCGTCAATTTCGAAAATTCGAGCATAATCTTCCAAATTCACGATTCGAAGTCTGGCTTTCACTCACTGGGCGCGGCTTGTGAATTCTCACTTGCGTTGACTCTCAATCCTGGCCGATCGTTCGTTGGCGTTGGCCCTACACTCACCAAATGGAGCGAATTTGAAGTTCCAAGCTCATCAAAGCCCGTCAATTTGACAAATCCTATGTAGATCAATCGCGAGCCTCGATTCAAAAGTCGGTACCCAGTCCACTGTCTAGAACGCTTGGGATAAAAATACGAACTGAATTGTCCGTGCAAGCCCGTGGTCCTCTTTTTATGAACGGAGAACACATTTTCATTGCCGTTTAATACTTTAGTGGTCGGGCGAAGACGCAGTAGCATCAGTCTTTCCGGTGCTTATGTTTCTTGGCTCATTCTAGGAACGGCCATCTCTTCTAAATGTTCAAGTCTCCGCTCGATACTTATACCCGGACCATCTTAGAGAATACTCTGAGACGTTCACTGGGGTCTAAATCACGCACGCCAACGTTCATTGCAAGTCATGTCCTACACGCTGGCTAGCTGAAAGCACACTCTTCACATACACGTCATTTTGCAAAACCGTAAACAAGGTGTTCGAGAATTCGAGCGTTTTTAATGCCCCCGTAGTTTCATGTACTCGTATACTAACGAGGGTATTCAAAATCTTTGGTTCCGAAGTCATCCGAATTCTCGGCGTTTTCTGAACCTCCTGAGCGGAACCAACGGGACCGCGCCCACCTACCTACCTACCATGTCTCAAGTGCACTTGCGTCCTTCTAAAAGCATCTTCATTGACTTCGTTCCGTCTTTTCAGACAATCTCTGTCCATCGTAGGACACTGGAGCCATGCCTCAAGGTATGCTGAGTGCACTAGCTAGTACTGCTCTCAGCCGAGAAAGTTGATTGCTCTTCCCAGGGATTCCCTGCCGCCTGGCTCACGCTCGCAGATGAGAAATACGTTATCGACCGCGCTCAATGTAACACTGAGCCTGCACCAGCCCACCAGCCGTTCATGGCGCGCGTCTCCGTGAAGTGGACTGATTTCTCCGGCACCTGCCTTCTTGGACGCAAGGTCTATGGCGTCGAGATCGCGGCCCTCATCCTGCGCCTCTACTTCGGCGTCGTGGGCTGTTCCCCGCAATTTGAAAACGACATTCTCGCCTTCACGCTCACTGGCCCGTGCGATGCTGACGGCAGGAAAGAGTTTTACATTTTCATTTATGACGAGTGTTTGGAGGCGACAAAGCTCTTGCACCTCAGCCCCGGATTCTTCAGTGTCGCTGACTTTCATCTCAACCGCATGGAGGAGGAGTGAATGCGCATAACCCCAGTTGTCGGAGGAGAGGAGGCAACGGTAGCTGAATTTATCAAGTGCGTCTACCACCAACCGCAGGAGGAAGTCAAGTGGATGCATAATTGGGATGATTGGGCTGATGCCGACTTGGATGACTCGGACGAGTTGGAATATTGTGTATCAGCGCGTGCACATTTGCGTTTGTCGTTTCTGCTCGAACTATCACACTGTGGGAGGAGAGCGGACATGATACAGTATGCATTCAACCTACCAACGGCCTCACTTCAACCTCCGGCGCCATTTCTTCCCATTCTTGTCCGTCAGGTTAATGTTTTTCTCCAGCAAAATCTCGGCCCACGGCACCCAACAGCTCTTGTCTATCTCGCGCCTGTATTAGAGGCCGTGAGCTCGAATTTTCTGACAGCCTACTTTCTCAAGAAACACTCACTCGGTCGTTGGCCACTCGCAACACGTCACTTCAATTTCGCGCAGGTTGGGGAAGTATTTGGGCTCAAACGCGATGAAGAAGATGTCCCATTTGCCATGCAGTGCACTCTTGCTCCTATGAAACAGAAATCAACTACTGTGCGTTGTACAAGGTCGGTCCCCGCACCAATATAACGGATTTAGTTTAATTTTGACCAACGAAGAGATAATTTTACGCGCGCAAAACAGGGCGGCATCGGGAGGATCGGCCTGTTCAGAGAGTATCAGACCTTCACGGATATTGAGGAGGGTGTGTACGTGCCTTATCAGGATGGACGGTTATGGAGCTGAGATTTGGGCAAACTTCGAATATGCTGATCTTCAACTCGGTGACACAGCAGGACGGTATATCCAATTCGGTCAGTTTACTGCCATGCACTTTCAAGAACCCTTTCAAGGTTGAACAGCCAACTGCGCCAGAGAGCCCAAGGCTCCGCAGCGATTTCAACCTGCGGAAATTTCAGATGAGAATGAGAGTTGGAGAGAGACAATGTGGACTTCATCGGGCATAGAACAGATAAAAAGGAAGGGTTTAGACTCAAGATTCGCAGATCTTCCAAGTTCGGTAACCCGTCAGAGGGTACGTCTTCCAAGTGAAAGGTGGAATCGCATTTCCAGTCCAAACATCGGAGATGAGTCAAGTCGCCGAATATAGCTGGCGACGCTCGTTGGCGTGTACCGACCCGCTTCGAGAATTCTTGCAGCGTGGACCCCGAAGATTTGGCCACCGCTTCGAAGGCATCCCAGGAAATCAGCATTTCCCAACCGAACAATCGTACAAGCCCAGTGGTTCGTGAAAGAACTGCGAGCATCGACTCGTCTTCAAAACCACTAGTGTATAGATCTGTATGGTAGCAACGTAACGCATAACGCTGCCTCAAAAATGTTGCCTAATTTCCAGATCGTAACGCGTACTTAACGGAGGCGGGGTTGCTACCCGGTAACCTATATTTTAAAATACATTTTCCACCGCAAAACAAGGTCAAAAGATCGTTAAAAAATCTACAGCTATCTATAAAGAGGTAAAGGTCTCAGCTGCCAAATTTCCTTTACTCCACGGCACACCATTATCATTGTCAAATGTTCTCCACATCTCCACTGCTCCTCAACCTTTAATTCAAGCTTCGAGCTCTTGGGGGTCCCCAGAGGCAATTTGGGGCTGAAAAACTTGGATGGGGGTGGCATGGTGAATCGGATGATCATTCAAGCTGCATCTGGTATTTATCCTACCTGAATGCATATCCCATTGTTCAAGTAATTACCATTTCGACTCATTGGTGGAAAAAAAATTGACCACTGTTGCCTAAATTAGGCAACGTAACGCCTAACAGGGGCTCGGTTGCTAGAGGGCAACCTAAAAAAATCGTAACGCCTCCGGCGCGGTTGCCTACATACAGATCTATACAGTATCCTTGCCCCTGTTATGGCCATCCTCGAGATGCAAACTTCCAGAGATACTGCGAACCTCTGGGGCGATAGAAGGATTCTTTTGGAGGACCCTCAAGAATTTCGAGCTGGCCGCCGAGTCCTTCACCATCGTGTAGGCGTAAAAGTAGGGCAGTGCGAGCCGCTACAATGAATGATATTCAGTTGCACGCGGTATCGAAGGGCGAAAAAACACGCTTTGAAGGTTTTCGACACCAATAACAGGGGCAGTCTTGGAGCGATGTTTGGATTTTCTGATAGCTGCGGAACGAACACTGCGAAATATAAGATGCGCTTCCAAACGATTTCTTTGACCTCATTCGTTGCCGAATTCATGGGGATGAAGGATGGATTTAGCGACGGAGCGATATGCGGGAGATCAGAAACACTGATTTGACCAGAATTGTGCGTCTCGACATTCGAGCTACAAATACACGATATTAAACGAAGCGAGCCGGGTGGATTTGAAACTCACGGTGCTTCCGTAAACCTCGCCAGGGCTTTGAAGAATGGAACCTTGACTAGTGTTAAGTAACTCCAATCCGACTTTGAGATCGGTTGTTTGATGTGGATTACTTGTTGAAGACATTTCTTGAGTTGATCATAGACCCATGCTACATCCCTGATATTCGAAACCACCACTGTTTGCAGACGTCGAGATTTCGCTATGGCCTTGACAATCCTTCTGGCACGGTTATAGTAGTAGTAGGAGTACGGTAAATCAACTATAAGCTGCTGTTGCTTAGCAATCGATGCGAGAGCATTAGCGTAGGCCTACCAAACGGTCCCACTTGGAGATTGCGTTTGTCAGAGCGTCTTCGAGCTTCAATGCGATTTTGTTCTGCTTCATCCGCTCTCCATCATCTTGGAGTATGAAATGCGTCGGATTGATGAGCGGAAGGCCTTCGCATAGCCCATCGACGTTGTCTGTAGCCCAAATTTGGAATGAGAGAAAGAGGTCGGAGATATTGGGCGAGCATTCTAGGATAGTAGCCATCGAGGGCCCGTATCCGCCTTCTACCCGCAACTTTTTTATGAAATGCCCCCAGCTCCTTGTTTTCAGAGAGGGTCTCACCCAGGGCTTTGGCCTGAGCTTTGGAGCGGAGGATAACAGTGTTGTATAAGAGGGGAGTGGCGACACGAAGCCATGCCTTGCAAACAAGGAGATAGGCCGAGCTGGATTCTGAGTAAGTCGCAAAGGGTGATACATTGGAGGTGTCAGAAAAGACGTCGTTGCAGACTTTCAACGCGGGTGAGAGGATCTCGGAGATGATCTCGTCTGGGAGCGAGTTGTCTGACATTAGGCGATCTTCGTGAAGACAAGCCAATCAGGATGTGTAGAGTATACACTAATGTATACTTACAATGCTTTCACACGTCTGGAGGCAGATTTGAGGTCTCTTGAGGTCGAAAAGAAAGAAGCATGTCACATGTCGGTGCCCGCGTCGGAGATTGAAAAATTGCGATCGCCGGGCGCGGCGGGCAATTGAACTTGCTTCCCTAGTCGGCAAGAATTTGGCGGAAGGAACAATCTTCTTGTCGAGGTGGCATAATCAAGTTTTTTTCCACCTCTCCCCCCCCCCCCCCCCCAAAAAAAAAAAAAAAGAAAAACTCATTTGATTCATGGTCTGACTAGGGAGATTAGGCATGAACTGCCCGAGAAAGACTGCAATTCACAATGATAGAACAAGGACGACTTAAGGACACTTCAAATATTAATCTGATCGGCGGGGAGCTCACGCAATCCCTCGATGTACACGAACGTTACCTGCCAAGAAAGGTCAAGATGGGCGAATGCGACAGCCAGGACCTACCAGAATATCGTCCATCAAGTGTTCGAATTCCGGGAGCACCTCGAGCGACGCCTTCCGGGTCTTGGAGAGCAGCCCGAACTTCTTGGGACGATAGTGGGCGACGGGTGTTTCGGCGGCGTCATTTGATTTTAGCTGCGGCAGGCAGTGAAATTAGAAATATTGCAGAGTTCCACGCTATGGATGAACACTCGCCTCCGTCGTGTACGTGGAAATAATCCATTTGTACTCCTTACCGTCCGACGCTGTAAACACATGATGTCTGGGCTAATAAGTCGACTTCACCTATAGCGCAGAAGGACACCTACCGCCCATACAATCCCCAGCCTGTTTTGCGGAAGAAATCGCGCGTTAAGAGCTCGCGTCCGCGAAAACGGATCACAGTGGACTCTACCACGCGCCAGTCGATGTGCGCAAGACTTGCGAACCGCTCGCCCTCCTCTCCCTCAGTTTCATGTTCGTCCCCAGACTGTGACTGTCGCCGCGGAATCCCGTCGACAACACGGCTGATGGCTGTCGTGCGGCCGTTCAGCAAGTTCAAAGGCGTGTTGACCTTGTATTGTGGTGCGCCAGACGCGTCGGCGTAGACGGCGTTCATTGGGTAGTAAGTCGTGCCAGTGAGGATGAGTTGCATTGGGTTATTGAGTAGCCAGAACCACCTTCTTGGCATCCTTTATACCTTATGACATGCGATGCTGCGCGCTGCGGAGCGTGCTGACCGTGGAGGCGATCCGAATCAATGGGAGGATAGGGGCCGGCCCGGAGGTGACGACAAACAGTCACGGTCACGACTGACTGCAGTGGTTTCCCTTGTGTTTCTCCTCCTCCGACGTCGACCACGGACTCCCGGCGCGTCAAACGCGTACATTGCGGTAAGACTCCTTTCTACCCTCACGGCTCACACCGATGAACGTGTTTTTTAGACGCGAGATGTCAGACAATTCACTCCCAGACGAGATAATCTCAGAGATCCTTTCGCCCGCATTGAAAGTCTCCGACAAAGTCTTTTCCGACACCTCCGACGTATCACCTTTTGCGGCATACACAGAATCCACCTCAGCCTATCTCCTCGTCTGCAAGGCATGGCTTCGCGTCTCCACTCCCCTCCTCTACAACGTCGTCATCCTCCGCTCAAAGGCCCAAGCCAAGGCCCTCAGTATAGCGCTTTCTAAAAACACGGAACTGGGTCAGTTCATTAAGAAGTTGCGAGTAGAAGGTGGATATGGGCCCTCGATGGGTACTATTCTGAAATGCTCGCCAAATATCTCCGATCTCTTCATTTCACTCGAGATTTGGTCTTCGGATAGTACCGTTGGACTATGCAAAGGCCTCTCGCTTATAAATCCGACGCGCGTTATACTCCGAGATGCGGAACACAAGCGGTTGGAAAACAAAATGCTCTCAAACCTGAACGAAGCTCTGACGAAAGCAATACCGAAGTGGGACCATTTGGTACATTTATCTTCGCTACCCCGCTTCCCGTGCTCAATATCGTTAGCGCATTTTTGATCTCCCATATACCTCGAGTCACCTAAACAATATTGTCGAAGCTCTGGCGAAATCTCGACGTCTGCAAACGCTTTTGATCCCCACTGTTCGGGATGCAGAATGGGCCTATTCTACATTCAAGGAATGTCCTTTGGAGACTATCCAGATCAAACGAGTGAACAGAATGCGACATGTGTTTTATTCGAATCCGGAAGATAACTGGGAGCCGAAGCTAAAGGCCCTTGTGAAGTTTCCGGAAATCCCGTTAGTACCGCTCCGTTCCCCCTGCTTTATACGTTGTTTATTAGGGGCCTGTCGACAGGGTCGTGGCTCCAAAATCTGACGGAATGGATGCCATCATCCCGTCCTCGAATCCCTTCTTCATCCCCATGAATGGTGTAGCGGAGGAAGTCCAAGAGGTCGTATGGAAGCGCGTTTTATATTTTGCGATGTCTCTTCCAGAGCTGGAGATGGGCGTTGAAGTGAAGAGAGTCCCTCCAAGACAGCCGCTCATATTGGTATCGAAAACCTTTTATGTAACATGCGTCTCGCACCACGTTTCCGTGATGAAGTTGACACCATTTCAGAGACTCGGACTCCCTCATTTCTATGTCCACGTCAACCTGAAAACCTATATCGCTACTTCGAAATTGGTGGCGGTTCTCCAGGAGAAACCGTTCCTCGGCCCACAAGTTCGTACTATTTGCGGGGATATGGAGTCCATTCAACCTCCCGAAGATGGGCAGTCGGTGGAGGCGCTTCTTTCACTGACAACTGGGCTCGTGCGATTTGAGGGTTGGTCGTTGATCAAGGATTTCGATATGCATAGGATCGCCTTCATGCTCCCCATGGAAACACCGATCTCCTGGGCTGCCTTTGAAGTGCTGGCCGACTCCTCTGGGTCTACTCTGCAAGAATTCTCCAAGCGAATTTCTGGACACCAGGAAGCGTCAGCAGCCATATTCAACGACTTCACTCAACTCCGATGCTTGGATTGGAAATGTGAGACCACTTTCGATTGCAGCCTTCAAGACGCCTCGTACAACGCATTGTCGAACTTGGAAGAACTGCGGATTTGGTCTCCGCACCCATCCTTTTTTACTGTTTTAACCCAGATGAAGTGCGTTCGTCTGACTTGTAACCTTACTGTGGTCTAAAGTCCCGCAGGTTGTCATCCCTCCAGCGTCTTCGGCTCTTGGGGGACAACATCACAGAGTTCGACGCGTTTTTGGAGGTGCACGGAAGCAAACTGGCCTCACTCGACATACCCTGCGGAATCATGCGAAGGTCGCAGGGCGGAATATTCGATCTTTGCCGAAATATGAGCTGCATAACCATCCTCATCGATCCAACATGTGTGCGTCCAAACTCAATCCCTTCTGGTATCCGCGGCGGTCTGACATCGCCAAATAGGAAGATCCTCCCGAGGCGCAATATTTTTGCCCGCGAGCTGCCCATGGTTCCCTTGAAAAAATCAAGTTCCATATGCGATATTGGTCCAGGCGCGTATAGTATGCTGTTCTCCGCCTGGTCGTACCTAATTCTTTCGGCTCAAAGGGATAAGGGTAGAATCGCCAAATGGAAGACGTTATTTGTCACCTTTAAGCCCAAACATTTCCCCAACTTGCGCACAATAGAAGTCAAGGGCTGCAAGTGGCCGACGACTGAGTGAGCATTTGTTTGGTAGCAATAATTTCTCATGTTTATGGTATTCTTCAGGCGCGAAATCGCTAAGAGCTACTGGGTGCAGTGGGCCGAAAACCTACTGAAACATAATGTCAACCTGGTGAACGAGAAGGGGCAGAAATGGCGGCGGAGATTGAAGTGAGGGAGTCGATCATCAAGTCCAACTAGATTGAATTCGCTTCTACCTATATCTGCCCTTCAAGTTTTCCGTGGTTTCTGGCTGAGCCCTCGTCTTCTCTCCCGTTGCCCAAGCATCATAACATATATCTCGGTTCTCTCCCGCCCGATCCATAAATGTGTATGCATCAACATCATGTACATACGCGACATATGTCGAATTGCGAACGCCTCGAAATCCAGTTCATGTCGTACCTAGTCCGCAGATGTCAGACTAAATAATAATAAGATAGGTTCAGGTCGTACCGACCGACTCGTGTCAAAGTACTGCAGAACTATTACCCATAGCGGTGATTTTCATCCTGTCAAGCTCTTCCCAGGAAGGTAATGCATATATTCCGGGGAGTTTGTCCCAGAATGCCTGTCGGGCATGCTCATGCGCATCCTCGAGCACGGCGAGGCACGCGGGACACACATCCTGAAGCATGTCCCAGTCCCATATGTCGAGTGGAATTGAAGGAAGCCTGCGGATCAGCTCCCGACTGCTCTCAATTGCCTCGAGTCTCTCCCCATCACACCGGGCTGGGGATTCACAACCATCAATGTCCGCTGATCGGGGATATGATAAAAATTGCAGGATATCTGCGTTAGTACTCGTAATTTGGAGGGTGTGGCCTTTTACAAAGGAATCTTGGTCTTGCCTGGATAAACTGACAGGAAGGCCGTTGTACGCCGCGCCTTGGAATATCTCGCTGCCGATCATGTTGAAAGCAAAAGAAAGTCTATAGAACGCGATAGGAAGGATCCAGAGGGCGTCCACCTCGCGAGCAAGCTGAATGACAGACAGCCGGAAATTCGGAGTGTCAGGGTGCGGCCATGACATGATTTCCGACGGAAGGCGATTCGGATTATTAGCTTCATATTCGATGGAGTCCCATTCTGACAACGATGTGCTGTGTCCCGAGGACAAGTGGATGAGTGCGCGGCGGCGAAGGTAGTCCACCCCGTATTTGTGACTGAGGCGGAGACAACCGACGATACTGTCGAATGTGGTTGTGGCTGTAAATGGCACAAAGAAACTAATTTATAGAACCCGAATGAGAAAAACACGCGGAAAAAAAGGAGAGACACATACTCAGGGTCAAAGATTGCTTTCAAGAAAACTGTGACCTCCGTCGCGGGGTCCGGAAGGCGTACGGACGGACATCCATCGACGAGCTCCGAATCGGGAGCCTGTGGGAACGCAAGCATATCTCGGAAGACTGACGATCAGGCGGCCAAGACACCACGATACACGCGGAACTGGCTGTTTCCAGCCTGAATGACGAGGTTTCCGTCCTCGAACCAAAGTTCCTGGACTCGCTGGGGTTTACTTGCGGGAGGCACGGTGTCGATTTCCATGTCAGGGATGCTGATGGACGATGAGTGGTAAAAGCAAAAGCTGAATTGAAACTCCGACAACGCGTACATACACCATAACGACTTGAGGCGCGTAAAGAGATGCAAACAAAGCTCAGATATGCAGGTTATTTAGAGAATTTCTGCTTGCTTCGTTAAGACAGCCGCTTCATCCGTGCCAACTTGAGGATAGTAAACATATCCACAATTTCCTGTGGGCACTGAATCTTGGACTGGAGCTGCTCAAGCTTCACATGAATCACATCGCCGGCATCAAAGAACGAATAGCCAGCTGTGTGCGGGTGAACTGCACTGCAGAGATAAATTGATTGAATGCACATTTGCCCTTTTCCGTAATTTCTGACTGAGAGTTTGTCTTAGGATCTACTGGTTCCTCCTACATAATATATATCTCGTACGTTCCTTGGGTAGTAAGTCTAAGTCTTGCCAGTGAGGATGTGTTGCACTGAGTTATTGTGAAGTTAATAGCTTTTCTTACCACCCTTTGCTTATAAGTTATAGGTATTTGGGCCGCGTTGGTGCTGGCGAGCACAGGGAGACTCGGAGATCGGGCCGACAGCCGGCAATGAGCCCGGGTGACACTCAGGGTGTTACGGTCACGATCCGCATCTTCTCTTTGACGTCCATCCGACGCGTCCAACGCGTGAATAAACCTACGGGTAAGATTACCCTCTACTTTCACTTCCGCCACTCACACCGATTGGCGCATTCGGCAGACTTAACCTCCGAAATGTCCGAGCAAAGTTCGCTCCCAGACGAGATTATCTCGGAGATCCTCTCACCCGCATTGAAAGTCTCCGACAAAGGCTTTTCCGACACCTCCAATGTATCGCCGTTCGCAGAATACACAGAATCAACCTCGGCCTATCTCCTCGTTTGCAAGGCATGGCTTCGCGTCTCCACCCCTCTCCTATACAACGTCGTCATCCTGCGCTCAAAGGCCCAGACCAAGGCCCTGGCACAGACCCTTTCGAAAAACCAGGAGCTGGGGCAGTTCATCAAGAAATTACGCGTCGAAGGAGGATACGGGGCCCCGATGGCTACTATTCTGAAATACTCGCCGAATATCTCCGATCTCTTCATCTCGTTCGAGATTTGGGCCTCGGATAAGACCGATGGGCTATGCAAAGGTCTTTCTCTGATCAATCCGATGCGCGTTATACTGCGAGATTCAGAATACAAGCAGCTGAACAACAAAATGGTGGCGAACCTAGAGGACGCTTTGACAGTAGCAATCTCCAAATGGGATCGTTTGGTACGGTTTCCCTCATTACCTCTCATCGTTTGCTCAGCATCATCAGTCCATCTTCGATCTTCCGTATATTGACGACCCCTCCAACCGGGCCCTCAAGATTGTCGCGGCTTTAGTGAAATCCCGACGTTTGCAAACAGTTGTAATCCCCAGGGTCCAGGGTGCATCCTGGACATATGCTGCATTCAAGGAATGCCCTTTACAAACTATCCAGATTAAGCAGCCTCTGTCAAAGCTGGATCTAGAAGATCTAGAGCGAGACACTACTCCAATCGTCAAGGCCCTTGTGAAGTTCACGGAAAGGCTGTCAGTTGTTTCCGACCCATTGTTCTTAATCTATATCGTTAATTTCTTGCAGGCCTGCCGTGACGTGGGATTCTGCGGAGCCTCCCCAAATCGCGCCGTCCCTGAATCCATTCTTCGTTCCCATGAATGGCGCATCGATGCAAGTCCAGGACACCATATGGAAACGCGTCTTATATTTCGCATTGTCAGTTTCAGAGCTTGCGGGTAATCCTGTTCGGAAAGATATCCCTCCCAGACTCCCGCTGTTATTGGTGTCAAAAACCTTCCTCGTGCGTATATTTAGTTGCCGGACAAGACAATCCGACTTACCCAGATTGTTATAGCGGCTTGCACTCCCTTACTACTACACACACCCGAAACTGAAGAACTTGAGGGCTACTGCGAATTTTCTAGCGGTCCTCCAGCAGAATCCTTCCCTCGCCCCGCAGGTTCGCACCATTTGTGGTGAGCTCGGGAATCCCCCATGGTACTTCGATTCAGACGACGAATCGGACGCTGGGGATATCCCTCCTTCCCCCGACTCAATACTAAAGGTTCTTTCGAAAACGACTGGGCTAGTGCGATTATGTGGCTGGTCGTCTAAGGAACCTGCCTTCCGAGCCGTTCTGGAGGATATGGAAACACCGATATCCTGGGATGCCTTCGAAGCGGTGGCGAAGTATTCCGGATCGACTCTGCGGCAGTTCTCTAAACGAATACGCTTAGCAGAAAACCTAAAGGCGCCAGCAGCCATATTCGGTCACTTGACTGAACTCAGATCTTTGGAATGGAAGAGTTCTGCTAGCTTTGACCCAGAAGACACCCCCCCCTGCAACGCATTAACCAACTTGACAGAGTTACGCGTGCTGCATTCCGACCCATCCTTTTTGACTGTTCTGTCGGCGATGAAGTAAGAACGACGACCCGATGCATGCTTTTTGAGAGTTCTAATCCTCACTCTCCAGGTTGCCGTCCCTCCGGTGTCTTCTCCTCGACGTGTACGACTTGAAGCCCAGCCAATTTCTCCACATTCATGGAAACAAACTCACTGAGCTGGATATCTCATATGGGGCGGCGGGAACTTTGAAATCCAACATATTCGAAGTGTGCTCACGCCTTGAGCTTGTTTCGTTTCACACCGGTACGGCATTGGTGCGCACGACATATCTTCCGCGATCCACCTCGGTCTCATGATTATCAAGCCGGTGCCGGGTCCTCCCGATGCGAAACATTTTTCCTCGGACGCATTCACTTGCCCGTCATTGACCAGAATCACCATTGATATGCCCTATTGGGCACAGTACGTACATGCCGCCAAACACCTTCGCGCTGAACAACTAATCACCATTCCAAAGCCAAAAAGATCAAGTAGCTAAATGGGACGCCTTCTTAGCCGCCTTCAAACCCAAATGTTTTCCCAATTTGCGCGAGATTAAATTCAAGCGCTGCGAGTGGCCCACGAGCGAGTAAGCATTTCCAACAAAGTGCACATACCTCGAGCTTATGTGTGGTCTGGGATACAGGCGCCAGATAGCCAAAAATTGTTGGGTGCGGTGGGCCGAGCTTCTGCTGAAGGTCAACATTCACCTGACGGATAAGGATGGGAAAAAGTGGCGCCCCAGGTTGAAGTTGAGGTAGTTATCGAACGTGATGAATAGCGCGTATTATTGTTTTTAATTCGTCACTCTCGCGATAATAACTTATGTTGCACCGGAGGACTACTGGAAAAAAACTACCACTATCCCCAAAGATTTTCTGCAGAGTTGTCAGCGAAGCGAGAGATAATTGATCGTAAACTGCACTCACGTATTTCCTTCCGACTCGAACGGAGCTAGCTCCAAGAGCGCTTCCCTCAAGTCTGAATCAGCACCACCCATAGCGTTATTCGCCAAATGGCTGGTGGGCGTGACGTCTGAGTTGATGAAGCGCTTGGATACATTCCACCGGCGATACATTATCGTCGAGTCTGGTTTCAGGTCCACGGGTAGCTCTTCGGGCATGATGACTGCACCAGGTGTGGGGTCTTCCGGCGGTGGCTGGCCGAGGGGCAGGTACAAGTTAGTGCCCTCGTTCTTTTTCAGCCAGACACCCACCAGCCCGACCACCTCCTCGTCCGTAAGCGATTCTGTGAGCCATCGCGACGACAGCACCAAGAAATCGCCCGGCAGAATTTTGATCGTGCTGACCTCGGGCTCGGCGGATATGTAGGGCGGGGTTTTTACTTTTGGGTCGGGGACGGCCCCGAGATAATCTTTGTGCAGGCGGGATTGCACCTCAGGGCTCCATTTTAATCGTCCGTCTCCGAGTGCGCGGGTATAGGACCGGCCGAACAGCTGGCCGTTCTCGATGACATCTTCCCCAGGGTGACCGCTCTCTATGCGAGCTTGCTCGGCGGGGTTGTCGGGCGCGTGATCCACCGAAAGAACGTGCACATCGTACGTGACTGCGCCGTCCTCCGCCTCTCGCGGTCGGCCCAAGATGCCGCGCATGTTTCCCAAGCTGGCCACATGAAGCAGCCGGACGTCGTCCTCGTACAACGCAGAGACCAGACAGCTGGCAGACGTGGCTCTGATGGCGTCGGGGGAATTTTTCTTGGACACAGAATTGAAGACGCGTCCAAGAAAGTGGTTCAGGATGTATTCGTCGGAGAAAGTGATGGCGGTTTTGATGACGGTCTGAATAGCCGCCGGGGAAGGATGGGGCTCGTGGATGAACTCGACGGGCTGAGGGGCGCTGTGGTCGATCTGATACCACCGGAAGAGGGCCTCGAGATTGAACCACATATTTTCTTCAATTATGTCCGCTGCATTCGTCCGGGTCGCAAATTCGCCGTCGAAAAGGCTGATCAACGTTCGCGGTCCGTGGCTCATGATACGCACGCGTGTATCTATTGAAAAAAAAATGAGATATTGATGACGGTGGGCCAAGCGGGAACCTGCCGTAGCGCGAGAACCAGTACATCCGTATTATACCGTCTGGAATGGGATCGCCCAAGTATCGTATTGGGAGGTGCCAGAGCGACTTGTCGATTGTGAATCCTGCACCTAATGGGGGTGGAACGGCGGGCTCCGAAGCAGCTTCGGAGGCGGGGTCTTCGTCCGAGTCCCCGTGCACGTTATTCAGAGTGGCGAGGTAGACAGATGCGGAGACACCAAATGCCACACGGGTGGCTATCGAGACCCGGGGCAGCGTGAGTTTACTTCTCCAGCCAGTGAAGCGGTATGCATATCGAAGAACCATGCCAACAACGAATGGCGCGTCGAAGTCTTGGGCGCCTCAGTGCTCAGGTGGGCGCCTGCCACGCCAGATGGATATCAAGCCCCGTACGCTGGAAATGAGTGTGCGAGCGGGATTTGAACCTGTCTAGAGGTAAATCTTTGATAACAAGTCAACAGTGGACTGACCTGGTGAAGTGAGCCTGACGGAAAAGGGATAGTAAGAAGCGTGTTCGTGGTAGTGGCAGTGCCACTGCAGTGCCACAGCATATGGTGTGCCTCGGCAATGCCCGATAAGCGTCGAAACTCGATTCCGAAGCGTGGAGGGTACACAAATTCGGTTCGAACAGTAGTAGCGCAATAGTTTCAACGCAATGCATTAATTTTGCTCTCTGACTTTGTATTTGGGAAGAACCGAAGGTTCGTGCGACGCTGAGTATGTACGCCAATGAGGCACCAAACCGTAACTTCGTTTGCTAGTATCGAGCAACCCACGACTACATATTGGTGTGTGCAGGAAAAAGTGTCCCAGGTGGAGTGTGCCACTCCGAGTCGCTGGGAGGGCCTCCGAGGTAGATGCACGCAGAGGCAGCCAAAGGTGGTCGATGCACGCTACGAAGGACAGTGGATGACCTAATCTACTGCCAAACACGCCCAAATGGCCCTCCGCGCCACCATCACCGCTGTGGTGAGGGCAAAGCCCACCACCACATGCGCCCCCCTCCACAATGGCGACGTCCCCGTCGCCATGAACCAAGAAAAACACGTCGGGAAAAAATCAGCCGGGCTTAATCCATCCCAACGCGGTAAGTGCCCGCCCGAGATGGCAGAGGTGCGGATCGCGATCCCAATCGAGTGGTGGACGCGCTGAAGAGACTGGGACAGGGGTGGCTTGGTCGCGAGTACTGGGGTGATGAACTTTGGACCGCGAATCATAAATATGGAGAACCACGGTTTGCTGATGCGATTGGTGTGCGGTCGATGAACGAGGATGCGGTGCTCGCGATGAGCGACGACGACGGTGCTGCAAGCTTCTGAAGGGATGCAAGGTACCCGTTGAAAGGGCTGAAAAGTCGCGCGCAGGAGGTGGAGATGGGGACGGAGATGGGGACCGCGGATGGAATGGAAGAACCTCCGCATCATTGGCCCAATCCAACGGGCCGTCGGGTGTTGTCGGGACAGGGGTCATTGATAGAGCAAGAAGAGGTGGAGTGGATGGTAGGATCACGTCGGGTGCGGCCGCGGCGTCAGGCTCGATGTCGGTTTGGGAAGCTGCAGAACAAAATAGAGGTGGTGCAGGACTCGCCTCGGCTGTCTGCGCCAGCTTGCGACCCTCCTCCAACCCCACATCTTTCCCTTTCTTGTATCCTTCCCTGTACCCCGCTCGTCGCACACTATCGTGTTTTTGGCCCTCGACCGTTTGAACAAGACGCCGCAGCGCCTCTGTAAGTTGCCCACCGCCAATCCTCCTCACATCTGCCGTAATGATCCCCGAAATGAGGCGGTCAATTTGCAAGGAATCCGACATGAAGGGCAGAGCAGTGCGGAGGGTCTTGGTGTCTCGTTTCGTCGGGGTGGTGAATCTCGTCTCGGTTTTGGCCGCGTAGATCGCGTAGATCGCGTAGATCAGCGATCAGATAAAAATAAAAGTGCCAGAGTCGGATGGTGTCAGGGAGGGGTCTCGCGTGCTCTGTGCTCGGATGCTCGAATGCTCGGATGCGCGATGCTCGGATGCTCGGATGCGCGATGCTCGTAGTGCTCGGAAAACCGGGAATGCGCGCGGAAGAAAAAACGAAGAAAAGGCTGCTGTGGTTGATCTGGTCCGATCGGAGCTGGGGTCGGATCCCACGCCAATCACCACAATGGAGTGTGCCACTCCGAGTCGCTGGGAGGGCCTCCGAGGTAGATGCACGCAGAGGCAGCCAAAGGTGGTCGATGCACGCTACGAAGGACAGTGGATGACCTAATCTACTGCCAAACACGCCCAAATGGCCCTCCGCGCCACCATCACCGCTGTGGTGAGGGCAAAGCCCACCACCACACAGGCCGTGCAAAACACATCCGAGGGAAATTGAGAGTCGGGAACTGCCAACAGACATGGCGCATCAACGCATCAGTGGCAGTGTAGATTGACCCAGGGTTGACATGGTTTTGATCAAGTCGATGATGAAGTTGCGAGCACACCAGTTCTCCAGAGAAGCCAGCAAAATTTGAAGACCATGAGCAGAGAGGGAGAGCAGGAAAATGTCGTCGGTCTGAGCAAATAGTGAGATGCAGACCGCAGCGAGAAATACATCGTGCATGTCTGGAATCATAGCAAGATCAGCCCGGAACAGGTTCCAGAGGATGGGTGAGGCAAGGTCGCCGGTGAGGAGTCCAATAGAAGCCTTGAACTCCGCGGACTCTTTGATCACCATGCCGCACATAGTACGCCATTCGCCGCTATAACATTCGGAGCCAGTCGGAGATTGCCCCGCCCATTCCCAGTCGGAATAATTTCAACCATATGGTCGGTTGATCCGTAGAAGGAAATAAATTGCTTGCATCGACCGCAGCCACGTACAGGGTATGTCCATTAGCTTTGGCTCACTCTTTGGCGTATCGAAGGATGAACGGGTTATTATTCATTCGATAAACCGGTCTAAACCCATTCTGCTATGGTGGGATCAAACCTCGTGTTTCCGCCGAGTCGTCAGTGAATTAGCATCGTTAATGCTTTCAAGATGTAGCTCTTATGCGTTATCAGCCTGTAGCTGTCCGGATTATCGTGCAGTTTCATCCTCTTCGGGATCTCAATGAGCGCCGACATGAACCAGATATCACATTCGTTGTACAAGTGAGCCAAGTCTTCATTCGGGATATCTAGAAGCTCAACATGAAAAGCCTGGTCCTGCCCTGATGAGTTGTCCAGCGAGTGTTTCCGCAGGTGGTCTTTAAGACGGCCCATATCGTCCACAGTCCATTTTTTCGAGAAGAAATCTTCAGGTGAGTTGTCTTCGGTCTTCTCGGGCAATAGTGTGGCCAGGATCCGATTGATTTTGTGTTGCGCGAAGCCGAATTGCGGAGGTAAGACCTCTGGTGGGTTTAGCCTCTTCTCGAAGACGTCTTTCAGGCCTCCTGCGGACACCGATATCGGAGCTGGTTTGGGATCAGCTAGCCTCTTGATCTCCTTCCAGAAAATTGCTCTGGACGGTGCGTCCATTATCTTCTTGAGATTGGCATCACGCATAGCGGAAAGCTTGTCTCTACCTCTGTGCGGAAGAGGGAATTGTGCTCACACCGGCTTTTTCGATGTCTCTTCTGGAGTACAGTCGTAAACTAGGAAGCGAAATGTAATGTAGAAGCGAAACGATGTGCTGTTCGGTAGCTGTTGGGTTGCTGATGGACCTAAAATTTTGGGAGATGAATCTATGACATCTGAAGTCTCTGTCCATACAAGGAATTGCGTCAAAAAGCTTTTGTGGCTGGCGCATAATTCCATTTTGTTTCTCACATGATATTTGATTATTTATTTGGCATGCATACAGGGCACACAAGATTCTGCCGATAGAGACGGCAGGGTGTTTTTGAGTCTATGATTGTTGAATATGGACATCCCGAAGCTCTAGGGTGCTTGGCTGAGGCAATTCAATTATTTTTGAGTGTTTCGCTTCTACGTTATTTGGCTAAATTTGGTTTTCGAGAAAGAACGTCCTCGTTCTCCACCAAACCAGCATGAATTCTCATGATTCTTTCTCCGACCGAGTAGCAAGGAAGGAATAGTATAGATCTATGACGAGAAATTATATGATTATGCAATTAATCAGCCCTCAATGCCGGTGCGGTCTGTGCATTTCGCTTCCTATATAGCTAGTTTGCGATTGTACCCATGTATGTTATTCGGAATCGCAATATCCGCCGTCACCTTTGGCATATTCATTGCACAGCCCTCGGTATTTGTCTGAGGGTTCTGTCCGATGTCGGCCGGTGCATAGGTCCGCAGGAACGAGCATGCTGTCCTAGCCATTGCAGTTGCCGCGCCAAGATGACCGTCTTTCGCAATTTTGGCCGGTTTCAGATGTCAGAATTTTATTGGTGTGTACGTGCTTTGATCAGGGCCAGGAATGCATTTGAGCAGGTCGCCGTTTGTCGTTAGTAACCGCGTAGTATACAACAGAACGGATTGTGTACTCAGAACGAGTGGAAATCTCCAGGGATTTAAATTAATAAACGTAGGAGTTTTTTGTATCGCAATCAGTGCAGCTAATAGCTCAGCTCACGGACTTGTTTGCAGCCATCCTCTCGCAGACACGTTCAGGTTCGCATCCGGTCCCCAGTATGCGGCCGCGCCAGCTGAAGCCGTGATTTTCCCTATACACCATGAATCGTCACTTTCAGAGGCTCTGTGACAGTCAGAACTGGACCGGATGGCGAGTATTTTTTTTCCCTCATCCTTTTCCGCAGCCAGCGTGGAAATTAAAAGTCTGCCCAGCTCTGTCTCATCTGGCAGGGGCATGTACGTTGACGTTGCGCTTCTTGCAAACTCCCGCCCGTGGCTTTGGGTCAAGAAAGGTCAATCAAAGGCTAGATATCAATTTCCCGTCGTCAAGGACAAGACTGGATCATCATCATCATTGACAGGTGTCTTTGGTCTATCATAGCGAGATTCGAGCAACTCAGCAAATCGTAAGTGAAAATACATTGGTCAGAAAATAACTTTGGCGGCCACGATGAACCCGGAAAACAAATCAATGCCGAAGGTGCGGCGATAGCTTAGGAAAGCCCGAAAGCAAACATTCAAGAGCGTGGGGGCGTGGAAGTAATTGTGGGGAAGTTAAGCGAGCTCGTTACATAACCTCCTTATATGGTAGTGTACGCGCGGCATAAAGGCAAGCAGGAAACGCCAGCCATGGGGAAATGGACTCTGGCCGGAGAAACTTCTCTGCTTCTACGTTTGCTTGCGACATGTTCTTGCGTCATGTTTTCCTGGAGTCTGGGAGTGTCCGCCACTTTGAAGGAGCAGTGAAGGGGACAAGACGGCTTTACCAGGTTCTTGACTTTGGTACCTTGGTTGTTCCTGATCCTGATTGGACATTTCTCGCTTTATATCCAGCTTTACCGCCGAGGCGTCAAACACACTGCTAATAGTACCCTCTGCCGTTGATTTACACGAATCGGAAACCGCGCAGAGATAGCACAACAGCAATGCTGTTACCCCACTTCGACTTCCCGAGGGCAATCTGTCAAGAGAAAAATCCCGTCTAGATAAGTGTGCAGTAATTTTTAGCTGCACCAATCATCCTGTCAAACCCGCGACAAAAATGGTGGAAGTGTGTACCTGAACCGCCGCGACGGCTGGCAGTAGTGGCTTCGCGGGACCTGATTGTTTGGTATATAATACGCCTGTAGGAGGCACTTTCCTTCAGACTTTCGCTTCTTGGCCATGTCTGTCCTTTCTTTTGTAAAAGTGCTCCTCGTAGCGCTCGTCCCCTTTGTGAGTCGAGTCGCACAGATGTCACGTCGTGTTCGCTGTTGGCTGATGGTGTTAACAAGACCGTGGGCGCCCACACTCCTTCTGCCCTACCCCGACATGAACTCCTTCGCCGCCAAAGCAACCCCACCACCCTTCCCGGGAACTGGTCTTTCGCTGGATGTTTCACCGACGTCTCAACTGCTCGGACCCTGGCAGCAACTGCGTCTGTCAGCGCCAACATGACAGTGGAAACATGCATCGCGTTCTGTGGCGGAGGTGGCTTCATATTCGCTGGAGTTGAATTCGGACAGTGAGTCTCCGCGTTTCCCCCGCGTCAGGCACCGTACTAACTCGACGCAGGGAATGCTGTACGTCTGTCTTCTTGCTCGCAAGCTGCCATGCTTATTTTTCGCGCAGACTGCGACTCGACAATCCAGATCCCCGGTGGTAAGGCCCCACTGACCGACTGCTCCCAGCCTTGTGCCGGAAACCACTCAGAGATCTGCGGCGCGTCGGGGAGGCTTTCCATCTTCGCGAGTGGTGCTCCCAGCCCGGCGCTTGTCCCCGCGCCAACGACGGGGTGGTCGTACCAAGGCTGTTTCACGTACGTTCTCCGTTTGTTCCCAGGACCGACAGCGCCGATGCTTACCGCCGAACAGTGATAACACCGCCAATCGTACACTCCCGGTGCCGGTCAACGTCCCCGTTGGCGTGACGGCTGAAACATGCACGGCAGCGTGTCAAGCGTTGGGCGGCTTCACGCATGCTGGGCTGGAGGACGGACACGAGTGCTGTGAGTTACCTACCGCGATCCGCCCCTTCTACTCCTAATCTGTCCTTTTCAGGGTGCGGCAACACCACTAGCACCATCGCAGAGCATGTCTCGGACGACGACTGCCGCGCGGTCTGCTCTGCGAACCACGCGGAATATTGCGGAAACGCCAACCGCGTGGCGCTTTATACTTTCAGCCCTGAAGGCTCGCCGCCGCCAGCCCCGCAGCAATGCGCAGGCGATATCGCGAACTTCACTCTACTTGCCGTGTTCAACAACCCCCCGCTCGGAAGCCCGTCCCAGGTTAATCTGAGAGCAGTGTTGGTCGAGCTGGTTCCGAATACCTTCTGGACCATCCTATCCGTGCGTCTTGTTCTGGGTCGTCCATATGGCTGCTTATGAGCGTTCTATAGGCTTGCGCGACGTGCTGCTCCGACTGGCCCACCTTCTCCCTCCAAAATTCGGTCTTCTTTCCTCGGTCTGCCTCGAATCCCGTCCAGTCGATGACCTCGATCGGCGCAGCGGACGGCGAGTCGCCCGCGTTCGTCGCGTCGAGCCCGCCGTTCCCCGGGGCCCAGGCATACTGCGCTGCCGTACGTCTCCCCCTTGCCTTGCAGCATCAAGTACTCACTCCATTGCGCAGCAAACGTCGACCATAGCAAACGCCCCGCTTTTGCTGTCGTTCGGTGGCAAATTCGACGCCTGGTCGCTGTGCACGAACACCAGCGACAACGCGAACGGGCGCACGGACCTGGTCTTTTCGCCCGTCACCAACCACCCACACTATGCCTTCTCTTCCTGCAATGCGGTCACCATCCAGATGATCCAGGCGTGATCTATCTAACGTATATTGGTCCCGAACGCTCCTATTAGACACAATAATAGACTATCGATCCGTCTGAACGGATTGACTCCATGTATACAGTCAACTAGCCGCTCGATACAATGTATATACCTGCCTTCCCTATACCTTGCTATTATTTTACACTCTACTTCCGTGCGGAGCCCCGGGTGTGGGGTTGTTTACCGGTGCCTCGCATCCCCTTTTGACATCCCGCTCCCGCCTAACTGCTTTAAGGCGTCACCATCCCTCGAGCAAACTACCCCTGCCTCTTACCATCATGTCCAAATTCGACCCGGGAAAGACGCCTGCTGGGAAACGCACCTTCGCAGGGCAAGATCAGCTGCCCAGGCTGCCCATCCCACCCCTGGCGGACACATGCCGCCGGTATCTCAGCGCGCTTGAGGCGCTGCAGAATGAGCACGAACACGCGCTGACGACGGCAGCGGTCAACGAGTTTCTGGAGAAGGATGGGCCCAACATCCAAGAGGTGCTGGTCAAGTGGGCAGAAAGCAAGGATAGGTGTGTGCTCCACCGGAACTTAGGGGCAGCATTTGATGTTTTTGCATCCAGCTATATTGAAGAATTTTGGTGAGGAAACTTTACCTGCTTCGCAAATTGAGTCGCGATTTGCTACTCAGCCATCGTTAGCATAAGTCGAGGTCGATGTTAACTCGTTATACAGGTATGAATCCTACCTCTCGCACACGGATCCAGTCGTTTTGGCTTTGAATCCGTTCTTCGTTCTCGAGTAAGTTTCTCGGCTCTTCGCTCTTGAACTTGAAACACATTTGTCCAGGAACGACCCCACGCCTGACCGCGGCTCGCAGCTCCCCCGCGCGGCGGCGCTTATCGTCTCGTCGCTGGGCTTCATCCACGATCTCAGAGCTGAGATACTCGAACCTGATACTGTCCGTGGCGTCCCGCTTGACATGGATCAGTACAGCAGACTCTTCGGCACAGCCCGAATCCCCACGGAGGTGCGTATTTGAAAGCGTTTCTAAATATTCAACACTGAATATGTCCCAGAGAGGATGCAAGATGCATGTCAACCCCGAGTCCCGGCACATCGTCGTCCTCCGGCGTGGCCAATTTTGTGCGCGGTGGATTTGTCTTTAAAATCATTTCAATCTCACCGGAATGTAGACTGGTTCGACGTCCTCGACGACGAGAATCGCCCCGTGCTTACAGAGCGCGAGGTTATTCGCAATCTCCAAGCAATTGTTACAGACGCCGATAAGACCCATAGATCCGAGGTTGCTCCTTTTCATCCAATATTACCGCACAACTTACGCAGTACGTAGGTCGCGCGCGGTGCGATAGGCGTTTTGTCGACGGAGAACCGCAAAGAGTGGTCCCGCCTGCGCGCGACGCTCTCCACAGACCAGAACAACGCGTCCTGCCTCGAGATCGTGGACAACGCATTGTTCATCGTGTGCCTCGACGACGCGGCGCCGGGAGACCTCGCGGAGCTCTGTGGGAACTTTTTGTGCGGCACTTATGGGCTCGATGGCGGCGTGCAGATCGGGACGTGCACGAACCGCTGGTACGATAAGCTGCAAATTATCGTGTGCGCAGACGGGGCGGCGGGAATTAATTTCGAACACACGGGTGTCGACGGACACACCGTGCTCAGGTAAATTTCGCTTATCTTGCGTAGGTTCTCAGGGTTGATCGGCGGACCAACCAGGTTCGCGGCTGATATATTTACGGAGGGTCTCATGCTTCTTGCACGCTCTATCAATCCCTCCGCGCCGACGCTCTTCCATGCCTCGCTATCTCCACACGCGCGCGCGTACAAGGTACGTGGAAATGGGAACGGAACCACGTCGCCGCCACCGAAGATCGACACGACGCCGAAGAAGCTCGACTGGAAGCTGTCGCCCGCGCTGCGCGTCGGGATCCGGTTCGCGGAGACGCGCCTGAGCGACCTCATCTGCCAGAACGACTGCCAGGCACTCGAGTTCAAGGGCTACGGGAAGAACTTCATCACGAGCCACGGGTTCAGCCCGGACGCGTTCGTACAAATGGCGTTCCAGGCGGCGTACTTTGGGCTCTATGGTGCGCGTGTTTCTTGGGTTGTATAGGTGTTGGTGTTGATATATTTCTGTGCCCAGGACGGATAGAGTGTGTCTACGAGCCTGCGATGACCAAGGCATTTTTGCACGGGCGTACGGAAGCCATACGATCAATCCAACCACAGAGTGTTGAATTCACAAAGGTGTGTGAGATTCCTTTTTACGATTGGTACAGATCTAAAGAAATTTGTAGACGTTTTATTCGGACGCCTCGCCTTCAGATAAGATTGCGGCCCTCCGCAGGGCTTGCGAACGGCATGTTGCTCTGACGAAGGAGTGCAGCAAGGGTCTGGGACAGGACAGGTTCAAATTTCCATTCAATCTTGCGCTGATGATTTGGTTTACGATTGATTCTCCGCAGACATCTATACGCGCTCTACTGTCTCCTTCAGCGCCAGCTCAGCGGTAACCTCAACCCGTCACCCGACGATCCAGCACCGTGGCCGCAAAGCCCAACCAAGATGCCCGCCATCTTCACGGACCCCGGATGGACGCTCATCAGCACGTCCATCCTCTCAACTTCCAACTGTGGGAACCCTGCCCTGCGATTGTTCGGATTCGGCCCCGTCGCGGCGGACGGGTACGGAATTGGGTATATTATCAAGGAGGACGGCTTGTCTGTGTATGCGTCCCCATTCCAATTGGTTCCACAGAGCCTGATGATTCTTTCGGCATGTTAGCTGCGCATCTTCGAAGCACCTGCAGACACGGCGGTTCCTCGACACGCTGAAGGGATACCTTCATGATGTCCAGCGGATCCTCATCCAGCTGCACCGCGATGCGAACGAGCGCCCGGCGCCGTTCGTCGACCACACCGGCATCCTGAGGGACTCCAAGACCGGGCGGGCGATTAATGGATCCGCCGATGCGACCGATGGGACGTCTGACGAGGAGATCGAACTGCGTATGTTTCAAGTTGCTTCAGACAAAGCATAGCTAATCCGCACACAGCTGGCTATTCGTTCTTTGACACCGGCGATGTGAAGCTGCTCGGGCAACGGAAGGCTACGCCGTATTCGAACGTCGGTAAGTTGTACTTTAGATCTCATGATGTATCGATGCCATATTCTGATCGCATCCTAGGCACGGTGTTGCAGATGGCTGAGTATTAATTGAATGACTTCATTAAGGAGCCGCTGCCTGCTCTGCATTATTAAGCGTAGTTTTTCTGAGGTTAATCTTGTACGAGAATACCAAAGAGGATATCATGTACTTATGTGCGTACCGTCAGTTCAGCCCTCGGAGATATAGCCCATTTTCTCTTTCGTCAAGTCCAAGATTCACAATTGCAATAGCAGCCACAGAGGATTCGTTTACTCTCTCGCCAGTGGCACGGATGAAGCGGAAGTAACCGTGACATTGATTTCTGAGCTTACTTTGCATCTCTTTACGCGTCTCAAGTTGTTGTGGTGTGTGTACGCGTTGTCGGAGTTGCAATTTAGCTCCCGCTTTTGCCACTCATCGTCCATCAGCATCCATCCCTGACATGGAGGCCGACACCTTGCCTCCCGCAAACGAACCCCAGCGAGTCCAGGGCCTTTGGTTCGAGGACGGAAACCTCGTCATTCAGGCTGGAAACAGCCAGTTCCGCGTGTATCGTGGTGTCTTGGCCGCCCGATCGTCCGTCTTCCAAGATATGCTTGCGTTCCCACAGCCTCCCGATTCGGAGCTCGTCGATGGATGTCCGCTTGTATGCCTTCCGGACCCCGCGACGGAGGTCACAGTTTTCTTGAAAGCAATCTTTCACCCCGAGTATGTGCCTCTGCGTTTATTCCGTGTGTTTTTCTCATTCGGAACCTATAAATTAGGTTCTTTGCTCCATTCCCGGCCCCAACCACATTTGACAGTATCGTCGGTGTTCTCCGCCTCAGTCACAAATACGGGGTGGATTATCTTCGCCGCCGTGCGCTTATCCACTTGTCGTCAGGACACCATAATACATTGTCTGAAACGGACTGCGCCAGCTACACCGGCGATCCAGATCCAAGTCGTTCTCTATCCGAAATTATGTCGTGGCCAGGTCCCGACTCCGATGTATCGCACATGTGTACCATCCAACTTGCTCGCGAGATCGACGCTCCCTGGGTCCTCCCCCTCGCCTTCTATAACCTTTCTGCTGTTTTCCACGAGGTTGGCAACATTATTTTCCACGGGGCGGTATACAACGGTCTTCCGGTCAGCCTATCTATGCAAGACCAACAAACCTTTTTAATTGGCCACAACTCCCAAAATACGAGTACCTACGCAGCTATCCTGCAATTTTTATCGTATCCCCGGTCAGCGGACATCGAGGGTTGCAAATCCCCAGCCCGGTGCACTGCAGAGCGACTCAATGCAGTCGAGAGTAGTCGGGAAATGACCTGCGACTCTCCTTCCATTCCACTCGATATATGGGATTCGGATGACTGGGACATACTTCAGGATGTGTGTCCCGCATGTCTTGCCGTGCTCAAAGATGCCCATCAACATGCCCGACAGGCGTTCTGGGACAAGCTCCCGGAAATGTATGGCTTGCCTTGCTGGGAGGAGTTGGAGAAGATGAAGGAAGCCGCCATTGGCAAGGGTTGCACAGTGCTTTGACTGTTGCACTGCACAGCATACGAGGTGATCCTACATGAACCGAGATTCAAGGGCAATCCGGCAATACAAATAGCTTGCATTGTCTGTCGTTTCTCTCTTTACAAACTCGCGCTTGTACGAAAAGCTTAACCGGTGGTTGACAGTTGTTTAGTAGTTACGATAAACTTGTTCCACTGCGCACGGTTCAGATTAATATTCCGACGCAAAGCCCCGGGGCGCGGTGTTGTATAAAATAATGACTCTCGCATTTTCTCATCACTGAGAGTCTCGTTGCATATCCGAGAGAGTCGGAGAGCTTTGTTTGCATCTCTTTACGCGTCCACGTTGTTGTGGTGTGTCTACGTGTTGTCGGGCCTCGGCGTTTTAGTTCCGCTTTTGCTTTTGCCACTCATACATCAGCATCCATCCCGCCAACCGACATGGAGGTCGACAACCAAACACCCGCAAGTGAAACCCACCGAGTCCAGGACCTCTGGTTCGACGACGGAAACCTCGTCATTCAGGCTGGAAATAGCCAGTACTGTGTGCACCGTGGAATTTTGGCAGCACGTTCATCCGTCTTCCAAGATATGCTTGCGCTCCCGCAGCCTCCCCATTCGGAGCTCGTCGATGGATGTCCACTCGTACACCTTCCCGACCCTGCGACGGAGCTCACAGTTATCCTGAAAGCCATTTTCGATCCCGAGCAGGTGTCTCTTTGCTGTTCCTGCCGTATTTGACTCACTGAGAGCTCAGGTTCTTCATGCCATTCCCAGCCCCAACAACTTTCGACAATACCGTCGGTTGTCTCCGTCTCAGTCACAAATACGGAGTGGACTACCTTCGCCGCCGTGCACTTATCCACTTGGCATCGGGATTTCGCACTACCTTGTCAGAATGGGACTCCGCCGCATACGAAGTTAACAACCCGAATCGTTTTCCATTGGAAATTCGATCGTGGCCGTGGGCCTCGGACAGTGACAAAATCTATGCGATCCAGCTCGCTCGCGAGGTGGACGCCCTCTGGGTCCTTCCCACCGCCTTCTATCAAGTGTCTGCTGCTTTTAAGAAGCTGGGCACGGCTATCTTTCACGGCGCGTTTCGCAACGGCGTTCCGACCAGCATATCATTAGAAGACCAAGACTCTTTTGTCAACGGCCACAATTCCCAGATTACCAGTGCTAACGTGGACATCCTGGCATTTTTATCCTATCCCCCTTCAGCGAACATTGAGGGTTGCGCATTCCCGTTCCAGTGCACTGCAGAAAGACTCAGCGCAATCGAGAGCAGTCGGGAGATGCTCCGCGAATATCCTTCCATTCCACTCGATATATGGAATTCCGATGACTGGGACATACTTCAGGATGTGTGTCCTGCCTGCCTTGCCGTACTCAGGGAGACGCATCAGCATGCCCGGCAGGCGTTCTGGGACAAACTGCCGGGAATATATGGCTTACCTTCCTGGGAGGAGTTGGAGAAGATGAAGGAAGCCGCTATCGGCGATGGTTCAGGGCTTTGACACGAGTCGGTACAACACGCAGCTGTCTTATTTTTTTTTCAAATCTGACATCTGAGGTTAGGTACGACATCAACAGGGTTTCGAGGCATTCGCAATACAACGTACATGATGTCATAGCATTTATTGATCGGGCGGGAGACAACCGAGATATATGTTATGTTGCTTGGGAATGGGAAGAGAACGCGAGGGCTCAACCAGAAACTATGGAAAATTTGAAGGGCAGACATGTAAAAGCGAATTCAATGTAGTTGGACTTGACGCGGTCACCCTCACTTCAACCTCCGCCGCCATTTCTTCCCGTTCTCGTCCACCAGATTAACGTCATGTTTCAGTAGGTTCTCGGCCCACTGCACCCAGCAGCTCTTAGCTATTTCGCGCCTGTAGAATACCCCATAAACATGAGAAATTATTGCTGCCAAACAAGTGCTCACTCAGTCGTTGGCCACTTGCAGCCCTGTACTTCGATTGTACGCAAATTGGGGAAATGTTTGGGCTCGAAGGCGGTGAAGAATGTCTCCCATTTGGCAATGTTACCCTTTTGACTTTAGGTCGAAAGATTAACTACGAGAAAGCAGAGCAGGGCATAGCTATACGCGCCTGGACCAATATCGCATATTGAACTTGATTTTTTCAAGCGAACCATGGGCAGCGCGCGGGGAGAAATATTGCGCCTTAGGAGGTTCTTCCTGTTTGACGATGTCAGGCCGGCACGGAGGACCAGAAGGAATTTAGGACGTACAGATACTGCATCGATGGTGATCGCTATGCAGCTGACATTCTGGCAAAGATCGAATATACCGCCCTGCGACTTTCCCATGATTCGGCAGGGTATGTCGAGTGAGGTCAGTTTGTTTCCATGCGCCTCGAAAAACGCTTCGAAATCTGTGACATCGTGCCCAAAGAGCCGAAGACACTGGAGGGATGGTAACCTTTGGGAATTCAGAACATAACACGGTTTTTAAGTCAGATGAACATACTTCATCCGGGATAAAGCAATCAAAAAGGATGGCTGCGGAGACCAAATCCGCAGTTCTTCCAAGCTCGGTAATCCGTCGTATGATGCGTCTTGAAGGCTGCAATCGAACGTGGTCTCGCATTTCCAATCCAAGCATCGGAGTTGAGTGAAGTCGTTGAATATAGTTGCTGACGCTCCTTGGTGTCGAGAAATTCGCTTGGAGAATTCCTGCAGTGTAGACCCTGAGCAGGTGGCCAACATTTCAAAGGCAGCCCAGGAGATCGGTAATTCCATGGGTAGCAGGAAGCTCATCTTCTCGAAATCCTTGAGCAGCGACCAACCATAGAATCGCACGAGCCCAGGCGTCAGCGAGAGAAGTGCAACCACCAACTGCTCTTCCACCCGCCCATTTTCAGGACCTATATGACTGCCATCGGGATCGTCCGAGTCCGAGTCTGAGTCGTAGCGAACGATGGACTGCAAATTTCCGCAAAGAGTGCGAACTTGTGGGCCGAGGAACGGTTTCTCCTGGAGAACGGCCACGAAGGTCGAAGTAGCCACACAGTTTTGCAGGTTAGCGTGGGCGTATAAATGAGGGAGTCCGAGTCTCTGAAATGGTGTCAACTTGTTCACGGAGAGGTGGTGCGAGACGCATCTTACATAAAACATTTTCGATACCAATATGAGTGGAAGTCTTGGAGGGATGCTCTTCAGTTCAACGCCCATCTCCAGCTCCGGAAGAGACATCGCAAAATATAAGATGCGCTTCCATATAACGTCTTGGACTTCCTCCGCTACACCGTGCATGGGGATGAAGAAAGGATTCGAGGACGGTGCGATCTCGATGGCGTCAGAATCCTGCAACACAGATCTATCGACGGGTCCACAATAAATAAGGTGTAAAGCAGGCGAAATGGATCGGGACTGACGGGCTTGGCGGAAACCTCAGAAGGGCCTTCAGCTCCGGGTCCCATTCTTCTTCCGAGTCCGAAGTGTCTAAAGCATACCGCCTTAGGTTCGCCCCTTTGATTTCAATAGCCTCCAAAGGACATTCCTTGAATCTAGCAAAGACCCATCGTGCATCCTCGACAGTGGGGATCACAATCGTTTGCAGACGTCGAGATTTCACCAGAGCTTGGACAATATTGTTTATTTTAACCGACGTGTATGGGAGACCGAAAATGCGCTAACGAGAGTGAGCACGACGAGAAGTAATCAAGACAAACGTACCAAGTGGTCCCATTTGGGTATTGCTTTTGTCAGAGCGTTATCCAGGTTTGAGCGCATTGTGTTGTGCAGCCGCTTGTATTCTGAATCTCGCAGTATAACGCGCGCCGGGTTGATGAAAGAAAGGCCTTTACATAGCCCATCGGTATTATCCGAAGCCCAGATCTGGAGCGAGAGAAAAGGGTCGGAGATATTGGGCGAGCGTTGCAGGATCGTGGCCATCGCGATCCCGTATCCACCTTCTACTCGCAACTTCTTGATGAACTGCCCCAGCTCCTGGTTCTTCGAGAGGGCCCGCGCTAGAGCCTTGGCCTGGGCTTTTGAGCGGAGTACGACGATGTTGTATAAGAGGGGGGTAGCAACGCGAAGCCATGCCTTGCAAACAAGGAGATAGGCTGAGGTGGATTCTGAGTATTCCGCGAAAGGGGATTCGTCGGAGTTGTCAGAGAAGATCTCGTCGGATATTTTCAATGCGGGCGAAAGGATCTCTGAGATTATCTCGTCTGGGAGCGAATTGTCAGACATGTCGCGTCTACAAAACGCGTTCATCGTGTGAGCCGTGATGGTAGAGGGCGTCTTACCCGCAATGAACTGCGTCTTTCTTCACGCGTTTGACGCGTCGGGACGAAGGGCAACAATGGGGGCGATTGGGAGTCGTGCCTGTGACTACCACCTGTCACACTGCTTATCGGCCCGATTTCGGCCGACCTACACCTCTTCCGCAGCGGCCATGACAGTTGGCTGTTAAATTGCGTTGCGCGTGCAATAAGACGCTATAAAAGAGCACGAGTATAATACCCCCCCCCCTTCTTCCTATAACTGCGCAATTCCCCAATGCAACTCGTCCTTACAACCGCCTCCCCATCTAACGCCGTCTACACCGACGGGTCTGGTCCGCAATACAAGGTAACCACACCGTTGAAGCTGCACGACCGTACGACAGCCATCAGCCGCGTTATCGAGCACGGGATTCCTCGGCGACGCTCACAGTCTCGGTCTGAGCATGAAGATGAAGCCGAGGTAGAGGGCGAGCGGTTCGCAAGCCTCGCTCAAATCGACTGGCGCGTAGTCGGGTCCAGCGTGATCCGCTTCCGCGACCGCGAGCTCTTAACGCGCGAATTTTTCCGCAAGAAAGGCTGGGGGTGGTATGGGAGGTGGGTTTTCTTCGTGTTCTGCGCAATATAGGAAATCGGTTTATTATTATAGACACCGTGTGTTCACAGCGGCGGACGGTAGGGAATTTAAATGGATCCTCGGCGCGTACACGTCTCAGGCGAGTGTACATTTGTCGTACACTACTCGTAGTATTTTTAATCCCACCCGCTGCGCCAGCTGAAATTAAATAACGCGGCCGAGACCCCTGTCGCGCACTATCGTCCCAAGAAACTCGGGCTGCTCTCCAAGCCCAGGAAGGCATCGCTCGAAGTTCTTCCGGACTTCGAGTACATGATGGACGAGATCCTAGTAGGTCCCTTTGCTATTCATCTCACCGTCTTTAGCTTTCTTACCAGGTAACGTTCGTCTACATCGAGCATTTACGGAAAACGAAGGAGCGGGCGGCACGGTCCCCTACCCTTTTAAACAAGTGACATCAATGTGTTGGAGGTCTGAACAATGAAGAGCATGATACCATTTTATTATATTACGCAATAGGATCACTATGAATTGTCACTTCAGGGATCATCCGCGTCCATCGCTGATATATCCTCCAGGATGCACTGTATTACTGCAAAAGTCCCAATAAGGAACAAACAGGTATTGTACCTACCGCGCCAATTCTCAATTGACAATGTTGAGCAATCATCACAAGGGCGAAACATTACACTGCAGTGCAAGGCGTATGCTGGAGTTTCGGGGCAAATGATTGATTCTGTAGCCGGCCGCAATTTTTTCTTTTTGCGCCGCATTTTATCTTCACACCAAACGTTCTGGATAGCCTCCCAATCCGACTCTGGTTTCGGATAGTCTCGGATCATGATCGATGATCAACGGATCAGTAGAGCACCGCCGAATCAGGGAGCATTGATGTGGGCGTGTTGCGTTCTCTCTCGCTTCGCATCTCAGTCTGGTGCCGGGGGATTTCAGCCCCGGCACGAAAAAAAAAGGCTATGACTACTCGAGTCTCGGGTGAAGCCAGCATGCACTCTGTGAGTCTTTGCTCATTGATCCTGCCAGTACGCACCCCCGCGGCACCCCTGACCTCTTACTAGATATTTCAAAGGCCCAGGAGTCACGATCTACGCAAAAAAAATTGCGATCGTGTTGGCTGTGCCCTCACTGTTTCAATCGAGCGCTATATGGGGATTCACATCCGTCACGAGTGAGCGTCAAAGACAGAAAATCCCCAATAAAACCAAGATGAGCAGCTTGTTTCCCGGTATGCTGGCAGGTTCTTCTCCGGCTTTTCAAGGCTGTTGAATTCCAAGCTCAATTTTTTTAAGAACAAGATGGCTATGCCGTCACCGGGAATTGTCAGACGGTTAAAGGCACAGCCTGGGGTTCTCTGATTGTTTTGTTCTCCACGTTGTTAAGGGGCGCTAGTTAGCCGACATATATAAGCCAGGGAGACAGCGAGCACGAATCATTCCTCTCGTTCCCTCATCAAACATGCTGCGTTTTCCAGCGACCCTTCTTTCTCTTCTTTTTCTTCACCTTGAATTCCGGTCGGTTTCTGCTAAACCTGGCCGGCGTCCGCAATACACCGTGGACGCGGACAACAATATTATAAACAATTATAATGACCGCGTGAGTCGTGCCACCCTCGTGTTGCCCGCAGTAGTGCTGATTTTTACCAGTACACCGTTAACCTCACGGTCGGGGGAACGCGTAAGTCTGCTCACTTCGCGCATAGGATCTGTATGAACGTTGTGTGCAGCGGTTAATGTGATGCTGGACACCGGGAGCACGGACATGTGGTGTGTAATGCATTGTTGCCTGATGTTTCAAGATAACAATTTTTGCAGGGTTGCACCCATCGGTGGAATCTCCGGCTCGGTCCACGACACTGGAGCCTTCGCGGAAATAGCCTACGGCGACGGAAGCAATTTTGTAAATGGCTCTGTTGGTCTGGCGGAAGTCGACATTGCTGGTTTCACCATTCCCGAGCAAGGTTGGGCTATACTTTGCCGTTCCACATCTTCGAAACTGACAAGAAACTGTGCTCATAGCTTTCATCAATGTCACGAATGTGAGCTCGACACCCGTCTTTCTACACCCGTCTTTCTATTTTAGATGCTGATTCGCGTTACAGAGCGTTGGAGAGGAGAGTGACGCAGCCGGCGGCATTTTTGGTCTCGTCGGCCTCGGCTTTGACGGACCCGGCGGCTCCATCCCTTCCGCATTGTCAAGCTACGGATACAACGGCACCGATGTTGGAAAAGCGGTTCTCTCGAGCATATTCGCGCAGAATCCCGACAAGGGCCAATTTTTCGCATTCTCCTTGTCGCGTGTTGGGGACGTGGACGACTCCGCCGACGCATCTCTCGTCATTAGTGGCTACGACGACAAATACGCCGCGGTTCAGTTTGCTCCGCAGCTGCCCCAGTACCCTGCCAACAGCGGCCGGTGGAGTGTCTTGACCGAAGGCGTCTCTGTGGGCGGTGTCGACATTGATTGGCCTTCGTATGGCAAAACGCCATCGGGAGAAGAGGCGGTACTGTTCGATACTGGCACAACCAACTTTTTAATGCCGGCGCAGGTGCGTAAAAAAATCCTATTGACTTGCCTACCGTCTGATGTACGTAATTCAGATTCGGGACGCAATCTATTCCGCTGTTCCCGGCGCGGTCCTTGCCAAGAACTCATCTATCCCCAACACCAAGGTAAATCTCCTCGAGCTTCGCCTATTATAACTTGAAGTTGAAACTTTCCAAGTTCAGCGAGGATGAGGATGTGTGGGTTGTACCCTGCGGCACGCCAATCAACTTTACGACAAAATTCGCGTAAGTTGGGCTTGTTTTATTTCCATGTTCACCTGCTGATGGTCGAGCAGAGGCCAAGAGTTCCCCATCCATCCTCCCGACCTTACGGATCTGACCGTCCTCCTCGGTCCTGACGGCAAAAATTACACGGTCTGCACCGGTTCTATCACGAACGGTGGGAGCATTCTGGGTGCCGGCTTGGATGCTCTGTACGGTGACTCCTTCCTGCGCAACGTGTACTCTGTGTACGCCTTTAATTATCCCTCGCGAGTTCCACCGCTCATTTTCTGACAGTTTCTCGTTCGGAAACGATACATCATTGCCCTTCGTCCAGCTGTTGTCGCAAACAAACGCCACGGAGGCCGCAGCCGACTTCTCGGACGTCCGGGCAGAGCTCTTGGCTAGCAGCCCCACTGAGCTCTCTCCGCTAGACATCATCAAAATATTCGATGGCTCCTCTGCGGTCACCTCCGTGTCGGCATCGTCTGATTCTTCGACGCCCACTTCCACAGTAGACTCGGACGTCTCGACGTCGACGTCTACCGTGCAATCTGTTCCTGCGTGCACGACCCCCGCCAGCTCGGATGCCCTCGCCGGCTCCGGAAAGACGTCCGTGAACCTCGCCGACAGCAGCTCGTCGGACACCGACTCCACCGTCTCCAAATACGGCCCCATCATCGTCGGTCTCCTCGCCGCGAATCTGATCATCTTGCTCGTGGTTGCCTTCTTCTCTGTCATGAGCTTTGTGCGGAGTGGCCGGAAGGCGGCTCCGACCCGGGCGCTGAACCCCCAGTACGCGCCTGTGAAGCTGAAGGAGGATGTGCCGCGTTCGTCGTTCGAACATTCCGCGTATTCTGACTAGTGTTACCTTCATTGAACCATTCATTTATAACATGGACCATTAAATGCGCTTCAATGCAATACAATCATGTATTACAAGACTCGTTTTTCTGCCACATAGGGAGAGTCAACAGGAGAATTGGTTGATCCCGCAAGGTTGCCGTTTTCTCATTGGAACCTTGGTTCAAACGCGCGTAAATATACTGTATTGCTACGAATAGATCACATTAGACCTCCTTCGCATCCAACGCGCGCGACGAGTTGAGCCTTCAAGTTGAACACTAGTTGAACCCACAGGTCACGGGATCGCGACACCTCCACTTAAAAATACAACATCCAACCGTGCTTCCTGTTATCGCCATATGCTCCGGATCGCTACCATCCAATTTTGTTTCCGCAAGGACTCGAGATGTGATATAGAGAAGGTGTATTCTCGTCATCTGTTTTTTTTTTGGAGTGTCTCGTTTTTGTCCCAAAAAGGTTATTTATTCAGGAATTCACATGAGTATCGCACAGAACACTGCGCGGTGAATTCTGAGAAATTCCACTGATGATTGATATCAGCTTCCTACAGGCTTTCCATGTGCCCCCAACTGTTTTCCTGCCTCAAGGTGATGGACGCGATCCAACCCTGACCAAAACAGATTGGGCGTTTTGTATAAAGTAAGGACTTAGACCAAGTACGTACGCTCAGGTCTGCGATGTCCCGCGTACATGTCCCAGCGTTTAAGCATTTTCTTGACCCTAGTCGTGAGCCCGTCGGGTGGTGTAAGGTTTGGAATAGGTACCTACACAATGAGGTGCTCCGTAATCAGGATACCCTCTTTAAAACGATCCAGAAAATGATGCCTCTCATATCTCGCGCCTCCTTGCACGAACTCTTCCCCCTCCTCCGATCTGACATCCGCCAACTCTGTGAATCGCAGCGAAAGCTGACTTGCCTCTCCGTGCAGTGCATCGCGCGGGGGGACTTCGCGAGCAAGTGGAAGCGAACGTCGCGGGGGGTGCGTGAGCGCCATCTGCGCCGGGGCGTCGTCTGGGCGTCATTGGAGAGTATGTTCTGTGAGAGCACGCGCCTCCTCGCAAGTGATGTGACGCTTCCGACGATGCTGCGCGGCGACGGGCAAGGATACCTGGACCTGCTTTATTCGTTTATGCTGGACAACGCTTACGACGTTCCGCAGACTCCGATCTCCGTACCAAATCCCAAGTGGAAGGCACACATCTCTGCGGCGGAATGTGGGAGCACCAAAGAAGCTGTCTTTGCGTACTATTCTGCGTATCGGGATATTTTTCTCTGTGAGTTGCATCTCGATCTCCAGTGCCGGTTCTGATCCCTTCCAACTAGGCCACATTCTACACGCTACCTTGTATTCATTCTACGGTCTCGCGTTTGACAAGCCTTCGGATGTATATGGAAGGGGGTTCGCACCCAAGAAGGACCTGGTCGACGTCTGCGCCGAGCTGCCGAAGGAACCCAAAATTGAAGTGCAGCAACGGAAAGTCTTGATTTGCGAGAGCTGCAGAAAGGAGGAAGACGAATCGACGAGCCCCTTTATGATTTGCCGTCCGTGCAAAGAAAGGCAGAATCGCCGCTTTTATTATTGCTCAAGGTGAGTTTTGTGAGCCCCGTGTTTTGAAACGCGACTGACCGTTCATAGGGAATGCCAAAAGAACGAGTGGAACTTGCGCCATCGCACGATCTGCGCCAAGGCCATGTCACTGGCAGACGTCCAACTCACCGCTTGTGGAGCGCCGACGCCAACCGACAACACCGACGACCCGCTCCAGCTCGCGATTGAGGACTGCGACAACCACACCTTCGGATTGGAACGGCCACGACCGGCCACAAGCGCAGCACCGCCCTCGTGTACCAGGTCGCGCTGCTCAACGGTACCCTCGCCTTCGTCGACTACAGGATCGGTCCAACGTACGAAGAAATCCAAGCGGGGACAAGCGGTTGGGTTCCGGGCAGCGTCCAGCGGTGCTGGATCGCCACCAATCCGGGAGCGAAATTCTTGTTCCGGGTATTCCGCCACAATGCCGTCGCGTGCGGCGACAAAGACGCAATCGTGGCCATGGCGCAGATGCTCATCAACGTCGCGGAGGGAGAACTGGTGGGATCGAGGGAGACAGTGTCCAGGGATCACGTTCTACGGCAGCTTACGAAGGAATATGGATTCGACGTGGAAGCGGCTGTGGTGAAAATTGAGAGGAATAAGGCTGCAAACCCGGAGTTTGAGACAGTGTTAGAGCATTGTCGTGTGTTTGTAGCGGAATCATCCCAGTTATCTGGTGATCAGAACGTTGAGTAAATGAGTTCGAGATGAGGAGCACAAATATGCAACGTGAATATCTTGTACAAGAGTTTTTTTTTTTTGAATTTTATGGTTGAATATTTATCTTTGAAAGTTGATACGCTATACGATAAAGTATTTGTGTTGAAGAAAGACACTGACAGAGTAGTCCGGAATGACTCCCACTGCACAAACTTGACGCACAAGTCGCCGATGAAGACCGGAAATGCATCGCAAGCTCACAGAGAGCTCGGCCGTGACGCAGGGTCCGTCGCGAGCAAGACATGAAAAAGTTGGCAGGATGCAGGATCGGCATCAACTTCGAAGTCAGACGCAAGGTGGACGAGCCGTATCAACACGGGGAACACGGTCGCCCACGGATGCAAGAATATCAATGAAGTACAAGATCCGCCTCGGAATTTTAAATCGTGAGGCTTAACAGCGATGTCGTAAAGACAGACACGACGGACTATTAAGCAGTAGGTATGATATTTTGAATTGCGGACTCACTAGTTCGTGTTGCCCGCCCCGTGTGCCGTGTAGCATAACGTCAAAGCACTGTCGAACCCTTCCCAATGGCGGCGGCTTTCATCTTCTCCAGCTCATCCCACGGGGGCAGACCATACATTGTCGGAAGCCTATCCCAGAACGCCCTTCGAGCATCCTTATGCGTACGCTTGAGCACGGCGAGACAGGCGGGACACACATTCCGAAGTTTCTTCCAGTTCGTCGAAAGCCATATATCGAGTGGGACTGAAGGATTGTCGCGGATGAGTTCCCTGATACTCTCGAACACGCCAAGTCGCTCTGCGGAGCACTGGGTTGAGGATGTGCAACCCACAATGTCCGCTGAGAGGGGCCAGAATAAAAATCGCAGGATGTCTGCGTTTGTACTCGTCATTTGGGAGGTGTGGCCAATTAAAAAGGTTTGTTGATCTTGAATAGATAGGCTGACTGGAAGGCCATTGTAGGTCACGCCTTGGAATATACCGCTGCCGATCGTGCTGAACGCAGCAGAGAGCGCATAGAAAGCGAGAGGGAGGACCCAGAGCGCGTCGATCTCGCGGGCAAGCTGGATAGTACACATGTGCGCTACATCGGAGTCGGGACCTGGCCACGACATGATGTCCGATGCAGAACGCTTCGGCAGTGGATCACCCACGTAGTCGCACGAGTCGCGTTCGGACAATGTAGTGCGATATCCCGACGATAAGTGGATCAGCGCATGGCGGCGAAGGTAGTCCACATCATATTTGTGGCCTAGGCGCAGGCAGGCAATGACAATGTCGAAGGTTGTTGGGGCTGGGCACGGCATGAAGAACCTAGGACTCGGGTGAGACGAAGGTTTTACCATGGACTTGAAAGCACCACCTACTTACTCGGGGTCAAACAGCGCTTTCAGGAAAAGTGCGACCTCCGTCGCCGCGTCTGGCAGGTGTACGAGCGGACATCCATCGATGAGCTCCGAATCAGGCGGCTGGGGGAATGCGAGCATGTCTCCGAAGACGGGTGAACGCGCCGCCAAGATACCGCGATACACGCGGAACTGGCTGTTTCCAGCCTGAATGACGAGGTTTCCGTCTTCGAACCAAAGTTCCTGGACTTGGTGGATTTCACTTGCTCGTTCGTCGTCGACCTGCATGTTGGTGTGGCACAGGTTGTGAGATGCCGAGAACGGAAGCCGACAGCTTCGGGACCAAACACGCCGCCATAACACGCTTTTGACGCGTTGCGCTCAAGTCGCACTTCAACAAACTATCCCGCCTAGTTTTATTTCTCTCAATTTTATGTCTGTCACATAAATTCCTGCCCTTCGTTTGCCCTTACAAGGCCGGAACACTTGTTTTCAAGTTGGCAAGATTCAGCCGTTCATCGAGCACTCCTCCTGCTAGTGGCCATGCCTTCCCGCTGTTTCCTGGACGACAAGGAGTGAACGCAATGGCCAAGTTATCCGAGCCACGTCCATTCAAAATGCAAACCTCGGAAGTCTCAGCGGCCGCTCCGGAAATGTATAAAGGTCAGCCACCTCGGTTTATATCCCTAGGATTTTGCTCTCGACTCCCACCATCTCACTCCTCCCAGTGTGTACCCCATATCTCCCTCTGTGTTTCCCGCTGACTGCTTCTCTCCCACAGCTTTCATGTCGCTCGTATTGAAGGTGTGCCGCTCCTCTCCCTTCGTTAACTCATTCATTTGCAGAACCCAGGACTCGACCGCACGACTCGCCATCGCAATCACTCTTTCCAATCGATTCGAGCAACGCGTAGTTGCTTGGCGACGCGATCCGAGGGCCGTCCGGGAGCATATGCCTATGTAATGAACGGGCGGTTGGTAGGAAGCGCGTGCTATGCTTCACTGGACAGGGACGGGTTTCACAAGGCCTGTGGGAGATTGAATCTTTGGTCTACTGCTCGTTCGGACGTCGGTACTGGAGCTGTCGAATGTAAGTCGCCGCCATTATCCAAGTGCATCTTCTCTTCCTCTTTTCTCTTAATCTCGCCGTATGCTGATTCGTTTTCTATGCAATCTGCAGCGTATGGGAAGTGCTTACAGGGGGGTTCCCATTTATTTATATTTCGCGCAACCCCCGTTTTCATTCGTAATAGTCGTTCACAGCCCTTCCTACCCCCTTGCCGCGGGCCTCGGGCTTGCGATTTTCGAGTCTACCAAGCGCAGGAAAATTTGCTTCTAGATGTGCACAATTCAAGTTATTTTTTATTGCCTTTCTTTGGTGTGATGCCATTGGATTGAATATTCAGCTGCGCGTGTCTCGTCTTCCCTCTGAGATCAATCCGCAATCATCGCGAAATATCGAGTATAGGTGACTACGCGCTGCACGTCCGGTGATTTTGAACGCTCGAAGCTCGTAGTCTTCTTTAGGGTTTTCAGCGATTCAGTGCGTCGAATTGGACGTCGGCACGAGCAGTTCCTATTCAGCCAGCTAAAACAGGGGACCCAGGCGTGTAGGATAAGGTAGATCATGCGTGATTCAATTTAAATACTCCGAGTCTAGTGTGGATGATGTCGAAAACGAGCTTCTGAGAGTATCCGCTAAGATGACCTGAGTTTCAAAGCTGAAGGTAAGCAGTAGTCGTATACAGTCGAATGCTCTTGATTAATAGAACTTGAGTATCCTCCCAGTAACCGTTGAGCGATGGCCGTCCCTATCTTTCAATTATTTTTTTGGCAAAGCAATGTGCGGTCGTCCACCGATATGAGCCAGTGAGAATTAGAAGCCAGTGCGTCTTCTCCACAAAACAGGGTTCAGCAGCCTGCATTTCCCCTAATCTCTCTCAACAAATAATTCTTGGTGAGACTCATGGGTCGGACTCGCTGTATAATATTTGAAGCTCCAAGTGTTCTTCATTTGTGGTGAGCGAGTGGCATTGACATTTTCGCCATGAGTATGGAGAGTCGAGACTAATTGCCATTGGAGAGTCAATAAAACGAGAATCCACGCAAGCCAAGTTCAGTGAAAGCAGAATTCACGCTGAGATGTCAGCAGCGCTAGCGCCCTAGGCCCCAGTTTAGACAGTATTGATCATGAAGAGAGGATTTATCGCCGGGACAGTGGGAGTTTTTGCCGCAGAAGAACCGCCGCCAAAAGCGAAAAGCAGAGACTGTTTGGCTCAAGCCTTTTGTCCGAACAACTCCGAGAAAATCAAGCCCGAACAGCCCCGAGCACCGCCACCGATGGCCGCTCGAATTCTTTCTTCTTACTCGCGAGCACCTACTTCCCCTTGGAGTGTTCGTCCTTGAATTCTCAAATAACCGGATCTGTTTTACCACACCTGCACTACTTACTAGTATTCTTATCAGCGTGCGTAGGCGCTCAATCAATGACTCATGGTCGGTGACCCGTGGCCATCGCTACAACTTCCGTGTAGGATGCAACAGTACTTTTCAAAGGTCCGATGTTTGAGGTTGACTCTCCGATCACTCTTGTTGTTTCCCGCTACGCTTTTACTTGCGACGAGATCCGGTCATTTGGCGTTCTATAAAGGCGCGCGGACGGGGAACCGGATCGCTGCTTCCGCCCCCGTTATTTTCAGTGTGCTGGTCACAGGTACGAGCTGGTCTCAGGTTTATTATATCAATCCCGCTTGTTCAAATTCTCCACGCCTATTTTGTTCAACATGCTTCGCCTCTTGTCTACTGCTCTCGTCTTCCTTGCCACGAGTCCTGGTTCTGGTGCCAGATCGCAGTCACGGTCGTTTCGTTCTCTGCGTCGCGCAGTTTCAAACACTACAGGCAGCGGTAGTACACAAAACTGGACTCTTGACCACACTTATCGAGGTCAAGATTTTGTTGAGTAGGTCATCCGTCTTTAAGAAACTTCTGTCCCTTACTGTATTTCCGCCAGTACATGGGATTTTTGGGACCAAGACGATCCAACCCACGGCTTGGTGAACTACCAAAACCGCGCAGACGCCCTAGCCAAGAACCTGGCAGTTGTTCCAAACAACAGCACGTTGATATTGGCGGTCGACAACACGACAACTTTAACTTACGGGGGCAAGCGCGATTCGTGGGCCATTTCCCAGTATTCTGGCTCTGCCACTGACTGCTTTTACGCAGCGTCCGAATCAGCTCCCAGAAGGTGTACAACGCGGGTACCCTATTCATCGCGGATTTTGCGGCCATGCCAGCGAGCTGTGGTGTTTGGCCAGCCTGGTTAGCATCCGTCTACGTATCTCAGTGAAGCCCCGTCTCACTACTTCCAGGTGGTCTGTGGGACCCTCATGGCCCAATTTCGGCGAGATCGACGGTGCGGTAGCTCTTGTTGACTTTATATTTCTTGCTGATTGCATCGTAGTCCTGGAGGGAGTCCACGCAAAGGGCACGAACAAGATGACGCTGCACACCGCGGCGGGCTGTTCTGTAAATGGCACGGATCAGATGACGGGGACAGTCGACGGGAAGGACTGCCAGAGCAGCAATGGCAACAATCAAGGGTGCGGCGTCTTGGACAACAAGGGTCCCACCTCGTCGACCTCGTATGGCGACGGCTTCAACAAGGCAGGCGGCGGCGTGTACGCGCACTCATGGACGAAGGACGCCATCCAGATCTGGCATTTCGCGCGCGACAAGATCCCTACAGACATCACCGCAAAGAAACCGGATCCCCTTCAGTGGGGGCTGCCTACTGGGTCATTTTCGCCGGCTCCGGACGTCGACTTTGGGCAGCACTTCCAGAACCACACCCTGACCATCGACACGACGTAAGCGGTTCCTGTTTTAATTAAAAGGAGATTAAACATAACTTGTGCTTGGTAGCATCTGTGGGGACTGGGCAGGGTCCTCGGCAAGTTTGAAGGAGGCGGGATGCCCGGTAACTGATTGTGCGAAAATCGTCGAGAATCCCAAGAACTTCGATTGTGAGTCGAGAATGATTCTGTGTTCAAATTATTGCTTAATTTCTTCTCTCAGCGGCGAGATGGAATATAACATACATTGCTGTGTACCGTTTGTTGTGACCGTTTGAGTATGAATTCTTAACGCGAGAATAGCGAGAAATCTTCCAATTTCAAGCTTTCGAAGATAAACCAGGGTCCCCTTACCAGCTCCGGCCTTCATGATTCGCGGCGTGTCATGCCTCCGACGCTGTCGTAATATTGACATGCGACTTTGCCGGCGCAGCATGTCAGTAGATGTTAATCCCTCCATGCCCGAACTCTCCGGAATTGCTCTCAATGAGACTCTCAAGTAAAAAGTGAACTTTAACTTGTCACGCTCGGTTTTCTGAACTGAACGGACGTTTTTTTTTTACGGGCGACGCAGTTGAATGCAATGATTGAATCGAATACCGAGAATAGACTGATTTGAGCTCATGGTGTAATTTGATCACGAATAATGGAAATCCCGGCACAGAGTTTATCGACTTTTATCTTCCTTAATTTTCTGGCAAGCCCCTGGTTTAAATTTGGGAAATTAGCCGAATCGGATACTTCCGTCGGCTCCTGAGGCTGTAGCCAAATACAGCCAACCTTATCGGCCCACCTTGGTTTCCTCCTCCCTTCATCCCGAAGCATTAGCTTGCTTCTACTCCCCCCCCTCTGCCCCACCCCGAGACACTCGCAATGGCATCCGAACTATCCCAGCAATACGCATGTTAGTTGCACTCTCTGTCCACTCGCCACAAGCCCGTTTTTTCCCCGCTTTTCCATCACCTCGTTTGGGACTACGAGCGGGATCCCTTGGTATCCTGGATGAATTCCAGACCTTGGGTACCGACGGTTGTGCACAACAAGATACCACCTCTCATAATGGTCTCACTTTGACCTTTGACGATTTGGTACTTTGTGGCCGATTTGGTCCTCGCTACGAGGCACGAGCGCAGTGGGGGAGCGGATAGGACAGCACGGAGGGTATTGCGGTCGTACCCTCTTCGCATCTCGCACACCAGACGGTCCCTCCTTTGCCACGTCCTATACGGGGCCCGCACCGCCCTACGGCGATCATTGCGTGGAGTCGAGTGCGCGCGGGTTGATCATCGTCCTCGCACCGAGGGCTTGAAGCCCGAGGCGCTGCAGGGTGCCTCGCCCCTTGCTGTGCCACGTTCCCCCACCCCGCACCGCCTCTTGCGATCTGCGGAGCTATTCATATCAATTTTTTTTTATCTCGGTGCTTTTTTCCTTAACGACTCCGTGATCTAACCTGTCTTTCAGTCCGTGCACAAAAAACCCTCGGCCTCGTCGGCGGCTCACCAGACTACGTCGTCGCCCCCAACTTTGAGGTCCCGGAAGTACCTGCGCGGATCTACCACTACAGTGCTGACGGACGGCTCTATGCGTATGCTCTGCCCGACGTGTAAGTCCTCCCTGACAACTAGCCCCTCATCATTCAACGTCAACGTGCCTCGTTCTGGATCCACTGTACACATGCTGATGACCGTTCCTTCTACGCAGGGTGCGGATCTTCCAAGCAGAGGGTGCCCAGCTTCTCCAGGACCTCCCCATCGCAAACGTCGCCGACGTCAAGTTCTCGCCGCGCGGTACTTACATCTCGACGTGGGAGCGCCCTGTCAAACTCGAAGACGGGTCGCAACACAAAAACCTCCGCGTGTTCTCCTCTTCGACTGGAGAGGAGCTCATCGCCTTCACCCAAAAGGCCCAGGATGGCTGGGACCTGCAATACACCGTCTCGGAGTCGCACGCAATCCGTCTCGTCGGCCCTGAGATACAGGTCTTCCGCCCCGCCGAGTGGTCGAAAGGGATCGTCGACAAGCTCAAGGTCGAAGGCGCTACGAGCGTCTCGCTGAGCCCCGGCCTCAACCCTTCGGTGGCGGTGTTCGTCGCTGAGAAAAAGGTGCGTTGTTAGCAGTGGTTGTCGTTCTGTCTTCTTATCCTTCCAAAAGGGCGCACCCGCGAGCATCAGAATATACGGTCTGCTCTCCCTCAACAGCCCGCCCACCTGCCAGAAGACCTTCTTCAAAGCGGACCGTTCGCAGATCAAGTGGAATGATCTGGGGACACAGGTTCTGCTGCTCACGCAGACGGAGGTCGATAACTCTAACAAGAGTTACTACGGAGAGACTGGGATGTACCTTCTCAGCGCCGCTGGCAACTTCGATTGCAGGGTGACGCTGGATAAGGAAGGACCGATCCACGATTTCGCGTGGAGTCCGACCTCCAAGGAGTTTGGGGTCGTTTATGGATGTGAGTTCCTTCGCTCTCCGATGTCCACGGCCATTAAACATGGAGCGTAGTTATGCCCGCCAAGACTATGCTATTTGATCAACGAGTACGGACGATATACGACTTCGGCGCCTCGCCACACAACTTCATCTCCTTCAACCCGCAAGGCCGCCTAATCGCCCTCGCGGGGTTCGGTAATCTTGCCGGCAAAATGGACATCTTCGATCGGCGAACCTTCACCAAGGTCTGCACGATCGACGCGCCCAACACCTCTTACTGCGACTGGTCACCCGACGGGCGCTTCCTCATGACCGCCACCCTCTCCCCGCGTCTGCGGGTCGACAACGGCATCAAGATCTTCCACTGCTCCGGCGCGCTCATGCACGTCCAGCTCATCGAGGAGCTCTACCAGGCGTCATGGCGCCCCACACCGGTGGACAAGGTCGCTCCCTTCGCCCAGGCGCTGCCCCCCGCACCCGCACCGAGTACCAGCGTGCAGCTGCTCGCTGCGGTAGCGAAGCCCGTGCCCACGCGGCCTGCAGGCGCGTACCGGCCCCCAGGCGCACGCGGCCTTGCGACGCCCGCGATCTTCAAGCGCGAGGACGAGGGCGGCGCCGCGCGCGTGCCCACGAACGGGACGGCGACGCCGCCGCGGACGTACAACCGCAGCCCGGCGCCGGGCGCGGGCCCGCCGAACGGGTACCAGAACGGCGGCGGGAACGGGAACGGCTACGGTGGCGGATACGGGGGCCCGGGGCAGCAGAACGGGAACCGGCGGCATGTGCCTGGGGCGCCGCACACGCCTAGTCCGGGGCCTGACGGGGAGAAGAAGAACAACCGGAAGCGTAAGGGGAAGAAGGACGGGGAGGAGGGGCAAGGGCAGGGGCAGGGGCAAGGGCAAGGGCAAGGGCCGCACCCGAACCAGAACGCGAATCAGAACGCTAACCAGAAGCGGAAGGATAAGGGAGAGCGGGAGCGGGAGCGGGGACCTGCGAACGGGGAGCAGGGTGAGGATGTGGTGCGGCCGTCGATCGAGGTGACGCCGGTGAATGGGGAGGGGGCGACGACGCCGGGGAGCGGCAAGCTGCAGAACGGGAACGGGAATGGGACGCTATTCATCCCGCCGCCGGGCCTCGACGTCGATGGGGACTCGCCGCTTACGGGCGGATTGGACAGCGCGCTGGATCCCGTTGCCAAGAAGGCGCGGAATCTTAACAAGAAGGTATGCTTTTTTTATTTTCCTTCAGGCAGTATTCTCATGCGTACCCGCAGCTCAAGGCCATCGATGAGCTCAAGGAGAAGGCCAAGCGCGGCGAGCGGCTGGAAGCGACGCAGCTGAAGAAGATGGAGGGCGAAGCGGAGATACGGAGAGAGCTCGCGAGTCTGGGTGTCTAGTCCCTGCGCACCTGTTTCCTTCGTGTAGTTCTGTCTTCCATCGTGCTCTGTGTATGCTTTACATTTTCTGGTTTTCTTTCGGTTTTACTTAGAGAGCATGCTACGACCATAACAAGGACGTAGTGTGTAATACATTGTGCTATAGTGCTGGACCGGCAAATCCACCCGCAAGCTTCAATCCTACAATTTCGCCCCCGGTCCGCTCAGCTTCTTCTGCAGCTTCGCCTGTACGCACGTCGGGTCAGCCAAAATTCCACGCATGGGAAGCGAGATGGAACGCACCTTGACCGCATCCATGTACACGTCCGTGATGACCCAGTGCTCGCGCTTCATGTCGCGCCCGTGAATCGCGAGCGCGAGGTCCTTGGTCATAATGCCGTCCTGGTCGATGACCTCGACGCACGCGGCCTCGAGTGCGACGCAGAAGTCGTGCAGCGGCGTGTTGTTGTCGAGCTTGGCGCGGTGCAGCAGGCCGCGCGTCCACGCGAATATGGACGCGACGGGGTTCGTCGACGTCTCGTTGCCCTTCTGGTACTCGCGGTAGTGGCGCGTCACGGTGCCTACGCGGGCGTTAGTTCGTGCAAGAAGGGTAAGGGAGGAAGGGAGTACGTACCGTGCGCGGCCTCGCTCTCGATGACCTGGCCGTCGGGGGTGATGAGCTCGCTGGTCATCATGCCGAGGGAGCCGAAGCCCTGCGCGAGGATGTCGCTCTGCACGTCGCCGTCGTAGTTCTTGGTCGCCCACACGAACCCGCCCGAGGACTTGATGGCCTGTGCGACCATGTCGTCAATGAGGCGGTGCTCGTAGTAGATCGCGGCGTCGTCGAAGAGCGGCTTGTAGTGCGAGTCGTAGATCTCCTGGAAGATGTCCTTGAAACGGCCGTCGTATTTCTTGAGGATGGTGTTCTTCGTGGACATGAACTGCAGGGGGGCGTGAGTTTCTGTTCCAGGGATGGAAATATAATACTGACCAGCGGCATCTTCTTGGAGAGCGCCATCTTGAACGAGGAGTGGGCGAAGCCGGTGATCGACTGGCGCGAATGAATAAAAGTCTTTGGAGAATCAATCTATACGCACCTCGTCGGTGTTGTACATGGTCATAGCGACACCTCGGCCGACAAAGTCGTACACGTTAAGGGTGGTCGCAGGGGACCCGTCCGTGGGCGTGTAGACCATCTGCAACTTCCCAGGGCCCGGAGCGATAAAGTCGGTGGAGCGGTACTGTCGAGTGTCAGGTCAAGTTGGCATACTTAATAGACGGCCAACCTGGTCGCCAAACGCGTGCCGTCCAATAACGATGGGCTTGACCCATCCCGGAATGGGCTTCGGGATGCGGCTGAGGATAATGGGCTCGCGGAAGACGGTGCCGCCGAGGATGTTACGGATCTGAACTCGTTTAAACAATGCAATGCAGTTTGCGAGGACAACGTACCGTGCCGTTCGGGCTCCTCCACATCTCCTTGAGCTTGAATTCCTCCACGCGCGCCTCGTCGGGAGTAATCGTCGCGCATTTGATGCCGACTTTGTGCTCCAGGATAGCATTCGCAGCGTCGACCGTGATTTGGTCGTTTGTCTGTATAATAATGATAAGAGAAGAACGCGCCGCAAGAGTAACGTGGCGCACCTGGTCGCGGTACTCGAGCCCCAGGTCGTAGTACTTGATATCGAGTTGGAGATAAGGGAGAATAAGCTGCTGATGGTTAGAATCCGCTCCACTGCAAGATGCGGTTCAGTACATACCTCCTCCCGGATCTTCTTCCAGATAATACGGGTCATCTCATCGCCATCCAGCTCGACCACCGGGTTGGCCACGACGATTTTCTTCATCTCGTTTCCTGCAAGATAAGATGAGCTTGGATGTATTTTACCGGCCCAGGCGACACCGGCGACAATCACACGGAATTCGCAGACTTACGCGCTTTGAGGCTGGTCGCAAAGGTCCTCGACGACGTGGCTAGTACCCTCGATGGGAATCGGCTGGCTCGCAGCGTTCGCGCGCGGGGGTAACATGAATGGACAACTGGCGGTGGTGGTACCGGTCAAAAAGGGCCTTGCGACGTGGCGGACACCGGCTCACCTCTGCGTTGTCTCAAACTTCTTTCACTACCCGACCTCGGGGAATCAAGAACAGATGGCAATGCAGACGTCTCCGGTACTGCCGTAGTGCGGCGGACGAAGGTCTTGTGACACTCAATTCACGCGGTCAGCGCCTAGACCTACTTTCACTCGCTTTTCTCAATTTATAACCGACTACTCGTTGGCTGGATTCCCGTCAAAATGGGGAGCACTTGAAGACTGCTTGAAGCTTCAAAACCCATCAATTTCGAAATTTCCTTGATATTTCCAGCTCAACTCCTTAGTATCAAGTCGGAACCTGTCCAAGTACTATCTGGAGAGCCTAGGTTGAAAGACAAGGCTGAATTATCCCTACACGCTTATGCCATTCTCACTCATGTTTTGAATGAAGAACCTTGCTTTCGTGGAGAAGACGATGATCTGGCTTCAACTTCTGCCGTGCTCGTCAATTTCGCGGTTCAAAAGTCGGAACCAGACGCATGCACTGTCTAAAGAGCCAAGGGCGGGAGTCCAGGCTGAATCATCCCTGTAAGCTTGCGATGCGATCGCCATTCGTTTTTGAATGAAGAGCCCTGTTTTCGTGGAGAAAAACGCACTGGCTTTTGAAATTCTTGCTATGTTTCGGCGGAACCCAACATTACTATGCCAAAAACCCTTGAAGGATAGGAACGACCATTGTTGCTCCAAAACGATTACTGAGAGGATATCCCAGCCTCCATCCAAAGGGATTCGACCAAAGAATTTCCAGAATACTCTGCGAACCTCGTGTGCATTCAAAACTCGTCAATCTCCAACTTGTCGGTCGACCGCAGCATCAAGTGAAACGGAATGTGTGTGATTCCTAAAGAGAAGAAATAAATCATATAAACCGACCGTGAATTCCGCGACAGGAACGGCATTGGCAATATCTCCGTGACAGTTTACTGTGGCAGAGCCATCTCCGCCCGTCTGCGTTCCTCAAGCAACATCTTATACCTTCTATTCGCCTCTGTCCCAATCATCAGCTCCTGCAACCTCTTGACAGCATTTATCCGGTACAGCGGATACTCCGGCGGGTTCCCATCTTTGAAGAAGAACTCGAACCAGCGTAAATTCCTGATATGGACGACACGGGAGCCCCACGCGCTGTCGAGGAGGGACCTGCCCGGGTCGAGTTCCGTCCACTTGAGATTCCCCACCTCGAACTCGAACGCAAGACTATCGAGTCGCATCTGCTGGAGCAGTTCGAACACGGCAGCCCATTTCGTAACGTCGTTTCGCCGGTAGCTATGGCACAAGTAGACGCTGTGGATGTCTGGAAGACAGTGTCGGCCCAGCGCTGCGAGAACCACGGCCTGGAATTCGTGGACCGTAAAATGGAAGACGTTGCTTCGGTGCAGTATCGGCAGTGCTTCAAGGTACACCTGCCGGCATGAGAGCAAGAGGGTGATGGGGATCGCGTCCGCGGGAACGTCCAGCGTATTGGGACCACCTTCGACGGCTGCATAGTATGTCGACTGGATTCGGGAAGCGTGGACTCGGGAAGCAACGAGCTTCAGGCAGATCACACGCCCGCCAAGCGCAGCGTCGTAAATACATTGCCGGACCTCTAGAGGAAGCAGCAACAGACGACAATTGGCAGGCTGTTCAGCCAAAGGTTGCTGACCAATATCGATACGATTTGTGGGGAGACTGGGGAGGTGCAACGGATAAATGTACGCACCGTTTACCGGCCCAGGCCCACGGCTTCTGACTCGTGGTTATCTTCCGGAAACAACCCAGAAGGATGAACACACAAGCACAAGGGCTGAATCGCGGGCTCTGATTATGCCAACAAGTTGGAGCAAGCATTCCGGCTTTTAAGGGCAAAGGGAGGATTTGGCAAAGTGCGACTTGAGCCAAACTTGAGCGCGACGCGTCAAAAGCGTGTTATGGCGGCGTGTTTGGTTCCGAAGCTATCGGCTTCCGCCGCTCTCGGCAGACTCCGAGTCACAGTAGCCAGGAAAATCCTCCTTCCTCCCTCTTTCTCGATTTATGTTTTCGTGCCAGTAGAACCATTCCAAAACGCCCACTACCGAAGTCTCCGACTCGGAGTTTCATGACTCCTCTGGGAAAACAAGTTTTCTGTGACCCTTTCTTTGGTAGCGAGGCTGCGGCTACTATAACTCGAAACTGAGATTGGGAACCCGGGTCGGAAAATAGCCTCCATCTTTGCTTATCCTGCTCCATCTTGTCCACCTAGTAGCAGTCGTGGTTCAAGTTGAACTCTGCTGGGGGTACTGCAGCAACCCTCGTCTCTCTCTTTCATACACAGACGCTTCAACTAATCAGCTCGTGCCTCGACTCTGCATGGGTATAATATTACACGACACGGTCCACTCAAGACCGCCCACGACTGCGCAATAACACGACACACGGCGTCAATTGGAACATTTATCAACATTTATCATCCGATACTTTGCTGATTCATCTCACCAATTTCTTTGTCATTTTACGAGTCATTCTTATAAACAGTTTATTCAGCGGACGAGATAAAACTTCGGAATGCTCGGGTTGTAACTTGATCAAAGCTTAAGTCTTGACAGACGCCTTCCTAAATGACAATTGATTCTAATTCCAAACTCTTCGCGCCGGTCCCAGTCGGTGACTTGGAGCTGCGCCATCGCGTTGTGCTCGCTCCCATGACGCGCCTCCGCGTCGAGCCCAGCACGAATGTGATCCTTCCAATCGTGTCGAAGTTTTACCAGCAGAGGGCGAGCACGTCGGGGACGCTACTTATCAGTGAAGGTGCGTTTCAGTTTCTTAGAGGGGGCACACGATTCGATCCTTCGCAGGCACTCTGATCGCGGAAAAAGCTGGCGGATACGCGCCTCCCCAGGTAGCCCACCCCAAAGTTCTTGACTCAACCATTTCTCCATTGGGTGGTGCTCACGCCGCGTCTCCCGGAATCTGGTCAGAGGCACAGATCGCAGCCTGGCGCAATGTACGCCTCTTTTTTTTCTTGCAGAACGTCGGACTGAGCACGATTTTGGAACAGGTCACGGATGCAGTCCATGCGCAAGGCTCGTTTATCTATTGTCAGCTCTTCGCGATGGGGCGCGCGGCGACGGCCCCCGAGCTGGCGCACCCCGGTGTAGATTTCGATCTTGTTTCTGCGTCTGCCATTCCGCTTCCGGGCGAGACAATTACACCGCGTGCGCTCACGGTTGAAGAGATCTACGAGTACGTTTCCCTGTTCGTGACCGCTGCAGAGAACGCTGTCCACAAAGCGGGATTCGATGGGGTGGAGGTGCACGCGTAAGTGAAGAGAACTGTGGACTCGACGACACCAAACTGACGGTTGAATAGCGCGAATGGATATCTGCTCGACGCATTCCTGCAGGACACAGCAAACAGGCGCACGGACGCGTACGGCGGGAGCCCCGAGAACCGAGCGCGCCTGCTTCTCGAGATCGTGTCCGCTACTTCGAAAGCGATCGGCGAGTCGAAGGTCGGCATCCGTATCAGCCCATGGAGCTCCTTCCAAGGTATAATCCTTTCCTCCTTCTACGCCGTGATGTTTACTAATCTTTATCGCGTAGGAATGCTCATGGAAGATCCCGTCCCCACCTTCACGCACGTCGTACAGTCCCTCCTCACGTTCCCGCGTCTCGCGTACCTGCACATCGTTGAGCCGCAGACGGAGGGCGCGGAAACCGTCGAGGCCAGCGCGCACAACGCGGGCCATTCGAACGATTTCATCCGCGCATTGTGGGGCGGGCGCACGCTTATCGCTGCGGGTGGGTACACGCGCGAGTCGGCGCTGACGGCTGCCGAGCGGGGGGAGCTTATCGCATTTGGGCGGCCGTTCTTGGCTAATGTGCGTACAATTTGTAGTTCGCATGGGCTCTTGGTGTTCACTGCGGAGTTCATTGACAGCCCGACTTGCCGCTGCGTCTGGTCAAGGACATCCCGCTCACACGGGGGGATCGCAGCACGTATTATGTGTCGACAGCGAAGCCGGAGGGGTACACGTCCTATCCGTTTGCATCATAGCAAGGGATGGTCAATAACCTATAATTATGTGAGCTGGACATTTGAACGATCTGGAACTGGGTTCTCTAGAGATGGTTCGAAATCTGTAAAATAATATTAGACGTATTCCATCCATCTTGCAAGCGTGGACAGAGTTGAGTGGCCATTTTCATTTCAACTGGCGGTCTCCGTTCGCTCCTTATTACGACAAGTTAAAAAAAATGAAAGTCTGCACGCTAAAAGTATTTTTGGAAGTAAACGGGATATGCCGGTTGATTTCCCACGCGATCGTGATTTCTATCATCTCGCGACTTGCACCTGGTCTCATCTGTAAGTTCTCATTAGACAGTAGATTCCCACTTACGCGAGGCGTTCTCAGTTTAATGACCCAACCACAGTCCCGAACAGAAAAGGCTGTTGAATTCATTGTCGCCTGCCTGTGCATAACTTTCTGCTGTCCCTGTGCGCTTATCCTTCTGGGTTTCCCTGCTGCGGCGCCTCGAAGACGACGACGAAGACGTGTGACTGAGCCGGTCATAGAGGTCTACATTCATCCGCCGCACCTCCCCACAAATCGTATTGATATTGGGCGGCGACCTTTGGCTGAACAGCCTGCCAATTGTCGTCTGTTGCTGCTTCCTCTGGAGGTCCGGCAGTGTATTTACGAGGATGCGCTTGGCGGGCGTGTAATTTGTTTAAAGCTCGTCGTTTCCCGAGCCCACAAACGTTGCGTGGTCCAGTCGACATACTATGCAGCCGTCGAAGGTGGTCCCAATACGCTGGACGTTCCCGCGGACGCGATCCCCATCACCCTCTTGCTCTCATGCCGGAAGGTGTACCTTGAAGCACTGCCGATACTGCACCGAAGCAACGTCTTCCATTTTACGGTCCACGAATTCCAGGCCGTGGTTCTCGCAGCGCTGGGCCGACACTGTCTTCCAGACATCCGCAGCGTCTACTTGTGCCATAGCTACCGGCGAAACGACGTTACGACATGGGCTGCCGTGTTCGAACTGCTCCAGCAGATGCGACTCGATAGTCTTGCGTTCGAGTTCGAGGTGGGGAATCTCAAGTGGACGGAACTCGACCCGGGCAGGTCCCTCCTCGACAGCGCGTGGGGCTCCTGTGTGGTCCATATCAGGAATTTACGCCGGTTCGAGTTCTTCTTCAAAGATGGGGACCCGCCGGAGTATCCGCTGTACCGGATAAATGCTGTCCAGAGGTTGCAAGAGTTGATGATTGGGACAGAGGCGGATAGAAGATATGAGATGTTGCTTGAGGAACGCAGACGGGCGGAGGAGATGGCTCTGTCTCTGTCAGAGTAAACTGTCACGGAGATGTTGCCAGTGCCGTTCCTGTCGCGGAATTCACGGTCGGTTTGTTTGATGTATTTCTTCTCTTTAGGAATCACACACATTCCGTTTCGGGGTCCAGGGAACTAGCTGGCTTTTGGCCTGCGTTTCTCGTCCATTACTAGTCGGCTTACAAGGTTTCCCAGGTTCCCGTTTCATAGTTCCATTTCTTGTTTCAAGCCACTTACATTCTTCATAGACCATGGCATTCTTGTTCCTCCTCTGAAATTCAGACGATCCTCGGTCTTCACAACTGGTTCAAGGAATGATGAACAACTTGGTACAACCGTACGACAGTACTGAGACTGAGGTAGGTAGGTAGGTAGCATTACACGGCACAGAATCAAACCGGATCGCGTACCGCCACGCGGCAAGACAGTTGGTAGCTGTGCTGATTTCTATCACCATCTCGGGTGACTTTGCCTTTGCTTCATCTTCTCGTCCTCGCCGTCAACTGGAATATCTCTATGTAAGATGTTATTTCTTTTTCGCATGAAGGCATCACTTAGGCCGCGCCTCCTCAGACCAATGTCCCAGCCGCAATCCAGGGAAAGCACTTTTGAGCTTGTTGGGACCAGCCTGTTGAATATTTTCTGCGAGCCCTGTATGGCTCTCTTTATGGGTATTCAGGCTTTCCGCCGCCGGAAACGAACCCACCCTACGAACCTCTATGTATTGCCCAGCCCGCCGTCCCTCCCTAAAGATTGTATCGATATTCGCCAGCAACCTCTAGCTGAACAGCCCCCAAGCTGTCTCATGTTTCGGCTTCCTCTGGAGTTGCGGCAGTGCATCTATACGAGGCAGCACTAGGCGGAAACGTGATCGAGCTAAAGCTCGTCAGAGACCCGTTCCTGCGCAGCCGCAACGTGGTTATAACGAGCGAGGGACGAGAAGCTAAGCCGTTGAAGCGTCCAGACCGCTCCTGGGTCAAGGCGACCATCTTGAAATTCGCGGATAGTACTACCCGGATTGTCGCCGACGTCATCCCCACCGGGCTCCTCTTCTCCTGCCGGCAAGAATATGGACCTGCTTCGCCCTGCATTTATTCCCGTGACGTTCGAGCCTGGGAGAAATTCAATCAACACCGGTGCCCCGGTGCCGCGGTCAACCGTCTCTAAATGTCACTTTGCCTAATTATAAGTTTGCCTACCGGTGTATGTCGACAGCTGTCAGCTGTGCTGATTTTTATCATTGCCAATTATCTTCTGGCTCTTCTCCGAGTCGTCCTGGCCGTCGACTGGACTACACTCCCATGCAATTGCTATGTCTTTTTCGCATGAGAGTATCACTTAGTCCGTTCTCTCTCAGCCCAATGTCCCAGCCACAATCCAGAGAAAGCGCTTTTGAGCTCATTGGGACCACCTTGTTGAATATTTTCTGCAATCCCTGTCTGGCCGTTTTCATGGGTGTTCAGGATGTCATCCGCAGAAGACGGAGGTACAAGACGGACCTCCGCCCAAGGCGCAATCCACCGGCCCTGCCCAAAGGTCGTATCGATGTTCGGCAGCGACCTTTGGTTGAACAGCTCCCAAACTGTCTCATCTTCCAGCTTCCTCTAGAGTTGCGGCATTGCATCTACGAGGCAGCACTAGGCGGGCCCCGCCTGATCAACCTCAGGCTCGACCCATCCCCACTCAACCGCAGACGCTCTGTGGTGAAGTCGACCATAAAGTGGGAGGATACCAATCATACCTGGGTTCGCGCCGACGCATTCCCCACCGGGTTCCTCTTCTCCTGCCGGCAAGTGTACCTCGAAACGTTACCGATGTTGCATCAGCGCAATACCTTCTCCCTCGCGGTGGGCGACCTCGAAACCATCGTCCACTCCGCCTTGGGGCGGTACTGCCTCCCAAATATCCACCGCCTCTACCTGCACAGCACGTACGTGCACATCTGGAACGCGCGCACTTGGGCGGGCGTGTTGCCGCTCCTGCAGCAGATGCACCTCGAGTATCTGGCGTTCGAGATCGAGATGGAGCCAGAGGGCGCATTCCTCGACGGTCCCTGGGCGCGCACGGCGCTCTGTATTCGGAATCTGCGCGAGTTCGAGCTTTTCTTTATAAGCACATACCCGTCTGCGAATCCGCTGCGCAGGAAGATTATCACGGAGGGGCTGCGGCAGCTGATGATTGGGCCGGGGGCGGATGAGAGATATGCAGTTTTTCTTGAGGAACGCAAAGGAGCGGAGGAGAGGACCAGGTCGCGGCAGTAAACTGTCGTGGACAGATAGTTGGTTGTATTCTTGCCAGTTCTGTTCTCTCTGCGGAATTCAATTCATTGTCCTTAGATATTATTGCATATTGATATGGTATCTACTTCAAGCTCCTCTTACAACATCCCCAAACTAATACATCGCATCCGGGTTCGAATTAGGCCTCCCCCCTCTATCTTGCGTGAAATGATTGGGGGGAATTCAAGGTTCCTTTTCAATAATACCCCCGCATCAGTTCAGCGCAAAGAATTGCGTGCAATTGACACGGCACTGTATTGTACTTCAACTGTAGGTTCAGTGACGACCGACGGGTGACATCCAATTTTATGTAAAAATCACCTTAAACCTTATCGCTCTTCTCAACTGAAAATGTATGAACCTACGGTCAAAATATTACAGTTTACTGTGTATTCTTCGCCTATAATTTCTGGCTTTCAAATTATCAGATCGCTCTTATAAGGGTCAAAAGTTCAACATGATGGGGTCACATGATGTCCCCAAGTGTTCAAGTTCAACCTCTTTGAAGATTTTTCAGTGATCAATAAATCTTGGGTTATACAGTGGACCTAGAGGCTGACCGGATTTCAAAAATATGCTTTCCGTGAAAACTTATGCGGAGCTCAGGGGCCCTTGTTTGGTTCAAATTTAGTACATGAGATGGCTAGATTTTACAACAACAATAACAAAATGGAAACTCACCTTGGGATCCAAAGAGGAGACCAGGGGGAGAAACACCAGAGAAAGATCACGCGAAGAGAAACAGGAACGTTGCGTGGTATTCAGAAAGCTAGCGTAGACAAGGGAGGAGGAGATGGGAGTAAGGGACAAGAATAGGTGAGTCACATGAGTCCGGATTGGTAAGTAAAGCTGTGAGCGGGTTTACACCCTCCCCGTCTTTGAAAAAAAGAGAAACCCTCAGCAGAAAAAGACGGAGAATGGTAAGTATAAATGCGTGCCCAGCCTCAGACGAAGCCGAAGCTTGCCCACTATGGGGAATGAGACTGGCCGCAGGGAGAAAAAAGGTTTGCCTGCCGGCACTAATCCTTCTCGCGTGCCAGCCATCTGTCGAGGGCTGAGTTGTCGGCAAGAAGTCGACCGGGGAGCCATCGGTTGCCGTCGGGGCCAGAGCCGTATCCGGAGAACCGTACCAGGTATTGTCGGCCTCGGCCGCGTTTTCGTTCGTCGATGATTTCGTCCACTAGCCATTCTTCGTGGCCATCGACCAGGACGGGAGGTGGTTCTTCGTTCCGTCGAGACGGGAACTTTTCATCGTCGTTCTCTATGAAGGGCTTGAGTTCAGAAGAGTGAAAAACGGGATATACGAGGGGCTGGTCGGAGAGATCGAGCGTATATGTAGAGAACTCAGCGTGTTTTTCGAGAATCTTGTATGGCCCATCCAAACGCGGCATGAACTTCGCTGCTCGACCATCCTTCTTCTGCTTGTAGTGAGTGCGGCGGTTTTTGGTTGATAGTTTGACGCGATCCCCGACTTTGAGGTCATGGTCCGCGCGGCGATTTTTGTTGGCTTGCTCAGCTTGAGACAATTTAGCGGTAAGCAGATTGTCCTGAGCTTCGGCGACGTCGAGTGCGAGTTGTTCGATGATCTCGTACGCGAGTTTCTCCTCGGATGGAGCGTCCCTTGCGGGAGTGATGACGAGGGGAGGCAGGACGCGTGGTGAGCGGCCCATGCGCAGCTGGAACCCTGAGAAGCCGGTTGAGGCATTCAAGGTGTTCATCATGTCGAAACGAACACGCGGGAGGGCTCGGACCCAACCTTTCTGGTTACGGCCCACATGGTATCGTAGAGACTGGTTAACAGTCTTGTTCGTGCGTTCGCTGGCGCCATCCGTTTGGGGATGGAAAGCCGTGGACATTTTAAGTTTAACGCCGGTTAATTTGTGCAGCGCTTTCCAGAAGGCAGACATGAATAGCTTGTCACGGTCGGAGATGATGTCGAGGGGGATGCCATTTTCACAGTACCAGTGGTCGAAGAAAAGAAGAGCGAGTTCAGGCGCGGTAAGCTTTGTTGTAGTAGGTACCAGGCGTATGTCGGAACCCAGGCGACAGGTGAAGGTGACCAGAGAATTGAAACCTTGGTCTTTGGGAAGGGGGCCAATGAAATCAATAGCGACGGAGTCTCCGCGCTGTTCGGGAATTGGGAGCGGGTGCAAGGGACCAGCCTTCTTTTTGGCTGTGCGTCCCTTATTGCGTTGGCAGTCGGAACAGCCCGGGATGTAAGCCTTCTCGAGATCCGAGCGCATGTTCGGCCAATAATAGGCGTCGCGTAAGGCTTGGTACGACTTGTCGAAACCGAAGTGGCCTAAGTTGTCGTGGGCTAATTGGAAGAGCATTTCGCGCAGGCTTCCTACCCTAGGGATCACTAGTCGTTCAGCTACGAACCATAGTCCGTCGCGCTTAACGAGTCCCGGAATGCCTTTTGAGGCAGAGTCCAGCTTGTTGCACCAAGTGTCTTCGGCGTAGCCATTTCGAATCGATTCGAGAATGGTCGCATCAGCTGTGACTTTGAGGACAGAAGCAATGGGCAGAGACGACTCGAAGGGGATTTCGGTCGTGCGAGTTTTCGCGAGGCACCCAGCCGCGAAGAAGGGAGAGTCCTTCTGCATTGGGGTGATGGCGGCAATGCAGGGAGCACCGTCGTCGTCTCCATCCTGTAACCAGGGGGCAGGGCCGGGCTCGGTCGTAAGAGATTCGTCAAAGTCCGTGCGTGATAGCGTGTCAGCCACTGTGTTGTCCGGGCCTTTGACGTACACAATCTTGCAGTCGTATTGGGCGAGAAATTCCATCCAGCGAGCTTGTCGCCGAGAAAGGTCCTTCTGAGTGTTAAAATTTTCAAGCGTGCGGTGGTCAGTGTATACAGTAAATTCGGAACCGATGAGATCAACACGCCAACGGTGCAGTGCCCTCATGATTGCGAGCATTTCTTTTTCATGTACAGGGTAGTTAAGCTCAGCGTGCTTGAAGGTCATTGAGTCGAAAGCGACGGGTCGCGCGGTCTCCCAGGTCGGTCCAAAAGAGAGGATAGCGCCCGAGCGTTTATCGCTCGCGTCACAGGTAACAAAAATTTTGTTTTCCCCGGGGTCATCGTGGTCAATAGTCGTTACGCAGTCGGCGCTCAGGACAATTTGTTTAATGGCGTCGAAAGCAGCTTGATGGGAGTTGTCCCAGGCAGGGAAATTTTTATCGCACTCTTTAGTGGTTAAACGTTCAAGTACCATGGTGTGATCCGCGAGATTGGGCAGGAGGAAGGCGAGATAGCGAACGACGCCCAGAAAGGCGCGGACATGTGTCGAAGATTTAGGCTGGGGCCAGTGGGCGATGCGGTCAACTTTCTTCGGGTCCGCTTGGATACCGCGGGCGGAAATGCGGTGTCCGAGGAAATCGACTTCATATTGGAAAAGCTTTGTTTTTCTAGGATTGCAGTACAGGGACGCTTTTTTGAGTGCGTCAAAAACAAGCTTTATGTGTTTCTCATGTTCATCCACGTCGTCAGACCAGATGATTATATCGTCGAGGTAGACGTGGCAAATTTTACCAATGAGTTCTCGAAGGGCAGCGGTGACACGCCTTTGCTGAACAGAGGGAGCATTGCGTAGGCCCTGGGGCATGACGAGCCACTCATAGAGGCCCAGCGGTGTACTCACGGCCGTGAATTTTATTGAGTCAGGGTGCATGCGGGTTTGAAAAAAACTGTCGGTGAAATCAATTATGCTCCATATCTTGCCCTTGGCACAGTCGGCGAGTATGTCGTCAATGCGGGGAAGAGGGAAGGAGTCGCGTTCAGTTACAGAGTTCACCGGGCGAAAATCATTTACCCAGCGAGGCAGCACAATCTTGTCAGCCTTCGGAATAAGGAAGGCAGGGGACGCATGAGGAGAGGAGGAAGGGCGAATGCGGCCAGCGTCCAAGTGCTGTTGTATCAGGGTCTGCCAGGCCTCTTTGTACTTCCGAGGGCTCTGGTAGGAGCGCGTCTGGAATTGTACATCGGCTTTGTCTTTCTTTATCTTGATCTCGCAGTAGACGTCGGTGGGAAGGTCGTCGACATGAGGCATAGGCTCAAAAATAGTTTTATAATCCGATTTCAGCTTATCCGCGCGTTTGTTGAGTTCGTCCCAGTGAGCGAGAATCTCAACACGTTCGCGTACAGCAGCGATTACATCGACAGGTTTAACGTTCTCGAAAAGGTTTTCGTTCTCCATTTGGAGGCGACGAGCATTACAGACGGCGTTCATTTCTTTCATCATGTTCTTGTGGTCACGGTCAGTCTTTTTTAGTCTATCACGGAGTTTCGTCCGCGGTTTGGGCATAGGGCTTGGCTCAGGCGGGTTGAACAGGTCATAATCACATCGTTTATCAATTGCAGTACGAGCGCGGTAGTCGGTTACAATGTGATTATGGTACAGGAAGGGAAGTCCAAGTATAAGATCGGCGCAGAGGCCGGGCGCGACGAGGGCGCGTACAGACGACGATGACCAGGACTGATCTAGGGAATGCGTACGTAGGTTCACAAAGTGTGTGAGTGACGTTGACGACGGGCAAGAAGGATCGGACATTGCGAGGGAGACATCTTCTGGTTTACGTAGGGGGCGAGCAGTGAGGCCAAGTTTCAGGACGAGCGAGGGGTTTATCAAGACTAGATGGCAGCCATTGTCAATGAGTGCCCGCACGCGGAGGGGGAAGGAGCCCGCGGGGCCGTCCATGAGACAGTCCCACACGAGATGGGGAACGGAGTGGGGGGGGGGGAAGTACTCACCTCGCGGGAGAGTTCGTCGTCGATGTCGAGGCTGGAGTCGCTGTCGCCCGTGACCGGGGGCATGACGGCAGCCAGGGCCTTGGAGGAGGACGCGGCGGCGTTGGACGACGACTTGCCCTTGCGGGCCTTGCGCGCATCCGCGACGGTCTTCTCGGTAACCGTGACGTGCGTCTCAGCGGTCATCGGGTCCGGGCAGTCGTCGAAACAGTGGCCCGCAAAGGCCTTGCGGCAACGGTTGCACCCCTCGTTGTCCTTGAGGAGCTGGCGTTCGGCGTCGGTGAGCTTGGGTGGGTAGGGGTTCGCGGAGGAGGAGGTGGCAGAGGTAGGCTTCCCGGACTTCGCGTCGCGGCGCTTGGGGGCGCGCTCATCGTTGTCCGTGTCGCGGAACTTGCGTTTGTTCTCCTTGTTGGCTTCGGTGATGAGGCGGCGCTGCACATCGAGGTTGCGACGGCGTTCCTCGTCAAGGCGGTTGACTGCGCGGATGTATTGGTCGAGGGTGGACGTAGGCTTAGCGATGAGCTCCTTGAGCTTCTCGTTGCGCATGCAGATGAAGCGCAGATCGTCTGCCATCCCAGCCTCGAGCTGGTGGCGCGTCTGGACATCGCTGATGGGCGCTGAGTCCGCGAGGAGGGAGGTGTGGCTGATGAGGGAGGTGGCAAATTGGTCGAAGGTCTCGTCGGCGCCCTGGCGCATGGACATGACATCGGAGCGGACGAGGGTCTCCCAGTCGTCGTCCAGGAACTTCTCCTTGAACTCGGACATGAATTCCGGGAAGGTCAGGGCGATGAGGCGTGTGCGGGTGGCAGCGGGGCGGACCCAGTTCGTGAAGTGAGGGTCCATGAAGCATCCGAGGACCGTCGCGACTTGCTTGTCGGCCGCGGTATCCTTTGCGTTGAAGTAGTTGGTGCAAGCGAGGATCATGTCATCGATGACGAGCGGGGTGAGTTCGCCCTTGTGGAGCGTGGGGAGTTTCGACGCGTGTCTCTCGACGTGGGCGTACTTCGTATCGGCGGGCATTGTGAAGGAGGGTTCGGAGTTGGTAGAGGAGTCGGAGGGGCGAGGAGCACGCGGGGCGGTGTGGGCCCGATTGGGCGGGGACGGTGTGGAGGGCGGTAAGTCTGGCAGTGCAGAGGATTGGGAGCAAGAGCGTGGGTGGGTGGGCGATTCAGAGAGGCGGGCAGAGGAACGGGTACGGGCGTGTGTAGGCGTCGATGGCTGTCGGCGACTCAGGTTGGGCAGGCGGGTGTGGGGGAAAGGTTTTTGGGGGAGTTTGGGGTTTTGGGGTGGTGGCAGTGCAGGTGACGTGGCGCCTGTGGGACGGTGGTGAGCTCAAGGAGCCCGTCGTCTACAACGCGGAGCGTCGGGGCGGGTCGTTCGCGTCCCTAACGGGGTTGGCGAGGGCGACACCGGCTAGGCGGGACCAAAACGGAGGCAGATCGCGAAGATCTGTCCGTCCGGCGGCCGCAACGATAGATGTTTCAAAAAAAGTGGAAACTCACCTTGGGATCCAAAGAGGAGACCAGGGGGAGAAACACCAGAGAAAGATCACGCGAAGAGAAACAGGAACGTTGCGTGGTATTCAGAAAGCTAGCGTAGACAAGGGAGGAGGAGATGGGAGTAAGGGACAAGAATAGGTGAGTCACATGAGTCCGGATTGGTAAGTAAAGCTGTGAGCGGGTTTACACAAAAAGTAAAATTTACATACTCTGCAACGTAAACATGTTCTCCACTAATGTTCTGACCTTCATTTATTTGCACCAACAGAAGCAAGCCTAATGGCAATTTGAGCCCCATCCTTTGTTTGTGATGACCGTTCGAACAGTGGTTGGGCGGCTTTCCAAAAGTCCACTGCTTTATCCAAATCTCCTTTTTGTTCTGTGATGTCTCCAAGGTGAACCATACAATGTGCCTTGCTTTGATGGACATCCATATATGTGAATCCTTCCAGTGCCACAATGAAAAGATTATATGCTGTGTCTTCATCTCCCTCAGAAAGAAAGACATCTCCTAGAAAGCAAAGTGCCTTGTGTAGTGCCAACTTTTCCTGTGATTTTTTTGCATGGCTCAAGTACACCACTGTCCATGTAGATGTCCAACACGTGTTGGTAGCTTTCCAGTGATTAACATTAGCAAGTCTCTCCAGACAGTCAGTTACAGTCTGACCATCATTTCCCCAAGTTGAATTCAGGCATTGCTGGAACATGTCCTTTGCTGCTGAACCATTCCCTTCTCTCAGATAAAGGTCAGCCAAGATCCTTTTATAATATATTGTTGCAGCAGGCATTATGCCTTGACCTAATATTTGTTTGCTTTGCTCCAGATTGTGTTTCACTTCATGTTCTGGAGCCCCAAGTATTGTATCGATATCAGCAATGGCCAGGAAGACAAAAGCATAAGTAATGGAATGTTGATCTGCAGAGCTCTCCTGCAAATATTTACTGTGAATACTGCGGGCCTCAATATATTCTGATTTCCTCAGATGTACTTCAGCCACTTCAGATTGCAAACTATGATCCAAGTTACCCCCAGATAGGCCACAAAGCTTCAGATGGTCCCTCGCCTCATAACACAGCAGAAGACATTTTTTGTAGTCACCAAACTCTGTGCAACATAATGCTTCAGTCCTCAGTGCACATATTTCTTCATATATACTTGCAGCAAGCTTGGCAAGTCTTTGTGCTTCATGTGCATGCATCTGAGCTGCAGAATAATCACCAATTTTCCACATGCTCACAGCAATATGCTCCAATGCTATTGATTGCTGCTTTGTGTCTCCACAAGAGATTGCCAGTGAGAGTGCCTTCTCATAACTCTGGATACCAGCAGATATGTTTTTTTTTTGAAAACAATAGTACTGTCCAACTGCACGGTAAAATCCACCTATGAACATGTCAATGAAAAGAGAATAGTTGAACAAATGAGGTAACTCACACTCAAGAACAGGATCACTGAAGTTGTGGAAGTGTACTATGCCTTGATGAATCAGAGGCTCAGCATTAGATACAACATTCCACCAGGTTGAATGAAACATTTCTGTAATAAATTGGGCTTTCAGCCTGTGGTCATTTATGCTAGTAATCACAGGTGAAATGTGATCCATCATCATAGTACTACCACGTCCAGTGACTCGGCTGAAAGAGCTCAGAGAAATGATACAATTTATAGTATCTTGAAGATCTGGATTGTCTGGATTCAGTCCTCGCAGTAGGACTTGGTGCAAGTTCCCCAGATTTGAATTTATTAGATTGATCACTCTGCCTTGTTGAGCCCAATTATGCTTGCCATATAGATGTAGCAATGAATAAAAGTACTTGCACAGAGAGTGCACTATATGTGACTGTGGTGGATAGAGTCTCTGCACATATTCTCGAATTGGGACAAGTGACTTCAGTCGCTTATCATCACTATATGCTAATGAGGTACAAAGCAATACAGCCTTGCATGCCAGGACATCTTTAATTGGGAGATTGCTTTGAAGAATCTCAACATCTGAGAGCCCATCTGGAAGAATTGACAGAAGACTCAATAGTTCTGTAGCACCTTTCAAAGATGCCAATCGGGGGCTTGACAGGGAAAGGGCAATTGAAGCATCCAAGTTGGATGTTTTGTCATGTCCTGTTGAAATGAGGGAGGTTTTCTCTATCTCCCAACGTTTCAGAACATTGGAACAGCCTTCATAGTCCACTAAGTGGGCAATGAGATCTATGGCCAATGGCATGTTATCTGTAATGTGAAGGAGTTTGTCAATGTCGTTGCTGTCATAGAAATCATCTGTGATGTCTAGGAAGGTTTGTCGAGCAGCATCATTTGGAAGGGACCTCAATGGCAGCAGAAAAGGATGTGTCCATTGGACTTTTCCTGGCCTCTCTGCACCTCGCATTGTGATCTGTTGGTGCATTCAAATTAGCTTGATTTAATACATATATATATCTCCTTACTATCAATGCAAGATGTGGCACATCAGTGAGCAATGAGAGAAATTCTTCAACTGCACGACGAGACTCAATTGGCTCCCATGGTGTTTCGAGATTATCCAAAACCAAGAGACAAGATGGTAGCTTGGAAAAAGACTGGACAACTAGTTTTGTGAGGTCCTTCCCATGTTTCAATCCTAGATGAGACCCAATCAGAGCAGCTAGTTCAATGCTGGTAGTGGCCGAATCAGCGGCCACAAAGAAACTGTGCTCATATTTGGCAGCAACATCAGGGTGATGCAAAGCAGCCCTTGCAAGGTATGTTTTCCCCATTCCACCGGCCCCTAGAATTGCTATCCTGGGTGATTCTTTGCTGAGGATTTTTATGATGTCCATCAGTTCTGTTTCACGACCATGAAAGATCTTTGGCTTTGCAGGCAACATGGAAAATGAGTTTGAGCTGTGGCGGGGGATATTATGGGCATTGCTTTAATAGAAGACTGTCTACATACCTGCTTTCAGAGCTGGAGACACTCTGGTATATCTAACCCTCACATCATGAGTTTTTTTTCAGCAAGCAAGTAGAACACAGTCACATACGGAAGATGACCTGTCTGAAGTTGTCCCATCTGACAAAGTTGAAATCAATTCCAGCAATCCCTTGTGCATGTCATCGGTTTTCTTCTGCACTGCAGCAATGTCATTCAAAACCATGATACCAACTTCAATCTACATGTGTTCAGTTTTCAATGTTTCACAGTAAATCAAAATCAAGACTTGCCTTGAATACTTCTTGAGCCTGATCCAATCCTTTGTGACAATCCTGAAGCAGTGTGTTCATCTCACTCTGGCGGAAGAAGTACTTGATTTTGTTTCCATCATGTTGTGCTTCAACAAATGTATGTATTTTGCGCAATGTTCTATGAACATTCATTTAGCAATGATTCATTTACAAACATAAAAGGGAAGGACTCTGTGAATGTTCCAATATGATCCAATATTGCTGGTGCTAGAGTACCTGCAATCTCGGATTTCATGTGGAGACTGATGATAGCGTAGAGCACTTTATGAATATTCTCCATGAGCTGGATACATTCATCTTTATTTCTCTTTATGTTCTAGGAGGCCAAGTCAAATTCATAAGACTTTTTGTCAATCTAGTAATATTACCTGCACTGCCTTAATCAAGGATAGAGTTGTGCTTGAAATGGCCAGCACAAATGGGGTACTGAATGCATCATGGAGTTCATTCAGGATTGGTAGAACTGGATGTAGACAAGCTATGATGTTGTTTAACCGGATTTCAGTGACTGTGGGCTGATGGGGCATCTTGAGTGAGACCAGGCAAGAACCTGGGATCGAGGTGCATTATATACAGCTCCTGGAACCAGTGTAATCTTGCAATCATCAGATTCTCTGATATTCCAGTGAGAAGAAATATTATTGGCCCAGGGAAATTGTGCGGCCAAAATCATAAAATTACCTGGAAAGAAAGCATCTTGTATTTTTCAGACTGATTGAAACCAACTATATGTTTCCTAGACTCATTAATTGCAGGGCAGACATAATGTATTTTTTTTTGCTTGCATTTTCAACTTCATTGCGGCAAGAATATGCATGGTTTATTTCTACGTGCGTTTCATCGTTACATTTATCAACTTCTTTCTGTGATCTGCTCGGGCTGATCGGGAGCTTACATAGCCTAGTTTATCCTTGTCACTGTTGCAGACCTGTATACTCGTCTTCCACTGAATTATACCATACTCTTGTTACATTTCCATTATTTTCTTTAGTGCTGCTTCAGCTCCCACCTCCCGTCTAATACTCTGTTTGAAAGAAGAAAAAACACTGACAACCACAAAGTATCATCACAAAAAAAAAACCACAGAATCCAGGATAGAGTTATCTGGCACTAGCACCTGATGCTCAATGGCCTGGTGATCACCCAGGTACTGCAATAGCAGCCAACCAGATAAGACTTGTACTCCACTCTGGAGACGATGAGATCGGCAGCCTCAAATTTAACTATGCTTCTCAGGCTCTCCACCTACTTATAGGCTGTGTGACATGATGCCCGCAACGTAGATGGATGCAACGTGAAGTGCTGCACCCAATATATTTCAGCGATCGATGTTGCACCGGCTATCGCTCCACATCAGACCTCTTATTTGAGGATTGACACTCGCTTTGACCTTTGGACGCGACGCGACTGGGTCAGATGACGATGATGCAGGCATACATGAACAAATAACAAGGCCCTCACTAACATCCTATCTTTGGTCTTTGTGCGATGGTCTGGGTCGCATAGTACCGGCTCTGGGCGTGTCCTGTAACGAGATATTGCTCGCAAGGGGTGCTATACTCGCGCCCATTCCCGTGTTTCCGCTGTCTTTTTCTCCCGACTTTTGCGCCTGCCCGAATCCCTTTGTCTATGCCCCGCTCGATGTCCCTGCAACCTCTTCCAGTGAGTCTATCCACCCCCGAGGGGCCTGCAGCGTGCTCAGATTCAATAGCAGAAAGGCGAGACCGATACCGGCGCGACGTGCGCGATATGCGGGGCCTATTTGAGGAGAAACACGGATCTCCCCCGACACATGCTCACCCACTCCAAGGACAAGCAGTCGCTGTGGGCCATCGCGTTCCTCATCCCTTTCTCTCTCGAGCTCACCGCGCGCGCGCAGGATGTTCACGTGCCCGATGGACGGCTGCGGCCACCAGACGCTGCAAAAGTCCAACCTCGCCACCCACATCCGCACCCAGTCCGTCGTTCTCTCCCTCCCCGCGTTTCTCCTGCGCTCACCCACCCTACCACTACACCACAGCACCCGCGCGAAGCCGCACAAGTGCCCCGAGTACTTCTCCAACGGACAGAAGTGCGACTTCAGCACCGCGGACCCGTCGTCGCTGCACCGGCACCGCAAGCGCAAGCACGGGTACACCCCGCGCCCCAAGCCGCCGGACCCCGTGCGCTCGTACTCGCGCTATCTCTCGCGGCGCGGCTCGGACGTGGACGCCGAGGGCGACCCCGCATCCGAGTGTGAGTCGGAGGAGTCATTTGGGCTCCGGCCCGAGGGGTCGCGTTCGCGTCGGCGTGCAGAGGCAGAGGCAGACGCCGAGGGAGAGGCGGAGCGAGACGAGGAGCTGGATGCGGAGGGCGAGCCCGACCCCGAGCTCGAGATGATGATGGACCTGCCGCACATCGAGAACGTCTCCGCCGAGCGAACGGAGCCACCGCCCGATCCGCCTGTGCTCGACTTCCCCGGGCCCCCACTCGATCCACCTCCGCCCATGCTGCAGCTCGCCCTCGTACTCGATGGGCCCGTCTTGCCCCTCGCCAATATCTCAGACACACGGACTGACGTCGATAACACACGGCACGCCCTCGACGCACAGTAGCCCTTGCGATGTCAGTATACTATTCCGATGTGGCCTTCTGCACTGGGCAAGCGCCGCGTCCCAGGTGTCAGACTTGGATGGATCGTGACCGAGCGCGCGTCGAGAACGAGTAACGTCTCGAATATCCCGACCGACACCAACACAGTCCGCCGAGACACCGTATGTATGTATAGGCGCACGCTTGGAAACGACACTACTTTACCATAGACAGGGCCGCTTGCCAGACGCCTAGTTCATAATCCTAATGAACGAAATAAACACACTCGGTACATATGTAATTTGCTACAGAGAGCATCCAATCCAGTACGTCGTACTGCACTTGCTGGGCTGGAGGACGCGACGCTCATCGTGAAAACGAGCAGACGGGCAAATCGGAAGGAGCCCTTCATGGCCAATCCGCAGTTTTCTTGATGCCAGCGAAACGAATTTTGGACACGCGTGGTCAAAGCGGTGGCGCGTGGTCAAAGCGCTTGTCAGCACCGGCTCGAGGGGCCGGGTGGTCCGGAAGATTACGTGTGTCATCACGTGCACCTAACGTCCCGATTCGGACGCATAACAAACAATCCATATCGGGACGCCTTGTACTGGCGCGTCTGCGATTGCCCTGGTTTTTCTTGCGCTCTGGATCGACCAACCGCATCTCATCGAGGACCGTCTCGCCAGCCAGCTTACGGGGCTCGACAGATCACGCCCGAGACGTGTTTCGTCTCATGCTAAGCGCCCAGTTGCTTAGCTGCCTTGTCCAAAATACACCCGCGTTACGTTGACCACTGGAGGACAAGGGAACAGCCCTGGCGGGCCCGCCCCCGCTCTTACGCGATCATGCATCCGAGCCCCTTCCCAAACTGGGCATTGGTGGCTTGGTAATCCCAACAAAGCGCATTGTTCGTCTTGAATGTTGGAGCCGGTGTCAAGTTGCTATAAAATCGCTCCGTCCAAGCGCTCGATCCCCTCAACTGGCTGTCATTCGTCCCCTCTTCCAGGCTATCTATTATCTATCTATCTATCTCTATCGATGTCGGTGGCATACTACCCGCCTACACACTTCGCTCAGCAGACTCCGAGTCCTGCACGTCCGCGGCCCCGAGAGCAGGTACGCATTTCCCAGTCGCTCACCAAGCCAAAAGACTGACCGCACCATGCCACCAGACGCTGCGCTGCGACACCTCCGTCGACACATGCCTCTTCGTCCCGGGGCTCTACCGCTTCCCCACGCCGCCCCCGACGCCCGCGGCGATCCTCAGCGGTGCGTACCACCCTGCCGCGGAGTGCATCGAGTGCTTCCCGCGCCGCGCGAAGTACTGCGGCCGCCCGTGCCTCAGCATCACGTTCGCCGTGCACGGGCATCCCGCGCCCTATCTCAAGGAAATCTTCAAGGACCGCGTCCTGCTCGACGGCGCACACGACGCGGTCATGGCCGACCATGGCTGGTCGCGCACGCGCTGGGTCCTCGAAGTATGTGAGTTCTGCGCGACACACCGCACTGCGACTGACCAAGACTCTTTTTCAGTGGCCCGGATACGAGTCCAGGCCGCGCGGACTGATGGTCACGGGCCTCACACGCGAGGCGCTGGCGAAAGAAATCGCCGCGACCGTCGCGCTCTTCCTGCGCAACGCAGCGCTGGAGCCTGCGCCCCTCCCCGCGGACAGCCCCTGGGCCCCGCGCAACGTGCACTTTGGCGACATCCGGCTCGTCGCGCTGAACTACTACGGCCGCGTCTGGGCCCCCGTACTGGCCTTCGATGCGGCGTGAATGGTGTTCGTTCATCCATATCTTCATTTATTGACCAGACTCTATACCTATACCACGTACACGATACCATACCCACCACATTCGCTTGATAAGAATATATAGCAGATTCTGCGCTGCCAGATCGAGCTCTGGATTTGGGGAGGCCCTCGCGCTGGGCTGGTTTCGATGCTGGCCTGCCACCTATTGGGAGCGAGAACGCTGCACGCCTATTTTTTGGCCCTACGTTCATGTTATCAGCACAATCCCCAGTCGCCCCGCATGCAAGAAAGCACTCACTTCCACACAAAGCGCTTTTTCGTGGGCGAGAACTCGCCGAGCTTGTGCCCCACCATGTCCTGCGAGACCATCACGGGGACATAGTCCTTCCCGTTGTGCACGAGGAATCGGATCCTGCGCACAGTTAGCGGCACTTCCACCATGAATTAAAGGGAAACGGACCCGACGAAGGTGGGGAGGATGGTGCAAGCGCGCGCCTTCGTTCTGATCGGGACGTGCTGCTCGAGCGCCTCGCGGAGGTTGGGGAACGCGACGAAGTACGGGCCTGCGCGAGAGGAATCGAGCGTTATGAGTCAGAAGTCTGCTTCAATGCTGAGAGGGAGAACGCACCCTTCCACGCGGAACGCCCGCCTTGGAGAAGTTGTGTCGGTCGCATGCTGAGGCGTTGAAACCGGGAATCACTGTATATCGAATGAGCGGAAGCTTGATTCCGGGTGGAGGTACACGCACAGGTACAGGGACCCAGCAGACCCGGGCTAAAAGCAGAAGCAAAAGTGGAGGAGGAAGGGAAAAGGGAAGGTGTTGGACAACAGCGCCAAATATCGGAGGGACGCTTGTTGATCAGAGGCTTCCGGCTCTGACTCTCGTTTACATCGCAATACCGCATGAAACCGAGGAATTTGCTGTTCACTGAGTTGACCACGCTGGAAACGTCTGGAAAGCGTAAAATTGTGCGTTCAGACAAGGAATTGATTAGACTCGAGCCAGTCGTTATTCCCACTATTGATGATAATCGATCAATAGTACTGCTGAATAACGACTGGAAGATAATCACCGGCGATCTATAGACACGGAGTTTGCCGAGCTCGATTAAATATCTTAGCCAAAATTTCCGTAGCGCCCTGCAAAAGTTTTTTGTATCGTAAATCTGAGTAGATAGTTTTGTAGCCCTTGGAATTCTAAGACTTCGGACGAGTTCCGAATTTTAATAGCTGAAAAACTGGCTCCTCTGTGAATGAATTTCATGTGAGACAGGAATTTAGGGGTCGACTGATGCCTTTCACTCCCGTCGCCACGCTGGACCCCGACCGGCTCAGGCTCGCTGCCCAGAACCTCTGCGATGTATTCCATATCGAATCCCTTCACCCGCACCAAGAGGAAGCCGGCCAGAACATCCTCAAAGGCATCAGCACCTTTCTAGATGTCCCGACTGGTGGCGGCAAAACTCTCGCCTTTTGGTATGCCTTGTTCTACCACTGGCAGCCAGGGAACATTGAGGAGGGCTGCCAGAAGATCGTCCTCGTCGTAGGGCCACTTGTCGCGCTGCTGGAAGCTCAAGCTAGGAGCTTGAATGAAAAAGGGATCCCAGCAGCAGCAATCACCGGCAGAAGCTCAAATGTCGAGCAGCTACTAACTGTAAGCCATCGCTCCCAATATTCACTGGCATTAAACCTCACGTAAGACTCGTTACCAGGATCTGGGGAAGAACAAGTACCGCGTCGGTCTTGTAGGGCCCGAAATGGCGCTCAGCACTCAATTCCATGCAAAAGTATTGAATCAAGTCGAATTCACCCAGAATATTATATGTCTTGTAATAGACGAGCTCCATTGCATATGGGAGTGGGGCAATGACGAATTTCGGCCGGAGTATAGAGAAATTGTCAGTCTGGCGGCACGGCTGCCCACCGGACTTCCAATCCTCGGTGCATCCGCAACTGTCCCCTACCACATAATGAATGACATCCTGAAGACTCTCGGCCTCCCGGACGATTGCGCACGGGTGGAGGTCTCTAACGAAAAGTTAAATGTCTCCTTATCGGTCTGCGTTCTACAGCATGAACCGGACTCACATGCCGATCTTCTCCTTCTGTTCCCCGACGACCCCGACGGACCAGAGGATTTCTTGCAGTCCTTGATCTATGCGAATGGGCGCCAGGACGTCGAGAAGATTCAAGACTTCCTTCGAGACAATGCACCCGACTGCATTGACTCGAGGACAGCATTCGAGTTCTACCACCGCCATATAGACGAGGAGCAGAAGAAGAAGATTGAGGAGCGCATCAACAGCGGCGAATTGCGGGGTGTCTCCGCTACAGACGCTCTAGGTCTCGTAAGTGCATAATGTTATTTAAATTCATAGATCTTACACTCGTTAACAGGGGATGGATTTCCAATCAATTATGCGGGTGCTGCTGTGGATGAAACCTCGGTCCTTCCTTTCCCTCATCCAGAAGATCGGCCGTTGTGTACGGGATCGACGATTGCGCGGCCAAGCAGTGCTATTCATAACGAAGGCCATGTACACCCGCTGCTGTGTGGAGCTAGAGATCTTGGAGAACGAAGAGGAGGCAGCAGAAAAGGAGCGCTTGGCGGCCTTGTCCGATGACGAAGAAGACCCAGAGGAGCCCACCGACCGAGATGATGTGCTGGCTCTTCAGGACGTGTCGGATGAGGAGGAGGAGGCCCCACAGCCACCGGTTAAACGACGTCGCAAGGGCAAGGGAAAATCAAAGGCCTTGTCGCCGATGGAGAAGGATGACCAGCGGTATTTTCTTGAATACATTACAACGACTAAATGCCGGCGCATCCCATGGAATAAATACTTCAGAAACAAGAACAAAAGTAAGCCACCAGATTTTTCTTTGACCCGCGAACCTACTAGTACTGATGGTTTTCCAGAGCGCTTGAATTTTCCTGTGCCGGATGGGCCGTGCTGCGACAATTGCGATCCCGACGCGTTTCAAGTCGAAATGATCGCTCTCATAGGTGACCGCAAGCTGAAGGCAGGGCGTAAGGGAGTGAGCTCTCCAGAGCTCGAGACCGCAGTGAGAACGAAGCTGGAGGAGGTCCGGGACGAGATCGTGGCAACCGAATACCCGAATCAGCACTTTCTCACCGGCAACGTCATCATTGCCGACGATGTAATCGATACGCTGGCGAAACGGGCACGGCTGGTGACCTCTGTGGATACTCTACTGCAACAGACACGATGGGTTCATGCACCAACATATGGTGCACGCGTCGTTGCAGCTATTCAAGAAATTCTGGTCGACTTTCCGGATCTCGCCGCTGCCGCTCGGGAAACTCAGGCAGCGGAACGCACACAGAGGATGCTCGATGCCGCTGCATTCAAGGAGCTTCGTTCGCGGCTGGTTCTCGTGTTCGATGGATGCTACGAGGCCGTCTATTCCGAAATGGAATATTATGACCCCACACCCTCCACCACCGGTCGCAAACGCAAAAAACCCAAGCCGCCCCGCCGTCGGTGTCAGCTTTTTATTGCGCTACCCCGGGACGACGTATGTACCTCTATCTCCCGATTCGTTTATTAACTGAACAGCCTCAAGGTCTGGGCCGACTACTACGACAAGATCTCAGACCCAATCTCGATGAAGAATATCAATGCTTTATCCCAAAAAGCGACCCACTATACCAGCATTGCCGAGTATCGCGCGGATTGGCACCTCTTGTTCCGCAATGCCCGTGTGTACAACAGAGAGGATTCGCAAATTCACGAGGATGCAGTGTATTTGCAGGAAGTATTTGACCGACGACTGTATTTACTGAGCACTGAACACAAGCTTCCCGGCCATGAACTATTGCCAGGTATGCTCTTCCGTGACTCGTCCGCAAACAGCTAAATATTGTACCATCAGTTTATATACCTCCAGCGGCCACCGCACAAACCCCGCCCCCTGTAGAAAGTTTACTACTGCCTTAATGAAAATTCTATTCTAAATCAACAAGTGTGCTATCAACGAGATCCATAGCAGCGGCCCATATGGCGTCCGGCTCCATCAGAAACTCCTCATCATCCACGCGCAAGTCATCCTCTGTTGGCTCGTACTCTTCCACTTCGCTTTCACTTTCATCCTCATCCTCCACGGGGCGCTCATCGCCTCCTTCTGCCCTATTAAACCCTCGCTTCTCCGCTTTGCGAGTGTCCCGAGTGAAACGATGGAAAGCCTTACGGCTGTTGGCATACAGAGCACCCTCTTTGATCAGGTCCCGGACCGGAGCTATATGATCGTTTGCGGGACGGTGCTCGACATAAGTCTGGATTTTTTCGTCCTGGAGTGCCTTGGCAATCAGCACAACCTCTTCATTGATCGGCGGCGTCTTGTGTTTCTCGCCATATGCGGGGATTTGGAACGCTGCCTGGACCGTGCGCATTGCCTCCCGCAATGTGAAAATGCAAACGGTAATCATCGCTAACCACTTCCAATTCTTGTTAGAGCCCTTGGCATTATAAATGATCTTCGCCCAGAAGTTCTGGTGTTCTTGTAGGAGGTCCACGGGCTTGAAACCGAAAAGTCGCCCGGTCAGATTGACAAGCCAGTTTGCGAGGTATAATTCCCTGTAATGGTTCGTTCAATCTCACGTTGCCAAATTTCACCGAGATAAAACTTGCCGCAGCTTAGGAGGAAAGCTCTTGATTCGCACCAGAGTCTCGAACATGGCATCTGCATACCGAGGCATCGTCTTCGGGGACCGCATCATTACCATCCAGATCGCCAGAATGTTGAGAACACGTCCGATGTCGCCCTTCTTGATTGCTTGCGTAAATTCGATGTAAAACAACGCGTCTCGGTTGTATAAGATGTTGTTTTCAAGCGTAATGTCGCGTATGGCCCGGGCTCGAAGCTCGTTAAGAGCAGTTGTCGAAAAGAGCTTGTCGAAAACTGTCTTGGCAACAGCGTTAAATTCGCTGACCGTGGCTGATTTCGCCCATTCCGAGAGGTTCTGGTGGCCGCAATAGATCCTGAACCCATCAACAATGTGGGCGGGGAGAGAGATATGGATAAGTTCATGCGCTGGTTTCCACTCTGTTGCCTTTTTACCACCCCACCCAGCCATCAGTGGCTTCCGCTTCAGCAATTTATTGTGCTCCCACCAGAGCCCGCCCGGCCAGAGTGAATTTGGTGTACCCCAGTGCTCGTTGATGGTTAATCTCCCCCCAGCCATCTGTCCATGAAACAGGCCCCACCGACGGACAGAGGCCCGGATTCCCGCGATCGGGGTGTCGCTATTCCGCCGAGCCGATTCGATCTGAGATTTAGAGACCATTAATAAAGAGTAGCGCGGACGTGGGAAGGACGAGCACCTTCTCTTTCAACGCATCAGTCAATAGATCTCCGTCGTCGAACATCAGACCGTGCGCCTCCAGCTCTGCGTCGCCTATTCCCATGACGTTCAAGTTGGCCAAATAGACCTCAAGTGTGCCCTCGAGAGTCGATTCATCTTTCTTCAATGCGGGCAGTGGATACTGGGGGGTTTTATGCAAGGGTATTTGGTTCACCTCCGGACAATCCCCGAGACTCTTCTTCAATTCGTCCGAGACACCGGGTACATGTTCCAGAGCCATGCGCTTCAGTTGCCAGAAGCAGTTGTTTGAAAGTTGTGTGGCGCTCTCCGGTGAAGGAAGAACATCCTTCGGAGACCAGTCGAGCACAGGGAGGGTACCCTCACGCGGAGGTTTCATTTCGAGAGGTAGAGTGCCATGAACGGCTTGGACGCCAGTGGCGGGGTTGAATACAGGTATCATTGTTGATGTTGTACCATTGTCGAAATGACTCTTGGAGTTGAGCCGTTGGGCGGCGACTTTGAACGCAATATTGAGGTTATCCCACACAATCTGGACCATACCTGACTTGACGACTTCACGGATCTGTGCAAGTCCCTCTTTCGACAGCTGTTTCACATGGTCGTTGATAGTAGAGTAAGATACCGACAGTCCTGCATGCGCAAGGACTTCAATCTCTCTCTTTGATGCACCGGAGCCAAGGAGGAAGAGGCCGATAACGAGCTGGAAATTATTCGCTTTTTGAGACCTCACCACGCTAATGAGAGCGCAGATGGTCGTGAAGACCTAGAAATAGGAAGTGAGAAGTAATATTCAAGCCAGCTTCGAAGGCGTAACTCACCAAGCCTTTGTTGCGCCGATTGTCGCCTTCGGCTTCTCTCCTCGTAGACTGGTCGGTGTCGGCGAGCACAGCCAGTGCGGCCCACAAGTGCGGTGCTGCCGCTTGAATATCTTCTGCAAGATTGTCCATGGAAAAGTCCTGTAAGAGTGCTGTTACTGTTGTGGTGGAGTCGCGAGTCAATATTGCTTGGATCGCACGGCCCTCCCGCTGGAATATTCCCGCCAATGCATCTGAAATATATTCTTCCTTAGCCTCCTTCGAACGCTTGAACATCCCCTTCGCATGTTCTGCACCGTGCCGCTGGATGTATTTGGTTATCTTCGCCGATATTGCAGCGTCTCCACCCTTGCGCCACAGCGCGTCAAAAAACTGCTCAAGGCTTGTAAAATTGAAGCCGCCGTTCTCTTCACTGGTCGTGAGGATTCTGATAACCTCCTGTGCTCGTCTGGTGTCTTCGGCATCCTGGGCAGTTTGTATCGCGGCTTGTTCTTCTGCTTTACGTGCCGCTGCCAAATCCGCCTCGACCTGTTGTTCATGTGCCTTCTCGGCTGCGCACTCCTTGGCCAGGGCGGTGGCCTTTCTCTGCAGCGTCTCCCGTGCCGCATCATATGTTCGCTTATCAGGGCTGCGTTGGCTGGAGCTGAGTTTCCTCACGGTCTGCCTGAGCAAACGTGTTTGCGGCGTGAGCGTCGGTCTGCCACGTTTGTTCTTTGGTTTCAGAGGTGTAATGTCAACGATAGACATCGGCGATGAGGCGCGAGGCTCCAGAGATTCAGCACGTTGTGTGCCACGATGAGACGGTGTCTGTGGTGACTGCGGAGCCTGAGCACTGCCTGAAGCCACGGCGCTGGATTCCGGGAATAGCAGGGCCGGGAGGGGTTTGAGGAAGTCGATAGCCTCGACTGAATCATCACTATCGGGCGTGCGTGGACCTGCGACGGGCGTGAGTGGTCCCGTATCGTCTTCATCGTCCGGTGTATCAGGTCGCGGCGGCGAGCTTGGCGGCAAGCTGAGAGCCCGTCTAAGGCGCTTGGGAGGTGGTACAAAGTCGAGGTCATAGTCAGAGCTGGGCTGAGCGCGTTTGTAGACCATTCCAGCAAGTGTGAGTCGAAGATGCGTGCAGCCCCTGAGTGAGATCACCGGAAGTAAAAGTGTTCCAGTAGCATCAGTTTTTCAGCTATTAAAATTCGGAACTCGTCCGAAGTCTTAGAGTTACAAGGGCTACAAAACTGTCTACTAAGATTTACGATACAAAAAACTTTTGCAGGGCGCTACGGAAATTTTGGCTAAGACATTTAATCGAGCTCGGCAATCTCCGTGTCTATTGGTCACCGGTGATTTCCTACCAGTCCCTCCGGCGTAGTGATCAAACGACTGTCTTTGAGATCTTACGCCCTTGGGACTGGTTCGAGTCTAGGAATTGATCACCGACTACTAGTACATTTCTCAACCATTTCTTCCAATTCTTATCCGTCAAATTTATGTTTTTCTTCAGCAGAAGCACAGCCCACCGCACCAAAAGGCTCTTATCTATTTTACGCCTGTAACAGATCTGAAGGCCGTCAGCTCGAATTTTGTAACATAATAATTTCTCAATAAACGCCCGGTCGTCAGCTACTGGCAAAGCGTCACTTCAATTTCGCACAAGCCGAAGAAACGTTTAGGTTCAAACGCGCTGAAAGATTTTTCCTAGTTGCCGTGTGGCTTGTCCCTAGACTTGGCTAGGCTTACCTAGAATTGGACTTGCTTCGAGGGGCTCGCACCAAAATGTTGGTGTAAATTTGATTTTCATTAGTAAGGTGGTTTGAGGCGTGAAAAACAGCTCGGGTTCGGTTTACGAAGGTTGAGTCTGTCTAGATAATTTCAGACCAGCGCATACAGGCAACAGTGCAAGTGGAAGCATGCGTTTGTCGTTCAATTTGCCCATCAGTTGCATCTGGTATTGCGGACCGGCGTCAATTTATGCGGAGGAATCTAGATTCAAAAAGAAGCACTAAGCCAGAAGAATACGACGGGCCTCTATGAATGTAATCGGCTTGGAATAATACATTGAACCAAGGAGCGGGGAGCCCCGGAAGTTTTCTCGCGTTTCTTTTCTCATAAAACAGGCTAGGCCAATAGCGACGTGAATTTTCTACGAAACGGAATTCGTGTGATTTCCAAAGAGAAGAAATACATCATATAACCCGACCGTGAATTCCGCGGCAGGAACGGCACTGGTAACATCTCCATGACAGTTTACTGTGGCAGAGCCATCTCCTCTGCCCGTCTGCGTTCCTCAAGCAACATCTTATATCTTCTATCTGCCTCTGTCCCAATCATCAACTCCTGCAACCTCTGGACAGCATTTATCCGGTACAGCGGATACTCCGGCGGGTCCCCATCTTTGAAGAAGAACTCGAACCAGCGTAAATTCCTGATATGGACCACACGGGAGCCCCACGCGCTGTCGAGGAGGGACCTGCCCGGGCCGAGCTCCGTTCTCTGGAGCTTCTCCACCTCGAACTCGAATGCAAGACTGTCGAGTCGCATCTGCTGGAGCAGTTCGAACACGGCCGCCCATGGTGGAACGTAGGGGTTTCGCCGGTAGCTGTGGCACAGGTAGACGCTGCGGATGTCTGGAAGGCAGTGTCGGCCCAGCGCTGCGAGAACCACAACCTGGAATTCGTGGACCGTAAAATGGAAGACGTTGCGTCGGTGCAGTATTGGCAGCGCTTCGAGATACACCTGCCGGCATGAGAGCAAGAGGGCGGTGGGGATAGCATCCGCGAGGACGTCCAGCGTATTGAGACTATCTTCGACGGCGTCATAGCATGTCGACTGGACCACGCAATGTTTGTGGGCTCGGGAAGCGACGAGCTTCAGGCAGATCGCACGCCCGCCAAGCGCAGCCTCGTAAATACACTGCCGGACCTCTAGAGGAAGCAGCAACAGACGACAATTGGCAGGCTGCTCAGCCAAGGGTCGCCGACCAATATTGATACGATTTGTGGGGAGGTGCGGCGGATAAATGTAGGCCTCCACGGGACCGTGTACCGGCCCAATCACGCATCCTCGTCGTCGTCTTCGAGGCGCCGCAGCACGGAAACCCAGAAGGATAAGCACACAAGGGCAGCAGAAAGTTATCCACAGGCAGGCGGTAATGAGTTCCACAGCCCTCTGTCGTCGGGACTGTGGTTGGGTCATTAGACTGAGAACGCCTGGCGTAAGTGGGAATCTATTATTTAACGGGAACTTACAGAGGATCTCGTGTGCTTTCAGTTGACGTGGAGGACGACAAGAAAGTCACAGCCCGAGATGATAGAAATCAGTACAGCTTTCAACGACGTGATCGCGTGGGAAAATAACCGGGATATCCCGTCGTGGGAGTGACTGTTCACCCGGCCCCACCAGGCTGAAAACGTCTGGAAAGCGGGTATGGGTACAATTGTGCATGCAATTTAGTTCAGACATTGTCAGAGACAAGGCAATTGATCACCGACTACCTCACTTCAACCTCGGCCGCCATTTCTTCCCGTTTTTATCCGTCGAATTTATGTTTTTCTTCAGCAGCGAGGCCCACCGCACCAAGGGGCTCTTATTTATTTCGCGCCTTTAACAGAAGCCATGAGCTCGGATTTTATAAATAATGCTTTCTGAAGAAACGCTCACTCGGTCGTTGGCCACTCGTAAAGCGCCACTTCAATTTCGCGCAAGTTGGGGAACCGTTTTGGTTCAAACGCGCCGAAGAATTTGTCCCATTTGCCATGCAGCGTCTTGGTCCTATGAAAAGAATCAGCTGGAATTGGATTTGCTGAACTAAGGGCTTGCACCAAAATATTGGTGCAAGTTTAATTTTTACCTGCGAGAGGACGTTTTGCGGCGTGAAAAATAAATCGCTCTCGGTTTGGGGAGGTTGAAACTGTTTAGAGTATTTCGGACCAGAGCATACATGAACGGGAGTGTTGTACGTGCCATAGAGAGATGAAGGATTATAGAAGCGAGATTTGGGCAAACTTTGAATAAGTTGACCTTCAACACTTCCGCGGAGGTATCGAGTTCGGTCGGTTTACTGCCGTGCGCCTCCAAGAACGCTTTCAAGGGGCCATTCAAGTGTGCACGGCCGACTTCTCTGGAAAGTCCAAGGAATCGCAGCGATTTCAACCTGCGGCATTTAGAACAGACTAAGAGCTGGACAGAGACGATGCGTGCTTCATCCGACATAGAGCGGATAAAAAGGAAGGGTCTAGACTCCAGATTCGCAGTTCTTCCAAGTTCGGTAACCCGTCAGAGGATATGTCTTCCAAGTTACACTCAAAGGTGGAATCACATTTCCAGTCCAAAGATCAGAGTTGAGTTAAGTCGGCGAGGATAGCTGGAGACACTCGTTCACGTGCTCCGACCTGTTTCGAGAATTCTTGGAGTGTGGACCCTGAAGATTCGCCATCGCTTCCAAGGCAGTCCAGGGAATCGGCATTTACAGAAAGAGAAGGCGACTGGCGTCAAAGTTCGGGACGGACGAACCGCACAATCGTACAAGGCCAGTTGTTCCTGAAAGAAGTGCGAGCATCGACTCGTCCGTAGTACTACTATCCTTGCTCATTCTGAATTCGTCCTGAGGACTCGAGTTGCTTCAGATGTTGCGAACCTGTGGCGCGACGAAAGGATACTTTTTAAGGACAGTCAAGAACTTTGAGTCGCCGTTGAGTCCATCATGATCGTGTGAGCGTAAAAGTAGGGCAGTGCCAGTCGCTACAACCAATTATATTGAGTTGCCCGCGTCATCCAAGGGCGAAACCACGCACGTTAAAGGTCTTCAACATCAACAACAGTGGCAGTCTGGGAGTGATATCTTTTTGGTCCGAATTTTCTGCCAGCTGCAGCACGGACATTGCAAAATATAAGATGTGCTTCCAAATGATTTTCTTGACCTCCCTTCGATGCCGAATTCATGGGAATGAAAGATGGATTTAGGGACGGGGCGATATACGAAAGGTCAGAGACACCGATTTGACTAGACTTCTGCGCTCCGGCATTCAACCTGAACGAAAATGACATAAAATAACGCGACAAGGGGATGCGAAACTGACGGTGTTTCCGTGACCCTCACCAAGGCTTTAAGAGCTGGTGCCATGTCTCGTTGCAAAACACCAAGTCGAACTTTGAGATCGGGTTTTTGATCTGGATGGCCTGTAGAGGACATCCCTTGAGTGTCGCATAGATCCCAGATACACTGCGAGCCTTGGAAACCACCACCATTTGGAGACGTCGAAATTTCGCTAAGGCCGAAGAATCTTTCCGACACAATCATAACCCCAGATTGAGTAGGGGAAATCAAATACGAGCTACTGATAATTAGCACTCGATGCGAGAGAATCAGTAGAAGCGTACCAAACGATCCCATTTGGAGATTGCCTTTGTCAGAGCGTCCTCGAAATTCAATAGCATCTTATTCTTCATCCTTTTATCCGAACCCCGGAGTATAACGCGCGTTGGATTGATGAGCGGAAGGCCATTGACCCACCAGTGTTATCTGTAGCCCAGATCTGGAAGGAGAGAAAGGGGTCGGAAATATTGGCCGAGCGTTGCAGGATCGTGGCCACCGGGGGCCCATATCCACCTTCGGCTCGCAACTTCTTGGTGAACCGTCCCAGTTCCTGGTTCTTCGAGAGCGTTAGACTGAGGGCATTGGCCTGAGCTTTGAGCGGAGGATGACAACGTTATTTAAGAGAGGAGTGGCGACACGAAGCCATGCTTTGCAAACGAGGAGATACGCCGAGCTGGATTCTGAGTAGGTCGCAAAAGGTGATACGTCGGCGGTGTCAGAAAAGACTTCGTCGGAGACTTTCAATGCGGGCGAAAGGATCTCGGAGATGATCTCGTCTGGGAGCGAATTGTCTGACATTGGGCAATCTACGACGAGAAACAGGTCAGTATAGGTAAGTGAACAAAATAAGTCGACGCACAACGAGTTTCACGCGTCTGACGCGTCTCTAGAAGAAAAGACAGGCTCGAGGCAGATGATCGCGCGGCGGACAAGCCACTGTCACTTGCGCTTTGTCGTGCAACGGTCACTTGAACTGTCATTACCGAGCCCTTTGTTCGGAACAAAGGAAACAAAGAAAATCTGCAAATGACTGTTGCATGATGCATCCACAAATGACACGGTGGACATTAATCTGTCATTTGCGATGTGCATGCAACAGTCATTGGTACTGTCATTTGCACAGTTTCCTTTGTATCTTTGTTCAGAACAAAGAGCTCGGCAAATGACGTTCAAGTGACTGTTGCGCGACAAAGCGCAAGTGACAGTTCAATGTCCGCCCTGTGAAGGCATGAAAGAAAGGAGCGTGTCACACGAATGTCACGTACCGACGTTGACTTCGCTGTTTCGAACCAGTGCCACTTTAAATGCAACGAAACCCAACAAAGGTGCAAAATTCGAGTAGCGTGAACATAAAATTTTGGTCAAACCAAGCTACTTTAATTCCAGGCCGTTGGAGTCTTAGACGTTAAAACCGGTGCCGGTGGTTGAATTACGTGCCAGCAGTGGATGAATTGAAACCAAGTTATTAATGGCACCTCCGAGTTGACGTACTTTGACTCCCTTTGAACTGTGAGTCCATCTAACTAAAACCGGACCTAATCAAACCGCATGTATGCTGTGTATGTCGTGAGTCAAAAAAAGTCGCCCTTGTGTTTACTTATACCCAAAAACGGACAGTTGCCACGAGTTGCCACAGTTGTTTTCCAACACGCACCTGGCACAATCAACTCTCCACCAACCACCTTCAGACTTCTCCCCCAATGAAAGAAACTCCGAAATCCACTGAGTCGAATAACGAGGATGGCAACTTGGACCCTTCTATCGAAGTCGTCCAACTTGGCGTGTGGCGAGTCTTCCTAGAAAGAGACGTTGCTTTTTTCGATTTCAAAGCACGATGGGAAAGACTTAGAACCGGCCTCCCAACCGTCAGGAGGCTCACCAGGGATTTCCACAAACTCGAACCAGTCCTATTTCCTTTACTATGCCTACAACACATGTTCATTCCAGTGGCGGCCGTCATCAAGTGGCACCTTTTCAACCGCATCATTTTTGTGGTAAGAGCCATTTTCTCTTACGACTGCATCAGACTCTTATGAGTTGCAGCTAGAAGCCGGGTTGGTCCGAGGTCAGTTCGACAACATGGCAATAGTGCAGGCGGTCGTCGCTCGAGTTATGTTTCTCATCATGAATGCTTCAATATCGTGTTGGAGGTGGGTGCCGCCAACGTTTTAACCACCCGCGTGCTCACAATGTCTTAGTGGGAAAGCGGAACGTATCGTGCAGGACCGGATAGTATGCTACTTCGAGGGACTGTTGTTTGAATGCAAGTATTTAGCTTTGCTTTTCTTTGTGGTTCATCCGAGTAATCTTTCACTACTGGTCAGGGAAATCAAAGGCAGATCTACGCACCGTTGAAGGTAGGCCTTTTAGTGCATATCTTCAGCCTCTTACCTATTCGGTTTTTAGACAACCGCAAGAGTCAGGACGAGCTCACCTCGATCAACGTTTGGTATGGGTATCGCGATCTTCTACTTGCGGCGGGACGGTCCATTTCCATCATTTGGCAATTATGCTACATGACCAGCCTCGTGAAGACCAACAAGGAGGCCTTGATATACATCATTATATTCTTGGTTAAACCTTTTACCAAGAGCATGTTCCAACAATCGATATGGGAGAAATGTAAGCTTGCCGCTACAACTCAAGGAAGAGAAACTCAAGATACATCTTAGCTTGGATCGCCACGTCGAACGAACCAAACTTCAACCGCATGCATGCACTAAGCTCAATGGTAGGAAATCCCGACTACAAACAAGAAATCGCCAGTAATGGAAACATCACGGGGTACTTTATCGAAGGAATGTCCCGCTGCCCGTCACCCAGTCCATTCGGTTGAGCTCATGCATGAACAGAATATCGCAAAGCACGTAAATCCCTCGGTGATGCGTCAGCAAGTTATCCAGCGGTTCAATATTCCAGCAGCCGAGAGCGTGTCGAACGGACAATTGTGTCAGAGATTCTCGGTGACTTGCATCTGGCAAGTTTTTTTGGCAGCGTAGTCATCCGTGTAATATTCTGACACCGTCTATTCCAGTTTTACTGCGTTTACAATGCAATTCTTCATCCTTCGAGGTTCGCGTTATCAAGAATTGCAATGCTCCCTAAAGCAGGGGACGCGATCACATGGGAGTTTGATTCCTTGTGGGATGCATTGCACAGTGCTGAAAGCAGCTTATCAACTGTGGCACGGATTTACGATCTTGTGAATGTCGAAAATGCTCTGAAAGATGGTGACCTGGATTATGATGCAAAGGGTTCTTCGGATCTCGGAATGTCATTAGCTATGAAGTGCGACACTCTGCCCTTCAATTCTTACCATCAAAGACTCTAACGTGTTATTTTCGCAGAAACGTCGAGTTTTCATACTCAGGTGACAAATCCGACCGTAACGCGTTGCACGACGTTTCCTTTTCCATCAAGCCGGGCCAGTTCGTCGTCATAGTCGGCAAAAATGGCAGTGGTAAATCCACGATCGTGAAACTCCTTACCCGCCTGTACGATTGCACCTCCGGTCAGGTATTGGTAGAAGGAAAAGATATACAACAGTACAAACTCGCAGGCCTCCGTCTAGCGACCGCAGTACTCACCCAAGACCATCATATATATCCACTATCCTTTTCGGAGAACATCGGCCTCGGGAATACCCAGGAAGTGTCGGACATGAATCTTATTCAACACGCCGCACGAAAGGGTGGAGCAGACACCTTCATTTCAGAATACCCCAGGAAATACGACACCGTGCTGGAACCAATGACGAAGGAGCTTCTGGGAGGCTCCTACTCCACGACGGACGATACTGCTCTCAGCAAGATCCGTAAAACATTGGACCCGAAAATCGACGTATCCGGTGCGTTGTTTGTCGGTTACGGATTCAAAATCACTCACTGTTTTGCAGGTGGACAACGACAGAGAGTGGCCGCGTAAGTGCAATGTTGATTCGTCTTTTAACATGATTTGATCCCATTTTCTTTCAAGATCGAGGACATTCATGCGACTAACCTCTGGGAATATCAAGCTGATATTGGCCGACGAACCGAGTTCAAACCTAGATCCGGAAGGTGAAGTGGAGTTATTTAAAAACCTCCGGAAAGAACGGCAGGGAAAGACGATGATTTTCGTGACACATCGATTCGGCTATCTCACACAACAGGCGGACCTTATCTTGTGAGTCCAATTTTCAACCCTTCCGTTCACTACATTTCAACATGCGCCTAGGTGTATGCACGACGGTCGCCTGGTCGAACAAGGTACACACGCTGAGTTGATGGCTGCAAGGGGAAAGAACGGGGAACATGGGGAATATCACAAGATGTTCCACATCCAGGCTCAGCCTTTCAAGCAGGTGATTAAAAATTCAACCATTGAACCAGGTTCCTCACTCAGTTGATCATGTGACAGGAATCCAGGATGACAAATCTCAACACTCTTGAATCGAAGTTGAATGTTGAATCTTACTATTAGCATTCACGCCTCGATCACCCTCAAGTTAATGAATATTAGACGGTAGTCCAGATAGAAATGAATCTATTCAGAGTCCAGCGGCCGTCTTCATCAACAAAAAGTTCGGGGACCCCATACCCGTGACGGGATCCCATCCGGCAAAGGCCGGGAAACCACTGAAGAAACGTCGGACTTCTAGCGACCAAATTGAATAAAATAAAATAAACTCACGTTGTACCGCATCCGGGATTATTCCCCGTCGTGATATCATTAAACGCACCGGGATTCGCATAAATCCAGGGATTCAAGAAGCCGAGAACAGGCTTCCCAGCGGAGATGAGCTGGTCATTCAGCAGGCCGATGACCGACGAAAAGATGGGACTGGAGCAGGAGGTGCCGGCAACCAGCCCGGTTCTCCCTGCCTGTACAATTTCGACCCTTTGGCCCATGGCGGAGACGTCGGGGTAGGCCCGCCCGCTCGCGTTGTAGAGGCCTTTGAACTGAGTTCCGAGTTTGGTTAGGTATGCTTCCACCGCCGTCGCCTCTGTCCTACATATGAGTATTTGGAACACACGGGAAGGAGCTCAACTCACGCCAGGTCTGTTGCGGGAAATAGTTGGAGAATCCGCCGGCAGAGAGCTCCGCACCCTTCTCGGGCACGTTTTCTGTCGCTCCGACGAGAGTAACACTGCAGATATTACAAAAAGACGTTTGTATAGACGAGCGAGGACTTACAAAGGGCAGGTTGGGAACGTCGGCAAAAATGTGGTGCATTTCTCTCCCTAGGGATAGATTAGATCTCATCGAGGCGGTTACGAATGCAGATACTGACTGGTGTAGCGGCAACGCCCCCTACGCGAAATAAATTAGCTTCGATTCAAGTTACGAATCGTAGTATGATTATCTACCGTCGCCGCTGGCAAAGAGGATAGAAACACCTGCCATAATTAGAAAGAATGCTGGAAAGAATGCTGGTAAGATGGACCGTCGCGCACCTCTGGCTGTCAATTGCATATAAGAGTTGCACATCGCGCTATCCGACGCTGAGTGAAGCAGTAAATGATCAAGTAAGAGGCCTTACACCGTCAGAGATTCGGATAGATCTGCCTCTGTGTCGAAGCCGTAACTGGTGGTCAAGACCTGCGGAGGGGCCTGCTCTGCGATCAAGGCTGTGATGATGTCGAGGAAGCCCTGAAGTTTATTTCATGTTCATTCTCGGGACTTCATTTCTCAACCGTGTCCGCACCTCATCAGCTCCATCCTGCGTGCGCTCGCCCACCGAAACAAATTTCACAGGCACACCGGTGGCTAGACCGACCGTATACTGTATATCCCTTTCATAGACGTCAAACACGATTGTCAAGACGAGTTCGTGCCCAACATCACGTACAGGTCAGCCTCTATACCAGCTTGACTGAGTGTTTGCGAGTTGGTTCCGCCGTCAACCGAGGTTAAAGTGAATGCAGTGGTGGAAGGCATATCAGGACGGAGGGCTTTGAGAAACTGGGTCAAATCCGCCTAGAATAATTTCGTTTCAACGACTCGGCGAAGATATAGAATCAAGGCTACTTGGTTTGCAAACTGATCGTCGAACCCAGCCACGCCGATAGAGTTGTTTTTATTCGTCGCAGCAGTCGTCGGGATGTTGTAAAGTGCTTGGAGACAGCTGGGAGTGATGGTGGCTTTCGGGACGGTAAGTTCAAGGGTGACTGAAACGAACTAAGACACCGACCATTACAGCTCGCAGCAGGCGTAGCATCCGGCGAAGGGACAACTGCGTCCGTGACGGAAAAAATGGGCCCAGAGCGAAAACCTCGGGAAAACCTCGGGAATCTCAGTTCATGCATACAGAATTTTAAGAAGAAAATTTACGATGTTGTAGGAGCAACGAGGTTGATGTGGCTGCTCAATTCTGCGGGAAGAGAGTATTCCAAGGTGCGAATGGACTCCTTGCCGCTATCCAGGTGGGTGAAGACGGAGAAGTCGGCCTTCAGCATCTGGTTGGCCTTACTGACCGGGACAGCGAACGAAATCCAATCTCCAGCAGGTGTCAATGCCGTCGAATCTACACCATTATCTGAAAGCCACTGCGTCACGGCGGCAGTAGTCTCTTCAGTAGGACGAACGAAAGCCTCGACCTGGACGGTTGCATTCATAGGGATACGAGAGAATCAGAAAAAAATCGTGCGCACCTCTTCCTTTGACAACCACTGGCCATACAAGGGGCTATCCGGGAAACTGGCAGCGTTGAGGGCGCTCTCGAGTCCAGCCAGATCATTCTGCACGAGGTTTATGCGCAAATTCAAAGTCTTGTCGGCGGGGGCGGCCCCCGAGTGAACGAATCCGGCAGGAGCGGCATCGCGACGGTCATGAACTACCAGATTTCCTACAGGCTTTGCCTTGGCGAGGGCCAAGAGCGAGGTGACGAAAAATGCGGAAAAAAGCATGGCAGGCTCGATGAGGCTTAGGAACACTTCCCATGAGGCAGCAATGAACTTATGGACACACCGTGAAGACATGATTTCCTCTTACAAGTCGTTCGGAGCCGTGATAGCAATAATAAAAACTTGAGAACATCTTCGCCACGCGGTGCGATGGCTCCCCTGGGTTTTCATCCAGTCGCTGGTCGAGGGCCAATATTTCGGTGGATCGATTATCATCGATGTTCGGGAGGTCCCAGAGCGCCAAGACAGCATGGGGTTTCCGACAAAACGACAAAGCACGTTGTCGTCTTCAAATCGGGATGGGTGGCCTCACGCGCGTTGGAATACAAGTCTTGGCCTTTCGCGAGAAAAAGGGTTATTTTTGGTATCTCTTTCGAAATGCTACGAGCACGAGGTGTTCTGGGAAACCCAAATGATCATGTCGGGCTCCGCGGATGCCCCATGATAGCGATTCGTGGATCAGACCAGTCCAAAGAGTGAGAAGAGAGTCAAGGGAGTTCCTTTGAGGACGGGCAAACGAGTATGCGGGTTCATGGAAGTTGAAAGAAATTAACGTAGCGCGCAGATCAGCTGTGCGTCGCCGGCAATCAAACTTGTTCAGTTTCCGCCCCATTTGTAAGCCCCCGATTTGGTAATTTGATGGTGGCAGGAATTTCGGCAAATCTTTAGAAAATGACATCGACAAGTCAAGTGCGGACGATTTTCAAAGGACTGTGAGTTGACTCTGAGCGTCAAAGGAAAGGGAGACTTCAAAGACAAGGGATATTGACTATATGATTACATTGACAACCGACTTTCTTCGTGTGCGCGAAGGGGACCGACCATTCGAGGCCCCTCCCCTCCCTCGCTGCGCTCGGGGGGTCCCGCGAACCGAGACCTCTCAGGTCGGCACACTAAAGCCTCGTTCGCACTTTTTACTCTATCCTCTACCCTAACTCTAACCAGGCACGGCGGGACGACACGGCTGATACCCGGAGTTAGGGCGCGCCTCGGTAGCGGGGCGCAGGAGACGCCAACGACGGGCTTGATCCCATAATGACGATGGGTGATGGGCTTATGGGCGACGGGCGTGTGGGCAGCAATGGTGGTGGGAGGAAGGGAGGGACAGAGTGGCTGACAGCGGCGCTAACAGCTGTTGATTGTTTGGCGGCCGGAGCTTGAATGTGCCGTTCTTGCCGCCATCAAATTCCCAAATCGGGGGCTTACAAATGAGGCGGAAAGTAAGGAGTGAGCAATCAGTGATCATAACATAGCACAACAACTTGCACTTCAAGACTTCTATGACCAAAGGAAGTCGTGGTTTCTGATGTCCTGGGCGGCAGTTTTGCTCCACGGGGAAACCGAGGCGGGCTCGAAATTCGGGTACGAAAAAATTCAACTTGGATGTTCTCTTTTGACTGTATCTTCTTCATGACTCATGCTCCGGTGTACTACTGTACCATTTCGACCAAGTGTTCAGCCTATGTCACGCGTCACCTAAGGTGTTCATTTTTTTAGGTGTTCATTTCTCGGCAATCACCCCAAAATGACCATATATGGTAATCCGGCGAATGCCGGAGGCGAAATTTTTGCATTTTGGGACCTTCAAATCTTGCTGTCACCGTCACCGGTACCATGTTCAATTCAGAGGGCCGTGTCACGTGTCACCTGAACACTTGGTCGAAATGGTACAGTACCCAGCAACATGCAATCTCCATAACATAGCCAGCATTATCAACATGCCAGCGAGATTTCTCGGCCTCCTCGTTGCTATCCGATACTAGTACTATTCCTTGGCGGAGGCCCCGTGCGTTCGAACAATCCACGAAGCGGATTTTGCTGACAATGGACTTCCCTAATGAGTTCTAAAAGTTCTCAGGGTTCAACCAACAGAAGTAGAATGTATTATATTCTCCTGATAAGCGCAGATTTACCATCTTTGGCCGGACCTTCAAGTTCCGGAGAACGTCCGAGCATATGCAGCGCACAATTGAATTGGGCATTGGACGCATGGGTGTACCCTCTCCAAAGGTATAAAACGAGCAGTAAATAATCAAGCCCTCCAGGTCCTCTCCTCAAGTAGACGCGCCTTCACTTTCTTGCCATGTTCTTCGCTGCCTCCCTCCTCAGCTATGTGCTCCTGGCGACCACCGCATTCGCGGCCAACCCACGTCTCGAGTCTCGCATTGCCCGCCGCCGCGATGGTGCCCACATGTCTGGTCCCATGTGTCCTACTGGTCTCAGCAACCTGGTCAAGGTCGGCAACTCGTCGCACATCGCGTTCAGTAGCAACTGGGCCGGCACGGCCTTCGAATCCCCTGCTGGAACCTACAAGTTGGTAACAGGCTAGTCATCCCGTTATCACTTCTTTCTCTAGCGCTTACAATGCTCTTTTCAGGCACATTTGTCGTACCGACCCTCAAGGTGCCTGCCGGAGGATCTTCCAGCAGCACATTCGCGGCCTCGGCCTGGGTAGGTATCGACGGTGACACCTGTGGATCCGCCATCCTTCAGACTGGGATCGACTTCACCATCTCGGGTGGCCGCTTTTCCTTCGACGGTATGTCCTTTCCAAGTTGGATTGTTCCCATAACTCATAATATGTTTCTCTAGCCTGGTACGAGTACTTCCCCGACTTCGCCCATGACTTCACGGGGATCACCGTCTCTGCTGGCAACACCATCAAGTTGACAGTGACCGCCTCCTCTGCAACTGCGGGAACTGCCATCATCCAGAATGTGTCGACTGGCGTGGTATGTGATCCTCCTCTCAACAAATAAAATAATGTTTGATCCCTCATTCCCATAGACCGTCACAAAGGCCCTGACCTCCACCGCGCGTCTCTGCATGCAGAACGCAGAGTGGATCGTTGAGGACTTCGAGGAGGGAAACTCCCTCGTGCCGTTCGCTAACTTCGGCACCGTCACCTTCATCGGCGCCCAGGCTACTACCGCATCAGGGAGCGTGGTCGGTCCCTCCGGCTCTGTCCTCATCGACATCGAGCAGGGCAACACGGTCCTGACGTCTGTCAGCTCCGGCACTTCATCCGTCACTGTCACCTACGTCTGAGAAGGGCTGTAGGATGAGTATACAACTCGCGAGGTACGAGCGAGAACTTGAATTGTTGTAGCATCTGTTTATAAGAGACTAGGATGAGTACTAGACACACAAATATATGGATTTGAAGGTTCTAGATAAACTTTCGTCCGCAAACATAAGTGACAGCAGTTGTTGAAGTACAATTGAACCTAAAGTTGGCCGCGCTGTCATGAAAGCTTTATTCATCTTAGAAAGAAACATCACTACATTTTGATGGGCCCTCGGCCATCAAATGTAGTGCATGGGGGTTCAAAAACCGCGCCTCGTCAAGACGCCAAATTTTTAGTTGGGCCTGATTTACATGTGTTTTAGGTCCAGGAAATGTCCTCAATTTTTCTTACATGTCGATTGCCGCTGCATTTTCGGTGCGCATTCAAAGTGGTTAGAAACAGCCAAGTCACGTCGACGCGTGACATTGATGTGACATGCCCCTTTCTTCCCGCCTTCATCTACCTCAAGCCTGCCCTTTCTTCTAGAGATGCGTCAGACGCGTGAAACTTATTGTGCACTGACTTATTCTGTTCAATTACCCATACTGATCTGTTTCTCGTCGTAGATTGCCCAATGTCAGACAATTCGCTCCCAGACGAGATCATCTCCGAGATCCTTTCGCCCGCATTGAAAGTCTCCGACGAAGTTTTTTCTGACACCTCCGACGTATCACCTTTTGCGACCTACTCAGAATCCCGCTCGGCCTATCTCCTCGTTTGCAAGGCATGGCTTCGTGTCGCCAATACAATGTTGTCATCCTCCGCTCAAAAGCTCAGGCCAATGCCCTCAGTCTAGCGCTCTCGAAAAACAAGAACTTGGGCTGTTCATCGAGAAATTACGGGTCGAAGGTGGATACGGGTCCTGATGTCCACGATCCTGCAATGCTTGCCCAATATCTCTGACCTCTTTCTTTCCTTCCAGCTCTGGGCTACAGATAACACCGGTGAGCTATGCCAAGGCCTTCCACTCATCAATCCGACGCGCATTATACTCCGGGATTCGGATAAGAGGATGAAAAATAAGATGCTATTGAATCACGAGGACGCTCTGACAAAGGCAATCTCCAAGTAGGATCGTTTGGTACGCTTCTGCTGATTCTCTCGCATTGAGTGCTAAGTATCAGTAACTCGTATTTGATTTTCCCTACTCAGTCTGGGGTTGTGATCGTGTCGGAAAGATTCTCCAAACCTTGGCGAAATCTCAACGTCTCCAAACGGTGGTGGTTTCCAAGACTCGCAGTGTATCTGGGATCTATGTGGCACTCGAGGAATGTCCTCTACAGGCCATCCAGATCAAAAACCCGATCTCAAAGTTCGACTCAGTGTCTTGCAACACGAGACATGGCACCAGCTCTTAAAGCCTTGGTGAGGGTCACGGAAACACCGTCAGTTTCGCATCCCCTTGTCGCGTTATTTTATGTCATTTTCGTTCAGGTTGAATGCCGGAGCGCAGAAGTCTAGTCAAATCAGTCTCTCTGACCTCTCGCATATCGCTCCGTCCCTAAATCCATCTTTCATTCCCATGAATTCGGCATCGAAGGAGGTCAAAGAAATCATTTGGAAGCGCATCTTATATTTTGCAATGTCCGTGTCACAGCTGACAGAAAATTCGGACCAAAAAGATATCATTCCCAGACTGCTACTGTTGTTGGTGTCGAGAAACTTCAAGGTTCTTATTTCGCCCGTCCACGCTGTGACCAACGCAATCTAATTTTGTCGCAGCGACTCGGACTGCCCTACTTTTATGCCCACACGATGGTGAGGACATCGGCCGCGGCGATGAATTTCCTGAGCATCCTCCGGAATAATCCTTCTGTCGCCCCAGAGGTTCGCAGCATCTGTGGAAATTTGCATCCCAAAGACGGCTATAGAAAGATCAGGGATAGTGGTACTGAATCAACCCTCGCACTTCTTTCACAAAGGACAGGGTTTCTACGATTATGCGGTTGGTCCATCAACGACTTTGACCTCGGATGTACTCTCCTCTTCCTGGAAATCACGATTTCCTGGAATGCCTTTGAAGCGGTGGCCATATCTTCAGGCTCCACACTACAATAATTCTCGATGCGAGTCGGTATACGCGAATGAGTGCCACCAGCTGCATTTTCGAACTTCACTCAACTCCAATGTTTGGATTGGAAGTGCAATTCCAATTTTGACTGCAAATTTGAAGGCGTACCCTCTGACGGGTTCCTGACCTTGGAAGAACTGCGAATCTGGAGTCTCGACCATTCCTTTTTATCTGTTCTATGCCTCATGAAGTACAAATTCTCTCTTAATAATTCGTTCTGTTCTCAATTTCCGTAGGTTGAAATCACTCCGACACTTTGTGCTTTTGAACGCCGTCAGATGTCAAAACTTGGGGGAGTTCTTGGAGGCCCATGGCAATAAACTGACGGAACTCGAGATATCGTCCTCCTCTGTGAAAGAGTTGAAGGTTAACGTATTCAAACCTTGGCTCCATAACCGTCGATCTCTGTATGACACGTACCCTGGCCCTACCTTTAATGTCCGAGAAGGCCTCAAATTCTCTGGACAGACCGATCCCCCCAAGGCCGATCTGTTTCGCGCACCTGAATCGTCCCTGCGCTGTTAAAAATTAAATTAGATCACTCATATTGGTGCGAGCAACGTAAAATCTGTCCAATGCCAGCTAATTCTTTTCATAGGATCAAGACGGTGCATGGCAAATGGGACTCATTCTTCAGCACGTTCGAATCCAAACGTTTCCCCAGCTTGCGCGAAATTGAAGTGACGCTTTGCTTGTGAGTCGCCAACGACCGAGTGAGCATTTTTTTGACAAAGTGCTGTTCCACAAAATTCTTACAGATTCTGATGCAGGCGCGAAATATATAAGAGCTGCTGGATGCGATGAGCGGACCGTCTGTTGAAGAAAAACATCAATCTGACAGATACAGTGCACGGAACCACTTCTCTGCATGTGTTTTTTGATACCAAGGAATTTTTTGTGATTTTCTTGTGATTTTCTGAGCCACGAAACCGGCCAAAAGAATGCAATTGAGCACAAAATCTCATTTTTTCCCACGGTGTTTCACTTTTCTGAGGTCTCAAAAAAAATAAAAGGTACAGAGGGGGGCGCCTTGGCCCGGGTTTTGTTTGCAGGTCATCCTAGAGTAGTTAAAACATGTTTGCTTTGCAGTTGAAGTTCCATGGGGTCCCTTTGGACCGACGATAGACATGGTGGCCGGCATATCCCGGATGATGCGCGATCATTAGGGTTCCCAATCAGGGGAATTGATCGGATCATTAGGGTTTGTTTCACTTTCCCGACGGTGAAAAAAAAAAACTTGTTGGATTGACTTGCCATGCACAACCAGTGATCTTCTCCCTTCCTTAGAGCGATTCCAGGTGTTTTTAGACTCACCCATGGCAAGGGCATAATGTAGTTTGAAGTTCAAAGTTTTGACATGTTTACTGCCTAATCCGGAACCGTGATGTGATCACTTGCACTGTAAGCACGGGAAGAAATGGCAGGTTGAAGTGAAGTACATACTAGTCAATGATCAAGTAGATTGAATGCAGCTGTATCATGTCCGTTCTGACGATTATGTAAAGGTTCTAAGTCTTGCCACGACCCCACCTAAATCCAACCCAAATCTACGCGGTAACGACAAGATCCCTCCTCCGCTACGGTCCTCGATGTCCAAACCACAACGTGCCCAGAATTAGCACCATGCCCACGCTCAGGACCCTCAAATAACGATCGTGGTTGGTTAGGCGCTCTTCCAATCTATGATCATCATCAGGAAAGGGAGGGAAGAGATAAAAAGAGAAGAATACTGACTGCGATATCCTGTCGGAATTTAACCAACCCTTCTTGGCCAGCGTCTCCTCGTAGATGGTCACAGATATGGCGGCCCTTCCGGCTTCGAATTTTTTAGCCATATGGCGAAGCGTTGCCGCTGACTCTCTTTCAAAAACCCAAGTTTGAACAAGCACTACAGTTCAAATGCACCTAATCTTACCTATTTTTCTGGGCTGTGGTAAGCGCAGCTGACTCCTTCGGCAACGGAAGAAAATCGATCGAGAAGGCCCTTGCGGCGGCGACGGAGATTCTCGTTTTGTCGGACTTCCACTCGTCCGAATAGGCGGTGGCTGTCGCAGCCGCACAGAGAGTCTCGAAGACGGCGGCTTCGCGACCGCGATCCGAGTATCGGAGTGTCACGAGCAGGTCGTACATGTCACAGAAAGTAATGTTATGAACGCACTTGTTGCATTCACTGAAAACTTGTGCGTCTAAGATATCCTTCAACGTTGTTCCCGTAACAATGGTGTGCCGATGCCTGTGCCGCCGTCATGAGTTGAAAATAAATCATAGCTACAAGGGACTGACTGCGCGACAGGCCCGAACGCTTCAAGAAAGTTAGCCAAATGTGCGAGTCTCTGTTTTTTTATGAAGTCCGTGTAGAAAGAGTCACGGGAGACCCCCGTGCCAGCCCCGGCCCCGGAATCCGCAGCGGTAAAGTCAAAGTGGATGTCCACGTTGCCAAGATGGCGATAGACCTATAGAAAAGGAATAAGCGCAAGTTCCGTCGTTATTTGAAAGCGTTATTACGATCGTGATAAATTCGGCTTTTACAGCGAGCTCTCTGAAATCACTATGACCCTGTGTGCGGCTGGCCTCCTCGTCGTCGGTGACGGCGAGGCTGTCACCTGCCACTAACACGGCCGCTTGGGTCCCCTTGGGGAGCGCCACCAGAACCTCCCGCATGCCCTCCAGCCAGGACGTTACTCGTTCTGGGGTCATTTTCGGAGTCGGCGCGCGGACGGGGGGCGTGGATGGGGCGGAGAGGTCCGTGCGCGCGGCGGGGGTGACCGGTGAGTTGGGCGCTCGGCCAGCCGTGACAGGGGTGGCGGGAGTCGCTGGGCGGGCCGCAGCAGGGGTGGCGGGAGTCGCCGGGCGGGCCGGAGAGAGTGTGGCGGGGCTGGCGGGGGCGGCGGGGGCGACGGGGGTACGCGCAATTTTGCGAACACATATGACGGTGGTGGTCATTTTGAAGAAATGTGGTGGGGAGTCGTGGATAAGGACTCTGATTTATGTGTACCCCTGTCTGCCAGTGGCGTTACAAGTCCAAACAAACAATTCCCAAGTTGAATATTTGACTTTGACTTTAGGCATCCAATTTGCCACATACACTTGAAACTGGAGTTCACGGATTTTGGCAGCCAGCTTCACAGCGTAGACTCGTTCTTCAAGCGCATTGCAGCGATGCTGGTCTCCGAGTCCGGATCGTTCAAACTTCAAACTTGGAATATATAGAGTCTCACTGACTCCGTTTCCCTGGTTCAAGTCTTAGCGACTCTACTCAGCCCGAAATTGAAAAGCCTTTGAATGCCGAAATTATCTTCGAATCGGTGAGTCTCGTCCAAATTTGATATGGAATTTACATCCATCTCTCTCTTTATAAAATTGTGGTGTCCCGAAGCCTTCAAATTCCGCTAGGCCATCTCCGACGCCTCCGTCTTTTGTCCGCCTTGGGGCCTTTCTTGCCTGACTCCTTCGAATATATGACTGGAATATGCCAGTTAAACGTGGAGAGACATGGTATAACCTCTGAGGCGAAGTGCCGGGGGCGTTGTTTATTTTACAATTTACAACATGAAACTATCCTCGAAGTGACTTCGGAGGCATGTCTTGTTTAATTTCCTAATGAATTTGACTTGCACTGAGTTAATTTGCTTACATTCCAATTCCGCTTCCCGACTCCTCCAAATACACTGGCTTGGCTCAATCGGCCCGGGACCTCGACTCGGAACGTCAGAACTATCCTTGAATTCACTCAGCTGTGTCTCTTTTAAATGTCTTCTTCTTCTGACATCCGGGCCGACTTCATTTGCCATTCAACTTGCAGTAATTCAATCCGACCTACTTACGGGCGCTACTTTTAATTTAAATTCTGAAACTATGCTCACTGGCTCAAAGTCTGCTCAGTAGTTCCCTGGCTTCGACGGATTGATCGGTTCGTCATTGACATGGGCTCCCAAATTTTATGCTAATGAAAACGGCTGCTGGGCTCTGAAGGGATATACCATAACAGACCTGGCGCGCCGCGTTAGTTGAGCTCCTTACCGAAGGTCGACGTGTCATTCATAAATGTGGGACAGAGGTGACGGCGGGAGGGCATACTTGACCAACTCATAACTCAGTTCAAGGGCCTTAGACTCTAGTACAACGCGAGCGGAAGAGCCTACCCGACGTCTCCGCCGTGGGCCAAAGGGCCGATATTGTATAGGTAGGGACAGTCCCATCTGTTCGTCGGTCATCGGCCTGCTGAATGACCAGCTCATCTCCGCCGGGAAACCTATTCTTGGCTTCTTGAATCCCGGTGCGTTTAATGATATCACGACGGGAATAATCTCGGATGCGGTACAACGTGAGTTCAATTTTTTTTCAACTTGGTTGCTAGAAGTCCGATGTTTCCTCACGGCCTTTGTCCCGTCACCGGCCTGGGTCCCCAAACTTTTTGTTGATGAAGACGGCCGCTGGACTCGGAATAGATTCATTTCTACCTAGATATCATCTGATATGCATTAAATTGAGCGTTATCGAGGCACGAATGCTGGTAGTAAGATTCAACTTGGATTAACCAAGTGTTGAGATTTGTCATTCTGTGACGGATTCCTGTCACATGATCAGCTGGTTGAAATTCGGAACCTTGGTTGAAATTTGAATACCTCTTTGAAGGGCCGGGCTTGGATGTCGTACAGCCTGCAATATTCCCCCCTTGCAGCTATCAACTCAGTGTGTGTACCCTGTTCGACCAGGCGACCGTCTTTCATACACCTGGCAGACGTTGAGCTGCGGTGAACGGAATGGTTGAAAATTGCACTCACAAGATGAGATCCGCACGTTGTGTGAGATGGCCAAACCGATGTGTCACAAAAATCATTGTCTTTCCCTGTCGTTCTTTCAGGAGATTTTCGAACAGCTCCTGTTCAGCTTTCGGATCAAGATTCGAACTCGGTTCGTCAGCTACCATCAACTTGATTTTCCCAGAGGTTAATCGCATGAAGGTTCTTGATCTGGGGGGAATGAAAATGAGGCAAAAACGAGGTGATGTATCTATCTACTCACGCGACTACTCTTTGGCACTCGCCGCCTACGAATTATTAATAAAGATTTTGTAGCGGTAGCAGGAAAAGATCGCACCAGATACCTGTGTTTCTTGCTCAAAGCCTTTGAAAATTTTGGCAAGAGGGGTTTCATCTGTCGTGCAGAAGGAGTGCGCCCAGTGGTGTACTGCCTCCGGTTTCAGCACGGTGTGGTATCCGTCGGAGAATTTCGAGATGAATGTGTCTGCCAGACCATTCCGTGCGGACTGCTGGATGAGGTCCTCGTTCGACGCCTGGTCGGGATTGCCAATGCCAATATTCTCTAAGAGAGATAATGGATGGTATATGAGATGATCTTGTGTCAATACCGCAGTTGCCCCCTGAAGGTCTGCTAGCTTGTAATTCCGTATGTCTTTTCCATCTATCAGCACTTCTCCGGAAGTGCAATCGTACAGCCGAGTAAGGAGCTTCAAAAGGGTGGATTTGCCACTGCCGTTGTTACCGACAATGACGACCACTTGACCCGCCGCAATAGAAAACGAGATATCCCGTAGAGCGCCGTCCTTCGATTTGCTCCCTGGGTATGAAAATTCGACGTTTCTGTAGTACAATCAACATCCAATGAAGAGAGATAGAAAAAGATCGAGGATAATGCCGTACCTCATAGTCAGTGATAATCCGCGGTCGGAAAAACCAGCTGCAGACGCGTCCAAGTTCCCGTCCACAAGGGCATTCTTGACATTCACGAGATTGTAAATGCGTATTATGGATGACAGCATGCTTTCGACAGATTTGAAATCCTCCAAAACAGCATCGAAATAGTTTGAAATCATGTCGCCCGCCTGAGGAAGCATTGTGATGGTCGACAACGTAGTTTTGGAAGGATGCAGCACTGCATTGGTAATACAGTAAACCTATAACGTCGTCAAAGAGTTGAAAAATGGCTCTCGAGACGGAGACCTGCCCTGTGTAAGTCGCCCATGATCTCTGACGCAACTCTGAATTCAATGCGTTCTCGCTCGCTGTATTGGATCTCCGGGAAACTTGCTAATTTATCTCCCAGAGATTTGCGTGCCTTGACATACTCTGTTGGCAACTCGGAGTGAGCTTGGATAAATTATCGATTGGCTAGCGGATACGCGCCCTTGATGAGGTATTCCGTGATATTGCTGCTAATGATCTCCTGCTTGAAGTCGGGGTTGGCTACGATCGAGCTCAAACTTTGCATGCGGTTGAAGTTCGGGTCGATCGATTCAGAAATCCACGCTGAGTAAGTTCAGATCCAATAGAGAGAGACGCAACAGGGAAGCGTACCTCTGGACCAAAGAGATTGGTTGAAAAAAGACCTCATGAATGGTTTAACCAGCAGAAAGAGGACGTAAAGTGCGGCCTGCTTGTTTGAATTCACGAGAGTCACAATATAGCATGATTGCCAAATGATCACAACGATTCGTCCGGTCGCAATCAAGAGTCGACGATAGGCAAACCACACATTCGCGGAGGTCATGTCGTCTTGAACTTCGGCGTTGTCTGAAACGAAAGTATAAATTAGACGGGTTGAAGTTCTGTACTAAAGAATGTACCTTTACTCGTGCGTAAATCAGCTCTTGCTTGCCCTATCTGGGTTCAGAAAACCAAAGTCACAGACGGTTGATGCAACGCTTACATTTGAACACAATTTCCTCGAAATGACGGATCATGCGACTTTGCACGATGCTTTCCATTTTACCGCTGGACAAGGTCAGATGAGGTTTACGGAGGCACTTAGGTTGACTAACCACCACCATGATATAATGGCCTGCATGGACAGAAAAGCTAGCCGAGCAACGACCGCGCTTGCGATGCCCAGAATATCAAACTTTCTTTGGTTCAGCGTGACCTGCATCTATTAGCACTGGTCAGAATGATAGTCGAAGGGGAAGAACAGCTGAATCTCACTATGAAAAGAATCCGGCGGTTGAAAAGGTGCCACAGGATGACGTCCGCCACCTGGTCGAACATTGTGCACAAACATATCAAAGGAAAGAGTATTGGTGCGAGGGAGTTGAAGTCTTCAGTAAGTCTCTTTACGGTAGGGTATGCGGCCTTGAGGCTTTCCCATCGGGACTTGAGATCGAAAACCGTCCTCTTCTCAAGAAAAAGGCGCCACACTCCTAGTTGCGTGCTTTCGATGGAGGGGGGCAAACTGTTATCCGCGGTGGTGCCTTTGGATTTGCTGCATTCTTTCATCGAGGTGGGAGGAAGGTTCAGGGAATGACGCTTGTGGGTGGGTGTTGGACAATAATCAGTGTGGTGAAGCCCGGTTATAGATACAAGGGCGAATGTTTTCGGACTCGCGGTACACACAGCATACGATACAGTTTGATGTGGATTCGGTGGATGGACTCACAGCTCACGAGGAGATCCGACACCCCGACACGCTGAGAAGGCTGGCACATTAGTAGGATGTATGCCGGCTTTGATTCCTCCGCCCTTCTCAACGTGTGGCGGAGTTCTGATCTCGGCTCACAAGCGACGTCGAAGTGTCATTGCTGTCCTAGGTGACCGGAGGTGACCGGGTCAACGTAGTATTGACGTAGTATATTATTTCGGCGTTCAGAGGCTGGACCATGTCGTGTATAATTCTATCACTATCAGAACTAACCACCAGATTATCGATGGGGCTGCGCAAAAAACGGCTTGACGGTACGCGTTGTTGGGCTTTATTGGGCTTTGTTGTGCCTCTCAACGCGGTTGTGGTGCACTGCCGCTCCGTCTCCACCTCATCCGACCACTCGGCCTGAATTCCTCCTGCTCGGTTCTTATCAGCGTTCCAAAAAGACCATAATACCGGCGTCCATGCTCATTTTGAAACTTCCCGAGGAGAAACCTCGTCTTGATCAAGTCTTGACAGTACTTGACGAAAATTATTCCCTTCATCCTTGGGTTTGGAAGGCTCAATACGAGCATAAGGCTTCGGTATGGTTTATCACAGCTCTCCACAGCATCGGATGTGAACTGGACGCGATCGCGGCCCATATGCATTGCACATGATTGCAGTGATTGCAACGGTTGCATATGTGACGGTGTTATACTTGACCCGCATTGAGTTGGACCGTGCCGGGCAATGCTACCTACCTACCTTCCGGGACTCGTAGATCCTGCTCGGGGATGTCGTATGTGGTTCGCGCAATGCAGTACACTCACCTGTGCCGCTACCTTCATCGGCGATTTCTTTGCCGATGTGCGTTTTTTTTCTCCCTTATTTTTTTCAGGTCTTGCAGAATCTATCCAACTCATTCTACAGAGTGATTTCCTGGCGTTGTTCACCAGCAGTCGCCGGCGTTTTGTCGACATACTCTCCTTCATCGAGAGTGCCAGTAAGCTCCATCTATATTAACTAAGACTGCCCACCGGGGAACGGCCGCCTCGAGGTTTTTGGTACCTAGGGCCGGCCGAAAATACGGCTGAGGTCCGTAAAAATGCGGGATGGTTCCGCGTTCCGTGCGACCCAGGTCTTTGGCTCCATTGCGGGAGGGTAATTGTTTTTAAACCGGTTACTGAAGGTTCTCTTACTCCTTGCTGATTGTTTTGAATGCGTCAGAATAAATTCACAGCTCGGTCGGCCCCGCCACCAGCGCTGTAGCCACTTCCCTTTTTAATGCCCTTGCTGCCACCAATCAAGCGGGCAGTACCGTCATCTACGCTATATGGGGGCCCATGAGCACTTCATTTTCCGTCGTGGATTCTATCCTGTATACGTTCCTTGGATTTTTCCCCGTTTACATTTTGCAATTATAGCTTGACGAGGTCTATGCTCAGTGACGTGGTGCATACTTCCTTCTGTCTTATGCTCTAATGTCTCGCCGGCGCTTTGTCGACAGACCCCCTTGTCTGAAAGCGGTGAGTTCCCTTGTCTACATACAGCCTTACCCGGTGCTATATAGCTCTCATCTAGGCTCGTTGACCAATGACCAGACTTTGTGCCGTGTCGGAGATTTATCTTTAGCTGTTATGAGCTCGCACGGCCTTCCAAGAGACAGTTGAGGTAAGTCAACAACGCGTGCGCCCCGAAATCGTTCGAAGTTTAAGCATCACTAAAGCAACTGCCCCTTTAGCCTGTCGCATCCAGGGTGTCCCAGGGCAACGCACTGTCTGAGGTGTATTTTGTCCAAAAGCACTTGATCTTGCAAGCGTACCATTTCGACCAAAGGTTCAGCGACAGGTGACACCGACAATTTTTTTAATGTGTGCAAAAATCGCCTTAAATCGCAACAAAATTTATCGGTCTTCTCGGCTGAATTCTTTTCTAAAATAGTACAGTACTTCAGAGCTGTTCATCAGAAGGCGATGCAGCGCCTAACAGCTAAAAATAGCTTTTTCCGACGCGAGCGATTGAGAAGACAGTCGGTCTCTATCATTTCCCGCACATGATCTTCATCTCGCCCGAACTCCGACGGGGACTGCTGTTAAGTTCATCTTCGCTCACCATGCGTATGCAGCACTTGTATCTCACTTGGCCTGTACAATCGTCTTCATGTCAGTCTTGACCTCGGCTCATTTTTTTTTTTTTTCTGTCCCATGAAGTTTCTTCGAATTCCAGCGCTGCGGGATACTTAGATTTAGATGTATTTCTACCCACGTATTACTGGTACTCTCAACTGAAAGCGTACACGTACATTTTTTCCCCGGAGTCCAAGTGTTTGCACACGTCGGCATTTTCGGATTTATGTTCATGGCCTTCAAGCCGCAAGTCCGTTTTCCTCTGCTCTCCTTCTCCTTCAATCGCAAGCACCCAAATCCACGCATTCTATACTACTCAGATAACAAGCTCTCGCACTTTTGGTCGAGATTCCGCCCAGGCCATGAGTTTCACCGGCCTCCTTGTGCGTGCGCGCCCCATTTCGCGGGTGAAGAAAATCGGACGCTTCGCTGCGTTGCACTTGTGCGTGATCTTTGACTTTGACAAGAGAAAAATCTCACCAAGTCGCAGCCTGCCCTTTTCCACGTCAAGCGCGCGCGCGAGCGACCTGCCGTTGACTGGCATTCGCGTCCTGGAGCTCGGCCAATTGATAGCGGGCCCATTTGCAGGCCAACTTCTTGGGTGTGTGCTCTTTGGCCGCCGCTGTACAATTAGCTAACGAGCGTAGCCAATTTGGAGCAGACATCATAAAGGTGGAACCGCCGAAGAAGGGAGACCCCCTCCGCGTCTGGCGCGAACTCGACGTGGACGGCTGTAGCCCGTGGTTTCGAAGCATTGGCCGGAATAAGAAGAGTGTGGCGATAGACCTCCACACAGTCGAGGGCCGGGAGTAAGTGTCCGAGCGCCAACTTCCACTGTCATTGTGATCAACCCAGGCTTGTACGAAAGCTTGCCCTCCGCTCTGACGTGCTTATCGAGAACTTCAAGCCGGGCAGTATGTGTCTATCGCTTGTCCCGCTTTTAGATAACTGATGTTCTGCAGCGCTCGAGAAATGGTCCCTCGACCCTGCGTCTCTACACCCGCATAATCCTGGCCTCATCTATACCCGCGTCAGTGGCTACGGACAAACAGGTCCATGGGCACCGCGCCCGGGCTATGCCTCCGTCTGTGAGGCTGAGTCTGGCTTCCGCTTCGTTAACGGCTTCCCTGACGACGAGACTGGCGGTCTGAGCGGGCCCCCTGTACGGCCAAACATAAGCTTGGGTGACTCGGTTGCCGGGCTGCATGCTGCTTTCGGTACAGTGAGTGGCGTGCGTCGGAGAACGATGTTTTGTGCTTAGATGAGCAGGTGCTTGCCCTCCTGCAGAGGCAGAAGAAGCAGGCGAACGGAGAGGCTGGGGGCACGACCGTGGACGTCAGCATTCTGGAGAGGTGCGCTGCTTTCCCCATCTCATCTTGACGGAAAACCGACACCAATCCAGTATGCTCAATCTCATGGAAGGCATAATCCCCGAATACGACCGCAAGGGGAAGGTAATTGCCATTCTTTTTCTTTACCCAGTGGCTCACTCATTGAATAGGTACGCGGTCCATCCGGATCCTCCGTCACAGGCATCGTCCCGACCAACGCCTACCCCTGTCTCCCCGCGCCCTCCGCGCCCGGTACTCCGGTGTACATCGTCATCGGCGCGAATGGCGACTCGATCTACGCGCGCCTCATGCACCTCATCGGCGCGCCGCACCTCGCGGGGCCCGCCTACGCACAGAACCACCAGCGCGTGGCACATCGCGTGGAGATCGAGGCGGCGATCGCGGCGTGGACGCGCGTACGCAGCGCGGAGGAGGTCGGCGCGCGGATGGCCGACGCGCGCGTCCCCGTGGGGCGCGTCGTCAGCGTGCGCGAGATCGTAGGCGGCGAGCAGGTCATCGCACGCGGGGCGGTGCAGGATGTTTGGGTGGGTGCGAAGGGCGCGGACGCGGATGCAGGCGATGGCTGGCATGTCAAGATGCAGGGGACGTTCCCGGTCTTGGATGGGTGCGATCCGAAGCCGCGGTGGGCGGGGCCAGATTTGGGCGCGCATACAGATGAGGTGCTTATGGGTGATTTGGGGCTCAACGCGGAGGAGATGGACCGGCTAAAAGCCGAGGGCGTAGTTGAGTGACTACCGGGAAGGCGCCCATTGTACAACTAGGATACGGCTTGTTCTCATTTTTTCGCTCGCCCCAATTCTCTTAACCCTACTTTGTCTGCCGAAGTTCGCGTTCCCAGATGCAGAGCTGGCTCTCTCATTAGCGTCTCGTCCATTGCCTTTCGGAACACCAAAAGTTACCTTACTTGTCAAGGTCTCATGCCCCACTTTCGACCCACCCGGTGTGATCCTGTTACCCTAAATCCCCCGAGTTCAATTACGTCTGTGAATTGCACGATGTAAACTGGTCGTCTTACTTAGTCCGAACCTCTATGCGAGCGACACCCAATAGCCTCTGCAGCTGCATTCAACTCATCTTTCAAGGTGAGCTGCAAAATAAATATATGACCTGCAAGCAAGGTCTCTGCCAACGAAGCCGGAGCTTCCCAGTAAAATAGTTATCCTTTTTCGACATCCTAAGCCTCTCGAGTCCCGCAGCCGTCTATTAACAATGCCCGACATCTGAACAACTACATTTCTTCAAACCATTCGGAGCGACGTATCAACTCCAGGATATGAAATTTTGGACATTTCGATATTGGTCACTGGCGTGTTGACCTGCTCAATTCCACTGATCGCGGCAGGTGCATCCAGAGCACATGTACTTCTGGACACCTCGAAATTAATCGGTGTGTTGACCTGCTCTCCATCAGTGCTGAGTGAAAGATAATAATTGACACTGACAGGTGCAGAATACGGAACCGTCATTTCATTCATGGTGCGGAGAGTAGCACGAGAATTGAGGCTGGTAAAGTCTTGGTTCACTGTGTCAATTATTGTATTGATTCGCCCACCTTGCCAACAATGAATTTGCGTATACTATTGTCACAATGAGACTTCAAGGGATCATAAGGGGGGGATCTGAAAAACTCACGTCTCGATATTACAGTGTAAAAAGCGATCCAGATTACTAAGGGTCGTCAGCAATGGATCTTTCGAAAACAGAGATTTTCAAACAGTTGTCCATCATTAGCACAAACTGGGAAAAATTAATACCTTGAGAAAAAATCGAGTTCAAGTCAACATACCGAGATCAAGCTCAGGATCGAGGCAGCACTGAGTTTAGACTCTTAAGAAAAGAGGAGACGGGTAAGGATAGGCAACCTGCCTCGTAATCACACCAGTCTCTACAAGCAAATATCAAACGGGGGGAACAGCGAAAATAGTAGTTCTGGACAAACCTATGGTCCATTTGATGAGCTTATCGACAAGCGCAAGAGTTCTGTAATATAAAATCAAAAAAAAAAAAGACGAGGACTCGAGCAATAACATCACTGACCTGGTATGTGCATTGTTCCGTTGTCGGTAAAGCCAATAGACCAATGTTGCCGCAATAAGCAAATCGTTCCCCGTCGAGGCGGCCCAAATGACGTAGAAAATCCAAGAGCGTTGCGCCTCATAGGTGGTGATCAACAACTCCGGCTGGCTCGCATAAATGCTTGCGAGAATGGAAAAGAGCGCTCCTAAAAAGGCCATTGTCCCCGTGAATACAGGAATATAAAGACTCTTCGAAAGTCGGTAAATCCGGAACGAAAAGAATCCTTGAACTGCAAAGTTGAACATGAGCGGGTGTCATGCTGTTTAATTTATGTGAAGCACATACCACACGCCTCTATAATGCCAATAGGTATGGGGCCAATGGCTAACGTTATAGGCACAAAAAGGAGGCGCTGTGGATTCTCAAAATCGGAGATAGTCCATTGGTACAGTGTTTGCCCAATAGAGATTAGATGGGCTATTTCGCAAAACCTAGAATAGTAGAGGCGTTGGTTCAGAGAACTACAGGAGGGGGGACGGGGGGGGGGGGAGCCTCACCAGACAAGAGCGACCTTTGGAGAGGTGGGTCACCTTCCTGCATCTATTGATGTGTATGTACGGCGTACGCACCAGGAATTTGAGCTGGCGAGAATCATCTGGAAAGCGACTGTAGTATACGTAGGTCTGGGTAGTCGTCACCCCGAATAGCGCACATGATACCAGGATACCGATTTCAAGTGCACCTGGGGGAAATATTAGTGCAGGACGATAAACAGGCAGAGCAGCAGGCAGTACCTAGGGTGCTCTTGATATCGACATTGGGTGAAATGGAAGCCATGCCTGTAGATAGCATTGCTCAAACGACGGAATATATACTATCCCACTTGATGATCAAGTCAATGTTGAAACGATTATCATCATCATCGAAGAACGGTTTAAAACAACGGTGTTTGATTGCAGTAACAAGTGCAAAAAAAAGAACAGAGCTGTATTGGCGGTCGTCATCTTGAGATATTTCCACAAGGTTGGTACATACCCAATGAAACCGCGAGATGAATTAACCTTGGTAGATAATATTCTTGAAATTTAGTGCATCTAATGCCTGCACAGAATGTCACTTAAGTACCTGATTATCATGGAGTGCGGGAGAACCTTGGGCTGCTATAGTAACTGTTCCACGACCAAGAAATTATTCCTGCTTGTTGATGCGCCACGATTTAACACTCTTCGACCCACGGCTGGGGTACTTGAATCAGAAAAAAATGTCTGCAACTAGGGTTGAAATTGAAAGTTGAACCCCCAAGTTTATTGGTACTAATCTGACACTACATTCGCTGTTCTCCCATCTTTTTTGAACTCGAAGCCAAGAAAAGAGGTTCATCATAATCATGATTCGGCGCAGGCACGGAAGCATAGGCTGTGAGGCACGGGCTTGCTGGTTTCACGAAGCCAGGTGTTGAGAAATCTCCCTAAAGATAGCCCTGGCAAAGAATCATCGACATCGTTTTCCACAACCAGTTAAAATTCACTTCTTTTCGGGGCCTGCGCAATGGAATTGCCATTATCTTCCAGTTCCGTTTGTCGTCCAACTATAAACAAAAGCCTGGCAAGCGAAGATATGAAAGTCGATTCCCGATCAAAAAATGGCCGAATTTGGACCGCGATACAAGCACCGGCAAAGGAAGACCGAAAGCACTGGTGGGAATAGAATGGCAGAGATGTGGTATTCAATAGTAAACATAGTAAAAACTGGCCAGGCCCCAGAGTAAGGCCAGGGCTCGAAAAGTAATGGTGAGATTGAAAGGCTACCGTGAGTGTAAGAGGGACTCACTGTAAAGTAAGAATTAAACATCAGTTTGATTGGATTCGCTCTGAAAGTTGTCTGAAAGCCGCCTTTGTGCGTGTGTACGTCGACAATCTAACAAGATATTTCGTACAGTGGTGCCCGCGAAAAAGAAGTGTCGGGTCGTATGGAGAAATACATGTATGGAGATAATCTTTATCGGACGCTTTAGACAGTCTTAGACACCGGCAAAACGTACAAAGCTGAACAATGAACAGTATTGTATCCACCTTGAAATGTAAGTACAATATCCCAAAGGCGAGTGATATGACTTACATGTACACAGGTCCCACAGGGTTTTATCCAGATGTCCTGCCGCTCGAGGCCAGCCAGTCCACAGTTTGCCAGTGTCTTGTGCATCTGACCCCCTGGAATTTATGTGTGCTCGATCAGCATCTGGTAGAATTCTGTAAGGATAACCACCCTCTACAGTACTACTTGTTTGTCTTCTGTAAACTCGTTGTTCAGCCTATGGACCACGCAAGTATAATATATCCCCCCCCCCGCAGCGAATACAAACATCCAACCTCTCCATTTCCGCATTCGAGGTTCGCGGACGAGCGCACCGCCGCCAGTGTATATTTCGCACCGCAATATACAGCGCAAAACATAACAAAGACGATGAGCCCACGGAGGAAGTACAGGACGAGCGCGGCAGGACCGTCCAGAAAGAGTCCGATTCGAGGCCATACGACCCCGGAGTTGAGTGGTGAGAAGGAAAGAATGCCTGCACTGAACATCTGGGCAAGAAGCAGCACGTATTAGCCCAAAGGTATGGGGGTTGCTGGTGGAGCAAGGATCTCAGATTCCGTCAGCGCGACCACGCTTTCGTGGGACATCAATTTGTAATACACCAAAGCGGCGGCGATGAAGATGGTGAGGAAGAAGCAAAATACCGCGATATTTGCTTTCAACTCGAGGAGGATCATCCAGCGAGGCCTAGTAGGGTAGGGGCGAATGAGGCTATACAACATGGAATTCCTTCATCGCAATGGAGGGTCCTAGTATGAGGGAGGTTGATCTGTACAGTTCTTTGGACTGACATCACCAAATTCACCTAAGGAGTCGCCTAAAAGGTCACGTGAGGGTCCTCTTAGGTGGGTTTCTTTGTACTAGCTAAACCTACCTAAGAGGACTGCCTCCGGGGAGGCAGACCCGCGCTTCTTTTACATAACCGACCTCTCCTCGGGGCGGGTGCCTCTCCACTGTTGATCGCATCAATTTAAATTTTATGAGCCCGCCGCGTCGGGAATCGGTCTGGCAGCCTCCGCGGTCCGCGAATATTCACCAAATTTGTCCCTCAGTAAATACCCTCATGTATCTCTGCATTTATACTTGATGTTCAGCCTGCCGTTTGACACCTACTTAGCTCCCTGCATGTCCAATCAACGGATTTGAACCCAATAGGTAGGTCTCCGGGCGGTCGCCTACTACATATATATTAGCTCAATTTTCATTGTATGCTTGGTTGAAATACTGGAGAGTATTTTCCTCTCAAATTTCGGCATACTATTTCATTTCCCTGCTCAAATTCACCTTTCGGGGATCTCGGCGATGTGTGGAGGCCTCTTGCATTACCAGCAGACAGACACTGACGGTCAAGTAGCGGCACAGACCTTTATCTTTCAATACATTTCACTTGCTTGAGCTGAAACTCCCAAGGGTTGAAATTCCTGAATGTTGTATGGAACACTCTGGAGGCCTCCGACAGATGTGTTCACTGCTTTTTGGGATTTTTCTCCGACCTCTCGGTGGGAAAATGTCAAACCTCTGTTGTTCCTGAGCCCCTCCAGATGATAATTCTCTATCCTCCCTAGCCAGGGGAGGTACTCTCGGCCTCCTGTCCTCAGTTCAAACAGTGTGTTCAATTTTGTTTATTGGATGAATTTGTGGAGTTTGGTTCATACAATGTGTTGAGTTTGTCTCCATAGAATGCAGCCCATTAGGCCAAGTAGTATTTGACACAAGATGGAGTGTTCCTGCAGCGATTAGTTGGTAATGTTCAACCTCCTCTCAAGCGCCACATTCTCTACACTGTATATTATGCAAGACTGTGCAAGTCTCGGGTACCTAAGGGAAGAGACACTATTTACGACTCGAGTTTATTCGGGGTGCTATGTTCTGCAACATAAAAATTGGGTGACCTCTTCTACAGTTCAATAACGATAATTACAGACCAGTAAATCGCTTCAATCCTTGGGAACAGCTTTCTTATCTCCGATTAACTTAAAAATCACTTGCACACATCAGCCATTTGACATTTACCTTGTGACCTTTGGATGCTTGTGGGCTTGGCAACAAGCTCTTGACAAGCTCGCAAGGTCAAACAAGTTCAAAAATACTAAAGTCTCGCCCACTCTGCAGTGGTGAACCCACCCTATTATTAAAATGTATCATCCCCACAGCTGTCAACACCTCCCTGCGGCTGAAGGTGCCCCTCAGAATGCCCTGAGCATACTAAAGAGTACTTATTTTTAGACAGAATTTCGAGCTTGTGAAAATCCGGACTTGTCTTGTGACCTTGCGACCTTGTGGGCGTTTTGGTGGAGCTTGTGACCTTGTTTGACCTTGTACAAGGTCACAAGCTAAATGTCAAAAGTCTGATGCAGTCTCAATACTCCAATTTTCCGGTCGTCTTGGTATTTCGGAGGCCTCTGTTCAACATCTGGGAGGCCTCCGTTCAACAGGATTTTCGGGTCTTTGAATCACTTGCTGCAGGAGTCACAGGTGAAAATCATTGTTGAAACACTTAAGACATTCATCTGTGGGTGTCGGATGAGTTTGAGTACCTGTGTTGCTGCACAAACCATCAATCTGTTAATTTCTCATGTTCCCCCACCATATTTTGTTCATAATCTTCCCCGTAACCTTTGGTGACCATTATAATTCATTCCAGATCGGTCCCAGAGGATGTAAAGTGATCCTACATGTGTTGGAAATCTATTGAGCTTCTTGAACATAATATGCTTGTAAAGTACATGGTTCTCAACACTGAACTGTGGTTGGCTTCGGTGACTTTTCGTGCACTCGGAGACTATATTTTGTGAGGGTCGGTGGTGGAGGATCCGTTTGATAATTCGACACCGGGCATTCATAAGCTTCAATTTGAGCACCGAGTACAATTTTCTTTAGGGGCATATGTATGTGCAATGAATTTTTTAAATTAGACCCACCTTTATTCGCGCTCTGATTGGTTGATCAGTCATCGGGCCGGTACCTACTTGCAATGAACATAGGGACGTAACGAGTATCTGTACTGGTTTGCTGTTCACTAGATACAGTCCCTGTTTATTGCAAGGGACTGATAGTGTCTTTGCTCCCAGACAAGGAGGCCTCTATAGGAACGGAGACCTCTGAATTTCGCTTTAATTTCTCATTCTGCCTCTAGATCGTGGTTAACTCATCTTCAAAAGAATGCTATCACAAGTAGATTCTTTGATCCTCTTTCTAAATCGACGGGTGATCCCATTACTCCCTGATAGAAGGTCTCCGAAGCAACAGAGGCCTCTGAATTTCTAGTTCAACCTCTCATTCTGCTTCGATATCAGGGACGAATCATCTTTATATAAGTGAGTTTTATTGCAGGATTATTTGACTGTTCATTCTGCCTGTAGTCGTATTTTTTATACACCTGCTGGTATTGAGTCCTAGTCTCCTACCCTCCGACCTCAAAGTACACATATATTCCAGGGCTCCTCTCACAATCAACGAAGACTTGGTGAGTTCAAATTCAGTGTTTCATTTTGAATTGCTGATGCCCTACCGCTTCTGGAGTGCCCTCTGGAGGCCTTCATAATTTTTTGTTTGACTTGTTGCATGCTTGTATGTTCAGGGCTCTCCAACATTAGAAGAAAATTAATGAGAATTACTGGTGTACAAGTCTACTGGCGATGCAAGACCAAGTCTGCTGGCGATGCAAGAGGCCTCCACACATCGCCGAGATCCCCGAAAGGTGAATTTGAGCAGGGAAATGAAATAGTGTGCCGAAATTTGAGAGGAAAATACTCTCCAGTATTTCAACCAAGCATACAATGAAAATTGAGCTAATATATATGTAGTAGGCGACCGCCCGGAGACCTACCTATTGGGTTCAAATCCGTTGATTGGACATGCGGGGAGCTAAGTGGGTGTCAAACGGCAGGCTAAACATCAAGTATAAATGCAGAGCTATATGAGGGTATTTACTGAGGGGCAAATTTGGTGAATATTCGCGGACCGCGGAGGCTGCCAGATCGATTCCCGACGCGGCGGGCTCATAAAATTTAAATTGATGTGATCAACAGTGGAGAGGCACCCGCCCCGAGGAGAGGTCGGTTATGTAAAAGAAGCGCGGGTCTGCCTCCCCGGAGGCGGTCCTCTTAGGTAGGTTTAGCTAGTACAGAGAAACCCACCTAAGAGGACCCTCACGTGACCTTTTAGGCGACTCCTTAGGTGACCAAATTTGTCGAACCCATCAAAGCCCCTCGTAACCTCGGCAAGCACCGATCAGCCTTGGACGCGTCGCGCAAGGCGCTTAAAAGGCTCTTCAAGGCGCGTCCCAGCTGGCCCAGCTTCCGCCAGCCTTCCGATGCGCACCTAAGCTCCTTGGCAGACACATCCGAGCCTTGTTCTTTCCTTCTAAAGCCCTTCAACAGGTATCCCAATTCCACTGCCAATCATTATGACCACGCCCACCCGCCGTTTTCTGCACCAGCTACCATCACCACTAGGAGCCGCGCGTGCAACTGTTTCGTCTCAGTCTATTTATTCTCGTACTTATGGCGAAATGTTTCGCCTGCGGCATCGCATGCAAGGAGGGATGAGGACTTGCCAATCATTACAACAAATGTCCGGTGCTTCAGGCCAGGCACGCCGAAGGCGCGAATCATGCTATCGTGGTGGATACGGTGGCAGAGGCTGCAGCCGCCGCTGCCCTCGTCCCGGGCCAGCCTACCCCGCTTCACCCGACGCAAGAAAATCTTGCGGCAAGTCTATTTGCTCGCCAAAAAAATTGTAGCTTTTCATTAACGTTAGTTTGACAGGATGATGACCGTGCTCCATCCCCCGTGAATGCGCCACCTAGTCCCCCACCTCCAGGTCCAGGTGGACGTCCACGCCGCCGAGCTCGCCTCCCCAAGCGATATCGCGATGATTCCCCTGCTCCTCCCACTCCCATACAACCTCCGGCCATATCAATACCTGATGAGACTCCCCCGTTTGAGCCCGTCACAAATTCACCTCCTGTTAAATGGTTAAAAACAGAGCCGAATTGCTATGGCCTATACAAAATATTTCCGAATCGGCCTACTCACAATCCAGATGATTCAATCTCTCTCGATGACCTCTGTAAATCGTCAGAGCTTCTTGTCTCCCCTAAAATTCCTCCCACTGCATCGACACCACCTTGGTACCCCTTCTTGAATTCAACAGTAGCTCGCCTCATGACGTGGTTTCACCTGGGATCCACTCTTAAGTCTATTGCGGAGCTCGATTCACTTGTCGAAAATGTCCTCCTGAAGGATGACTTTGATTGTTCCCATCTAGAAAATTTTAGTGCCGCCCGGGAGAATAAACGGTTAGATGACGCAGCTGCTCCTGCCACTGACGGTCCCCCGTCGGCGCCCAACGGATGGAAGACCGCATCTATCAAAGTTAATCTGCCTGCAGCCAAGCTCTGCGTTCCTGAGGAGAATGCTGCCCAGTTCGAGGTGCCGGGACTCATCTATCGCCCATTACTCGACGTTATGATTGAGGCATTTCAAAGTCCCGCCTTTGAGCAATTTCACATCACTCCGTTCGAACACCGTTGGGACCCAAAGCACAACCCTGAGGATCCCGACGTCCAATTGGATCCACCTGATAGCGCTCTAGACGAGAACGGTATACCGGTACTCCCCAATGGACATCAAGTGATGTATGGAGAGATATATACATCGTCCAAGATGTTCAAGGAGCACAACTCTCTTCCTCAGACAGCACACCCACATCTCGAAACCATAATCGCCGCCTACATGTTTTGGTCGGATTCCACGCACCTCGCGAACTTTGGAATGGCATCCCTCTGGCCGCTGTACACCTTCTTTGGCAATCAATCCAAATACATTCGTGCAAAACCGACATCAAATGCTGGGCATCATCAGGCTTACTTCCCCTCGGTAGTCGTCTTATTTTTCTTCGCTTCTTCTTCGCTTTTTCTGACACATTCTTAGCTACCAGCCTCGATAAAAGACTTCTATCGCGAGAAGTTTGGGTGTGCGCCCTTGTTCGACATGATGGCTCACCTGAAAAGGGAGCTAATGCACGGCATCTGGGACTTGCTGCTGTCCCCAGAATTTATACATGCCTATGTTCATGGAATTGTTGTGCGATGTTACGATGGTATTGAACAGCTCATTTTTCCGCGATTTTTCACCTATGGGGCAGATTATCCTGAAAAGTACGATCCAATTACGATTTGTACTGTACTAATAATTTGCAGAGTTCTCTTGGCGACTATAAAATACTTTGGCGGCTGTCCGTGCCCCCGCTGCCTCATCGAGAAATCTCAGATTCCGGCCATGGGGACCAAGGCAGACATGCGACGCCGCCAGAACATTCGCGAGGATACGACGTGGTATCGCTACATCATCAACCTTGTCCGGTGGTGGATCTTCGCAAAAGGTAGGCTTGTTGGTGGCGAGCCAGTCAACAAAAATCTCAAGCCAAAATTGTGGGTCCCCACTCGTGTAAGTTTGGTTCCTTCTTGATACCTCGTCGCTGGCTCATCGATAATTATATAAACAGAACGCCTTCTCCAAGCTGGCCGCATACGGCTTCAATTTTTTCGCGATGTTCGTACCCGATCTACTCCATGAAGTAGAGCTTGGAGGGTGGAAGTCGTTATTCACACATCTAATTCGCATTCTCTACGCACGCAACCCTGACTCTGTTGATGAGCTCAACTGAAGGTATTTCATTTCGAATTTTAATACAATTGCATGTTTAACACAGTGCAGATTCTGTTGCATTCCAACGTTTGGTAGAAGTACCATTCGCCGATTCCACTCCAGCGTGTCCGAAATGAAGAAGCTTGCAGCTCAGGATTTTGAGGATATTCTTCAAGTAGGTTGTTGTTCCTCGCGCGACAACCATTATTGAATGTTTCGCCAAACTCAGTGTTGTATCGCCGTGTTTGAAGGCTTACTGCCTGAACCGCACAATACCATTGTGCTTACTCTGCTGTTCACCTTTGCAACCTGGCATGCGTATGCAAAGCTTTGTTTGCACAGCAGTTTGACCATCCGGTCATTCCGCATCGTGGACTTGGGATCAAAAGCGCGCAAGTTTATTCGGACGACATGTTCAATTTATGTTACCTACGAACTCCCTCAGGAGGAGAGTCGACGTGCACGAAGGAAGGCTCAAAAGAAAGCAAAATCACCCGGTAACAATCCCAATCTCGTCGTCACGAAATCACCAAAGACACGCAAGGAGTGGAATATCACTACGTACAAGTGGCATTCTCTTGGTGATTATGCAGACACAATCGTTGATTTTGGCACCACCGACTCATACTCAACTCAGATCGTGGGTCATATAACTATTTCCAATTCAGGCGGTCACACATTTCTTAGGGCGAACTTGCACATCGTCTTGCTAAAAAGTTCTACGTGAAAACAAATAAGCACAATTTTGAGTGGCAGATAGCTGCACACGAACAGCGTCAACGATTGCTCCGTGGGATCAAGCAGCGTATGGACGAAACTGCTGCTGCCGGTGCTAATCCTTCCCCTTCAGATGAGACCGCGACTCAACAACCTGACCCTCTTCCGCAAGCACCCCCGCCCCCTCGCTCCAAAAATGCTCTTGCCCCGGAGGATGATGTGCTGTCCCGCACACCGCCGCGGCAACATCACCACATCTCCGAATCAAAAAGAACGTGGCTGTCGACGTGGGAGTTGCCAAACGACTTCCCAAATGAACCTGCTCTCACTGTACGTAGGCTATTTTAATACCGGCAATGAGACTCACAGCATCTCTAGAACTTCCTTCCGGATTTGAAGTCCCACCTTCTTGGCCGCCTTCTTGGGATCCCCTACGATGGCGACGAAAGCCAATATTCAATTCAAGACCTCGCGGACGTCAATATTATCGGCGAACATCTCTATACCCATAAAGTCCTGCGCATCAACTATACAACTTACGACGTCCTTCGTGACCAGGACACTCTCAATACCAGAACTCATCCTGACTTCATGGTCCTTGCCCACGAAGATGAAGAGCAGTCGTCTCCACACCCATATTGGTATGGGCGGATTATCAGTATTTTCCACGCCAAAGTCCGTCATGTCGGCCCTAAATTGACGCGCTTCTTGTCCGCGACCACAATGCCGACTGTCGACGCTGCCGCTGTCGCCGCCGCAACTCTTCTTGCCCTGGCTACCCCTGCTCCTGCTCCAGCCCCTCCACCTTCGGCAGCCAAACGCAAATACGACGAAATTTTAGACCTTCTTGGCGCCCCTCCCGTTGTCGCTGGCAAACGAGCAAAAAGAGATTCCCTGTCAGATGCCTCCATCTCATCTATGTTTTCACTGACCCATATCTGTCCTAGAGAAACGAAGAGCCCTCTGGAGAAGCTCTTGTCCTTGGCCAAGTACTTCGTGCGGGCAGTCCACCCATTCATGGACATTGGGCTGGTACTCTTCTACGGCTCCGAGGCTAACTGGACCACACCTGCGCCATCTGTCGCCAGCAATTCAATCACGGTTCCTGAATCGTGCGTGGTTCCTGTCGCTCCCCTTCACCACTTACATCTAGCCCCTCAGCGAACGAGCAGAGCAAAAGCGGCATGTTGACGCCTTCGACAAGATGATGGCAAAGTCACCTGACTCCCTCGATATCCTGCGAGAGTTCTATAAGGACAACAAGCAATGGTCGCGTATTGTTAAGCTAGTAAGCCCATCTTCCTATCTCTCCCACTACTGTCGCCTTTCCCATCCTTCTTTCTCAGTTCCGGGAAGCTGCTGCTAGCGCGCGACAGAACGAAACTAGTGGACTAAAACATAAGACGAAGTACGTTCTGGATACTGTGTGCAATCTCCTGCCCGCAGTCAGCGAATCGGCGTCAAAGTCGGACCGCGGCATTAACCATCCGATGCTGCGAGACGCCATCATCCCTTGGCCCTTACGCATCCAAATCAACGAGGTGGATGATTCGGAGGAGCCTCGAGCAACCCCCGAAGCTACAAGGCAAGTCTTAATGCGCATATATCCACCTAAACTGACATTGTTTGCAATCCAGTGCACTCAAAGCACTCATGAGCGGCAAGTTACCAAATGGAAAACCTCCACTGACTGCAAGCAAGTATCCCTCCTGCTTTTATGCGGACAATACGTACGATTCGACGGACACCGAGCGTGGACTTTTCCAGAGCCCGTTTCTTTTAAGGGCGAGTCTTGTCGTGTATTGCATACATCACTGATTCTGTACTTCAATAGGTATTGCGGCACCTGTGGACTGTGCCCAGCTCTGCAATAGAGCGAAAGGATCGTCTGAGTCTGACGTGCAACGCACGGGCGCATGGCCAGTTCACGATGATTTCCACAATGATTGCTTACGGATGTGTGCAGGTAAGTATATTTCATCCCTAGAGATATTATTACTGAGATATACTTAGGCCCGGACAATACTCTCGACATCTGATTGGACAGCCAAGGACGGAAGCTACGACTATGTGAAACTCTTCAACTCTGTCGTCGCTCTATTCGAAACAGATCCGACGGATGCATGGGCGGTCGATACCTTGAAATGGTATCAGGAGTGTGTCATCTCTTCATTCTCTCCGAGTGCCAGAATGCTGAAAATGCTCAGGGGTGTGTTTGGCTCTGGGGACGCGGCCCTTGCCTCAAGTGGGTCATCTGACAGCGACAACGAAGACTCGGAGGCTGCCGCAATCCTCGCACGCCGCGCGGCTCGCCGTACCACGACTCCTGATTCGTCATAGGTAAGTTGCCGTTTGTACTCAATTTTGGAATCAAGGGCTTAACAGATCCACGTCCACATTCAATGAAGTTCTAGTGAGTCCTTCCTCCATTAATAGTGCCTGTGCCCACTCTTACTTTGTTCCAGTACGGCCGGAATAATACTGCATGCTCTATGACCCCGCCGACGACGTCCATGCTGGTACGTATAGCAGTACCATGTCACTCTCTTATTAATTCCCCCCATTCAACTGCCATCACGATATTCTAATGTGAGCTCCATCTCTTCTGTCACCTTTGCAGTGCTCATCGTCCCTCAAGTTTCTCGTCCTTCAACTCCGGCTATGTTGCAATGTATGTCTCTGCCTTTTTCAGCCAAAACCAAACTGATGCCGTCCTATCCACACAGTTTTCGATGTCGGCTCCTTAATTCTCTGTAAGTCTTCTCGTGTTCGTTCTGCTAAACTGATGTGATATTTATTGATAGAAAGCTATCCGTGTTTTCGTGTAAGTGCTCGTTTTGCAATGTTTAATTCTCTACTGATTACGCATCCTAGTTCCGGTTCTCATCCTCGTCGTCATGTTGTGTGTGTGAGTCCCTCCGTTCCGCCTCAGAAGACTCCTCCTTATTTATCGCGTCTAGTTCACTCTCGTATCTAATTCAAGAAATAATGATGTTGTATTCACTGCTGTATTCTTTAACTTGTTAGAATGGATTGTATTTTTCTGTATCGCATTGGATATATAAGATGAGAAGCATGGAAGCCTAAGAGCCCCTGGAGGGCCTTACAAGGCGACCAAGGCCCGCACACCCTTGGAAGGCCTCGTGAAAGATAACCTTCACTTAACGGCCCTGGCCAAGGTGGTACGTGCCTCGCGTAGGCTTGTGCTACCTTTTGACCCTTGTAAGCGCCTCCTAGGGGCCTTCCGAGGCGCTGACATATTTGGCGATGGAGGAAGTAGGGTTAGAGCCTGTAAGTGGGAACGAGACGACAAATGGAGGTTTGATCCGCACAAGCACAGCCTCTCCCGAAACACGACCCCGTGATTGGTTGTTCCGATTCGTTCCTAGTCTGTAGTTTACCGCGTGGGGAGTGATTGGAGGTGGCCTTATTATGTAAAGTGCGGAGTTTGAATTTCGCGCCAGAGCGTTCCTCACCTCCAGGGTCTTCAATTAGCAAAATTAAGAGGCCAAATGAATCATATTTGGGTTCTAAAGACAACTATCTCTTCAGATTTTCTCTTTCTACCTGCTTTGTGAGTTGAAGAAAATCCCGGCTTGCTCACGTGGCAAGCCCATCAAAATTCGAACTCTAGGATTTGAACACCGTGCACGAGTACCGGCTGGAAAAGTTCTTTGTTCTGGTACCCTACACGATAATCCAAGGCCAAAATAAGTCAAGACGCGTTGCAAGTCCCGTAACATCTACTGCGAAAGTTAAGATTACATAATAACGTTCACCTCCGATCAGACGTCTCGGGTAAACGACAGACTACAAACATGCGAGGTACGAGCACCAACGTTTGTAGCGTCTGTTTATAAGAGACTAATTCGTTCCGACGTCCGCACAGTCTGCTTGCCAAAGAGAGTTTGAAATAAAATAAATAAGCCCCACAAGCCTGGAGTAAAGGGAACGCGCCAAATACAGTCGAGGGTGTCGTGCACTGGGATCCGGTGCAATTATTCGCGGCGACCAGGTACGAGGTACGAGCTCGTTTGAAGCGTCTGTCTACGAGAAACTAGCGACCAGGCCGTCGTAGAGGGGCTGCCCATCGGCGACTGATTCTGTGCTCAAAATTCCTACAAGATTCAGGGATGATGTTGTCTGGAAGGACTGTTATACATACCATAAACGTTCCTCGGAATAAAGAGTTTGTGCTGAACTTGTTCGGTAGCATGAGGAGAGTAGTCGATACTGCCCCCGAGCTCACCCCTCCGCTGTTTTGCGGACATCAGAGAAATGATGAATCCTCGTACGAGAGAGGTTACTCGCACAACCACCTTGCTAGGATCTCCTCCAAACGCGGAGATATGGTCTCGGATCCACTCGAGCGCAGCAATTTCTGCGTGCTGTTCAAAATTCCAGGTCTTCTTTCAGGCCAGGCGCACTTACGGTTTTTATTCCGAGGCTTGTTGCCTCGTCTCCTTCCCACTCAAAAATCCAAACGCTGTGGATTGACTTAGCAAGTAGGGTATGCTAGTGATTATTTCACCTGCCGCTAAGGCGATAATTCGGAGTTACGATGACAGACTCCCCAAGAAACCAAGTGTCATAAAATTTGTGTGGTACCGTGCAGCGATCCGAAATTGAAAATAACGCGCCGAAATCGCAAGCAGTGAGCTGAAGATGCAGAGAGGAAATTATGTTGTCGTGTCCAGAATCGACAAACAATATAGCTGAAGATTCTGATTCAGTTTAAATTTAAATAAAGCTGGATTGAACTTGCTGCAAGTTCCAGGCAAGACTCGGAGTCGGATTAAAAGAGTGCGTGTTGCTTCGACGGCATCATTTCTTTCCGTTCTGTCGCAAGGAGGTTTATCGGGCATCGCTATAGCCCGAGCTTGTAGTCGGTCATGGTTAGTTGTGAGACCCTGAGGAGTAAAGACGATTGTGAACAGGAGTTTAATGTCAACAAATTCCGGTCTTGCAGACTGTGGACGCATATGGGAAATTTCGATAGTATTTCCAAGATGGAAGGAATCTCCTAATAAAAGATCTTACTGGATATAAACGTCGGGGCCGCCGCTACCTCGGACTCCTTGAGTAGCCTATCTTTCATCTTGCTTTCATCCGTCTTTGACGCGCTGATGATAGTAATTCATGCGGCTATAAAATTGGGGGTATTGGCGCGCGCGTTGGTCACTCTGAGTCGCAGGTTCTCCAAACAAGGAAGATGTTCCTGGAACATTACATCGCCATTCGGAAGCATCGCATGGTTGTGTGCGGGCGCTCTGGTCGGACAACCGACCCGCATCTGCTCCTCCCAAGGCTTGATCGCAGGTATTGAATCTCCGAGGAAGACGGTTCAAACAAAAACAAAAACACAAATCGATACATACGAACTGCCAATAGCATCACCAAATCACCAGATTGACGGAAGAAGCAAAGGGCCTGGCAGATTAAGACTAGTAGGCTGGTGGCGTAAAAGCCTAATACCGCGGGCGGCCTTAGAGTTAGTGGTGGCAAGGTTCGGTTCGGTTCAGGTTCAGGGGCCCTTTGCCCGAACGCCGAACCTGAACCTCGCGTTCGGTTCAGCAGATCGCTGAACCTTGAACCTGAACCTGCGTTCAGGTTCGGTTCAGGTTCGAACGCGGCTCGAACCTCAAGAATTTCTCACCCGCCAGTGAGTAATATTTTAGGCAAAATAACATGTTAGGTTGTTCAAACTACCTGTCCCATCGATTTTTGTCATGAAGATTACCATCTATTGCCATCTGAACCCGATAACGAGGTGCAGATAATATTTTGCCTGAAACACAAAGTCACATGACCGCCATGGTGAGAACATAATTCTGCCTTCTTCGCCGTAAATCTTGCCTGGTCGCAAGCTGGAAAGTCTCAGCGGTGTATTAGTCCATTGGCAATGTTTCTTCAACCAAAAATGACCTTGAACTCCCCCTGGGATGCCCAAATTTGGGCTTGAGGTTCAGCTTGAGGTTCAGGGTTCGAACGCGACTATCACCACCCGAACGCTGAACCGAACTTTCGGTTCAGGTTCAGCAATTTGGTGAACCTGAACCTGAACCTGGCGTTCGGTTCAGGTTCGGTTCAGGTTCGAACCGATTCCTGAACCGGACCTTGCCACCACTACTTAGAGTGGCCGAAATTTTCTCGTACCTTTGGAGTTTTATCGCGTGATTTTTATCGATATGCTGAAAAATAACCGTCGAAGGATGATAGAATAATTGGGCTAGGGGACTGCTGGTTCACCAACGTAGTTTTGGCCAAAAGCTAGAAAGCGACATCGGAGTGCAGTGTGACGCGAAGGTGACACTGACAGGTGACACACCGCTTGGTTCTGGCATTTGTCTGGCATGATGAAGAAATCGGTCGAGGCGGAAGAAGCCCCGTTCTTGGATACTTATAGCGCACATTTTTATCCACAGAATCTATCCTTGGTATCTTTTCCACTATGTCAATGGACAAGGTCGCATCCCGCACCTCCACCGACCCGGAAAAGAATGTCGAGTCTAGCAGCGTCGGCGACCAGCCCGTGATCAATGCTGAGCTGGAGCGCACTGTCTGGAGGAAGCTGGATGTGTGGATTCTTCCGGTGGCGACCATCTTCTACCTTCTGTCTTTCCTTGTGCGTTTCTCGAGATTTCATTGCCTCCTGAGTATAAAAAAAAAAAAGACTAACCAACCCGTATTTCAGGATAGAACGAACATCGGGAACGCAAAAGTGGCTGGATTGCTGACGGATCTGAAAATGACCCCAAAACAGTATTCCATTGCCCTCACCGTCACTTACGTCCCTTACATCGCGGCGGCGCTCCCTTCGAATCTTTTGCTCAAGGTTAGCGTCGCGGTTATGTGGTCCTCCTAAAGCTAACGGGTCTCCTCAGATCGTCGGTCCTAATATGATGCTGCCGACGACGATGACGCTGTGGGGAGTCGTTACGACCTGTCAAGGCACTGTGAAAACCTATGGTGGACTTCTTGCATGCCGGTTTTTCCTTGGCCTGCTGGAAGGTGAGTTGCTCGCTGTTTGTTGTATCCATTCTGTAACTAGATGCAGGGGGTGTATTCCCGGGACTTGTTCTCTACTTGTCCTTTTTCTACCCCAGGATGACACTGCAGATAAGGTTTTTTTATATATTTGCGCCGTCACCATGTACATACTCACCCACAAACAGAATCGCCGCATTCTCCGCCGCAACCTCTATATCCGGCGCATTCGGTGGAATCTTGGCTTATGGCGTTGTCAACGCGAAATGGGGACACGGACATTCTGCGTGGCAGTGGATTTTCATACTTGAGGTACTTGAGTTTTCCAAGTGAGAAATAATTGCATTGACTTGATTCATTCAGGGCCCCTTTACGGTTCTGTTTGGTCTCGTGTCGTTTTTCTTTCTGCCGAGCTCTCCCGACCATGCCCGCTTCTTCAATGACGAGGAGAAATCTTATGTCAAAGCCAAACTCAAGGAGGACGGGGTCATTGAAGATGGTGATTCCTTCAGCTGGGGCGAGGTTGCAAAAGCGTTTACGTCTGTTCACGTCCTCCTTGTCGGTGTTGTCTACTTCTTCAACGGTAGGTCCCTTTTCTTCGATCTTCCTGCTGTGAGCTCAAGTATTCCCTTGTCCAGGGGTCGTTCTCTATTCGCTGGCTTAGTGCGTCTCGCCATCCTCTCTATTTTCTCGCCCTCAAACATAGCAATTAGCTTCACTCCGTCGATTGTGCAAGTGCTTGGATACACCGATGCGCGTGCGCAGCTGATGAGCGTCCCACCGTTTTCCGTTGCCTTCGTTTGTCAGTCCCGCCACTTTATCCTCCAACTGCGATTGACCCACTTTTTGAAGTATCAATGATAACTGCCTACGTCTCTGATCGCTACCAGTGCCGTGGCGCCGTGACAGTCTTCGGTTCTGTCCTTTGCACCGCTGGATTTGCCATGTTTCTGGGCTCCAAGAACCACCACATCCAATACGGCTCGCTGTTCCTCTCCATCTCGGGCGCGTACCTCATACCGCCGGCCATCTCCACCTGGAACGCCAACAACGCCACGCCTCACGTCCGCCGCGCGACCGCCATCGCGATCGGCCTCATCATGTTCAACTCCGGGGGAATCCTCGCCACCTGGCTCCTCGGCTCGATCTCCCCCCCGCCGTTCTATACCAAGGCAACCAAGATCCTCCTCATATTCTCCGTCCTGATGTGCGTCTTCGCGGCGCTTAACGTCGTGTACCTCAAGCGTGAGAACGAGAAAAAGACGGAGGTGCGCAGACACAGTACGCGTGGGGAGGAGGCGATCGGGTTAGGCGACAAAAGCGCGTGGTTTGTGTATAGTTTATAATTATCAATCATCTATTTGGTTGGGCGGGCCTGCTGTACTTATTTTTTTGCACTTACCCTCTTGCTAGTAAGGCCTTGCGCGACTACCTAGATACTAACTGTCGGGAGCTTTCAACCGACCTGAGATTGGATCGGCATTTGCCGGACCAAACCCGTGGCCACACACAAGGTAAAAAACTCAGTTGAGGCCTCGGGTTCATTTTCAAAACATGGAATGACCTGGCTCGCTGATGAACTACAGTGCTAGGGCTGATACATAGCCAACCAAATCTGGACAGCAATTGATTCGTTAATTGCTGTTCATTTTAACCCTTTTGCGACCGCGCAGGCCAATTATGTGTGAAATCAATATATTATACTAGCTGTTCAGGCCATTTATGGCCTATGTAGCTAGTTTGCTATGTATCTACTACGCGGAGTGGGATGTACCTAAGCAGCCTCCGCCCATTTAAGGGAGGTCGCGGGGTAAAACCCGAGGGTGACTTTCGCGCGCGATGACCGCGCGCTACGCCGCAGTTGCCCGCGCAGGCCAATTACAAACCCCTAGTTGTACTGTTCTACCTACGGCAAAGTGCTTGCCATTTTTTTTTTTGCCACTCATAGGCAGACTGGTTTGGAGTCTAACAAGAGGGGACACCAGTGTAAACTTGAACCAAAAGTCCGACCCTTAGACTGTCCCTGCTAGTGTTCCGTCATGCTTCATCAGTCATCAGTGGGTAGGTCTCATAGATTTCCCCTGAAACACGCATCTGTACCGAACCCAAGGACCGCAAGTGTTGCCTGACCGTCAAGAGTTGAGTCAGTTGATCCCAGTCTCTGTATGAAATTAAATTATACTGTTAGAAATAATGCAGCAGGTATTCTTCGTTCCACCTGGACTTCCTAAGGCTAGTAAAAAATTCATTAAGGTCGCGCCTTTCTCTATAAGTCCCCGCGCTCTGTTCCACCACTTTCTCAACTTAAAGCCCCTATCCCAAACGGGAAGGTCACGTGTAACAGTCTATATAAGCCGTAACACCGCCCCAACTTTTCTCTTCACGCACTCATGTCAAATTGCAAGCCATCGCCGTACCATTCTCTACGGCTGGGTTGTGCCAAAGTAGTGCGGAAACGGACTCGGATGTCTTAGTGCTTGACTCTGTCGCGCGTGTCCACTCTGTGTGGGCATGCAAAGCCGGCAGTTCGTACACTCGTTTTCTTACGAAATTTTTTTATGCCCACTATGTCTTTGCGATTTTCTTCGCATCTTATTATACTATCTTACGAGTGCCTGCCAATGAGAATGAGAAGAATGGCGTGTTATGACTACATGCATCGGAAGATGCGGGACTGAGTTTGCAGTCGACGGGTGAAGTGGAATGGTCGGACTGCGAGGCGATCCATTTATACATACTGTTGCCAGAGCCTGCATTGCAGAGCATTACAGGATGGGAGAAGGCATTGTCATACCTACGGCTACTAGTATATCTCTCTATTAACGACTTAATCAAAGGCCTTCGCCTGAATATTAAACATCTTGCAGTACTCTCCACTGAGCGCCAACAGTTCCTCGTGCGTTCCTGATTCTATAATAGCACCATCCTTCATACACCTGAGTGCTCGTCAGCATTGGCTCTCGAAAAGAGCAGTATTACGCACAGGATCATGTCTGCATGCTTCGTCAAATGGGCGAATCTATGGGTCACAAAGATCATCGTTTTCCCATCTCGGACAATCCTGAGGTTCTTGAAGAGCCGCCATTCGCCCTCGGGGTCGAGACTGGAACTCGGCTCGTCGACACAGACCAGCTTGACAGCGCCGGAGGTGAAGCGCATGAAGGTCCGAGATCTGTGAGATTCATATGAAGCGAGCCGCGGTTATAGCAAGCTGAAGCACGTACGCCACCAGTCTCTGCCGCTCTCCGCCTGCAATTCATTTGTGACTGAGCTAGGCGAAAGCCAGCAGGCGATAATAGACGCACCGGAAACATCCGCCTCCTTCGTCATCTTCTCGAGTTCCTCCGCCAGGAGGCTCTTGTCTCCTTTCGAGACGTCGCTCCCGTACTTCAAGCCTCGCGGATGCTCCAACACCGTATCATAGCCGTCGGCCAGCTTCGCAATCAGACCCTCCGCGCCGCCCTGCTTCGTCGCCGCGCGAATCATGTCCATGTCCGCGACGTGCGCGGGGTTGCCCAGCCCGATGTTCTCGCTCAGGGAGAGCGGATAGATGTGGTGGTCCTGGGTGAGTGCCGCCGTCGCATGCCGCATGTCACCGATCCTATAATTCTTGATGTCCTCGCCGTCGATCGTAATCGACCCGGACGTCGCGTCGTACAGGCGCATCAACAGCTTGACGATCGTGGATTTCCCACTGCCGTTTGACCCTACGATGACGATGAGCTGGCCGGGTTTGATCGAGAGCGTGATGTTGTCGAGGGCCTTGGCAGTGGTGCCTGGGTACGAGAACGAGACATTCCTGTGGGATCTTCCTCAGCGGCAGATCCACCACCACATTTCCGGCACACGTACTTTAACTCGAAGGGCATCCCCTGCTCGTGTGGAGAGTCGATGGGAGGATACGGCAGGTCACCGCTCTTCGTCTCGTGCACGACCTTCTCGAGATCATATACCATCTGCAACGAACTGCCGGTTCGTGCAACAGTCCGGGACCTGTAGAAGATTTCTTGAAACGTCCCATATAACAGGCTCTCGCTTCTCTGGAGCGTAGCGATCTTAGCAAGGCTGAATCCGGCGGGGTTCATTATGGCATTGCCAGCATAGTACAACTGCCTACGCTTGAGCAAACCAGGGAAGTGACGAAGCAGATGGAACGCACCATGGGAAGCTCGCTCGCGAGTTTGGTCGCCAAATGGAAGGAGGCACCGTTGAGACGGTGGTACTGGAAATAAGGCTCGCTGATATCGATGTCCCCTAGGAGCCTGACAGATCTTCGAAACTCTGGATACGAATAAGTTGGAGCCAAAGAACCAGAGAAACACGACGTGCCCTGCATTATGTACTGGACAATATCACCCGTGATGATGTCCTGCTTGTAATCGGGCTCGCTGAGCGCGCGCAGGCCTTTCATGCGCAGGAAGTGCGGGTTGGTCGCCTGGACGACGTGCGGCTTTGACCAAAGGGACCGCTGGAATGCGGTATCGAGGAAAGGCTGCACGATACACAGGAGAGTGAACAGCGGGCCGTGGCCAGAAGATTGCACTGTATGAAAGATGTAGGCCAACTGGCCCACTGCACCTGTCGACGTCATGACCGCTCGCGCCAGGTTTTCGAACGTAATCCATGCACGTCCTGTGTAGTATCCGACGGGACTTAAATTCGCTGCAAAGCATGATCAGCGGTGCTCCTTCAGGGTTTGAGAGAAAACAACCTTGCACACCGGTGAGGTCAGTCGCAAGTTTGGCTAAGATTCTGTGGTTAATAAAAATTCGGGGCACTGACTTGATGGAGACTTACACCGTAGGATGTGGATCTGGAACTTAGCCTCGATCCTATCCCTCATTTTGATCTCCAAACGAGCGCTGCATACACAGTCAGCAACGGAGACGACGGGTGCTTCACACTTTATTTACCCCCACCAGTCAATCACGGCTGTGAAAGCGATACAAGCCATGCGGAGCACTACGGCTTGGAAAATAGCGACACCATCCGGACTGCCTTTCTTCAAGCCGGCTTCAATCTAAAAAGTATAAGATCGCGGGCCAGATGCAATTTAAACAAACGCACAATAGTCAGAATGCGGCTTGAAAGGTATAGACACGCGGTCGGGTAGATGCACGAGTTCCATACCAGGTGGAGGAGGAAAAGGAAGAACATCCATGGACCCGAGTCGTACATATCTCTCACGAGACGCAGTAAAGGGGGGACTCCTCTTGTCGCCGCTTTCCACTGCTCGCGCGGGCTGATAGGTGGCAATTTTTCCGTTACGACGCGGAAAACTCCCAGTTGCATGGATCGGATGGGAGGTCCATCGATGTCATCTTCCTTCACTGCGTTATCCTTCTTCTCCAAAGGCACAGCGTCATTCTTCTCCGAAGCCATCGCGGTAAGGACGAAAGATTTGGCAGGGCCCCGAGTCACAACCAGCGCTGTATTATACCATCGATTGCGCGCTTTGCGGAAGCGGTAACTTAATCAGAATGTTAGGCGCCTGCAGCGAGGCGATGATTTCCATTTGATCTGGCACTGTCTGGCGCACAGGCGAAATTTTGTGGACCCACGGAGTCAGCCAGAGTAGGAATCAAGTGGGAAAGCAGAAACGCGTCCGAGTGCGATACTGTTTGCACATGTGTCGTCGAGAGGGTATCGGCTTCCTGAGCCTTCGTTTATTTATTTTTAGCAAACTCATATTTTTGATTTTTGTAATGCTTTTGTGTGCTCAGTGCCAGTACAACCTACGGGGATGTAGGACAATACGAGTGCTACTGTGGAGACTACTACAGAGCTGCGAGTGTCTAACGGTGCCTGGAAAACGCGGATTTCCGCTGGCTGTTAGTCTGTAGTTAACCGCGTGGCACGTCATTGGTACCCCCACTTATTATGTAAAGTGCTGAGTTTGAATTTTGACCTGGGGCATTCTACGCTTAGCACAGGTTCTACTGGAAATCCTAGGAGGCCATAAGTATTCTATACCGATTCTTGAGAGAACTGTCTGTTCAAATCTCGTCTCTGTGTCCAGCTTCTAAGTAGACGAGAATGCTGGATTGATCATCATTGATGCCATCAAACTTCGGCATCCTGGCTTTGACGTTGGGGCTGGAAATTTGGCAGGAGAAGGTGTTCATTCTAGTGGAATAAATGTTAATCTGACCCAAGAATGGGCAAAAAGGTGTTGTGAACGCATGTACGAGGCTCGAGAAATTTAAGATTACATAATAACATCGGGTACCAATGACAGTGATCGAGTAATTGACAGACTACAACACGCGAGGTACGAGTGAGAAATGTTGTAGCGTCTGTTTATAAGAGACTAGCTGGCTGTGTAGTATGTATATTTTCGACGTGCCGCAGGCCACACCGGAGCTTTGTATGTAGCACTATATACCATACCTGTACATCTGTATTCCCGCTCTGCACTTCCCCAGCACGCTTGCCGATCCGACTCATTCGTACACCCCGCCCACTCGCCGCCTTCCAGGGCTGCCCCGCCTGGTGCATCGAAACGCGCTGAGGAATTGAGGGCGCGTCGACCTCGTCAGCGCGCTTGACGAGACCGAGTGGAGCGGGGGCGGCGATGACACCACCAAATCGACGAGAGAGCAGAGGAACACAGGAACACAGAGGGGGACCACTGGCCACGGTCTCAAGCACGCGCCCAGCCTCTCACCACGCAGATTGCTCGTCGTCGCGTGCCCACCACGCTCGCTCGCTAATCTCGCCGAGGGAGAACACGACTGGTTGGTACGCTGCAGTGCAAACAATATGCGTGATGTGGGCGGCGTTCCACACGTGTGTTGAGGGTGGTCGAAGGAGGCGAGGACCAGCATGTCTTCTGGCATGGTAGACGGCTTGGATGTGCTTCAACGACGGTGCGAAGAGATGAAAAAAGCACGCACTTCAAGTTGCCGCCCCGCGCCATTACATGGCGTTCCCGCTCTCCGTCCGCCTTGGGAAATATCACCCGTCACCTTCGGTCCCACCTGGGTACGTCCATCCCTGCAAGAGGCCTCTAGCGCACCCTAAACAGCATCCAGCAGCGAGATAAAATGCGGAAAACGAAAGTTGCCAAACAAATCAAAAGCTTGGACTTGTTGACATTGATGAGTTTCTTCGCGTCTCGCTCTCACAAAGCGCCCCGACAACATACAAAATGCATTCGACAGCAATCCCCGCAACTACATACCTGCGATACCTGCAGCTAAATAATTCAAACGCAAACTACATAAGTAATTTCTACCCCTGCGCACGCTGCATCCGACGCCTCAGCAGATAATACGGCGAGGGCTAGATTAATATTGAGGCCTCCGCGTCAACTCATAGAAGGCCGTAGCTCCCTGTGCCGCCATCAGCCAAGGAAATTGAAGGAAAGGGGACGACGTACATATCCGCGCGAGCTTGTCCCCGCTGCAGGTCGCGAGGAGGTTGCGCACGGAGTGGAAGCTCGTCCAGATCACTGGGAGGTGGTTAGATGCGAGATGGGAAGAAGGGAGTCGACGCGCACCGGAGTTTTTGTGCCCCTTCAGCAGGCACTGCACGATGCCGTTGGAGTCCCAGAAGTGCACTCCGCGGTCCTTCGACCTGGACACGATCCACTGCGCATCGCGCGCGATATCCACACTCAGCACGTAGTCCTGCATCCCATCAGCCGGCAGCCCGCCGGTAATACAGCCGTTTCGGAAATAGTATACGGGTTTTGATGGGGTGGTGCTCACTCGTTTTTGCTTACCGTTGTTTGGTGTTGAGTCTCTTCTGGCTCCACACACTATGTGACGCAATGGGACTTTGCTCAACTACTACCACCCTTGGCTCGAGGCAATACGAAGAATATTTCCGACGAGAAACATGACATCCATCTGCACTACAACCGGCGCTGGAAGCAAACGGATCTCCTCCCGTCTCAGTGTTGTCGAGTGTGTTCCCAATAATGAGACAAATTTTGGTTGTTAGATTGCATGTCGAGTTCGAAATAGAATAGCGAAATCCATGTTGAATCGCGCATATAAATGTGTTGGGTACGTTGGGTTGGAGCCAAGGTGGAGTCACAACACCGTGTGGTGGGGCTATGACATATAGAACGTGGAGCGGAGGGGGACTCACCGTCAATCAGAGATAAACAAAAACGAGCGAGCACCACTCCATCAAAATCCGTATACTATTTCCGAAACGGCTGTAAGGCAACCGCGCACCTTATGCCCCGCAAACACCGTACACGGCACCCCCTCCTTCTTCGTCTTCGCGCGCAGGTCCCACACGCAGATCGTGTTGTCTAGTGCACCGCTCACCACCCCCCCGCCATCGCGCGTGAACACGACGCTGTACACGCTGTTCTCGTGCCCCCTCAGCACCTCGACCAGCACGCCGGTGCCCGCCGCCCATACGTGCACGAGCGCGTCGAGGCACCCCGCGGCGATGAGCGCGCCGTCTGGCAAGATCGCGATACTCGCAACGCCCGCATCGTTGTCGGGCGCATCGCTCTCGGGTGTGGCGGTGAGCACGCGAATGGCGGCGTAGTTGTCCATGTCCCAGATGCGCACGGACGCGTCGCCCGAGCCCGACACGAGGCGCTGGCCGTTGAGCGAAAATTCGAGCGAGTAGATGTCCCGGTGGTGCCCCTCGAATATGACATGGATCGTGCGCTTCTTGATGTCCCAGATCTATGGGGCGGCTATCAATGGACGGGAGGGAGGGACGGTGAGAGGGCACGATGCACCCAGATATGCTCGTCCCCCGTGCCCGTGGCGAGGTACCGCCTGTCGGGGCTGAAGCACACACTCTGTATGTACAGGGCCTCTGATGCCTCGTGAGCCAGCACGCTGCGGCCCCCGATTAACTCGGTCTATGTCGCAGGAAATGCTGTGGCGCACCATATCTTCTGCCCGGTCTGCACGTCGTATATCTGCGCAGTCTGATCACACCCGGTCGCGAGGTATTTGCCATCCCCGGAGAACTGGTTGCAGCACACGACCCTGTGGTCAAGTCAGCATTGCACGCAACACATAGTGGCGAGATAAACGCACGTCTCGTGCACGAAGGTATGCATTAGGTTGATGTCGAGCGTACGCTTAAGCTTTGGATTGTACACAACGAACCAGTCGCTGCCCTCTTTTTTCAATTTGGGGTGGATCCGCGTCAGATCGAGGTCGTTGAGGAACTCGTTCATGTGGGCCGCTGATTGCTGCGGCGAGGCAGGGGATACGAGGCGAATCGATGGCCGGTTATTGGACTCTACCGCAGAGGTCAATTTTTTCTTCTTTTTGGGGGGCTTGCTGTTTCCCTGCTCTAGGAAAGGCGCACGCTGGGCGTCTCTCTTCCGGGTTTCTCGCTGTTGGGAGCAGCCGCCACCGGCGCTAGACGGTGAAGGGTCGTCTTCACATGGATCGTACTCCGGCACGGAGATACCGCCTGAAGACTCCTTTGCTAGTGGTATTCGCTGTGGAACGGGCGGTGGAGGCAAGTTCAGGAGAATGTCATAGCGCATTGCGAGATCGAAAGTCGGGGAAAATACATGAGACGCGTCCGGGAAACACTGTCGACATGCTGTGAATTTCGTCAGTCGTAGCGTCACAGAGAAAGTAGATTCATTCACCTTCAGCATGCTCTATATAAAAAAAGAAATCATCCGTAAGACTGCAAAGTTCGAGTAGAAACTAAAACGCACCATCCCCAACAATCCGACGTTCTATCCCAGTGATCGACGGTAGTAGTGGCCAGTCCTGCAAAGAGCGGCGAAACTTGGAACTCAATGTTTCGTCCCAATCCGTGGTCGATTGCGCTGTTTTCGCTCCGATTGGAGGACTAACAAGCCGCTGGATAATTTGAGTAATGTTGGGGCGATCGGCGGGCTTCTCGTTCCAGCAGTCTTCGAGTAAGAGCCAAAGGCTATCAAGGGGCATTTTTTCTGGTCACGAAGGACGCAGGCCTTTCATGACCTCGATACTAACTTTCACCACATGGGTAATTTCGAAGAACGGGACCTTCCCGGTTAATATCTGACCCACAAGCTCAATCTCGATGCCAGCGGTTGGTTAAAAGGCACCGGAACGCACCTCGTAGCACACACAAGCGAAGGCATAGACATCCGATGCAAAATTGTTCTTCGCGTTGTCGGTCAGTATCAATTCAGGTGCTTGATATCGCGGTGTGGCCCCGCGTGCCGTTGCGGTGGAGTTGGTAAATTGGAGGGTAAGGGCATCCACAATGGACGATAGTCCGAAATCGGCAACCACGCTCTGCCCGAAGGAGTGACGAGGATATTCATCTGTTAAGAGACACATTATTGAGAAGATCAAGAGAATGAAAGAGCTTACCCCCTTCAGATCGCCGTGCACTACACATTCTCGGTGCAAATATTCAAGGCCCAAGGCCACATCCAAAATCTGAGGTGGACATGTCAAGCGGAACAAAAACTTTGTGATTGTCAGGGCACTCACGAGAGATACACGCTTCGTATAGGGTGTTGCTTTTTTTAGGAATTCCATGACGTGCCCGTTTGACATCCATGGGGACACAAGACAAAGCCTGTTCTCCACATAATACAACCCATAGAAGGGAAGCAGGTTCGGATGGGAAAACTGACGCCAAATGAGAGCTTCATGTCCAAATTCCTGAATAAAGGTGTTGTAGAGTAATTATGGCCTTGTGGTATCCACACAGACCTTTAAAGCAGCCTTTATGTTGGCCTCTCCGAACAATCTCATGACTTTGACCGAGACACTCTGACCACGGAGCAGACCTTTCCAAATATCCCCGAATCCGCCGCCTGCCACTTGCTGCCCTAATTTTTGTAAACCAGACAGGGCAAAACACGTAGGATGAAGGCCCGATGTGCGAGAGAGCTGCAATAAAGCTTTGCAGAGTAATGGCCTGGATGTCGAATTGGGGAATAGGTCCAGAAGCTGGCCGACCGCAAGGATATTAGGGATGTTTTAAGAGTAGCGGAGAAGTGGAGCACCTCTTGTGTGATATCCAGAAGTTGTTGGGCAGGATCCCCACGGCAGGTAAACATTGTTTTACACGTCGCCCGACTAACCGAGTCTCGCAGGATGAATGTCAACCGATCAAAAATAGTTTCAATATCTTGGGACATGGCATTGAATATCCCCTTCGCGATGGCGTGGGTGTTTCCAAATGAGTCCTGGTGGACATATCAAGGAATAATAAATCATTAAACATGTACCCAAATTACCGTATCTTTCAGAAAACTGAACAGCATCTCCACAACGGAACGGTAGTTCGTGAGACTCGTCAAGACATCCCATGCCTCCCATTGTTTTATGAGGCCTCGAAATTCATTCAATCGCCTACAAACAGTTATTCATGACCCAAGACCGCATTGAAAGTTTACCTGTCTGAGCGCTGATTTAGGATAGACAGCACATAGAGAACGAAGTTCTGTATATTCGGTGAGTTTTTGGCTCATTATTGGACACTAGACCCACCTTGGGAATCCTCGGCGGGGCAGTGGTGATGGTGATATGGTTCAACGGGGAATCTACAAGTGCTGTGGTAGACGCATTGTTGTACATCCCTATTTCATCTTGGGTCCGTAACTGGTTCTCCCAGGAGAAATCTATGCGCGCTTTAGCTTCCCGGCGAATTGATTTGAAGGAGTATCTATCACGCACCATCTAGCAAGCCCGCCGCCAGAGATTGCATGCCCTGGAGGGGGTCATGGTTGTACAGCAATTCACTGCGAGAAATTTCAGGGAGCGAAGTGCCGACGATAGAGGTTTCTCACTAAGCGTATTCCTTGGTATTCACGAAAGCCTAGAGAGTGGTTTGATTATATTACCGAACGGATGAGCAAATAGTAAGTGACGTGCCATCGGGGAGGGAGAGCAAGATGGATGCTATGAGGAGGGAAAACCAAGAGCTGACAGGAAAAGCGAGCGGCTTATAGAGGCACAGGTTTTTACAGCTTTCAAGGTCCATTGATGTGTCGGCGACTGTTAATAGGCATTGGTTCGCACGAGACACGAAGTTCCAAACAGCGACAACCCGGTCAGTGATCATACTGAGTATCCAGCTCTAACACAATGGTCAGTGTTTGAGAATCTACAGGAAAGCGGGAATCGACAATCAATTGAAATGGCTGAAGCTGAAGGGGAGGGGGGAGGGGGGATTTATTATACTCGCGTGGTCCACAACATGAACAACGAGTCTATGAAGTGTTCGAGGACGGCAGAGATTTGCATGATGGAGGTTGAGTTTAACTTTTGATACCGTTTGATGGCGGGTATTCTTTGACTTGTTTGGCAACTTTCGTTTTCCGCATTTTTATTGATCCTGGTCACCTAAAGGAGCCACCGAAAAGGTCACGTGAGGGTCCTCTTAGGTGGGTTTCTAGTTAAACCTATAGTACCTAAGAGGACCGCCTCCGGCGGTGGTAGACCCGTGCTTCTGTTACATAACCGGTCTTTCCTCGGAGGCGGGCGCCTCCCCGCTGCTGATGGCATCAATTCCTGAGCCCGCCGCGCCGGGAATTGGTTGGCGGTCTCCCTGATCCTGCGATATCGCCCAATTCACCCAGTAAGTACCCTCCCGTACCTATGTATTTCTATTTGATATGTGCTTGGCCCTTCAATATCTGTCCAGCTCCGTGCGCACAAAATGAGCACATTTGGAACTAGAGGGTAGGTCTCCTCGCGGTGGCCACCATCGAATTGGCCGTCTTGATATATATATTGGCTCAATTCTCATGGATTATCTCTTGCTATCCTGGGATTATTTCCACCCGTGAATTTCAGCACGCCCTTTTGTTTCCGCTGTTCGCGCTCACCCTTCGGGGATCTCGGCGATTCACGGAGGCCTCCTGGATCGCCAGCAGACTCGGATCCTAGTCATTCTGTAATTACTTAAAACCATTGGTGCAATTTTCGTCTCATGTCGTAGAACAATGAACATCCATACCAGTATGCCAACGAAGAAATCATGCAAAAGTTACAGGGGCCTCCAGTGGGTGTGAGTAGGACAGCTCAAAAGCGCTAGGAGATCCGAAAAACTCACATCTGAATTTGAATCCAATTCTTAATTGCGAGAGGCTCCAGAAATAGGTTTATACCTCCAGGTCGGAGGGTAGGAGTCTACAAACCTACTAGAGATAGACAGTTTAGAATGAACATTCAAATGTTCTTGTTCTACTGAAACACCCTTTGAAAACGATTCAACCATAGTTTACATGCTTAATGAAAAATTGAAGCGGAAATTCAGAGGCCTCCCTTGATTCAGAGACCTTATTAAATTCTATTAGGGATTAAATGGATCACCAGCTTAGAAAGGATGTCACGGTAGAAGGTTCCAATTACGATACTATTATTTTCAACATGATTCGACCACGATCCAGAGGCCGAATGAGAATTTGAAGCGAAATTCAGAGGTCTCCGTTCAACTGGAGGCCTCCCATTTGCCAAAAAAGACACTATCAGTCTCTTGAAAATAAACAGAGACCATTTCCAGTGAATAGAATTGCAGCACAGAGAGTTTGCTGGGTTTCAGTATTCGGTGATGACAGTAGGGGGAGAGGCAACTGGGTACCGGCCCGGTGAGTGATCGGCCAATCAGATCACGAATAAAGGTGGGTCTAGTTTGAAAAATTCATTGCACATGCTTATGTCACTCAAAAAAAATTGGACCCGGTGCTCACATTGAAGCTTATAGATGCCGGATATCGAATTATTGAACAGATCTTGCATTACCAACCTTCACAAAATATAGTCTCCAAGTGCCTGAAAAGTTGCTGAACTCAACCAACGTTCAATGTTGAAACCCATGTACTTGAGAAGGACATTACATTCTCGAAGTGCACTAAATTTCCAACTCATGTGGGATCCCAATATATATTGCTGGACCTGTCTACGATGAGTTTGAACGGTCGGGGCAAGTTGTGGAAATGACTACGAACAAAACATAGTCCGGAAACATGAGAAGTCACCAAATCGACGCCTTGTGCAGCTACATAAGTGCTCAAACTTATCTCAGACCTATAGATGAGTGTTTCAATTATTATGAGCATGTTTTCAGCTCGGAATTCAAGCAGAAATTCGTTGATAACCCCGCAAATTCTGTCAAACGGAGGCCTCCCAAATGTTGAACAGAGGTCTCCAAAATACCAAGAAGGCCCAAAACACATTTATATACCTCAAAATAATAAAAGTGCACTTTGTCATCAGTTTTTTGACCGATTACTTGATACTTGAATGCACTTGAATGCACTTTTCTTCTTGAATTGAAAATTTCGAAAAAAAGGGGTGCCATAATGAATGAAATGGAGTCTCTCGCCCGCACAAAAAAGTTTTTTTTGGACTTGAGGAGATCAAGACCTGGCTTGATCACTTGAAACTTTACCTCTTTTTCGGCCGATTCAAGGGCAATCAAGAGCAATCAAGAGATTTGCACAAAGTCTGATGGACCGCCATAACAACCGTCTAGATTGGGCCTCGCAGACACTTGAAATATGGGGAGACACAAAAATACTGCACGTTCAACTACACAATGTTACCTTGGCGTCCTCTCTCCTTCAAGTTCAAGTTTACTCCCCGTTGTTTTTCATTCCACCAAGTTATTGGACCACCAACCGGGTTGTAGGCTCTGTCCAAAGGAGGTGTGACTCTTATTGACAGCGCTACCAGTCCGTCTTGCGCTGTAGATGCGTTCCAGTGCCCTGACAGACAAATAGATACCCAGTTGGTGGTTAGCGCTGACAGTGACCATCGACTGCACATCGGCGAGTACGGTCGATCGTGATAGGTATCACCCAAAACAGGCGAGTCTGCCATCTATCCACGGGGGAAAAAGATTGAAAATTTGTTTCACCATGTTGGGGCGCACATTCTACAGCTTTACATGTGATGCCTGGTACTGGGGATTTGAGTCTGCCATCTACATGCTGAAATTGAAAATTGTTTCATCAAGTGTGCAGTGCGCACCGCTCTACAGCTTTACACGCGACATCTGGCACTGCTGGCTTCAAGTTGATTCCTGCTCAAACTCACTGTGGCGGCTGGCGACCCAAAACAGCTACAGCTTGTATTTCCCAGTAAGGGTTTTAGGGTTGCAGTGAATCACATTTCCGTCAGCGGTTCTTGCGTAAACATTTCCCGGCAATATGCGACAGCGCTATCTGTGCCGACTCGGATCTCGGTAGTGATTACAAGTTTACAGAATTGATATCTATCTACGTCTAGAAGACTTAGGAACCTAGTATTACTTCAAGACTTGAACATAGACACCTTGCTGCCATTCAAAAGACCAGGAGGTCCTCATCTTTTGCTAATACCTGAGGCTGTAAGAAATCTACTCCCTGGGAGCTTCTCAGCTTGCATGTTGACCGAGTAAGGTTTGGCCGCCCTGAGGCACGAGCTGGGTCCCTCTTTTCATCCCAGACTTTTTTTTATCTGTCCTCTTGTCATTGCAGAAATATGTTTAAATGTGTTGGCAGCCCAATGCAAGCTGGTGGACGAGCGAGCGAGCTTTGAGCCATTTAACTTTCAGTTTAAGTCACAAGTTCAAAATAATAATTTTAAAAAAAATTAAGCATGGTAGCGGGCTGTGCTGCCTGCAGCTTTATGGAAAAGTATGTACACGACTTGGAGTCCATTTTCGCCTATTCAACCTTAGTGTCTCGATATGGCAAATGTTGTCAGAACCCTAACACCACTGTCAATGGCAATTGACTGACGATTTGCAAAGCTGTTGAAACACATACTAGTGCATGCTCCACGGCAGGTGCATGCAATCTGCAGCTTGTTGAACACTCGTACCTTCTGATAAAAATCCGGTTTTGGAACATTGAAAGGGATAATTCTAATCAGCAACCCCCGTACTGAAGGTACGGGGGTTGCCGCTATTCAACAATTCTCATGATCTTTTCTATTCAGCAACCCCCACCCAGATCAATGCTGCTGCTGCTGCTGCCGTTGCCATGAGTGACACTGAGCACCCCCACCCTCCTTAGCAAATAAAGTAGTTTTTGTCCAATTGGTAGTCTCAAAATTTGCAAAATAGTGTGCTATAGACAATGTTCGAGTTGAGAGGCTGTGAATGCAGTGCTTCAGCTTATAAAGCTCCAGTAAAGTATAGTGCAGGTGCAGAGCAGAGGGGAGTTTATCACAGAGTGTATCACACCCACAACCAAGGTGCTTGAAATGTCAACTTCAACTTGAAGGTGTTCCAAAGGCAGTCAAAATTTCTAGAGGTGCTGTCCATAGCTATAGCAGGTAGGGCCAACGAGCGGCACAGCCTGCTACCAATCTAAATGTCTTTTAACCTTGGATTTCTACACTGGAATTAGCTCTGTGACTCAGACACATCAAGCAGAATCCGACCTGTCCAAGAGTTGATTATTCAAGTTGAATTGAAAACCACAACTTCATAATAGGTACTATTCAAAGGCACAGCTCAAAGTTCGCTCGGTCAACGTGCCAGCGTTGACCAGCTCACAATGAGCCCTAGTGAACTGCACAATCTGAGAGAGATGTCTTATTGATTTTATTTAATTACCATTTGCAACAGTTCATATCACTGTGAGCCATGTTCTACGAGAAACAATTAAATCATATTCCCGGTGGATTCAACTTGGCACTGCTATAAATTTCCATCATTGAGTTGGAGTGACTCAATTGAGTGGCTCAAAGTTTCACTCGGTTGCTGCCAGCCCACCTCATAAATCATATATGGTTTGAGAACGAAAGTGTGATCCCACTGAATCTCAGTGGAAATGTTACTCAGTTACTGTATGTACATGTTCAAAGTTAGATGGTCCGACTCAACTTCGGAGAGCGAGATGATAATCAGAATTGCATAATATCAACCGGCAAAAGCAACATGGGGGTCGGCCCGCACCCTTTTGGAAAGAAAAGAAGCTGACGTAAAAACAGCTGACAAAAATGTGATGCTCCGCCAAAAAGTGTTTGATGGGGCGCTATATAAGAACCTGTACCAAACCTGTACCTAAAGGGATAATTCTAATGAGGAACCTGGTTTCTCAGAGGAACCCTGGCCATCAGAGAACTCTTTCAAAAGTTCCAATGGGAAACCCTGCTGGCACTCAGGCCGGTGACACCGGAGAGTTGACGTGCTGGGATTTTTTTTTAAATATGCTGCCCAACACAGGCTCGGGTTTAGGACAGGGTACATCCAACACTTAGAATAATCACATTGCTTCATGAGTTCCTCAATAATATTTGTGCCGAAGGACCCATCAAATCTTGATCAAATCTATAGTGTTAGAGTTACTCCGGGCTGGAGCCTGGAAATGATGGGAGAATCAAAAATCAGAAATCGGAAATCAGAGTGATGTAATGTATGTAACACAACGTGACTAGCGCATCCACCTTTTTTTCACTCCGTCTCTCACCCGTACCTCCCCTCTCCACGTGTCCATGCCCCCAGAATGGCTCCCAGAGGTCAGGCCTGTGACTGGACATCTGATCCCGGTGATAAAATCGCGCTTGTCACGTACTTTGCAAGCATCAAGGACAAAATTGGGCAAGGAGGGAGCTGGGACCAGACAGCTTTGGAGTCCGCAGCTGCGCACATGGTTGCCTGTGGCCCACCAGCGAAAGGAGGACCTAAAAATGCGAACTCTGTGAAGGGAGGAGGTTTGGGCTGGGGTATGTCATTGTACACTTGCCTTTTTGTTGTCACTCACCTGCCTTCAGATGAAAAAAAATCATGATGCACTTGTTTTGGTCTTACAAAAGCAGTACCCCGGTGCTTCTGGGTGGACTTATGACCAGCAGGCTGGGTTCAGCGTCTGCGATGACAACCGTGAGGCCTGGAAGGAGTTCAGTAAGCAGCACTCAATTTTCAAGCCATTTGCCAACAAAGGCTGGGAGTTCTTTGATGACGTCAAAAACACCCTCCCCACTCGTGCCCGAGGCATGCACATCTTCAACCCCGCCATACCTGTGGTTGTGCCTTCCCAGGAATCCAACGCAGCAGCCACAGCATCTCAGGCATCTGAAGTTGCTACACCCGCAGTGTCTCAGGACTCCAACGGCAGCCGGCAGCTGTACCTGCCTGATTTCAACTATAATTTTGGCGACTTCCCAGCCCTTCACCAACTGGTCTCAGACACAGTTTGATCCCTCGCCACCCACCCAAGGTCTCACCCATCTCACCCATCCCATTTCATTGACCCCAACCCACACTCTGGTTCCTGCAACACCGGCCGCTCGGGTGAAGCCTACGGCCCCCCTAGTGGGAACACCATTCAGTGGTGTGAAGCGTGCAGCCTTGGACGAGTTCCAGACACTGTGGACCACAAAGAAAGGCAAGACATTGGGAGCAGATGCACTTTGGCCATTCACACCCACCTCCGCCACCTCCGCCGCCTCCGCTCCACGCTCCGCATTCGCATCCATTGGGTACCCACCCACGTCGGCATCGAGGGAAACAAAGCTGTCGACGCGCGCGCGAAGGAGGCGGCCCAAGGCGCCACCACTCCCCTCGCGTCACGCATTCGCCAGCTCGAAGGCATTCTTCCTCTAAGCAGGGCTGCTGTGATCGCCGCCGGCACGCATGCATTCCGAGCATGCTGGCACTCTGAATGGGCCCAGTCCCCACACCACCACCATCTCGCACTGTTTGACAACCCCAAGTCGTCCTCCACAATTGCGCGCATGTATGAGGACCTCACCCGACCACAATGCAGCGTCCTCACCCAACTCCAGACCTCGCACATCGGGCTCGGCGCGTTCCTATACCGCTTTCACCTCGTGCCCTCGCCAGATTGCCCACTCTGCCTCGTCCCCGAAACCGTCCCCCACTTCCTCCTCTCATGCCCCCGCTTCCGACGCCAACGACTCACCCTCATCATGCGTCTAGGCACCACTCGTCTCTCCCTCCGCCGCCTCCTCGCCGCAAAATCCGACCACGGCCCAGTGCTCTCATTCGTCTGCGATACCGAATGCCTTCCCCGATACGCTGTGGAGCTCCCACATGCGCTACACCATGCACAACGCACCATCTCCCATACAAGCCTTATTTGCAATCTCGCTTCGACGCCCAATCCGGATTCATACATCCCATTTTAGGACAAATTGCGTCTCCACTTCGAATTATCGTATTCGCACTACGACCTCGGACGACGGGCACCCGCAGACCGTAATCACCTTCCATCACGCCACGACCACACCGTCAGCAAAGGCCCGTAATCCAGGAACTCGGACTTCGAACCACTCGGTAGCCGCCAAAACTCGGTTTGCATTTCCAACGTGAAATAAGCTATCGGTTCCGCTGCACTTGAAACAACGGTCCCGCTCGGTTCCCCCTGCATTTGCGGTACCGAGGACTAGGCAGGAAAGGTATAAAGAGTGCAGGAACGTAGGACAGTAGTCAGTCAATAAACGGTGTACTTCTCCGCTACCAAAGTTCACCCCTTGGTACCACACACACCACACACACATTTGCCTACAGCATCTCATCGACTAACACCCTTCTTTCGCAGCTTAAGAAATAAGCCTGCAAGAACTCACTCTCTCCGACACACACACACACTTTTATTGATCGCACACCTTCCTTCACGAGCCCAGCGCCCTGTAGAAGTGGGAACACGATAAAAGACTTTGGTAAATCGTCTACAGTGACCTCCAGTTACGAGCGAGCATAACTGCACGTCTGAACAAGGAACGCAGTCGACGTCGGGGAATTTCTGCGGACACAGCTCCTTGGCTTGTACCGGTTCACCAACTACGAACGTTCATTAGGGGAAATTTGAAGTGAGGCGACAGCAGGATCTCTGGATAGTGACAAGTAGCAGATCAGCGGATTGCTAGCTTGGAGACGGTATATTTTTCACCCACACCTATTTTTACTGATCAATTCGAATCACCACCTCGAATAAACACTCCCGTACAACAAGTCGCGCATTCCTGTCCTACCAACCAACTACTATCCATCCTTAAACACCCCTTTGGACGAACCAGCTGCCAATTGAGGAAAAACTCCACATAGCAGCCCCGCAGTCCGCATCACAACACCCTCTAACACACCACCCCCTGCACACCCCTCCCCCCCCCGGTTCCCTTTTTCCACTCTGTTTCTCAATTTCTCTCTCTTTCCCCTCTTACTCTACCTTACTTGGTACGACTCGTCTCTCTCACACCTGACTGAAACTGCTTTGACATGAACTTCGCCCCCACACTCACACCCAACCCTCATAGCACCTACATTACATACAATCCCACCTCGTGACCCACCTCACGCGCCACCATCCGTGACAGCTAGTTTACCTTACCTGCATTATGTAGAAGCACGATATGGGCCCCCAGGGGCCCACATGCGCTATAATGGAAATTTGATTTGATTTGATTTGGCCATTGGTGGATCTGTTGATTGTGTCAGGGATGCAATCTGCGAGTGCTTTATGCCGCCGAAGTCATCTGCAGTCTCCCTGACCAAGCAGGTTGAGCATGCCCGCCAGATGGCTATTGACAACCAGGAGGCTGGCACCCTTACCTCGCAGGAGCGTGCAATCCTCAGCCTCATTTTTTCAAGGGAAACCAAGGCATAATTTAGGCAGCTGATGCATATGTGGCCGAGAAGACTGTGGATGGCTGCAGCGCCTTGGCAGAGGTCTAGTTTAGATTTAGATGTGTATCAATAGTCGTGAGTCCCTATTCGGGGTTTGCCGTAGACACGTGACCGCCAAACACGACCACACTTCAAAAACATGTCTTCTGCCTCGCGCGACCATGGCCCGTCAGGGGCTCGTTCTTCTGCTTTTGTTCTTCCTCATACCTCATATAGCCTTTGCCTTCAAGTTTCACAGCCCAGAAGGCTTCCTTCTTGTCAGAAAGATCCTGCTGGATGCACTCCCTCATTTCGAGCCGCATAGCTATCAAATGGATGGCATGTGCAAGATTCTTGACGGCGTTGACCTTGTCGCCGTCACTCCAACTGGCTCTGGAAAGACTGGGTTCCTATTCTTGACTATCCTTGTCATGATTGCCATCGCCAAGAACCCATCACTCTGTCCGACTGTCAAGTTTCCGAAGGACCCGACAATCGTTGTCGTGTGCCCCACAAACTCCATAGAGCAACAAATTGTGTGCTAATTCACCTCATCTTCCATTCTCGGTCTGTTCATGATGTTTTCAGGACGAGAATATGGCCAAACTCGGTCTCGCGGCACTCACCATCAACTCGAACACCGTTGCCGCAGCCCGCATCCGGGCGAGAACCTTTGGGAATGAGCAAAAGCGGGGATCTCCATGCAAAAAACTGACACCCTTGGGAGGGCGGACCTGGCCTTCCAAAATGATGCCGTTACGTTTCCGAGGTTTCCGCATTGCGATCTTGTCGAATAGGAAGACAGTAAGCGGCTGTTCTCTATTGATCACTGCCTCGACCTGAGGAATGGTGTCTGCACCAAAATCGCTCCAATGGAGCTTTGTTTCGGGGCCCCGCACGCCAACGGAAACATGGAGTCCATTTGTAAGCTTGACCGCACTTTCAGCTTCCTGCCCGACTTTTTTGGCCACCATGCGAGTCGAAAATGTGGTTAGAGCGGCGTGTACAGGTCCGATATCGGTGTATGGGATGGTGGTCGAGAACATCAAGTCGCTGTCGGAGGAATTATGGGGAATTCGGCTGGAGGGGTCTCGCATCCATTCCTCAATAATGTTGGCAACGGTACGCTTCCCGCGGCCGGCCAGAAATGCCGAGACCATCTGAGAATGTGTCAGGGAACGGTGTACCGGTTTTCCCTTTACATCCCTAGTCCTGAAAACGGTGTACAGGAAGCAAGTGAACGTCCAGTTCTGGCCTTTTATGACAGTCAAAATAACATCGATCTTTTGTGCATCTGTCCGTGAGGGTGTACGTTTGCCCTCGGGGCGGCTCTCACACCCAGAACAGGCGCAATTGCACTTCTGAGCAGAGGTTTTTGCCTTTTTCTTTGGCGGAGCGAAGTCTATAGACGCCAGAGAGCTAGTGGAAGGAGTGTTTTTGTCCGGAGTGATAGCAGCACGCTTCCATTTGTCAGGTGAGCGGTAGTTGATAGTGTCGGGGGTCCGAACAGTTCCAAAAGTGTGTAGGCCATAAAAAATCGGAGCTTCGAGCCGTTCTTTAGCAACAGCATGGATGTTTGTCGCAGGGACAGGAGTCTCGGGAGTAGCAACATTGGCCGGTTCAAGAGGTGTTATAGAGGCAGCAGGGGTTGCAGGAACTCTCCACCGAATGGTATCCACCGTTTCGGCCATACGAGAGGCCACAGAAGTGGCAGCAGAGCGAAGATGCGATACAGAGAATTTGGCGGGTCTTTTTGAGCGATTCCTTTTTCAGAAGTAGGGACTCACGGCTTTCTATGCGCGACTAAAATCAGACCATTAAACAAGTTTTTTTCCACCTCCCTCAAAAAAAAAAAAACTCTAGTTTAATGGTCTGACTCGGGAGACTAGCAGAGGTCCTCATTGAGCACTTTTGATACTTTGAGTTGCCATACAGTCTGTGTAAAAATTATTTCTACTAGTCTAGATCTGCAGGCTGTATTCCCTCGTACTTATCCTGATCAACATCCATTTGATCTGCCAGATACTGCTGATAGCTGACCCACATCCCTTGTGCAATGCGATCACAAGTGATTTCTGCGTGGTGCTTCTCTGCTATAGATGTGTTCAGTGAGGTTGCCAGTCGTACAAAGTCAATCTCATCATCCCAGCGGTGACCCAAAAGATTATCCAGTGTGTCTGGATCTCCAAGCCAGCGGTCAAGGTCAGTTTCATCATGCTCCAATATGAAGTTGTGCAATGCAATGAGTGCGGACGGGATTTTAGCCTGCAAGGCCATGTCATAGTGTGGTGCACGAGTTAAAATTGTCCATTGATGTTTGACGACACCAAAAATGCGCTCAACAACATTCCGAGCTGAGGCATGTTGAAGGTTGTATAATTCTTTGGAGTTATGCGGGCTTTGCCATCATCAGTAGATAGAAAGATCAGAGCATACATCTCATACTGTTGAGCCCACTTCGCCCATTCAGCCAGATGGTATTGAATGGAACAGTATGGAATAAGCAGTGCATCACAAATCCCAAACCCTGCATCTGCAAGATAGCATTTACCAGGGGGGATTGTGAAACCAGCGAGGTGAGCATTGTTAAGGTAGGCGCCAGTCACTCCCCGCGAGCAGTCACATGACTTTTTGTGACAAATTTTGGAGGAGATGCTCCTCCACCACAAAACATAGTAGGGACTATTTATGACCAAGAAAGTGTTCATTAGGCTTCTATCTACATATCCTTGGTTGCACTTTGTTGAAAAAAAAAAAATTATCCTCCAGTATGATGAAAAAATTATTATTATTATTTCGACCCAGAACACCATTTTGATGTGTTTGGAAGCAACTTGTCGAGGCACGCGACCGCACTTTTGCTGTTATGTAATCAATACACGTGACTTCTTCTCCGCCCTTGCGACCACCTTTTACGTGCCAAAATGACCTCCAAAATGCCGAAACTGAAGCGCAGAGTGTGTACCGCCAACCTGGGCATGTTTTCCAAGGTTTTTGTCCTGATTTCTGCCAGAAAATAAATTTTCATTTCAACAATATACAGAAAAGACAAAAGGCCACGGAGGACTCTACAGATCATACTCCCTCTCCTCCAAACTCACTGAGACCTCTGTCACCAATGTCAGTAGACTCAGACAATCTTGAACTGAGCAGCCACGCCTCCAATCATGTGAATGCAGATGACATCAGCTCAATTCTATCAGAGCTGTCTGAGGATCTTGATGATATCCCCACATTTGAAACCGAGCACACATTGCTCAATTGGGTCAGTATTGGGAAGGAGAAACTCAAGAAGCTTGTGGGAAAACCAGAGCCCGAGAGCAAACCAAGTCGAGGACCATATTTTAAAAGCAAGATTGGGGCGGTACCGGCAGAACGGACACTCAGATTGAAGAAAGCAGAGGAAAGAACGGCCAAAAAGCAGCATGGAGAGGGCTTTATGGGGTGGTTCCAACAGGTGTCAACAGCTAGCCACGGACAAGCTGGGAACCAAGCGGTAAACGAGACAGCGGATAATCAGCCGACCGCATTTATCACCAGTTCTCCTGATGATTCTGGCTCAGAGGACTCTGGCTGTCGACGGGCAGCGACTGTTAAAGAGGTCGATGATGTGTCTTTGTCGCCATTGAAGATCAGTTTGCAGGAGGAAGACGGCTTGGCCAACTTTGAAGACATATTTTTGGCACTTGATTTTGATCCACCCGACATCTCACAGATTGACGGGCCTTCTGGAGCACCGCCAGCAGATCCCATTCCCTCATTGACATCTCCTTCTGATGCTGCTGGGGCCGAGGCCACCGAGCACCATCGCCCCTACATTCCCGGGCAGTCAGTGCCATTTTCTTGAGCAGATCAATCATTTTTGTACACACCCGCACCTAAACCAGCCGGTCCCCCCGGTCGTCCACCACCTCCACAAAAGGTTGAGGCTGCTATTATTCAGATCAATGTGATCCTCCACCCCTCCCGAGGACCCAATACGAAAGGATATAAAATCCCTGACCTGAATATGGTTTTGCGTGCTCGGCTGGAGCTGATGATCAGTTTCCTACGGCTTTATGCCTCCAATGGGTATACCTGGTGGGTGGAATCAGCGGATACCATCGCTAAATCAGTGGGGAAGGGGTCATGGCTGTCAAGGCGTATCCGTGAATGGGTCGTCAATTTTATCAAGGATGAAAAGAACTTGCCAACAGCTGAGTATGGGAAGATGAATGGTTCCATGCTCGAGGATGAAGATTTAGCGCAAGAACTGCATTTGCATCTCCAGGGCATCGGGAAGTATGTTTGCGCACAGGATACCGTGAACTATATGGGCTTGGAGGAGATGAAGGCGTGTTTGAATCTCAAAAAGGGGATATCACTCCGTACGGCACAAAGATGGATGAAGTGCATGGAATATCGCTGGTGCGCGGAACCGAAGGGCATGTATTCTGATGGGCATGAGTGGGAAGATGTCGTGGAATACTGGCAGAATGTGTTTCTCCCCCGGTGGGTAGAGCTGTCCAAGCATACCTGGAAATTCACAGAAGATGGAGATGAGGTGGGATCACCAGAAGCACAAGCAGCGAAAGCGGCAGCATCAAAGAGGAGAAAAACCAAGAAACAGGCCCTGGAGGATCTCGAGGCAGAGTGGGATGATGAAGAACTCGACCGGACTTTCATCGCTCAGCCAGATGGGAAGATTGTGGTGATTTGGAGACATAATGAGCCAATATTTTATGCCAATGATCGCCGCAAAATGCGATGGGTCCATGCTTCCGAGTCCGCCAAACCATACGCAAAGGGGAAAGGAGCTTCAATGATGGTTGCAGCCTTTGTTTCAGAATACAGATGGCTTGCCCGCCTTACCCTACGTCCTGGGAAGAACCGTGATGGGTACTACACAAATGCCGAGATTCTCGAGCACGCGACACTGGCGATGGACATCCTGGATGAAACTCGCCCTAATGAACAGCATGTGTTCGCCTATGACAATGCCAAAACTCACACAGCACGAGCCCCAAATGTGTTGAGTGCACGCAATATGGTTGTCAAGCCGCCGATGTCGAAAAGCAAGAAAACAAATTTCCTCTGCAAGGTCAAGACAGCAAAAGGCGAGGAGCTGGTCCAAATGCGAGACGGCCAATTCACAGATGGCACCCCACAGTGTCTGTACTTCCCTGAAGGCCATCTGCAGGCAGGAATATTCAAGGGAATGCGCAATTTGATCAAAGAGCATATTGCCAAAGGAGCCGTCCGGCCGGATCCGGATAAACTGAATGCCTAATGCACTGGTTTCAAATGCCCACCCGGACGCACAGATTGCTGTTGCTGCCAGATCCTTTTCACGCAGCCAGATTTTGTGAATCAGAAGTCGAAGCTTGAGGAGCATTGTGAAGCCCGCAGATATGAGGTGATATTTTTTCCAAAATTCCATTGTGAAATCAATTGCATCGAGCAATGCTGGGGCTTCGCAAAGCGGATTTATTGCATGTTCCCCACATCTTCGAAGGAGGAAGACCTCGAGCACAACATGAATGCTGCACTTGATGCTGTTTCTCTCAAATCCATGCGGAAGTAAGCTTTTTTTGACATTGCAGAAAGGATCTGAGCTGATTTGGAGTGATGGAAGGTTCGCAAGGCGTTCGGACTGCTTCATCAATGCGTTGAGATGGTGGGTCTGCGCCTAGGCGTGTAAACCAGCTATTTTTTCGCTCCTAAGAACGGCTTACCTTCCTAGGAACACCTATAAGGGAACAGTCACCCTTCCTAGGAACCCTGTTCGGTGATATACAATAAGAGTCAGAGTAAGCTCCGAGCTGCTGATTGAGTGTTAATGATGTGAGAGGTCTGGAATAGTGTATTTTTGTGGGATTCTTGGCTCTTCCTAAATGGGAGTCGGGATCGCTGTCATATCCTAGGAAGCACCGTCTGATTCAGTCCACAACCTATATGTAGGGGCGGATTGCACGGCAGAGTTAGACACCATACCAAGGAGATATACCAAAGCCCAAAACAGACAACAGGGAATACCTCTGCTGCAACCCAATGACTGCACAGTTGAGGTTTGGAACTTGTATTATGAACCTAGGAAGGCAATTGCTTCCTAGGAACAGTATACTGTATGAACTACCATTGTATAAACGGCTTCCTAGGAAGAAGATCCTTCTTAGGGACAGTCGACGAAGGTACATATAGGCCTCCTAGGAACAGTAATGACGACTATAAACACGGAAAGAGTCTTCCTAGGAAGGCTCCCCTGAAGCACAAATCACGATGTTTGAACACATATGACCTGGCCATAGGTCTAGACCGCACGTGACACACGCATCGCGTTGCAAAGGCAAATACAAAGACAAAGCAACCGTATTCAAAATATCCACGGAAGCTGGTTAGGGAGAGACATATACCTGAGTGTGTTGCGTGGCTAGACGGCCCTGCGGCATCCTTTAGCTCAACAAAATGACCCAAGGCTTGGCCTTTACCAACCAAGCCGCCTCAAAACATCTTCACGGCAGGATATGCGTCGACCCGGCCGTTCCTAGGATGGTTCCTAGGAATCATCTTGATGACTGTTTCGGCAGTTTCAGCTACGAATCATGGCGGCATAACCGGCCGTCTCTCCAAATTTTCAATACTCCCTACTCAGTTACTCATTTCGTATTATTTTTGTTTACTCATATCTCACTGTCATGTATTCTCAAAGTAGTATAAAACCCCAGCTAGATCCTGCGGTTCAGGAGCATATCACGCCCTAGTATTGCCTAGACTTTGGTCGCAGCATTGCTTGTCAAGGCATTGGTAGACTCTTGGATTGGCTGCAGAGATTTGTTGATATAAAACATCTCATCTCTTCTGTACCTGTTCAATATAAGACCTTTGATTGTTGGCTACCTTCGAAAGCTTTAAGTACCAAGCTCACTTGTAGCTGCAGCTGCTTGTGCAAAGTTACCTCAGTTTGTATACTGAGGTCTGCTGTTGGAACTCCACGAATCGGTGTGGTCGCAGTACCCTAAAGGTACCTTGGTTTGTATACCAAGGTCTATTGTTGGAATCGTATGAATTGGTGGGGTCGCAGTACAAAGGTACCTCAGTGCCTGAGAGCCGAGGTCTATTGTTGGCATTCTATGAATTGGGAGCATTGCAATACCATCTAAAAGGTACCTGTCGTTTGTACACACAGGTCGTCTGTTGGAACTCCACGAATCGGTGTGGTCGCAGTCCCCTATACCCACTCTTAGTGATCACAGTAGCATCCTAGGAAGTAAAACCCATTCCTAGGAACACATAAAACCCATATAAACCCTGTTGCTTCGGTAACTTGGTAGCCCATTTCAGTTGTTTATCAACTATTGTTGCCTCCCACAAGTCCTAGACAGACTCTGAAGTTTGATTCATCCAATATCAATAGTGTCGGTTCAATCTTAGTTGTATACTGCGGCGTAGACCTGAACTCAAGTCCGCACTGTGTGTTGTGTGTGTGTTGGTTGGTTGGTTTGGTGTTTTGTATCACTCTATATCAGTCCTAGCATAGGCCGCACTAGAGTGCACCGTTTCAGCATATCGCAAAGGTTTAGATGGATCCAAGGCAATCTGGGCAAGCAAACGATACCGCGGTCACCGAGTCTTGCCTAAGAATATCATGGCCTTATTTGATAAATTTGTACAAAAAAAAACAGCAAATGTGTTCAGAGCAGTAGAAGAGTATATAGTTACAAGTATATATTTTTTGAAGCCTTGAATGTGCTAAAATATGTGTGAAATAAAACAGGTTTTTCGTTCACCGAGATTTTGCTGTGTTACGGTCACGTGTGACATATCATGTGACTGCTTGCGGGGAGTGACTGGCGCCTACCTTATACATTGTCGCATCTGCAGCACAGCCATCCCACCCGCTCACAAAGAACAGGAATCACACGTCGAAAGACACAGCAGCCAAGCAATTTTGTGTCACTCTGCCTTTGTGATTCCGTACTGTGTGAAGCTCAGCTGCAGATTGGGAGCAGTTGATATGGGTTCTGTCAATGGCGCCGAGTACATCGCGAAAGTGCGGCCACCACTTGGGATTCTACCGGATCTGCTCAGGGGGGAGGTCGTTTGCTGCTGGCAGGCGCACATATCATGTGTAAAATTTGGCAGAGGAGAGAATGTCGAGAATCTTTCAAAAGTGGCTGCAAGCACAACGTTTAGCATTTTTCAATAAAAAAAAATAGCACCCACTGGGATATTGTGGTATGAGAGTGCTGGAACCTCTCAGCAACATGATCTATAGCGAGTCCAGTGACACAGGTGTACAAGAAGATTGCCAAAGATTCATCTAGCTTGATACATGCTTGCTGAGCTTCCACATATCCCAGCATGCAGATCTGGAACACAAGAGCCAAAAAGACATGACAGTGCATGCCAATTGCTATATATATACGGTCTGCATGGCCCACAAGCAGCTCATCAAGCCAAGCTCGCTGAAGTGTGTAAATCCTCCTTCAGCATTTGCAGTGCAATATGGACCATGACACCATACACAATGTACTGGACAAGGGAGACAACAATAGTGACAAGCCATCTGGCCCGTTCCTGGGGGTCGGTGGGCAGGGGCATTGGAAGAGACGGGGCAAAGCTTATTGAGATTAATTGGCAGCAGCACCGGACCGGAGCCCGCCCAGCTCAACCAGGACCGATGATTATCTCATGAGAAGTCGGATCCCGATTTTGGCCGTTTTTCAATTTTTGTCCGAGCTTTTGGCCGGCAGTAGGCCAAAAATTGTGTCCGAATTATGGCCCTGAGCTCTGTCCCTACCCAAATTTGTCCGAATTTGGGATGAGACGTCAAAAATTACTGAAAAATGCCCCCAAAATGCCATAAATTTATCCCTCAACACGGTCGTCCTCAGGCAGCTCTGAAATGTGAATATTTGCTTGCCCTTTTTCGTTGTACCGTATTCAATCAAGCTGGCAACTGTTTTTGCTAAGACTTCTTGCTCCCTCGCCAGCTCCTCAAAAATCTCGTAAGCTCAAACTCCAATTTCAATGTGATTGTGGAAGGATTTTACGCTCTTGTCTATACTCGTCCTTGGGGAGAAGGAAAAGGTATGAGTTTGCCGGCAAATGCGCAAAGTGCATGGTTCTGAGGGCAGCATCACAGTGATGGATTATCTTGAAGTGTCGGCGAGGTTCATGCTCATAGACTTGCACCGTCTTACACCAACTAAAATCATAGAGCGCCGATGCTTTCACAAGTGGCTGTCCATGAGTAGGTTCCAGTTCATAAACTTGGCCATCGCGTGAACATTGTCCGAATGTTGGATCAGACCTTGACCCACATCATGCCTTCTGTCCGAACTGTGGATCAGACCGTTGCTGCGCTCTGGGTCAATTTGTCCAAATTCTGGCAGTGACCTCCAAGGCCCAAAGCTTGAATTTTGTCCGAATTGCGGATCCGACCTGTCATGAAATAATCACCGGTCCTGCTCAACCCCTCCCCGGACACATCACGTGCATGATTTCAACGGGCCGCGGATCCTCAGCACAGCGTGGACAACATCAGCAATGGCAGTTTGCCGTAGTGGAATGAGTGGTCGGTTCTTGAGAAATATGTTTTGCTTGGGTCTGATGTTCGAACCCCCCTATATTCATTTCTTTGTTTCCTTTTTTTTTTGCATAACCCAGGGGGCCTGCCCAAGCCAGGCCCGCGAACACGAGAGGCCTCATTTCAGGAGAAAAGCGCGAACGAGTCTTTAGCGTGCCCACCTAGATGCCCCGGCTCGGGGCCCGAGCGCAGCGAGGGAGGGGAGGGGCATCAAATGGTGGGTACTCTTCGCGCACACTAGAAAATGTTTATTTTGTTTTCAATGTCTTAGAAATCCATTTCTATGGGTTTTAGACACTTTTGGCTGCAGGGGACACTAAATAAAAGAAACCCTACATCACCGACTCGAACCCGCGGAGGCTATGTAATCACGTGACGTGTCCGGGGAGGGGTTGACCAAGGGGAGCTCGGACCGGTGCCAGATTACCCCAAACGGGTTTGATTTCTGATTTCTGATTTCTGATTCTCCCATCATTTCCAGCCCGGAGTACTTGCCTCATCGCGTCGGTGGTTTCCGTCGTACCGAATTCTGGATCAAGCCAGGATACTGCTGTTCTACCCTGGCAAGTCTGGCTGTCTCCACCTGTACTATCCCCCCCCACCGGCCCGGACTTACCTACTTCTCGGACAAATAAGGATATCTCGGTCATTACTGGACCAATTTCCGAGATTTTTGTCTTCATACATTCCTTAAGATATGGTCTACGATATCTGTTCCAAAAACCTGGCTATTATGTGCCCTGACCATTTGTTAAATAATTAAGAAGTTGGGGACTTTGCAATTTTTCCCTCTTTTCCCTGAAATCATAGCCATGAGATGAACATAAACATGGCAGGACGTGTTCAGACCATGAATCTACCATATAATTATGTTCATGCAAAATTTCAGGACTGTACATGTCCTACAGCTCTCGCAATAGCTGAAAATGTTAGTTTTCCCTGCCAAAATTACCTATTTTAGTGGGTTGTGCACCCCCGACAAAAATGGTGTCTATGAGTATTTTTCCACGGAAGTCCTGGACTTCTGGTATATGTGGGAGTTATATAGGATGCATATGGGCCTCCTTGTGAAATTTTGGGGTGATGCTATCAACCGCGCCTGTGGGAATAACATTTTGATGTTTACCTACTACTCGGACAACAAGACTCAACAAAAGTTTTAGTGTCGTTCGACGGGAAATGGGCGATTTGGGTCAAACCTTTGTATTTACCCTATGTAAAAGATGGATTGCAGTCGATATGTCTATTCAGATTCCTGTTAAACCCCCTAGAAACGGTGATATTCATTGTTTTTGCTTAAGTGTCCGAGCTCCCCGGGGGGGATAGTAGCTTTAACCAACTGCCTGCAAATTTTATTGCCAACCAACTGGTTGCTGCTGCCTGTGGGACACGCCTTGCTCTGCCGGTTAATCTATCGTTCGATGAAATGGCCCAACAAGGTTTGACACACAGCCCAAAAAAAGCGATGGAATAGCCGATACGAAACCAAGTGGACCAAACTGGCTATGAGTGATTTGGAGATGCATGCCAAACCACCCGGGGCCAGCGGCCATCCGTCCCCGGCGGCCACCGACGACCATTTCGGGGAGGGTTTCTCGAGAAATCCAGGGTTCTCAATAACACTTCCTATTAGGGAGGGGATTTTCTGAGAAACCGGGTCTCTCATTAGAATTATCCTACCTAAAGATAGCTGCAATTCCTGGTTCCGTCTTAGGATCCAGGTCTGATTTCAGATAAGCTGGATAGTACAAAATCGTGGCTTAGTAAAGCTGTGCATCTTGCAATGCTGTGTGTCCTCCCGCAATATAATAATTAAACACCACTGAGGCATGCCCGGAGGGCCATGTACTGCCCGCCCGTGCCGCGAGGAGCGACCGAAGGTCGGCGACGAGCGGCATGAGGCGGCAGGCTAAGGAGTCTCAATAATTATGGTATGGCACCTAACGTACAGGGCGGTGGAGGTACCAGGGTTGCCCGGAGGGCTTTTCTATTCAAACAAGATGACGCGTAAGATATTACTCTACTCTGGTAATTGCTAGTTAGCAACACCCGTACCACGGGGGTTGCTGATTAGAATTATCCCGTTGAAAGAGTTTACTAACAAAAAGCTGTAACAAAAAGCTGTCAATTAGATCCGAACATCATGCATCGCGACCTACTCTTTGAAAGGCTGCGCTTGTCCGGGGTGCTATCTTATAAAGTGCAACACAACTCAACGGTTCACACTACACAACAATGGAAGCTGCACCACCGCCCTCGTATACCTCTGCTGATCCGCCGAGCATCAGTGCTCCTGCTGGCGCGCCTGAGGCGCCTCCGGCCTACTCGTTCCCCACTACATTTTCCATCGGTGGCGGCCGAACCACCAAGCCGTTCGTCAACACACGGCAGATTAAAGACCATCTCGCGCTCCTGCATGCCTTTGCTGAACTGAAGATCAAGGTCCAAGAGATGTCCAACGCAGGGTTACCCAACCTCCCGTCCGACAACGAGCGCCGATGGGCGTGGTTCGTCGGGCTCGCCGTTGAGAGGTCACATCCCTTACAGCGCTAATCGGGTCCCCGCTTCTGACTTTGCTTCTGCAGATTCGAGAAATGGTGTTGGGCGCTCACGCCGTCGCACTCCGAGAAAGGCCTCGGGACGTTGTTGCCGCCAATAGATGTACTCATGGTGGGTCCGCCTGAAATGTGGCACAGCTCGAGGTTTATTACTTGTTCCAGGTGTGGCACGCGTATTTGCTCAATCCTGGGTCAGTGCCACTCTTCTAGTCTGACCCCTTTGGTCATTAATGCTGTGATCCAGATGGTACGCAGAAGACGTCGAACGCATTGCCGCACTCAAGGGGCTAGTAAGCGCTGGCGAGGCGTTGTCCGCTTCCCTGGTAATTTTCCATCATGCAAACAATGATGCACCCCCTGATTCCGCCATAGGGTGCTCGACTAGGAGAGATGCTCGCCTCAGAGCCCTCTGAGCAACGCGTCAATAACTGGGTCCAAATGACTGTCACACCATTCGACCCCTTCGAAGCCGCCACACAGCTGGTGACCAGGGAGATCGCCTGCCCGAAGTGCCGTGCCGTTGTATACGCCCGTTCGTGGACTACTTCTGTTCCTCACTCTAAGCCGGCATCTGACTGTTTTCCAGCTTATATGACTGAGGATGGCACCGGATATCTGCAGCAAGGCTTCACCATACCATGCATAAGCGAAAAATGCTCCTTTGAAATCACACGCGATACATTGGCACTGCGCAAGCTTGCCCATGATCTAGCCCGAGTGGACACTGGTAATGCCTGTGACTACCTTGCGTCAGTCTCTGCCTTCTCTCCCAACCTTTGTTGACGCCCGGTGCCACTTTAGCGGGACCGTCCATACTCCGACGAAAGCATTGGACCTGGTCCGTGGGCGAACCATCAAGACTGCGATGCTAAGCTCCAACCAGCTAAGGCGACCCTCCGGGTCGACTCCCAAGACCTTGATTTCGGATGCGGCCTATGCCGATTTCCTCATGGAACATGGAAAATACAAGCTCAACAAACTCAAGGGGATATTAGCCATGAAGATGAAGGGACAAGGCGGCAGATTGTGCGTATTTTGGTTTCGTACTCAACTCATTTAAGCTCACAAAAATACTTCCAGGATCGATAGGATTATGAGTGCTTATACGGACGACAGGATATTTTCGGTGGAACTTGTGGGGGCTGTGAGTTACCTTTCCTACTTGATATATGCACGCCGCTCATCATTTTCTAGATCCTGCGCCAAGGATCATTCGTGACCAAAATGTACGACCTTGAATGGACCCGGCTTGGTTATTTCGATGGGGCCGAGGACGAAGTCGCACTCCAGCATGCCATCGCGAGATATCACGCGTGCGTTCTACTCTATCTCCTTGCGCATGAATTTAAATGACCAACAGCTTCCTGGACCTCATGTCTTCATCGCCTGCCTCGTTCTTTGTCCCCACGCTGGACATCGACTTGGTATGGCACACTCACCAGCTCATGGCTAGCAACGTATGTTCTCTCATGACACTGTGGTATATTTTACTTATATTTCACCAGTACTCCAGGGATACTGTTAAATATGTCGGCCGGTTTATCGACCAGTGAGCCAGCACTATCGTCACTCTCTTTTTACCCACTAATTCCTCACCAGCGACGACAAGGTGGAAGAATCCCAACTCGCGTCCTCCTTCGACATAACCTGCCGCGCATGGAAGAGCCGCTTCAGTGTGCAGTATACGCACTGCGGGTGCCCTCTCCCGGGTGACACGATCGGGCAGCGGCTCTCGCGTCTCGTCAGGCACGGTACGACCTCGTACCTCGTCCCTCCGGCGCGCGACAGCCTCCTCGCAGCGACACACCCGAGCGACCACAACGCGGTCTTCCCGTTCCACTACAAGAAGACCGCCGAGGCCGCACAGCGCCGCCGGCGCGAGAAGATCGCAAAGCGCACGCAGCGCGACATCGAGCGCGGGGCCCGGGCGCCCAACACGCGGCACGACCCGGCGTTCCTCATTCCCGTGCCGATGTACTACACGCCCTACCTCGCCGGGTGCGCGGCGTTTTCGGGGAGTATCATTGACGGTATGCACGGTGGGTGTGCGGCGGTGGGTGTTTTCTACTCCTTCTGGGTTTTCCTTCCGCTGACGTGGAGATACTGATAGGACGCGGGCGCGTGTGGTGTTGGGGGTGCTGCGTGTGGTTCTGGTGCGTCTGCGTTCATCTTTCGAAGTTTCTGTTTGTTAAATGAAGTTCGTTCAGGTGGCGGCTGCGGCGGAGGCGGATCCGGTGGGGGTGGTGGTTGCGGAGGAGGCGGAGGAGACGGTGGCTGCGGAGGCGGAGGAGGTGGAGGTGGGGGCTGCGGAGGCGGAGGAGACAGTGGCGGAGGAGGCGGAGGCGGTGGCTGCGGAGGCGGAGGAGGTGGAGGAGGCGGTGGCTGCGGAGGCGGAGGAGGCGGTGGAGGCGGTGGCTGCGGAGGCGGAGGAGGTGGTGGCTGCGGAGGCGGAGGAGGCAGCTAATCCCGTCTCCGCCTATGTAACTCGAAATTGTACATTATACTATCTGATCCAACGGATTTCGTTTTTCTCTCTCCCCCCTGTCCCTCTATGCCCCCGGTGTTTCCAGGCATTGATTTATACACTATTTCTCTATGACTATGTAAAGTGGCTAAGAGATTCGAGGCGGAGGAGTTGCCGGCGCATCAAATCTTTAATCAGGTCCATTTTTTGGACACTGCCTGTGTTCTGAACTCAGTGTGCTCCCCCTTCCGGGAAAATTTGAAGTACATTATGCATTCAATCAAACACTTCCTACCTCTTTCGATTTTTTTGCTGGAGCAGGCCTGGCGTGTACTGGGTGGAGGGATGGCGCGCGTGACAAATTCAATCTCCGATCAAGGGCATTTTCTGTCGTGACATTTCGTGACCATATCAGCTTCGCTTCCTCCAACTTGCCTCAGGCTCCTCATCTGCAAGTGCTGCAAGTCGCAATGGCCGCTCTCTCTGGTCTCAGAATGCCCATAAATGATGTGTTTGGTCCGGAAGAACACCTTCTGCTCAAGAAAGAAGATGGCATCCCAGCAATGAAAGTTTCGGTAAGTTTTCTTTTTGCTTCAAACGAGCACATATATGCGCTACTCTGTGGTCTGAAAACGCGTGTTTCTCATCTACCGTACCGTAGGATCCCCTCAGTGTTGTTGAAATGGCGCTCGAAGTCGAGGTTGAACGTGCTCGTGCGACAGAGGCATTGACCGCTCGCGATGCTGCCATTCAACGCTTATCGGATGCCTACCTCTCTCTTCGTCAAAAGATAACTATCATCGAACGTCTACAGCAAGAACCCAAAGACCAATCCTCGTCAAGCACTGCGAACGAGCAAGTCGTCGCGCTGGAAAAGACTGTGAGGACCTTACGAGAAGAACTGGCGATGGCAACCAGCTTGAATGTTCCTCCGAGATGCGCCGAGCCGCCTCCGTCTTACCATGAGGTACGACCCGCCTGCGTGTCGCGACTGAAGCTGCAACTCCTTCAGAACGGTATCGATCACCCGAACCCTGGCCACAATCCTCAGCTTGTCCGACCTGCCTCACGACCACCGCTAAGAGTTCCTCGCTCAACGCCCCCACCTGTTCGCCAACCCTCTCAGCCCTCGGCCGCTTCCGAAAACAACGATCTTGACCATCAAGTACACACTGTGCTCCAGCCGGACTCATTTACCCAACATCCTTTCCAGATTGTCCATACCGCCCCCAAGTCGACCGAGCCAGAAGACATCATCAAAGCTAGACACGCCTTATTGGCGACGATCCCACTTCCGCTTGATCCTCCGGACGACACTCTCAAACCAATCGTCATCCCTCCTCCCTTTACCTTGCACGAATTTCTTGCTAATGCGTCTGGAGTAACCCACTTTCTTTCCACCTCTCCCTTTATTGATCATTCTATATTATGCCCAGTCTCTCCGAAATGCGTAAGCACCTATCTACGTCGATGTGCCCCGCTCAATTAGCCCTATATAGCCTCTCGAATTACCGCGTCTTGCAAGAGCTCACTACCTCCTGGTGTCCAGATCGCGAAGAACACGGCTACCTGCTGACCCCCCTCTTCAAATGCAGCACCAACCCGCGCGTCGCAACTGCCCACCGCTGGAACATGGTAGACGTCATGGCGCGGATGAGCAAGCCCACAGGTGCGAATCTCCCGCCGCCCTCTACAGACTCGACGCTCATTTGTCTGACGCAGAATGCTTCTATAATAAGGACGGCAACTGGTACGAGCGCCGTCTTAATTATGACCCCCCATTCATATTCGCGCTACAGGTACTACGCTGGCGTGTACAAAGCATTCAGGCTCGAGGACCTCACCGCCAAGGAATGGGAAGCGCTTTCCACGGAGGTGACTCTGCCCGCGTTTCCTGCGAATGAAATACTGACGCATGTCGTTCTGCAGACCACGCAGGCCATCGTCCGAGACACCATTGCGGGGCGCAAGAACACGTCCCCGCAGAACATCTACGAGACGTCGCAGCTGTACGCCGCGGGCGCGCTCAAGGTCGCGTGCCTCGGGTTGCAGTGTGTCGGGTTCAACAAGGCGATGTACCGCGCGATCCTCGAGCAGGCGGCGAAGTGCGCGTTGGCGGGGAAGTGGAAGGGGACCGCGACGCCGCCGAATGTGGGACTGGGCGCCGTCGGCGGGGCGTGGAACGCCGCTGCCGGTGATGTCGTCGACGGGAGCGGGATCGCGGGGATGAGTATCAGCGGGAATGAAAACGCGCCGGCGCAGAATTCGAATGGGAAGGGAAAGAGATGAGTGCCGGCGGGATCGGTTTTGTTATTGGGACTCGCAATCGGACCTCGGAGCATTTGTATTTGATACCAACACTTTTTACATCTGCATAGCGTTAGTATCCTGTATTCACAGTATTGTAGCAAGCATTATGGTGACATGCGAAATGCGGTCGAATATACAGTGTACACACTAAAAATACAGGATTCAATAATAATCTTCGAGATCGTCATCGAACGTCTCCTCGTGGTGCGGCGGCATAAACACCAGGCAACCCATCTTCTGCTCCCAGGTGATGCGGTCCACCATCGCCGTGTGCAGCAGCAGCGCGGGCGCCTTGGAAACGGGGTCGACGGAGTACGCTTGGGCGAGCTCGCTTAGGTGCAGGATCACGCGTGACACGCAGATCGACAGCAGCGCGAGCATGAAGCTGTGTGGAGGTCAGCGTGCATCGGAATGAATGCCACACAACGCACTTGGAGAACATGGCGACGACGCCGACCGAGGGAGACACGCCGACGATGGCTGCTGATATCGAGAACGACACCGAGACTGCGGCTGGTCAGTTTTTGAGCGGAGGAGGGATGGATGGACGCACAGAAGATGATCATGTACAGAAAGCCGCCGCTGGAAAGTGTGGTCAGTGAAACGCCACGCGCGAGAGGAACGACCGACTCTCTGACGCATCTCTTGAGGAACGGCATGTGCTTCAGGGTCCGCACGTTGCAAATCACCCGCAAGATCATGAATAGGGAGAGAATGCCGTGGAGCACGAAGGACGGGACAAAGACGAGCCAAAACTGCGATGGGGGAGGGTCTGCGCAGTAAGACAAGCCTCTCTTCGGCATGTTGACAAGATGCGAGTGCAGTTGGGGGAACTGCACAACCAGTGTCGCGACCGATCCAGCTGTGCACCAGAGGTAGGCCACCAGGAGGGAGTACCGGACCGTTCTGCTTGTGTTGAAGAGATACCACAGCCGCAGGACGAGAATTCCTGTAAAGGCTTGTCAGAAAGAAGTCGGAAGATAACGACTCAAGACTCACCTTGGATAATTGCCAGTGCTCCCATGTTCAGAGGGAAATTTATGCGGAGCGCAACATCACAACTGTGGTCAAGTCAGAGAGAAATTGAAACAGATTAGGGGTGTTTGCAGTACAACTGGAGTGACGTATAAGACTGGGATGTGAGGAAGAATTAGACGACATACCTCGGATGGGAAGAGGCCAGGATAGAAATCCACCAAGATACGAAACCTGGATCACATCAGCTCTGAGTAAAGCAACTCCAGCTCGACGCACGTCAGCAGTCCTGGGGTGAAGTATCGATTCTATACAGGGTTAGTTGTTAACGAGAGACTGAACGTAGAAGCTCACACATAAAAACAGAATCCGTGAAATGGACCACGGTCCTGACCAGAAGTGCTGGACCTCCTTGTCGAGTGTAATGAGGTAGTCCCACAGAATCAGAATAAAAGACGCCAGCGCAAAAGATCTTCCTTCTACAACATGTCCGACTGTGATGGCCAACGCAGTTGGCGCTATCGACGACATGGTAGTCCGACCCAAGAAAGGACGAAAGCAAACGGGTGGGCCTCTCTCAGTATCGAGTCTCGAAAGAAAGCTGTCGGCTGCTATTAATGGTCTCCGAGTTACCATCACGGATTGCGCTTCCGGAGTCCGGGTCCTTGGTCCATCATCACATATGGGTCTAGGCCTTCAAGCATACTACGCTTGCGCATCACGTCACGGTGGCCAATGTCTTTGACAGAACGAACTCTCATTTACGACGCATTGAACCCGCGATTTCTGCTCAAAACAATTTGGATATTTGGCGCTTCTTGGGTCGGGAAGATATCTCGAAACATGAATCATGCGGTATGTGGGCCCGAACGGAAGCAAGTCGGCATCTCCTTTCTTCAAATAATGAAGGAACAATGTCGGATTGCATGAGGCTCCGTAATCTTGGTGGCTCAACTTACAATGCGCATACACAAGAATAACCCTCATAGTTTCATGGTATTTGACGGAAATTTTAGCAGCCCAAGCTTCTCCCGATGATAATCAGGTGAGCAGCATTTTGTGCGGGCTCTATTGGTTGTACTAAGGTGCCAAGAATAGCATACGTACTAAAGACCATGATTCGAACTTCATTGCTGTTCTAGAAAAGTTCGAGGAGTCATTGGCGTTCCGACGATCACGGCGAAAGGTTTCCTAATCTCATAATCTTGTCCAATCGAATCAACTTGGGGAGCAGACCAAGGCAGAACGAACTGGAAATTTATACTTGTAACTGTCCGCAACCCAAATCCTAGACCAGGCAAATTCCGAATGGTATGGATAAAACGATGTCGATGGTTCTCTTGCGACAGCCAGCTTGGAAGAACCTGAGATCATCACGGAACTGTGGAGCTAGGAAACTCGTGCCTCATAGCCTCTACTTGACGTTGCTTGACCCCGTGCTTTAATTCCTACCCCAGATCATGATTGTGTTGGACCTCTTGTCTTGACTTCGGTTCAAAGAAATAAAGAATGGCGAATCTAGTATTAAATTTCGATGAATCTCCGTATACTTGGCAACTCCACTTCAATCCTAATGTCCAAAAGAATAATACATGGTGAGTCGGGAACGGTAACTCGCGACTCGTCTCGCGATCTCATTGGGGTATGTATCTCAAGATCTTTGCAGATAGACGCCGATACAGCCATGTCCTGTTCTTCGTTATTTTGAAGCGTTCTTCGATTGTGATGATCGTTTCGGCGGCTGGTATATAATTCCATGGTCTGAGCGATGCTAGATCCATGGCATCTGTACTACCACCCTCTGTCCTACCACATTTCGATACCAACAGCACACTAGGTGCCGGTTCTTTTGCTCACTTGCCTTTTCTGACTAATGTTCTCCGCAGGTGCCCTTGAAATCGGGGTTCTCGTGTCAGCTGTGCTATTCGGGGTGACGACTACCCAGGCCTACATATACTATGGTCGTTTTCCCGATGATTCTCGAGGGCTCAAATTCCTGGTGCGTATACACCGTACACATGGATAGATACTAGAAGATGACCTACCTTTACAAAGGTCGTTTTTGTTTGGTTAGACTTCTCCCACACGCTGGGGCCCTCTGAACCAATCTCCGTATTATTTTAGGTCTTGCGAAGTAGCCCATTTAGTCTGCATCGGGCAAACCCTGTACCAACAGAGTATCTCCGATTTTGAAGAACCACAGAACCTCATTTTTATGCCCACGGCGCTGGCCGTTGCTCTCTTACTTAGTGGCATCATAGGGGCCTGTGGTATGTGCTTCGCAAAAATAAACGGCATGGGCACCCACTTATGCTCAATGCAGTTCAAGGATTCTTTTCATTGCGGATTTACAGACTTTCGAAGAGTCTTTATATTCCGTCCTTCACCTGGTCAATGTCATTTCTATGGCTTGTTTTCACCATTCTTGGAAGCATTTATGCGAGCCACCCGGATTTGTTGATCACCGCCTTTGAAGTACAACGCGCTTGGATTTTCTATATCATTTGGATCACTTCCACGGTGAACGACTTGATTATTGCGGCAGCGTTGGTCTATTGGCTTTATCGACAACGGATGAACGCGCATACCAGGCGAGTAATCTCCTTGCTCGAGTCTTAATCTTTTTTACCCTAGATTGCAGAACCCTTGCACTCGTCGATACACTGATCAAATGGACCATAGGTTTGTCGAGAACATCGTCGCTGTTACCTACTAATATTTTCTTGCAGAAACTGGTGTGATTACCAGGCACGTTGGCAACCGTTGCCTGTTTCCTTTTCTAAAAAACCCTAAACTTCAGTACTGCTTCAATCCTGACCTTGATCTTGGTATGTTGACTCGAATTCCATTCGTCGATGTATTAAATTTCTCCAGTATGTGACCATGAAGGATAATTGTGTGCAGATTTCGCTTTTCAAAAAATCTATTGCTGATCTCACTTAGTCATCTGGGTCGCTTTTTACACTGTAATATCGCGACGTGAGTTTTTTAGATCGTCTCTCCTGCATTTGGTTTACAATTCTTATTCTGGCCCTAGTATACGCAAATTCTTTATTGGCAAGGTGAGTGAATTATCAACATAATAATCGACAGTGAATCAAGACTTTGTTAGCCTCAATTCTCGTGTTGCTCTCCGCACCATGAATGAAATCAGTCTTCCGTTTTCTGCACCGGCCATGGTCAGTGTCGAACATTTCAAAGATTTTTCAAGCACTGATGGAGAGCAGGTCAACACACCAGGGAACATTCATTTCGAGGTGTCCAGAAGTACATGTGCTCCGGATGCTCCTACCACGGTCAGTGTTGTTTATTCATGTATTGTTCGATCAACTGAGGGAGAGCAGGTCAGCACACCAGCAGCCAATTTTGAGATGTCCAAAATGTCCTATGCTGTGGATTGATACATCACATCGTCCAGGGTTCGAAGAAAGATGATCCGGATTATTTCATGGATGGCTTTAGGTCGCTTTTAAATTATTTGAAGGAAGACTCGGTACCCAGGGGCTCAAATAGCATGTTGAAAACAGATGATATTTTACGCGACTTTGAATCTCACTCTCCATTAGTTTGTTTCATTGTGAATCCCCACAGGCTTGAGCGACTTTCTGTACCCCATTGACCTTGTTCCAGAACTCCGAGTCTGCAATACTTGGGGTGCTGATTTCAGGGGATGGTCGGTATTTTTCTGGTCCAATTGTAGACCAGGCTTGCGGGACTTTTTTATTTCTCTTCGCGCGGACTGGGCATGAACCTGGTGCTAAAGATTACGCAGACTAAGAATATCTTGTTACTTTCTCTGAAAGCGCGGAACGAGTCGGAACAACTGATCACGGGGTCGTGTTTCGGTGTCGTTCGGATCAAACCTTCATGGCCTCAGCGCAGCTCAGCGCTTGTTGAAGCTGTCTCTTGCCCTCTCCCTCGACGTCGTCTCTTTCCCACTTACAGGCCCTTCCTCAGTCCAAAGAACTGTACAGATCTACCACTCCCTCACACCAGGTCCCTCTATTGCGATGAAGGAATTCCATGTTGTATCCCCAGAAAATGCACCATTTGCCCGGGCCCCTACCCTAGGCCTCGGCTGGATGATCCTCCTCGAAATGAAAGCAGGCATCGCAGTATTTTGCTTCTTCCTCACCATCTTCATCGCCGCCGCATTGGTGTATCACAACTTGATGTCCCACGAAAGAGTCCACGCCATTTTCGTCACTTCGTTACTTCACGTAGCGTTGTGAATCTTCGTAACTTTGATGGGAATGTGTGAAAGTTCGTGAGTTTGATGCTATTCTGTGAAAGCTCGTGAGTTTATATTCTGGGCTTGTCCAGCGGCAACTGTCCGGCACAGCACAGAGTGATGGGAATCAACAGGTTGCCGAAATTGCCGGTTAGGTTTGGGTTAGCAGGTTAGTGGTTAGAGGTCTGGGTTAGTTGGTTAGGGGTTAGTGGTTAGTGGTTAGAGTTAGAGTTAGTATTAGGATGAGGGATCTATATATAAAAAACACGCCTGGCTTGTGTGAAGGAACAGTGATGGCCGATCTTAGTCGAGGTGACGAGCTTTCTCAGCTATTTGCGGAAGTGACGAGCTTTCACGCTTTTCCATCAAAGTCACGAACTTTCTTGTTCCTAAGCGAAATAAGCGAAATAAGCGAAGTAATGAAGTGACGAAGGTGGCTACTACTCCCCACGAAAGCGCGGTCGCACTCACGGACTCCGAGGTCCCTACTCCACCAGCAACAACCCCCATACCTTTGGGCCAATCCGTGCTGCTTCTTGCCCAGATGTCCTGTGCAGGCATTATTTCCTTCACACAGTTCAGCTCCGGGGTGGCATGGCCCCAAACCGGCCTCTTCCTGGACAGTGCTGCCGCGTTTGCCCTGTACTTCCTGCGCGGGCTCATCACTAGTGCTGTCGTCGTTCTTATGTTTTGCGCTGTATATTGCGGTGCGAAATATATACTGGCGACAGTGCGCAGTCGTCCGCGTGCGGAGAATTCGGAGATGGAGGGGTTGAATGTTTGAATTCGCTGCGGTAAGTCATGTCCCTTGCATTTGAGATATTGTACTTACCTCTCAAGGTGGATACGATACTGTTCATTGTTTAGCATTTGTACCAACGTTTTACCAGCGTCTAAAGCTGTCTAAAGCGTCCGATAAAGATTATCTTCATACATGTATTTCTCCACGCGACCCGACACTTCTTTTCCGCGGGCACCATCGTACGAAATATCTTTGTTAGATTGTCGATGCCCACACAACGCACAAAGACGACTTTCAGACAACTTTCAGATCGAATCCAACCAAACTGATGTTTAACTATTACTTTGAAGTGAGTCCCTCTTACAGTCACGGTAGCCTTTCAATCTCACCCTTAGGTTTTTCAAGTCCTGGCCTTACCCTGGGGCCTGGTCCGTTTTCATTCTATTCCCACCAGTGTTTTTGGTCTTCCTTCGGCGACGTTCATCCAAATTCGGCCATTTTCTGATCGGGAATTCGGCTCTCATACCTTCGCTTGGCATGGTTTTGTTTATAGTTGGATGATAAACGGAACTGGAATATAATGGTAATTCCATTGCGCAGGCCCCGAAAAGAAGCGAAATTCAACTAGTTATAGAAAATGATGTCTATCTTGAAGGAGATTTCTCAACACCTGGCTTCGTGAAGCCAGCAAGCCCATCCTATGCTTCCGCGGCTGCGCCGAATCATGTTATGATGAACCTCTACATTTCGTTCTGATTTAAGTACCCCAGCCGTGGGTCGGAGAGTGTTAAATCGTGGCGCATCAACAAGCAGGAATAACTTCATGGCCGTGGAACAGTTACTATAGCAGCCAAGGTTCTCCCGCACTTTATGATAATCAGGTAAGTGGCATTCTGTGCAGGCGTTGGATGTACTAAAATGTCAAGAATATTATCTATCAAGGTTAATTCATATACTCATCTCGCGGTTTCATTGGGTATGTACCAACCTTGTGGAAATGTCTCAAGATGCCGACCGCCAATACATCTGTTCTTTTTTTGCACTTGTTACTGCAATCATACACCGTTATTTTAATCCGATCTTCGATGATGATAATCATTTCGCCACAGACTTGATCATCAACTGGGATGGTATATATTCCGTGTTCTTAGCAATGCTAGATGCATGGCATCCATCTCACTTGATTTCCCTATCAACACCACGCTGGGTATACCCGTTCTTCGGCTCGTCACGGTCCCGAGCTCAGTACTATTCTCCAGGTGCCCTTGAAATCGGTGCCCTCGTATCATATGTGCTCTTCGGGGTGACAACTACCCAGACCTACATATACTACAGTCGTTTTCCAGATGATTCTCGCGGGCTCAAATTTTTGGTGCGCACATCCCAAGAGGTACTAGTAGATGCTGACTTACTTTCACCAAGGTGGCTTTCGTCTGGTTTGAACTTTCACTCCCCGGAGTCTTCTGAACTTGCGAACTTTTATAGGGTTTTCGAAGTGGCCCATGTTATCTGCATCGGGAAAACGCTCTACCAAGTTACTATCTCTGATTTTGAGAATCCGCAACGCCTCCTTCTTGTTCCTACGGCGCTGGCTATTTCCCTTGTATTTAGTAGTGTCATAGGAGCGTGTGGTATGTGCCTTCCACTAAATGAATGGCACGGACTTATACCCAAGGCAGTTCAAGGATTCTTTTCTTTCAGGATTTACAGACTTTCGAAGAATCTTTATATTCCTACCTTCATCTGGACAATGGCCTTTTTGCGGGTTATTTTTTCCTTCCTTGCAGGCATTTATGGAAGCCACCGGAATTTATTGATCACTGCATTTGACGAACAACGCGCTTGGATTTTATATATCATTTGGGTCGCCTCGACGATAAACGATTTGACTATTGCGGCAACATTGGTTTATTGGCTTTACCGACAACGGATCAACGCGCAAATGAAGTCGGTAATATCTTGCTCGATTTCTCCTTTTTTGGTTGACCCTGCTGCAGAACCCTTGCACTAATGGATAAGCTCATCAAATGGACCATAGGTTTGTGTTGAGCATCTCTGTTGTTCCACCTGTTTGATATTTTCTTGCAGAAACTGGTGTGATTACGAGGCAAGTTCTCTATCAGGCTTGCCGGTCTCCATTTTTTAAAGCATCCAATCTCAGTACTGCTTCAACCCTTATCTTGATCTTTGTATGTCGACTTGAACTTGAACTCTTCGAGGTATTAATTTCCATCAGTTTGTCATAAAGAAGGATAATGGTCTGCAGATCTCGTTTTTTTCAAAGCATTTGCTAATCCCTCTTAGATATCTGGGTAGCCGTTTATACGATAATGTCGAGACGTGAGCTTTTCAGATCTCCTTTGTGGGTGTGGTTTCTCATCGTGGCAATAGTATACTCGAATTCGTTGTTAGCAAGGTGAGTGCATTGATAAAATAATCGTCGGTGAACCAAGCCTTTTCCAGCCTCAACTCTCGTGCTACTCTCCGCGTCATGAATGAAATCACGCTTCCGCATTCTGCACCTGCCACAGTCAGTGTGGACTATCCAATATTCTTCCAGTAGCACTGACGAAGAGCAGGTCAACATGGCACCAGCGGACAATATCGAGATGTCCAAAATTTCATATGCTGTAGATTGATATATCGTCCGTGGTTAGAAAAAACTCGGCGTGGATTTCATGAAGCGCGATTCTTTCATGATGGACGGCTTGTTTTTTCATGGGCGGCTGCTCCAATAGCATGTTGAAAACGGAGGATGCTATACCTACTGCTTTTGTTCCACCAGAAACGAACCTGAGCTTGTTTATTTGCAAACGAAGTGAAAATTTGGCTGTTCTTCTGGCAAAGTGCGACCTTTATACGACTTGGAATAACCTATAAAATTTAGTTAGAAGTAACTTTTTTAGAAGTAGTGCAGAACGATCTTCCTGGTCGGTCACGTGCGTGTGGTTGAATTTTTGACGCATCATCGGCCCGTCATAGGGTACGATATTCCCGCGCGGCCCCGGTGGAATCCTTTCCACTCTCGGAGTCAGAGATGACTGTTGCTTCTATAAGAACACCAAGTGGTGTACCAATTTAGTGGAAAGGTGTAAACTTGGGGAGAAGTTGAAGAGGTCTGCACGCGATGTGACGAGGACATTTAACTAAAGTTATAAATAATTGTCTGTTTCATGTCGCCACCGGAGTCCGGATGTAGGCTTGAATCCAGCCTGTATATGAGAGCAAGCTCGTCGATATACACGCTTGCTCTCATATACAGACCAGTGACTGGTCTAGCCCGGATGTGGGACAGCGCCCGTTGTCATTTTTTTAACTCGCTGATTTGCTAGAGCAATTTCCGCCAAGGCGCCGGGTACTATTCCGGCAACTTGCAAACGGCGCGGGGACTCGCGGGGATGGTGTTCAATTTTGATTGCTACAACTATAAGCGGCCGGTAAGTTGAATGTAGCCAAGCTGAGAAAGAGTAAGAGAATATAGAATCGCACAGAGGAAACGGCGCCCGGGAGGTTACGCTATATGGATGCGACGAAGGAGGACCTATAACGGAATATAAGCATTATAGAAAGGGAAACAAAGAGGAGAAAGGACATGGAAATAATTTCGGACAACCTTGGTCCAGTTTCCTCCATAATCCGACGAGGCATAGCAAAGGCATCTTGAGAACGCCAAAGCGCCTGCTCAAACGCCTTGCGATCTAGCCTCGGCCGTGACTCCATGCTCGCATTCTGCAAATAAACCCGGCCGACCCCGCACTCGAGAACTACGGCGGGTAGTGAGCACACGGACAACAGGGAAAGGGATTACCCACCGAATTTTCTTCCCGGCGCGACGCGACTTCGGAACGACTGGCGAGTAGCGCTCCCGGGCAGTGCTGTGGGTCGCAGTGACAACGTCTCGATGTTCGGTTTCTGGATTAGTCCCGAGTGTCCCCATTTCCAGGAGCTGGTTTTGAAGCTGGTTTTGAAGCTGCTGCTTCAGACGGAATTGTCGCTGGTGTTCGGCCGCGAGACTGACGCGCAGCGTGCCATTGGCAGCGGCGAGAAGCCACGGGGTAAGCAATGCGTCGAGCCATTGGAGGAGGACGTCCCAATCTAGGAAAATGTCAGCGGGAGAGCAGGTACGCAAGGAAACTCACTCACCAACATGGAGATAGATAACGGCCACCAGACTGCAGAAGGCTTCATTGCATTGCGAGCGATCTACCCATGGCGCGTCCTCATCTACGCGGCGCAGGACACGTAGATGCCGGTGAAGGTTGAGCACGAGCGCGAGGCGGGACATGAGCTCTTCGCTGGTGCATTCTAATCGGACGTCCTGTGCCGTACGTTCATTGGCAATCCCTGATGGTTTGAAACGGACTCACATTCAATTCAGCGGGCGTCGCGGTTGGTAAGCGATCCAGCGCCAGCTTGGTGACAGCGAGCCAGTAGAGACGCTGCCCGACTACGGAGTAGTTATCGTTGCAGCCAACGTCCGCACCGAAGTAGATGCGACAAAGGATATCGGTCATTGCGTCCGTGAGCGGTTGAAGGTATGCTGCGTTCACCGCTGGGGGCGGCGGCGGGTAACTAACGGGCAAGGGGATGGCGGACAGATCGACGTCATCTGTCCAGCGAGGGAGCGCAGTTGCGAGCAGAGTGCGGACGTCCTGGTTGGAAGCAACTGGTAATGCCACTTGATTGGTTGCACCAGTCGGGAATTCGACAACCAAGGGGTCGAGCTGCATAGCCGAAGCTCCAGGGACCTTGTGCTTCCAAGCGTCGTATCTGGCCCGGGCGGACTTCCTGGGCTTCGCAGATCTTATGTCGCCAGTGCCGCAAAGTTTGGCAACCCAAGGGGAAAACAGACGTTCGACCCATTCGATGGTTTTAACGAAGCCTAGAAATAAATAGGACCGAGGTAAACCCCTGCCAGAGGAGACGCTTACCAAAATGAACTGCAGCGGCTCCCACGTAGGACTCGAAAATGTCGCTCGTTCGTTCCATCGAGGGCATCCGATGCCCAGCCGCCTCAGGCGTGAGGTAGTCGTACAGTTGCAGGCCATACAGCAGGGCAAGATGGGCTAGGAAGCCCTTGCTGATGAGAATGTCCACAATTGCCTGCGGGCGGGTTAGCACACAGGCAGCGAGTCTCCGAGAGGACATACGCAGTCCCGCAACGCCTGGGAGTGGTAAGCGGAGGTCGATCGATGGATGCAGAGGGCCTGCGCTGCGCCGATGACTGCGTCGCCGAGCCACTCGAGAGCCGCGTTCTCGCCGGTTGTGAAGACGGTACGAAGGAGCTCGTCGTCGAGCCACTCGACCGCGGCGTTCTCGCCGATTGTGAACACGGGACGGGGGTCGGTACCCGGGTCGTCGTCGATCCGAGGTAGGTTGGGTGGGTAGTTCAAAAACACTGGATATTCAACTTTGAGGGCCTCCCAATTGGGAAGACTGTCGAGCTGCTGCAGCAGATCTTTGGGTTCTGAGTCCGGCGGGACTCTGATGCGACCGGGGATGGGGTGTCGCAAGAAGTGATTTTTGGGTAGTGGATGTGCTTTCTTTTCCACGGGCCTGCGGCGCGCTCGCCGGCGAGACACGGTACAGATCGCAGTAACCGCCATGGACATGGGTTCAAAGAGGATTTCGTGCGAGCTTAGATCTGTGAGCTGAGTGGAAGGCAAGGCTGAGCCCAGACGCGCCTGTTTTGGCAGATTAGATTACATGGATCTAATCTGCACTGCCGCGGCCCGCCTGTCACAGGCTCTGCATTACACGTCGATGCTCGAGTCCTCGAAGCTCTCCATAGTCCTTCCTCATCCTCACACATGTTTCTTTTACCCCACCTGTTTTTTCTCGCTACGCTCGGGTTCACAGACCCTCGGTGGCCTTTGCGTCCGGGTTCGGCCGTGCCCTCGTCCCGTCTCCATCCGACCCGGACTTCCCGCAGCCTTTCGTCCGGCCGATCGCCCCGCAAACACACCAAACATTCTCTGCTCCTCCTCCTCACACATCACGGTTGCCATGCGAAGCACGGCTCGGTGCGTAGGACCGTTTTCCCATTCTCTCTCCCCTCGCGCGTCGAACGCGAAGATCTCACTGCCTTGCTCATGTGCCGTGTAAACAGCCGCTCGTGAGAACTTTCCTTTGAAGACCCTTGCTCTTCACCCTCACTCAGTATTCTCGTCCTCGCCTCTCATCCCCAATGTCCAACCCAATCGCCTTCTTCGGCCGTGTTCAGGCTGTGCCCGCGGGCTACCGGTCCTTGCTTGCTATCTACCAACGCCCCCGCGGTCCTGAAACGCGCGCCGAGGTTTGTTCTGTATAGCCGATTAATTATAACTTTCTTGCAGCGCGAGGAACGCTTGACGATGGTTATCCCCGACTCGTGCCCCCCATCTCCCGACAAAGCTGCTGCACTAGAGCAGTCTCAGTCGGCCGGTAAGTTGAATGGAGTCAAGCAGAGCCAAGCTGAGAAAGAGTAAGAGAATATAGAATCGTACAGAGCCTGAAACGGCGCCCGCGAGGTTACGCTATAGGGATGCGACGAAGGAGGGCTTATAGCGGAATATAAGCATTATAGAAAGGGAACAAAGAGGAGAAAGCACATGGAAATAATTTTCGGACACAGTTTCTTCCATAATTCGACGACACATAGTAAAGGCATCTTGAGAACGCCAAAGCGCCTGCTCAAACGTCTTGCGATCTGGCCTCGGCCCTGACTCCATGCTCGTGAGACAAACAAATATTAATAGCGCGACCAAGAGGCTTCGAAACGGGACAACGCATCAACACACGTGACAGCCCCCCAGGATGCCGGTGCTGCCGAAGGCTCTTCATGCCACAGTTCATCCCCACCTCCTCTTGAAAAAAATGGGGCCATTGTGTCCTAGATGTTCATTGTGTGTTCTAATGGTCAGATACCCTCCGAAATAGATTTATTTTGCCCTGCTCGTACTTCCAGGTCGACCATCCCATGAATCACGTGCAGCCATCAGTCCGAGATCTTGAGCGCAGCGCAAAAGCTTCATGCGAGCCATCGCGTGTCGGCTCCGTACGATGGTTCCCGAATATTCGATATGATCCTAAGTGGGTCGATTTGAATAGAATCAAAATCCTTGTCATGTACTTACTCATGTCTTCATCATCCTGAACCGGCCTTTCCGTCATATCCATCGTCACTCCAACCTCTGCCCAAGGATATAAAAACCGAGCTGCGGAAAGTCTGTTATTATCCATAACCGCCATGTTCTGGAAGATTTCAACTCTGCTGCTTGTCCTCGCTGTTGCCCGAGCTGTACCGAATGTGCCGCTTACCGTTTCCCCAGCTGCGCCGACTCCAGCGCCGTTTACTCCCGCTGGAGGGCTGGGCACGAATTCAACCCCGCCGGTGTACAAACCTATGAGCGACTTTGACTTTCAGTCTATGGTATGTCGGATTTAGAGAATGCATTTACCATCACTCAACTAATATTTACCCCAGAATCTTGCGTTGAACCAAGAATGGATCGAGCTCGATCTGTTCCACCACGGCCTTGCCCAATTCTCCGTAGAAGAGTTTGAGGCCGCCGGTATCGACGCAGCTGACCGATTCCTCATCGAGTTCATGGCGGACCAGGAGGTCGGGCATGCGACAATGCTCACGAATATCCTCGGCCGTGAGTGATATGTGGTTCAATTTTTTTTTTCAGAAATTCTAATATACGCACCGTCAGCCACTGCCGCAAAACCCTGCAATTACACCTACCCTTTCACCACAGTCCGCGAGTTCGTGGACTTTTGCCAAAAGGTTAGACCACAATTCCTTTCGCGTGCAGTGTTTGCTCACTAGTTGACTTTCAGCTGACCCGATTCGGCGAATCCGGAGTTTACGGATTCCTAGAGCACCTCGACTCCCGGCCGTCTGCTGAGCTCCTCTTGCAAGCTATCACGACCGAGGCCCGCCAGCAGATGATATTCCGCCAGTTCGAAGGTTCGTTCCCGACTATCACCACCGAGGCCCGCCAGCAGATGATATTCCGTCAATCCTAGGCCTTTTCCCGATGCCAATCTGGTTTACCCCAGGGATCACCCAATCCATGGCCTGGACGCTTCTCTCGCCGTACATCAAGACTTGTCCCGCAGAGAACCCGCACATCGTTTTCCAGAACTTCCCAGGATTGACCATTGTCGTACGTCTTTCCTCGATTCCGAATTTAGCTTCAAATTAAATGACCCACACAGAACAACCCTTCCGCGATCCCGCTGATAAATTCGACGTCGCCAGACAACTCGACTCTTCCCGCGATAACGCACAACAGGACCGTCCCCCTGTCGACACCAGGGCTCCAGGTTGATCTGAAGTGGGAGTTGCCTGGCAAGGTGACGGGGTACAACGACTCCTACATGACTAACAGCTCGGCCGGGGCCCCGAAGGCGAGTCTCCGTATGCAGTCCGTATGCAGCAGAATACTCACGCGTCAATCGACAGTTCGTAGCCTGGATTTCGCAATTGAACACAACCTATACGCCGCTGTTCAACATCAACGGAACCTGCGGCTCCACGCTGCAGCCGAACGGGACAATCTTCGGGCCCGGAAGCTCACCGGTCATCAACGGGACTGTGTACGTCGACTTGCTTGTACTGCGCTCTTTGCTGATTCCAGGGGCAGATTCATCGCAGTGACAGATAACAACACCTTTGTGACCCCGTTCAACCTCACCATGCTGAACCCGCACATTGTTGCCGGCCCGGCGATGTACCAGTCCGGATGAGCTGGCGTGTTGAAAGTTAAAAATATAATTCGTGTGTATAATGAACAACGGTCCACCAAATATAAACTACTTGTGGAGTTTCATGTTTACAGTTTGGCTGCTTTGAACAATCTAGCGCCCCCGTCGGTGATAATGTGTTGCCCGGTAATGTGCGCGGATGCGGGCGATGCGAGGAACAGTGCGAGGCCCGCCATGTCTCCAGGAGATCCCACGCGGCCTAGTAGTGATCGTCAGTCGCAGCATCACAGAAGGAGATGGGACACACCCATCGGTTGGCCAGCGACCATCTCGTCTCCCGCGGTTCTGAAGCCGTAGGCCGTCATTTTGCTGGGGTAGACTCTGTTGAAATTATCAGTTAAAGTTTCCGGTATAGATGATTCTTCACGGACCCGGGAAGGATGGCGTTGACGCTGGTTCAACTGGTGAGCACCTGCCACGGCATCAGAATATACGACCACCTACGTGACGAAGCTCGGGGCAAGCTTGACAGCCAGCTGTGATGTGAGGTGGTTGACTAAGGTAGCAGTATAAGAATGTGCAGTGGGAGATGATGAGAAACGTACCAGCAGCCTTACTGGGCTGATCTGAGATATCGAATTAATTAATTCAGAAGAGACGCGAAAATAATCGAACGGACAGCTCCAGGTTCCATTTCCTGCATCGCTCAATGGTCCCTCACTGCGCGGGTCGACGGAGGCAGTGGACGAGATGTTGATAACGCGTCCCGGGTCTGTCGAGGTCGCCTCTTTTGTGAGGTAGTCCGAGAGGCTATTCCGCGATAAGTTTTCGTCTCGCAATGAAGGTCGGATCTTACCCGGAGGTCACTAAAATCGAGATAAGTATGAATTTACGATATGGGCAGACTGCTTACTGTAAAATACGCTCTTCACGTTCACGTTGAAAACGTTGTCCCAGCCCTTCTCCTCGGGAAAATCATTGAAAGGACCGCCCCATGTTATGCCCGAGTTGTTGACAAGGATGTGCAGTTTCGTCTCGCGCTTCTTGAATTCAGATATGAGAGCCTCGCAGCCCGCTTTTGACTATTGGATATGAGATACACCGCTGTCCCAGGGAAAGAAAAAAACGCACTCCAACGTTCGCAACGATATAGTGCACGCCTGCGGTTGCTACCTTCTTCATGTCCTCTACAGCCTGTTGTCGCGCTATTCGGCTGCGGTATGGAATGCAGAAGAACCACGCACCTCCTTCAGCTGCGACTCTTTCCGCGCAGCGATATACACAGTAGCGCCGTTCCTGGCAAACCCCGTGGCTATCATTTTTCCGATACCGACGCCCCCGCCGGTTACCAGGGCTTTGGAAAGGTCTTTAAAAAACGCCCCGTAACCCAGGTGAATTCTGGAGGTACGTACCAACCTTCCCTTTCACATTGAATAACGATGGGATCGCGAGGTCTGTGAGCTGGGTGAGGCATTTCCATGGATCCTAGCAGCTGTCCGTACCTTGGGCCGACATGGTTAACGGAGAAGGAGAGTCGGAGTCCGCATGGTTTACGGTATCCTCCTCCGGTAAGCCTAAATCCCGGTTCCGGTAAATGATTTCCGCGACCGACGGCATCAATCTCGGCACATGTCGGAGTTTAAATGTGAACCTCCTTCGCCTTTTAGTGCCCTTTCCTCAGTTTATTCTCTCCTGTTGTATTATTGTAAGGATATTTCCTTCCCCTAATCATAGCTTGTTCTGCGTATTTTGAAATAAAAGTCCACAGTTCGCCAACGACTCCTGTTCGGCGGGAGCGTTCTCAGGCTTGGAGCTGCAGGTATCCTATTTATCTCAGCGAGAAGCAGCAATCATACAGGTTAAATGCGCGTTATTTTATATCCTGAATATGCGCAGATGATAGCAGACGAAACACCAAGTTAGACGCATTAAACCTAACTCCGAGTCTCGGACTCAACTACAGGCATCAAGCCTCCGGTGTAATTATAACGAGTCTGTAGACTGCTGAAATGGTTGAGAGTCAACCACTGAAGATTTCTCTCTTGGAAACCCGCTTCCTCGAATTAATCCCATCCGGGCCATTCCGATACCAAGCTACGGTGTGCATGTCTAAGCTTTTAATTGATCAAGTCAGCGGTTGTTGACGACAAACACAGGTCTCCGGGGCGGTGATTGTGACTGTCCGAGGCCGAGCCCATGCGCCGGCCGAAGTCGTCGTTCTGGGAGATCTGTAAGGGGTGGTTCGTACGGTTTTGCTCTCCTCGCCGCGGGCTTAGGCGCAGACAATTTAACGACGGGATATTCGTAGCGGTTCGTCGACACCGGAGGTGGATCCTTGGAAGGGGGAATAACAAGGATCTTCTTCGACGACTGCGACATAAACGCGGTGACTCTGGTCTCTTTGCGTTTCGGTGTCACTGTCAATCCCGATAATTAGGTGTTGTGGAGCGTCTGTGGAAGGCACGGGACTCACAGACAGACTTTACTCGGGATTCTCCGTCGCGGGTAGGATGCCGCCGCCGCCTTCTCACCAAATATATGAGAACCGCTATGACGCCTCCCAATACTAACGAGCTCCCTATCGCTATTCCAAAGACAACACCGGGTGCTATCGTGCGGGAGGACGTCGCAGAGGTGTCGGTGTTGTTGGATAAGAAAGACTGGGATCCCACTGCGTCTGATGTATTCGAGGATGACGCAGTGGTGACCACGATAGAGTCGAGCCAAAAGAGACTCTGGTCTACTGCCGACGTTATGGAGAGCGAGTGGGTTCCGTTAGGAACTTGTGATTGAAAGAATATTTGGTTAAACTGGGCCGCGGCAGTTTGAGTCGGGGAAAAGGTGACTGGGAGCCCGCCGTCTAGGACGTACGTCGATATCGGTGTGGGGGCTCCCAATCCCGCCTGGGAGACCGATCCCCGGACTTCTACGCTCGTTCCTGGAAGGAATATCGATGAGTGCCCTCCTATAGTGTAGTGTATGAGTCCTGCGTACCCGTAAACAAGAACTCGACGCTCGCTCCTGGCTCGCGCGTGCCGTGGGCAGTCGAATTAAACTCGTTCGGGGACCCGCCCAAGAACCAGGTGCCGAAATATCGCAACTGCGGTTCAGTGTCATCGAACACCAGCCTGGTCATGTTAACGTTCTAGCGCTGAAAGGGCACCCGCGGGGTGTACCTGATGCCTGCGCATTCGAATATAATTTATACGTGGCTTGGCCTGAGCAATATTTAGAAATGGTATTGGGAGCCCGAATGATCATCAGGCGGGCTGTTCTTCAGGTTGTCCAGTATCTGCGCACTTGAGATTCGGGCATTCCATTGTTAAGGGGTAAAGGATCAGAGGCCAGGCTTAGTCAGCACGGTTCCGCAGATACATACTTAGAATTCACCGGGCATTCCAGGTCTAGACTTGCCGTGAGTATCCGCTGGCAAAATGCGCGGGAGAGACGTAGGTAGAGCTGATGGGTACGGTTGTCAAGCCAAAACTGACGGAGCGCGTAAACAACGCGTAAACAAAGATCTATTGTAGAATTGAAAAATGACGTAGACGCCTGACGCCTCGTTCCCGCCATCACGGAGAGGTGATGCGTACTATGAATAAATGAACGCGACTGTAAGACGTGATCCCGACGAAAAGCAATACCCTGACGATGGATACAGGGCACTCAGCAGGAATTCAAGTACCCTTCTTCGGATGTTCAGGGGGAGCAACACATCTATGTTTATCATGTCAGCTCATCTAAGAGATCTACGCTTTCTTCTCGTCGTAACCACCCGCAGCCTCCGCCGGCTGTGGATCAGGAACCTTCTCCGCCGGAAGCGTACTAGTCTTGCCGTCGATTTTGTCGCGCCACGACTTGCCCCAGAGTGCGGTGCAGTAGACACCGACCGTGACGATAACCAAGAAAATCGAGCTTATGGTTGAGAACCAGCCGACCCCGATCTTCTCGACAGCGGGCAGCACGACTGCAGAACCAGCCGCGGCAAAGAAGTACCGAACCTGAAAAGCGTTAGTCAAAGCTTGACCATTAACCCCATTCCACTGGCGAACCATGTAGTTCCCCGCTGGTTACTTCAATCAGAGATATTAATATGACCGGACCGAGATACGCACCCACGACTTCTGCCGACCGGCTTTGCATGACATCTGCAGGGCTATATGAACGAAATGTGTGAAAGAAGCTGTAGCACCAACCAAGGCAATACGTGTTCAAACTGATTCACTTAAGACGACGGTCACTTTCATAAAAAAAGGCGCCTCTCACCTGGGAAAGCAGAAGAGCTGGGCCATCCCTTGTAAAAACCTTAAAGGAGATATTAATGATGTTGAACCACTGGAGGAACTCAAGAAAATTACATCACAATAACGGGCAACGCGATGCCGCCAGCCTTCTTTTCTATGCTCCAACCGTATATGATCATGCACCCGGGTATGATCACGCCCATGAACGGGACACAGCTGCGCAGTCGATCTTCCGGGACACGCACCCCTCGGATTTCTAACCATTTCTTGACGGTGTGGTCCGCCCATCGTCCGCCAAAGAAGGTGCCTGTCCAGAATCAATTTGCCGTCGTGTACGTACGCAACAAAGGTTTTGCGCACCTGCGATGTACCCGCATCCGGGCGCAAGGTAGAAGAGCCCTGATTGGATAGGTGTCGTGAGTGCGAAGCGGGGATTGATGATGTAACGAATTGGCGTGAGTAGCGAGTACATATTCCACACAAGCGCGGACGATCCAAGTGCCTTTCATACTTGTCAAGGCATAGCAGGTCTACTTTGGGACATTACACTCACGGCGATAATCTAAGGGGTCTTCAGGAAAGAGGAAATAAAATAGCAAAGCACGCACAAGGTTGGGATACTTGTACAGCTTGATTACACGTAAGGGGTTCGTCCATTGCCAGAGCTGGTGCGCTGTCTGCAATCGAGTCAGCCCAAGTAGCTCCTCGGAGCGCTTGTAGTGGATGGTCTCGGGCAGGAAAAAGAAAACCAGGATGACGGAGAATCCACCCAATGCTGCTTGCAGGTAAAAAATAACCCGCCAGCTCCGGAACGTCACGATAACGCCGGCGACGAACGGACTGCATCAAAGGTCAGCGAATTACCAAACAATTCATAGAGTGGGTACCCTATGGCCGGCCCGATTAGAGTGCCAGAAAGAAACCAGCCCATTGCGGTGGCTCGTTCCGTCTGAAAAATATGTTTGTGAGAAGAGCAATGGCAAAGCAAGGAATTTATTACCGGTCTGTATATATCTCCCAGGCAGCTAGCACCGACGATCAAGAACGAAGTGCCTTGGAACGCAGTCAAGGCCCTGAAAACGAAGAACGCCGCGAGATTTGGGCTGAGAGCCGTGCCTAACGAGCAGACGAAAAACAAAAAAGCACTGGAAAGACATATCTAAGATTTCAATGAGCAGTTCAGCGTCGATCCTTGACGTCGGGGAAAGAATTGAGGTAGTACCAATCGTCTGCCATAAACCTTGATGGGGTCAGCTAATCGGATAATCTTTCAAGTAGAAAAAGATAGCGTGCCTGACTCATCGGTGCCCAGAAACACGGGGAAAGTCCCATGAAGACAAGATAAATCGCGTTGCTCAAATTAATTATTGTCCCCGTTGTGTTGAACGTGCTGGCCACTTCTGGGATTGCTGAGAGGACCGTGGTGGACGATACGGGGGCGAGAAAGCCACAGACGGCAAGAACACATGTTATTATGGTTTTGCGATGGGGAGGTATGCGGTCGTATATCGAGTCGTCGGATTTGGGCGCCGGGGGCGTGAACATCGTGATGTCATGCGAAACATGGGAGGGGATGTGGTGTAGTGCACCACCATCGACAACCTGCGTGAGGGGGAGGGACATGGCCGTTGCAGATAAGTTGCACGCTGACTCGAGGCCGGAAGATGCATGACCCACCACCCCACCGACGACGGCCTTCCTGCAGGGACGGGTTAGAAGGTCCGATTCCCGATCAGAAAGTGGCCGAATTTGGATGATCATTTGCCACGGCCGCGCGATTTAAACAAACGCGGCCGAAGGAAGACCGATTACGGTGAATATAATAACACCGGCCAGGGCTCTGAAAAACATATGATTCAAAGCAGCAGGAGGCACTCACTCCAAGGTAGTAAGATATCCGTTGGGTTGAATTTGCTCGGAAAGCCGCTTTTGTGTCTGCGTTGACAATCCACGACAAAGATCTTTCAGACAGGTGCACGCGGGAAAGAAGTACCGCGGGTCGTGTGGAAAAATACATGTACGGAGATAATCTTTATCGATTTGGATGCCGCCAGTAAAACGTTGGTACAAAAGCTAAGCAATAAACGGTATCGTATCCACCTTGAAATGTAAGTACAATATTCCAAATGCGCGTGAAACGACTTACATGTTCCCAGCGAATTCAAATCTCCAACCCCTCCTTCTCCGAATTCTCCGAATTTTCCGCATCCGAGATTTCCCGACGACCGCACACTGCCGCCAGTGCATATTTCGCACCGCGATATACAGCGCTAAACAGAACAAAGACGACAGCGCTAGTGAAGAGCCCGCGCAGGAAGTACAACGCAAACGCAGCAGCATTGTCCAGGAAGAGGCCGGGTTGGGGCCATGCGACTCCGGATCTAAAGAGCGCGAAGGAAACCATGCCCGCATTGAACACCTGGGCAAAAAGCAGCACGGATGGGCCAAAAGGCAGTGGTCTCGTTGCTGGTGGAGTAGGGACCTCAGATTCCGTGAGCGCGACCGCGCCTTTGTGGGACATCAGGTTATGATACACGAATGCGATGGCGAAGAAGATGGCGAGGAAGAAGCAAAATACTGCGAGGGCTGCTTTCAATTCGAAGAGGATCCAGCCGATGGCAGGGGCGAATGGGGCATTTTCGGGATATACAAGGCGCCTGGTGGCAAGACAGCCGAACAGAAACGCCGTGAAAGCCACGAGGCATAGGATGGCATGGAATGGCTTCATCGCAATGGAGGGACCTGGTGTGAGGGAGTGATGAGCCGTACAGTTCTTTGAGTGAGGAAGGAGAGTTAGAGCCTGTCAGTGGGAAAGAGACGACGTCGAGGAAAGGGCAAGAGACGATAACTTCAACAAGCGCCGAACGTGGAGGTTTGATCCGCAGAAGCACAGCCTCTCCCAAAACACGACCCCGTGATTGGCTGTTCCGACTAGTTTCTCTTGACAGACGCTTTACCGATACCAGCTCGTTCCTCGCTCGGTAAAGTCTGTTAGTTACCGCGCTTGATACCCGGGTGCCTGCGTTATTATGTAATGATGGGAGATGCACAACCAAACAAGTGATTTATTTTCACGCGTACCGTGCATTTCAACGCGACCTCGACCTCTACAGCAAAACGACGCCCGCAGTACCTACAAAATATGGCCCCCTTGCCTCCGGGATCCTTCTATGGTACACCTACACCGCGGAAACCGTCCACCACGCTGCCTCAGCCGTCTCCACAAACTCCTGCTCTGCCGACTCTTGTACCTTCTAGCCAGGCTAGGATCTGAGCACCGAGGCAGAATCACTGGCAGAAGGCACAAACTCGCCGTAATCCCCGCCCTAAAAACCAGACAGTGGAAAACCTTGAAGAGGATGACGAACCTCCTGCTTTACTGAGAGTTGATGGCACGGAAAGTGTGACTGGGAATACTGCGGAGGAGGCTTTTTGGTGCAGAATACCAAGTCTGATTCATGATAGATGTATTTGACGCGTCAATGCACGGTTTATGAAGGCGAAAGAGCCCCTTGCGCGTCGTGCAATTAAGCCGACTCGCGTCGGAGAGTGTGCACGTGAGTTCCCAAAACGGAAGCTTACATAATAACGCAGGCACCCGGGTAATCACACACGGTAACTAACAGACTATGTTCCGACTCGTTCCGCACTTCAGTTACTAACAAAACATTCCCTTGGTACGTATAACGGTCGGGTCGCACCCAATTGTACAAAGAGATTTAATCCTGGAATTGTACAAAAAAACGCATCTTTCGCTGAAATCAGCGCCACTATAGCATTCCAGAGGTCTGAAATAACGTCAGTCTGGTACGACTTGAAGTTGCTGAAGTCTATCTGGGTGGATTCGCTATCAAACTTTTTTTCTTCTTGGTGACAAAGTGGGAGTCGCGTAAAATATCATAACTCTTCCCTGTGCTTCAAGTTAAAGCAACCCGAAGCCGTCCATGAAATAATCCGGGCAATGTTTCTTAGAGCCCCAGACGACGTATCAATCCACAACATATGATACTTTGGACATCTCGAGATTGTCCGGTGGTGTGTTGACCTACTCTCCGTCAGTTGATCGAACAATCCATGAATAAGCGGCCCTAACCGCGGCAGGTGCATCCAGAACATATGTACTTCTGGACACCGCGAAATGAGTATTGCCCGGTGTGTTGTCCTGCTCTTCATCAGTGCTGATTGTAAGATACTTGACTAATTGACACTGACTGCGGCTGCGGAATGCGGAAGTGTGATTTCAACTTCATCCATGGCTCGGAGAGTAGTGCGAGAATTGAGGCTGGCAAACCCTTGGTTAACCGTGAGGATGGTTGTATCAATCGGCCCACCTCGCCAATAAAGAATTCGCGTATACTGTTGCCATATTGAACGAGACTTCCTCATGCAGAACGGGATTTGAAAAACTCACATCTCGAGACTACAGCGTAAACAGCGACCCAGAGAACTAAAGGTGGTCAGTAATGTACCCTTCGAAAATGGAGATCTGCACACAATTATTCTTCATGGTCAGGTACTGGGTCAGGTACTAGGTAGGAATTCATCAGATGTGTCAGAAACCTGGTTCAAACCAACGCACCAAGACCACAGTCAGGGTGGTAGCAGTGCTAAGTTCGGGCTCTTGAGCAATAAAGAGGCTGGCACTGACTAACGACTTGCCATGCAATCACGCCAGTCTCTGGAAGTCCATATCAGCTGGCTGGAGCAGCAATAAGATTCTGGACAAACCTATGGTCCATTTAATGAGCTTATCGACAAGTGCAAGGGTTCTGCAACAAAAGGTAAATTGAGAAATCGAGCAAGGATATAACTGGCCTCGTTTGAGCATTGACCCGTTGTCGGTGAAGCCAATAGACCAATGTTCCCGCAATAATCAAATCGTTCCCCATCGAGGTGACCCAAATGATATATAAAATCCAAGTGCGTTCTCCTTCAAAAGTGACGAGCAACACTTTCGGCTGGCCCCCATAAAAGGCTGCAAGAACGGAAAAAAAGACCCGTAAAAATGACATTATCCAACTGAAGGCAGGGATATAAAGGCTCTTGGAAAGTCTGTAAATCCGGAGCGAAAAGAATCCTTGAACTGGTCATGAATTGGGGATGAGCGGGTGTCATGTATTGAATTTTTGTGGAGCTTACCACATGCCCTGTACTGGAACCAAATAAGAGGGAAATAGGTATCGCCGTAGGCACAAAGCGGAGGCGCTGTGGATTCTCAAAATCGGTGATAGTGACCTGGTACAGTGCTTGCCCAATGCAGATTAAATGGGCTACTTCGCAAGACCTAAAAAGTGCGGAGGTTACTTCAGAGGACTCCAGGGGGAAAAGCCTAACCAGATAAGAGCGACCTTGGTGCAAGCCGGTTAGGGTATGCATCTTCCAGTAACTCTTCGTAGGTACACACCAGGAATTTGTGCCCGCGAGGATCATCTGGAAACCGAACGTAGTATGTGTAGGTCTGGGTAGTTGTAATCCCAAATAGCACATATGATACAAGGACTCCGATTTCAAGGGCACCTGTGAAGAACATTAGTACGTGGCGGCAAATGGGCAGAAGAACGGGCATACCCAGGGTGGTGTTGAGGTCGAAATTGGGTAAGATGGATGCCATGGATCTAGCATTGCTCAGACCATGGAATATATACTATCCCACTTGATGATCAAGTCAGTGGTGAATCGAGCAACAGTTTAAAAATAAAGGTGTCTGTTCCCATGATAAATGCAAGAAGAAGAACAGTGCTGTATCGGCGGTCTAGCCGAGGCATCTATCCGAGGCATCTTAGAAATTTACACAAGGTGGTACACACATAATGAAACGACGAGATGAATCATGAATCGGCCTTTCTATATCGTATTCTTGACATTTCAGTACAGCCGATGGGAGTCTCACAGAATGCTCATCACCTGATTATCATGAAGTACGGGAGAACCTTTGGGATGCTATGGTAATTGTTCCAGTACCGTATTACGAGGGCGATTGATCATGATGCGCCAGCGATTTAAGAGTCTTGAGAACAAGAATTAAAATTGAAAGTTGAGCCACCAAGATTACGAGCAACCTGACACTGTTCCTTCATATTTTGAGCTCGAAGCCGAGAAAAGAAGTTCATCACAATCAGAATGTGGGGCAGGAATGGAAGTAAACGCTATGGGGACCGGATTCCTAGTTCCGCGACGCCATGTTTTAAGAAATATTACGCCAATGTTACCCAAAGATCCTTGGCGTGGCAAAGCATGATCGACATCGTTTTCCAGACCAGTCGAAAACCCCAGAGCATCTTAGGAAAATCACTCCAAATGTCAGTCACTGCGTTCAGAGGGTCTCTAGACTTACGCTATGTGACGCCGTCTACACAGCAACTAGCCGAAATTGCCGACGAGCCGTAGCTAGACAACTAGCCACACATGTGACGAGGCATGGTTAGGGATCTAGCCATACCTAGCCATAAGCTAGCCATACCTCGACAGGGAGTATGTCGAGGTGCTGGCATCCACGTAGACCCACCTACATTGTGTTAAGTCTAGGTGAGCTCAACGGACATCAACTGCATCAGCGGAACTAGACGTCGGCCGGTCTAGGGACCCTCTGAACGCACCACATTCCAGAAAGCCATGTCTGATGCAAGGCTAGAGGAATTTCCATTCGATTCCTAATTTGAGTAGTCACTGTTCGATGGTCAATTTGTTCGATGCCCATTCGCGATCAAAGGAAATCAGCATAGAGAACACGCGTTGTATGCGCATGTATACGCGTCCGATTTAGAGTTAGCACGTGTCCGCTCCCCTCGGTCAGGTCCGTGTTTTACCTCGGCGCCATCAATCCCGAACGGCACCGCGTATGCATCGCCGCCGGTCTTCGCTTTCTTTCTCTCTACATCCATGTCTACTCTATGTGAGGATTCACATTTGGTGGCACACTCTTCTGACGGGCATTTCCAGCTGCTTCATCCCTCTTCAATGTGAAAGGAAGGATAGTCCTAGTGACGGGAGGTGGCAGCGGAATCGGCAAAATGATAGCGGAGGGCTTTGTCAAGAACGGGGCCACGGTCTATATTGCTGCACGGAAGGAGTCGCAGCTGAAAGAGGTGCGCAGTTACCCAAGTCAGAACTCACGAATAATCGTTGCCTAGGCTGTTCAAGACCTGACCAAACTAGGGGGCGGAAAGGCGCACTACATTGTGGCCAACGTCGGAGTGCGTATTATGTCGCTCCCTGGACGCGCGGAACTCATGTCCGACAGTCGAAAGCAGGCTGTGATGCGCTCATTGCAGAATTCAAGAAGCGAGAGAGCAAGTTGCACGTCCTCGTAAACAACTCTGGCGTCACCTGGGGCGCGCCGTTTCACGATTTCCCCGAGGAGAAGGGCTGGGACAATGTTTTCGCCGTCAACGTCAAAAGCCTCTTTTACAGCAAGTCGTGCATGATTTATTTTCGGTCATTCTAACTCGTTGTTCGCAGTGACTGCCGGGTAAAATTATTCTTAATCGTTTTCCCTCAAGCTAAGAAAATAGGTTATCGGACTACTTGATAAAGGGCGCCACGGCAGACGACCCCGGCCGCGTTATCAACATTTCGTCCACGGATTCTGTGGTTCCATGGAGCGAGAACCTGTTGAGCGGCGATGGAAACGGCACCTGGAGCTGTTCGTAATTTTCCGATCAATCTCATCACACTTATATATCTCCTCAGACCAACCAAGCAAAGCCGCTGGTAATTCACGCCTCCTTTTAATAACGACGAAGCACTAACGCTATCCAGTAAACCATCTCACCACTCAGCTCGCAGTGAAGCTCGGCCCGAGCCAAGTCACGTACGTTTTCCGTTGCAAATCCCACCCAATCTAAACCCTCGCAGCGTAAACGCCATCCTCCCAGGGTACATTTGTCCCTACCACTACCAGCGCATCTCTGACCTCCCCACAGCTTCTTCCCCAGCAAAATGACCGCGTTCGGTCTCAAGAGCGCCGGCGAGGAGGTCCTCGCCTATGGACAGCCAACAGGTAGCGTCGACCTTATCCGTGTGTCGTCTGTTGCTAACGCTTGAAAAGGACGCCTCGGCAAGACGGAGGACATGGCTGGCGTGGCGCTGTTCCTTGCGTCGCCTGCTGCGGCGCATGTCACGGGCGCACAGATCATCGTCGATGGCGGCGGGCGCTACACACGGACGAGCATTGCGGCGCAGGTTAAACTTTAGAGTAGCGAGGTATTTATTTCCTTAATACCATGTTGAATTGGCTGCAGTGAAACGTATCAAAACCAACGACTCGGCCGAGCAGGAAATAGCGTTTGCTTCCTCTTTTGTTGGCTTCGAGTTCAAAATGTGAAGGAACCATGTCAGGTTGGAATGAACGTCCGTGAGCTTGGGTGCTCAGCGCTCAACTTTAAATTTTAATTGTAGTTCCCGGAGTTCTGCTTCAAGTACCTCGGGCCTAGTTTGGGACTGCTAAATCGCTGGCGCATCATGATTAACCAGTCTCACCATTTCACGATACTGGAACAGTTGCCATAGCAATCCAGAGATTCTCCCGCACTTCATGACAACCAGGTGAGTAGCATTTTGTGCGTACTCGCATGAGAAAAGCGATTCACAAGTCATCTCGGGATTTCATTGGGGATGTGTTTACCAACCTTGTGTAAATGTCTCAAGATACCGTGGATAGGGGCTCCGGTTAGACCGCCGATACAGCACTGTTCTTCTTGCATTTATCACTGGAACAGATACCTTTATTTTAAATCGTTCTTCAATTATGATGATCATTTCACCACTGACTTGATCATCAAGTGGGATAGTATATATTCCATGGTCTGAGTAATACTAAATCCATGGAACCTATCTCACCCAATTTTGACGTCAACACCACCCTGGGTATGTCCGTCCTTCTGCCCTTTTTCCGTTACGGACTTATATTCTCCACAGGTGCCCTTGAAATCGGGATCCTTGTATCATATGTGCTATTCGGAGTGACAACTACCCAGACCTACATATACTACGGTCGCTTTCCAGATGACTCTCGCGGGGTCAAATTCCTGGTATGTACATTTAAGGATAAAAATGCAGTGCTAACTGACTTTCACCAAGGTCGCTCTGGTCTGGTTAGGCTTAACCCCCCTGGAGTCCTCTGAATTTAACGACTGTTCTATTCCAGGTCTTGCGAAGTAGCTCATTTAATCTGCATCGGGCAACCACTCTACCACGCGACAATCTCCGATTTTGAGAACCCGCAACGCATCCTTCTTGTGCCTACGGCGGTCCCCATTTCGTTCTTATTTAGTTCCATCACAGGGACGTGTGGTATGCTTCACGAAAAATTCAATACCTGACACCCACTTATGCCCAGTTCAGTTCAAGGATTCTTTTCGTTCCGGATTTACAGACTTTCGAAGAGTCTTTATATCCCTGCCTTCAGCTGGATGCTGTCGTTTTTACGGGTCGCTTTTGCCATTCTTGCAGTCATTTATGAGGGCCACTCCAAAGTGTCAATTTTCACCTTTGAAGCACAACGCGCCTGGATTTTATACATCGTTTGGGGCGCCTCGATGGTAAATGATTTGATTATTGCAGCAACATTGGTCTATTGGCTTTACCAACAACGGATCAATGCGCAAATGAAGTTAGTAATAGTTTTGCTCAAGTTTTCTTTTGAACTTACGTAGCAGAACCCTTGCACTTGTCGATAAGCTCATCGAATGGACTATAGGTTCGTCCACAACATTGTTTCTACTTCATCCATCGATATCGACTTTCAGAGACTGGTGTGGTTTCATGGCGAGTTATCTACCCTTTCAGATTCCTCATTTTTCAAGAGCCCGAACTCAGCACTGCTACCACTCTGGCCTCGGTCTTTGTATGTTAGTTTGAACTAGATTTTTACGCGTCTGATGATTTGCTCCCTAGTATCTGACCATGAAGGATAATTGTGTGCAGATCTCTATTCTCGAAGGATCCGTTACTGACCACCCTTAGTTATCTGGGTCGCCGTTTACACTGTAATATCGAACCGTGAGTTCCCAGATCCACTGCTAGATTAGGTGTCAAGTCTCATTGTGGCAATAGTATACGCGAACTCTTTATTGGCAAGGTGGGCCAATTGATATAACCATCCTCACGGTTAACCAAGCTTTTACCAGCCTCAATTCTCGTGCTACTCTCCGCGCCATGGATGAACTTGAAATCACACTTCCGCATTCCGCACCTGCCACAGTCAGTGTCAATTGTTCAAGTATCTTCATTCAGCACTGACGGAGGACAGGGCAGCACACCGGGCAATATTAATTTCGCGGTGTCCAGAAGTACATATGCTCTGGATGCACTTGCCGTGGTTAGTGTTGATTATTCATGCATGTATTGTTCAATCTACTGACGGAGAGTAGGCCAATACGCCGGCGGGAAATATGGAGATAACCAAAATATCGTATGTTGTGGACTGATACATCGTCCGTGGTTCGCAGAAACACGACGCGGATTATTCATGGATCGCGACGGGTTGTTTTACTGTAACTTGAAGCTTGACTCGTTACTGAGTATATGATATTTTACGACTTCCGCTCCACCTCAAAAAATATTGATTGTGAATACACCCACACACAAGCTTCAGTGACTCGTCGTACCTGACTAGTGGTGCTGTTTTTTTTTTGAGGATGAACTATTTTCGGGTCCAATTCCAAGATAGGATTGCGGGACTTTTGTTCCATTTCAAAATTTCTTTGTACGAGTGAAAGGCGGACTGGGCTTGAACTTGATGCGGACGTGGCCATTACACATACCAAGGGAATGTATTGTTAGCAATTGATAAACGGGAATGGGGTCGGGGTTCAGCGTGGGATGCAGAATTCGAACATTCAACGTGGTTGAATTTACTGCTTGCACTGCCACTGATCCAGCGTTTGAATAAAATATATTACAATGACGCGACAACCTAACGTTCCTAAGACTTTTCTCGCCCACCGAAAGAGGCTGACGCATCCGAATCGCCTTCTACATTGTCCGACGGTTCAACGTTGTGATTTGACTCCAAGTCCCCCAATGCGCTATCAGTCGGATGCGACGTGTCTGGTGTCGCACCAAACCGCAGCGAGGACGCAGGTCGCCGGACCACGCTTCGCGGGTTCAATGCAGCGGCGCGATTCCGGTACACCCTGATTAAAATAAGATTGAACGCGATCCCGATCATTTGGATGTCCTGCATCGTGAATAAGCATCCATTAGTTGAACGATGCTGGTTGAACGCACAATCCCGGTTAGAGGTGCAAAGGCGTTGCTGCCGGAAATGTAGACGATGGCGGTCCCGGTCGCTACGGTCGTGTACAGGAGGCCTGACTCTATTATGATTCGTCTTGCGTTATGATACGGGCTTTTGGACGAGAGAGAGATGGTGTTCTGGCTTAAAAGCCCAGAATTCTGGCGATCTACTCTCCATATCCGGAAAACTATAAGTGCTGGAAAGGCCATGAGAAACAGCACAGGTAAAACAATGCAGACGAACAAGTCGTGATGACGTTGATGCAAATTGTTAAAGCCCATGTGGAGATGACGACTTGCTTATAAGGACTAGAAAATTGTGATGCTGCCGGGAGGGTGACCTCGAGGAATATCGTGAAGCCGATGCAGATAAGCCCTGCAATGGCGAGAATTATGGGAACCGCGATGGCGAGCCAGGATCGTCCGTAGACGATCCAACAGCGGTAGATAAGCATAACATCGCCGAGGACAGTTTGGAGGATAACATCCGTCGACTATTGAAGTTGGCATGATTAAGATTGTTGAACTGAGAACGAATGAATGTACCCCCATGACATCTAGCCAGCCCGAGGTGTTGTCGAAGGCGGCCTTCGGACCGCCTGGACCGTCGTAGAATACGAATGCGTTGAGATTAATTACGAAGGTCAAGCAGAGATCGAACGTCGCGATAACTCCCATGAGAATAGTTACGGCGAGCATGGGCTTGCTGATCTCGGCGGCTTTCTTCCATCGATTTTGCGTTCTGAGGAGCTCCTTGAGGCAAAAACCGAGGGTGACAACGTAGACACCCCAGAATATTGACTCGAGCAGCTGGCTAAGGAGTTGGGACTCAGCGGGGGAGAGAGAGGACATGTCCAAGGCTTGAGACACATCTCAAAGCATGGTGGTAATATATGAACGGGTAACGCTCATTCCGAGGGACAATCATTGATACGTGATGACATTGCGGGGAAAGAATCCTTCTAGGCCACTTGCTGGAGCTTCTCAGTGCCTATCAATACGGAGTCGTAAATGTGGTATCTATCAAAAGACCTGAAAGCCATCTATCTGTCTGTCAAAGGAAGGGGAAGCAAGGGGGGTTCACAGTTTAGACTCGGAGGTATAATTAACGTCTAGTTCCGAGGCTTGCAAGCCGATCAAGCGTGTGCCAAAGGGCTGGAAACATCCAGCTTTGAGAGCTGGAGAGCTATATTTCAGTGGCGAAGGAATCGCGGCAATGACGACGTGGTGGGATTAAGAATGGTGATCACGTTTTCTAAGCTTCAGGGCCGGCCTTGCTGAGTTGCTCATTGACGTTGCCCGAACACTGATCAGGATGGTTTTTCCCATATGTACTTTGGAGCTCGGGTGTTTTAAGGTTATGGCCTACTTTCTACGCTCTGCTGGCGACATGTGGCCCTCGACCAAGAATCCGGCATCGATCGTACCACATGCACACTGCCAGACAAACTTCGGGTTCGTCATAGTTTGTGGCAATGCGAAGTCAGCTTAACAGCGGAGTACATCCAGGTGAGTCCGTGCGTTTTCTTCTCCAAGAAAATGGACCTCTGAGCGATATAATCCTTACCGATCGAGATTTTCTTCAAGTTAACTTGAAACGAAGACTCTGGCAGGACGTGGCGGATTGCATCAGACTCAGGGAATCATACAGGAACAGAAGCTCTCGCAGTGCACACTGGCCAGCTGGCAGGCCCACCATGGAGATAATTCCGAATCCTGCGCTTCGAAGGTGGGAGCTGGTTCGTCGAAGAGTCGGCCACACTCACGCTAATTCAAGAAATGATTCTCTCTATTTATGTCTGCGTTCTGGCTGATCCAAGATCTTATTACCGTATCTTCTTCAGAATTAGACAGCGCAGTGCTAGATAGCTAGCACCCGGTTCGATCAACAGGACCTCTCATGAACTGAATTACCTGCGCGCAACTTCCTAGATCACTCGGGTGCGAATTTCATCATGTCTTGGTCCTTGATCTGGTTGGGGATGCATATTTGCACAACAAATACCTTGACAGACGTGCCTGGTTCAAGCTTTCGGGTGAATATATTAAAGGTGCATCTATGTGCACTAGATTCGGATCCTCGTCCTCAACCCAGGATGTTTTTCTTGCAACTCGCGCTTCTCGCTCTGTGTGCAACTGCTTCATTGCCCAACATGAAGCGCGACATCGAGCCCGCAGAGGAGGACCTCATGGACATCACGGTTGACCTCAGCGGCATCGACTCTGCCCTCCGCACGTTTGTCTCCCAAAATTCCTCTGTAGGCCAAGCCCAGGTGCGTTTTGGTTCATGCCACCCAGCTTGATATCGCTTAGGTGTTTCAAAGAACATTGACATGCAATTCGGGATCGTGACTGCATTCACGAACAACGCGTCGTCTCACATACTTGTATGCGTTATTTACTCGCCTTGACCCGGTTCAGATTAACTCAAGGGCTCCCCAGTCCTGCGTATCTCTGAACGGACCGGCCTCCGACGACGATGCCGAGGAATTCATCAATATGGCGGAAGCGGGCTACGTCCCCCAGATCCTCGATGTCCTCAACCAGACCATCGCCGCCAGGGCCGTGTTTGCCAACGACGACTTCGTACCCATAATCCTGCGGGACCTCATAGCATACAACATTTCCAACACGCACTACCTCGCGAACCTCACCGGCGCTGCACCGGTTTGTCTGGTTTTCTATTCGATGTGGGCTGCTCACCAAGATTTTATGATTAGCCTGAATGGCTGCCGACCGCGATTAACATCACAAGGAATATCAGCGCGGCGTTCAGCGAAGCGATCGCGGCGTACTCAGAGTGCTCGTGCTCGGCCACGAAGAAGCGAAGCCTGAGGATGCCAGGTCAATTCAACATGGCTGATTTGACTCAGTGGGTGTGAATAGAAAAAAGAAATCGCAGGATGATACTGTTTCAGTAGATCAGTCATGCGTAGAGGAACTGTCCAGACAGATATAATGACCGAAAAGTTTTATCATGGCCGGAGCTAGCGCTTGTCCAAAGTCAACTGTGTGATTTATTATTGTAATGTAATTTTGCCGTTTGCGACTTGAAGAAGCTACTCGATTTGTATCAAGACTCATACGGCCCACAAGAACGTATTGAAACTCAACCACGCAGTGGGAATTCTTCAATGAGATTGCGAGCGAGTCTTCTCTAACAAGTTGCCTGTCGCATGATTCCCGAAAATGCCCGTCATAATATTTACATTCCGATGGAAGAATTCCTATCCGAATAACTGGGCAGCCGTGGTATGTCGATTTTTCCACATAAAAATGGTGGGCTAGGTCCTTTGCCGGAAGGAATCGGATCGATTTTACTAGCTCCGAAGAAGTGCAACATAGGCTGAGGTCTCCATTCGGCGGAGTTCAGTTCACTTTGTCTGAGTGAGATCCCAGACCATATTTTCGATCAATCAATGGTAGCACGATTTGAAGAATAGAATCCAGAGATCACTGCTTCACGTATATCCACCAATTAGAAAGCAGCTTCTTGATTTTTCTCCACGATCTGTCCAAGCAAGGTCTGTGCCGACGTAGTCGGCGCTTCCTAGTAATTCAGCCACCATCTAAGTATCCCCCTGTTACCGGATTTTTCTCGTGCGTTCCTAGTACATCCTTCCCTTCCGAGTTCCGACGACTTCGTTCAAACTTGTAATAATTTCCGCAATGTACGCATTTTTCATTCGCTATCGGTGGATTGGGGAATGACCCCAAATCCTTACCGAACTTGTCTTTCATTGTTTCAGCCATCGGTCGCGAGATCTAATACTTTGCAGAGAGCTAAGAGGCCTGCTAGCGCCCACACTGATGCAATCAGGGGCTGTGCACGGGTTAGCACTCCCTTCCCACGACGTCTCCACATCCTCCGGAGTTCGCATCTCGCATCCAAGTGTCCATACCGGCGACCGGCGCACCGATTGACCAGTGACATCCGCAGCTTGAAGTCAACTCAAGGCGAACCGATTTTGTCGCAAACTTAATACGGGCGCCCCCCTCAGAATTGCGTTAGGGCTCCTAGGTATCAACTTCTCTGAGCCTCCGAGGTCAAAGGGAGAAGCCTTCAAAACAACGCTTCTTAGCGGATACAATTGTCGTGGAAAGCCCGTCCTGTGCGGAAACAGTGTGGACTGCCAACCTTCGCCGTCCCTTGGGCGACTGTGGTGTGCTTTTCGCCATATCTCGTGAACACCGTCCGCATGTCAAGCCCAACTCAATGGCCGTGCTGCACTTAGAACCCCGCTCAAAAGCCATTTGGAGAAAAATATGCCACAGCCAGGAGCCTTTCTATACATGCATTGCTTCGCGCATCCCAGTGTCAATGGTCCCCCTGATACTTCGTCCTCTGCTCCTTGAGGCAAAAACCTTCGGTGATGCCGCCTTGCACATGTCATTCGAGTTAGCATAAAATGTGCTGGGACACGCTAGTCCATTCAGCAAAACATGGTCCAGCTCTCTCGCCTGCTTTTCGCATTCTCCCTGTTGGCCGCGAGCTTCACTGCCCCCGTGAAGAGGACGGTCGCCCAAATCGAAGCTGATATAGCCATCATGTCGATTCGGGTTACTACTTATGCCAATGCGATTTCTGCAATCACGATAAATAGTGGTCTCGTACAAGCTCTGGTACTGCTTCAGATACCGCGTTCGGCGTGCGCTCACTTGGTTCTCCGTAGGCCATTCACACTGCTGCAATCAACTTGGAATCAGCGGTGAACCAGGGAACAACTGACATAATGGTAACATTGTTGGCTTTGCTTTCCAACAAGCAATTAATTAATGGTTTCAAGGCGACTGGACCTATTGACGATGCCGACGCGACAACCATCTTCAACTTGCTTATACCCGTCGTATTAACACTTCTGAGTGCGCTGCAGGAGCTTATTTCCAAAGAACCCATTATTGTAGTTCTCTATCGTTCTTTCATCAAAGCGCCTCTGAGATACATACATTTCCAGGCGGCTATCTTTCCCGGACTCACGGCCTTATTCCTAGCGGATCTTGAGACCCTCGAGACTGATATCAGTAATTTTGCCACTGCACTGCTTGATATCGTCCCGGTAAGACCTTGTCTGCCATGAAAACAGACCGGCTGACTTGTACATACGCAGGCCGACCTTAAACCTGAAGCAACAGAGGTCTTGGACGAAATCATTTCGGGGTTTGACGCTGTCATCCAAGCCTATGAGTGAATATTAGTTACATAGCACGGTTCGCAATTGGCTAGGATTATTTCGAAGTTCGGTTTTTGTCGTTCTTTTTTAACAACATTTTCTTGTACTTGAACTATTCTCCGAAGGATGGAATAGATTTAACCGCACTGCTATTGGTTCCCACTTCTCTGGACACACCTGGAATTCAGATGAAGATGGTGTCTCGGTAGATTCTGATAGCTGGGACGTTCGCAGTGGCGCGTTTCTAGCCCCTATTGCAATGAAAATATCCAATGGGAACATAACCAAATGGTGGACAGCTCATCTAACCTGAAACTTGTGTAATGAACTTCCATCTTTCCTCCTGCGCTTTGGCAGTGTACCTGGGCCTCACCAGCGAACAACTGTTGTAACTGTACATATATACTGGTGTGGGCAAAATGATCTGGATCAGATCAGGTCGGCGTGCTTTTCTGATCTGTTCTTGCCACAACCTTCCACCTTGATCTTCTCGTCGCATAACCGTTCCTAGCTCTGACCCACCTTATTCTGAGCCTGTTTCACGCAGAAGTTGACAGTTGCAGATTTAACGCTAAGCGGACCCAGGGACATGATCGCCCTCTCCGATGTGGCATATAAGCACTGGGAATGGGACAACCTCCATCGACCTCAGATTACCATGGGCGCTGCCGGCTTCTTTCTTGCTGCTGTTATAGGCTTTGCATACGTCAAGGGTGAATTTTTAACGGGCGAATTCGTGCTTCACGAGCGCCGCGCCGTCGCCCCTGCTGGGTTTACCTCCTCAGGCGCTGCCCCCGGAGACGCGGTTCTCAACTTACGGATAAATATTGCGCAAAACGATCTGCCTGGCCTGGAGGCTGCTATTAACGCTGTCAGTTCCCCATCCAATCCATGGTATGGTCAATGGCTCGCCAAAGAAGAAGTAGGTCCCCAGCGCCGCGGCGCGTGGTTGAATTACTTCTGACCCATCAACGTCCAGGTGGAATCCTTTTCGCGGCCCTCGGAGACGACTGTTGCTGCTATAATGAAATGGCTCGCCGACAATGGTCTCAATCACACCTCATTGGCAGTGGACTGGATCGCGATTAATGTTTCGGTCGCGCAGGCTAACCGGATGTTCGATGCGGATTTCTCTGTCTTCACCCACTCCGAGAGCGGCAAGCAGTATGTGCGGACCTTGCAATATTCCATTCCGGCCTCGCTCGACGGACACGTACGCCTCATTACCCCTGCGACCTCGTGAGAAATCTCGTTGTGCATTTGTTTCATGTTAAACTAAACCTTCATACAGGTTCCCCCAACTCGGACGTTCACGCCCGCAAATATCTGTTTCGAGTGCTGTGGTCCCGGAGAGCACCATATCTTCGGACGGCACTCCTGCTGCAAGCTGCAGCGGTGAGTGATTCTAATTTCCTGGTTCGGGAGGCCAAAAACTGACCCACTGAAAGCTGCCATGACACCCAGCTGTCTTCAGACACTGTACAATATCCGAACCACAGCCGCCACGAGCAAGACTAATCGTATTGGCGTCGTCTCTTTCATTGACCAGTGGGCGAATAATGTAAGATGTTTTTTCGCTTGAGCTGATATATTAATTAACACCCTTGCCTGCCAACTCCAGGCAGACTTGGCCAACTTTCTCAAAATCTTCCGACCAGATATTTCTTCCGCAACCACCTTTACCTTGACTACAGTTGACGGTGGAACGAATTCACAAACCTTGAACGAGGCTGGCGTCGAGGCTGTAAGTTTAATAAATTATTCATGTCTTGCTGCTCAGAGAAATGCTTTGCAGGACCTAGATATCCAATATACAGTTGGACTGGCAACTAGTGTACCGGTCAACTTTATTTCCGTGGGCGAGAATAATTTGGACGGAGTCGAAGGCTTCCTGGATGTCATGAACAACTTAATCGCGCAAGCTGCTCCTCCTCAAGTCGTGACGACTAGTTTCGGGTTTGACGAAGTAGATCTCAGCAGGGCAGCGGCAACGTAAGCCACATCAATTTATTTCCCTGTTCAACCCTCAATTGCTGCAGGGCGTTGTGCAATGCATACATGCAGCTCACCGCAAGGGGTCAGGATTTCCTTTACACCTCCCATTCATATCTTCATGTTTGTTTCAGGTGTATCGATACTTTTTGCGGCTGGGGACGGCGGCGTATCTGGCTCACAGGTTCGTCTCCTTCTTTATAATTTCAAATGCCATTGGCCTTACATGCACACACAACCAGAGCCAAAGCTGCACCAAATTTATCCCCACTTTCCCTAGTGGCTGTCCTTTGTGAGCTCATATTCGTGCCCATATTTCCTGCTCTAAATGCCGAATGTGGAACAGTGTAACGGTCGTCGGCGCTACGCAGGGTGTACCGGAAACTGCCGCTAGCTTCTCCGCGGGCGGATTTTCCAACTATTTCGCTCCCCAGTCCTGGCGTGAGTCCGCACATTCCGGAATGGGTCACTCGCATAAGTTCTGATTGAACACCACACCAGAAACTGCCGCCGTTCGCGGGTACATTTCCGCGCTCGGGACACAGTTCTCGGGGTTGTACAATACGACGGGACGCGGGTATCCGGACGTCGCAGCAATGGGAAACAACATCGAGATCGTCGTCGCGGGGCAGAAAGGCGCCGTCGCCGGCACCTCCGCCTCCTCCCCGATCTTCGCCTCCGTTATCGGGCTCCTGAACGACGAGCTCGTGAGCAATGGAAAGCCCGTGCTGGGGTTTTTGAACCCGTGGTTGTACGCTAATCCGGGCGCGTTCAATGATATTACCTCTGGGAGCAACCCCGGGTGTGGGACTGCGTGCGTTGGTTAAGTTTGTGATTTGAACTTTGCTGATGTTGGATTTTTTATCAGAGGCTTTTCTGCAAAGGCTGGATGGGATCCTGTCACTGGCCTTGGAACGCCGAACTATGCTTTGATGCGGATTGCGGCCGGCGTTGACGAGCCGGGTTGTACCTGCTAGGAGACTGTTTCGAAAAAGATTACATTAGTTAGCACTGTATGTAGACGATTAAGAACCTGTGTGAATTTTGAAACATTTTGAGGTATTTCAAGCCAAATAATTCAACGAAATTTCGTTCCTGGCGCGTTTCCAACGTTCCAACAGCCAGACACGCGTTTCTTACGTAAATCTCGCGCGCTGTGACACTTCCGCGTGGTGTGACTCAAGTGTGACTCAGCTTGACGCTTTCCACCTCACCGTTCAAACGTTCCCCTGCTGGCGGTCTCCAACTCAACAGTGTATCGTGTCAATCTGTGCTATCTGTGGCAGGTGCAAAGGAGCACTGATGCTGGACGCATTCAGGGTCTAGATTTCGCATTTGTGCAATTTTTCGTGCGAGGTAGTACAGGCAAACTTGAAGGCAATAGGACCACTGGGACCGAGAGCTAAAGTTTCAAAGTCCAGGGTCTGCTATAATGTTTGGCGAGTCTTGCTCCTCACAGCTCAGTTGACTATGAAAGGCTAATGTCGTTTGACTTTTTGATTTGAGAGAATTGCCAACTGGCTCTGGGTCTCTGACAGGCGGTGCTGCATCCCTCCAGTAGATGCATAATCCCACGGCAGACACATATATATTGTATCGACTGCGCCGCCTTTGCTTTTCTGGCGTTCAAGGTTCCAAATCACCCGCAAAACCGTGCAAGGGCTGCGGGCTGCGAATTGACATACTTTGCGGGATGGCATCCTTGATTCGTACAACTTGTAGCAAAGCATTGCATCCGGGCGATTCTACGTTCTGTGATGCTAACTGCGGTTATTTCCCTCCCGTCGTCGGTCTCATGTACGGACTCTCTCACACAGTCTCACTGACGGCTTCGTCCGACCTTGGTGTATTTCTGCTCGTTCTGCTGGCCATTGCTCGCTCCGAATCTTTGCTTGTTATTCCATGTTAACCCATGTACATATTCGGGCCACGGGGGGTGTCCCGGATTCATAATATATATCGGGTGCTGCGGCTACATAGATAGTATTATTCGGGTCGGCGCTGCGAGCTGTACGCAGTGCCAACGCAGCAGCAGCGCCATGGGTCAAAGGGGTCAACGTCATGTTCTAGACGCTTACATCAGACAATTGAATCTCCGCTCTCCCTCCTCCCCTCCTCCGCCATGTCCCAATGGCAGCAGCCAGGGTATCAGTACCCCATGCAAACAGGGTTTCCTGGCGGTAACCCTCAGTTCCAGCAGAACCCCCAGTTCCAGCAGCAGCAGCAGCAGCAAAATCCCCAATTCCAGCAACAGAACCCGCAGTTTCTCCAACAAAATCCTCAACAGCAGCAGCAGGGATTTGGCAGAGGGTTGGTGCCCCAGCAGACGGGGTATGTTCCTCCTCGTCCTCAGGGCTTCCAGCAGCCCCAGCAGACTGGATTCGCTGGCGGGCCATCGGGCTACTTGCAGGCCCAGCCAACGGGCTATGTGGGCGGCGGTAATTTCCAACAGCGTGCCCCGCCCCCGCCCCCGCCTGTCCCAGCTCTGCCGCCCCAGTTCCAGGGCCAGGGAAGCAACTTCCTTTCCCCGCAGCAACAGCAACCCAATCGCTTTTTGAATACCTCGCCCGGCCCTGGCCTCGTGCCCCAAGCGACTGGCTTCCCAGGCCAGCGCCCGCTCGTCGCCCAACCGACGGGCTTCGTTGATCCACGTCTGCAGATGATGTCGAGCTCTTTCATGCCCCTCAACATATCGTCGCCGTACGGCGCTGGTGGCGCCCCGCAGCTCCAGCCGCAGCAGCTGCCTAACGGCCTCTCTCTGCAGCAGTCGTTCCAGCAACATCAATCGCAGAAGCCGCGTATATCGTGGGCGCTGGGAAAGGCGGAGAAGAAGAGCTATGATCAGATCTTCCGCGCCTGGGATACGCAGCAAACTGGCTTCATCAACGGCCAGACAGCACAGGAGGTCTTTGGTCAGAGTGGACTGGGCAAGGATGATCTTGCCCGGATCTGGACCCTTGCGGACATCGATGACCGCGGCAAGCTGAACATGGCCGAATTCCATGTCGCCATGGGCCTCATCTACCGCAGTGCGTATACCATCGAATATGTTACAGACAAAATACTAAATATTGCGCAGAGCTAAACGGAAACGAGATCCCCGATCAGCTCCCTCCAGAGCTTATCCCTCCATCGTCCCGCGATCTCAACGACTCTGTTGACTTGGTGAGGGACCTCCTCAAGCACGAGACTCGCGCGCGCACCCCATCTAGCGCAGACACTCCGCTTTCGTATCGGCCCAACCGTTCCTTCACCAACGACACTAACGGTGGGAGTGACCCGAGCCGCGATGCGACGATTTACCGCCACACCGAGTCACAATCCGCCTACAAACCCGCCTCGCGCCACGTCAACCGAGACGCCGTGCGTGCTAGCTCCGACGTGGACTCGCCCTCCGCGGATCTCAGCGACATGAAGCGCCAGCTGGCAAGCACCGCGCAGATGCTCGACCGCGCGGCGGAGGCGGATCGATCGCGCACTGCCGAGGACGAGGCGCTCGAGCGGGAGATGGACGACCTCAAGTACCGCGTGAAGCGCATCAACGAGGATCTCGAGTACGTGGCGCGCCCGCCGCGCACGGCGTCCAAGGACGACGAGCGGCGCAAGCTCGAGCGCGAACTACTCGAGCTCATGCATGTGCGCGTGCCCGAGGTCGAGCGCAAGATGAAGCTGCGCGACGAGCGGAAGGAGAAGGAGAAGCGCGACATTGCGCGTGATAGAGATCGGCGGAACGACAGGTTCGGGCGGTTCAGCGACAGGGACGATGATAGGAATAGGGACCGGAGCCGCGACTACGATAGGGATAGAGACCGTCGACGGTACGACGACGACGAGCGGGATCGGGAGAGGCCGTACTCGCGCGGGTCCTACGGGCGGGACGACAGAGACTTTGATAGAGGGAGCTATCGCCGCCGCTCCCCGTCCCGCGAGCGGGACCGCGATCGAGACGCAGACAAGGACAGAGAGCGGGATAGGGACAGGGATTATGATCGTCCCCGTAGTACTGCGCCCCCTCCAGCGGCGCCTTCGCCCACACAGGCCCGTCCGGCGCCTACACCTTCCCCCGCGCCCACTAAGAACATGACCCCCGAGGAGCGACAGGCCTTCGCCCGTGCAGAAGCCAGACGCCGGGTCGACGCGCGCATGGCTGCTCTCGGCGTGACGCCGTCTACGTCTGCATCCCCCGCGCCCACCGCCTCGGGCCTCGACAGCAGCATAGAGGAGCGCCTGCAGCAGGAAAAGAAGGAGGCCGAAGAGAAAGCACGCATCGCCAGCCAGCAGGCGGAGGAGCGTGAGGCTGCGCGTCGGGATCGGCTCGCAAGCGAGAAGGCACTGAGGGAGGGCCGCGCGGCGCCCGTGCCAACACCGACCACGACGGCGGCGCCACCCGCGCCCACGCCCAAGGCCGCACCGCCTCCACCGAAACCCAAGGCCGCGCCCCCGCCACCGAAACCGCGCAGCCGGGCTATTCCGCCACCTGCCCCGGTGGCCGTTGCTGCGCCTCCACCACCACCGCCTGCGCCCGTCGTCCCGGAGGTAGATCCTGAGGAGGAGATGTTCCGAGCGCGCGAAGAAGCGATCCGCAAGCAACGCGAGGCACGTGAGGCACGCGCGGAGCGGCTCCGCCAACTCGAGCGCGAGGAGGAAGAGGCCGCGAAGGCGGAGAGGGAGCGCATCCAGGCACGTCTGTTTGCAAAGAGCAGCAACGTGAGCAATAGCACGAGCGCGAGTGTTGTGAGCATCAGTACGCGCTCGCCGTCGCCGGTGCTTGTCGCTGCGCCCTCGCCACCCCCGCCCCCGCCGCCTGCCCCGCCCGTCACGACGCCCTCCGGGAAGGGCAGCACGAATCCATTTAATCGGTTGTTGAAGGAGAGCGGCGTCGCGGCGTCGCCGCCGGCTGCGAGTGGCGGGACGAACCCGTGGGCTGCTCCTCCGTCGGCCGCCACGCCGACTCCTGCGGCACCTGCGCAGGCGCCTCGCACGAACCCGTTCCCGGCGCCGGTCAAGACCCCGTATAATGTAGTGCCATCGGGAATCGTGGATGATTGGGAGGAAGTGAAGGAAGTGGACGACGACAGCGACAGCGATGACGACGCCCTGAAGTCGAGGGCCAACCGGGAGAACATCGCAAAAGCGCTGTTCCAGAATATACTTCCGACTGCGCCTGTGCGTCCCCAGTCAGCTGCAACCAATTCGAGAAGTGCTACGCCCGCGACACCCGCGTCAGCTGGTGCTCCACCGCCGCCGCCCCCGCCCCCTGGGCCCCCGGCTCCTCCCGCCCCACCACAAGCTCCCCCGGCGCCGTTCGCCCCACCCGCCGCATCTGCGGGGCCCGGCGACGTCAGTGCACTGATGCGCTCCATCCAGGGCGGGATGAAGCTGCGCAAGGCGGTCACTGTCGACAAAAGCGCCCCGCCGGTGTCGGGCAAGGTCCTCGGGGACACCGCGCCGCCTGCGCACATCAACGCCGCGCCGCGCCCCGCTTCGCCCCCCGCGCCCATGCCGCCTGCGCTCGACATCTCGACCAGCAGCGCGAGTAGCAATAATCGCCAGTCGGTGGACTGGTATGCCGGGCTCGCGGCGGACGCGGGGCCGCCCGTTACTCAACGGATGCCGTCTATGAAGGAAGAGTACGACGACGAGGAGGAGCCGTATGTGCCGCCGCCGCCGCCTGCACCGGTTCCCGATATTCAGGTCGTGGAGCCGACTTCGGATTTGATGGCGGATATCGATAGATCTACAGGTTGGTGGACAGTTCCAGAGTGCGGATTGCATGCTCATTGGCCGTTCAGAATATAGGGTCCGATCGCTCTATGCGTATGAAGGAGACGGTCCGGAGGATATAAGTGAATTGTTTTAATGACTCGACACATAAATCTGTGGACTGATTCGGTTATCGCTTAGCGTTTGCAGAGAATGTCATCCTCTTGGCCAACCCGTCTAAGACGGGCGGCGATTGGTGGTATGGCCGGCTGGTGCGCGATGGGACTTCGGGGATGTTCCCGAAGACATATGTGCAGGAAATCATAACTAGTGCGCCTGATAAACGTTTTTTGTCGAGAGGTTGTTTGACTAACCTGCGCTGTAGTGAAAGCCAAGGCTGTATATGAATACACCGCGACCAACACCGACGAGCTGTCCTTCTCGGAGGGCGAAGTGCTCTCGATCGTTGACACAAGCGAGGAGGAATGGTGGAAAGCGGAACGGGATGGCGCGGTCTTCATTGTCCCCGCCGGCTACCTGGAGGTCGCTGAGGGTTAGTGAATTCACCTCATCCCCTTGAGTCCCTTTTGTTTACCTATCTATCCTCTTCTCGATAAGCAGGCTAAATATTTTTCTGTTTCATTTACATGTACCCCTCCACAAATAAAATAAAACTCGTCTCAACATTATTGCACCGTTGGAACATGATACAACAGCGGGCCCGGTCGCTTCTGGATCGAATGTTACTGACCATGCGCGCTCCGTGAGTCCCGCGGCCATAGAACCGTCGACTGGAAATACCGGCCAACCACCGAACGACGCGAAGCACACGAAAGAAGATGAGGAAGATTCCGACTCGGACTCAGAGTCTGATTCGGACTACCTTTCATTCGACGGGAGCGCCGAAGAGTCTGAAGCGGATTTCCAAGCGCGCGAGCACGAACGACAGTTAGTGCTCGAGGCGGCTGGGCTAATTGTCCAGAAAGACGTGAAGCCTCCACCGCGTCCGGTGCGAAGACGGTCCAGACAAGCCCCTCGCCGACCACCGCCTGCTGCGCCCGATCGCTCCTCCATTTTATCCTCTTCGTCATCTTTCTCTACCAAAGAACTGCCACCTGTTCCGGAACTGGATGTCGCAACGCGACTGGACGACGCCTTCGACAGATACGAGACGTACCGCGGACACCACCAGAACAGGCTCTCGGTCGCGTCCGTCGAAACGAATCCGCCCCCCGCGTCTCCGACGGCGGCGAGCCCTTCTGTGATGACGACGAGTTCGTCGTCGGAAGGTAGGACTTACTCGAATCTCTTCCATTTCCTGGGCCGCAAAACACCCTCTGAGGTGGACCGGCGCCCGATCATCTCTGGTCCGATCCTGCAGACGCCAGAGAACGGTGGAGGGTCGCGTTCCAACAGTCCGGCATTCGGCAGTGTATGTGATTCTGTTCACGCCGCGAGTTTGTTACTGAATTTGTACATCACAGTCTTGGGCGAGCTTAGTGGATAAATCCGCGCTTGAAGGTATTCCTCCTCAGGAGCGGCGAAGACAAGAGGTGAGTGAACACCCTACTAGATGCAATCAGATAGCTTACGTCCTGCCGAGGCCATATTCGAGCTTATTACCACAGAGGTTGCGTATGTCAGAGATCTCCAGCTCATTGTTGAGGTAGGTGAATCGAATTGGGAGGGATGTCATGCTTACGGAGCCGTAGATGTTCTACTCGAGCATGATGCCGCTTCTCGAGCGGAAGGCTATCACCGTTGTCTTCGCCAATATCGAGGATATTCTTTTGACGAACACCGTGAGCGCCCTACGCCATCTATGTCTGCAACTTCTCATGCATGGTGTTCCCAGACGTTCATGAGTTCCCTAGAGGAACGCCAGAAAGACTGTCGGCTATACGTGGATAGGATTGGAGATATCCTCCAAAACCACATGTCTAATATGGCGGTCTATATGGTGTGTCATTTTCTCGGATTTCCTTGCATGTGCTCATGAGTAAACTCCTAGGAGTATTGCGTTAACCAAGGGACAGCCATCAAGGTCTTGAAGTCGTTGAGAGACTCGAATCCGGAGCTGGCGAGCCATCTTCAGGTCAGGCGTTTACTGTTGCATATGATATTCAGCATATTAACTCGTTGTATAGCGCCTCAAAGAGGACCCTTCCTCCCGAAACTTGGACTTGTCGAGCTATCTGCTTGCTCCCAGTAAATTATAATTCGCGCAGTGATTTCGTTTGCTAATACATCTTAAAGTGCAACGCATAACGAGATATCCTCTGTTGATCAAACAAGTATGCATTCCTGCTCGACGCAAGGTCACCCTCTCACATTGGTATAGATCTTGCACTACACAGAACCTGGCGACGAGCACAAGGCGATCCAGAAATCGATCGCGACCTCTGAGAAAATCCTCGATCATATCAACGAGTCTATCCGGGACCAGGAAGGTCGAGAGACGCTCAAGACAATATCGCAAAATCTGTGGATCGGGCAAGGGTGAGTGACTGCAGTAGACCGGAATATTGCGTCCTTCAGCTCTCGACAGACGGCTTGATCTTACGGCTCCGACTCGGTATATGGGCATGCGGAGATTGCTCAGAGAAGGACCGCTCGTCAAATCCAAAAGCGGGCGGAAACTGCACGGATTTTTATGCAGCGACATCCTGGTTCTGACGGATGCGAGCATGAAGACACTGTATCGCATGGTCTGTGGCGTATCTACCCATATATCTTATTCCCACTGACGGCAATAACAGCCCATCCCCCTCAACGAAGCTCAGGTGAAGGATGTCCCTGGGGGTAGAGGTGAGTGCTGGAAGCGTGATGATTATAGTGTTCTGATGGGTAAACGGCTCAGATGACATGTCGTTCCAAATCTCACTGCCTTATCCGCGTGGCGGCGAGGCAATAGCATTGCGGGCGTCTAGTGTACGCGATTGCCAGCGTGAGCCTGTTTTCCTTGGCTGCGGGCCGCAGATTCTGATCCACCGGGTAGTGTGGATGAATGAGATCGAAGCGGCCAACCGCAAATGTCTCGACGCCGAAAAACGCGCAGCCCGCAAGATTCCGTCTGCGTAACGTTGCATTTATATAGCGAACGATCCACTAATTTTAGCAGTACAATCATATGGACTCGATAACAACTTGGACTAACTCGGAAATTACTTGCTGTATAAACTTTTAAAACTGGGATTCTTGAATATCAATCGGGCTTGCGAGGAAGTGCTAATGGTTGGATGTTCAAGTCCGCTGAAGAACGGTAACTTTGATATCCGAACGCGCTAATTATAGCTCAGATAAGGGTGCTGCTGGACAATGATGTGAGCTTTTTGTTTTTTGCTTTGCACAACGCCCGGGGCACGTGCTGACTGTCTTCCAATTGTGCGCTCTTCCATTCCTCTCACAATTGCAATCAGTTCCTTTGGAAACACCGGCATGCCGCATTCTTCTCCGTTGGTTGGGAATCTCGCATTTTTGCAGCGCTCATAAGCTACGGCGTCTCAAGTGCTGGCTGGAATTCTTGGCACTTGACATAGAAACCTACATCACTGCGAGTACTAAAGGCTATAGAACGCCGATGACCCCATACTTACAGTATCCTGGCCATGCGACCACAAGTCTTCTTTGATGATTTCGGTATTACCTCTCGTCTTATGTTCCAACGGCTATTTCTACGAGCACATGGCCACCATGGGGCAACGCAGTGCGCGCGCATGGATGTTGCAATCGTTCAGATTTCGAATTCCAGATCCTATCCGTTCGGCATGAACACCGTATAAATACGACTAGGCTTCGACCAGCTACTCATCCGGCGCTCCAAACATGCTCGCTGTCGCATACCTCGTCACTGTCGCACTGACATTTGTGTCCGCGAAGCCTCTTTTCGACAGTCTGGTGGTTCATGAGCGCCGAGACGTAGTTCCTACAGGCTTCGTGCAGTCCGGTGCCGCCCCCGCAGCGCAGACGCTCAATCTGCGCATCAACTTGGTGCAGAATGATCTTGCTGGACTGGAGAATGCGCTCAACGCTGTGGCCGTCCCTACCAGCCCTTCGTACGGAAAATGGCTCTCCAAGGAAGAGGTACGCCATTCATTATATTCGTCGCTTTTCTGATCCTAATTGGTTAACAGGTGGAGACCTTTGCGCGGCCTTCCGCAGAGACCACGGCTGCTGTGACCCAATGGTTGTCGGACAACGGCATTGAGTTTACGCCCTCGTCCGCTGCTGGAGACTGGATATCGATCGCCGTTCCCGCCGCCAAGGCCAACGAGCTCCTGAAAGCCGACTTCTCCGTCTTCACGCACACCGCGAGTGGTCAACAGTCCATCCGGACATTGGAGTACTCCATCCCTGCTTCGCTCCAGAGCCACATCAAGGTCGTCACGCCCACCACCTCGTAAGCTGAGTTTTGATAGTCGTCGAGATTTCCTAAATGCACTTCAGATTCACTGCTCCCCGTCGTGCGGGCCCGGTCCTGGTCCAGAGCAAGGCGACTGTTCCGCAGACCCCTACCCCTGCTCGTGCCGCAGCGAGCTGCAGCAGTACGCCATTTGGATTCCACGTTAACTGGTTGACTCAATTTCGCGCCAGGCACGATCACCCCGTCCTGCCTCCAGAGCATGTACCAGATCCCGACCAAGGCCGCTACCAACAAAACCGGTTCGATTGGCGTTGCTGGTTTCGGTGAGATACCTCTAATTCTCCTACATCGGAACTGGAACTCATCCAACTCTTAACCCTAGATGATCAATTCGCGAACAAGGTCGACTCGAACGCTGTTGCTTCCGAGCTGCAATTCTGATACAATATTCATAGGCCGACTTGACCCAGTTCCTCAAGGCCCAGCGCACCGATATCCTGTCGACGACCTCGTTTGCCCTGACTTCGGTTGATAGCGGCACCAACTCGCAGACCCGGAGCCAGGCTGGTGTCGAAGCTAGTGAGTAACGAAATCATGTCCCCGATTGAGACAAGCTGACTGAACGGAACAGACTTGGACATCCAATACACCGGTATGTTCGAGCTCCAGCACCTAGATCCATGTCTAAACTCTGTTTCTCAGTTGGATTGGCAACTGGCGTCCCTGTCACCTTCGTTTCGGTCGGTGAGACGACCAAGGACGGTGCCGATGATGGTTTCCTCGACATTAGCGCGTCTTTATCACTCTTGCCTAATCTCTCCGCTTACATATAACTCCACAGTTACCGCCTTGATTGCAGAGACCGCACCCCCGCAGGTCCTCACGACCAGCTACGGCTTCGACACCGAGGCTTCCCTCTCTAAGACCCTTACCTTGTGGGTCCACAAATTCTGTGCTTAGCACTTAACTCATTTGCCGTTTACAGCGCCATGTGCGACTCATACATGCAACTCGCTGCCCGTGGTGTTTCCATTCTCTTTGCTTCTGGTGATGGGTACGCATTTTCGTTTGTAGTCGCCTTGAATTAGGCTGATTCCTATTTAGTGGAGTTGCTGCGACCCCGGGAGAGAGCTGCACTGGAAAAGCCTTCTTGCCCACGTTCCCCACCTGCCCTTTGTACGTCAAACTCTCAACTTCTTTGTCAAAATGCTTATATCTCCCCAGCGTAACCCTCGTCGGCGCCACCACTGGAGCTTCTCCTGAAACTGGTGCCGCACTGTCGGCCGGTGGATTCTCGAACTACTTCCCCCAGCAGACTTGGCGTACGTCGCCTCTTTCTACCCGTACCGCGAATTCTGACACTTGCGCACAGAGGCAACCGCCGTTAAGGCATACATCGCGTCCATCGGCACCGAGTATGCTGGTCTCTACAACACCTCGGGCCGCGGGTACCCCGACATCTCTGCCTCGGGCGAGAACGTCTGGATCGTCCAGGATGCGTCGACGGGCCTGGTAGACGGCACGTCGTGCTCCAGCCCCATCTTCGCGTCGGTGATCGGTCTCCTCAACGATGAGCTGCTCAACGCGGGCAAACCTGTCCTCGGGTACCTCAACCCGTGGCTGTACGCCAACCCCGGCGCATTCAACGACATTACGGCGGGAAGTAACCCCGGCTGTGGCACGACGTGCGTCTTGTCATGTATTCTGCACATTTATCGATGAGCTGACTTGTGTTTCCAGCGGATTCCCGGCAAAGGCAGGCTGGGACCCGGTCACTGGTCTGGGGTCGCCGAACTACCCCGCAATGAGAACCGCCGCTGGGCTCGCATAACGAGTCCGGGTGTAATAATTATTTAAGATGTATCTCTAGACAGGATGAATCACTGGGAACTTTTGTTTGCATTGCACAGGAGATGTAAGATCGTTTTCTGGAACACTGCAGGCTTCGGCGATTCTTTCAAAGCCCGAGCCACAGTATTCAGAAAGCCCGAGCTACAGCTTTCCATGACCTACTGGCCCCTGTCTCAAAATGGCCAGATAGTACACAAAAACAAACAACACGTTCGCGGTTTGTCACGATTCTAAGTTTGGTCAGGAAATGCTTGGTATCTCTCACCGTTTGTCAGTCTAGGAATCTGCCAGCGTCTTTCCCTCACCGGGCTCGGTAGAATGCCCGACGATGCCCCTCAGAAGCTCGGGCTCGTGGTCCATGATTATTAGCTGCAGGTTCGAGGGAGGGTACTGAGTGCGGTATAAAATGGTCCACTACCTCAGGTAAAATCCCTATCTCACTTTCACAAAAATCCCTATCCAAACTGCAATGTCCGCAACCAAGCTCATCCTCGTCATAGGTGCAACCGGTGCCCAAGGCATGGCCGCTATCGACGGCCTCCTCGAAAGCCGCGACGGCGTACCCTCTCCATACAAGGTTCGCGCCTTGACCCGCGATGTCAATGGTGCGCGAGCCAAGGCTCTCGTGGCCAAAGGTGTCGAGTGTGTCGAGGGTTCGTACCTTTACTCTTTCTCGCTTTAAAACTAACAAATGGTCACAGGCACATTTGAGGATTTCGCCGCTGTGGCAAAGGCCATGGATGGCGTCTACGGGGCGTACATTAACACGGGTAAATCAAGAAATCAATCTTGAGGTTTCCTCACTGAATATACGTACCAGACACTTTCACCGTTGGTGAGATGCGGGAGATATACGCTGGCTTGAAAATATTCGAAATCGCAAACGCGACGCCATCGCTCAGGCACTATCTATGGAGCGGTCTTCCATATATGCCTAAGGTGAGCCTTGCTTGGTGAGGGAAAGGTCCAAGTGCTCATGTTTCTTAGACGCGCGCTGGATACGACCCACGCTACCAAGCAGAACATCTCAACGCCAAAGGCCGAGTGACGGAATTCATCAAGGGAATGCCCTCCACCGTTAGCGACACCACTCTTTCCTGGACCGTGATGAACACGGGAGTGTACATGGAGATGCTCGAGGTAAGCCCTTGCAGCGAAATCCAAGCCATCCATCTGACCTCCGCCCAGGCCCCGTACGTCGGCCCGTTCAACGTCCGCGAAGACGGCACGCGCGTGTTCGCGTCGCAGATGGAAGAGGGCAAGATGTCGATGATGACCCTCGCAGACATCGGCTTCTGGACGCGCTGGATCTTCGACCACCGCGCGGAGACGTCCGGCCAGGATCTGAACGTCGCGAGCGACATGATCGACTGGGACACGCTCGTTGCGACGTTCACGCGCGTCACGGGCCACCCCGCCGTGCACCTGCGCCTCGCGCCCGACGAGTGGTGGTCGTATTTTGTCGACGCGGACGTCACGCCAATGGCGGCCACAGCCACGCGAGGGGACGGCTCGACGACGGTCAAAGAGAACTACACGCGGTGGTGGGCGCTCTACAGAGACGGGATGATCGAGCGGGATATGGATTGGATCAAGTCAATTCATCCGGGGACACAGAGCACCGAGATGTGGATGCGCGAGACGGGATACACTGGGATTCCGGACGCAGGCCCGTTGAAGGGCAGCTCAGGCATCGTTCCCAATCTAGAGAAGATGAAGCTGCTGTAGAGGACTTGGAAAGATCGTAGTATATATACTTGCTAAATAATTTTGGCCGCGCCTAAGTAAGTATGATGATTTAGATTCTTCAAAAAAAAAGATTATCGAAGTTCTAGCACCAATCGAGTCTCTTACGTTAGCTGACTGGAAACCAGTCTTTTGTTTCAACCTGCTCCGCAACTCACAAGACATTCCATAATGGGTATGAAAGTTTAAGATAAATTGACACAGAACATAAGGTGAGTGTACGAACTGCCGGCTTTGCATGCCCACACAGAGTGGGTACGCGCGACAGAGTCAAGCACTAAGACATCCGAGTCCGTTTCCGCACTACTTTGGCACAAACCAGCCGTAGAGAATGGTGCGGCGATGGCTTGCAATTTGACATGAGTGCGTGAAGAAAAAAGTTGAGGGCGGTGTTGCGGGTTATATAGGCCGTGACGCGTGACCTTCCCGTTTGGGACAGGGGCTTCAAATTGCAGAATAGAGCGCGCGGGGACTCACAGAGAAAGGCGCGACCTGACTGAAATTTTTTCCTAGCCTTAGGAGGTCCAGGTGGAGCGACGAATACTTGCTTCATTATTTCTAGCGGTATAATTCATACAGAGACTGGGGTCAACTCTTGACGGTCAGGCAACACTTGTGGTCCTTGGATTCGGTACAGATGCGTATTTCAGGGGGAATCTATGAGACCTACTGACTGATGAATCATGGTATACGGAACACTGGCAGAGACAGTCTAAGGGTCGCCCTTGTTGGACTTTTGGTTCAAGTTTACACTGGTGTCCTTCTGCCTATTCGGAGTGGCAAAAAAAGGTGGCAAGCACTTTGCCGTAGGCAGAATGGTACAACTAGGTATTTGTAATTGGCCTGCGCGGTCGCAAAAGGGTTGAAAAATGAACAGCGTCAATTGCTGTCTAGATTTGGTTGGCTACGTATCAACCCTGGCACTGGAGTTCACCAACCATCGCTTTTCAGTGAACCAGGTCGTTCCATATTTTGAAAATGAACCCGAGGCCTCAACTGAGTTTTGTACCTTACGGGTTTGGTCCGGCAAATGCCGATCCAATCTCAGTTGGGTTCAAAGCAAGTTCAAAGCTCCAAACCGTGATTTCCGCCGGCCTTTTCAAGAGGGAGAAATTCCCTGGGCAGTCAGCTGCAATTACTTAGGTATGTAGGATTGTAATTGAGTCACAAACTGTCGCAAAGCCGCGTAGAGTCGCGATTGTTGATCCAATCAGCTCTGATTAGCACATGATCCTCTTTTGAACTTGCTCTCATCTACAACCACACTTTTGGCGATACCTCATCCGCGCCTTGAAAATTTAATGGCCTCTTTGAACTCCAGGTTGCACGCATCTATCGAGGTATCCAACAAACAACCATCCACTTCCCTGTCATCACTGCCGAACCTCGAATGCCATCAAAGCGGCCGACGCTTGCACCCGGCTGGCCTACCCTACCCAAGCAATATCTTCCGCAATACGTATATGGGGAGAGAAACTGTCAAGTCCCCGTTGTTCTCCGTACGAATAGGGTGGGCGGAGAGCAACGGGCGCAGCCGGGACTTGCCGGGATCGATTGCCAATTCGTCCGAGAGTTTCTTCCTTCGGCGATCTCACGTCCCCCAGTGTTCTACATCTGGATCGTTCCTGTGTGTCTGCACGTCTGTTTTGCTTTGCTGTTGATGGAACAGGTCTGGCTGGGGATCCAGCCTCCCCTTTACTGAATGTCGATCAACGAGAATCAACAAGTGCACAGAAGAGTTCTCCTTGCACGGGGTTCGACACAGCCTTGTGAGTAATTATCACCGTCTTTTTCAACGGTCCCGATGGGAGGATGTTCATCCCTTCTCGTCGTAACTTCCGTTAATCGTCCTCACCGCCAGAAATTTCTCCAGAGTTCTCGGAACCCAAATCTGTCCCAGGTACACCGTCCGTTGGTCCCGGTGCTGCCGACTCCTTTCACCAAACTCTACCTTTGTGCGCTCCCGGGTAAGGAAGCGACGCCAATCAGAATTTTCTCCTCCTCACAGGACGAAGATCTCGAGCTCGTAGAGGGTCTAGATTCAATTCCGTGGCAATCATCCTCAAACACCAGCACAAAAAAAGATAGAAACCTGATTCGAGATTTGATATTCTGGTTCACTTATCACTGGTCAAATGTAACCGGTCAAACAATTAGTGGCCTAAAATTATTGAAGCGCACAAACGGGCTGTAATTCGCCAAGGGGTCCAGTTCAGGTGCGAACCGTCTGTCACAGCTGCCGTACAGCTGATATTCATTCTGACGTGGATCATCAACGCTGCGTCCCATTTATCATCCGGATTCTCATGGTCGGACTGGATCCAGCATCCGGAGTTCCCAAATTGGTGTTGCCGTAAGCGGACGGACCTCCTTATGCGGCTACGCCGCTTTTTTGAAAGCATGTGGAGGAGAGGAGGGGTAGTTGTGAGCATTCCAATGAAAACCGGTAGAGGCAAAAAGTGCCGCATTCTCGCCGAGGTTCCTCGTGATGACTTTTCCTCCTCACCGGTTCCGGCTGATGAATAAATAGACAGACTTTCCCTCCTGGATTTTCCCCCTCGACGCAACTATGGCCACTTCAGCTTCCGCGCTTCCAAATGTCCAACTGCTGTTTGGACCGATGCTGATTGGGTATGCTCTTGTCTTCACTCGATTCGACATCAGTGGCTGAATGACGGCGAAGGGTTTTCTTTAATATGATTCTCTATGGGGTGGGGGATTCCAGTTTTTCTCTTGAGAATTTTACTGACCATTGAACGCACGTAGGTGCTCCTTGGACAGGTTTATTCGACTCGTTTTCATCGCCGCTAGAGCTAATGGTTTTCCAAGGTTTTGACATACTATCAAATCTATCGGAGGTGCGAAATCCTAGTTTTTCGAAGTCAAAGCTATGTCCTGACATATTCTGCCAGCGATGCAGGCTGGATGAGATACTTCGTGCGTGCGACGACCCCTTCTTCGGCACACGACTGATCCGTTTCGTCAGGTCCTCGTCCTGTTCCTAATCGAAACCGCGAATACTGGGTTCGACATTGCGTTTCTATACCAGCCACTCATTCTGGAATATGGTTAGTTTCACCAGGAATGCAGGTTCGATTCTCATTTCCCTTCCAGGACAAAAACCCATATTTTTCCCGACATGTGAGCAGCAAGCTCCCTCATCCGTTTATGTTTCCTGACACTGGTGGTTTCAGTCTTCATTAACGGTACCTGTGGTCATCTGTCCTCATAGAGAAGTAACTAACAATAGCGGTATTAGAACCTTTATGTGTCGTAAGCGCTTCCTTGACATTGACGTTTGATTTTGAGCCATCCTCAGGTTCTGGTCTCCACGCCCATTCAACTGTTTTTTGCATGGCGCATCAGGTCACTCACAAAATCCTACTGGGTACCAGCTATCGTCGGGATCCTGGCCCTCGCGTCATTCAGTGCGTGTACTCTCCGCATTCTCTGTAGCATGCTAACGCTGTTCAATAGCTGGTGGCATTTGGACTGCAGGTACATCCATTATTGTGCCTTTCCAGCAGCGTCTGGAACTGATAGTCGTTTTCAGTCATGATCCGGGTTGTCAAGACTTTCGCAAATAAGCCCAGGTCCACAATTCCGCGCTACTGTGGTTCCTGGCTTCCTGTGTCGCAGACATACTGATCACGATCTCCCTCGTCATAAGCTTGGTATGTCTTCTTGGGAGTACACTTTAAATTCGACTTCTCATGACATTTACTCAAGGCGAAGCGGAAGACGAACTTCTCGACAACGGACTCGGTCATTGACAAAATCATTCGGAGTGGGTGCATTTAATCCATTATGGCCCTCTGAAGCTGATACGGTTTCACAGTGACCGTTCAAACTGGCATGCTGACGTTCGTGCGGCTCCATGGTGTTGGAACCCGGCGTTAACCCCCTGTTAGTGCCGTTTTCAGTATCCTCGACGTCATTTGCTTCATGGTTCTCCCCGTAAGCAGTTCCTATCTCCCCTTCTCTCCAAAACTCATATACGCTCCACCAGCACGCCGCAGTGTAAGTTCCGAAAAGGATATATCAATTCGATGCTTACCTGCTGATGAAAGCAACTTCGTCTGGGACCTCGCGCTTTCCAAGCTGTACACCAATTGCCTGATGTCGACCCTGAATGCGCGCCAGCGCCTGAACAAGGCGTCCGCCACCAGTGGTTCCGTGCAGCAACGCAACAACTCGCACGGGCCTATGATGAGCCCAAACCTACCCACGGGTCGCCGACACGTACGTCGTAATTATTATTTCATTCCCCGACAATCATTCGCCCGTTTGCAGCCGGACCACTCGGTACGTCTGTGTGGACACAACGTCTCGGCTGCTGACGCGGGCACAATTCAGCGCCACATCAGCAGCAGCGCGGTGTACGAGCTCGACACGCAGAAACCGACCTACGACGTGGAGGCGGCCTACGGTGTCCCCCCTCGCGACGAGTACGGCATCCAGGTGACGAAGGTCTGTGCTGCCCTCCGCGTCCGCAGTGCGTGTTTCGATTTGCTGACGGCGACCAAGGTAATCGAGCGCGTGGAGGATCTCATCCCCCAGCCGTACACGCAGTAGTGGCCTGAATGCGGAATTTACTTATTATTTTGGGAACTGGTCGCTGTAATTCCGTAGAATATTACTTGTTGTGTCAACCCAACGCGTTCGACTGAGAAGCGCAAGAGACGAACAGGGGTCGGATCTTGACAAATTCCGGTCTTGCAATGTTCACCCAAGCATGGGAGGTGAGCAAGAGACGAACGGGGGTCGGATCTTGATAAATTCCGGTCTTGCAGCGCATATGAGAAATTGAACATGTAAAAGTTTGAGGTCTTGCAAACCGCGTGGTATTGCCCAGATGAAGGAATCTCCTAATCAAGATTTCGCGGGGTGTAAGAGTTGGGGCCGCCGCTACCTCGGACTCCGTGAGTAACAGCTCTTTCATCCGTCTTTAACGCACTGCTGGTAATTCGCGCGGCAATAAAATTTCCAAATGGGGGTTTGGGCGGTAGTAGCAAAGAGAATCAAACATTACGTCGCCATTTGGAATCACATGGCTAGTATGCGGCGCGCCGCGGGCGGCCTCGAGGGGCTTCGGCCTTCCTCATGTGCCTGTGAATTTTCCAGTGGTGAGATTCCTTCACAGATTACAATCTCCGAGGAAGACGGTTCGTTTTTTTCAGAAGAAACATACGAAATTGATGTATACGAGTGTACACAAAGTGTACATGGCGCATGCAAGCCATGCGAGCTGCCAAACACCAAATTGACGCGTTCCTGACGAAGAAGCACAGGGCTCGACAAATTAAGAAAGACCGTGGCCCTAATACAGAGTGACCGAGATCTCGTATCTTTTTCGTTTCATCGCGTGATTCCCAGTTCCTACATCTGGTGCAATTAAGAACAAAACTCGAACGGATGAAAGTCCATAATTTGGCGATTTTCTAGGCACTTGCTTGCTCGCGCGCACGTAGTTTTGGTTAAGAAAGGCAACATCGCAGCATCTGTTCGCATCAATAGTGTGACGGTAGCGTAACATGTGACACACCCTTTTGGTTCCCATGATGAAGAAATCGGTCGAAGCGGACCAACCGCCTCCGCGGCCTTCGCGGCCTTCGTCGAGTTCTTGGATACTTATAGCTCACATTTTTTCCTTTGAGAATCCACCGTTGGTTTCCTTTCCAACATGACAATGGACAAGGTCGCATCTCGCGCCTCCACCGACCCGGAAAAGAATGTCGAGTCTAGCAGCGTCGGCAGCGACCAGCCTATGATCAATCCTGAACTGGAGCGCACCGTGTGGAGGAAGCTGGATGTGTGGATTCTCCCGGTGGTGACCATGTTCTACCTTCTATCTTTCCTGGTAAGTTCTCATTCATCCAGATTTTTATTGCCTACCCCAGTGAAAACCTAACCAACCCGTATTCCAGGATAGAACGAACATCGGGAACGCAAAAGTGGCTGGATTGCTGACGGATCTGAAAATGACGCCAAAACAGTACTCCATTGCCCTCACCGTTACTTACATCCCTTATATCGCGGCGGAGCTCCCTTCGAATCTTTTGCTCAAGGTTCGTCACGGTTATCATGATGGGGTTCTCCTAAGCTAACGCTCTCCTCAGATTGTCGGTCCTAATCTGATGCTACCGACGATGATAACGCTGTGGGGAGTCGTTACGACGTGCCAAGGCACTGTGAAAACCTATGGTGGACTTCTTGTATGCCGGTTTTTCCTTGGCCTACTGGAAGGTGACTTGCTCGCAGTTTGTTGTATATATTCTCTGACTAGATGTAGGGGGGGTCTTCCCTGGACTTGTTCTCTACTTGTCCTTTTTCTACCCCAGAATGAGACTGCAGACAAGGTTATTTTATTTTACTTCCATGTACACAGTACTCACCCACAACAGAATCGCCGCATTCTTCTCCGCAGCTTCGATATCTGGCGCATTCGGCGGAATCTTAGCTTATGGGGTTGTCAACGCGAAATGGGGACGCGGACATTCCGCGTGGCAGTGGATTTTCATACTTGAGGTACTTGGGTTTTCCAAGTGAGAAATAATTGTATCGACTTGATTCATTCAGGGTGCCTTCACGGTTTTGTTTGGCCTCGTGTCGTTTTTCTTTCTGCCGAGCTCTCCTGACCACGCCCGCTTCTTCACTGACGAAGAGAAATCGTATGTCAAAGCCAAACTTAAGGAAGACGGCGCCATCGAGGAGAACGATTCCTTCAGCTGGGGCGAGGTCACAAAAGCGTTTACGTCTGTTCATGTCCTCCTCGTCGGTATTATCTTCTTCTTCAGCGGTAGGTCCCTTTTCTTCGATCTTCCTGCTGTGAGCTCAAGTATTCCAGGGGTCGTTCTCTATTCGCTGGCTTAGTGCGTCTCGCAATTTCTTCTCTATTTCTCGCCCTTAAATATGGCAACTAGCTTCACTCCGTCGATTGTGCAAACGCTTGGATACACCGCTGCGCGCGCGCAGCTGATGAGCGTCCCCCCGTTTTCTGTCGCCTTCGTCTGTGAGTCCCACCGCTCTACCCTCCAACTGCAGTTGACCCCCTTGTTGCAGTGTCGATGATAACTGCCTACATCTCCGATCGCTACCAGTGCCGTGGCGCCGTGACAATCTTCGGTTCTGTCCTTTGCACCGCTGGATTTGGCATGTTCCTGGGCTCCAAGAACCACCACATCCAATACGGCTCGCTGTTCCTCTCCATCCCGGGCACGTACCTCATGGCGCCGACCATCTCCACCTGGAACGCCAACAACGCCGCACCCCACGTCCGCCGCGCGACCGCTGTCGCGATCGGCTTCATCATGACCAACTCCGGGGGCATCCTCGCCACGTGGCTCCTCGGGTCGCTCTCCCCCCCGCCGTTCTATACCAAGGCGACCAAGATCCTCCTGATATCCTCCGTCCTGATGGGCGTCTTTGCGACGCTTAACGTTGTGTACCTCAAGCATGAGAACGAGAAAAAGGCGGAAGTGCGAGGACACACCACGCGTAAGGAGGAGGCAGCTGGCCAGGGCGACAAAAGCGCGTGGTTTGTGTATAGCTTATAATCAGTCATCTATTTGGTTGGTGAGACTACTGTACTTACTTTTTTGCACTTTTGCTCTTGGTGTTATTGCTACTAGAAGACGGGCAACACCTACTATACGGTTGACCGTTTTCGCTGAAATGAGCAACCTCGGTTTCCTCAAATTGAATACCAGAAGGAAGAGTTTCGAAAGGGAGTGTCACGGTCACGTGTATTGTGTGATAAGACGCGTCTATTCGCGAAGGTTCGCGACATCTTCTATCCACTCGTGTTTGTTATTGGAAGAGAAGTTCTTAGTGAATGGGTCGGGTCGGCAACTCGGCGACGCTGTCCAGATTCTTCCTGCCAGCTTGCTGCCAACCTATAAATAAATATGTTTCAACAACGCTGTTCCATCATGGGACAGGATGTAAGTACAAGCAATTCGAGTCATTACACAGCGACGTCAGTGCTGCGGTGAATGGATAGCCCCAGAGAAGCGTGGATTCCCGCTGTAGATCGTAATTTTAGTAGCGCACAAGCTGTAGTGATCGTTATGATGCCTCGATTTATCTCAAGCGCCTTGGAGGAAAATAATTATTCATTCATCACAGATATGATATTGCACGCCGACTCGGAAGACGAAATTTACAGGAATGAAACGAAGACATGTATAGAGCGTTCAGGGATAAAAAAAAAAGAAAACCGACAGTAAACGAAAAATAGAATATCAACAGCACTTGTGTGTTGACAGCCATACATATGCAGTGCACGCAGTCGGGTACACTAGCCGCCATTCAAGTATCTGGATCGACCTTGCGGACCATCCATCCCTCCCACCCCTCGCGCCCGCCAACACGGTCCCCACGCACGATGTGGTGACCCACTCCATCGATGTGGTTCAATATCGCCGCAACAATTACCGCTGCCGCCATGGGGGCCCAATGTGCGGCCGCGCACTTCAGCGGCCCACACCCGAAGGCCACGACATCTCGCGCGCGTTCCGGCTCGCGCACGAACCGTGCAGCATCATATGCTTCGGGGGCGGAGTCCGGTCCCCAGAAATCCGAGCGCTGGGCGCTTTCAATGTCGGCTATTTCTGGGTCAATGCGGAGAGGGATGCGGGCCGCAAGGAAGCGCGGGAGGAAGGCGGTGAGTAAATGGGACCGGAAAATGTGCCGCGTAATATGCTTAACGGGCGGATGTAGGCGCAGGGACTCGGTAATGTAGTCCTCAACGCTCGGGGAAGTGGCGTTTAGCTTCGGCGCACGAAAATTTAGGAAAAGTGGATTCGCGTTCAAATCCTGGAACGCCCGGCACGCCGCAGCGTCCGTATGGACATAGGCCAAGGTCACCGCGACTACGCGCCAAAGCGTCTCCCAGGCGGGGATCACGAAGTCGAGGGGGTTTGGATACGCGGCTTCGTCAGGGACAAGCCGGCGGAGGCGCTGATTGAGCATCTGGAGCAGGTGCTCCGGGACTTTGCCTGGCTTCTTCGAAAGAAGCCAAATGTCGGTGATCAACTCTGCAACGATGTCGACATCGCCCGAGGAGCGAGAGTTGGTGTCGGCATTAGGGTCGAGGAGTCCGACGACGACGGTCCGGAGGGTCACGGAGCGCACGAATGTGTGGAATGAAGTGGTTATCGCTGGGAGATCTAATTCGACGGCCTGCATGGCAATACCAGCGAAGCTTTTCCAATCGGATTTGGCTACACGGAGGAGAGTCATGGATTTTCGGAGGAATTGGAGATGAGTGGCAGGGTCTGGGCTGACAAAGGTGTTGGTGAGGTGGAATGCATGGAGGAGGCGGGCGTTTGCGGATGCGCGAGACCGCAGCAGAGTTTCGGTCGACGTGGTCGAAGGGTTAAGAAGGCGGTGTACGTCTGCAAGAGTACGGTGGTGGATGGGTCGCCTCTGGGGGAAAATCCAACAATGCGTGGATAAAAAGAAAACTGTGAGGATAGTCGTGCCTAGGCATATGCCATAGAATTCGAAGATGTCGGTCATTTCTCTGACGGGTAGCGACCGACAACCTACATGCTTACCTTTTATACTGTGTCTGTATATGCGTTCAATAAACACCATGCCCGATATAAACATAGGAGTGGGAGGCGAAGGCGAACTTACGCACTGTAGAATGCGAATGACTCGGTCGAAAGCCGTGCACCATCCAAAAGTATCCACAAGAAAGGTTCTGGGACGTGGATCAGCGGAAACCCTGAACCCAGCACCTGGAAATGGTCAGCTGTAGAGAATAGACGCGTCGGATCTCACCACCAGGAATCTCATCGCTGCGGAGGGAACAGACGCTCAGGATCGCGGCCGTGCATCGCGAATCTGAACAGCACCGGAATCTTCCAAGAGCTAACCACTTCTCACTGCGCTGCTGGGAGATCAATGCAGCCGAAGAACCCAATAGAAGACGACGGATTGAATATTACCACCTTGCAGATGAGGAGGCAAATCTTCAGATCTTGTTTCGGCGGCAAATGATCTCCACAAAGGCGATACATGGCTAAATCCCGCAGGTCGCCGTCGATACGAGAAGGCTATTCCGGTGGGACGTGAGGCTGAACTAAGATTCGTTCCGGAAAATACAGCTCAAGGATTGGGCGGGGAGGCTTCTTTACGAAGACCATCATGCTGGAATGTAAGGTACCTGCTCGGTTTGGTTTACTTGTTCCTGGGAAGTCGAACAGTTTAGCCGCCCAATTTCTCTGCGCCAGAATCGAGACGGCGTTGATTGAGGAATCGTGATGGAAGGCAGGTGCGCACTTTCAGCTTTGACAATGGATTTCCCAATTGTATCCGTTGAATTAAGGTTGCTACAGTTATCTAGGACCATACTAACCTTGGGTCAATTTTGACGCTCTGGCTACGCGAATTTGAACGGCCTCTTTCCAGAGGGAAAATGGATATAGATGCTACAACTCGGATCAGGTTAATTTGCGCCGTATTTTTGGACTTGATTCTTCAAGGCAAGGGCCCGAGCCTGCTCTGAGACGGCTGTGGACAGGCTCCGCGATGATTTTGAAGGAGGCTGGGCCGGGCCAGAGAGTCGGAAGGTTATGCACAGCAAGGGCGTCTTGCAACGAATTCCATTCAAAAGCAGTCTTCCATGCGGCAAGGCTCGAGCCGCTTTGTTCAGTTGTCGGAATCCGAGTTGCCAGTTTAACTCTGTGCTGGTGGCAAGAGGTCAGGGAGCCAAAAAGGAAGCAGAAAGGGGCCAACCGTGAACGACCTCATGCCAGAGGGACATGAGGCTGAACTAAATTTTACTCCGGAAAATACAGCTCGAGGAAGCCTTCTTGATGGTCGATGAAGACCATCAAGCTGGAATGGAAGGTACTTGCTGTTTGGTTTGGTCTACTTGTTTCCCGGGAAGTCGAACTGTTTAGGCGCCCATTTTTCTCCACGCCCAAAATCTGGTCCATACAGGCACTGTACCAGCTTGTTCCTCGCTCGTTTCAAGATTCGGCCCTCGGGATGGATCATGGATCCTGGCGGCGTTTATTGAGAAATCAAGGAAGACCTGGTCCAAGGCAATCCGTATTAGTTGTGCGTTATATTTTGAGACTTTATTTTTCAAGGCAAGACATGAGCCTGTCCTGACTCGACTGTGGAGAGGCGCGAACGTATTGGTGTTGGGAGTCGTCTTGAACAAGTTGTTTGTCCTTATGTTGCGAGTACCAGACGCCAACGGCCTTTAAAGCAAGCTGACGCAAACAGCGATCATTTTCCTCTCCTTCTCCGAGTCGGAGTCCTTCAGCATGATATAGACATTACTTAGACAAGTCTACCGCATGCAAGGATTTTCGTTATGGGCCCGATGCCGTCCACGCTTAGCTCCCTCGCAGTGGATAGGCCTCCGATTTCGCACCGGGGGGGCTAAGAAGCCCCCAAAGTCGACTGCTCCCTCGTCCCGCACTGGTCCTCCCCTACATGGGAAACTCCATGGGAAACCCGCAGTCTCTCAGTCATATTCCGATTCTTTTCAGGGCCTTGAAGACGTCAACGCTCTCCCGACAACTATACTGCTATATTTCCGCTATCACGTTAAGACGTGGACACTACGGAGATCAGTACACGACCGTCTCGTATCCTTTGGTGCCCCCTCTGCCGATGTAACCAAACTTCTGGCAGCCTTTTCCCGCGACGCTGCCGCAGGAACATTCGACACTCCGGATGCCCTCGAAAAATATGATTTGGTGAAGTTACGCGGTTCAGACGCCACAGAGGCTGACGTTACCTTCTCCAATATATTTTTCCGGTGGTTGGAAACACGCAGCGCTGTGGAAGGCGTGGATCCGAGGACAACTGCCCTTTTGTTGCGCCTCGCCGAGGCGGCGTCGAATATGTATCCTGCAGAGGAGTACCCAGCGGCGCGCATGATGCGGCGCAAAATCATCATGCACGTCGGGCCGACGAACAGTGGCAAGACCCACCATGCGCTGCGCGCTCTCGCTGCTGCCAAGGTCGGAGTGTACGCTGGTCCGCTCCGACTTCTTGCGCACGAGATTTGGGAGCGGCTCAACCTGGGCCAGATCGTGCCGGCTGGCGCGACCGACGAGCAGATCGCAGAGGCTGCCAAATTCGGTTCTAGCACGGACAGTCCGTTTGCACGTCCGACCAATATGATTACAGGGGAGGAACAGAAGATCGTCTTGCCACCCAATACAAACGGACTTATCAGCTGCACCGTGGAGATGCTCCACATTCATTCACAATATGACGTTGCCGTCATCGACGAAATTCAGATGATATCTGACCGGGAACGAGGCCAAGGATGGCTGCGTGCGGTAATGGGACTTTGTGCTCGTGAAGTACATCTGTGTGGGGAGGAAACAGCGGTGCCTTTGATAGAAGAACTTCTCAAGGCAACTGGAGACGAGATAGTCGTGAAGCGGTACGATCGGCTAACGCCTCTGGTGGTGGAGGAAACGAGTCTGGAATCGGACTTGAGCCGCGTGCGCAAGGGCGATTGTATCGTCGCCTTCAGCAGGACCGCTATCTTTGCATTGAAGCGGCAAATCGAGAAGCTAACCGACATCAAATGCGCCGTGGTCTATGGCAAACTGCCCCCGGAGATCCGGAGTGAGCAGGCCGCCCTGTTCAATGACCCGGATAGTGGGTACGACGTGTTAATCGGGAGCGACGCTATAGGAATGGGTCTCAACTTGTAAGCATCGTTGTCCTTGTTCAGCTCATACATTAATTGTTGCTACAGAAAAATCCGTCGCATAATATTCGAAGCTATCCATAAATACGACGGAAAGAGTATGTCACTGCTATCGTTGTCCCAAATGAAGCAGATTGCTGGCCGCGCAGGCCGGTTTGGGATGCAGGACGTCAATGAAAAGCCTGGTGGCTTCGTGACGACCCTCTCGGCTGAGGATCTCCCCGTCTTGCGCGAAACCTTGCTAATAGGCACCCCTTCCCTGGCGTACGCGCGTCTTGCTCTGACCAGAGAGGACTTCCAAAGAATCGCTGCCCACCTCCCCCCGAATGCGAGCACGGAAACCATGTATCTCGCGCATATGCACGCGGGGCGCCTTCCGTCATGCTACCGAAATAGTGTCCCAAACATGCTGAAGGCAATCTGTGAATACCTTGATAATCAAGGATACTTCACGCTGGCGGACCGGGTTCTCTTCATGCAGGCCCCCTTTCCCTGGCGCGATCGCGTGGCGCTTGAGGCGATTACCAGATTCATCACTGCATACTATCAAAGCATGCATGTGCCCCTAATCGAGACCATGAACAATCTCCCGTACTTGCGAACGTTGGAAGAAGCAGAAGAGGCGATGGACTCGAAGGATGGGCATAAAGCCGGCGGACGCTCCTTCAGTGCTGCGCAGCAGCTGGAGGGGCTCGAAATCTTCCACAAGATCCTCGTCGTGTATCTGTGGCTCTCCTACCGCAACCCGGTGTCATACCCTTCTTACGACTTGACCTTGGACTGGAAGGAACGCCTGGAGCGCGTTCTGCATTGGTGTTTGCAGGAAATGACCCAGTATCGAGGACTGCGTCCAGAAGCGGTGAAGCCCAATAGAGTTCCCATCGAGTGGAAATCGAAACGGCAGCTGGCCCTCGAAGTTCAAACAGAATTGCGGCTTCAAAATGAAGCAGAGCCCAACCTTCCCAAGAAGTCGAAACGACAGTTGGCCGCGGAGTTTGCAGAGAGATTTTCAGTTGACGGTTCGCCTGCCCCGCCGTGATTCATCACCATCCCGCATCTTATTGCCCCACGGACCGCACATTCCCGTGCATTTTGTCTTTGGGGCTTGCTTGGGGTCCAAAATTACTTATACCAAATGAATTATAATTGCTTGCCTTGTTTGGTTCCAAGGCCAACGCACTGTTTGGCGACGATCCAAATCTGGCCACATCCAGTTTCCATCCAGCGCCCACCCCAGAAGCCTCGCCCGCAACCCGCTCCGCTCAAAAACTACCTCGAACTCCTTATAACGCAAACAAACCAGGCCATAGCACTATACCATGCAATTCTCCACCACCACCCTCCGCCTCGCCCTCATTGGCCTCTTTTGCGCCCTTACTTTCGTCAGCGCCCTCGCTATTCCCAATTTCGACCCAAAAGCGAAACCTGTCAGTCTCCTTGGGCGTTCATACACCCGCCGTTCCGCAGATCCATCTATCCTCCTCGGTTCTCGTCGCTTTGTCTCGGATTCGCAAACGCAGCAGCTCGACGGCCACAAGCCTCTCGGACGCGTCGCGCGCTTCCAAATTGCACAGCGTCGCGTCGCAACCTCTCCTAGTTCAGTAGGAAAGGGCGAGGCACAGAGCGAGACACAAGGCGAAGCTGATCAAAGACGCCAGGCGAGGGAGATCCTGCTTTCGCACCAACAGCTAGTTCCGAGCGTAACTTCATCTTCCGTAACCCCCGTCATCCTTCCAACGAACACCCCGGCAGCCCCGGCGCCTCAAAACACTCTCGTTCCCGGTTCCCGCGCCGCGGTGAAGCCCAAGTCGAAGAAGACGAAAGCAGAGTTGTCGAAGCATGGCGAGTCGTCGAGACATGTCGGAAACAAGGCGAAGGCTCATATTCAGCACGAGTGATGCACGACTTCCTATCGCCGCTCCACCAGTCCAGCACATAATATTCTCAGCAAATTCTTAGACCGAATTCTCGATTTGTATAGCCGGCATTACCTCCTTGAACACAACCCTAACTCCATTCACACTATGTAATTCTTATCTCAATGACATCGCAATGGATTCCGAAAGACTGGCCGCGCAACTCAATGATTATGGTTGGATTATGGCCTGCTGGCGACGCCGTCGCGGAAGGTCACATCGCGTGTTCCGTGACTGTCACGTCTTGCATGTTGTCCGCAACCACCTCTCATTCTCGATTCCGCGGCGAGGAAAAGCCATCCTATGCAGGTGGATTGCTTAATTAGGTCCCAAACTTTATCCACATCTATCTACGATCTCTGCCTAGAGACCTATTGCACTGCGCTACAGTTCTCACTTAGTTCTAACTTGTCGCAAACTCAACTTCTGACAGCCCTCCTGCATTATAAAAAAACTAGGCGGAACGGTTCGTGCAAGTAATTTCTGAGTATGATTTTTGCTAACTTGGCCAACATGCCGGGCGTTACTAGATATTATCCCGAGTCTATTCAAGGTCTCAGCCTTCTCGTCTCACCGGGCTCAGTACTTCCAGCTCCTCCTAAATCTATGATCTACGATTTCCGGCTATAATAACCTATCCTATCAAGCATAGACTAATATAACTCTCTCGCAGCTTGCCCATGCTAAAGTTAGGCCATAGAATGAATAATGCTCGCCCACGGACGCTTTGATCTTGGTTGCGATGGCAAACCTCGATGGCCGTTCACCGTTCACCGTTCCGTTCAAATCTTAAAGATCTCGGCGGGGTTTCTCCTGACTTCTCTTGCAGATGTGAAGCCGAGATCTCGGGTTGGTAGCAAGAGGCTCGCTCGGCCACGGCACCACGGTTAGCCCTCGCCCGCGGCGGTCGTCGTACGGCCCGAGTCCGCTGCTCAGCTAGGGTCAGCCTACAGAAACGTAATCCATACACGAACTCGCCGCTTTCAAGGCTGTAGATTATGTCGGGCACGCTGAATTATTATTGGTAGTGTTAAAACACCCTGCGATAAGACTAGCGGCTTCTCTTCAAAAATCTGAAACACCTCATGGACAACTTTTGGCATCTGGAGTGTCCGCCGCACAAGGATTGTCAGGTTGGAGATATTATGACTTGGTAAAGTGATCTCAAACCGTGCCGTTGAATACGAGCTTGACACATTTGCCGCACTAACGGTGCGATTGAGTGACTTATCGTACTACGGCCGGAATTCAATTAATCACAGGGTGGGTGAAGTGCGATACCGCAACACTAAGTATTCTCAGGAATTCCAAGGGTGTAAATATACCCTTGGACAGTTGATGATCGTCGTTTCCCGTCGTTTCGGTGGCCGCGTTATTTTGAAAACCGACTCGTATGAATTCTTTCAGAGCTTCCAACGGCAAGGCAATCCTACACGCGCGGAACCCGTACAAGCATCGAGACGGGCACATCGCAGAACCCGCGGGTTGCTGATTTTGTCAACTGACGTTAACTCTTTAATTCCACATTCTGAAACGGGCGCTGGCCGCCGCCTCCCAGATATCAGAAGGGGTCCATGATTCCTGAATCAAGGATAATTTTGCATGCGGGTATATAACTTGAATGCAAGTCTGGGCATTCATGTACTAGCTAGCGTCTGGCTCGGGCTTTAAGTCTAAGCTCGGCCCAGGCCCGGGCTGTTGACTCAGCCCGACCCAGCCCGACGAACTTAAAGGCTCAGAATTTTGACGACCCGCGACCCAGGTCCGTCAGTGTCAATCCCACAGTTGACGACTTGGACACTCTCGGTACGCTGTCGCTTGACCGTCGACTCCCTCACATATCCTAATATCCCTCAAGGGTCATGGGAAATCGGCGTTCTCGAATCTAATATGTGGAGGTCTGCTGCCAGTGAGCCGACTCTACACCTCTGCAAGGCTCTCGCCCAGTGAGTCCTTCCGCCTCAAACATGGGGAATCCCTCATTAAAAATGTCATAGCACGACCACCAGTCACCTCCTTCCTTCCAAGCCCTTCTATTCAGGTTCTTCAAAATGGTGGACAAACACACAGACCACATTCAAGTTTGGCTGAGGCTTAAGCTTCCTCTTCGGATTTAGCTACGGACCTGAACCGAATGTGTTCCATGCCGCAATAGTTGCCAAATCAGTGAAAACTGTTCTCAGGATGAACATGGAGCACAAAAAATACTGGTTGTGTTTCAGGTTTATCGTCAGTGGAAACAGCTTTCACTGATCCGGCAACTATTGGGCGTGGAACACGTTCGGAATAGGTTGGGGTTTATTCTTTCTGTGGGTAGCGCCAGGCGGGTGACGGGAATTCCCGGGAGATGAATCGAAGAATAGCGGAGATGGGCTGTATGGAATTATGAGTGGAGTACTCGAGTGGCACAGGCGGTGGAAGGTGTAGTGTTGACAGTCCAGCGGAAAATTTGAAACGCATAGTTTTTAATCATAGGCCAATTGACCGCGTAATCTTAAATTTTGAGGTTCACCTGGTAAAGTGCAGAAAGTTGCGTACACAATCGGCACCTCCACGATAGTGAACCAGTTGAATATGAGGTATCACGTGATGTGTTACATTTCACAACCGCTGCAAAATACAAGCTGAGAGACTTGCTTCAACAGCGCGGACCGCGGGGGATTACTGACTGCTCTATGCAGTCCGTCAAAGATATTTTCAAACCAAACCCATGGTTCGTGCATGAGAAAGAATATCTCAGTTAAGACGGTCAATTCATGTTTACTTTGTGTTCAAAGTCTAACGGTCAAACCCGTCTATGATGATCCTCGCACATAGTGAAGTGCAATCCGCTGGTTTAACGCTGCTTGGATGCCATAGCGTATAAAAGATCCTTATCCTGCGATTCATCCACCAACGCACGCAATTTCCCATTTGGATTGGCCAAAAGTTCTTGCGGACTTGCAAATTCAACCTGTGCGGCGAGCCAGTCAGTTGCCCTATCGGAGAATGAGTATTGCCGAACACGTACAATATTTCCAGCGTCAAGCACCATCTTGGCAGGAGGTAAGTGGGGGAACACCCGGTTATAATAAGAGACGTACAATCCGGTTGGCGTCCATGATACTCTGCAAGCGGTGTGCGACGGTGAGGAGGGTAACATCTTTGGGCAGCTCAGTTCGTAAAGACTCCTGGATAACCTTGTCCGTCTCATAATCTGTGGACATGAGTGCATGATCCAAAGATGGGAGGGGGAGACAAAAACCCACCGACGGCTGACGTGGCTATGCAGACCTTTAGTACGACTGGCAAAAAATCAAATTGGACGGCGAACCTTCGTCGAGGACAAGGATCTTGCTTCCACGAATCAAGGCACGACCCAGCGCGAGAATCTGACGCTGGCCAACAGAGAGGTTGGCCCCACCGCTGGCCAGCATGGTGTCTAGGGTTATCTGCATACCCTCACCACCGGTAGCACCCTGCAAGGTAAAGAGCCCCGCGGAACGGAGGGCATCATTTAGAGTTGCATCATCGTGTTCCCCCAAAGGGTCGAGGTTCATCCGCAGAGAACCATTTAAAAGCTCTGGCTGAAGATCCAGAGTGAGCTGGCTTGAAAATGAATGAAATGGAAAGACGAACAATTTGGGGAATAATGGTAATGTTGCGGCGAACGGCATCCAAGTTGAGGGACGATGTCGAGATCCCATCGTAGTAAACCGCGCCTTCGGTCAGAATAGCACGAAGCAGGGCCAGCGTTAACGAGCTCTAGATTCGAATATCAATTCTGTTCTCACACAAGGAGGATAGATTGATATGCACCTTCCCAGAGCCAGTGCGTCCAACTTTGAAAAGAAAGTGTCAGAAATAAACGTACAATTCAACCCGTATTCACCTATCCCGATACGCTCACCGCCCTTTATCTCGAAGGAGATATCGCGCAGAACCTCCGGCCCACCCGGGGAGTAACGAGCGCAAAGGTTTTGGGCGCGAAGGTGCCCGCTGGATGGCCAATGGGCGGGCGGCACACCGTTCACAGTGGCCTTGGGCTCTTGTTCTATGTCGAGATACTGTTTTATACGTTCCAGACTATCGTGGATTAGTACTTCAGACGGACCACGGAAAGGGTCAATTCACCTATTGCCTGGGTTCAAAAATTCAACGCGTTAGATAAGTATATTTTACTTCCAAGGTTCGTTCTTACTCTGGATTTCCAACTGGTTGATAATGCTACTCGCTATCAGCGGAAGGAAACAATTGTGGAACCACGGATGGGACAGACCTGACGCCATACATGATAATCATCCCGAATCCAGCTTTCCCAGTATGTTAGTTGGAATGAAGGAAGCAAGAAAACAGAAGCGTACAGGCCATGTTGAGCGAAAAACCTATAGCTGATGAATCTTGATTCTGGAAATAGACCATGTATGTCGCCAATATGGTGATGAACACCGTTCCAAGGGTGTCCATGCGCACCGCGACCCAGCGACTAAGATTATGGAACGTTCGCGCAGTGCGGGTATAGTGATTTATCTTTTTGAGCGAAACTTCGATGAACGCGTCCTGCGCACTATATGCGCGGATAGAGACTAGTTTTGGAGTAAGAAAAGACACAAAAAATGTGAGATGACGTACTTAATCCGTCTATGGCTGCACCAAAACTATGACGCAAGTCGTTAGTTCAAGGAAGGAAGGCTTCATCGAACGTTTTGACGCACTGTCCGAGAACCGGAGCGCGTGCATTGGACCTATGAGAGCGTTGAATGTCATTGACAAGTCGTAAACGGCAGACTGACATTTCACGTTTGACTGAAAGCTGCGCTTTGGTGTATAAACTACCGATCCATGTTCCAGCCAGCAGAAGCACAGCGGCTGGCAGAAGAAAAGGCGGCGCCAATAGTACAATGGCTCCCAACTTGATCGACGCGAAGAAGATGAAGTCTAACAGACCCCACGCGGACTGACCGATATTGGCATCGACATCTCGAAGGTCCTGCGTGCATCTGGCGATGACTCTGGACGTTGGGGTGATATCCAATATCCTGAAAGACTGTAAGGAAGATGAACGAAGATCTGATATCGAATTTACCTCAAAGTGGTACCCAGAATCGATTGCATAAGTTCAGCGTGAATTATGGTCGAAGCCCGAACCATTCTAAACAGGTAAATCAGATAACCACAGTTGTAGATCAGCAACGTCGAAAATAGAATCCCGCCTATTATGTATGAGCGGGGGAAAAGAAAATTACAAAAAGCTAGAAGCAAACCATAGACGGAAAGATGACTGTCGAAGACGATTAGGGAGAGCGAGAAAATTATGTGGAAACACACTAAGCGACGTTCACTTGCGATACATCATGGTCTTCATATTGTGAAGAAAAATAGCCAAGGTACCATGTTTGCAAGATGATCAGGGCATCTGTGATGAACATGCAGATGACGAGGGAGAGGAAATAAAAGAGGGGATGTTGTCCGCCTAGCGCCGACACGTAGAGTTTCACTACAAATGCGAAATTTCAGATGCGAAGGATGGAGCTCGAAGTTTACTTACGCGCTTCCCAGCTCACATGGCCTACGTCGATCTCCTCGGCGATCACCAACTTTCCACTGACTTGAGGATTGTCAACAGATTCGTCAACGACCACCTCTTGTTGCAACTGGACAACTTCCATCACCAGATCACGGTTCTTGGCCAGAGCGTCAGACACAGTGCCTTGGCTCAGTATGCGCCCATCGGAGCCCACGGAAACTACAAATCCAGCGATCGCCTGGGCTAAAGTGATGTTGTGTGTCTAAAACACGATGACGTGAAGAAGAACAAGGCAAAGGAAAACGACACCTACGACCAGGAGGGTTGTTCTGCCAACCAGCAAGTCTCCTCGAAAACATTTGTCGACGATCCACTGGGCTGTATGGACGCTAGCGAGGGAGAGTTTAAATGGAGGGGATCCGATGCGCAGACACTCACTCTAGTGCAGCCAAGACGTCATCTAACAGCAGGATCGACGCGTCACTGTATACAGCCCTCGCTAACGTTACCCGCGCGCGCTGTCCGCCACTTAAAGTTACGCCGCTCTCCCCTATTTCCTGAAGATCCCCGGCTTCGAACATTGCTAGATCGCGCTCGAGACCGCATTGATAAAGAACCTTGCTGTAGCGATCAGAATCAAAGGGAGCACCGAAAACGATGTTGGCTCTGTGAAAGTCAATTTCAGGGCGCGTAGAGACTCTTAATGACGCAACTTGATTGTGTCGTTTTGAACCCAACTTTGCTGGGCAGCATACGCAACACCAGCATCTCGCGGAAGATTGAACCAAGAGTCACGTGATGAAGGAATAAAGTGCATCTCGCCTGCACTCGGAATGAGCGGAATACAGAGGAGCGTGTTCAGTTATCCTTACCGAGCAATGCCATTAATATTGACGTCTTTCCAGATCCAGTGGGCCCTACAATGAGGTTGATACAGTTTTGCTTGAAAAGCAATTGTCCATCTATTCGCAGAAGGAAGCGGCGGTTGGTAGGAGTGCTGTTACCATCTTCGCTTGACCATGAAAACGTGGCGTTGCTGAAGCCGATTTCGTTCCTACAATTTGGCGGTACTGGAGATGAACTGGTGTCGATGTCCGTTGAATATGCGTCCAAAAGCTCGGTCTAGCGACAGAAATTACTCCCTGTAAAATTATGAAGGTGGTTACTTACTTCACACAAGAAATCATCCAGCCGGTCGAGCGACACCCTCCCAGTCACCAGGCTAGTCATAGTAGCAAACCCCTCGTGTAGCTGAGCCCGAAATATGTCCATGACAGTCATCGACCTGGGATGTACATCTTATCGTGCACCAAAATCTATGAAATGGTACGAACGAGAATAATTTAGACGCATTGAGCTCCTCCTTCATGATTACCGTCTGAAAATCCCGATTAGTTATAGCAAGAAATACCCAAGTGACCACCGACACTGGACACTTGTCAGCCTATATATTTTGACAGAGAGACGGAGCATACTATGTGGCGTACGTGGCGATCATTGTAAAGATTGGAATAGTAAAGCTGCACATTCATTAGGGATATACATACCCAGAACAAAGGGGCGTACTTGAGAGTCACGATAGAAAGTTGCAGAGCTTTGCTTTTCCAAAGCCAGTTCAACTCGTCGTCACGTGCCTCCGAGATTCGTTCTTCAGTTTTCTTCTCCCATGCAAACAGTTTAATCATGCGCAAAAGACTCATTGCTAACGGCAGATCAATGGCAATTTGAACATGAAAAGTTGAACAAGTTACTTTCGCTCACTATTTGGACCCGTGCGTCGGTTCGCTGCATCAGACCCTGTTGAACGAACTGAATGCGCCCGCCGATGTACCCGGGCAAGGGAAATACTGCTATAGTCACACCAAGGCCGACGAATGCTGCCCAACCTAAAACTTCATAGAGGAACCAGACACCGAGACAGCTTTGAAGGAGGTAGACGAGAAGTTGAGGCAGACTTTCTCCCGCATGAACGATGTTCTGCAGGTCCGTAGTTGCAAGATTGTTGATTTTTCCAACCAAGTTTCGCGCCTTTGTCGGCTCAGGTGCTGTGGACCCTTCATTTTTAGAATATTGAATTTGGGAAGTCTCCGCCTTGACTCGAACACGCAAAGAGTGTTCGAATATGAGCTCTGTGAGAATCGCCTCGGCCTGTATGTTGACTCGACTCTGATCACGGTCAGAGCTTTCTCCTTCAATTTACATAATAGCCCACTCACAGAAACGAATTTATACCACTGGGTTGCAATGGACCCAAACGTGGGGCCGACCAGGAGCAGGAGAATCCAAATGCACGGGCGCATGGCGGCGCTGCTGCCTTTCGTCTCGATGTAGCTGAATCCAGGCGTGAATTTACGGCCTTTCTAGGGAGTTGGACTTACTTTAGAAGTCGATTAATGGCCACGGGACTACTGAAGCTGGTCGCCACCTGCACAATGCTTAGCAGCACCATCACGGTGTAATCAGCGCGGAAGACCCGCATGAGGCCGAAAAAGACGTGGCGGCGGTTGCCATTCGAGAACACACCAAGATGCTACAGCAACAAGGATCAGTTAGGTCTCAAGTACGGCGTGGACGAGGAAACCACTCACAGTAAAGCTAGCAGCTTTCAGGTTTTTGGCGTCGTTGCTGTCGGCGAGAAGAGGAAGGAGCTCATATGAAAGATGGGGCACTCGGCTTGCCAACAATATGAGCGGGTCCAGGAAAGTGTATGTAACGAGCGAAATAATGGAGGCCGTCTCCTCCGCGCTGGCAGCCTCGGAATCCTGATGTGGTGTGGTCAAACGCCTGGTAGAGCATGATAAAAATGTTGCCCACCTTGACATCCAAAGGAAGGTGAGCTCGGGGCACGGTGAGCGGAAGGATTATTCCTATCGTGGTTATGATGCCAAATTTTGCCCACAGAAACCAGCCCTCATGTAGATCTCGCTGCGGTCGATCAAAGGTTGCGAGAGGAAACAGATCGCGGTAAACGTATGTGAAGAATATCGCGCAAAAAAGCACATTAAGATGTCTCGTGGCGACAGTGCTCCAACTGCGGCCACTGGAAACTGAGATCAGCGCCAAGATAGACGCGTAAATCTGCATGGTGCATTCGTCAAACGACATGAGCCATGAGAGGTGACACAAAACCTACATAGACCAAAGACAGCCCTCCTTCAATAAATAATCTGAATGTAACAGCGTAGTCCCCTTGCTTGTCCGGCTCCCCATGAATAGAGGAAGCGACGGACAACGCAACAAGTGCCATACATCCGCCAAGCCTTGCAATGCCAATGGATAGTGGGATTTTCCGAGCTATACCGGTGCTTGGCAGCTCAGATCCAACAGAGACATGTTCCTCCGCGTTTGAGACAGTCCACAAACGCGCAAACATATTTCGCGCCGGCTTTGAGAGAAAGGTCACGTGCAAAACCAGAATCGTAGCAGAAAGCGACGTGCACCAGAGAGGGATGATGAGACTATTGACCGCCCAGCTGTTGGCAGTCAATCACGGTCCGACGCGAGAAATAATGAGTACCTAGAGACGCCATTTTCAGGAGAATTCAGAAGGACCTGTGGAGGGTCCATGGTGGTGGAAAACAAGTTGCGGTCGAAAGATGTCGTTAGATGATGTCCGACAGCACAGCCACTGATTTGCGGCGATCAAAAAGAAAGCCGCAGAGCCGAAATATTCGGGAAACAGCAAGCTCGACTCGAGGGAAAACAATCAATGAGTCTCAACTATCGACACCGATTTGATGGAGTCATCCAGTTCTCCTCAGTTCCCCTCCAGGTATTTATGTGAATTGATAGAAAACAGAAAAACGCCAAACACGGGAAGGAATCCAAAAGCGGGAGACACATGGGTATATTCCGGCGCCCGGACCATCCTCGCACCTTCCCGCCCTGCGGCGCAGGATGCACAGGCCAAAAGAGCTACGGCGCACGCGCAGTCGCAGCCTCGCACAACCTTCGATCACCACTCCGGCACGGGCTTCTTCTTGGACACCTTCGCGCTGGGACACAAACCCAAGGCACTAAGCTTGCACTCGCCGCAGCGCGGACTGTTGGAGGGGCACATTGTCTAATAGAGAGAAGTTATGATCGCACCACTCGACGGAACACTGCGTACCTGGCCAAATCCCACGAGAAGAGGGTTGATCTCGCGCTGCAGCTCCTTGGGGAGCCACGACTCAAGGCTTATCCTACGGGTGCTTAGTGGGGGCACTGGATGCAAACGGGTGGGACGTACCGCGCGTCTTCGGGCGTATCCGCCTTGTGCCACCCGAGGAGCCGAGTAATGCGCAGGACGTGCACGTCCACGCCGATCCCGACGTTCCTGCGAATGTGTGTGAACAACAGACACATCAAGCGCCGCTGCGGACGCACATATTCCACGCGGCCTGGAGCGTGAGGAACCCGATTTTTGGGCCGACTCCAGGGAGCGATATCAGGCCCTCGATTGTCTGCGGCACGTCAGAGTCGAACTCGTCGCGTAGCTTTACCGCGGCAAGCCTCAGATGCCTGAGAATCGCGCAGTAAATAACTGACATCAGCGAGAAAGGAGGGACAGACTTGGCCTTGACGCGCCACATCCCAACCTTGTTGATAGCGTCCAAGATCACGGAGTCCTCCGCAGCGAGCAGGCCGTCGAGCGACACCGTGCCACCAAGGGCCGTGCGTAACTTGTGGACGGCCGCGTCCGTTACCTGTAGAACGAATGGGCCTTTAATTATTATATAGAAACAACTGTGTTACCTGGTCTTTGGTCTGCGGCGACAACATGAGCGAGACCAGCGTGACAAATCTTTTGTTCTACTCTCTTAAGTCAAGAACGGGGGCAAGGAAAAAGACAGTGTCGCTACCTTCGGATCCGTCTCGTGCTGTTGAGCCATATGGCAGCCCATAGTATCGACCGGAGCTACTGTGTTGCTCCGCATCTCCTTGATGGTATCGTACACCTCGCGCCATCGCGCAGGCGCAGGATGTGGTGTAGCCAACGCTTTCTTATAAGGGGTCTTTGATTTTTGCGGGGATTTCGAGGGCTTTTTAGATGGGCTTCCATCCTTGAGAGGTTCTGGCGTGCTTGATTCAAGTTTGGCCCGTTTTTGACGAGATGGAGTGCTTTGGCCAGGTGTGGCAGAGGCTTCCACCCCGTACAAAGTGACACCGCTATGGTAGGGGCTTACACGCGCCTTCAACCTAGGCGAAGTCCGTTGAAGGCCAGCCATGAATTTAAACAGTGTAAACGGCTAAGATTGGGATATTTAAGGTCGCGAGTCGCGAGATTGCGTGAAGGTGTTGGTTGAAAGCAAGATGAAAATGGGCGTGACGTGACGCTTGTTTTGGGTGCTCTTCTGAAGTCTGACTCTTCTGCCTCCCAGTCAAGCCTTATCAATTTTCAACGATTAGTGCTACTAGCGATACATGTATTGAAGTACATATAGTCAGAAATTTAAAGATCTGTATCTAGGATCATCTTTTTAACTTGACGCCAGAATGCCGAGCTTAAGCTCAAACAGCAGCGTCTATATGAACTCTAGCAGCGGTCAAGACGATGGTGCGACTGGTTCTGCTCGCCGCACATGCACGTTCCTTCGCCGCTCTGCCCCCTCCGGGTCCAATACAGGGAACCAGGGATTTATTTGCGGGTCCCACTTTAGTAAACCCACATCAAACGATGGCATCTCTGTCATCGAGCTGGGTACGTTCTGGAGTCGCTCGCACGCATCGGAGAGGTTGTGGAGAAGCTGATCATTTGTCAAATCGCGTAGTTTGAGGGACATTGTATACATACCTGTATTCGCTCCTCCGTCCACAAGCCGGCATAACCACCGACAGAACGCGACGCGATCAGCTGCGAGAGGATCGACTGGGCGAGTCTGAACGAGCCAGATGGAGAGAACGTCTTGTCCTGGACAAGGGTTAGAATACAAAAGACGATCCCAGTAGGAGGGCATACCTGCAGCATCTGCCCGCACACATTTGTAAAATTATCGAAATCAGGTGCCGCCACCACGGGGATTGAGGAGAGGTTGTAGCCTGGCCCGAAGGCCCATTTATACCGACGTAGGAAATTGGCATGCATCTGCCGCCAAGCGAAGGACATCAGAGGCATCGACAGCTGACGGAGGTGCTTCAGCCCGATATGAGAAGGCAGAAGACGCAAACACCTACCGCAAACGTGGGGATCGTCATAGCTTGCAAGGCCGTCAGGAGGCTGCGCTGGAATCGCATTTCGCGATCCACCAGACAGTCTAGTACAAGTGAGCAAGGGGTGCACCGAGCAGCGGGGAAGCGAACCTGGGGGCACGGCGAGGAGCATGTCGTCCAGGCAGGCCAGGTGCGCCTCGATCACCTGTGACGCATACCAATACGCGAAAGGTTTCTCTTCCGAGGTATACAACTCCAGCTGAAACCCCGACAGAACCACTTCACGAACAACGGACAGTCGCCAGACCAACGCGCAGGCAGGAATATGTTTCATGATCTCAGTGCTCCCAAGCTCCTACAAGAGTCTGATTAATGCTAATCAAATCGGGATAAACGCAAGAAACATACCGGCATGCTCGAAGTAATGCCTACTAGCCGCGTGTAATACACGTGTAGGTCCACGAGCGACTTCATGAAGTACCGACGACGCCGACAGGGATTGTACCATAATGCTCTAATATACTCGGTCATAAGCTATAGAGTAGAAAGAAAGAGGAGTCAACGAACTATTGGGTTGTGAGGCTACGAACAAACATGCCTTGAAGTGCCCGCGCTGGATATCCGCCCATGGATGCGGCCACTGGCTCTGCGAATTCCGATCTACGAAGTGGATGACAGATTGGTAGCTGACACCGAGCGTTTCGAAGAAGAACCGGTCCATCAACCATGTCGGGTTGTATCTGTTTAGCACAAGGAGACCGTCGTAAAACACCGACTGAAATAAAACGTCAGAGAAAATCGGTCAAATGGTGAAGAACCTGCCTGTGTTGACGAACGAATATATGGCATTCGTAACGGCGGGTTCGGCAGCCACACACGCAGATTACCTGCTATCTGGGTGGATGTCAAGCAAATGAAATGTGCGACAAGAAGGAAACATGCCTCCCATGTGGATACATTAGCCGTCAGCGACAAAAGTCGCTGTTCTTCCCATCCGTCCAAAAGAGCATCTAAAGCATCCCATGTTTCGGTGACAGGGGGCACATCGATGACCCTGATGGGGACAGTGCTGTTCAGCTTCCGCGCGATGTAAGGATCGAAAGCCAAGTGAGCGGTCGATGAAGGCCCCATATCGGGCGAAGGGTAGGCTCGGACAGTCCTGAGGTGGTTGCGCGCAATGTTGACGAGATCGAGGAATTCTGACGAGGATTTGAAGATGTTCGCGTCCATGGCTTGAAGGAGCGCCTGATGAGAGATGAAATTTCCGAATTTATCAAGCACAGGCGAAATTACCTTGCGCAGATTTAGCCTTGCAACGAGCGCAGTGACCCATGGCTCTGGAACTGATGTACTTCTAAGTGGCGAATCAGACAGTCAACAAGGTCCACACCTTTTTTGGACCTCAAAAGCCAGGCTGTAGCACCATCTATTCCGACAATCACGTTCTGCACAGACATGCCTTCGAGCAGGGAAGTGTCCCCTTTATCGCTCTGCCAATCTTCTGACTACAAACATGTAAGCGCATTGGCACCCAGAAACGCGCAGCACTCACATCATGGACATGGCCCTTGGAAAGCTCTCGCCAGGAAAGATCACAGCACTTCAACAGTCCGCATATTAGGGCGCGCAGAACAACGGGTATGAGCTCAGGCGGGCGCAGCGCGTCGGTATTCAGCCCGTAAGGCAGGTCATCTGGGTGGATCTCTGATATGACCAGAGCGTACAAGCACGTAAAGACGGTGTGCGCCAGCGTGTTCCCCGCATGCCACAGCATCTATGGATCGTCAGCAAATGAAATAACTAAAATTGAATGAAAAAAGCACTTACTTCGTACGAGAAGGATCTATCTATAATCCAGCAAATCTCTTGAGGTAAAAGAGGAGACCATACATCAAAGGGTGGTCGCTGCTCCGCGTCGCCAGCCATGCCGCTGTCTAGACGGGGCTCCCCGATCTGATAAAATGGCCATAAGCCCGCCAGCGTTCGAGTTTGGAAGCATATCCACCTCAAACGCACTCATGGCGTCCTGCAAGGTGAATCCTTCCCTCAATATCAATCCTCCCGGCGCCATATCTGGAATGCAGCTGTAAAAACAAGCCGAGAAAGTGATGAAGAGCTTACCGGCCGCAGCATCGATGAAAATGCTGGTAACATCGCGAAAATTGTCGCCTCCCGGAAGGTCAGCGATGGTAAGATTTTCCATCCGACAGACCGCACGGAGCGGGAAACTTTTGGAAGGTGTGGAAAGCGGCGGTGTTTTCTATTTGCTTTGCCCGCTCCTACCAAACACCTCTCAGGCTTTTTCCGGATGTTCTTGCGAATAAATCACGTCTGCCGCACTCTCCAGCGATTCAAGGGTGTCTCCCATGGCCCTATACGGGAGAATTCCAGCTCGGCATCGGAGGCTCCCCGAACGATTTTCTCCGGTATTCAGCCAACCGGTATTCCGCACGTACGTCTCGCTGGCCTTCGCGACGCGTCTTTTGTCAAGTGAACCTTAGCTAGGCAACTACTTGGGTGCTCTCTCGAACTGGGTTAAGCTTCAGAACGAAAATCCCCAGGACAAACTCATATTCTCCATTGTGGGATGGCACGCGTTGACTCTGCCCCAAAATCCCAAAGAGCTGGCTGCTTCTCGCCGGGATATGCTGGCCGTTCTACTGGCTATCGGGATCGACCCCAAGCGATCCATTTTATTTCATCAAGACTCCGTAAGGTTTTGTCAACCCGCATGGTCCTCAGTCAACAACGTTGCTTAGAATGCAATGCACACTGAGCTCGCGTGGATATTAAGTTGTATCACGCCGACAGGGAAATTGCGCAGGATGACCTCGTGGAAAGTGAGTTGAGTGTCGCGACTCGCAAATCACTCTGACTTTTATCCAGACGCGACTAGCGCAGTCACGGAACGCCAACGATGAGTCCGAAGTTGACGAATCTATGCTCAATGCGGGGCTTCTGACGTATCCCGTGCTGCAAGCTGCCGATATCCTTCTCTACCAGTGAGTTGCACGTCATCCAGCTTTACTTTTCTTACCGTCCCTCAGAGCCACCCACGTCCCTGTTGGTGAAGACCAAAGGCAGCACCTCGAGCTCAGCCGAGACATCGCAGATTCATTCAACCGCACATTCACTCCCATGTTCCCCTTACCCACCGCGATCATCAGTACGTGTCCAGCGCTAGCCCTGGTTCCCGCTCACCCCGTGCAGCCCCTTCAAAGCGCATTCTGTCACTCAAGGACCCCAGCGCGAAGATGTCCAAGTCCGCGCCTGACGCCGCATCGCGCATCCTCTTCACCGATTCGGCTGCCCAGATCGCCGCCAAAGTGCGCAGCGCTGTAACGGACTCGATCGCGTCGGGGGTCACGTACGACCCTGATGCACGGCCCGGGACGTCGAACCTACTCGCGATCCTGGCGGCGTGCGCGGGCGAAGACGTGCATGACGTCGCGGCGCGCTGTGTAGGGATGAACCACGGCGCACTCAAGGCGGAGGTGGCGGCGGCCGTGGAGGCGCTCATGGCTGGCCCCCGCGCCGAGTTCGAGCGGATTCGCGGGGATGTAGGGTATTTAGACCAAGTTGCGCAGGAGGGAGCCGTAGCGGCGCGGGAACTGTCTGCGCGGACGATGGTCCAGGTGAGGGCGAGTATAGGTTTGAGTTAGATCTTTGGCACGCTACGCTAAAAATACATTATCTTATCTTGTCGGGAGCCGCATCGTTTCATCTTAAAGCTTTTCCTTGGCAACTGCGTGCTGCTTCGCGCCTGCGATATTTTCCATGTGTGTGCTTGAACAGCCCGCCAACGCCTTAAAAGCACACAAGCTTCGACGTCTTCGCGTTTAATTCCCTACAATGCGCTCATTTGTTTCTACTGTTGTTTTGTTGCTCACCACCACGGCCTCTGCATCTTCTTTAACAAAAAGAGGGTACAGCGATGTTGTCTGGCAGGGCGCTGGGCCGCAACCCTTCAAGGCAAGTTTGCCAATACTGTACTCAATAACGCGCACTGAATGCAGCACTACAGACGCTTGAGTTCGACGCCCGCTCGCCAACAGTGCACAACGGCTCCTGGTTCCGGTACAAAACTGGCGGAGTCGGTGTCGGGGTCACCCCGGGAAACCAGGTAGCATGGAGACTGACCGACGAGCCGACTTCGGAAGTTGTCTTCTCCATGCCGGAAGACCGCGCCCTCCTCGCCGCCAACTACAACGGAAGCACGGCGAACGAGCCTGCCGGTGTGCAGCACTTTGCGACTGTTGGCGCGGCGGACTTCTCCGCCCCATCGAACGCCACCGTCAGCGCGCGCGGTGTCGAAAAGCGCAATATCTGGGTAAACCATCTCGGTCCATTCTATCCTCCCTCTGACTTTGCGCTAGAATAACAGCACCGGCGGGACGCCTGTGCCGTTCACGATCACTATTACCGTTGATAATGGATGCTCCAACGGCAGGACGCTGCTGGTCTCCGCTGTAGACGCCACCGGCGCCGTGACAAACCTCACCGCAGTCGACTACATCGGGAACACCGACCTTTCTGGTGTCCTGCCCATGAACGTCACTGTGTCTCTGCAGGACAGCCCCGCAGACGTTACCACTGTGAGCTACTTCGCACCGGGGGCCCTTACTTACAAGGTCGGCTCGGCAGCAAATCGTGGGTCGCGTCCATAAAGCTGGCAGAAAGCTCTCGTTTCTGATTTTAGCTCCTGCAGAACCCACAGTCCCACCGGCAAATATCTATACCAGTATCTTCTGGTGCGATGCCGATTAGTTCGGGCTGCCATACATTATACACTATATGGACGTAGTTTGAACGACTATTGCGTTGCCAGTCATGCGAGACTACGTATTTACAGCCCCCCTGTGTCGAGCCACGAAGTAACAGGAATACTGGACCTATTTGGTCTATTAAAATTCCTGATATAAGGCGCTGTCAAGAGGTAAAGTAACCAGTATAAGTACATTGAGGTCGATTAGATCGATTATGTATCGCCCGGGGTAGGCAAAATGGTGTCCGGTTGTAATATGATGCCGCCCAGGCCTCCCAACTCTTGTAGAGTCCTCCAGAAAAGTTCATCAAAGCCATCTTGCACTCCCAGCCTCTCCAATATGCCCTGGACGTCAGTCACAGGGGACGCGTCTTCATCGTCTTCATCTTCTTCGATTATGGTGTTCTTTTGGGGACCTCCGTCGCCCAACCATTCCTCCAGAGTGGCTGAGCCGCCGATGAGCAGACTTCGTAGCCGCGTGCGTTCTGTCTGGGATATGGGCGACGATTTCGTCCCAGCGGCAGCTGCCTCTGCATCGATCACCAGATCTGCGGCTCCGTTTTCTGGATCCCAGACCTGTGCCTGGAGGACAGAAAGCCAGGCCTGATCCAGATCATCTAGCCAGTCCAGCAAGATCGGGATATTATCCGCGTCGGCAGGGTATCCCGGGACAGAGGCCAAGATGTCGTTTGTGAGACGCAGAAGATACGCGGTACGCAGTGAGGTTGAGGGGTCAATTGGAGGGATCTGCAGCACCAGGGACAATATCTTCTGAGCAGCGTCGAGGAAGAGGGAGAGAGTGGGGAGATTCTGAGGTTGGTATCCTTGGGTGTGGGGTGTTGAAGAGTCCGCGAAACTATCAGGTATCAATTGGTGCTATGGTGTGGAGCGTCAGACCGACCGCTTCTTGTAGCCCCGAGTCAGTTCCAGGAATTTATCATCCAGAAAAGTAACAAGTTTCCTCTCCTGCCTTGCTGTCAAGGCGCGAATTGGCGAAGGGGACATGGTGGTTCTGGATGAGTGTGACGCAAAGTTCGCACAAAGTCGTGACATCCGAGTCGTGACTCGTTTCGGCGTTTCCAAACTGGCACTCGAATTCCGACAAAAAGCGGGTTCCATGGAAGACTGCTTTCTGATGGAATCCGCATTTACGACGCCCTTACTGTGCATAACTTTCCGACTCTTTGGCCTGGTCCTCAAGTTCAATCATCGCGGAGTCTGTCCAGTGTCCACAGCCGAAATTCGCGCGCGAATCAGGTAAGAACTTTCAGGACAGGCTCAGGCTTAACCTGAAGAATCAAGTCTCAAAATACAGCGCAAATCTAACGCGGAGTCCGCGCTGTGTCTATTTTTCTTCTGGAAAGCGGCCGGCCAAAATTGACACCAATTCGATGCAGCCCTGGAGAACTGCACCAACCTTAATTTCACCCATACAAATTGGGAACTCTTATAAGGCATTAAAGCGCGTGCTTGCCTTCGATCGAAATTTGGGCGGCTAAGCCGTTCGACTTCCCGGGAAACAAGTAAACCAAACCGAGCGGCCGGTACCTTCCTGCCTAGTCTGGTGCTTTTCATTGAGAAGCCTCCCCCGCCCTGTCCTTGAGCTGTATTTTCCGGAGCGAAATTTCCAGTCTCGCGTTCTACTGGAATAGCCTTCTCATATCGACGTTGATTTGTGGGAATAAGCCATGCAACAACATTGATTCCACAGATACAAAATGGGAACTTCAAGAAGGCATTCAAAAAGCGCATAGTTGCTTTCGATCGGGTTTTCCCTGATTCTTTAATTAACGCGGTGCCGATTCTTGGGCGCGGCGAAAATTGGGGGTTGAATCGTTCGACTTCCCGGGAAATTCCATTCCAGTCTGGTGATTTCATCGAGAAGCCTTCTCGCGCCCTAACCTTGAGCTGTATCTTCCGGAACGAACCCGAGTTCAGCCACTGGAATAGCCTTCTTGTATCGACTGCTCTGCGGGAATTAGCAATGCATCGCCTCATCTACTGTCCACGCAAAATCTGAAGATTTCCCTGATCATCTGGTACTTGAATCTCGTGCGTGCTTTTTTCGGTGAGATTCAACGTCTTCTCTTAGGTTCTTCGGTTGCAATGATCGCCCCAGTCGGTGATTAACTATCGGAGGATCCCCATGATGCTGTTCAGATTCGATCCAACCGCGATGCAAGGCCGTGACCCTGCATACTTGCTTCCTCCGCAGCGATGAGACGGTTGTGTCTGGAGAGATCCGACGCGTCTATCCTCTACAGCTGGCCATTTACAGGTGCTGGGTCCAGGGTTTCCCCTGATTCACGTCGCATAACCTTTCGTGTTGGATATTTTTGAATGGTGCACGGCTTTCGACCAAGTCATGCGCACCCTACAGCGCGTAAGTTCGTCTTTGCCTCTCGCTCCTGTGGTTATATTAAGGCACGGTGATTATTGAAGTCATATACAGACACAGTATAAAAGGTACGCATGTAGGTCGTTGGTAATTACTCGTCAGAGAAATGGCCAAGATATTCGAGCTATATGGAATATGCCTATCCACATCTATCCTTACACTTTTCTTTTTATCCCCGCATTGTTGGAATTTCCTCCGGAAGCGACCGGTACACCACCGCACGCTTTCAGGCGTACGCCGCCTTCTCGACCCTCCGACCACGTCGACCGAAACTCTGTTGCGCTCTCGCGCATCCCCGAATACCCGCCTTCGCGCCGCTTTCCACCTCACGAACACCTTCGTGAGCGCAGACCCTGCGACTCATTCCCAATTCTTCCGAAAATCCATGAATCTCCTCCGTGTAGCCAAATCCGATTGGAAACGCTTCGCCCGCGTTGCCTTGCAGGCCGTCGATTTGGGTCTGCCAGCGACGACCGCCCCCTTCCACGTATTCGTGCGAGGCGTGACCCTCCGGACCATAATCGTCGGACTACTCGACCCTAATGCCGACACCACCTCCCTTGCCTCGGGCGATGTCGATGTCGTTACAGAGTTGATCACCGACATTTGGCTTCTGTCGAAGAAGCCAGGTAAAATCCCGGAGCACCTGCTCCAGAGGCTCAATGACCGCCTCCGGCGGCTCGTCCCAGACGAAGCCGCGTATCCGAACCCCCTCGATTTCGTGATCCCCACCTGGGAGACCCTTTGGCGCGTAGTCGCGGTGACCATGGCGTATGTCCACACGGACCTTGCGGCATGCCGGGCGTTCCAGGACCTGAGCGATAACCCATGTCTACCACAGTTCCGTGCGTCGAGACTGAACGGCACTTCCCCGAGCGTGGAGGACTACATTACCGAGTCCCTGCGCCTACATCCACCCGTTAAACATATTACACGGCATATCTTCAGGCGCCGTTTACTCACCGCCTTCCTCCCGCGCTTCCTGGCGGCCCACATCCCTCTCCGCGTCGACACAGAGATAGCGGATATTGAAGGCGCCCAGCGCTCGGAGCTCCGAGGACCCGACTCCGCCCCCGACATATATGATGCGGCACGATTCGTGCGCGAACCGGACAGGGTGCGGGATGTCGTGGCCTTTGGGTGCGGGCCGCTGAAGTGCGCGGCTATTCACTGGGCCCCCATGGCGGCGGCGGTAATTGTCGCCTCGATATTGAACCGCGTCGATGGAGTGGGTCACCATATCGTGCGCGGGAACCGTGTTGGCGGGCGCGAGGGGTGGGATGGCTGGATGGTCCGCAAAGTCGATCCAGATACTTGAACCTCGACTGGTGTGCATCCGACTCCCCACACTGCCTCAGGCTGTTAATGCCGGAGTGCTGTCTATGTTGTATTTTTCGTTTACGCGGCTATCGGTTTCCTTCTTCTATCCCTGAACGCTCCTGTTTTCAGGTTATCTCTGGTAAATGTTTATAGGCTTGTCACTCAATATTTACTAAGCCGGATGAACGCTTGTTTTCACCGGGATTTAGATTCCCAAACTTTGGGCGCTTGAGATAAATCAGGTCATCATTGCAATCGATACAGCTTGTGTGCTGTAACAGCTCTAGAGGGCGGATCCAGGCTTTCCTGAGGCTATCCATTGGCAACAGTGCCATCCCTACGGAAAGACTCTAATCATACTTACATCGTGCCCCATGATGGAACAGCAGTGTTGAAAATAATTATAAATTAGCGCGAAAATGAATATTCCGGACAATGTCTCCGAGTCGCCGAACGCATTCACTTGGAACTGTGCTTTTAACCAATAAGCGCCATGAACAAAGCACTGTCCGCTAACTAGTCAAGTTGAACATTTCAAACTGATTATGAGTGATACTTACCCTCAATGGCTGATAATGCTTCATTCTTGTCCTCCAATTCTGAGTTTGAAGAAAGATGTCGCGAATCTTCGTGTTCCACGCGAACTCGCGCCGCCTACGCGTGTCGTCATATCAGACACGTGATCGTGAAACCCTTCCCTCTCTACAACGTAAATTTACAAATTTATAAAAAGTGATACCTATCTACGTCTGTAAGACTTAGAGTGCAAGCAATCTCGCGTAAACGTCCAGGTCCAGGCCAACGCGACAACTATCTGTTAAACTTGCAGTTAACGTCGCTTGAATATTTTCATCAGAATTCGGTGGATTTTCTGGTTGTGCACTGAGGTGGAGCCCTGACTTCTGACTCTGAATGACAGTTTCTTCCAAGTTTCCCCAGTTGAATCCTCGTCGCCATTTCACGCACATTTCCGAAGTGCGGGATAAGATGTCCCGGAATTCGCGACAACTTTCATCCTTGTTAAAATTAAAGCAGCTTGTTTGGGGCTTGTGGGCCGTCGAGGCAGACGCTGAATGCACCAAAAAAAATTAAGAATGTTTATCCATCTTCACAGATACCGCTGGCTCTTCGAAGGCGAGAGCTGAGATCTAAAGTCGGCGACCATGAAAGTTCAACCTGCATGAGCTATGGAATTGTACCGAATCCCTCCAGATATCTACAGTACAAAATCACAGTTTCGCGGCCGCCTTCTCGTTGACGGAACCACTGACCATCAATTGTGTCTGCGCTGCGATCGCCAGGCAAACCATCGAATCCCGCCATCCATCCACCTCTGCGCCCTCCCCGATACCCGAAGGTGCACTCCACATCTCAATAAACGTGTTGTGCCGTCCCTGCGGCTCGCTCACAAACCCGCTGATGACATACACGCCTATCGTGCGCGGCGCGGAATGCGCCGGGATCGGGGCCTTGTACTCCACGTTGAGGGCCAGGGTGGGGAGCCAGCTGCAACCCAGATGAGCAGGATTTAGAAATCAGCGCATATGCTCACGCATTTTTGAGGTCTAGGCCGGTGATGCTCCCCGGCAACAGGGTGGCGAAATTATGGACGCAGTCTGCAAAGAGAGCGAGCGAGGCGGGCGTCAGGCGCTCATCCTTGTCCACCAGCTCGATCCACGCGCCCCAGACCGCGACACCGCCTCCAGTCGTCACTTTGCGTGCTGGGCTGTCCGGCTCGTTCTGCGATAGGAGGAACGGATCTTCGGCCCAACGTAGGTGTTTCCGAAAACCAAAAAACTCAGTCACGTTTGTGGCGACGACCTTAGATGGATGGCCAGCCAGCGGGTGTCGACGGGCGTATCCAGACGCGAGATCTATTAGTGGACGCGTCGAAGGCGGGATGCTTCCGAAAATTAGATGCGCTGTGATGCAGGTGCGGTTCTACGCGCGTCAGTGTGCGAAAGTGGTACTAAAAAGGAATTTGAACCGACTTGTTGTACAAGCTCCGCTAGGATATTGACGAAACTTCGTCCACGCTTTAATACGCGGATTTGTACCTCGAGAGACGAGGTTTTGGTCGGCTGTAAATAATGTGCGGAGACGTGCAATGGATCCGGATGCGGCGAGTCTGCTTGACTCTGGAGGCACGCCTGGATCAGCAGGGAGAGGATATATCCTGCCAGTATTTTTTCTCAGCTTCATCCAACATTGAGACCTAAGGCAAATCACCACCGTGCGGTACGCTTTGAAGGGAACTGTTACCACCATGTTGCGAACAGACTGAACAGAATACTGACCGTCCAACAACCCACTCCGGGTCAGCAGCCGCCGAGTAACATGTGAGAGAACCGTCCCTCCGTTGCAACTGGACATGAATCGCTCTTGTAAAGGGAGCCATGTTTAGTGATGTTGTGGTGGGAGGGGCAAAGGTAGAGAGGCCGTTGAATCATGATTGATTCTCTGGAAATGGTTCGGGAATGGAGTTCCCCGCGATCGGATGTTGCGGCGGCCGGATCATGCCGGCAGAGTTCCCAATTAGGACACGATAAGTATCCTCCCTCTCCCAATGCACAAAAATGGGAGCACAGGACCCCGGAAAGTTACTGAACATGCTCAAACAGAATCTCGGGACGTTTTCTATATAGTAATAAATTAACCTGTGGGTACTAGCTTTTTTTCTTCGCCCCTCCGTTCCCCGCGTAAAATCAATGTCTCTAGGTCAAGCCTATGCGATCAGAGTAACTCGGGAGATGCTGTGGAAAACGGAATCACAGAAACGTACCTTGCATGTCTTGCGCTTCTTTTTGGCCTCCTCTGACTCCGATATCTCTTCATTAGGAACCCGGAACCCTCGTTAAGCGCGAGGGTCCGGCGGCTGCAACGTCTTCGTTCTCGCCCTCATCCTCCTCGTCAATACTCGAGGATCTGGCGTCTGCAGCGTCTTCCTCCTCCTCGTCCTCCTCATCCTCTTCATCAATGCTGGCAAATCTTCCAATCTTCCATCGAGTCTCAGCGCGCAGCACCCCGCGGTCTTTCACGATTAACGCCCTGGCCAAGTCGATGATATCGTCTTCGTCCATTCTGCGCGTGTATTTTTTTCCAAGGTGAGACCATACATCCATCATTCGGATGACCGAAGCCTCCCGCGCACGGTCGATTTCGTTGGGGGCCATAGAGCGAGCAGGGGCTTGTCCTGCCAGTTCGGAGGATGAAATACGATAAGGAGGAGGAAACTTGAACAACGGATTTGAAGAAGTGGGAGAGGTAGTAGTCACGGACGCGCGGGGACGCTTTGCGGGCAGCGCGCCCTTCTCTGTGCGTCGGCTGCGCGTCGTCCCCTGCGCCTTCGTCTTGTTCCTGCCGGTGGTGGGAGCGGGGAGGCCTGGGAGACTGTCAACCAGAGAAAGAGTGGGATCGCAACACTTACCCTCCTCCCAGCGCTGCGCCATCTGACTGTGTCCGCCACCCATAGCCTGGTAGTGCGGCCCGCTCCGGACCTGCACGATGGTCGGACACACAAAATCCCGCTCCAGCAGTATGGGTGAGATATCCAGGCTCGCAAGCTCGGGGAACGTCGAAGGCGCGTGGAGGTGCCCTGACGTGAGATCCTCGAGGTTGTAGTACGAGACGAGGTGGACGCCCATGATCGTCAGCGAAAATGTCTGCGGCAAGTCAGCGTTCGCCCCGCGAAAGAATCAAAGATAATAATTCCAATAGCACCTTTTTCATCAGCGTCCCAGTGTCGGCCTCATAGGGTCCTTTATACACAAAGAAATCGCCTCGGATGCGACTTTTCGACCAGGTGAAACCGTCCGTCCAGCGCTTCATGCCGCTCTCGTGCTCGTAGTATACGAACACGCTCCCGCTCGCGAGCATACTGCGCTCGTAGTCGTTGAGACGCTGCGTTACGCGCGGGATCATCGAGCGGCGCGCGGCTTCGAGGATGAGGAGGGCGTCGCGCGTTGTCGCGATGAAGCCCGACCACTGCGGCAGTTCTGTTTCGTCAGTCCCGTGCATCTTCGAGGTCTTGGTCCTGCGTGTTTGTTTGAGGCACTGGTTCTGTGTCTGTGGTTGCGTATTTAGGGTCGGCACGCTATTTACGGTGGGCGCCTATCTCCGCTCTGTCTGTCTCGTTTTTAAAGAGGGAACGCAAAAGACACTCACAAGGAACAAAAATCTGTGTTAAAAAGGAAGGATTGCAGACCATTTTTTCTAACCGCGTTACTGTCGAGCCTTCCACTTCATTCTTGTATCCGAGTCACTGCTAGTTAACCGCATATTTTTGAAGTCTGCAACAGTTATTTGAACGGTATTTTGGCCGCCCTGTACCGGTTCGCAGGGCTATTTGTGTGGCGGTAGAGCGTAACCCAACCAGGAACTTAAAAGGTAATAACGCGCGTCTGATGGCGCATCAGTGGCTGTACATTGATGCGCAGATCGTGATCCATGGTCGATCCTTCTAATTTGCAAACCGGCGAGCATCATCGGCGTAGACCTTAAAAACCTGTGAGTACCGCACTGATTGCACACAGTAAATCCCGCTCACCTGACGTGCAGCTGGCTCGCCACCCTGGCCCTCAGCGTGGAGTACAAAGCCCCGATCCCGGCGCACGATAGGCGTGTATGTCGTCAGCGTGTTTGTGAGTGAGCCGCAGGGACGGCACAAGACGTTTATGGAGATGTGTATGGCGTCTTCGGGTATCGGGGAGGGCGCGGAGATGGACGGGTGGCGGGATTCGATGGTTTGCCTGGCGATCGCAGTGCAGACACAATTAATGGTCAGCGGTTCCGTCAACGAGAAGGCCGCCAACCAGGGTGCCGCAAAGCTGTAATTTTTGCTGTAGATAATAATTCACGCAGGTTGAGCCTTCATGGTTCTAGCCTCCGAAGAGTCAGCGTTATCTGTAAAGGTGGATCAACGTCCGTTAGAGTAGTACACTCAGTATTATGGCAGTACTACCTACCCTCAACGCGACCATGTGCGGACGTCGGGACTCGTGAAAGAGCCAAATCAAGGATGCAAATGAACGTCGCGGGACAATACAGCTAGTTTATCCCACCATTCGGAATTTTCAATGCGTGAAATGGTGAGGAGGGTTTCCGCGGATTCAACTTCAAGTTGAGAATCAGTCTGTGAGGACTCCAAATCTCAGTGCGCAACCCATCAAGTTCTTTAAAAATGGATTTTATATTCAAGCAATGTTTAGTGGTCGCGCTGGTTGCATTGGTCGGGAACCTAAATCAACGGTGGCAAGAAAGGTAAAGAGCAAAAGGGGTTTCACGATCACGTGTGATAATGACGACACACGTATGCGGCACGAATCACGAAGGTTCGCGACATCTTTCCTCAACCTCGTAATTCGAGGAGCGAGGAGAATTCAGTATGCAAATCAAGGTCATTGAGGGTAATTATCACTCATAGTGAATTTCAAATGTTCAACTTGACTAACGGAGAGTACTTCTGTTCACATTGTTGATTGACGCTTATTCGGTGAAGTCGCGGCTCTGAAGAAAACTCGGCGAAGCTGTCCGGGTCCAGATTCAATTACTATAAATGAATATTTTTCAACACTGCTGTTCAATCATGTAGATGTAAGTAAGATTCGAGTCATTGCACAGGGGATGGCACTGCTGCAGCCAGTGATAGCCTCAGAAAAGCCTGGATTCGCACTGTAGATTCGACGGTCGGCAGCGCACAAGCTATATCGATTTCTAACTTACGATAATCCGATTTATCTCAAGCGCCCACATTTTGGGAATCGAAATACAAGTGAAAATAATTGTTCATTTGCCTTGTAGATATCGATTGACAAACCCATACTGTACAAACATTCAGCAGAGATAACATGAAAACAGGAGCGTCCAGGGATAGAAGAAGAAAAGGAAACCATAGCCGCGTAAAGAAAAAATAGAACATAGACAGACAGCACTGTGTGTTGACAGCCAGACACATGCAGTGCACGGAGCGTCGTTCAAGTATTTGGATCGACTTTGCGGACAAGCCAGCCATCCCACCCCTCGCGCCCGCCAACACGGTCCCCACGGACGATGTGGTGACCCACTCCGTCAACGCGGTTCAATATTGAGGCGATTATTACCGCTGCCGCCATGGGGGCCCAGTGTATGGCCGCACATCTCAACGGCCCACACCCGAAGGCTACGACATCTCGCGCCCTGTCCGGCTCGCGCACGAACCGTGCGGCATCATATGCGTCGGGGGCGGAATCGGGTCCCCAAAGCTCCGAGCGCTGGGCGCCTTCAATATCGGCCATTTCGGTGTCGACGCGGAGAGGGATGTAGTCCGCGAGGAAGCGCGGGAGGAAGGCGGTGAGTAAACGGTGTCTGAAAACATGCCTCGTAATATGTTTAACGGGCGGGTGTAGGCGCAGGGACTCCGTAATGTAGTCCTCGACGCTGGGGGAAGTGCCGTTTAGTTTCGGTGCACGGAACTGCTGCAGACATGGGTTATCGTTCAGGTCCTGGAATGCCCGACACGCCGTAGCGTCCGTGTGGACATACGCCAAGGTTACCGCGACTACGCGCCAAAGGGTCTCCCAGGTAGGGATCACGAAATCGAGCGGGTTCGGATACGCAGCCTCGTCAGGGACAAGCCGTCGGAGGCGCTCATTGAGGATTTGGAGCAGGTGCTCCGGGATTTTATCTGGCTTCTTCGAAAGAAGCCAAATGTCGGTGGTCAACTCTGCAACGATGTCGACATCGCCAGAGGCAAGAGAGGTGATGTCGACTTCGGGATCAAGGAGTCCGACGATAATGGTCCGGAGGGTCACGGAGCGCACGAATACGTGGAATGGGGTGGTCGTCGCTGGGAGGCCCAAATCGACGGCCTGCAAGGCAACGCGGGCGAAGCGTTTCCAATCGGATTTGGCTACACGGAGGAGAGTCATGGATTTTCGGAAGAATTGGGAATGAGTCGCAGGGTCTGCGCTCACGAACGTGTTTGTAAGGTGGAACGCGTGGCGGAGGCGGGCGTTAGGGGATGCGCGAGAGCGCAGCAGAGTTTCGGTCGACGTGGTCGGAGGGTCGAGAAGGCGGCGTACGCCTGAAAGGGTGTGGTGATGGACCCGGGAATCACCCATTGTCGCGATGAAGCCCAACCACTGCGGCAGTTCTGAAGTTGTGGGAGTCCCGGGCATCTTCGAGGTTGGTCCTGCGTGCTTGTTTGTTTGAGGCAGTGGTTCTGTGGGCGCAAGGCGCGTACTATTTACGGTCGGCGCCTATTTACGCCTCTTTTTTGACAAAGAGTGAACCCAGAAAGACTCACAAGGAACACAAATGTCTTTTTTCAAGGAAGAGTTGTGCCGATTTTTCTAACCGCCTTTGTGATACACCTACACGAGTCGCTGCTAGTGGACCGCATTTTGACGTTTGTAGCAGTTTGTAGCCGTATTTGAGCCAAACTATATTGTCTGCGAGTCGCACGGCCGTGTGTGTGGCGGTAGAGCACAACTCAACCAGGATAGTAAGTGTAGCGTGTTTGATGGCGCATCAGTGGCGATACATTGATCACATAGGCAGATCACCGAGCTGTTGATTGATCCTGGAAGTTAAAATTGTTCTCGCTTGGACTGTTCACCTTCGGAACCTTTGGAAATCATACCGACGTGGACGTGTGTTTAGCGTCGATTCCAAGTTCCACTCCCATTGCAAACATCCTCATAAGCGGCGGCAAGCAGCGGATATCATATAAAATATAAAATAAAATATAGAAAATGATCCCCATGGAAATGCCGGGGAAACCACTTTCGTCCTTCCGCATACCCGTTTATCTGCGAAACCCCCATGCACAGCTTCGCCGCACTGTTCACTCCGTATCTAATATCCTCGTCCTAATCTCTGGTATAGTCCTGACCTGCTATGTTATCTCCAATTCCACATCGCGCCAGAAGCCTTACCACCCACCTGGCTCCCCCAGCCTACCCGTTCTCGGTGTAGCGTGCATCCACCGCAACACCGAGTTTTAGAAGGCATACGCAGTTTGGGGGCGAAAATACGGTCATCTCGCCACCTTCCCGCGCACTTTTTTATCCCAACTGATTGGCTTTTAGGTTAATCTCGTTCCATGTTCTCGGACGGCGCATGGTTGTCCTCAACTCGGCCGCCGATGCGGTCAACCTACTCGCGATGGACCGTTCCCGACTATGGCAGGTTTTCTGATGCGGCACGAGAAGAGTACGCTCTACATGTCCGCCTGGGGGGAACCATCAACTGATATAATACTGGACCAGCTCCTACAATGAAAGGTTCAAGACGTATCGCAAGATGATGCATGGGTCGTTCAACCCGGCTGCAGCACAGATGTACTGGGAAATGCAAGAGCGCGAAGCGCGGATCCTCGTCGACAACATCGCAAGATCCCCGAAGAACTTGGTGGAGCATATACGAAGGTATTGTTGCTGATTTAGGCTTGACCTTGAGCTGAGGGACGCGGCTGCGGTCATAATGAAGATTGCGTACGGTTATACTGTGGCCGGAAACGATGATCATTTCGTGGCACTGGCCGAGGAACACATGAGACTCGGTTCTGTGGTCGGTGCACCAGGAAGATGGGTCGTAGATTCCCTGCCCTTTCGTAAGATCAGTGCTTTCGGATTTCTTCTGCTCTAAATTGTTTGGCCAGTCCGAATCCTGCCTGAATGGTTTCCGGGCGCCGGGTTCTCAGGCGCGAAAATGGAGGGAAGAAATGTATTCGCATATTTTGGAACCGTTCAATTGGGTCAAACAACAGATGGTTGAGTTTTTCCTTGCATCAGTACCTCCCTTAACCAAACTGAATTTAGGTCGCCGCGACCGCAGTCCCGTCATTTACTTCTACGTGCTGAGAGGTTCCCAGTCCGTTTCCACCATCACGTCTTTCTCCTTCGCGATTATGATGTATCCCGTGGTCCAACACCGCGCGCAAGCGGAGGTTGACGCATTTCTCGCTGCGGAGCACCGTTCCGACGCTGCACGACCAGGCGGCGTTCCCATATCTTGGCTGCGTGATAAAAGAGGTCCTATGCTGGGCCCCGCCGATCCCATCGGCCTGTTCCACTGTACATCCCAGCCGGATGCATATATTACAATCAGAGAAAAAAAAACTCCAACAGTCCGCCTGCATCGGACCCGCAATTGAACCTCCTAATCTTAGTGCCCGATTCGGCTGTTTGGCGAGCCAAATAAAGCCCTTCTCTTTTAAGTTTTCATTACACCCAACTTGCATTCGACACGCAACCATGGATACCAGTGCATTGGGAGCCTCAGCTTTCGGCGGCCTTCCGTAGTGCGTACATCGGGCTTCTCACCCGCTGAACGTGCTAAATGAGGACTCTGCTTTTCGATTTCTCGCCCCAAAGCTTCAACCCGATGATGATGGTCAACACATCGGGGACCTGCGCAACGACGCGGTTGAAACAGTGCCGGGACTTTGGGGTATACATGAACGATGTCACCAACAAGTTCGACCGCGACCCGGAGTTCGCGACGGACCTCAGCGCGGAGGATTTCTCGGCGCGCAAGAATGTCATTGAGCAGGTAGCCGACTGGTCTGAAGGGAAGAAGCAGGAGTGGGCGCCCATTCTGTATCTCTACGAGGTGTGTGTGCATCAGATTAAAGCTGGAACACGGTTGATTTCTCTTAGATCGTGAAAGCGTCCGCAAAGCGCGAGGTGAGTCTTCTGGACCCGCCGAAATTCGCTCTGGATTGACTCGTTTCGAAAGCGAGACTGGGGCCATCTCATATTCACCGACATGACCACAACCAGGTTTCTTCTCGTCATGGTTTTCCCGGAGGAATGCAGTGGGTCGCACCCAACCTCTATCCATCTTGGCTTGATTTCAATTTCTCAGACTGCGGAAACTTTTCTCATCACGACTACGATGCCCTCACGAAATACCAAGCCGACCGGTTCATGTCGCTGCTGACATACCTTCACCACACCGAAGGGAAACCTAACTGGTCTGCTTTTTGAGATTCCTTTGCCCTGGGATTAATTGATTCTGTCCTCCAAAGGGTCCGCGCCACCTATGTGACGAGGTCGAACGGCTACGCACTCGATCCGCTCTTCTTGCAATCGTTCGACGCGCCGCCGAACAACAGCGGCAAAATATCGCATGTGACCGCCGATACATTCGTCCCCTCCCTGCTCTCCAATGAGTTGGACAGCATCGACACCCTTCTGAAACAGGGAAGGACGCGTGTGCCTAAGGCCATGCGCTACAAAGTGCTCGGGAGCAAGGACACTCGCCCCGACGTATCCCCGGTGTGGAAGTCGAAGAACTCGCGCCAGTGCGCGCAATGCGCGACGATCAGTAACGCAGATCTCCTGTTGTGCAGCAGGCGCGTCCCCCCATTATCTTTCAGAGCCTGACAATAATGCTGAGCAGATGCCGACTAATCCACTATTGTGGCCGCGAATGGTTCGTCTTCATTGGTTCAAATTCTTTGAGTGGACATTGAAAGTGTGTCCCCAGCCAAAGACTCGCGTGGCCCATGCACAAACTCATCTGCAAGAAGACTGACAAGCCGGCTTCAACTTGAAGTATCTATATCAGAGGGTATATAAAATGGCAAGGCTATACAGTGGCGTGTACCAGATCCGCCTTGTGTTGAATCGCCGCGAGCGCGTCGCCAAACGCGAGCATGTCAATGCCCGTCTCGCTCATGACGGAGGTGGCAGTACGCGTAAGCAGGTCCGCGTTGCGCAACGCTGCGGGGGATGGATTTAACACACTGTGGTCTGGAAAGTGAGCTCCATGCGCCGCGATTGCGGGGTGGTCCAACGTCGGACTGTATTTGCACGCGCCGAACACCGCGAGCGCGCGCGTAAAGTTTGGCGTCGGGTCAAACAATGGTAACGCTGAAGCAGTCGGCGTGAGTGAGATTCAACGGGGAAGGGGCCGACTAACCGTCCTGGATGACTTGGGCCGCCGCTCCAGGCGAGATGTTGCGCGAAGACATCACTAGGGCAGGTTGGTTCAGGTTTGTGAAGGGGCAATGAACACGTACGATAGGCACCGACTACGATGCATGCGCGGGCCTCGAGGAGGGAATGCACGAGGACCTTCCCTCCGCCGGCGAGCGCGTCGTGGATGAATGCGCAGGTTTCCGGAAGGGCGAGAAGCAGCTCGTCAGGCGCGTGCGCGGGAACGTCGATGTGGCGACGCTGCACGGGTGCGGAGATCTCTTCTGCGGGCGCGAGAGACAGTAAGTGTGTGACGTCAAGATCTATCAGCAGCAATTCAGCCTGGTCACGTTCGCTCGGGAATTCACTGTGGTTGAATTATTGGGTCGAAATTATCGAAGGAGAATAAAATATACCTGCTCAGGAGTAAAGCATCTGGTATAATGGCTGCGGTATCAATTAGTTGGTTGAGGAAATTTGTGATGTGTTGCTTGTGTTTGCGCTTCCAAGAGATGTACGCGGGGTGAGTTGCGGTGGGTGCGTACCCGCATTCTAAAAATGTGTCGAGCTGCTTGACGAATCCGTAGTTGGGCTGCACCTGCGGTCGGCCTGGGAAGGATTAGAAAGGGTCAACAAATAGATCGAGATGGACATACGCTTTTTTATGAAACAAATAGCCTCGGCGGTGGTCAACGACCTGGTCTTCATAACTGACGCCGAGTAAGATTAACAAAACTATATATAGGACATGGACCCACGATACGCGGCCACTACGGGATGTGGGTCAATGGGCGGTAAACGTTTTCTGCACGGCACGTACGAGTGGTGGTGCTCCGGGAGACGCCCATGACACAGTGGATGAGCACCCGTCCTCCGTGGGCCAGCGCGTCTTCAATGAAACGGCACGAATCCGGGAGATAGATCAAGAGATCGTCGTACTCCGAATCATCTACAGGAATAACCAGGTGATTTGCGCCAGTGGAGGCATACTCTGGACACACAGAGAGGATATGGGTTATCCCGAGCCTTCAAGTTTGTTTAGACTCAGAAACCGTCGATAAAAGGACAGAGAAAACAAGCCTTTTCTTCGTCTCATCACTCTGTGCCACGGATAGACTGACAAAAATCAGTGGATTGCCACCGCGATCGCCCGCCGCCACTCACTTGCCAAGAAAAACCTGATCTTTCAAGATTTCATCCACGCTCGGGGGCATTGACTCGTAAATCATGGGAGATGAGAAGGTGCCAGCCTGCGCGACGTCAAGCAAGTCGTGTATATATATGCTTTTAGCGTACAAAGCGCCGAGCAAGTCGCAGAAAGAAGGGCACCACAAATTACAAATCGGTCGGCATTGACGTAATTTCACGTGTACATACTTCAACCGAGTATGAGGTTGAAAATTACTTGTTCAAGTTGTTGTCAGCGCAAAGAAGGCATGCAAAATTCTAGAATCTCCCAAGTCTCTGTCCTATTTTTTTTTCGCTTTTTCCCTTGACAAATTTGCTGATTTTGAAGCTCGTACCCGGTGGATAAATTAATTCCTTTACATGATGAGCCAAGGGATGAGCAAGCTATATGCCCGGAAAAGATTGTCTTTATGGTGTCAGAATCGGTATCGACTGGGCCCAATAACTTCAAGTACTGGGGCGTACGGGAGAGCCGAGACAGGAAGTAGAACACTCAGAGTACTGGCAATGCTCGTAATTCGAAGGCTCTGGAGCGCACTGGCCGTGCAAATGACCCTGCGCGCATGATTTTATCGTAACGCACGCGAAGTCTGAGATGGAGGTCACCCAGTCCATACTGAGCCTGGTGGGCGTCGACGGGACCATGCGCGGACATCGACGGGATCCGTGGGAGGGCCGAAATCAAGAATGCGAATTCAGGGACAATTAGCTAGCATATTCCACAATTCTGAATTTTGTGTGAAATGATGAGGAGGGTTTCCGGCGTGGATTCAACTTGAGAAACAGTCAGCACTCGGCTCAATTTCCTTTAATTCAAGTGAGTCTGAGATTATGCTGAGGCACTTACCTAGTGCCGGCTGGGACGTCCATACTTATCGACCGGACAGGCTCGAAGGTAGTGAGGCCGGCGACGTAGTAACAGGACTACATCTCTCTGCCATGAGACAAAAGGCAAGCCTTACCGCCGAAGTCCAGCGGAAAGAAATCAGAGAAGTTCAGGCTGCGGCGGAAACATATTCGGCGTTAAACCCCTTGTTGATCAGTCTGTTTGGCGCGTCGGTTTTAGACCTGTGGCCCGAGCCCGCCTTCAAGGATTGGGGTACTAACTCACTCGAAAAACATCGTAAGCACGAGTATACATAAAAAAGGCATCAAGTAGGATAATACACTGCACTCCTACACGAGGCTACCACGATAGCCGTCGCCACGGCGTGCGGCGGCGATGCCACGGACCAGGACGACGATGATGGCAAAGGTGATAAGGAGCCACTCCACCCAGGCAAAGCCCTCGAGGGCGTTGAGCTGGTTGCAGTAGACGTATGCGTCCTGGGTTTGGCAATTCAGACCGCCGCCGAGCATCTCGGTCACGGCGGCGGCAGCGGCGGTCCACATGATCCACGTGAAGCCGAGACTGGACGCAATGGTCAGGAATATCCAGGAGATTCTGAGACCACGCACAATACGAGATGTGAGAGGACGCTTGTAAGGACGGAGCCGTCGGAAGAGTGCCAGAAGAGGACGAGCATGAGACTCGAGAAGAGTACGGTCCATGTGGAAGAGAAGAGCGCAAAGCGCACGCGATCGCGCTCGGAGAGAGTGCGCTCGTTGTGCAGCGCGTTAAACTTGGACGTGAGCCATGCAGAGAGTGATAGCTGTGTAATATGCGTAATATGAGTGGTCTGCAGGATCCTCGATGGCAAATGGATGCACCTCAATGAGACCAAAGAGAATTATAAGGCCAAACGTGACTGAGACCGCTGGTTTCAGAACAGGGAATAGGGTAAAAGAGAGAAAAGACGCACTTGGGTGGCCACGGCGTATATGTGCGTCCATACCCATTGTGATAATGATACGAGTGGTTTAGACGGAAATGGAGGGTAAGAGGCGTAGGCGGTAGCGTAGAGGGTCGTGGCGGTCGTAGTGGAGAGAAACCAAAAGGTGGTCAGATTTTCAAATTTCCAAACCGGGCGATGGAGCACCGCCACACCACCGCCACACCCCTATTATTACAATCCCACCCTGATGTGGTAGTTTCGCTGATGGCATGCTCATTTCTTGCCCGTTCCCTCCGAGAGAAATTTCTGGATGTGTATTCATCTCTTATGCATCGCTGTACCAGAAAATATTTGAATCTGAGGGCTAGAGCGCACAAGAAAATCGAATGACATAATTGTGACACTTTTGTGACCCTGCCAAACCTCCACACATGATTGACACATGATGTCCCATTTCGGAACGTTCAGACCTCACCAAAAATTCTAGGATTTTGAGGGATCACAGAAAAGAGCCGAAGTTTACGTGCCGGGGGAAGCTCGGGCGGCGAGTAGCATTTTATGCCCTGCGATTACTGCCTCTGTGAGAGAGTAGTATTTGCTTCCGTCGTCAAAGTTGCCGAACAATGAATTGAACCAGCATTTTTCAGTGATACGCCGGGCTCAGAAAAAGAGTCCGATGTAAAGAAGAATGTGATTTGCGGTCGAAAATTAGCGTTCATGCTAAGACAGGTGCAATTCGCGTAGAATATAATCCTGGCCTATGTTTCTTTTACAGATCATCAACAACTTGCGGCAAGTAGCAAAATCCTAGCACACTGATCTTAGGTTGGGAGTTCAACGGCACCGACACGTCTTCGACCAAATTCTCAAAAAAAATCACGACTGTGGATTGTTCCGCAATACAACTGAGATATGTAAGTAGCCCCTCGAGATCTTGCACCGAACAGAGCAACCAGGTGATATCATGTTAAATCCGAAAAAGCACTCCACATACCCTGCATCGACAATCCAACAGTTCCGGTACATTTATAAAATCAATTCGGTTCCTTGAGACCCTACTTCAAAATCGGTGTAGTGCTACTCCTGTGCATGCTCCTTTGAATGACATCTCTGCAGACGAAATACCCCAACGTACCTGCGACTCTCCCTTGTTTCGGCACTTGCCTTGCCTTGCTCCTGGTCTTCCAAGTCGTCGGCTGAGTCTCCAAGGTAAAAGTAAACCGCGGGCGCCCAGACGATAGCCGCTCCGACAATGTTGCCGAGGTAGGTCGCGATGAGGGATCTGGGATTTCATTCAGAAAAAAAATTGGGACGGGGAAAAACACCCACTTCCGAATGTAGCCCGCGGTGGAGAGCTGAAGCGGTCATTATGATGATGAGTTGAATCAGGGGAACAGTGCTTACATCCGCTCCAAACATGATTCCGAGAGGAATGTAGAACATGTTGGCGATGACTGGGGGATGTTACTATTAGAGAGTGGTAGGAGATGGTACCAAGACTCACCATGGTCGAACCCGACGGCGACGAAAATCTGCAAGTGGGGTAAATGATTGGATTGAACAATGTTGAAACCGGCTCACCCAAATCGGGATCCATATAGCGATCAGCTAAGAAAGAGAACGTTCACGGACACCGAACTCTAGAAGTTCAATGCTGCTTACCTTGGATACGGTCTCTTTCGCACCGGAGGCAAGCTGGGTAGAATGGAGTGTGAGTACGAAGCTCAGGCGGACTCAGCACATGCGATATTTACCCAGACAGCGAGGCAGACCAAGATGTTGCAACCAATTCCGCGGAGGAAGATCTGGTGCCACTCGGGTGTGACGGCTTTTTTCCTACGCAGAGAATAGTTAAAGTAGACGTGACAAGATGTTGAAACGCGGCGTACTCGGCATATGCAACGATCCCGCTCATGAAAGGTTCCGTCGAAACGATGCCGCTGTCTGAGATGGAAAATTTCAGCAAAGTGAAAGCCGGGGAGTGGATGGCTTACACCGGACGAGGAGGGCAGCTGAGAAGAGGCTGCCAGCGAGATTCCCAAAAGTAACTAAAGACCGTCAGATTTGAAGTATACATCGTATTTGATTAAAAGACATGCCGATAATCCAGTTGACAGGGAGACTCCACCAAGGGATCGCCCTCTTTATTACAGCCATTGGGAAGACCTGTCATCCGAATGAGTGCAGGGTATGAAAGATTTCTCATCGACGTACCATCATGTTGCTCGTCAATAGCTCCAAGCCCAACATGACGATTCTGCGGGTGTGTAGGAACGGTGCAGTTGGTTGGAAAATAACACTGGACGCACAGAACGAAACCACTCGGAAAGACGAATCCTCCGAGAATTTTGACGAGCGCTGGATTTTGTTGGTTCAGGGTCGTGGAGCCGGCTTGGATGATTTCATTCATGAGGCCACCAAATGAAAGCATAAGTCCTGCGAGGAACTACTATAGTTAGATACAATTTCATGATGACTAGAATCGAAACCTACTGCTTTGAAGAAGATCTTATCATAGCGAGTTGCATGTTTTGTGACAGCTTGTTCTATCATTAAAAATGACACTTGATTGGGTTTGAGCGTGCTTTGAACGTTAAGAGCGGATTCCATTGTGACGATTCTGAGTTCGATTGTGAATCGTGAAGATGGTAGGAGGGGAGGCAAGCACGGGTCGAGAGAAGGAGATTCGGATTCTCTAGGGAAAAATATAGGGCCTTCTGCCAGCTTTAAATAGTTGTGAATGCCTAGTATCCCATTCGATAGGTCAGGACCCGAAGAATTCCTGGCGAAATGAGCAACGACGGCAGCTGCCGGAAGCGTGTTGATGGTGTCGCTGTCATTTGCGGTGTCCCGCCAACGGACCAGCTAAACTCCTGGTGTCGGCTTCAAGTTTTGCCCTCGAAATGGAGCCCGGATGGAGGTACTCGCAGGCTGTACGTTACCTCCCGGCTGCTATTCTAGCTGGATGGCCCTCGAGGTCGTCGTCCATGAGAAACATTGGTCTTCGTTTAGGCAAAGTAACCTGCGGTTCGGTGGCGGGTTGTCCAAGAAACCTGTAATGTGCGGGCGAAACGAAATCATCCGCCCCTATTACCCAGTGGCACAAGCCTTCTAATTCACATCATCAGCTGTAAGTTCATGTTAGCTCTCCTTTAGGTTGAGAGTACACACACATACAGGCATTTGACCTTAAGAAGCATCGGAAAGGTGGCCTGTGTGGGTCGAACCTATGCTGCTCCCGAAGAACTGGGTCGATAAAAGAACGTGGCGAGCCTTCAAAGTTCACACCCTGTTAAAGATAAATGGGCGCATGAAATGCCGACCGGCGACAATTGTTAGTTCCTCTTGAGTCGCGGAGGTCCAATACAACTCAGGAATGGGGACATAACTATAGTTTAGTGTCGGAATGCTGAATGAGATGGTGGTAAGGGTCAAACGATCATCACGAGCACTCTTACTGGGTTCAAACTCCGCCCCGGGCAGATCCGGCCGTCCCCAAAAGTAAACCGAATTCATCACAATTTGTTCCCTTGCTGTTTACATCGGGGAGTCCGACGGAGTGGATAAGGAACGGGACCCACGCTGGGCTAATATTATCCTCAGTCTTATCGTGCATCGTGTGCGTGGCTAAATTTAGATAGATTAAGCATAGAACTTGCCAAAAACGTCGAAAAGAAAAAAGAAAAGGCCTAGATTATTCGGAATCGATCAAGATCGGAACAAGGAAGGGTGGGAGAAGAGTGAAATAGACTTGGCACAGACAATATGAACATTTGAAGCAAAAAAAAATTGAATGTAAGCAATCGGGTTGCCAGACCGATATTCCTCGCCCAAACAAGTCCGAATTTAATCCGAACCTCCGCTGGTTATCTTCTCCTACTCTTAAGAGATGAATGATGCGATAACGCGCAGGGTTGGTGATGCGAAGATTGATGTTGCATGAACTGCATATCGACAATGAGCAGATGTTTGGCTGTAATATATCTGAATAAACTTACTACTAGTTGTGAACTTCACGTCGACCCCTCCCTCTCGTGAATCTTGAAGGGCTTCGAGAATCCCGTGGTCTCGGTATGCCGCGAGACAGGTTTCACGCTGGATGTATTCGCTCTCATCATCCGAATCTTCGTCTCCATCCAGGTCTTCGTCTTCATCCTCGGAGTTTTCGAGATCCGGAGCGAGCGTGAATATCTTGAGATCCAATGTCCACGGACTAGTACGCGAGCGCACGATATCCGTTATCGAATGGCAGGTCTCGGTGGCGAGACGCTGAGGGGCAAGAGTGAGAGTGAGGTGCAAGAGCGACGGCAGCACCCCACTCAGCACCTCAAATGTCGGTACTATTTGCTCGGAGAGTATCTGCTGGTACCTATAATCGAGATGTAGGGTTTCGAGAGAGACGAGCGCCGAAAAGAGGGTGCGCAGATGCTCTTCAGGGACGAAACACGCTTGCACGATGGTGAGAGAGGTCAACGTGCAGCCGGAGCGATGGACGAAGGATGTCGCCGTCGATGAGAGCGATATGCGAGGACGGATCCTGAGCCTTTGGTCTTCGTGCAGCACAAGCTCGCGGAGAGGCGGGATCGAAAGGTTGTTGAGGAGGATTATGTGGCATGTCTCTAGGCTGGTTAGGCATCGAGATCCAAGCGCAATGGGAGCACGGGCGTCTGGGTCAAAATCATCCCGGGGAGGCTCAGAGGTCATCCCAGCATAATCCTTCAACTTGAAGTACTCCAGTTTCACCGCGTCCCGCAGGGCATTCAGGACGTATGGCTCGTTCCAGTTCGTCGAAGATACCCGGCAAGATTTGACGCTGGGTAAGATGAGCGTTACATGAGTTAGCCTGTCCCATGCGAATTGAAAGAGGGCCGAATGGCGTGGGTTGAACGCAGTGAGATGAACACGCTTCAGCAACGGCGCTTCGGCGAAGATGTCATTGATTCGGGTCGTCGTGCCTGGGCACAGCAATGACAACTTGGAGATCTCTCCTGGCACACCGGAGAAAGTGATGCACAGATTCTCGAGCGTATCGAGATGACGATAGAGGGGATGTAGAATGTCAACAGGATATCCATTCAGTGAAATATCCGCACTCCTCCATCGGTTGGCAGAGGAATGAAAGATCTTTTGGACAAGTGGCAGTCTGGGATTAAAGACGGTCTCGGGTGAGTGGCGGCGCGATCCCGGAGTCTGGCTTTCGGACAACGAGAGCTCTAACGGAAGCCCTCTTGAACGCTCGAGGAAGAATTCAACCCGGGCCCAATTGAACTTGAAAAGGAGGTCGCATCTGATAGACACCCATAGCTCGGGAAAGTCGAGCGCGAGATTTCTCCACAGGGAGCATATACCGGCGAGTTTGAAAGGCGAGTCTGAATAGGATCCCTCGGTCGTTGAGACCAGCAAGAAGATCTCGCGAAGAAGCTCGTTTGGAAGACTGTCCATGCCTGCAATAATGTTACTTAGATGTCAATGTCGAAGATGGATATAGTAGACGGGTCCGAAACTATACCTGCCTAAAGTTTCGAGCAATTCGTGGAAAATTGGACGATTTCGATCTGAAAGGGTTCAGATTTAAGTTCCTACATCGTTCTGGACCGTTCTGGGAGGACAGAAAGTCTGCTTACCGGCGTTTTCAAACAACTTGGAGGGGTGTGAGTTGGGTGTGAGTTTATTTAAAGTTGACGGTCCTCGCCCGAACAAGTCCGAGAGCTAGCAGTTCCGAACAGTTCCGAACCCACTCCACTTTCTCGAGTCTCACGTCCTGAATCCTCGCGGAACGTTCATCTAACGCATGCAGTGCACCATACTCACCATTGCCGGTTCAGACTCGGGGGGAGGGGCAGGAATACAGGCAGAGTTACAGATTTATTCAAGAAAAATCCTGGCTAATCGCAGCCTTTGGAGGCTGATCTCAAAACTTTTGCGGCCTTTGGACACTACGGCACCAGCGCAATAACCGCTTTGACCGCTCAGAACACCACTGGCGTTCAGGGTGTACATGGAGTCCCACCAGAATTCGTAGAGCAGCAAGTTAGTTTGCTGGTAAACCTCTCACCATTATCTTGAACGCAGCTGGGTCAGATCCATTCTGTCTTGGGGGACTTGGAACCCCATGCGATAAAGACTGGCATGCTTTTCGATGCCGATAATACCAGGGCGACCGTCCGTGCTTTGAAAAAACACTACTCTGGTCGCAGCATCCCACCTTTGGTCTGCGATCCTGTATGCGTATCCACGTCTGGCCACACTCTGCTCGCCCCCGAAGCTCTTCAAGTTTTGATACAGGACTTATTTCCGCTGACGACGTTGATTACGCCCAACAAATCCGAGGCCGAGCTCCTCCTGTCGCGTCGGATTGATTCGCTCGAAGATATGCTCAGTGCGGCGACCGACCTGCTCCTCCGCGGCCCGCGTGCTGTCCTTCTCAAAGGCGGCCACATATCTGCGACGCTCGATGATGTAGACTCCCTGGCGGTTGTCCATCCAGAGGTCCGCGTCGTGCGAGAGGGGCTGTATGGCGACAACATGGAGATTCTGGCCATCAACCACCCCCAGCCCGAGAATCTCGTTGTCGATGTTCTGTGCGAGTCGGGCGGCTTGATCACCGTCCTCGTACGGCCTCGCATCGACTCGACGTCGACCCACGGGACCGGGTGCACACTTAGTGCCGCCCTTGCCTGCGCTCTTGCGGGCGGTGCGACAGGTGAATTTCTTTTTGTGCCGCCGTCTCGTTTCTCACCGAGCTTTTCAGTTTTGCAGGCGGCGATCAGCGCTACGGCCTATACGCACCTCGGCATCGAGACAGCGTCCAAGATTGGTGCTGGACACGGGCCTCTTAACCACCTTCATTCCGTGTCCCAAATGGGCATTCCCCGGTATGTTGGCCAAAGCGTCGTGGCATTCCATTCTCACGTACGACCAGACGCACCCCCGGAAACCCGTACCCTTTCACGCGGCTGCTCATAAACGGAAGCGCCGCGATCTGGAAGGAGTACGTCGAGCACGATTTCGTGCAGTGCCTCGGGAAAGGAACCCTCGCGGAAGCTTCCTTTGTCCATTTCATCAAGTGCGCGCCCATGCATTATTTTTCGAGCAATGAATTGATATAGCAACTCAGACAAGACTACCATTACCTTAAGTACTATGCGCGCGCTTACAGGTAACTAGGCGTTTCACCGCACTATCAGTGTGCTAACCCCGACCAGTCTGCTCGCGGCAAAGTCGGCCACATTCTCGCTGATCGAGTCGGCGACGCAGACCATCATGCACATCCTGCGAGAGATCGGGACGCATCGCGCATTCTGCGCCGAGTTCGGGATATCGTCAGCCGAGCTCGAGGCCACAGAGGAGGCGTCCGCGACGACGGCGTACGGGTGCTACCTGATGGACATCGGGATCCAGGGTACGCAGGGCGTCTGCGATATCTTGACACGCGCGACTGACGCCCGCGCGCGCTAGGCGACACGACGAAGCTGTTTATGGCGCTCCTCGCGTGCCTGCTCGGCTACGGCGAGGTGGGCCTGTGGCTCAAGAGCGCGGCCACGCGCGCAGGCAGTGGGGTAGTGCTCGTAGGAAATCCGTACCGCAGGTGGATCGAAGACTATTCGGGAACCGAGTATCAAGCTGCCGTACGTGCTGGACTAGGTACGCGAGCACCACCCCCTCCGACAGGTTCTTACCAGTTACGTAGAAACCATCGAAGCGCGCGCTGTCGCGGATCCACCCTCGCCCGCGCGCTTGACCGAGTGGCGTACGGTGTGGGACCGTTGCACACGGCTGGAGAAAGCGTTCTGGGACATGGCGCTCGACGTCAAAGGATAGCTATTTTTATCCGCTACGCACAAAATCCAAGAGCGGCGGCACGCCCGTACGTGCTATGCCCAGTTTTCGTATATCCTAATACGATTCAATATCATCTCGAAACGGCGCCCAGTCTAATTTAGAAACTTCACTTTGATGGGTGCTTCAGAATCTAGCGCCAGGAGTAGTATTAAAGTCAAGGCTTTGGGGGATGTAGAGACCAATTCTCTTACCACCTGAAAGCATCTACTACAGTATGTCCGACTACGGCGACGACGATCGCGATTTCGACGCGCCGCCCATGGATAACGGAGGGGAAGATGACCAGGACGACAACAATTTTGGTGCACCCTCTGACGATGACCAGGATAACAATGACGACGATCGCGATCTCGACGCGCCGTCCATGGATAACGGAGGGGAAGATGACCAGGGCGACAACAATTTTGGTGCACCCTCTGACGATGACCAGGACAACAACGACGGAGATGCGCTAACTGGAGACGATGAAGGGCAGGACAACGGCGGCGGAGACGGTAATGGCTACGACGGTTACAACGGACAATCGGGGGATGGCGAGGGGTATGATGGGGAGGGAGAGAGCGATAATCGGGACGACTACACAGACGATTCATCCACTGTCGTCTTGAACGTCACGAACATCAACGTTTCCGCGGACGGCGACGATGACTTCGACGACACATACGAGCAGGACCTGCTGGAGCAACAAGAGGCGTACGAGCGGGAGCGGGATGCTTACCAGAGGGAGCAGGAGGCGTACGAGATGGAGCGGGAGGCGTACGAGCAAGAGCGGGATGCGGACGAGAGGAACGACGAGAGGGAGCGGGCACTGGCGGCGCGCGAGCAGGCGCTCAATACGGCGCAACGCAAGCTGGCTTCCACTCAGCAGCAGATTGCCGCCAAACGAAGCGCGGCAAAGGCGCCAGCTTCGAACGCAGCCCACAAACCGCAACAAGCGCGGAGTGGCCCCAGGGCGACGGGTCCTGCTAAAGCCACAGGCGCCGCCAAAACTGCAGCCCACAACCCGCAACAAGCTCGGAGTACCCCCAAGGCGGCGGGTCCTGCCAAACCCACAGGTGCTGCCAAACCCACAGGCTCCGCCAAATCCGCAGGCCCCGCCAAACCTACAGGGCAGAGTGGCCAACACGCGGGCGGCAAAGGAGATGATGACAGGGTCGATCTACTCGTCGGTGTCGGCCTGCGCCTTTTGGATGGGGCGCTGAGTAGGTTCTCTAAACCTAAGCCTGGCCCTGCGCCTGCCTCCGCTCCAAAGGCCGCCAGCCAGGCGCCAAAGAAGACCACGCCGGCCCCGGCAGCCAAAAAGGCGTGAAGGAGAAATGGACGAATAGAATTATCGTAGATAAAAATTAACGTGTGGCTGCGGCATGATGGCACATAAATTATGGTATCTTTAGTGCTGGAGATATATTGTCTGTCAAGGCCAGAAATTCACGGATTTGGGACTCGGAAGTTTGGGCCGATCGCCGCGCTTTCCGCATTACGCAACAACCCTCCACCATTGAAAGAGCAGTAAGGTTGTCTGTGTGACGTGTCCTCCCAGAACGGTTACTCAGCGCTCACAATATAGGAAACCAAAATCTGCGCCCTTGCGGATCTAATTTTCAACGAATTAATTGCTCGACTCCATACCATTAACGCGAGGCAAGTACAGTATCATCGCATCCACTCTCGGCATTGCCATCTCATTATTACAGTATGCAAAGTCTTCCAACTGAGCTTCTTCACGACCTCTTCTTACTGGTCTCAACGACCGAGGGATCCTACTATTCAGACTCGTCTTTTAAAATCGCCGGTGTATGCTCCCTGTGGAGAAATGTCGCGCTCAACTTTCCCCAACTATGGGTATCTATCAGATGCGAACTCCCTTCCCAGTTCAATTGGGCCCGCGTTGAACTCTTCCTCGAGCGTTCAAGAGGGCTTCCGTTAGAGCTCTCATTGTCCGAAAGCCAGACTCCGAGATCGCGTCGCCGCTCACCCGAGACCGTCTTTAATCCCAGACTGCCACTTGTCCAAAAGATCTTTCATTCCTCTGCCAACCGATGGAAGAGTGCGGATATTTCACTGGATGGATATCTTGTTGACATTCTATATCCCCTCTATCGTCATCTCGATACGCTCGAGAATCTGCACATCACTTTCTCCGGTGTGCCAAGAGAGATCTCCGAGTTGTCATTGTCGTGCCCAGGCACGACGACCCAAATCAATGACATCTTCGCCGAAGCGCCCTTGTTGAAGCGTGTTCATCTTACTGCGTCCAGCCCACACCACTCGGCCTTCTTCCAGTTCGCATGGGACAGGTTAACTCATGTGACACTCACCTTACCCAGCGTCAAATCGTGCCGGGTGTCTTCGACGAACTGGAACGAGCCATACGTCCTGAACGCCCTGCGGGACGCATTGAGACTGGAGTACTTCAAGCTGCAGGATAATGTGTGTGAGCCTCCCGGGGATGATTTCGACCTAGACATCCGTGATCCCATTGCCCTTGGATTTCAATGCCTAACCAGCCTAGACACATGCCACATAATCCTCAACAACCTTTCGATCCCGCCTCTCCCGCGAGCTTGTGCTGCACGAAAACCATAGCCTCAGATTCCGTCCTCGCATATCACTGTCATCAACCGCAACGTCCTTCGTCCATCGCTCCGGCTGCACGCTGACCTCTCTCACCATCGTGCAAGCTTGTTTCGTTCCGGAAGAACATCTGCACACCCTCTTTTCGGTGCTCGTCACTCTTGAAACCCTCCATCTCGATTATAGGTGCCAGCAGATACTATCCTCGCAAATAGTACCAACATTTGAGGTGCTGAGTGGGGTGTTGCCGTCGCTCTTGCATCTCACTCTCACTCTTGACCCTCAGCGTCTCGCCGCCGAGACCTACCATTCGATAGCGGATATCGTCCGCTCGCGCACTAGTCCGTGGTCATTGGATCTCTACTTCACTCCAAATCCCGAAGACGAGGAAGATCCGGATGACGAATACATCCAGCGTGAGACCTGTCTCGCGGCATACCGAGAGCACGGGATTCTCCAAGCCCTTCAAGACTCACGAGAGGGAGGGGTAGACGTGAAGTTCACGACTAACAGTAAATTTATTCAGATATATTACAGCCAAACATCTGCTCATTGTCGATATGCAGTTCATGCAATACCAACCTTTGCATCACCAACCTTGCGCGTCATCGACTCATTCATTTCTTAGAGGGGCCACGATATATATTTATTAACCGTTCATGACGAAAATGGACATGGGAGTTGTATTAAGCTAGGGCGTTCGAGGAGACCCACACCTTCTTGGCCATACCAGGAACATTCGCCGGAGTCGCACTTGCAATATTGCCACTCTGAGGTGGAACAAAGGCTACAAGGAAACAAGCCGAACGTCACAGCCAACCGGAGTCAAAGCAAATTCAAAGCCAGGGAAAATGATAGTATGTGCTACAGTTGATGCATGTAATATACAGTGCAAAAATGTCTAAAATGCTGTAAAAAAGTCATGTCGCTCCCTGGATTTTGTGGCGCGAAAGGTAGTCGGGCTTTTCCAAGTCAAGGCTCGTCGCGACCCGCGGCTTTTCCTTGAGATCCTCCTCGATCTGGCCGTCGTTCGATAGTACCTGGCCGTCAATGATGCCTGAGGCGCTCTGCGCCCAACTTCTCATCCCCGTCAACCACGCATGGTCCTCTCCATCGTCCTCTCGAGCGCGGCACTCTTTAGCAGAGTCGTCGACACCCGAGACGTAGCTGTCATAGCTGATGGCATCGTCCGCCTCGTCGTTGGCTGAAGGGAGCCGCATGTGGATGACAGGCTCCTGCTCGAGCTCGTGGGGCAGCAGGCGACGGCAGGGTTCGTTGTAATTCGCCTCCCACGGACATTCCATAGTGCTGCTCCCCAAATCGTCGCTCTCCAGGTCCTCGTCCGAGTCGTCGAGGCCAAGGAAGCGTGGCGGGACATAGCAACTCGCCCAGCTCTCATGTACGTATCGGAGGGCGATGAAAGTAGAGTTGTTGGGTTTGAATGTGGCGCCGGCAGGAGGGGAGGCCTCGACGAGCTGAACCAGCGAGTCACGAAATGCTTTATACTTGGCCTGTGTATAGCCGCAACGCTTGAGAATCTTGTCGACGGATAGGCCTATTGTTAGATGTGGGGGGATCGAGGAAATCAACACCCGCGGTGCAACTTCGCTCGAAGGATCGACGGGGAGAACAAGGTATTCGAAGGACTTTCTGCCTTCATACAGCTGTGGCAGGTCAGAGCAAAACAGCGACGGTGGTATGCTACACACCTCTTGTATCATTGTGTGGGGCCTTGAAAAAGTGCAAGATAGGGCAGACTCCGAAAAGATCTTGGATAGGTCGTCCGAGTGTGGGATAAGTATTGAATTGTCGTCCCCCAGAATATCCACAAGATGAGGGTCAGCTGGAATTATGCCGCTCAGAATTGAAGGCAGGATCGAAGAATCTCAGAACGTACCAAATCTACACAAGTGCTGATCCAAACTCTGATATTTCAGTCCCCAAGCCCACTCGAGCCTACAGCGCTGGAAGAACGTCAGGTCAATTTTGCATAACCGGCGACATTGATAGCGCACGATTTCATCAACCAGTGGGGGCTTGGTGTTACGGGCCCTTCTCGCGGCATCGACAATTGTATCGATGAGGATGGTCCCCTGCATGAGCTCTAGCTTCTATCGCAAGATTCGGACCAGAATATTCGGGGACTGGTTTCGCAGTCTATGGTCTTGTTATGTATCCCCTAGTTTGACCGCACGCGCAGTGAGAATTTCAGGCAGAATGGTTCGGAAACTGTGAGCTAGGAACAGAAGGAGTGCAACAAAGTACGTCGCGGTTGTGGCAAAAAAATGAAACGCGTGAGGTCACGTCATGCACTAGCAAGTCACAATCACCCTTCCAAATAGGAGATCGGCATAACCCATGATCTGTCCGATATTTGTGCGGACGGATTTGGCCCAAAAATATGGTCAATGTCTGATACGAATGCGGACGGCTTGAGCTGCAGTGGAGCACCATGTCCGATCCAAACCGCTGACGGAACTGGCCTGTCGAGCATGATGTCCGATCCACACAAGAACCGTTTTGTCCAAGTGTTGAATCTTTTGAAGTTCCCAATCGCCTTTCCCATCTTATTTTTGTCTCAAAGCACGTTCGGACAACGTTCTGACCAAAGTTCTTTGAACTCCATCCCCAAATTGACCGTTCTTTTGCGCTTTTTTTCTATTCCAAGGCTCATATTCAACATGAATTTGCTTCTCGAATATTCCTATATCGCGCTGGTCTTTTCTGGACTCAGAGGGAGGCTGGAACAAGGGTAGAATACGTTCACCATACTTACCTCCAAACATTTGAGCCTAAAAGATGCGTGTTCTGGTATTTTATTAGTACAGAAGTCGCCTCACTAGAGGTCCGATCGCTTATGCTGACGGCAATGTGCCGCTCAGAGGTCCGTTCACTTGTGCGGACCGAACGAGCCCAAATTCAAGCTACCTGATATCAATGCGTACAGATTTGGAGGGAAAATCGATGTACGGAAACGGCAAAAATCAGCAAAAATGGATCGGACATTTAACGACATATTCCGATCTCCTTTCCAAATCTGCTGCGAGCACCCACTTTTTCCCGCCCTTCATGTCGAGCCCCCGAACGCGGGTGCTTGCAGCGCTGGAGCCGGAGACCGTTGAAACACATCTTGCAGAAGAAATACATGCTCGCCGGTTGAAGAGCGCGGATCTCGTGGATTCCTTCTTTGGCTCCCTTGTTGACATCGACGGTGCGGCCGACATCCTTCACGAGTTCCTGGCCATGTCGATTCTCTCGATTCAAAAAGAAATTGACGGGAAATTGAAGGATGTGGCGACCAAGGACTACAAAGCCGCCTGCGCGGACGCTACAATTCAAACCAAGGAGGCGATGACGCCCTCTAAGCCTTCACCAGCCGACCCGTACAGGTGGAAGTGGTGTCTAACAGTCGAGGGATCTGAGATGGCGCCGGCGATGTTTCTAAATGTGGTCGCTATCGCGGCCCACGCAGCTGCCATTCGCTCGGGAAAGTCGCAAGACCACCCCCTCCCTTCTCTCCGGTTCGTAACTTTGCCCAATCCTCGACAGGCCGTTCCGCTGTCCAACGCGTCAGCCACGCAGGACTGCCGTCCCGACGTTGTGGCTTTCGATTGCTCTGCTTTCTGTGAAGCACCGAACGTCAATGCTCCAGCCAATCGTTTTTTCTTGGAAGACTCTCCGTTCGAATACATTAGCAAGAAACTTCCGACCATCTTGAACTTCACGCCCGCACACAGGTCTGCCAATGGCGCAGCCATAGTCGCTTTCGAGGAATGGTTTAAAGAGCAAGGAAGGCGTAACTATCTCGATATGACGCGGTTTTGCTGGCCCGAGGTGCAGCTTACTGTGGAGGCGGAACTGTCGGATTTACATGACGCCATCCTTCAGGAGTTGGTATATATGCGGCAGCAGCGGCACACACAGCCCTGGATGAGGTCGATCGTCGGTCTCGTTATCACGACGAAGACCATCAGCGTACTCCGAACCGATACGCTTGGTATCGAACAATGTGCTTTCAATCGAGATTGCAGCCGTGGCGTCCTAGACAGCGTCCGTATCTGTCTGGGCCTTGTCCGATCGACCTCCCTCCAGCGCGGGCAACATGAGGCCTTCGAGCTCTCTGACACCAAGACACTCGCCCCTCCCCACCTGAAGTCCACACCCACCAAACCACCGAAGGCACGACCGCCCAAAACGGCAGTCGACTCTGACGATGTTTTCGCAGCGAAAGATCCTGTGGTGGAATATATCCACCGCACTGTGCGGTTCATAAAGCTGCGCGGTGACCGCATTCACTATTCACCCGACGGTACCAAGCCTGATACCATCTACTATGTTCATCACCTGGTCCAAGATTATGGATCGCTGGTTGGGCGGTGTCCGCGCATCTTTTGCGTGTCGCGGGAGACGGAGAGCGAAGGCGCTGTCCGACGTTTCGTCGGACCCTACGCCCTCAAGGTCTACTATGCGGATCATGCAAGTGATTGTTACAAAAATAATCTTATCAGTGTAGCCCGAAATGCGCAGGTGAAGAATGTGCTCCTCCCGACTTGGTTCGTCCCGTATATCATGCTCATGTTCGTTCAGTGATGCTAACAGACAACCCTTTCTTATTTGCAGGGAATGGCGCTACGGTGACGCTCTGTCCATGCGCGGTTTTCCTCCGGACGTCGTCAAGAAATACGCCGATAATCAAGCAGTCGTGCCGAACGTCGTGAGCAACCGCGAAGAAGTATTTGCACAGTCCGACCTGAAGCGCCTCTTGGTCCAATGCTCGGGCCATGACGAGTTTGGGAAAGCCTTTGTCGACTTCGCCGAAGGTGCGTGTTAGTTTGTCTGTCCACGTATGAATTGTATTAAATCTGCGCATAGGTATCGCCTCGTTGGCCGAACAAAATCTCGTGCATCGGGATCTCAGTATTGGTAATGTCCTGTTGAGCCAAGATACTCCGTGTCCCTCAGCTTTCTTCTCCGACGCTGCAGCCTCTGCACAAGCGCTTATCGGCACCCCCGTTGCCTTCACGCAGAGAGCGCTGGAGCAGCGAATGGGGGGCTTGATTCACGACATGGACATGGCGGGTCGGGTGCATCATCCTGAGAAAGCTCCCACTGGCGACTCCAAATCCAACACCCACTTGTTGGCGATGTTGCTCAATACACCAGAGCAACCTCAGCGTGTAGCACAGCCAGTCGGGCCTCAAAAAGGATTCCGAACGGTTTACATTTTCCCCCTCACCGTTCGCGCTTCACGCTGATGGGGTTAATGCAGGGAACACCTCCATTTATGGCCATAGGACTTCTCGTGGATGGCCTGCCTCATTTAGTCGCCTACGATGTGAGTTGTTCGCATAGACTCTTCGGCAAATATACTTGACCTCGCCGCCTCGCCGCTAGCTACACAGTCTTTTATTCGTCATGGCTTTGTTTTTTTGGAGCCACCCTACCTTCCTTTCCGGCGTTCCCTTCCCCCAGCCAGTGCCCGCGAGGAGTAGGCCATGGCCCCGGGAGGTGTTGCGGTGGGCGAACCGCCCGGTCGATTTCTCCCTCGCCGAGCTGGGACTCCTAAAGCGTGGCTTTTTTTTCAAGCCAACAACCTTGAAGGAAACGTTCCAACGTACCCTCGAAGGAGATCTCTGGACTGAAAATCCAGCATATCTTAAACTCTTCTGGGCACTGTATGCTGCTCTCTGGACGCCGTCAACCCAATCTTCAGGATGGCTCGACCGACCTGATGTGACTCCAGCAGAAGTGGCAGCGACCCTCTCGACCCAATATCGCCAATCCGCCGACAAGAATTGACGGTACTTATTTTTAAATCACCATGATGCCAGTAACGAATGACAATGTATTTCAGATAGACCTGCAGGCTGTACAGTAGCTCGTCAGATATCATAAGCGACCGTGGTGGTGAACATACATAATGCTGCCGACGAAAATCACAATGCAGGCGAGAGGGCCGCGGGTCCGAGTCGGGGCAGAGGTCTGAATTCGCGCTTCGAAAGCAATTCAAAGTAATGGAAAGCGATAGGATGTGCTACATGTAGGGTATAAGTGGTCTTCGTAATGCGTAATATACAGTGAAAGAACTATGTATTTAAAAAATCATGACGCTGCCGGGATTTTATGGCGAGAAAGGTAGTCGGGCCTTTCCAGGTCAAGGCTCGTTGCGACTCGGGGCTGTTCCTTGGGATCCTCCTCAATCTGCCCGTCGTTCAACAGAATTCGATCGTCGACAACGCTCGAGGCGCTCTGCACCCAACTTTTCATCCCCGTCAACCATGCCCGGTCTGCTTCGTCGTCCTCCCGCACGAGGCTCGCTTTAGCATGGTCCTCGACGCCCGAGATGTAGCTGTCATAGCTGATGGCACCATCCTCCTCGTCGTTGACTGAAGGGAGCTCTCGAATGTGGATGACGGGTTCCTGCTCGAACTCGTGGGGGAGCAGGCGACGGCAGGGTTCGTCGTAATTTGCCATCGTCTGGACTTCCCACTCCATGGTGCTGCTCGCCGCGTCACTTTCTTCATCCTCGTAGGGGTCTTCGAGACCAAGGAAGCGTGGCGGAACATAGCAACACTCCCAACTCTCATGTATGTATCGGAAGTTGATGAAAGCGAGGCTATTTGGTTTGAACGTCGCGCCGGTAGGAGTGAAAGTCGCGACAAGCTTGATGAGCGAGTTCCGCACGGCGTCGAAGGCAGTCTTGGTGTAACCCCATCGCTTGAAATTTTTGTCCACGGATGGGCCTATTGCAAGATGTGGGGTACCGAGGACATCAGCACCCTCGGTGAAATCCCGTTCGAAGGGTTAACGGGAGCACATGATATCCGAAGGATTTGTTGCCCTTGATACAGCTACGACAACTCAGATGAAGTAACTTTGTCGTGGCACAACTACGCACGTCTTATATCGTTGACATCTGTGGGGCAAAGCAATAGGGGGTGGAGGATTCCAAGCGGAATTTTCTCAAGACTTCGGTGTGGGACGAGGACGAGATTGACGTCCGTCAGAATCGTAAGGTTGGGGTCAGCTGGAATTATGCCCGTCAGAAATGAAGGTAGGGTCAATGAATCTCAATCTCAGAACGCACCACTGATCCAAGCACTGGTATTTTCCCAACCCCACTCGAGTCTGCAATGCTGGAGGCATATCAAAGGGCCCAGGACTGTACGCCCTGCCAGCGAGATCGAGAACTGCGGTGGTCAGAAGGGTTCAGTCGAGTGCTACAGAAGGGTTAATGACGAAGATCTCTTCGTAGATGCCAGGACATTCGTCGCAGTCGCAAAATCAACCCACTTGAAATCTTGCAACTTCAAGGTGGATCATTGACACTGGGAAAGGAAATGACTGAATGGCTCATGCGCGTCACGGTCATCCGGAGTCAAAGCTATTGCAACTAGTAGACTAAGATGCTACTTACAGTCAGGCAGTACAAAGACAGCGCGGCTTTTCCACGTCAGGGCTGGATGGTCGCAACATGGGGCTTCTTTCCGGCATCCCCCTCGATTTCGCCATCGATCCACAGCATCCTGTCGTCAACGATGCCCGTGGTACTCTGCACCCACCGGTTCATCTCCGTCCACCATACACGGTTCGGTTCGTAGTCCTCCTGCGCGAGGCTCGTTTTAGCCGGATCCTCGACACCCGAATCGCAGCTGTTGGTGTCGTCGTGGTCGGGGGCAGGTAATTGTCGAATCGCAACCAGAGATTCCTGGGCAAACTCGTGGGGCTCCAGGCGATGGCGGGGTTCCATGTAGCCCCACAGCGGGACTTCCATGCTCTCCCCATCGTCGGCACTGCTCTCCCCATCGTCAACACTGCTCTCCCCATCGTCAGTGCTGCTCGTCGCGTTGCTTTCCTCGTCCAAATCGTCGAGACCGAGGAAGTGTGGCGGCACATCCACAATAGACCATCTCTCATGTATGAACCTCAAGTTTATGAAGGTATGGAGAGTGGGCGTGAAAGTCACACCGTCGGGAGGGGAAGTTTCGACAAGCGTAAGGAAGGAGTCCCGTGCCATATCGAAAGCACCGTGGGTGTAGCCCCAACGCTTGAAGATTTTGTCAACAGAGATGGAGATGGTGAGATGGGGTGGCACCAAAGAGCTCAAGAGCCTTGGCGCAACGCCGCTCGAAGGATCGACGGGTAAAACCATATACTCAAAAGACTTGTTGTCTTGGCACAACTATGGCATGTCAGACCAAAGGAATGCTGTAGAACAATTGCACACCTCTTGGACCACCCTTTGGAGTTTCCCAGCAGCGCTGCTGGATGAGGCCAAGAAAAGTGACCTTATGATATTTGGATCTGCGAGGAGGAATAGGGCGTCGTTTGAGATAATTTTTCCGAGGTTGGGGTCGGCTGTAAGGTATGGTCAGAATTCGTTGCGTCAATGAATCTCAGAACACACGAAATTTAGCGAGGTGTTCGTCGAAACTGTGGCGTTGAAGCCCCCAAGCCCACTCAAGCCTATCTCGCTAAGGAACATCAAGGCCGATTCTTCATGTTCAGCTTCTAACGCACGACATCTTGAATTTTCGGGGTATCTGGGACATATGCTCTTCCCGCAGCCTCGAGAATGGTAGTTGGTATTGCCATTGGGAGTTCAAAGAGAAAGGACGAGCACGTGATGCGATCTCCGATCTCTGAGTCTGAGTCTCTCGAGTCTTTATTTCTCTCTGTATAAAATTGCGTTGTCCGAAGCCTTCAACCTCCGGTCGGTCATCTCCAACGCTTCCATCTTTTGTCCGCCTCGGGGCCTTTCTTGCCTGACTCCTTCGAATATATGACTGGAATATGCCTAGTGCCCACGATATAACCTCCGAGGCGAAGTGCCGGGGGCGCGGAGTGCCCCCGGCGCGCTCTTGTAAATTATAAGAAAAATCGCGTCTGAAGTCTTTTTGGCTCCGAATCGCGCTGCGCAATATATATGTCGACCCGGAGCCGAGACATTACGGGTCCTAATTTATTAGGATTCGTTCATTTTAGCTGGAAGGTTGTCTCCGACTCGGAGCCGACTGAGGCTCTTGTTAATAATTATACACTCCGTCTCCGACCCCTGCCTAAACATATAGTAATCCTGAACAACCAAATTACTGAATGACCCGGTATGCCTTCAGTGCCAGTGCTATGCTTGGTTTGTAGTTCATCGTCTCCGAACCATGCAGAAACGAGTTCTGCGAATCCTCGGCGCCTTTCCTGGGTCCTGGTCGAAGGGTGCTTGCCGAATCTCTTTCCTCGTCGGACGGGCATGCGCAATGGGTGCATCACGCAGGGCATCGCGCTGGTGCGCGGCCAAGTTTGGTCCACTTGCCACCGAATTATCTGACAGCTGTCTCGAACGTGTAGACTCACTTTCTTGGGCAAAGTTCTTCCGGTGTTGTTCGGGGCGGGAGGGCTTTATGCAAGTTCTATGAGCCTGGAAGTGCTCTCAGGACGCTAACCCCAGGGGAACTGACGCCGGCACGGTCGAAGTAGCAATTACTCGACAATATTCGATTATAAAAACAGATAAAGAAACGTATCCTTATGTTCGCTTGTACCAACGGTCATCGTCAGCAGGCATGTCGTCTTTGCTGCTGCATATTTTGTAGATATATTGGATGCATTGCAGTGATGCCATGTTTTGACTGGCAGCATTTTTCTCGTGACCAAATGACGCGTATCCTGCCAGGGTTGTTAGCCAGGTATTGAAACCAGCTCCCATCTCTTTCTCGGTAAAGGCAAGTTTTTGTCCGGCGGCGTAAATCACCAGATGAGGGTGCACGTGTGAGGTGAGAGGCCCGACTTTCTGATAGGGGAATATGTGACGGTCCTCGGGAATGTCGGGATCAAATGGTTCTCCGATGTTGGGCCGGCGGTGGAGCACGACAGTTTTCAGCGCTTCATGTAAGGGCAGCATGAAGTATGCATGCTTGCGGATTTTCAATGGTCGCGAGCCGTCTTGAGCTTTTGGTACATCCCATAGCTGAATGCTTGTCAACAGCTTATCCACATTTCACTTTTGAATGGCGCACCTTAGTGATTTGAGGGCGCTTTTTATTCTTCCCGGCTCTGTGACTAATCCACTTGTGGACTTTCTTAATGGTACTGTGGTCTGGAACCAACGCTCAGTACCGGGAGTCCATCGGACGATGCCAGTCGTTCCTGACTGTCACAGAAGGGATGTCAGAAAAAAGACACCCAGGAAGGGTGATATAGTACGTACTTCGGACAACATTCCATCGTGAATCGATGTATAAACGAAAAAAGCCATATCCAAAATGCCACTCCAATGTGGTGAGCTACGAGAAGAGGATGATCAGTTCAATGACAACTTTGATAAAAATGCGAAACTCACTTCAGCACTTCCCGTTGCACGGGCTAGAATGTGCGCCCATTCCAGCGCCGGGTCCGGCTCATCCACGCCCGTAACCATACAATGTCCGAAATTGGGATCGGCGGCGAGGGCGAGCACCTTCGCGTAGCTCAGGATAGAGGCACCTAGGGCCCGCCGTTTCTCTGGACTCGAATAAAGACCAGTCGCCTGATCTTTTCGATAGCTGGAGCGATCGAGGAAATGACTTGGGATCCATTCTTCTTCGTCCTCGCTTATGCGTCTCCGCCGCTCAGATTGCAGCCTCTCTGCAAGGGCGAAAAACTGTGGCTCTGGAGCCTCTTCCTCATCGGGAGATCCAGGAGAAGAAGCAGGCGCCCCGCTACTAGTACTCCCACCTTCGGAGCTAGGCGTTTTCCGCTTTATTCGCTTTGACGAGGAGGGGCTGCTCGGACTGGTGAAAAGGGAAATACCACGAGGAGTCTCTTTGAATGGAGTCAACGGAGAGTCGAAGATATCACGAGTTCCTTCTCGGGAATTGGTGCGGGGGTCGTCGGGGGTGATCTCTCGGTCGTCGGCGCGGGGGTCGTCTGAGGCGCGGCGTTTCAAAGTACCACTGCCAGTGGGTTCGGGGGGCTGTCTGGGTGAGTCGGTGCTGCCGTCGGCGGGAGAAGGCGACATTATAGTGGTTGAGTACTGGTCAGTCAACTAAGGATATTTTCGGTAATTATCGGGTGGCAAGAGGCAAGCAAGAGAAAGTAAGGGAGGAGGAGGAGGATTGCCTGGTAAAGGAGCTATTAGTGCCCCGATAGGAGTCTGCGTGATTTGCATGATTTTCTCAAGACCGATCACTCGGCTACAACCGAGACGCGCTTCAAATTCCGGCATGTAAAAAATGAACATTAACATTTCTGCTATTAACACGATTTGGAGGCACTATGTATTGTCACTTTCTCGAACCTCGTCTTGGGTGTTCCATAAACGCGGTTCCAACTGGTTCACAGGCCGTTTACTAGATGAATTCGATGTCAGCATGTAGCGATGGTTTTATAATTTGGCACTAAGGCCCATTGTCCAGCGTCCAAAGGTGCCAATCGGCCCTCACTGTTACAGAGGCGAAGTTGAATGAGACCGCGCGATAAGAGCGACGTCGGACGTACATCGAAAGAGATTCCATCTTGTGTCAATAGCACGGGCGAGCACCTTGGCCTGAGTGGCAATTGAAGCACTTTTCGCAGGGCACTTCTGAGGACTCTGCATCGAGATGAGCTGTAGTCGGGCGACTTCTTTATCCTTCGCCGTGAAGCTTGGATCAACGAGGTTGGGCATCGATTCCGGGTCGTCGCCATCGAATAATAGACGGATCTCAGGCTCCGGCTGCAGCCCACCATCTATCTCCAGGAAATCGTTTTCACGGTCCTCTTGGGCGTTTGAGGACCCGGATGAGTCCACCCGATGTTTTGTGGCTCTCCGACCTATAGGCGGCCGAGGCGTGGGACTTTCGCGACCAGCGAAGAGGGAGTGCGTTGTTTGGGGATTCTCGAAGGAGGATGAGGGGGAGCCGAATGGGTCGGGCAAAGACGCCGTTGATACGGTTGAGAGTCTCAATGTGTCCGGGGATACATCAGCAGTGCGTTTGTTGCTACTTGGTACTGGAGGCCGATGGGCGGCGCTGCCGCCAGCGGGAGGAACTGGATCCATGAGGAAGGACTCGTAGAGGTTGTGGGTCCAAGTAGAGGAGCGAGAACAATGGAAACATGAATTTAAGGGCTTGCCACTCGATGACCAATCTAAGAGCCTATCCGAATTGGGACTTGTACCATGTTTTATTGTTTGAGCTCAGCTCTTCTGGAACAATCCAAGATGCAAGAGCGGCGGCGATCTGGCGCGGAGGATCAAAACTTGGCATCTTTCTCTGTTTTGTCTATTCAGTTGACACGCAGAATATCGCAATAGGCCCGAATACCGTGGTGTTGTCCACATTTATGTCTGGAAGATAATCGGCGCGCTTGTTATTGTAAGAACCACCAATTCGCGAATCGGATCCTCCTTGATCAGAACCGAGAACAGTCACGGCGAGCGGCCTCATGCTTCATTGGTGCTTGAGCGGCAAATACAACATATGGACGTGAACCCGGAGTCAGTCAAGTATCAGGAGTGTATGCGTCCAGAACACGGGAACGTAAGTTTGGTTGATCTGGTAGGAATGACTTCTGGGACAATTTCAAATTTCCCGAGGGTAAAACGTCCGGTGTGCTGTGTGCAAGTGACCACCGCGGCGCTACGGTAGAAATCTTCCTGCCACAAGTACAATTGTCCTCCGGGAGCTCTGAGTCTCCGCCGCAAGTGTTAACAGGAGGACGACACTCGCAGCTTTAGAATCCGTGTAACTTGAAATGAAGGCCTGGAGAAACGAGAAGCAAGATCGAATCAAAGCTGATACGCTGAAGACAGGTCGACTGAGTAAATCAAGAATCCTATTGGCCAAAACACCCTCGGACAATATTTTCGTGTGCGTCCACAACTGTCGAAGCAGAGGAGTCATAAGCGTTACGTGACCTTGTCACGCGCTAGGCAAGCGCTAGGTCTGTCGTTGGTCTGTCGTGTAGAAAAACCCAAGATCTCTGCTACGTATTAGAGACGATTTGAAAGTCCTTTCTCGGGGCTGCTCTAGGTCTAAGAAACGCGGTTCCAATTGGTTCACAGGCCCTTCACTAGACGAAACTGGTTCGGATACGGTCATGACCTTCAAGTTTCAAGTTTCGCCTTGGCTCGCCGCCTGCCAAGCAGCATAGTTTCCTGTTTCTACAGCAGATTCATGGCCCTGCCGATACATCCCCGGAACTGCAACCACATTCGAACCACCTAAGACTCCCCTGTGTTCCACTCCACAGCGCAAGTTCTCTCTCTATTCTCTCCAGCTACCCAGTCCTGCGCACCATGTCGAGCCAAATCCACCTTTCTTCATCTCCAACAGTATCTCGTGCACCTTTGCTTCTTACTTTGAACTATCACAGGAGGGTTGACCACATCTCAAGTCCGTTGTCCATCGACAACTCGCTCAATCTGATATTATCACCCTCGAGGTCCTACAAGCGATACACTACCTCCGGAGCAACGCGCGGCACCGTGACAGCGTCTTCATCAAGCTCGCCGTCGGCGTAAACCTGGTTGCGGATCTGATAGGCATCATGGCCTGCAGCGCGACGACATATTTCTATGTCGTCAAGTACTGGATTTGTGGCTTTTTGCCTTCGTCCGTCCGGCATGAATACCAACTTCTCGGTTGACAGGGCGAAGTCGAGGCACTGGAGAAACTATACTGGCCCGTCCCGGTTGTTGTCTTTTCCATCGCGATCGTCATAGCCGTGTCTCAGTTTTCATGATTAGCCACTATTGGCAGATGTACGTGTGCAGTGCCTTGAATGCAGGAACTCGGCAATACTAAATCGTCACCGTAGCACCAAGAATCATGTCGTATTCGCCGTCTTGCCCGTCGTTCTCGCTGCCGCGGTGGGTATACCTGTCTGTAGAGCGTGCCTAGACTGACCCGCAAAATCCCAGGTCACTGGAGTGTTCGCAAGCGGCGTTGTGACAGCCTTGCAACAGAATCCTCAGCAGCTCGTTATCTTGAACTTGTGAGTTCGACATTTGCCCATTTATTTGCCTCGCTGACTACATGCCCATAGTTTAGCCCTTAGCGGGACTGCCGCAGGCAATGTCTTGATATCCGTGCTCCTGCTTTGGCAGTTTTGCTAGAGGAAGCACGCCTCACTCACCAGGTGGAAGTACGTACCAAGCTTTCCCCATATCCAACGTATTCTGACGGGTGCGGAATACACCTTCCCGCACAGGATGATCTCCGCGTTGATAGAAACGGAGAGTATCACAACAGCCGTGACGGTCACCACTGTTGTGATAGGGTTCGCGCGACAATGCGTGAGTCGCACACCCGTCTATGATTTGCCCAATTTCTCGATCTCTCTCTCGTCAGTCTGGATAGCTTTCGCTTTCATTCAGGCGCGGATCTACTCCTGCACCATGCTTTTCGTTCTCCAACAGCGTCTTGAATCCGCGAGCGCTCTGACCGGAACCGCTGTTGAATCGGCGCATACCGGTGGGCACTCTCCGACGTTCGCCGTTCGCACCAATTCCAACCTTTACCAGACAAAGAAAACTGCGATAGCGCGATGATGTTTGCATCCGTTCTAGGCAATCTTTCCGTTCGATTCGATTCGCACCTGGATTCACATGGGCAGCACGCCACCGTTGTGGAACACGAAAATGTGTCTCAGTTGATGGAGAAGAAGATGGAGCTGCACCGGCGCGATTTCGACTCGGACTTGTCCTCCGATGTCAACCGGAACCCGAGCGAGGAGCTGCGCGAGACGGAGGAGGATGGCTCGCCGAGGGCTTCGTCCTCATCTGCCGGAGAGCGCTCCAATATTTCGTCGGTCGCCCTCTGAGTATCCCAGTGCCCGGAGCCCGGCGCGCGCAGTCCTCGGCCAATTAGCCCCTGCGCATTTCCTGCTCCTTTTTAGAGTTATCTCCCAGCTCTAACATGTAGCCATGTATGCAAGATGTATCACGTATCACTACCGTTTTGTATTTTTAGATAAAGTCTGGTGGGCAAGTCAAGATTATATTTTGCGGCTGTCTCTTTGTCTGGGCTCTTCAAACAATTTTTTTTTTTAAAACAAAAAAAAAACTCTAATGTAACTAAAATATGTGTTTCTTCATGTCCATCTCCGTTGTTCTCCAGCTATCCTCGGCTATATGCCGTATGGCAAAAATTACCAAAATAGTCCACAAGCGGTTGTTTGTTTCTCAAGCCTACGCCTTCACAGCCAAATTCGAACTTTCTTCCATCCTCCGAGTTCCCTCATGGCGTCCGGCTCGTCCTCTGCCTCCTCCTCCTCCTCCGCATCAGGCTCAGCCTCCCCCGAGCCCGAAATCCGCCCCACCAAGAAGAACAAGTCCAAGGCCGCCGAGAAAACCAAATCCAAGGCGGCGGAGAAGACTAAAAGTACCGCGAAGTCTACAGCCAGGAATGAAGGGACCGACCCGCACTGGGCCTACGCGCCGCCGCACAAATCCGTGCGCCTCGAGGCGTCCGCAGACGTGGGCGAGTTCGACTGGGACGCGCTTAATGGCGACGACGACCTCGAGCTGTGGCTCGTGCGCATCCCCGAAGGCGTGCGTCCCGTTCCCTCCCCTCGTTTGTAGGATTTTAAATTCTAAAATTTGAGCATGGCAGGTGAAGCCGAAATACCTCGAGACGGCGCAGTTGGAGCTCCCGGCGCGGCGCGATAGCAAGTCGAGCGCGAAGCTGGGGGTGCTGCAGCGCAAGCACGTTGCGTACGACATCTGGAGCGTGGGCGACGACGCGCCCGAGGCGCTCCCCATTGGCGGCGAGGAAATCAAAGCGCTCTCGTGTCTCCTGCCCCGGAAAAGCAAGAAGGGGAAGCTCTACGCCGGTAATGCCTTTTTAAAAATTTTACAGAAAGCTATGATCTGACATTGCATAGCACCGACGCCTATTGCGCGGACGGTCGTTATGGCTGCGCAGGCTGTGAAACCGACCCCCGATCCTGCGAATGCCGCGACACCGAATGCGCCCCCGGTTTATAAAAACCCGCCCCGCGAATCGCACCCGAAAGAGTTGCTCACGCACTCGTTTTTGCCGTACGGCGCGACGGTGGGCAGTGCCGAGGAGGGTGAAGTCACCACTCCCATGGACGTAGACAAGGACGGGGAAGTGCTCGTCCCTGAGACGCCCGCGAAGGCTAAAGAGGATAGCAAAAAGCTAAAGGGGAAGAAGCGCAAGGGCGCAGAGGACGGCGAGTCGCCCAAAAAGCCGAAAAAAGCGAAAACGGCCTCATAGCACGTCCCACGCGATTGATAGATATTCCTACACCGCCGGTCTATACATCCTGCTAATAAGTATACATATCTTCCGAGACGAAAACACGGGCACCCAGTGGTATTCAAGTGAGGGATACACGCAACGAAAGACAAGAAGGGAACGAAAGCGCGATTCGCGCGGAATTATCCCACATCCATGGCGTCCCCGCGCTCCTTGCCTTTCCCCTTGTTCGTCCGTCGTTCAAAGTCCAGGTCGGGCTGCGCGAGCAGCATCGCACCGACCTCCTCGTCCACGCCCTCGTACACGCTCTTCTCGGGGAACCCCCACATCGAGCCCGGGCGCTCGCGCTGCTTCGCCTCGAACACGCCACCCACAGTGTCGACCCACTGCCGGCGCGTCTCCACCAGCTGCCGCAGCTGCTCCGTCACCACCAGCCGATTGTCGTCGTCCGGCCCCAGCCCAAGCGCCGCGGGACACGGCGGCGGCGGTGGCGGCAGCGCGGCCCCGTTCGCCTCCCCGGGCACGGGCGTTCCCGCCGCGCTCGCGCTCGCGTCGCCGAGTTTCTTCTTCTTCTTCACGACCTTGGGCCCGTCCTTCTTCTGCAGCTTCGTGTACGCGGTGGAGATGTTGCGGTCGATCGAGTCGCGCAGCTCAAAGTACTCCTGGGCGCCGAGCCGGTCGCGCGCGATGGTCGCCAAGCGGGTCTTGCGCGCCTTGTTCGTCGCGACCACGGTGCGCAGCTCGCGTTGCGCCTGTCGTAGCGCGGTGGCGATCGGGTCGTCGACCTTCTCTGAGTAGTCCGGCTGCACTGAACGTCAGACGCAAAGCAGACAAAGGAAACACGACGACGACGCACCGGCATATCCAGCAGCCCGTGGTACCGCATAGTGTCGCGGATGCGCGCCTCGAGGTCCGACACGTTCATCTTCTCCTTGCGCGCGGCAGCCGCGCCACTCCCGCCGGGACGCCCCTCCATCGCGTCCTCTGCCGCCTTGACGCCCTTCCACACGGTGGCGTCCGTCATTGGCAGCAGCGCGCTGAGCACGCGCTCTGTCAGCGGCCCATGCCCGCGTGCCTCCGTCGACAGGTCCGCCTCCATGAGCGTCGACGGGTCCCACTTGGGCGTGGGAGGTGCAAAGGCGTCCGGCGGCGCGTCGCGCATCTGGCCTGCGCCGGGTGGCAGCGTCGCACCGAGGGCCGCGGCGTCCTGCTCCGCCCACACGTCGAGGTAGTGGCGGCCGAGTTTGGGCATCACGTACGGTTCGACCTCGTCGCCCGTGTGCTCGAGGAACCCGACGTCTTCCTCGCGAATTGGTCGGATGTAGGGTTCGATGGAGGTGTAGAAGGTGGACACGAGTGTCTGTGCAGGCTGCTTGGACTTGCTAAAGTCTTCCATTACCTGTGTGGGCTTGCTGGGGCCCGGGGTCGGGAGCGGTGGTATTGGGGGTCGCATGGGGAGGAGCGAAACGGAGGCAGGGATGGTAAAATCGGGACCGGACTGCGAAGATTTAGCAGAAGAATGGGTTTCCATGCGGGGGCATATCAGACCTTGGAGGCAGGTGGAACGATGGATGATGATGTAGTGGATTTCTGTGCCTTTGGAGGGTGGGTATGTGGTGCAGGGGGAGTTGCTTTGCGAGGCCTTTGCGCGTCTGGCAAACTCGTTTGGCATACATAAGGGGTGAAATGACAAAGGAAAGGACCTTGTTCGTGATCGCTTTCGTCTTCTCGTTTCCGTTTCTTTTTCTTCTTCTTCGATTCCTCACTAGGGACAAGTAAGACAATTAGCGAGTCATGTGAGCGAGATCGAGATTCCGGGACCGACCTGCGAGGATCCAGAGATGACCTTGCGGAGGAAGGTGGCATAGATGACGTTGGATGGGACGAGAGACGGGGCTTGATGACCACCTTCAGATCCTCTGCATCGGGAAGAGGCGTAACTACAATATGGCAAATGCGGGAGACAAAAAATGGACGGATTCGCCAGAAAGCGTAGAAAAGGCATGCAAAGGGAGTGGCAATGGAAGAAGGAGGAAGAAAGAGATAGGCGCGGAAAGCGAAAACACATGATCAGAATCGTCCGACGCGTCTGAACCAGAAACCGAAATACGCACAGTCGCGCTCCCGCTTGACCTTCTCGATTAATTTGGCCTTTCCCTTCTCGCGCTCCTTCATTCTGCGCATCGACTCCTCGATCGTCTTCAAGTCCTCGCCCGCCTTCTTCGCGCGCTCCAGTGTCTTTGCTTTCAACGACTTTAGTTCTTCGTGCAGCGCTTCGAGCTCGTCGGTCGCAGGCACGGCATCCGGGGGGCCTTTAAATAGGATGGAACGTATGGGGGACTGGGGTCTGCTGGGGAACGGCACCAGCCTCGACGTCATTTTATCCAAATGTCCCGCTCTCGCCCCCGGCAAACTTCGACGACCCTTTTCGACGTAAATGGGGACCCAGAGTCCGATTCTGAGGTTACTCGGGGGGCCACAGAACGATAACGGCTCGTGCGCGCTTTTTGGCAACAGGGAGCGATTCCGCGCGCTTCCCAACGGCGGGGCCTGTATCAGAGGCAGGAATGAGGCGCGGGTGCTCCTCTGAGGGAGTCCGAGAGCGTCTAGAGGGCCGCTGAGGCGATAACGCCGTGTTCGCGCTCGCCCAATCAAGGCAGAGAACAAGTTTGTGATCACGCCCTGATTACCAAACAGTGGCGGTGTACAATGCCCTGCCACCCTCCCGCTCAGAAAAGAAATACTGGATGCACACAAGGGCGTGTCTAAATTGTTGGTCTATGAGGAATGTTGGAGAAAATGGAGTCTGGAATTTTTTGTGGCGGAATCGAAGAAAAAAGGTAACAACTCCACACCGATTCAAGTTTCAAAAGGATCAAACTTTGGAAGAAATACTGCACCTACACCGTCCGCTCAGAAAAGAAATAGGTAGGATGGAATCTATACAATTGCAATAATAATACTAATGCTACACCATTACGGCGATGATACAATAGCTTCTATGTAGACACGAGCTTTAAGTCTTCACTCGCACTTTCGCCCCGAAAAGGGACACGATCTCAAAGCATAGCACGAGCAGCAGCTGCCCGATGAGGTCCATGAGCGCCGAGTGGATCGGCAGCGCGTACATGTCAGGATCCAGATTGCGCGCCCACAGGAAGTTCGTCAGTGCGCGTGCAATGAGGAGCGAGGAGGACACCTGAGACGCAGAGTTAATAAATGCGGAATGGACACACGAGCAAACCGCTCACGGCAATGCAGAAGAAAACGACGGAGAGGGCGACAAACGCGAGCGGGAGGCGCAGCCAGCCGAGGCCGGCGAGGATGGAGAGGAAAATGATCTCGACCGGGAGCGTCACGACAAGCAGGGTGATCATCACCAGTGTCGAGGACGGTTCCGCCGAGCCGGCAGTCGCGGGCGGGGCGAGCGCGAGTGCGGCGGCGTGTAGGCGGGTAGACAGCCGCGACGTGAAGATCGCACCGACGGCGCCGGGGAGCCCGCTGATGACGACCGCCAGCAGCGCAAAGCCTTCGTAGCGGCTCACGAACAGGTCGAGCACGATGCCCGTGCCGCTGCTGATCACCATGGCCCCGAAAAGCGGGGCCCAGCCCTGGGTCAGCAGGGGCGCGACGGTCGCGTTGCGGCGCGTGTAGATGCCGCAGGAGATGGCGGAGAGAACGACTAGAATGGCGAGAGTGAAGGGAATGGGCGTGTGCAGGAAAATGATGAGGACGGAGGAGACGGCGCCGAGGAGAACGAGCGTGACGAGGTCACCGAGACAAGAGGCGATGGGGGGCGCGATGTTGTCTGGCGCATTCTTAGCTATTTTTAATTTGTAAAAAAGAGAGGAAATACCTGGATCACGGCCGAAGCGTCTGCAGAGAACGACTAGGCCGCACATGAAGGAGCCAAGAAGCAGACTCGAGAGACAGGCGGCGGTCATGGCGGTCGACGCAACCATGACGAATCTGCACACGAATGTAAGTAAAGGGCAACGCAAACACGAATGGGACCAACGTGGGCAGGCCAGATTTACGCGGGCCGTCGTTTTGTGGGACGTGTGGCAAAGGCCGCCGTGGGATGACGAGTGTTTCCTGCGCCTCGGGCTGAATCCGGGGGACGACCAGACCAAGGACGAGCGAGACGCCCGCCGCGACGAACGAAACGACAGTCGCTTGAACCTGGAGGAGTGCCAGGTTGCCTACAATAATTGATCGCCGCGCGGGTGGGTCATCCAGCTCGCCGACGTTGGCTGCGGTGCCAAGCCGGGCGGACAGATTCATCTCGAGATTCCCCTTGAGATTGAGGATGACGGGTATAATCATGATCAGCTGGTCCACCTCTCTCATCGCGCGCCAGCGCTGATTAACGATGCCTCAATAACGAAGACGCATAATAAATATGTAAAGACACTCACTGAAACATGGTCGAGGAGTTCACCAGTGAAGAGCAGCCCAATCGTCGTAAAAAAGGAGTGTCGGCGCGCTCTAAAAGGCAAACGCATCAGCATACCGGCTGCTAAAACCCATTCAATTATTTAATATACCTCAATGACGATACTTTGGATTTGCGGCCATAATTTAGCAGAGACCACGGGTTGATTCTGCCGCCCTCCAGGAGACCTAGACGACCCGAGCAGCGCCTGGGTACCTTGCTCCATTACAAGGTCCTCGTCGTCGGAATCCGAGTCCTCGTTGTGAGAAGGAGCATCGTATTCAACATTTTTGGCGCCATTTTGAGGGGGGAAATCGGGGGATTGCGGGTCCTCCGGATGGGACTTTATACGAGTGAGTTCAATATCGTCCACCATGTTTTGTGTTGGCGAGGTTCAGGGAAGCATTCATCGGGTTTAGAAACGTGTCAAGCTGCTGGTCAACAAAGACAAGCACGTAAACGGTAATGTTGCTCTTGCTCTCCCACGACTCTTCCACTGCGTTTTGCTCCTCGTTCTGAGTTTGCTCCCACTCCACCATGGATTTTACCTGAATTTTCCCCGAGTCTTCTGATCACTCTTGTAATCTGGTCCAGTATTAATAGCGACTCCGAGTCTCCGAGCCCTGTTTTAACTTGACCCCGGTTACCGCTTGTCAAACGGTCGAGGGCCTTGAAAAGTATGGTATCTACAAGCTGTTGGTCTCTTCCTTCCGTGACCTCATACTTTTATAAGCGGGTGATACTTCATACATACTAAAGACCGGAAATCCGACAGCGTCCAAGTTCACCAAAGTTTCAGCCTCAGCTCGAGATTTACCCCGAGTACTCTCTCTCCATTGTTCGCGGCGGCATGGTGATAGTTTCACGGAGACCAACAACATCCCCACGATAGCCTTTCCAGTTCAATTTGAAAGTTGGCTAACAGCCAGTATTGTCATGCGGCTCGACTCGGAGTGACTATGTATGTCGGCCTGGTCCAAGGACTGGAATGGACGGTTATCCAAGCACCAGGACACTACGTACTCATTCAGTCCGGCAAATTCCACCGCCCGATGTCTAGCGTCATGATGCTGCCGTCGTTACCTTCCATCCGGATGCTGCCGAGGATTCGTCCTGACGTCAGGCCTTGCATATCCGTTTCCCCCGTTTTATAAATCTAACGTCCGTTATTCACTCTCACCGCTTATGGGTGCACATCTGCTTGCCCAGTTTTGGCAAAGAAATGAAGATGCATTTTCTTCTGCTTTTCATCTGCGTGGATAATGGTTGGGCTATTTCATCGTTCTCAGATGTGCCGGAGCCTCTCAACATGCGAAGGCCTTTTATAACGCAGATACTCTTCAAGGAAAAAGAAAATCTGGTGGGTTCAACTCTGTTCAACATGAAGGTCTGTTAAATCCCGTGGTTGTTGATGAAACCGATTGGTTTCTGCTGGAATGCCCTTGTGGCTCCTCTCAATCAGCGGAAAATGCTTTGAACGATGGTACGCATGACTGTGCGGGAATGTTTTTAATTCTTTCGACAGGTGGGTGTATGAATACATCCGGGATATACTAGATCCCTTCCGTCATATCTACTCAAGACCGGGGCATGCTTCTATTTGCTTGTTGGTAATTTAATTTGACCGTGTCTTATTTTTTCCCCCAATTTTGGACGTCTCACAGGCACTTCTGGGCGGCCCACGACGTGCCCCGCGTATTTGACGCGTTCCAGATTTGAAAAATTGAAGGTCCTCGAAGACGTATGAAATATACAGCAAACAAGGACAAATACAAACGCCCTCCGGGCAAACCTGGATCCTCCGGCCACGGTTGTGCGTAGCCCTTGTTACAGGTTTCAAGACTTTCAGTACAGTGAAGTCAATAGTGGGTCCAGCTCAGTAATAACGTATGCATTTCAAGTCGGGCGTGGTCCTGGGCGCTCAGATTCCTTCACACATTCATGATCACTCCACTAATTTATTTCTTTATTCACTTAGGCTCGAATCCAGCCTGTCTATGAAGGTAAACCTGTCGATAGACAGGCTGGTCGATCTGAGTTTGAATTGCCGATATAAGCGGGTTCCCTAAAAAGGTTATTCCGGACCGAGTTTTCCGTGCGGGGGGCTTCAGATGCAAACAACGACAAAATATGTAAATATTAGCTAGCACATGCAAAACTTGGATGTTTTCTATCAGATAAAGTGGAATGTGTTCATAAATGAGTTCGAGACATTCCTCTCTCCTACATTTACAAATTTATTTAAAGACGGGCAAGTCCGTGAATAGCCTTATTTGGTAACCCGCTCGTATTGGAAATTTAAACTCAGATCGACCGGTCTGTCTATCGACAGGTTTACCTTCATAGACAGACGGTCACCGGTCTATTATTCACTAAAACTTGTCTAAAATGCAACTCTTCAAATTGTTGTCGTCGCGCACTCCTCCAAGTTTATTTCATTTTTGCTTCTCAGCTCGCCGAAAATTGTTGTCGTCGCGCGCTCATTCGGTGCTTCGCGCCTCACTCGCGCACTCTTCTAAGTCTATTTGGAAATGCAGTGCTGTTATCGTCATTGATTACCAGTGGAGCCTTCAAGATGCTTTTCTGCTTTAGCTTTCCGGTCCGGATAGTAGCTCGCCGCATGAGGTTATTTAGCAAAAAGGGCGATGAGATGAGAGTTATGAGCAGAGAGGAGTAAGCAAGGACAGACAATTACGGGTTTGAGACCTGGATACCTTTACAAGTTTACAAATATGATATCTATCTACGTATGGAAGACTTAAGTTGCAAGCAACCTCGATAGACCTAAAGGTGTGAAGTTGTATACCTTCGGATCCAGGAATTCTAGTGTACATGGCTGACAGGAATAAATACCTTCAAACTCGCTCGATTCGAGAGCTATTGCGACGGCGTCGAACAAGGTTGGGCTTCCAAGCGGTTCAAACGCCGCTGGACTTTTAGCCTCAACATCGAAAATTAGCTTATACATAAGGAGACGTTACTCAAACGCGACGTACGAAAAAAAGGTCCGAAAAAAATGTACTAGATAATTGGTGCATGAAATCTGGCTTACCCCTTCACAAAATCTTGTAGGTAGATATCTTGTTTATCCTCTGACAAGACCAATTTGAGCCCAACTCAAAACTGAGTGAGGAGATCGCTTCACAAGATCTTCATAGCCCGTGGGAAATGTCGGAAAAATGAAAATCCTCTTACAAGAGCGTCACGTTATAAGAGCTTTGTAAGCACCTTGTAAGATCATCACAAGCAAACACATCGTCTTACAATAACGCAGCCTCTTGCAAACCATTGCAAGACTCAATTTTTTTTTCATTGCCTCTCCTGGTTCCCTGCCTTTCCAGATGCTAAGAGGCTTCCATTTAACTCTCAATCCACGCACGAAACCCTCACTACCTCGGCTCATTCTCAGGCCCTCAAAACGTTCAGAGGCCTGATCCAAGGCCTAACACCCATCGTAGATCATCCTCCAGTGGAAGGACCATCTAAGGAGGAGCCTCAAGCGCTGGAGCACCAGAGGAGTATCACGGCGTTCGTAAAAGGTGCGTTTCGCGCATGTCTAAGATGACTCGTTATTTATCAGCCACTAAATGTTCCAGCTCTTCCTACCCTCAGCACTCCTTTCTCCTTCCCTGCTCCAGCCCTCTTTCTCCACTTGCATCTTTGCCTCGCTGGATCTCGGGCACTATCACAAAAAAAACCGATTGCTCCTGACCGAGTGGCGCTTCCTCTTCAAATCAGGCCCCAGCCTGCAATAGTGCCGTACACCTTGCGCATTCGTGAGACGCTGTGTGTCTGTGGCTCAGCGCACCTTACGATTACACTCCCAAGCCGCCTCGCGAGTCTGTATTCGCAAGCTGCGAGGCGCAGAACCCCGAGCACGCTCTACTTCCGTTCACGGAAACCTCGCCCCATCTCGCCGAATCGCCTGCGCCGCTCGGGCGGATTGAATCCATTGCGATGTCACATACGCAGATGCGCTGGCGTATTCGCCAGGTGCTGTGCGTTTGCGGCTCGCCAGCCCACGCTGCAAATCGGATCTGCGCGACTCCGTACCTGCAAGACCCCTCCGCTACATCCACCATCTGCGACGCCCAGGGACCCATGCGCACCCTCATTCCGTCCCCATACACATCGCCCGAGTCTACACGGTCCTCACGAATCATGAATCCAATTGACTGAGAGCCTGCGACAATACGACGATGGGCTGACCCCCGTTGCTTCGGCCGGCGGTTTGGGTCGGTTGCGCACTGGTTTGGCATGTGGCCGAGCTGTGTATTCGTTCGCTGAGTTGGGCTCGCCTCAGTTCCGGGATCCGCTCAAGGCCGGTTGTGGAAAGGCGCCAACTGCCCCCATTCGCGGCGAGTCCACTCAAATCGGGCTCGCGCAGGCCCGGGGACGTGTGATGCAGACTCAATGATTCTACAAGTACATCCATATCAGTTATATCCTCAATTGTATTGAATCGAAACCAACTCGCGTGCTCAAGACGAGTGCGATTCGAATTCGATTCGCAGGCTGCAAGAACGTTGCAAGGATTAGAGTCGCCGTGTATCGCCTTGTATGCCCGCGGGTGGCGGAGAACAACCTGCTCGACTTCTCTGTGCCTGGTGGGCTTGTCGGGGTCGGCACAAGAATAGACCCCATACTTTTATGGAGCGTTCTTCACCGCCGTCGGAAAATTGCAACGGTGAATGGCTCTTTGCTTTGATATGCTGGGCGTTCACTCGCACAGAGCCACAGTGTCAAGGCGGGTCTGGCCAAGATCCAGCTGAGACCACAGAGATCGGGGAGAACTCGCCCTGTGTCGAGAAGCATCAGCAGCTTGTAGGTCAGTACTTTCGTTCCTGATCGCGACATGTCAGCTTTCCGCAGGTTCTTGCAGAGAGGGAGTTACAGTCGGCGCTCTGTCATGATTTTAACATAGGGTATACACAAGCAGTATTATCTTAAAACAGGACCCAATCATATTGGTAAGATGCACAGAGGAGGCGAGGGAGAACACAAACTGCAGGCTGTTGCCCTAAATGCCTGTGGCGACCCTATAAAGCAACCCCAGTTCCTGTACATATATCGGTAATTTAGTATAGTAGTAGTTTTGTATATCCCTAACATATTTTCATACGCGCGAGGTTGCAGGTTCGATTCCTTGTAATAGCATATTTCAAGTAAAATAAAATTAAGTACCAATCAATACAATAGGCTATCATTAGAAAACAGTTGAGCAAGAAAAATGGCGACCCCAATAGAATATAGTTTTTCTAATAGAACCCCTCTTTCTTATCAGAATCCCTCATCTTATCAGAGTTCTCTATTTGTGTAAGAGTGCTATCGCGGCCGATCCTATTATGCCCTTATAAGGCCTTACAGCCGCTTATGATAGATTTTATAAATTTCCGACAAACTCGGACTGATGCCAATTTGAATGCGGACAAAAACTGGATCTACATTTTTTTCACTGCGAAAGATATATGTTGGGGTGGTACAAATGATAGGCAAGATGCATTTCTACAAAATGTTGGGAGTTGATAAGGCTCATCCTCTGCACTAATTATTTGGTACATTCATTTCGAAAGTTTCTCCTTATTTGGAATGTACGTCGCGTTTGAATGATGTCTACCTTAGAGAGAACTGAAAAGTACATGAAAGGTACATGCAAGGTGCACAACTTTAGAGGCGCTGTCGGGCTGAACGTCCCCTGAATTCATGTCCTGGTCGGCGAGTCCATCATAATTTACTTCATTTCAGTTTTGCCGTTGTGGTTGTGCCGCTTTGCCGTTGCTCGGGACCGAAGTCCAAGTCATGATTTTCCACCAACGTGGCAGATTATGGATTTTACTTCCATTTCCTCTTCTAGTCGCTACATACTAAAAAGGATCCTATTATCCTATTTGGAACCCACCTCTGCCCAGCTTGAACTCCGGGACTGACTTCACAACTTAGAGCCCGATTTGGCCCACCGATTTGGCCCGCCGATTTGGCCCACCGATCCCGGGAGCAAATCGGGGCAAGTCGGGTCGAAATCGGGCCTGCGATAGGATATTTGAACCACCGTCTAATTGCTTGGAATCTGGGTATTCCGAGCCCTGTCTTAACTTGTCTGGTTGCCATTTGTCAGACGGTCGAGGTCGAGTACTGTGGGTCCTGAAAAAATAATACAAGGTCTCTTCAATTCCCGTTGCCTTCGTGACCGTATACACACAGCTGATATGCCAAGGTCGGAAGTCTGACAGCGGCGTCTTCGCTAGAGTTTCAGTCTCAGCTCAGGGCCCAGGCCCAAGTACATCTATCGTTCGCGGCGGCATGGAGATAGTCTCAACAGAACAACATTTTCGTGATGGCCTTCCCGCACATTAACAGGGAGCTCGGTTTAAGACATATGCCGTCGTGGTATGTACACGTTTATCCAAGCGCCAGTACACTACTCAATCATTACGGCCAATTCCACTGCCCGATGTCATGATACCCACGTTTCTACCGGGCGACTCCTTGGTTGCCTTTCATCGGTGCTGTGACTGAGAATTTATCTCAACTTGAGGCTTTGCGACGGGTGGTCCCTCATGACATGTCCGTTTCCCTCGTTCTGTCAATCTGGCCTTCCTCGTTGATTCTCCACGCTTGTGGGTGCATATCTGCGAATAATCCTAAGCCCCTTATCCCGGCCGCCGACTCTTTCCGACGGTGGTCTAGCCGAATATCCAGCCTCTGGGAATCCGGTGAGGCGCGCATACATCGGGTATTGCGGGTGCTTTCCTGTGACAGCCAATACGTCCACCAAATGCAGTACAATGCAGTAAAGGGGCTTTATCTTACATTACGGGAAGATAGAACTCTGATGCATCGATCACGGCACTCGGAACTGATCAGCGGTATTGTGAGCCCAACAGCGTTGACAACAAAACACGGTGTTTGCACAAGTCTTTCCCACTGCCCTTTTCTTCGTTCTCTCACCTGCGGTGAAGGTCTTTCCGCAGTCGAGCTCTAGCTGGTTAGACTTTGTCTTAATTCACATTCATTATGTCTGGAATCTTCTCTGGAGGTATGTCATCTTGTTTTCCCAAGCTCAGACGCTGATGCGATGGCACGTAGGCGAGCTGAGCTCGGTGGTGAATCCTGGCCCCATAATTGTTTTCGACACAATGGCCGTGGTCGCGAGCATCTCGCTCGCGCTAACTCTAGCCCCGGCGGCATTGTGTGCTGGCATCCATCGTAGCAAAGCGTGGTACAGCATGATCACTACGATGATGATATTTCCCTTGCTCTATCTCCTGAACGTGGGCTCGCAATTCCATGGTGAAAATTCGCCTCCTATCGGTCTGTGTATCCTTCAAGCGGGATTCATTTATGCCGGTATGTTTTTCGTGTCAGACATGGGAGCGAAAATAAACATTGTACCCTTCTTCAGGACCTCCAGCGTACCATCTCCCTTGTCCGAATTGTATCATGGCTCATCATTTCCCAGATGCACAACAGCGGTTTTTTGCTTCCTCACCGATGTGAGCTTTTCTGAGGACCTTTCCTTCCATGTTCTCACCTTGAATTAACAGATGACCCTCGGATTGCGAACTGTACTTTTCAATACGAAGAGAAATCAATTCATCATGTCAACTGTAGGTCACTCCTGGGGTCGAACATTAGAAACAAGCTCAAACCCTGCAGTTGATCGTGGTGCCCTCGATAATCTTTGCTTGTGTCTTCTTCGAAGCTATTGTGGTATTGATGTTTCTTTACGAATCAACGTTTCCGCTCAAAAGCAATGCCAGCTCGTCAATGGCAATAGAGGTGTACACTTCGACACCACGCACATGTTCTGCGAGAGCGACAACAAAGGCCCCCAGCAAGTTCTATCTTATTATTCTTCAATGCCCGGACTGACTAGAACCCTCGATTAGAGTGAAGATATCCGCGGTCCTAACGATGATTTCCCTATTCTTCACGCTCTGTATGGAAGGTTAGTTCACTTTTTTTTCTCGTGCCGCACCTGTTATAATTTATGTACTAGTTTGGACCATTACGATGTTGTATCGTAATTGGTCCGCCGTTCGATCTATCAGGCGCACCAGGACCGATCTTCAGCTCTCGGTCATGATTCGGTTCGGGGTATTCACCCTCGTCGTCGGTTTCGCAGCAGTGCAAGTTTTCTGCTACACGTCCGGGAACCATTATAACGCCATTCCATAGGCTCGGAGCTATAACCTTGCCGAACAATGTGCAGGGAGGCGCTGTCTGGAACATTTTTCTGGTCACAGGCAAGCAGTTATAAAAGGGATTCAACGAGCTCTTCTAACGTATATATTGCTGCAGTGCCTTTTCTGGCCGCCCTTGCGTTTGGTACCCGACGCGTGAGTCTTGCGCCCGAGCAGCCCTTGTTTCATCCTGACGGTGGCACCCACAGGATATCATGTCTGCTTACGCCTTTTGGAACTGGAGACGGAATGGATTCCAAGCTGGGCAGAGTGAAAATAAGGTGAAAAGCAGCCCGGTGTGATGTCTTGTCGGGAATAGTTTATTAGTATCCAACACCTACGGTTGACCCGCGGGCAACCGTTTGATGAACACTATATCGTAATATCTTCAAGTCGAACGGCGTTTCGTAATAATACTGTACTTATTAATAGGTGTTGAAAGGCGTTGATGCACGCCGCGATCGGCTCTACTTTACTTCTCCGCTTAGCTTATTCGGCCCGGGAGCCGGGTGTGGGTCCACTCGGAAGATCGCGTTCCTCAGCGTGTCCTTTCTTGGATAATAGCACTTTGCTTTTGTCTCCGCGGCGACCATCTGCATGATCATCATACACACAGAAATTCCGGGGTCAGAATCTACATTCTGACTTGCATTGCCCTGCGGCTCTGCAGGGGTGATTGGGATAAATCCGGCATGGAAGTTTCTCACCGTGTCGCCTTCCGTGATGGTTCGATCTGTCGCCCCTTCATCTCACACCTCATGTTGTCTACAGTGCCATCACCACTCTTCAGGTTTGTCGTCGTTTCTGTCTGGCAAGAGCACCATGCTCATTCCCTCTCAGCTTCCTTGACTTCAACTTTATGTCTTTCCACATCGTCCTATTGGCCGTTTTCGGCGCTTGCGGCCTCCCAGTCTGGTTATTGGGTCAAAAACGTTTCCGGGCTCAGCTGGAATTTATCTGGCATTGCTTTGTTCAACCATTGCGTGTTACCGACGGCCAACTTGAACAGGCACGTCTCGATACTGTTCGTACACTTATAGCACTTTGGCCACATTATTTATCCTCCACTTTCAGTTCTACAACGACCAAACGCCTACTCGGGATAAATTCACCCGTGGCCGTCAATCCATGCTCAGCCTGTGTGCTGCCCATCTCCGTGTCTTGCATGCTGCTTCCCCCAAAAAGCGCCTAGTATGGGTCGATATTGGTGGCGCAACTGGTACTCGATTTTCCCCTGATTTTCAGTCGTATCTGACGAGTTTCACAGGACACAACATTGAGGTCATGGACAAATATTTTCCCATCTCATCTTTCGACGCCATTTATCTTGTAGACCAGTGCGAACCACTTTTGGAGGCGACTCGTCGGCGTTTTGCAAAAAATGGATGGAAGAATGTAACGGTCCTCTGCCAAGATGCTCAAAACTTTCAACTTCCTGAGTGGTCAAATGGAATGCAACTCGAAGGAAGTGTTGCCTTCGTAACTCTGAGTTACTCACTTTCGATGGTGGGTGCACGGCCAAGCTTCCCGAGTTATGTACTCACGCTAATCCCAGATGGATGGGTTTCACTACGTGCTGGATCGTGTTCACCAAGCGCTTGCCCCTCGAGATGGTCTCTTGGGCGTCGTCGACTTCTACACAGATGATAAACAATCTCTCCGCTCAGATAAAGGCGCGGATGGTGTTAAGCAACAAGGCGGTGCGCTCTCCCGATGGTTCTGGCGTATTTTCTTTGAGTTCGATTATGTGAGTGTCTTCTATACTGCTTTCCTCACTCTTTTGACACAGGCCCGTTTCTCAGGTGTCTTTGAGTCCGCATCGTCGGTCTTACCTTGAGCACAAATTCGGAACAGTAAGATAACCTGCTTATTTTTAGTTCTCCGCTTACGAATAACCAGGTTAAATGCTATCAAACGCGAAATCGGTACATTCCATTCATAGCCCGAATGTAACCTTCTAGACCATTGCTTCCGTGCAATAAATACTAACCTATGAATAGCCCTTACTATATCTGGGTTGGACGTCCACGTTCTTGCGATTTTTCAAGAATATGCGACCAATCCAAGGACGTGAAAGATACTAGTCTCTCCCTCTCACCGGGTTCAAAAGGGGCCGTGTCTCTAAACCACACAAGCATTCATGGCCCTATTCGCGTGCTTTCGCCTCTGTTAAATGCCTTTCACTATCATGTTGGCACGGTATGTTTCGTGGTGTCCTCCGTCTATTCATCTTTGATGCTTCGATTCCCAGCCCTGGCGGATGCCATACTATGAACATCCGATACACAAACAGTTCCGCACATATATCTATGCGTTCACCTGGGTATGGTTGGTTTTCAAGCTCATTACGCTTACTGAAAATTTATTTAGGAAGATCCAGAGGAGGACATGCAGCATCTAGAACTCACTTCCGATGATTCGGTATTGGCTATCACCAGCGGTGGAGACAGTGTTCTTCACTATGCAATTTCTGCCGGTCCTAAACGAGTAAGCCCAATTCGTGATTTGAATAACTGGAAAACCAACATTTTAGATCCATTGCGTCGATATGAATCCTTGGTTGGTACAATATTTTAACGTCGACTTCACTTGCCAATCTTTCATCTAGCCAAGGCCATCTCGTCGAACTAAAACTAGCCGCAATCCACACCTTGGATTACGACGACTTTTTTGCTATGTTTGGTCAAGGCCGGCACCCCAACTTCCGCAATTTGTTAGATTCCAAGATTGCACCACATCTTTCTGCAGCTGCGTATGAGTTTTGGCGAAGAAATGAAGACGCCTTTTCGTCTGCATTTTATCTGCGTGGATATAGTGGTTGGGCCATTTACTTGATGGGCATTGTTTTCAAATGTGCCAGAGTCTCTCAACATGTGAAGGATTTTTGTAACGCAGATACTCTTCAAGAACAAGATAAAATCTGGTGGACACATTTAAGACCTGTCATGCTGAATCCCGTAGTTGTTGCATTGATGAAAAATCCCGTTTTCTGCTGGAATGCCCTCGGGGTTCCTCTCAATCAGAGGAAAATGCTTTTGAACGATGGTACGCATGATTGTGGGCATCTTTAAAATTCTTTTAATTCTTTCGGCAGGCGGGGTGTATGAATATATCCGGGATACGCTCGATCCCCTTCCGTCGTCATATCTGCTCAAGACCGGGGCATACTTCTATTTGCTTGTCGGTAATCTAATTCAACCGTGTCTTATCATTCTAATTCTGGACGCCACAGGCACTTCTTGGCCATTATACCCACGACTCATGCCCCGCCTACTTAACTCGATCCGGATTTGAACAGTTGAAAGCAAGTTCCTCGAAGGCGATCAACGCCTTTCGCTTGCACACCGACTCGGTTCTCAAGTGCGTTACATAATTCAACGTTTCACTCGTTCGGAAAGTTGAACCATAATTTATAGCGTGCTGCGTGGCCTGCCCGATAAATCACTCACACGGGTCGTAGTGATGGATCATCTTGACTGGTTCTCGCCAGGATCGCCGGATGTGGAGTCCGAAATCGAGAATCTTTCTCGCTTGCTCGACGTCGGCGGTTTGGTTTTCTGGAGATCAGCGGCACGTACTCCGTGGTACAATACAAATTTCGAGGCGGCTGGATTCCAGGTAACGGCCTTGGGTGTGCGAACTGGACCGAAAATTGCCATCGACCGAGTCAACATGTTCGTTTTATTTTAGAGCTCGTTATTCACTGTTGCTGATAGAGAACCAGGTATTCTTCGTTCTTCAAGGCAACAAAGTTGTGATCTAGACGAAGGTTGAATCCTTAATCTTTGCGATAGAAGGGTGTTGTAACTATCCGGAAAGGCCGAATGTGTATACATGTGTATATAGAATCTACAGGAATTTCGGAATTGAAGGACTGCTGAAATCACAGCTCTATTTAAGGAACGGTTTCAACGCGCCGATGAACGGAATGAACCTGCAACTCTTTCTCGCTTTCTCCGACGTGTAACTTCCAGACACGACGCATCCTAAACAGTAAAATATGAAACCACACCATCACAATATTGAGCAAAAGGCTCAATTCAACTCGCAGACGCAAGGTTCAGCTCGCACTGAGTCACATGTCAAAATCACGATGTGACAAGACGCGTCTGTCACAAACACGAACCACTTCGCCACCTTCCGCCTTGCTACTCTCTGTTTGTTGCCATGAGCGTCAAAGTGCGATGCGACGTGTGCTTCGAGAGCTACAATCTTGACATGTTCAGATTTCTCCCGGCCTGTGGTAAACCTCCCTTCTATTCCTCCTGTGGGTCCTTTTCCACTAACTGCGCGACTCGCAGGTCATGGACTTTGCATCACCTGCTCCGAAAAGACATCCTCGAAACCGAACTGCGCGATATGCAGGCATCCAAAGGGCTACCAAGAATCGGTTCAGATCTTCCTGACATTCGCCGAATGCAGCCCCGCCGATAAAGCCCACTCGGTCGCTGAAAATCTCATGAGGATTGGTACCGACTCGATGCCGATTAGCGTGCAGAAGGCTGGGAGGAAGATACGGCATGTTATGAGGGATCTAGGGCCGGAGGACGATGTCGCAGTGAGTTGCAAATCACAGCCCGAATGCCTAAAGGCTGATGATCTCTTCCAGCGTGAACTACTGGATGCAGCGAAGAACCTGGACGAGCGGATCTATCCGCTGTTCTTAGAGCTCGATATAGCTAACGACAAAATCGCGATGCTCAACGCAGAGATCCATGACTTACGACGGCAGTTGAAGGAAGTGGAATCGCGCGAAGACGAGATGAAACAACTCCGGCGCTCCGTCGCGAAAGCGAAAGTCGAGTACCAGACGGCTGTCGCTATGGCCGAAACCGCAAAAGACGCAGCACTCAAAGAACGGGCCGATAACTCGAGATTAAGTCGCACTGTACAGCGTCAGCTGTCCGAGTTGAGCACAAAAGAAGAACAAAACACTCTCCTTCGGGCCAAATTGACCAGACGAGATAATCGAGTATGTGTCTTATTTCTTCGTGGCTTGTCTCCTCAACTTGTTCGTCAGATATCATTGTTGGACAAAAAGCTCAAGATCTTGTCGCGAGCGGTGAAGCACCCCAAACCAGACACCCACGACCCTGACGAGTCCTTGCAGATCGACAACTCGGCCGAGGTTCGTGACGGTAGCCCATCGACGATCCCCTCTCATTATAGCATGCAGGGCATTCGTATACCTCGTAAATCCAACGATTGGTTAGAACCAGCTGGCGTTGTAAGGAAGGGTGGGGGATTCTTGAAGCGTGTTCGAACATCCGATGTTGAACTTTAATTGATTGTGTTACCATCTACGTTATTTAAGACGACTTCGCGAGCCCCAGCATGGCCATGGCATTCGTGGATCCCATCTCCGAATTGACATCCCCTACATCCCCTACATCCCCTAGTCGCCCCTTGCCAACCTCTGCAAAGATCACAGGTGCCTTGGTCAGAGTCTTCATCCGGCTCGGTGCAAACACCATCGACTCAAGATGGGAATCTTCACTCGGTAGGTACAGAGCAGTGTCGGCCGGAACACCGCTCAAATGAACCACCTTCATGCTGTACGAATCCGAGAGCGCGGAACTAGATGTGGCAAGCGTATTTTGTCGGTTCAGGGAAAATGTCGTCCTGTAGTACCCATTTTCTAAGAGAGGAGGCCCTAGTCCTTGAGAACGCATTCATCTCTGGCACACTCATGAATAAGCTGAAGGAACCCGCGATAACGACGGTCCCTCCGGCTTTGGTGTAGGCAACGAGCTTGGCAAGGAGCACGGCGTTCTTCTTCTGGAATATGCCCGTATCAGTGACAATTAATTACGCCACCGAGGGTCAGAGAGGAGAGAAGGGGCAGAGCCTTCTGAGCGGTTTCCGCGGTGGAAATATCTGCAAGGGCGCGCAGAGCAGACAGAATGCCGTTGTGCGTGTCGACGATTTTGTCTATGGAGAGGTGTATAATCATTCGCGCCCCGCTTGGACTACTCTCAGATTATGCTAGCGGGGCATCCAGTACGCGAAAAACGGTAGCAAGTTCAGGTGGAGCGATGAAGGAGCTGAACATGCCTCCAAGAACTACAGAACCCCCCGCTTTGACGTACGCGACAATTTTTGCTAGGGCTTTGTAGTGTTTGCCGCCGGAGATTCTGGGGTCAGTAACGAAGACGCCGAAGAGCCCTGGGGAACCTAGGAACTCTACGGCCTCTGTCGAGCCATGAATCGCTCCCTTGTAACGCTTTACGCCTTCTTGTAATCTTCTTGCACAAAGAAATGATTTCCCTACCACTGTGAGGATACTTTGCAGGTTATTGCGAGTGAACCAACCTCGTTTTTGAGTCTTTCGCCATCGATGGTACAGATTCCAACAGGGGTTTTGAGGGTGCTACACTTGAAGAGGGGCGCCCACCTCTGCGGGGACGGCTCATTTCAAACTAGGAATTACACTATGGTTTAGAGAATGTTTTGCTGCGCAGTAAGACCAAAGTAAGACACAGAAGAAGCGAAAGAATGTTGGAAGTGTTTGGCGGTGTTATTATTGAATGGCAGCGGTCTCGGCGCTTGCTCTCAGCTCTCATGTCCTACTTCCTACCTCACCTTCCCTCTGGCTGGCATGTAGACGAAGCCATTAAATCGGAGGAAGACCGTGTGGTCGTGATTCGCTTTGGCCATGACTGGGACAGCCAATGCATGACCATGGATGAAAGTCTGTACGCTGTCGCAGAGAAGGTTCAGAATTTCGCGGTCATCTACCTTGCGGACATCACAGAAGTACCGGACTTCAACAAGGTACGTGGCGCACACCACGCATGGTCCCCGCTGACCCGGCATCGCCAGATGTATGAGCTGTACGATCCGTGCACAGTCATGTTCTTCTACCGGTCGGTCGACTCTTTCTGGCGCTCCGTGCCATCTTCTCATCTGTGAATATCCCAGGAACAAGCATATCATGATCGATTTGGGTACGGGTAACAACAATAAGATGTGCGTAGTTTCTTTCACACTTCTTCGCCCAGTCCTCATCCCACTGACACAGAAACTGGGCCATGGACAATAAACAAGAGGTGCTTCCTATTCCGACGCTTTGGTCAACTATTTCTCACCCTGCATCCCTAGGTAATTGATATCATCGAGACCGTATACCGTGGTGCATCTAAGGGTCGTGGTCTTGTCGTATCTCCCAAAGGTATCCTCGGTTCAGCACTTCATTGTACTCAATCTGATCGTCCTCTTTCAGATTACTCGACTCGCTACAGATACTAGATTTTTGTACTTTTGTATGTTTATTTTCTCAATCTGAACCTTAGCGTCTGCAATTTTATTTCCCTTGGGTGGGTTTGGCCTTCTTTGGAGATGTTGATTCTGCGCGTGAATGCCAAACATCGCGTCCCCTTTCTTATTCTCAGTCGTTTTTTCTTTTGCCTTCCGTCATGCCCAAGCCTCGCAGAGACCCGCAGGGGTCGGAAGACCCGCTGACTGCGCTTGAGCTGAAACAACGTGTTATCAGCGGCGAGAATTACAAAAATCTGGTGCGTACTTGGCCAAACTTGGTGAACTGAAACATAACAAATTTACCAAGGGAAACGATTTCTTCCGGCAAGGGAAATACACAGAAGCAGCTGCCGCTTACAACGAGGCAGTCAATGTTCACGGCACACATCCAGTCTACATGTCCAACCTTGCTGCTACCTATCTTAAACTAGAAGAGTGGGTAGTATTTGGCTTTGCAAACTATTTTACTGATCAGCATGACTGACTGAATAGCTACGTTATGGCTGAAAAGGCCGCATCACTGGCACTTGTACATGACCCTCGGATGACGAAAGCTCGGTTTCGGCGCGGCATGGCGCGCAAGGAGAGTCATCAGCTCAGAGCAGCCAAGACAGGTATTCCATTTTTTTTCAGCTTTCTTCCCATTATATCCTCACAATGTATCTAGATTTTAAAACAATTTTGAGGGAGGACCCGAGTTGTGCCGAGGCGAAAATCGAACTTGCCGCGGTGCAGCGCCTTTGCGAGATCGACGGCGAGGTCGACGGCTCCGATTCGGAAGACTACGAATTCCCTGCGCCGGACAGGCCCCCTCGAGACCCGCTACCGATGTGGCTTCTCGCGGAGTCGGATGCAGAAGATGGGCCAGCGAGCTCCGACTCGGACAACGGCGACCTCGAGCATGTGGGGAATGGCATCCCGTGCAAACACCACAACCGAAAGCCGCTAGGTTGTGCCAAGGGTACGAGCTGCGTGTACTCGCACGCGCCGGACGCTCGGAGTATCCCAGATGAGGAGTGAGCATCACTTTCTCCCTTCTGCTCGCCGCTGACACGGATGGCCAGGGGACGGAACGTTTGCCTCTACTTCCTCTTGGGATCGTGTAAATTTGGGGATCGGTGTCTCTACTCCCATGCGAAGGCGAACCTGCCGGACTTTTGGGGTGACGAGACCCGGATTCCCGACGTCCGCGACCTCATTTATCAAAACGAGCTGGCTATCCGAGACCGCCGTCTATTCAGCAAGTACATGGGGAAAGGCCCGACTGGGTCGGATACCCTGCTAGCCGTCAAAAGCGCCCTCGACAAAGCGCGAGCTAAAGACTTCAAGGAGGTGCAGAGAGCAGGCATATTTCTTGCCATGATGCAGATGCTCGATGATCCTCCGCGTCCACCCGCCACCGCGCCATTTATCATCCACCTGACGCTCAACAAATCCACGACCATCCCCGGCGGCACCGTCTCCGGCCTCCGGGAGCTTGTGGACGTGACCCGCGCCAAAAGCAAGAAAAAAGCGCTCTCTCTATTGTCTTCCCCGGCGCTAGTCGGCGTTTTCATCACCGACGCAGGGATAACGCTCGGGAAGAACATCGACCTCCTCACCCGCATCGCAGCGTACGCCCTCGCCGGCGGCACCGTCGTCATCGGCGGGTCCTTCAAGACGTTCGAGCGCAACATGCAGACGGACCTCACAGACGCGCAGCTCGAGACATTCTTCCGGAAAGGCTGGGGCCTGACGTGGCGGAAGGGCTCGCATCAGCCCACCAACCCCCGGACGGTCGCCCTGAACACACAGCACAGCCTTGCGCGCGCCAGCAGCCAGTCACTACCGGCCGCGTACACTTTGACGGGCCTTCATTTGAACGGCGTTCGCCCGGACGCTGCGCTGTATCTGTCTGTGGGGGATTCGCAGCTGGATGTGGCGGAGTTTCGGGCCAGCGGCCTCACGGAAACTCCGGTCGCGTTCACGGAGCTTGGGAAAGGGCATTTGGGCTTTGTCGGCGACACCAGCGCGGAGCAAGGGACCACCAAAGTCATCGCCGCGATGTTTGGTCTGTCTTCGTCGCCAACCGCTTAGACGATGCCAAACCTATAGTATGCCTGATATAATATCTCTGCATCTAACAGTGGCTCACTAACTCATTCAATGTACATTTTGCGCATTGTCTGTGGTATCCTAAAGCACTAACTGACATGTAGCTTTCAAAATGAGGCCAGAAAACATGTTTGAATAAGTTTGGATCCAGGAGGTGTCTATTGAATTATTCTAATGTAAACTACGCGAGCCAGTGCTTCTATTAGATAGATATCGTATCTACGGCACCATACGAAGTACGAGGAGGCTCCAAAGCCCGCATTAGCATCTTCCTGCGCTCCTTCGTCTCGAACACCATCGCATGGTCCAACCCGGGGAACCACAGCACCTCCAGCTGCCCCGTCCGGCTCGTCCACCGCTCCGACCCCCCTCCCGCGCGTGCCCACTCTCTTGCCTCGTCACCGCCAGTAAGGTACGCTCGCACGGCAGCGCTGGGCACGATCTGGTCGCTGCCGCTGAGCATAACGGACACGCGCCGACCGCCCTCTGCGCTGAAGCGCCGCAGGTCCTCCTGCCAGATACAACCTTCGTCCCAGAAGAAGCAGCGCCCGAGTACGCGCGCAACGTCCGCGTCGCGGCTCGCAAAATACCACAGCTGCCACTCGTTTGCACGCCGTGCGCCCGGCGCGCGGTAGAGGAAGTTGTGCGCGACCGTCGGGAGGTGCAACAGGAACGGGATGGGATCGATGAGGACGAGCGCGGCGACCTTGCGGTTGAGGATGAGCGCCGGGTCGCCGGTAGATGCCGCGTCAGACGGCGGGGAGACGATGTGCGCCGCGAGGAAGGTCCCATAGGAGTGCGCGGCCAGGACGACTTGGTTGATGTCCAGGTCTTCGAGGATGGTGTTTATGGCTGCGAGGGTAGTCCACCGCGGAGGCATGGGACCTGTTATGCGCATGCTCACCGGCAGGAATTCGACGAGGAGGAGGGACTGAGTGGGGTCGGCCCGCAGGAGTTCTCGGAAGAGGGGGACGTAGGGATGGAGTCCGATCTACAGTACATCAGATGACTGGGAGTTTAGTATTAAAGGGAGAGTGAACGTACGCCGATGCCATGCAGAAAGAGAATGGGGCTCTTGCTCTGAGCACTAGGCCGTGGCGGGCGATACCAATAAGGGAAATGCAATGTGGCAGCGGGTTTAGAGAAAAGAGACAATAACGGGCGCGGGGGGAAGGTGTTGAAGCAGGGTCGTCGTGGCGCGTAATGCTTGAATCCCAGGGAAAGAAGGAAAGCAGAGGTGAGGGTATCTACTAACGCTACAATCTTTGAATCCGTAAGAAGCGGAGCGCAAGATGTGGCACACGACACGCACCATATACCATATTAAAGGTCGATGCAGCATGTGTATGGGATCAAAAGACAATCTAAGACTCTTAACATCGGGGGCACGCCCTGGTTCTAATTTGCGACCAAGAGACTTCTCTACAGTGGACATGTATTCATCGATTTCCTGTTCCCATTCGGGGGACGCGTGCTCTGGGGTCGACGCAAACAACGCCCAAAGAATCCATTCATAAACATTGTCGCGTTTGATGTCGGAATTAGAGGGAAGAAACCAGCCCGAAGGGTAGTCGGATGTGACCTGCGAAGCACATTTTTCAAAAAGATCCCGGCGTTGCGAACGGGAGAGCCGTGGAGGGAGCGGCGGTGTTATCTAGACGATGCGGGGCTTAGCTAATTGTTGTTGAGGACCGAAAAAAAGTACCCTGTTTAATTTCCTGCGTCGGAGGTAAAATATGCCATAGAAGGACGCTTCGCATGCGGCGACGACTCCCAAGACAGGGGAGATAAGGATGCTGCCAGTTGCGGCGCAAGCAAGCAGATAGACGACGCTAATGGGTCCAACCAAACGAAGCCCCGCAATGCAAACGCGTATGAAGTAGTATTCCGGGAGACTTTGGCCTATCATTAGTGGTACTTCGACTCTCGAAGTCGAAGTTGACAGGAAGAGCCGAATGGGAATCACATGGCGATGACGCAGGGGGTGGGCTTGCGATCATAATATGAGCAAATAACGCGTGTAGTGGGTGCGTGGAAAACTCAACTCAATAATATTGAGTTGAGGAGAAGAAACCAAGCACTAGTGCCTGGCAGGTCCCTCCAGTTGTGATTGATCTGAAAGATTGTTACACTATGTATAATTTATCTGCTCAAGCGTCATGAGTCCCCATATATCGCGGCGACTTGAAATAATGTAGCGCTTACCACAATGGTCGCGTTGAGCTTTTAGTATGCAATGCTACACCCTATTTTCTTTCCAACTTTCATCCTGCGCATCCTCCACCAAAAAATCGTACCACATCAGTGCAATCGGTGCCGTGGCAAGATGCCAAAGAGAGTGCGCATCGATTACTCTCACTATCGGTGGGAAATCGAACAGCTCGAGCGCACTCGCCGCCGTGGTCAATGCTACGAATATTCCGGCCTTGTTCGCGAATGCAGGGCGATAGGATTTGGGGCGATATGGGAATCGCCGGAAGACGGAAATGGATGCGGGGAGTGAATACAGCAGCCAAAGGGCGTTGTGTGTCAAGCCGATGACCATGTTGAAGACGATGTTGTACACGTAGTCGAAGCGAGGGAGGAGCGTCAAGTAGGAGACGTGGCCGAGATATATAATGATGCAGACGAGCGACCAGACCTTGTGAGTCGGGCTGCTTGCAGGTGGAGAGTCTGGCGTCGAAAGAGTGAGTCTGCTCCTCCGTGAGATGGGATATAGGTGGAAGAGCCGAATGACGGTGTAGTATAACGCGTAGAATATCGTTAATGCCGCGGAGAAATAGTCCAATCTCTCAGTAATTGCCAAGTCTGCAGACAGTCAGTCTTGATTGCTTGGAAACACCATGAAGTGCCTGACCTCGAGTGTGAAAGACAGCGGACCAGAGCCAGGCATTGAGGCCGGTGAACGCCCAGAGGATGTAGTAGGATTTCATGGGATGAGAATCCGCGACTTCCCTCCTGACTTTCGCAAGCCCCCGGACATGCGCCCAAAAGTTCAGGAGAGAGAACGCAACGGAGGCTGGTTCCTGCATCCCAGCTAATCTCCAGAACGGCCATTTTCCGTAATATTGGTGAACCCAATCGCCCAGCCGGATATTCCGAGTGGTAATATCGTGCATGCAGGTGTATTTACAGTTGTCTTCGCAGGTCCAGCCAGTCAAGCGCAGAGGAAGCGAAAGAGAGACGCGGTGAGATGGGCCACAGCGAGCATCTCCACAACGCGTCAAGCAGCGTTCGAATTCGGGGGACTTGTCTCCTGAAGAGGCCCACGCGCTACCAACGGCAGCGATGAGGACCGCCCATTGCAAAGAGGTTCGCATCCTGGGACCAGGGAAAGGCAAGGGAGAGGACGTGTAACGTTCGGGCGCTTGTCTTCTACAAATGATTAATAATCAATGCTGTTGATCTCTATTTGTTCGCAAGCCTCTTCCTTCTCCTTCACCTCGACTGTTCATCCTCCACCGTTACCGGGAGCCTGAAATTTACCACCTGAAATTATCCTGAAAGACACTCAAAGATACAAGGCTGCTTCGTGCATCCACCACTTACCTCCTCCGAGTTGAACTTTCAATTCGAACGAAGCTATGGTCCGCTCCAGCCAGGCCACCACATTCTCATCCTCGCCGTATTTCTTTGACAGAGGTGTCCATGGCACCGCACAACCAATCACGGAACGAGTTGCAGTACGTTCTCTAGCGTTGCGCGGCTAATTCAATTTACTCATTTATAATCGAGCCACACTCACGGCCGATTGTCTCGTATTACTTTCCCAAAGGCGTTGGCGCACATCACTACGGGGTTAGTTTCTTGTAAAACAAATGCATGCCTTTTGTACCCATTCATCTCCTTTTCAGGAGCGACACCCGATGAAGCCCCACAGACTCACCTTGACGAACGCTCTAGTTATGGGATACGGGCTCGATAAACAGATCCAGAATATTTATGATGTCCGTTCTGCTACTCAGGCGGAACTCGAAGCATATCATGACCATGACTACATTGAATTTTTGTCAAGGCGTGTGACAATTTTCATTCTCTATACGTGTCCTAATTTATTCATTCGTGCAGAGTAACTCCACACAATCAGTCAGAAATGCGACAGATGATAGATACATTCAATTGCGGGGAAGACTGTCCCATCTTTGCTGATGTCTACGATTTCTGCCGTATGTATACCGGCGGTTCTTTAGCTGGTGCGAGGAAATTATGTGCCGGGACCACTGACATCGCCATCAACTGGTCCGGCGGCCTCCATCACGCCAAACGGGGTGAAGCCAGTGGGTTTTGCTATGTCAACGACATCGTTCTAGCCATACTGGAATTGCTCAGGTCAGTCTATCTTAACAGTAGGATTAGCAATCCCGCTCAACGCTGCGTAGATATCATCCTCGAGTACTATACATCGACATTGATATTCACCACGGTGACGGAGTTGAACTCGCATTCTACCAGTCCAACCGGGTGATGACTGTTTCTTTCCACAAATACACCGGGGAATTCTTTCCTGGGACAGGAAAATTGGATGATAACGGCCACGGACTGGGCAAACACTTTTGTCTCAACGTCCCATTGCTCGACGGTATTGACGACGATATGTACTTGAACATTTTCAAGTCGGTTATCGAGGACACCGTCGACTCTTTTCGGCCAACGTCGATCGTTCTGCAATGCGGCGCAGACTCTCTTGGCTGCGACCGGCTCGGTGCTTTCAATCTGTCGATCGCGGCGCACGGCGAATGCGTTAATTTTGTTCGAAAATTCAACGTTCCACTCTTGGTCGTCGGCGGTGGAGGTTATACCATCAAGAATGTCAGCCGATGCTGGACCTACGAAACCTCCGTGCTTGTTGGCGCATCCATCCCCAACGAGCTCCCTGCTACAGTGTACGACTCGTTTTTCAAAGATTCGCAATTCAAACTCCACCCTCCGCTGACGGGAAAAGTCGACAATCAAAATTCCCCAGCATCCCTGCAGCGCATCACTATCAGCATTCGAAACAAGCTCCGCTATTTACAGGGCGCGCCGAGTGTCGCGATGCAGGAGATCCCGCCCGATATCCAGGGGTTTCTCCAGGACGAAGAACGGACATTCGAGGAGCGGCAGGAGGAGATAAGCACGGCCCTCGCAGGCGAGCGGCGGAGTGATCGGGTAACTACCCGAAACGACTACTTCGAAGGCGACAACGACAACGACCAGGATGACGTCCTACCGACGCACCTGCCGCCGCCCAGTGCGCGTGGGCGAGCGGTTCCGGCCACTCGACGTGGGAGAGCCGGCAGACCGCGTGGACGGGGGCGCGGACGGGGCCGCCCTCCTGCGCGGGATGACGACGACGACGATGACGACGACTCTGGCTCGGTACCCAGCCGCAGGGCTCGCAAACCAAAAAGCCGCGGCCGGGGGAGAGGAAAGACCGTCGTCGTTGAAAAAGATAAAGATAGCTATCCCGACCTCGACGCGCTAATGGATTTTGAGCTTGAGCTCGAGGGCTGAGCATTATTTACAAGAAACCACTCTTTCTTTACATGGTGCTACCTGGACTATCTTCCGGACGACTCATCTGCGCCAGTCCTCGCTCATATCCCCTCTGCTCCGCCAACGACAACTGTTTTGCCATCTCGAGTTCGCGTTCAAAAGCGGCGTCTTCTTCGTCTTCCGTCTGCTGCCGCGCCGGCGGGGTCGGTGGAGATTGCTGCACCGAGGTGCCCTGTGGCGAATTTGGTACCGAGTCTCCATCTCCGCTCGACGTTTGCTCCTCATACATCTCTGCCTCGGCAATGTCCTTGTATTTCTTCTGCCGTTCCTTTGTTCCTGCCTTTAATTGCTTGAATTTTTGAACCATCTCAGATCTTTGGGTTTGTGTGCTTTTCTGTACGGCTTCGACCCCGTCACCGATCCTGACTTCACGTTGGCGTTGTTCTTGTTTCTTTGCCATCGGTGATTGGGCGCTCTTCCAGAGGCCATGAACGGGATGGGCAATCAGTCCGACAATGCCGCCAGCCGGTCTGATTGTCGCGTTTGCAACTGGTATCGTCAGACCCGGTAAGAGAAGTTTAAACTATACCCGACTCACAACTACGGAGTGAGCCCTTGACGGCACCCATGAATCCCTGCAAAGTGTCAGCCCTTGGTGCGAAATGTGTTTGGTAAAATTTCCACCTCTTTCTGAGCTCCTTCATACGGCTCTCGAACAAGGCCAGTAATTCCGTCGTAATAACCCATAACAAGTCCCTGTCGCAGCGGTCAATAACCTCGCACACAAGTTGAAAAAGTTTGTACCTTGCCACCTTCTTTCAGACCGCTTGCGAAATCCGTGACTTTTCCGGTCTTGCGTACTTTTGAACCGTACAGTTTTGGCGTGTTGTATAAACCTTCATGCACTGAGGTTACGATATCCATGACGCCTGAGATACGGTCATTTGTGTGGATTAATTTAAATTTAAATTTAAGGTACCCACCTCGAGGGATCGCGGTGGTGGTTTTCATTATGCCCTTGACGGGCGAACTGAAAGATATGCCGTCAGCTCATAAATTCAACATACCTACTGGCTTGGGCTCACTAAAATATCTGAGCGATTCCCGCGTAATAATGGGTTACGGTCCAGTATATGGCACTCGCGCCGCCTGTAACCGGATCGGAGACTTGTTTGCGTGTATCGTATTCCTTCGTCCCTACATTCAACATTTGTCGGAATTTATTGAGCTCGTCGATCGCCGGATTGGACTTACGATGCGGGTCCAAGCTCGAGATGTCCAGAAGTTTGGCGTCCATCAAAACTTGAGCGGCAAAGGCACTGAGCTTCAAACACTATATTTATTACGGGGCCATTTTTAGACTTGGACTGATCACAAACAAAAACAACGCACATATTCCGTCGACCACCATACCGCCAGCCTCGAAGGATCCAGATCACATCTCATATTGAGCAACGGCAAATGCCGATAAAAGCTGTCAACGCCTCTTCTTACACCGTCCTAATAACGGATCAATAAAACTCCATAATATTCTTCTTCGGGCGCACCTCCAGATGAATTTGTTCCGCCATCCGCTTTGCAGCGATCTTGGCGGGAGGGCTAACAGCAAATTTGAGCGCGTCACGGAGGTTCTCGATATTCAGCTGCTTGTGCGGGATCGGCTCGGGCCCTGCGCCCGCTTTGTGGATCATGCTCCCTGCATGTTATTATTAATCCCTTGGAAAATACGCAGATGTTTGAGACGAACCCCAGAACCCTTGGTCCCCGAAGAACGGAACCACCACTGTCGGACGGCCTTTCGCTAGCCCCACAGCGGTAGTACCGGCGCCACCGTGATGCACGACGGCCGAGACACGCTCTTTGTCGAATAGCCAGTCGTGGGGCACGTTTCCAAGAATAAAGATATGGGACGGGATGGACGTGCCTCCGAGGCCGCCCTTTGATATCACTGTTAATAAGGAAAAAATCGGTGGAATCTAGATGAAACTACTGACCCAGCCAGCAGAGACAAGCGCGCGCACGCCCGCCTGCGCCGTAGCCTCGAAAATTGTCCCTGCCTTTTGGTCAGCAGTTGGTAAAATGTATTAGTTGTGGTTCAATTTACTTGTCATAGCTTCCGCGTCGTCCACTACGACGGATCCAAAGCTAACGGACAATCAGAGCTACTTTGAGTTAGAAATAAATCGACGGACCCAATGTATACGGGAGCCTCTCCGGCGGCCAAAAATGCTGCGAGGTCGTCCGGAGGCTTGTAGGTCGTCGCCAAGTCGAGGAAGTAGAATCCCACAACATCTACGTACGTTCGATATTCACATTTAACCCTCAGAATTCAAATGCGCACCAATGTAGTTCTTCCAATCATCAGGCTTTGGGACCAGCGCCGGGCTCATACAATACGTCCATGGTATCTTTACACGGTCAACGAGACTCGGACCGGAGCGCAACGACAGAGGCTCGAGGCCCAGTGTGCGTGTGCGGAAATTGTTCACAAGATCCCCGATCCTTCAGACGATTTAGAGGGCATTTATCGGGAAAGGGAACAAGGCCAACCCCTGCCAAGTCATTATATCGGCCAGGGCATAGCTGAGGTAGTTGGTGAGGCCGTTCTCGGCGTTCGACGATTTGATGTTAACTAATGGATGTGGGAAGGATGCCGTAGGACTCCTGTTGAACTGGTATTAGGCATGGTTGGTTTCATACTCGACGCGATCGCACCAAGGCATAGCTATATGAAAATAATCAGAATAAATAGGCCGTGAAAATGTGAACGCACTGAAACTCAGCAAAAGCGGAATCCCGAGTGCCTCCGCGCAGTGTACATGCGCGAAAGCCGGAGGGTTGGAAATTATTGCATCTGCTGCGAATGTGCGTCCGGTTTCCTGGCATGGGGAATGGCAGGCAAGCCAACACCCATTTATCATCTTGAAATGCTGATCAGCGTGTTTAACGCTCGACAAAAAATACGCAGACTTCGGTCAACATCTTGCGCTTGCGGCCAATGTCTCCGTTAGTAAGAGATGTCATGCCCGGCATTAGGCCCGGATCTACAAAATTGAGAGATGTATCACGACGCAATGAGACAAGGCTGACTTTTGACCATGTAACTCATAAGATCTTGCGGGTTACCGCCGATGTTGAAGAATTCCAGACCTGCTTCGTTTACGAAGGTACGGAAGGTTTCGTGCGAGGCAATCCGCACGCGATGCCCGTCGGCCAAAAGCAATTTCCCCAGAGCAACATACGGCTGGACATCGCCTAATATTTGTGTCAGAAGCCTTTGTTATTTTATGGAGGAGCCAAACCGCGGCTTCCGACGATCATAATGACGAGGTTCATGCTCGGATAATTCTTCCACTCCGTCTTGTCGACAGCAAACTCCTGGACATCTCGAGCATGATCCTCAGGGAGATCCGGGAGCTTTTGCTTGAGATCCAACGATATGACGATGCGCCCGTCGGGTAAGACCCGAGCCGTCGAGGCAAGACCCTTTCCGAAAGCCTTGTATTCCGCAAAGTCTACGGGCCAGAGTAGGTATTAATAATCGAAGAGAGCTTGGGAAAACGTACTTGTCTTTGGCTCAGTTTGAATACTGCCTATGTCGACAGTGGTCGATTGTTCGGGTTCATACTCGGGTGGGATATCGGCGTCCTTGGGAAGGACCGCGACATTGTCGTCCAAGTCCTGCATATGGAACGGCGCTTCTTCTTTGCCCATAGTACTATCGAGGGAGCTCAGCGGTGGTAGTTAAAACTGTGATGCAATCTGAGTTTGATCTTAATAAGTCCGTACTAGGCCGCAGCGGACTAAGGATGAATTTCGTGCGAGTAGCAATGGGCCGTTGAGTACGAGGTACCAGTCCAAGATGTGGTCGGGAGCAAGGAGTGGAATTAGCAATGACCTCATCGACTACGATGGACGCGATCACGTGAATTCAGGAAACGACGGGAGAATTTGAAATTCTAGAAACGTTTACAAGCTCGAATCTTTCAAGGTAGCACGTAGCCAGCTCCGACAAACACCCAATCTTTCCTAGAAAGAAATATCAGCACCAGCAATGAAATGTCGATGGTGGAACATACATCTGAAATTCCGACGACGGCTTGAATATCTTGAACCACCCCCTCCATCTCACTCTCCGCTTTTTCCACAAGTTTCTGCTTCTTGGTGTCCGCGTGGTTTTTGTTGGGGCGCCGAACAATCAGACTATTCAAAGACGCCTCGGATTCGTATTTGTCAGCAAGAGTCGTCAGAAGAGCCTCCACCAGCGCCGCGACGCTCAGGAGCGAGACGGGAAACTTGAGAACGTCAGATGCTATTCGAGAGGAATAAATACGCAGTAAATTGTGAATGGCAGACTCCACACCTTCAACAGCGTCGAAAAGGCGCCACCAGACCTCCTTCCGCGCGTACTTCCACCCGCCTCTGAAATTCAACAGCTCCTGGAGAGAAGGGAGCGCAATCCATAGTTCGTCCAATATTTGTTGCGGGGTTCCGCCCAAGCAGTACGAGAAGGCAGAAAGAACATCGCGTTGCGCGGTCTACGGCGGGGAATGAGATCGTCGAGAAATGAGCTGAGTGGATAATGCTTGCCTCAAGCTCGTCGTACGAGACCTCGTGTGGCGCCATACCTTGGAATTCCCATGAGAAGACTGGATTCAGAGGCTCTAACACGTCCCGATGTAGCTTGAAATATTTGGAGATTAGCGCCATAATGAATCGAACGCGCAGAACAAACAAACCTTGACGCTGATAGCAAGACACGCAAGACAACAATCCCATGCGACGAGAAACCAGCCATCGAGCGGAATCGACTTGTCGTATGGTATCTGGTTATTCGCCGCCTGCATCAGCTCGATCTTTTTCCGCTGCTTGCTGTTCCCCATAACAAGATAGAAGTAGCGAACGAACAGGTACGCTGCGTGGAACCGCGTCTCCGGCGATGTAAGCAGTTGGTCTGCCAGATCGGGTCTCTCCTCGTCGTGTTCGTCAGACGAGGAAAAATACGATCCACCTGAAGAGCAACGGCGAACACGCGCGAGCGGTGGGTACATGGATCTCAGGGGCAAGACCTGGGAATACCGTCAGCGACGAAAAAGTGGCGTTTGAACTACCAACCTCGAGGATCCACTTGATTATCTCGCCGCGCAACTCCGCCCCGACACCGAGAATGTGTTCCCACTCGGCACGCTCCTCTTCTTTGCCCGCCCTCCGATGCAGGTTCTCCTCAGCTCTCAAACATTCCTCCCGCGCAATAAAATTCGTAATCCGAATCTTCGCGGCGGCCTCTTTGGTCATCGGAAGCCGCGCCACATGCTCCGGAGGAGGGGCGATGATCGGGATGGGGAACGGAATCGCCAGCGACGCAGTGCCTGCGATGACACGTCCGGTTTTCGTTGGGCACGGTGTGTTTGGTACAGTTGGAACGAGATCATGGTAGGGTGGCGAGCGAGAGTTCTGTAATGAAGGTCAGAAAGAAAGCCGACGAAGAGGAACCATTAGGGCGGACGTTGGATGGATGATCTTCGGAGCGCAACGAAAGCGATTTCCGCAAGCTGGCGGGCACGCGCGAGAGGGTATCAGTTAATCGGGATGAGAAGGAGGACGAGCGCGAGTTAGTTCTGCTTCTCTTGTAGCTGCTCGTATCTTCGTCAAGGGATGGGTAGGAGCGTTTTGCTGAGCGATCCACAGAGTTAGAACCAGTAATCATTCGTTGAGTAGGGGTAATAGAACTTGAAGAGCTGACAAGTCCCGAGAATTAAAGATTGGACTCGGGAGGTTGATAGAGAAATTTACCGGAATTCGTTTTTCAAAACGACCGAGTGCGAAGTGGAAGCAGGAGTATGAGGAGAAGTGTCTAGATCTGCATCGTAGCCAGCATAGGAACAAGTAGATGAAATGGACTCTGTTCGCGTCGCAGACTTGGATGCGCAGGCACTGCAATTGCAAGATTCGGCGGCAACAGAAGAACATGAGGACGAGGACCTCGTAGCGATACGGGGGCCGAAGGTATTCTTCCCAGTCTGGGGCGTCGACGAGGCCGGATAATCCGGCGTCACAGACAGACTGCGATCCTCATCGTCCATTTCCCATGGTCGCGGGCTCTCGCGCCCGCGGGAAGCGACGCTAACTAGCAGCTGATGCAGTTTGGAGTTAAAATCACGTTCGTCCAAGGCGTGAGAGTTGAATGTATGCGTTCCAGGAGAGTGCGGGTTGTGGTCAGAAGTTTGGGGAGAGGAAGAGGAATCGCGAAGAGGGAAGAGATCTGCGCCAAACGAATCCGACGAGCGACCGGGAGAGCTGCTGACTGGGGGACAGTCATCCTCTTCGACTTCGTGCTCTTCTATGCTCTCCAGACAAACCGCGCCATAGTTTGAGCTCCGACGGGGAAAGGTCGATGGGGACGATCGGGTAAGTGAAAACGCGTCGTTCTTCTTCGGGGAGCGCATACACGTAGGAGTAGAAAATACGTCCTCGTGCTCTGATTCTTGGATACGTTCTAGCGGAGATGAAAGTGCAGAAGGTGAGAAAGGAGGAGAGTAGGCGTCGTAGGGATCTATGGAAGGCACATCTTGACCGAAAAAGCGCATATATGCAGGCGAGTCGGACGTGGCTTCAATGGATATAGCGCGTCGAAACGAAGGATATTGAGTCTTTCTGACTTCATCAGGGCTTCTGTCAGCGTGTTTAGTGGTTTGGGGATCGGAGACACGAAAATCAGTGTGAAAGCGCATGTAAGGGTGTGAAGCCAGTCGTTGAGCGCGTCTTCTGACGACGGGCGTGTGAGGGTAGTCCGTCATTCTCTCCTGTCGATATTCCACGTATCGCGGCCAAAGGAAGCCGTATAGTACCGGTGTTCAGCTAAGGATAGCAAGAGGATGGTGGTAAGCGGAAGAGAAACGCGATAACGTGATCGCTTGCGGATTGCTTTTAAGTTGTTTGGCATCAATCGTGATAGTCATCAATCGCCTCTCTGACTGGAACCACCATCTTGGAGTTATTTGAGCCATGTCGGAGGAGCTCTTGTCCTTCCGGGAAGCTTTGGCTTGCTCTAAAAATATCATTGTCGTCGCTGGTGCCGGGCTTTCAGCTGCATCTGGTGGGCCACTCATAGACTCCGAGCCTTCGCTCTTCTTACTACATTTCTCCAGGAATACCGACGTACCGCGGCCAGGGAGGTCTTTGGCTGAACTATGTAACTATATGCTAAAGGCAATGTCTCCTATCTGAATGATTTCAGGATGAAACGAAGCTCGCCAAGCCTGAAGCTTTCAAAGAGGATCCTAGTCGGGTCTGGCAGTTTTATCATACACGGCGTCAAACGTGCATACTTCACCATTTCGTAGCTAACTCTAGTGGTATTAATCAATAACTCAGATGTCTCGAGGCTCAACCCAACGCAGCCCATCGCGCCCTTGCGACCTTCTGTCTTCCGGAGACCCTGTCGCGCGTCGCGCCGTCTCTTGACCCCAAATGGCCCGCGCCGCTCCTCGTGACACAAAATATGGATGCTCTCAGCAGCCGGGTTCTTTCATCCTTCCCGCCCGCCGATAAGGCAGCAGCAGAAAAGTGCATCCTCGAAATGCACGGCTGCATCTTCGAGACTCGCTGCACCTCGTGTGCACACGTCCAGCGCACATATACGCCGACACCCTGTTCCGACGCGTTGTCCAAGGCGGGCGACACTGCAGTCTCCATCCCCGTGGAACAACTCCCGCGCTGCGGCGGACCCGATTGCACCAGCAACCGATACGGGCGCTGCGGGGGCCTCCTGCGCCCGGGCGTCGTGTGGTTTGGCGAGGTGCCGATGCATATGGGGGACATCGCGAAACGCATGAATTGGTGTGATCTGCTGATGCTCGTAGGCACGTCGACGACGGTGAGTATCAATGTACGCTCGACGATGTCGTCTGACTGCTTCGTTGCGAGGTGTATCCCGCGGCAGGCTTTGCTAAGACGGTTAAGGAGCGCGGAGGCAAGGTCGCGGTATTCAATCTAGAGCCGATGCGTGGCGACGCCGCCGTCGATGCGGATTTCACCTTTGTTGGGCCATGCGATGAGACATTGCCGTCGGCCCTTGGGGTGTAACCAGATTCATCTCAAGCTGACGGCGCTCTGTTGTTTATATCTAGCACGATCTCCATGTTATTTTCGCAAAGCCCGACTCCACACGGAGGCTCGTAATGTGCACTCACCCTTCACAATATCGACTCCGTGGCCACTCGCTGAAGCTCCCAAATCTCGCAAGCCGATGAATATAATATTTACGCCATAGAGAATGTAGCGACTCCAAGAATATCGTGGTCCAAATTAGCGACGCCTCGGGCCGTGACACTGAGGAGTTTTTGAAATAGCATGCAGCTGCGGGGCACTGACACGATCCCCACTCTCCTTTCCCTTCATCTCCTAGCAGACTGTTATTTCGTTTGTGTTTCTCCGGACGCGAAATGACTGTCGAGCACTATGCACGGCAAATGTTGGTCCGAAAGTCGAGGTCTAGAACCCCGCCACCGTTACGTACGGTTGTGCGCTGTCCCCACCGACAAACTCCGGAGCTCTCTCAAACTCAGGTTGCCCTCGACACCAGGATTCAAATCTGTATCCCATTCATGATACCATAATCGAGTCGGCTGTGCTCGACAACGACTCTTCCTTGATACTCTTCCGTCGCCGTCTTCAACACCGCATGCGAGAATATGGCCAATTATGGGCCGAAGTGCAGTGGAGGCACTGGAGGGAGACCAGATATTTTCGGTGGAGACGGTTTATCAAGCGAGTGACGATGCGAGCGTGTGACTTCAACACGCGGTGTTTACCCCGGCTAGACTGCTGCTGTTTCTCCACCGCCATGTCGACTCTCCACCGTCCCCCGCGTCGGGGCCCAACGCCCGAGCCATATCCTCAACAACAATACTCGTCGGTAGCTCCGCAGAGTCCCCAAGGTCCGGGTCGGTCCAGTCGGAGCCATCGCAGCGCACCATCACGTGCAGGAACCGAGAACCAGCCGCCAATGCCAGTGCAAGCGCAAACCAGCGGTAGGACTGGAATTGTGCAGGGAGTGGCTACGGGGTCCATCGGGGCAGATTACGGGCCATATTCTGTGCGTATTCCGTCCCTCACACGCTTTTTTTGCCTCATATTTGTACCAGTATGATCCTGGTCTGAATCGCGCCAACCCCGGCGAGGGTTCGCGCCTTCGAAAGGCGCCTTCAACGGCGCGGCCAACGCTAGCACGCACCGCGACCGTGAACACCAGGTTCGAGAAAAATCTCGACCTTGACGACGCGCTCCATAATCCGGACCCCGTGGCTGACGCGCGCATGGACCGCGGATTCGACATTTTTTCATCGCGGGGTTGGGCGAACGCGACCGCGCTGGTGGTCATATTTGGCGGCCTGCTCATGCTCTTTGCGGGCTACCCCATCCTGGCCCATTATACGCATCCTGGCCCGCCCATAATAGGCTTTAATCTGGGCGGGATAAATGGGAGCGGGCAGGTGCCCCTTCTCACCAAGTTCCCCAAAATGATAGATGACGATACCCCGTCGTCGGCCCACTCATACACCGGCACCGATGGGAAGAAATACAACCTCGTTTTCAGTGACGAGTTCAACGTCGATGGGCGCACGTTTTACCCGGGAGATGATCCCTTCTGGGAGGCTGTCGACTTGCACTACTGGCCTACGGGGGATCTGGAGTGGTACGACCCTGGGGTGAGTTCTTTCTTCAAAGTCTATCACACAGCTGCCAACTCGCTCCTCAGGCAGTCACTACGAAGAACGGAAAACTTGTAATAACCATGAGTGAAATCGACAACCACGGTCTGAACTTCCAGAGTGGTGTGTGCACCCAATGCTCTCATATAGCCCCGGCTGAGTTTCCGCAGGCATGCTCCAATCCTGGAACAAGCTGTGCTTTACAACAGGCTACATCGAAGTATCGATCAGCCTCCCGGGAGCCCCGACGCAGCCCGGCTTCTGGCCCGGCGCGTGGACGATGGGGAACCTCGGGCGCGCCGGCTATGGCGCGACAACGGAGGGCATGTGGCCATACAGCTACTCGACCTGCGACCTTGGCACCTTCCCAAACCAAACGACGCACGACAACCAGCCCGCGGACGTCTTCTCCCAAAAATTAAGCTTCCTTCCGGGGCAGCGCCTCTCGGCGTGCACATGCCCGGGCTCCGATCATCCCGGCCCTGCGACATCCGTGGGACGCGGTGTCCCTGAAATCGACATCATCGAGGCGCAGGTCGAGATCGACGGGACCGCGCCGTACTTCCGCGGCGAGGTCTCACAGAGCTACCAGGTCGCGCCGTACAACTTCAATTTCGAGTTCGACAACACGACCTCGTCGACGCCGATCCAGAACGCGACCATCACCAAGTTCAACTCGTACAAGGGCGACCAGTTCCAGCAGGCGGTGTCTGCCGTGACTTATATCGACTCGCAGTTCTATGGCGGGAACGCGTACGCGCCGTATGGACTCGAGTGGTTCTCGAACCCGTCCAAGCGCTCGAGCGGGTACATCAACTGGCTGAGCAACGGCGTCAAGACGTGGACCCTGACGCCCGACACGATTGGCCCCGACTCCCAGGCGCAGATCCAGGGCCGCCTGATCACGGAGGAACCCATGTACATGATATTCAACCTCGGCATGTCGCCTTCGTTCCAAAAGCAAGACTTCAAGCACATGGTGTTCCCGGCGCAGATGCAGGTCGACTACGTGCGTGTGTACCAGCAGTCTGGGGTGAAAAACGGCCTGTCTGTGAGTATCATTTTTCGACCTGGCTTCCATCCCCTTAACCGCAATGCGATAGTGCGATCCGCCCGACTATCCGACTTTGAATTATATCAACCAGTAGGCCGTTCCTATCTGATTGTATAGAACAACTCGCTGACTCCCCGCAGGCATCTGCAGGCGTATTCGAATCCAAACCTTACGACGTGGGCTCAAGCAGGCTACACCTTCCCGCGCAATAGCATGTATGACGGCTGTTAGCGCACCTCTCGACGGCTGTTGCGTACGACTCGACGACTGACACGATCCGCTGTATCTCTTACTGACACCTACATTTCCCTTGCGTATTTCATGACGGACCCTGCATTTGTACTCATAGACATACTCCGACGGCGGAATAAACTACTAGCACGACAGAAAACCCCGCTGAGGTAACAGGGTTCCTTGTTATTACTTCGAAGAAGGTGGTTTCGAGTCAAAGAGTGGGTGTCACATCGTGACCACACCATCACGTCTGGGCAATTCACTCCGCGACGAGTGTAAAGTCTCGGAGCATCGCATTTCCCCAGTAATTTTATATAACTCCCCTTGGTCCACCGAGTCAGTCGCCAGTCACTGGTATGATTGATATTCGTTGAACCGAGGCGACCGGTACCGGACACGTCTAGTCATAATCTCTGAACGCTCAAATATCCTCGGAAATGTCTCTTTACGCATGGAATGCATCTCCATCGATTCCCTTCCCAATGAAGTCCTGGCCAGGATCCTAAAACAGGTGGCTGACCTCCCGGCCAACCCCTGGGAGAGCCTGGAGCCCTTCCCTGTCGCTGCCAGTCGCCTTAGCCGCCGATGGCGCGCACTTACACTGGCGTTCCCGGAGCTCTGGACGAACATCCGCATCTCGCGCGACTCGCGAACCCGGAAATTGGCAGCCATGTTCATAAAACGCTCTAGGTCGCACCCCCTCGATATCAGCATCAATCTGGAGTGCTACACCTACCCAAATGGCCAGCCTGCGTTTTTCCCCTTCAGCATGGTCCTGTCCATCGTCGGACCGCATGTCGGGCGGTGGCGCACGATTGCGCTCCGCGGATGGGATAGCCACCTGGAGGAGTTGTCCAGATTCCTACGGCATCCCCCAGTTCCCGCCTCTCAGCTGGAGTATGCCCATTTATCTTTGGCCTCCAATAATTACAGGTTCTATTTCACACCCCTGGAACTCTTCGGAAACGAAACGCTGCGTGCCGTCAGGCTGAACAGCGTGTGCAACCTGAACGGTCTGTCGTTGAGGAATCTCCGTAGCTTGGATATCACCATGTTTGTGTTACAGTTCGACCGCCAATCTGCCCTTCGAGAAATACTTGCTTCAGCGCAGTGTCGTCTTACTGCACTCGTCTTTCGGGAGTTTTTTCCCACCCGAAGCCCGCGAGCCATTAAAGCTCACACCATCCGCTCGGTCGCGATCAGCTTCAGTGAGAACGGCTTTTATTCGTACGGGCCCGACAGCCTTGAAGCTTTTACTGAAGTTTTGAGCCTGCCGAATCTCGAATATCTTGAGATCGTCGGTGAATTTTCTCCATGCTTCCCGGAGATCCCCGATCATATCCAAGTGCCGGAAGCATGGGTGGTTCCACCGTTCCCCAACCTGCACACTCTCCGTCTGCACGACATATGCATCACTCCCGGCAGACTCACACTGCTCCAGATCTTGAGCCGCGAAATAACTGAGCTCGAGTTGATAAACACGAGCGAAAACCAACATCTCCTGCATCACGATGGGGATGTAGACGTCCCATGGCCCTTCCTGCACTCCCTCAGAGTCGAGACCGACGACTTCCCCAGTTGGCTCCCAGATTTTGTCGCCATGCGCGCGGCTCTTGGTCCCAACATGGCCATAGCTCGTCTGACGCTTCCGCTGACACCGGACCTTCCTTCCCTGCCCACCCTTTCGGGTCTCTGCTACTGGGGAACGTCTCGTGGGCTCATCGACGGTTTCCGGCGGGGTTTCTACGTGGACGACTTCGACCCTCAAGGAATCGATTTCGAATATGTGGAGCCGGGCTCGAGATCGTACGATTACGACGACAATGAATCCCACGACGGCAGGGGCCTTCCTTTCTGCTTTACGTGCCCAGCTTGCAATTGCTATCAATTCGAGCAGGAGGTCCAAGACGCAGAAATAGAGGAAGGGTTCAAGACGTCGGCGGCGCGGTCGCGGGTAAAGGGGATGTGGAAGGAGGCGAAGAAGGAGCGGAGAGAGTCCTTCAAGAGCGTTACGATAAGCGGGAGGTTTCGGCGTCGGCGCTCAGCGAAACAGCGCCGTTCCGTGGTGGACGTTGCGGAAGATTTTTACGTTTGCGGTACCTGGTTCCCCTTCCCGAACTGGACGACGATACTAAATCATTGCCAGTGCCAAAATTTAAAGTGACATCCAAGTCCGGGGTCGTTCGAGGTGCATTTCCGAGGGATTTTGCGTAGGAGTCAACTCGCTGGCGGTCGACAGTAGGAACGATCTCCCGTACATTATGTATGTGTTCCTTGATTCTCAGGCCCGGTCATTGACCGGTGCGGAAGATACGAGAGGTACCGATCCAAGTGGCCTAATCTGCCAATTAAGCTGGGATGTCCGGGCAATGGGTAGGTCGGAATGGAGTTGCCGCGATTGAATGCAACCATTGCTCGAAATATTTTAAATGGAGTACTTCAATGATGGATCTTGGGTCGGATGTCCAGACTGCCAGAGCTGATCCCAGAAACCCCTTCCCCCAGCCCCAATGGATCTCGCAAATGACCTCAAAAAACAGTCCCAGACGCGCAATCTTCCGAAGCAGAATGCCAATTTGATCGGATCAGTATCTTGTTCGTTGCCTTTTCAGGTTGAGCTTCAGAGGGGTCCTTCATACTCGGTCGGCGGCCGATATGGACCCTACTAGTGGACTAAAATGCCTCGGTATCGCCCTGTCTCGTCATCCGAATGTGCTTATCTTTCTTCTATGTTGACACGATTGATTGAACCCGAGCGGCCGCCAAGAATTACCATTTCATGTTCCTGGAGCTTCTTCTGAATTTTCAATCGCTGTACATACCTGTCATGGATCCCCGGACGCTCGGCCAGCCACGATGCATTGCTATCAGCATTTAAGGTAGCCACGTCGGAGTGGATAAGCGTTGGGCTTCTGAAGTTCTTTCCTCTTCGTCGTCTTCATCGTTCCACGGTAATAAATGGGTATGTGCTCGTCTTCTGGGTGTTTTACTTCTGCGATAATTTCGTGAAGCTTCGCAGAACGTGATTACCGACTACGAGACGGGCGGACCCGACGTGAAGGGCATCGTTGGCCCAGATGTCAAGGACTCGGAGCTGTACGACGATAAGAAGTCTCTCCAGCACGGTGTTGCCGAATATGGTTCAGATGAGTTGGAAGACATTGGAAGGCTCCCAACGGATGAAGAGAGAGGTAACGCCTTTGCTTGGCACACCATTCACCATTAACTTGTTCGAATGTTTTAGCCACTCTCCGTCACGTCGCCGGCAAAATCCCGTGGGCTGCCTACATGATTTGTCTCGTAGAATTTGGTCCGTGTTCGAAGTTGGCTATGCAGCGACTGATACTAATATACGTCCAGCCGAGAGGGCCTCATACTATGGATGCACAGGAGTTTTCGCGGTGAGTTCACCTTAAAAAATGCGCAAATCTAATCTGATGTTCCCGCAGAACTACATCCAGAGACCTGTTCGTGTTTATTTACGTTCTCGTACGCCTTTATTGACAGAGGTCTCCAGCTTCCAGCAGGAGGAAATGGTGCTGGCGCTCCCCCAGTGGGAACCCAGGAAACGGCGGGCGCACTTGGGATGGGGCTAGTTGCAGCCACAGGCCTCACCAAAACTTTTAGTTTTTTGGCCTACACTCTCCCCATTCTCGGTGGCATTGTGGCCGACACTAAATGGGGTCGTTTCAAAACGATCTGTGTAGGTACTGCAATCGGCGCTGTTGCGCATATTGTTCTCGTTGTCGGTGAGCTTCCGTGTCGAAGCCATGCCAGAAAATTATGGATAGCTGACACCGTGCTTTTATTGTTTAGCTGCCATTCCGTCTGTCATCGCCGGAGGACATGCTGTCGCTCCGTTCATCATAGCCATCCTCTTGTTGGCGCTGGGTACTGGATTTATCAAGGTTGAATTTCTTTTCCTTTTTCGAGCCTCAATGTTGATTTTCCATAGTCTTGCATAGCACCTATCATTGCCGACCAGTCGACCGTCAAGGTTCAGTCGGTTGCTACTTTACCATCGGGGGAGAGAGTCATCATCGACCCCGGTTCAGTAAGCTTATTCTCCTTCCAGACAAAAGATTTGCTAATTTCTTCCCGAAATTGTGACAGACAATCCAAAGTATGCTGATGGTATGTCAACAGGGTTGATTCCCAAACTGTCCACTGATTAGATTCTGTGCTCAGGTCTATTACTGGGCTGTCAATGTTGGCGCCTTCATGGCTATTGCAACCAGGTATTTGATTGTCATTCTGTATCGTGCGGGCGCGCTTCTCATCGAATGTTCCAAGTTACTCTGAAAAGAGGATTGGATTCTGGCTGGCGTACCTGGTAAGTTGACGTCTGAACTTCGTAAAATCGCGCCATAACGACGTTTAGATCCCGGGTATCCTTTACCTCCTGATGCCTATCGCGCTGGTCCTCGTTCAGAAGCGATTGATCCGCCTACCGCCTCAAGGATCCGTGGTTCTGGATGCCTTCAAAGTTTTCAAGTAATATATTGATCTACTCGTTGAGCGATTTAGTCCTAATAGCTGGACTAGGACACTCTTTACTCGCGCAGGTTTGAAAGGCATGCTGAAAGGCGGAAACAACTGGAACGTTGCCAAGCCTGTATGTTTCATTTTTAGAATACCGGATATTTCTCACTTTGGACTCCATAGTCGCACATCGAAGCGGCTGGAGGGCTCAAGAACAGGAATACCGGCTGGGTTTCCTGGGACGACGGTAAATCGCGTGTTTCATTCGCATCCGTCCGTGTCTAAATTGTGTTTAGACTTCGTCGATGAGCTGAAGCGGACCATCATCGCGTGCAAGTTGTTTTTGTTCCTCCCGATCTTCAGCATGTAAGCCAGCGCAACGAAAAACAAATTTCTCTTGGGTGGGTTCTAATGTTTTTCAAGTGCCGACGACGGTATTTCTACCATCCAAAACAACCAAGGCGCCTCTCTTACTACGAATGGAGCACCTAATGATCTTCTCGGAAACTTCAACTCTCTTACCATCATCTTCGCCGTGCCGCTCTTGAATTTTGTGATCTACCCATGGTTGCGCAAGATGGGGATCAATTTCTCTCCCGTCCGTCGCATTGTCTTCGGCTTCCTTGTGGCGGCTCTGGCGATGGTGATTGGTGCCATCATACAATGGAAAATCTACGTGACCTCGCCGTGCGGGTACTCCGCGTCCGACTGCTCCATTGGAACCGGTGTATCCCCTATTTCAGTCTGGGTGCAAATCCCGCTCTACTCACTCCCAGCTTTGGCGGAGGTGCGTTGTTCAACTTGATAATTTCGTGCCTAGTAGTAATATTCCTGCAGATATTCATTAACGTGACGAGCTACGAGATTGCTTACACCCGGGCGCCCCAACGGATGAAGGGCGTCGTTTTTGCGATCGTCCTCTTCATGAGCGCCTTGTCCTCTGCAATCACTTTGATTATTTCGCCGTCTTTCGTGGACCCGAACCTGATCTGGCCATTTGTTGGCCTTGCCGTAGCGCTCGTGATAAGCGCTGTCCTCATTTGGATCTGTGCGTCGTTCCCATTGTCTAGAAAGATTTTTATGCTGACATGCTATCAGTTTTCCATAAAATGGACGACGAGGAAGCTTCTGTTATGGCCATCGGAACGACACGGAAGATTGAAGGCGTTATCGACCCGGAGAAGAAGTAAACAGGCTTTTATGAGCATAACTACACTACACAGAGCTATTCAGTGTCTTGGGTCGGTATATGAGAATGACACAACGGATAACGATTGGGAAAGTTCGACGTCCAACTTTTTGCACATGTTGCACTGCCACAGCAAATTCAACCACATCATAAACTTGATTGTGGACTATTATTATACAACGTTGTTTGTGGGCATCACGGCCAATAAAAACCTTTTCTCAGTTGGTGATATCGATCTGAAGTAGATACCAGGTCCCGGATATTTTGGCCCTACAGTCCACTTTTGATGTGAGCGCGCGAATCGAGTCCCCGCATCAACGGGACGACAAGTGATAATTTCTTGTGCAGGTGCTTTGGTTTACAAGAGATTGATGACGGGCACAATGAACCACGCCCATCCCTCGTCATCTTCGAGGACATCCATGTTCCACCCACTGGCGAAAATGGGGAAAGTGTCGGCAATTCTCTGCCACGAGCTTGGGGAAAACCAATGGTAGATAGGTGTGTTCCGATGGCATGTCCTTCGAGCACAGATCCCATTTTGAAATCGTCTCTCCTGTTTACAAGTCCCAACGGGTTACCTGTGGCATACATCCCTCACATTCATTTCTTCGAGCAGCTGGAGGCTGGTACACAGCCTGCCGGAAGATTCAGGCCGTCCTCAGGAGCCCCGTCCAATCACTAGTAAGTACGGGCGACTGGCCAACTGATACTGGAGACGGCGGCTGTACTGTAGTGGCACGATGAAATCGCTGCAAATGCAGGCGTTTTGCAAGAACCGTCGTGCGTTTTGATGAAATGGATCAGTCCACTCCTGACCTGTTTATTGCACAATTTCAACTTGGTTAGTTGGAATCGTCCACGGGACGTCAACCAAGTTGGTGTAGATTTACTTGAGGCTTTGGACGACGGACTGGACAGGGAAACACATGGGTGTCAGTATGCTCCTGGTTCAAATCAGACTTATTTATCCAACGCGTATTGTGGAGGCGAAACTTACTGCATCAATCTCGCGACTTGAATGTTCACAACAGTTGCGCAGACGAGAACGGGTTAAACCATACATATACATGTTCAAGGAATCGGAGCCCTCGCTGCATCCTTCTCCTTGAGAAGGACCTTTTCGACATTTGCACCAAGCGCGGCGCGGTCCTCCAAACTCATGAATGGCACCTTGGACGAATATCCGACCTCTGTTGATATCATTTTTAAAAAGAGGGATTGGAAACAATGGTAGGGGAACATACTGAGACTCGGGTACTGAAGAGGGATTTCTTCACTTCGAATGGGAAGTTTGGTGAGATCCAGAGGGAATGATGGCCCAATCCATGCACGTCGGTTCTCGTGATCCCTGGCTAAAATAAACACCACGATTAAAAAGAGTGGGCAGTAAAGCATACTCTCGCTATAAAAGCGCCAAGGAGTCAGAATATAACGGCAACACCGAAGTTCAACCCTCACCTCATCTCGCGTCAAAGGATGAACCAGAATACTGACAATGGGATTTTTTAATATCCATTTTCTTTGGCTCGGCGACGGGCATTACCTAAGCGGACCACGATTCACACAAAGGTAGGAAAACACCGAGGAGAATGTTTCCGAAGGGACCCAGATTTCATAGGAACCTAGGCCGGGGGGCTGAAGGGGGCTGGGAAGGAACAGAAATATGCGGCGCACCAACTGGATGTGGTCCGATCGGGTCTGTGTTGACGCGGAACAGTGGTACAGCGATGAACGCCCCATCCCGTCGCAATCTCAGCACTGCGTCCCGGAGCTCCAAGGCAGCATGGTGTTCTTCCGCATTTCCCTGGTGGAAATAGATATCTAGCCGGTTGCCTCGGTAAATGAGCTACGGATGTTGAATGTTCAAGTTCGTACGGAAGTGCCATTCTCTGTGAAAGCAGAGTCAGGAATCAGGAATCAGGAACGGAAAATTGAGACAGACTTGATTTCGGATTCGAGGACGGTCTTCAAATCCGTGGGCGGCTTTCTGGGCATCATGGTGGTTAGGTGTTACGACGTGAGTTTGCTTTTGTTTGGCTGCAGCTCCATCAAATCCGACTCGCTCGGGCCCGGCCCTTTCCAACCGATTGTGACTCGCGAACTAGAACCACACCTACTGGTCATCTCTCCTGAAGACCCTGCGCACTGAAAATCTCTCCCATCTCTCCGCACGGAAAAATATACAAACAACACGCTTTTGAGCACTCTGGAAATGTCGGTAACATCCAGTAAAACACTGTCGGCCATTGTGCCCCACGACCTCGTGGATTTAATTCTTAGCCACACAATTGGTCAAGTTATCCACGAGGCTGTTGAGGCTACTATTCACGGCCAATCGTTTGCTTCCTCATGTATTCCGTGCTGGAGCTCCGTCAGCAACCTGGCAGGTGTGTCCACGAATTTCCGCGCCATCGTTCTGAAAATGCTTGCCCTCGCCTTTCGCGTTCCCCTCCCGTGCGAGAGCAGCAGGTTATATTCATCTTGCACAGTCGCTATTTCATTACTGAAACACGTTGTGCAGAATACTTTCCGAGGCACACCAGAAGTTTCGCTCCCTGCTGCTCTTCGGAGCCGCTACAGTGGCGGGCGCCGTAATGGACCCGCCTGCGGGGTCTCCGCTCATGCAGGCGTATGGCCATTATTTCAAGGCCAAATGCCTCGCTCTCAGGCCGCCGCTCCATCATTCTGTCGTCGTGCTGCGTACCCGCAAAACCGAGACCTCCTTGGCGCTTTCCTTCTGTAGCGCCACGGTGGAGGCGCTATCGCAGCCTCTTGTCAATGTCCTGCTCGCCGGTATGCATACTAATATTCGCTTCCGTCCGTGTTGACAACTCACTGTTGATACAGACAGCAAGTTAGGTGCTTTTGTCGATAGTTTGCCAATACAAACTGCTGGAGTCAAGGGTGCACCTGCGCGCTTTGACACTGACGGGCGAAGAACGCATCCTGGTATCGCGGTCTCAGAACCGAGCGCCAGAGTGAATTCTCCATCGGCGCTGCAATAAAGCGCTCTCGTTTCGGCCGCCCAAATTGCTAGTTGGTCGCCAATACACATTCCAAGTGAGGAAACAATTTTGATTACTATCGCGGCCGCAGTTGGCGGCAGTTGTAAGGGGCGGTTGTTTCTCGAAATGGGCAACCGTATCAACCTGAATATTAAATTCAACCGTCGACCCTCGCGCGCTTTCCTTGCCCGTTATCCTTCCTGATATTCGCAAGTTGACCTTCTGGGCGATGCAAATGCTCATATATTATTGCTATGAGACCCATGTTTCGTTCTGGCATCTTATCATTCGTGCTTGAGAATCTCAGATAAGATAAGATAGCAAGGCGATCGGCACCCATGAGATTCAGCCACGTTGCTCAGTTTGCCATTTTATTCGCTGTTTTTTTATCTCTGTCTTCTGTCTTCAAAGCGTTCTCTGAGCAACTGTACTGTTTTCCGCGATGCTACCATACTCATTTCACCCATCCCTGCACTCCCCTGCACTGCCTCCGTGAGATTGCGGACTAAGGATCCCAAAGATCGACGTCATTGTCAGGGTAACAGAAATATAGGGCGTACGTTAATCTTCTTCCTTTACCATGCCACCAAGACCTCCCAGAGACCGCGATTCCGCAGCCCACTACGAGCCTTTGCGTGCTTCTGTTCTTGACGCCTTTCAACAGCTGGGCGCCTTCGACGATGATAGCGGCATTGTCGAATGGATATTTCCAGAAGTTCACGAGCAGAAGCAATTGCAGAGGGCGCGCGTCAAACTCCCAGAGGTTGTAGAGGTGCCGGAGCCTGAGCCTGAAGAACCGCGAAAGTCCAGGTCGCGTTTCTTCGGCATCGGGTCCAGGTCTAGGTCGAAATCTCGAGCTAGAAAAGAAAAAGAGGCCCCTCCTCCCACTTCACCGGCTGCTCCCAAGCAGAAGCCGAAGAAGTCGAGGTCTTCCCCGAATTTGCGGAAGGACGCAAAAGAGTCTGCGCCAGGGACACCTATCATATCTTCGCCCATGAAACAGACCGCGATCGCATCTCCCGAGCAAAAATCTCGGAGAATATCCATTTTCCCTCGTAGGGCCGCAGCCCAATCGCTTGACGAGCCCAGACCCTCCATTTCGGACGAGGAATGGCAGCAGATCACCATGACGGGCTCCATTGCGGACTATGAGACGAATCCGTTCCTGGGCCATGACCCCCACGCTAGCAATGATGTCGGTGTTCGTCGACTTCTCCGTCCCGCTTCTTTAACTCACTCTTCTTGTAACGTCGTTTAGGCAGGGACCGTGAAGCGCGATGGACTGCAGAAGCATTTCTCCAGGTTCACCGGTAGCTTTACGCGATCCACGCCAACGTCGCCTATCCGAGAGCAGCATCCCACGTCTCCCACGTCTCCCCTCTCTCGCATGTCTGATTCAACAATACCTACCAGTGATCCGACCACGCCTACTAGGTCGTCCCCACCTATGCCGACCAGTCCCACGACGGAGCATTTAAATGCTTCCACGAGCACCATCCCCGCGGCTCCTGCCAGTCCCCCACCTGAAATACAGGAGGTTCATAGGGAGGATGCAGAGGTTCCTGGGGAGGACGCGCTTGAAACGGGTTCTCAGATGGACCATCCCCGGACCAGTCTCTCGGACATATCCGAGGGCGAAGTATCTGAGAGCTCGACCCTCTCCACCAAGAGCTCTCGGGAATCACACGCTTCAACCCAGGAAGAGTCATGATCCCACCTCTCTATCGCCTCTCGCCCCCTATAATTTCACGATGGACGTATGACTATTTACGGATCGACACCCATCTTAATTTTTGTCAGCCACCTTCGATGCATTTCAGCCTCTTGTTACAAACTTTCACGCATTTCCCCGTTACGGTCGCCCTCGACCACTTTCTGTTATGACCTTAACGGTCTTGCTCTCTGCGCTCGCGCTGAGCCTACTTTGCGGCTTGGCGTTCTCCATCCCGCTCCCGGACGATAACTCCACTACTGCGTTCGGCATGTCGCCGGAGCTACTGCCCGTTACTCAAGACTTGGCGTCGGCCATTAACGCAGTGTACCCTCTGCTTCTAACCCCACCGCAGATAATAGATCAAACCACGACCGCGGAGGATCTCAGTTCTTTCTACCTTTTCCCACCTAATAGCCCGCTCGCTGCCACCGCCCCCTCACCGTCAGCCACATCGATTTCTCTCGTTGCTACCACTACCACCGAAATCCTGACCGACACCGATATTATCACGGAACCACCAACGACGATAACCGTGTCGGTCACCCCCTCCACAGTCACCGATGTTGTCACGATCTTCATCCCTACTTCCCCTCCGCCTCCGTCTTCGACACCGACGAAACCCGCCCCATCTGGCGCCAAGGCGGCATGGGCGGCGCCCGCGCAGATGACCGACCTGTCCGCTTTCAATATCTCTGCCTTCCCAAGCGGGCAGCAAAACCTCCGCCTCGTCAATGGCATCCCCGCCGACGCCAGTGCTTCCGCTCCTCAGTTCCCCTTGATCCAGCCCACCGCCACGCCGCATTCCTCCTACACCGCGTGGGACAACGCCAGTACCGCCATGCAGCTGCTGTACCCCGCGGACTCGGTCAACCCTGCCGCCAAGCCCCAGGGCGGGGCCGAGTTCTACGCTACGCCGCTGGACATCGCGCCCGCAGACTCCGTGACGATGGGCTACAGCGTGTTCTTCCCGGATGATTTCGACTGGGTGAAGGCGGGGAAGCTCCCCGGGCTGTTTGGAGGCCGCATGGCCTGCTCGGGCGGGGATGCCGCGCTGGATTGTTTCAGTACAAGGTTGATGTGGCGTCCAAGAGGCGAAGGGGAGCTCTACCTCGTGCGTTATGCGTTATCCTTTCCGTGCACGAGTTTGACTGATGATCATTTTAACGCAGTACGCGCCCAAGGATAAGCAGACGGATGCGCTTTGCGCTGCTCAGGGATCTGTCTGCGATGCAGCATACGGCTTTTCCATCGGCCGCGGGTCGTTCACTTGGTTCGCGGGCGGGTGGACGACGGTTTCGCAGACGGTGAAGCTCAACACACCCGGCAAGCAGGATGGCGTGTTCTGGCTGTACGTCAACGGGAAACAGGTCATTTACCGCGACGATATTTTCTACCGGGACGTTGCACTCTCGAGCACCAAACCGTCCGCGTCGCCGACGACAACAACAACTTCCGCCCCGGACGATGACGGTTCTGCTCCGGATGACGACGGTGGTGGTCTACTTCCATTGGGGCCACTGCTTGGTAGCCTGTTGAACCGACGGACAGTGGTGCAGGGGGGTCCCACGGATGCGCGGCCGTTTCTGTTGCCCGTGCCAACTGCGGCACTGCCGCACCCCGGCGTGGTCGCAAGTGCGACGGAGGGTCTGCTCCTCGCTAGTAATGGTGAATGGGTGGTCCAGCTGGCCCCACTTCAAGTCAGTTCGGCCACCAGTACTGCAGCCTTGGCCGTAGAAACCACCACCACGAGTACGCTGCTGTCCACGGTGCCTGTATATCCAACGCTGGTCCCTGGCAGCGAGGAAGCAGCACCGCGTTCTGGGCCTATCGGATTCATCGGCATATTCTTCAGGTGAGCTGTGTTCGACCCTAGTGCGTCTATCTACACAGCTGACTTGGACGCAGCACATTTTTTGGGGGGCATGGGGCGCCGTATGCGACACCACGAGATCAATACGTGTGGTTTAAAGACTTTGACTTGATCTTTAATCGTTAATTGTATTCTTATTGAATATACCAAGAGGATTGGTTGCTAATATACACAGCGTACATGACGTACACGTTTTGTGCTACAGTTTTATTTCCCGAGTACGTCTAGACTGGTAATCAATCTGTCTACGGGAACCGTCGTGTCTTCCCGTAGACAGATTGGTTACCAGTCTAGTCCGTCGCGGCTAGAGATATTATCTCACTACCTTGCTGGAGTGAGATACGTAGGCCTTCACCGGAAAGGTCCCGCAAATGCTCAATCGAGGAAGGCTCCAACGTCTGTTTCCTGCCGCAGAAATACAGATCAACAGAGTTCAAGCGTGAAACCGGGATCCCATATAGTTCGTCCGCCCAAGGGACCCATCTAGATTCAATCACATCGAGCAGGACTTGATCTTCGAAAGCTAGCGAGGTCTTTAATGCCAGATGCGTCAAGGACGGGAGCAAACCGTCGGAATCCGGGTAGAGAACGAGGCGGCGGAGCAGTTTTTCTGTAATGACACGGTTATGCAGCCGCCTGCTGGTCCCGATGTCTGCATCCACCGCCAACGATTTCAGAAGTGGCACGTTCTCGAGGACGGGGATGATTTTTTCGTCTTTCATATATCCGGTCCCCAACGTCAGGTTCTCCAGCGCGCACTCACTCCGGGATATGAATTCCGTGACATCTTCGGGAGACCATTTCCCGATGACCTCCAGTGAGATGAGATTCGGAGTGGTGAGGCGAGCAAAGAAGGCTTGGAGTATGGTTTGGGATACTGCGGCGGCGCTCACGTTGATGTCTACATTCAAGCGGAGAAATCGCAAGTTGTGTAGAGGACGCAAATGAGGGATGAGGTCCACATTCTCCGCCACGTTCAGCCCATCAAGGGAGCATTCCACAAGTTGCGGACACGATTGCAAAAGCTGGAGACCGTCTCGTGCCGCCTCAACATGGTACTGGACACGAGTCAGCTGTCCCCATGGAAGGCTCCAAATTTTGAACGGGTTTTTAAGTACCACATCCCGCAGTTTCGGCGCATGCAAGATTGTGATAGAGTCTGCGTCCGTGGGCTCCAATATGTTCGCCTGGACGATTTCGAGCTTCTCGAGCGCCGCCAGGTCTGTATCGAGACCCAAAGAATTATAAAAGTCCATATCGATGGCTGACAACCGGAGAAGCTGCCAGCGGTGGACGTGCGGTGCTAAAAGCTGCACGAGTCGTGAATCCGCAGGACTCCGAATAGAAACGGACAACAGTCGATTGCTCGACCGCTCTAGGAAGAGGGATGCGAAGTCATGATAACGTTGGATGAAAGTGAAGCGAGTCCGTCCAACAGAAATATTGGACCACAGTTTCGGACAGCCTAGAACGATACCCCGCCAGTAGCGGCACACCTGTCCGGCAACGGGTATAACCATAGCAGGCTCCGGGCCCATGCAGGCGAGGAAAATGATCTCGAGAATTTCTGGCGGTAGCTTGCGAATCGGGGATAAGAGACTGCGGCAGCAGTCTTGGTACCATTGCAAACTCCTCCGCCGCTCCTGAAGAGAAGTGAGGATGCCCTGAACACGAGAAATCTCGGGATCGTAGCGCTCAAACTGGTCGTCTATGAGATTCATCGTTCCCAAAATCTGCTTGGCCTCATCACCCTCTGGAGCGTGATGAATGCGTAAAACAGAGAGCACGGAGTCCAGTTGGTAGTCGGTGTGGTTGAACGCGTGGTCGCAGTGGTTGCACATGCGAGTCGCGGAGTGCGGGTAGGGTTCCATGTCCACTATCGTAGCGAGAAATCAGCAAAATTACAACAGGTAGCGACAATAACTTGCTCTTTGGCTTAGTTTCTGCACACGTCGTCGAACGGGTAACAAGAATGTCAAAGGCCTGACATGGAAATCGAGCAACGACGCTGGATGCTGCGGCCTCCAATGCACCCTCCGAGTTGAGCGGAACCCGCAACCAAGCAGAACCAAACAATGCCTTCAACGTCCACTTTGCCCAGGCAGTAATCGCGGTGCGTGTAGTGTACACCGACTCACTGTGGGACCACCGGCACCCGGATGATCACGGGATGGACTGTTTCTCTGAGCAAGCTTCAAGCTCACGCATAGAAACCGGGTTACCGTCGGTCAAGCCCATTTTCACTTCATTTAGTGGGGTACAAATAATCGCTTCGAGATAACTCTGTGTTAAAGTTTGGAATTTGCGACCGACAAACTAGTACCTTCTGCGATTCACTTTGATGGCTACCATGGACTACCAGCCGAACTTCCAGGACTCGGACGCAACCACAACGCCAACGGTCAACAGGCTGACAACGGCACTCGACCGCCCAACCTGGGAATCATCACCAACAACTGCACCACGATCGCGATGTAGTCTAGGGAACATGAGAACTGCCGAGTGGAAGGGGGTGGCGCAGGGGGAAGCGAGTCTCTACCCGGATTCCGACGGTTTGGTCCCGTCCTTGACGCATCTGGCATTAAAGACCTCGCTGGCTTTCGAAGATCAGGTCCTGCTCGATGTGATTGAGTCTGGATGGGTCCCTTGGGCGGACGAACTATATGGGATCCCGGTTTCACGCTTGAACTCTGTTGATCTGTATTTCTGCGGCAGGAAACAGACGTTGGAGCCTTCCTCGATCAAGCATTTGCGGGACCTTTCCGGTGAGTAGCAGTGTGACCACCAAGTGGTGATCGCGGCCGACCTGACGGCGACGGGAGCATCAGGTAAAGTGGGATTGTTTGGTGGGCGGGACGGTCAAACAGGCTGACGGTGATCATTTATGTAGACGAGTAAGAACGACTAAAGATGGCAATCGGAATAGTTTTATGCCCGGTCGAATGGGCCTGATCTACTCCTCCCTCCCGCGACCGCTCGATTCATTGCATAAATACAGCCGTGTTTGATCGGACCGTTGTGGCGCTGGCGGGATAGGATAGGATAGGATAGGATTGCCGACACCGGATTCTCAGTATGGTTGTGATTCGTGGGATCTTCTGAACGCCCCACATGGTGGCGTGCGCTGAATATAGACTTCTATCGACCACAACAGCTTGCGACCGCCGAGTCCAGATTTACACTACTTTCTCGCACGACACTGGCTTCGATTTTCTAACAATCCACTGGACCCTATTCTAGAATGCCATAGGTACGTACATTCTTCGTATCTTGTATCTTCTCAGATTAGAATGGAACGTGGCTCACTTTATATATTCTCGACACGGGTTGGTCGTCCTTTTCGTCGCTCATCCCCTCGAAACAGCTCGCTCATTCCTTGAAACAACAATTCTAACTTGTTCCCAATGTCCGTTGCACAATTGTACGTATGGGTCTCGATTTATACTACACAAGCTCATTTGAGTGTGACGGTTATCAGGACGCTCCCCATGGTTCAGGCTCCGTTTCTCCCTTACGCACACATCTAACCTTCGCCTGTAGTTCATAGGCACCGTTCTGAACTGGGTATTATTTGGGACTCTCGGTGTACAAATTTGTGCGTTGAGATCCAAGAAATGAAGAAGCTCCTAACGCAAGAGCAGACATCTACTTTTCAGCTTTCCCCGACGACCGAAACTTGGCGAAACTTCTCGTCGTCGCTGTTTTTGTTCTGGAACTGGTGGAGAGTGTAGGCAACGTTCGAGATATGATCCATATTTTTGGAACTGGGTGGGGAGATATGGCAGCCCTTGATGACGTCGGATGGGCCTGGTTCAGCGTTCCCGTCATGGGTTCTATAAGTCAGTTTCCCTTTTTTCTGTGGGCGGAGGTCCTGATGGTTCTTCAGTTGCATGCGTCGGCCAGCTATTCTTCGCGTGGCGCATTCACATTATCAGCCATAACGCATACGTACCTGCGTTGATTGTCATTGTATGCAATTTGTTTAGAATTTTCTTCAAGCTCATGTTTTTCAGGTCTCCGTAGTCCAACTGGCGGCTGGTATCTGGACCGGGGTCGAAATTTGTATGGCCAAGAAATTTTCTCTTTTGCAGTCTAACAATTTGGTGCCCACCGTTGTACGCTTCCCCGCAGTCCTCTTGACACTTGCTATATTGAAATATCCCTTTCAGACCTGGCTTGCGGCCACGTCTCTATGTGACTTGATTATCGTTTTCAGCACTGTTTTTTACCTAGTCAAGTCACGGAGACCCGAATTCCAGCTGAGAACCAATTTGGTCATCTCCCGGATTATAATGGTTCGGTCCAGCAAAACTCATTCTGTGTAGAAGATTTCTGATTTTCTTGATTTCAGATAACGGTGGAAACAGGCGTGTTATGTGCGGTATTCGCCATCGTAGACCTCTATCTCTTCGCGACGTACAAGGGAACCAACTATCACTTGGCGTTGTGTATCGAGTTGTCCAAGCTATATTCCAACAGCATATTGTTGGTCAGTTATATATCTCATCCTTCACTTTGATTTCTTTATCTAATAAAACGACAGGTACTGAATTCGCGAGCACACATAGGCCACAAGTCACTTGAAGCCGATATCAGCCATCACCATATATCCGATATGGTGTTTCAAGGCGGAATTGTGCCTGCCCCTTCATTGCAAGGAGTCGATCTCGGCCATAGCACTCACGAATTTATGCAACACCCGAATCCGAGCGGCGTGGATGAAACTAAGAAGTTTCTGATGACTGTGTAGAAAGGGGGGAATCTTGAGCTGGTTTCTAGATTTGCCCCTGTGTTTTACATTACGATCGTCTTAGTTTCTGCAAATCAGCGGTGATTATTTCCACGAACCAGCACCACGCCAAATTAAATTAAATACCTAGGAGTCCTCTAAGGTCACACGACTGGTGTATGTTCAAAATTAAAGTCAAGTTAGCAGATAGCGGATTCAATGGACTACGAAGGGCTTAATAAGAGCGGGATGCTGTCATGCTTTCATTGCAGGCGCGGGGCATCTGGGGCATCGCGCTGACGACGCATTGAAGCGTATTCTTAGGCATGCCGTCACGTCGAAGATTAAAATATCTAACACACTGTCTTCCACCCGTACGGTGTAGTTTCACAACGTCGCTATGACCATCCAAGTTGCACCAAAAATCGCTGAAGTTCGCGACATCATCGGACTCCTAACTATGTGTACCGCCAACCTCAAGCTTGACCTTACGTCCGAACTATTTCTTCTCTGATTAATGTCGTAGATCATTCCTTCAATAGCAATAGATACCGAACCTCGGGCTCCGGGGTGAGTTATCAGGGATTCTCTTCCCGCGATTTGATGGTGTTTCTCCCTCCGTGACCCTGGCGCGTACCTTTCGGACCACTATTTAAGGAAACTTACATACTCGACCTCTTGATGTGCTCCATTCGGCTGATATAGTATGTATACTGATGAAAAGTGGTTTCGGACATTCAACAATAGAGCAACTGAACTGAACTGAACTGAAGTTCTATTGGTTGCTGTACCTGGCCGTAAGGGCTATGCAGCAGTACTCTAGAGTATCTAGGCTTGGGTAGGTAATGCTAGCTAAAGTGGTATATATAGGGACCATGAATGGCTCAAGGCTCTGCCGGCATAAAACTGTATAAAACCCTCGTCTCTTGCCGCGATCTTCTGTACCTCATCCACAATGTCCGAGTCTGTGCAGATAGCGAGATTGTGGGTACTAGACTTTGCCTGACACGAGTCTCTGCTGAAATCCCTCCCGCAGAACACTCCCCATAGTCAGTGTCGATTCGGAACCAAAATATTTGATTCCTAGCCTGACACCTGACTTCAGTTCATGGGTACTGTCATGAATTGGGCCCTATTCGGGGTCCTGGTTGTCCAAATATGTAAGCCAATATTCTTCTTGCATGGCGTAATACCAAATACTCCCTGCAGACATTTATTTTGCGGCTTTCCCCAATGATCGAACGCGTTTGAAGCTTCTCGTCGTCTTTGTGCTGGTTGTGGAAATACTGGAGACGATCGCTAATACCCGGGATAGCATCCGCATTTTCGGTACTGGCTGGGGGAACTTTATTGTTCTCGACCAGATTGGCTGGGCGTGGTTCAGTGTTCCCATCGTTGGTTCAATTAGTGAGAACACCGATTTTTTAACCTCTCTGTTTACCAACCTTCTCATTAGGTGCATGCATTGGCCAGACATTTTTTGCATGGAGGATATACATCATCGGACAAACGTTATATCTTCCGGTGTTGATTGTGATCGTAATTCAATCCCATCCCATGTTCAGATTTTCGAGGCCTGATCTAGTTTCAGCTGACCGTCGTGCAATTGGGTGCTGGGATCTGGACTGGTGTAGTAATATGCCTTACCAAGCACTTTTCGCAGCTGCAGTTTCACAACGTCCCGTCAACTGCCGTTCGTTGTTTCGTGAACTCCTCCAAGTATCGGCTAACAGACATGATTTATAGACGTGGCTTGCAACGACCTCGTTGTGTGACCTTCTCATAGTTTCTGGCATGGTGTATTATCTTGTCATTTCACGGAGCCCCGAATTTAGGAGGACCAACACTATAATCACCCGTATTGTCAAGGTCAGTAAAACATTGCCGGCGGTATACATGAGGTTAAATAGTTCTCAGATAACGATAGAAACTGGTCTGATCTGCGCACTATTTGCCCTCGTAAACCTCTACCTCTTCACAACATACAAAGGAACCAACTATCACCTCTCCTTATGCATCGAGCTATCCAAGGTATATTCCAACAGCATGTTGCTGGTCAGTTGCCCCTCATATTTCCGAACGAGCATCCAAATAATTCAAATCAATACTAGATTCTCAATTCCCGGGCGCATATCGGACACGCGTCTCCTCACAGTGCAAACCATTACAGTCTCAACACATCCGACATCATGTTCAGAAGTGGGACGACCAGAGTCCCGGCAGCCGCTCTCCACGTTGGAATCAGCCAGACCACCCAATCTAACAATGACACCGTCCGGGGGGAAGAGGATAAAATCGATTTTTGATCTGTCCCATCCTTGCGTTCATTCCTGTTCCCTATGTACTTATTTATTTATCAGTACATCGAAGGCAGTGTTTCTAATAACACATCCATTCCTTTCTTGATATTATGGGAATATTTTTGTTTAGCCGATGTTAGAATCAAACGTTCAACTTGAAGTCCAACTTATTGAACCAAAAAGTCATGTGACTTTACATCCAGCCGATTCAACTTAATTTAATTTTGACATCCAACTTGAGTGCTACAGCCAGATATCGACGGGCATACACGGGCTTCTTTGAGTTTTGCATGAGAATTCTTGCTGAGCAGTGATGCACATGATCCATTGCTTACTGATCCGGAGTCGCGGTCGGCATATATAAGTCTCGGAAAGAACGTCCATTGCACATAAAAATGGTCAACATCTCTGCGAAGTGCATAACAGTCGACAACGGAATCTCAGTCTTCTACCGTGCCGCCTCCTCTCCGCACACGGTCAACGCGCCGACCGTCCTCCTCCTGCACGGTTATCCCTCTTCATCGCATCAATATCGCCACCTTATTCCCCTCCTCGCGAAGCAATACAATGTAATTGCCCCAGATTTCCCCGGCTTCGGCTTCACGGAAGTCCCACCCGCGCGAGACTACAAATATACATTCGCTTCCCTGACCATCACGCTCGCCGCATTCCTGGACGCGCTCAAAATCACCTCCTTCGCGGTGTACATATTCGACTACGGCGCGCCCGTTCTTCTGCGTCTCGCGCTGCAGCGCCCCGAGGCAATCACTGCCATCATCTCGCAAAACGGGAATGCGTACGAGGAGGGGCTGGGCCCGTCGTGGGTTCCCATCAAAGCGTACTGGACGTCAAGTGGCGTGGAGGAGCGCGAGGTCGTGCGCAGGAATGTGTTGAATGCAGAGACCACGAAGTGGAAGTACACCCACGGGTCGCGCTTCCCTGACGCGATTGAGCCCGAGTCGTACACTTTAGATGCGGCGCTCATGCAGCGGCCAGGGAACGTGGAGATACAGCTCGATTTGTTCAAGGACTATGAAAATAATGTGAAGATGTATCCGCAGTTCCAGGAGTACTTTAGGACGAGCCAGGTGCCGCTCTTGGCGGTGTGGGGAAAACACGATCGGTCGTTCACCCCAGCCGGAGCGGAGGCATTTAAACGGGATCTGCCAAAGGCGCAGGTGGTGATTTTGGACGCCGGAAATTTTGCGGGAGAGACGGAGAACGAGGAGATTGCAGAATTGATTCTGAAGTTCCTAGGGAATCAGAAGTTGTAATAATTTGTCTAATCCCTACATTCACAGTAATAGATTTTGTTCGACGGAAATTAAAAATTTAAACCATGCAACTTTAACAGTAGATAAAAAGCTCAGGGAAATGGAACCGTTCGAAATATTTAGCCAAGTTTTGCGAAGACATAAGAAATGCCAGTTTTCGGCCCACAGACGAAATGATAGATTTACAGAACTCCCGCGAACCATGCTTTACGCTCAAACGCTGGCTCCTTGTTTTTCCTCAAGAATAAAAGAGCCTTGAGAGATATCACGGCAACATTTGAGCTATCTGAGGCTCAGCCCCTATTTCGATGACGCGACGCGACTTGGTCACATGCCGCCGTTCCAGCCAAACGAGACCAAATCACATCGCAATTGAACGTTTCTTTGAGCCACCATGCCACCCAAGGGCGCCAACGCAAAGAAAGAGGGCGGACGGGCGAAGAAGGCGGAGAATGAGATGAAGAAGAAGGACACCGCCGCCGCCGAAAAGGTGCTATGCATTTCGTTTCAATCCTGTCCACGAGCTGAACTTGGATAATTGCTTACATAGGAACGCAAGGAGGCGGAGGCGTGGAAGGACAACGACGTGAAGGGTGGAAAGGCGAGCAAGGAGGAGAAGGAGGAAAAGCGGCGCGCGGAGCTTGCGCGGAAGGCCGAGAATGCGAAGCTCCTCGAGGAGGAGGAGAAGGCGGCCCCGCCCAAGGTCAAGGTGGCGCCGAAGGCGGTGAAGAAGGTGCAGAAGCCTGCGGGGCCCGGCGCAATTGCTGCTGGCGGTGGCCTGGCTGCCGTTGCTGCCCCCGCTGCAGCGGAGACGGCGACCAAAGGTAAGGAGAAGGAGGAGCGCGTGGACGAAGAGCCCGAGAGCTACAGCGCAACGGGGATCGACAATGCGCTGGATCTACTGGATGTGGTCACTGCGAAGATGGACAAGGCGAGCGTCGGGCAGCAGGCGGCGGGGATCGAGCGGCATCCGGAGGTCCGTGGCCTCGTGTGCTTCAATCTTCTTTATTTCATTGATGAACTGTTACTTGTCCAGCGGCGATTCAAGGCATGCATTAAGCGCGTTTTTGACCACGAATATATTGCTAAATGACGGAGCACAGGCGGCCTTTGAGGCGTACCAGGAACGCGAACTGCCTATTGCGCGGAAAGAGGTGCGTGGACGCGTCATCTACTTACATCAAACTAATCGCGGTATGTGAAGCATCCCGGGCTTCGTCTACAGCAGTATAAGGTAGATTTTGGTTTACTTTTCGTCCTTTGTCATGCCTCATCCGAATAAAAATTATAGGACTTGCTGTTCAAGCAATTCCAGAAGGCGCCCGAGAATCCGTGCGTTCCCATTCCCTCTCTGTATCCATTTATTCAGTCTATACACTTCCAGCTTCAACCAAACCGTTGTGGATTACGATGCTACCAAGGAGGACAAGGTTGAGGCGCTCAAGCTCAAGAAGGCGCAAGTCGAGGAGCGCCTGCGGGAGAAACGCAGTTGATCTGGGCATGCCACGCGGGCATGCTCTCCATCCTGAATGGACGCAGAGTAAATCAAAGACAAGATGGATAATATGGTGGGTGTTCATTTAAATCCAGGTCTCTTGTGGCAACCTACTTACCTCTCGAGAAGATGGGTTGACCACGTCAATTTTTCTTACTATTCGGTGCTAATTTATGTACACGATGAAATATCGAATTAAATCCACGTTTGCTGCGATAGGCACCTTGCTGCCTTTGACTCGAACGGACTCATCGCTACTCAGTGCAAGTCGTCCCGATTGCGTCCCGAAAGTATTCTGCCGAGCGTCGCCATCTTATCTATTTCCTTTTGTATCATGCTTCTAAGGCTTTCGCCAATCAAAGCCAATCACCGCCTTCTAGCAGTACAACTGCTTTGGCCTCTTACACGTCCATCCACCCCGCGTTTTTCTCTCCTTTATCTGTCCCTCGGACGTCCACCTGTGAAGATACCTCCGGAGACTCTCCGATCTTGTACATACTCTTACAATGGCCGACTCTGTAGGCAAATGGGCTGCTGGTGCCTTTTGTACGTTGCTGTGCCTCTGACGGACCCGAAAACCGGCTGAACTCTCGTTTTTATGCTACAAGATGGACCAGTGCTCTCTCAGACGGACCTGTACCTTCTCAACACGGATCTCGAGCTGCACCCCATCCTCGCCAACTCGCATGGCAGCTTCCATCTAGTGTTTAACTTGATCACCGGTACGAGCTTCCGCGTGCGTTCGCTGCTATTTGCTAATTACTGCGCAGGTCAAACGGGGGGCTTCAACCCGGACGCGCGCGACCGTGACCTACAGTTCACAGCGAAGGATGAGCCTGCAACGCTCCCGCGCATTTCGCAGCTCATCATCATCACGGAGATTAGTCCGTGGTGCACGATCGTGAAGAACGAGCGGGGCGTCACCATGAACGACGTCTGTACAGCAGTGTGGAAGGAGTGCGTATTAAGCGTCGCGTCCCTCCATGTGCGCTGATTTGCGAATTACAGCTACACTGAGAACTTCGTCACGGACCCCGAGTTTGCTGCCCTGCCGCCGCGGCTGCAGGAGCAGGTGAAGCGCATGGCTGCGCACAATAACCAGGCGCAGGCGGGACAATGGGCCGGCTATTATGCGACCCCACCCGTTGCACCGAACCGATACAAACGTGTCGGTGCGTCCGCTTTTGGTTTCGCTTCCTTCGTTCCGTGCTCAAGCATTTTTTTCCTAGATTGGCTACGAGAGCGGACGTTCTTTGAGGGCCTCCGCAAGAGCGACGCCTATTCGATATCGCGGCTTGGATTCAAGGCCCCGAATATCTTTGTGATGGATCTGGTGGCCTGAGCCTCCATTTTCTCCGTCAACCACATTGGAATGGCTGGATCTATCTCACGACATTCTATTCCTGCATTCACCTTGTGTGTTCCCTCATCGCATCTGCTATCATTGCTTTTGTATTTTATATCCGAGCCGTCATACCTACTCACTCGCTAAATTTACATCATCTCATCACTCCACCTGTTGCTCACTGTTACTCATACGCCTACAATGATATTCGGAGCCTGGGATCCGCAAGTTGTCTGCTCGCGCGTGCTGTCCGTGTTATTTATCTTGATTTTCCCAATACGGCGTTATCCCTTTGGGTCGGATATTATGATCGATCAAAACATATAGGGGCTCAAGAATAGGGGCTCCGTAAATGGAACGAGGATGAGAGCTGGCGTAGTGTTTTTGGAGGACAATAACATTGACAATAGCTTATGATGCCTGAGGAACAAGGGTCCTTTTGTTTTCGCCTTGTCCAGAGCTCTGAATGGAAGAGAATCTGTGTACATGCTGTATTTGTGATCGGATGGGAATACCCTGAGCACGGAACAAAGAACATAATTCAGGTGGGGTGGTCCAGGGTGCATTTCCTGGTATCGGCCGTGCCGCACCCGCAAGGCGTCCTTCATGTAGATGACCGGAACAGCCTGACAGCCCGGACTGAAACAAGGCGAGATATTATCTCGTCTTGAAGTCTAGAGCGCAAGCATGGTCTGGGCGCCGCGGGAGGATTAATTCGAGCGCACGGTCTTTTTTTTGTTTTTGTTTCCCTTTTTGTCGGATCCACATGTCTAGGTTCGCACTTTGGAAAGGATATCGTAAACCAGCGCCTTTTATTCTAGAAGGGGTTGTATGCATAGACGAACTTGGATGAGGACAAGATGAGGAATCGTGGAAAGTACGAACAACCTCGTTTGTTCATTCTATATCGGCAGTCGAACAAAAAAGAAGGTGCCTTTGCTCTCATGCCCGAGCCATCGACTGCAGGCACCCTTCTGTGGGGTCCCGCATGCGCTGATGCGTGAGGCAGACGCTGGGTTTGCGAATCACCCCTACACGAAGACATGCCGGGACTAACAGAGAGCAAAGGCGTTGATGTTCTTGTGTATTCAGAGGATATCAACTGAGTTATGTACCTTGTGTCGCGGCCGGGTGATTTGATGGAGGACAAGACAAGGATCTGCAGGTCTGGCACCGGGAGGTGATTAATTCCAAATCCGATGGTTGAAGTTCTGTTGGCCGCTCAGTGGAGCCTCTATCCAAGCCATATGGTGCAGATGCTGGGCAATGCGAATCATCATTGCACGAAACACGGGGATCAATGGTTCGCGAGTTAGAGTAAGAAGACTCAGGATAATATAAATCAGAGACCGGATCTGTTAGACGTGATGAATTTTCATGTTGGGTAGTTGCGAAGGTGGAAACGCACACATTGATACAATTCGTGGCCAGTCGTGTCCATTGATAGGATTGGCTCAAAGGAGATGGAACAGTCATTTCGGCGTCTTCAAGAGATTAAAGTGTACTCGGTGCGATTCCGCTATTGAAGCTGAACCTACTTAGCGTTGAGCGCGCTGGAGCATAGCCATGCACAGACTAAGTTAGCGGTGATGGTGCTACCCGAATGGCTGTCCACAAGCTGTCCATGCCGTTCGAATGCGGAGACGCCCACTCGGGTGCTGTAAGTACTGTAAAAACGCGAGGAAAATAAGTACGTAGCCGCAGTACGGGAAAGCTGAGTTGCTGGAACTCAGAACAGAACCCGCAGGGAAAAAAATGGGGTCAACCAAAAAGGCCGGAAGCAAAACGCGTGTTGCTCAGAATAGACGCCCGACCAAACAAAGCCGAACTCAGCCTCATCCACTTCAATCTACAGCACCTCCCACGCGTTTACGGGCTCTTTTTCACGACTAAGGACATCCGCTGAGCGAAATTTAGGCTCTGCTGCACGTACATCGCTCAGATCAAGTTCAGTCTACTTCGTCTGGGGATTTAACGACAAGGCTAGGATTTGCCAGGGAGCTCAATTCTGGCTTGAGCACTATTCTTAAGCGGAGCGTCGTAAGATCCCGGAACTCTTATCTCAGTCTGGACAGGGTTCTCCCTCGAGTCATTCACCCATTTAGTGAGTCACTTCCCTTTCCCAGTAGTGCATGGCCATCGCTGATGAGCCTTGAGAACAGCCTCGGACTTCGGGCGGGGTCGAGTCAACGCGTCCCATTACGATTCCGACACACAACGCACAGCGCGTCAATAGCACTTGACCCGAGGTCCCCCAATTAGAAACAAAAGACGGCATGGCGTCCCCAGGCGTCACTCCGTTTATTCCCCCGCTCGTTACCCCGGCCGCGTCCCCGAATACCCAACAGCCTCCACTTGTTCCCCAGCCGCCTACGGGTCCGAACCAGCAGTACCCCAACTGGGCAACCCAACCACAGACCGCGGGGAGCTACCCTATCTACCCTAATACGCCATACACCGGAGGAAGCGGAGGCACACCCTTCCTCCCCCATCTCACTCCGCATTCAGCAATGCCCGGATATTTCCCTGGAACAGGCCCGCCTAACCCCGCGATGCAGCTCCAGCCCGATTATTACGCGCCGTTCGCGGGACATGGTCATGGAGCGTCTCCCTGGGCGCAACCCGGCACGCCCTGGGCACCGCCAGGCGGCGGCCACCCCCCGACACCATGGATGGGACAACCATCCCCGTATCCTCCCTTTGGAGGGCAACCGATGGCTGGATTCGGTGGCCCGCCGCAGGCTGGATTCGGTGGCCCGCCGCAGATGGCTGGATTCGGTGGTCCGCCCCAAAGGCCCCAGGGCTGGGGCCCGCCGATGGGCGGCCAATTCACTCCAGGGGCGCCGGACCCGTGGGCTCAGGCACCGCCGTGGGCCCAAGCGCAGATGCAGGGCATGGGCGGGCCGATGGGCGGAGGGATGCCGCCGGGAATGATGGGCGGCGGAATGCCGCCAGGGATGATGGGCGGGGGAATGCCTGGGATGGGCGGCGGGGCGGGCTTAGGCTTCGGCGCGTACGGCGGGATGATGGAGCAGCAGCCGCTGTCGCGCGCGATCGGACAGGTGGGCGATCGCGTAGGCCAGTTCGAGGCGGGCCCCCATTGTGCGTATACGCGTCTCTCCCGTGACTTCCCGTCCTGACGCGTTTTTAGACGGGCCGGTTCTCGAGCCGTTTCTCGTACGCGCCGTACGCGCCCACGTGCGCCTGAATCCGCTCGTACAGCCTCTCCCCGACGCCGGCGGGCAGCCGTACCTCAAGTGGAACATGCTCTTCCCGTCGAACCAGTGTCAGCGCTCCGACGACCCCGTCCACATGTCCTGGGCCAATGGCCGCCAGGAGCCCGCCACGTTCCCCCGTGTAACGTCCCTCCGCCTTGTGTCGGACACGTTTCCCTGGGCGGTTAACATCGTCGCGCGCAACCGCGACCTCGGCGTGACGTGCGGCGAGCTCATCGACTACATCAGTCGCGACATGTACAATCTCACCGGCCAGGCCGATTACGAGGCGCTCCCGAGCGCCAGGAAACGCGTCGTCGGGGACGCGTACCGGCACAACCGCTCCCGCGCAAACGGCGTCCCAGGTGGCCAGCTGAATCCGGGGATGCTGCGGCTGGACTGGCTGGGACTGGACACTATGTTTGGTGGGGTACGGGAGAACGATCGCTTGGTGCGGCGCGTGTGTGGGGATGTGCTGCCATGCACATTTGAGCTGGTGTGCGTGCGGCGGTACCCCATGACGTCGGAGGAGCTTAGGAATCAGGAAATAATGCAGCGGAACCTCAGCCGCGAGAGCGCGGCGAGACGGCGGTCTCACCGGCCGACGGTTGAATCTGTGCGAGACGAGGAGGGTGGTGGGGACGGTGGTGATTCTTCCGAGGACGACTCAGACGAGGAAGAAGAAAGAGGTCGACACCACAGAAGATGATTTTCAAGGTCGAGTCCTCATGATCTGTATATTTTGGTCCTTATCTTTCACATATCATCACTCTTGTACTCTCTCTGCAAGCACGTTCCCTAAATGTATCAATTCTGTTGACCTGATGACAAAGGGAAGAGCGGGAGAACTTGTCTCGTCATAGAGTGCCTGGTAGTGAATGTTTGAAATGACCTTTTCGAGTTGGCTGAACGGAATTCTTAGACATTTCTGAAAACTCCTGCGCATCTTTCATGATATGTTATACAACGAGGAGAGTCGAATGATTCTAATGTACTTCAATCCACTTGTCATGATTTACCGATACTGCTAGGAGTCGGGGGTTCAACTTCAACTCGGTAAACTGGCGGTGGTGTAGCATAATGACTCTCCGACCCAACACTCTGCATCGCCGCCGGCACCCCCCCAGCCGTCCGTTCCTGCCGTAAAGTCACAACAGTGTCCAGCGCGTGTTGTAACTGCCGAACCAAGGCGGCCGGAGAATTAGCCATAGAATTTCCGATCGCGCTGGGACTGGGTGTTCTAGGTCTCGATGTCGTGTGGAAAGGCTCCACGACTGGTAGAACGGGGGATCGTTTCCGTTTCTGTCGTTTCCGCTTGAAGGTTACCAGCGCCAGGATTAGAAGAACCAGGAAGATTCCACCGAAAACGCAGCCCGCGATGGTGCCGACGCTCGTGTCTTGCGAACCCTCGACAGTCCTAGCCCAGATTAAATAAAGTGTTTAAGATGCGAAGACTGCCTTAACGCACGTATAAACAGCATAGTCGAAGAGAAAGATAGATCCGTCGACCGAGTCGTCGGTTGATACCAAGAGTGTGTGCGCCTTGTTCGGGAGGGACTCGAGGGACAGGACCGAGACGTTATACATAAATTCGGTGCTGCTCGTGGGCGAATATGAATATGTCCCATGGCTAACCCCGTCCAAGGTGAAATTCAGGTTGTAGACCGTCGTAGCGTTCGGTGTTATTGGCGGGACAATGCAGAAAACATATACGGCGATGCCTGTGAACACACCAGACGGTCGACTCGGGAGCATGGCATTTTTTTCCCAAGGACGTACCAGCGAAATCGAGTGTAAGAGAAACGGGCGCCTCGCCGGGAAATTGGGAGCTATCATGCCATGTGTGGTCGAACGCCTGGCTCGGATCCGGATGGATTTTGCACCGTGAGGCATTGCAGGAGGAACCCTATTCAAGCGTTAGGTGTGACGAACCTTAAGCTGCAATGGCACTCTTACTTGTTGCCAGAATGGCGCAGGACTGTACGTCGGTAGAACACCAGAGATCGAATCCCCAGATTGGTCATCTATAGTCCGATTCGAAAAGGCTGGAAGTACTTAGAATCAGCGAAGAACCATCGAAGTACCTTAAACGCTTACATTGAGGCATAAGTCCAAAATAGACCAGGGAGAACGAAAGAATGTAGCGTCTAGCTGAACTGGAGAGTCGTGAATTAACTGGGTCGTTTCCTGTTGTGTTACACCATTCGACTCACAAGTGAAACGAGGGGAAGGAAGAAAAGAAAAGGCCGGCATGGCGGCTACTAGTACTTGCTTCTCTATCGCAACTCTGTTGTGCTGCGGTTGTCAGAAGGCAAGATTGAATAGCATTAAGAAGTTAACGTTATGAGTCCATCAGCAACAAGTCAATGCTCGACCGTTTCAATTATGTGTCCCCAATGGCACTATTATTTAAATGATATCGCGTTGGGTGAATTTTTTTTATCCTCTACAAAAACGGAGACTTGCCGATGCGGGGAATGCACGGGACGGCATCGCGTAGGTTCTTCTATGTGGGTAGTCGTTGCATCTCCCACAGCAATCCCAGAGTATGAATGGATAGAATCGTTTTGGAAGGGGAATTTGGTACCAGTCGGACCAATCGGATAGGGCATAGTTACCATCCACCAAGGGTATTGAAGTGGATTGAGTTGAACTGTCAAACGACTGCGAGTCAAATGTAGACCATCACGGAGATGCGGGATGGTATCGCGAACTGATACGTCAACTGGAGTAAATATACAGACGCCTGGGACCCAAATAAGGCAATTACGTTGAAATTTAACGCCCTACTCGAACCTAGACGGATACAAGTTGAAAGGAAATATAAAAATATTTGCATGTGGAAGAAAATATGATGATGCTTGCGATGAAGATGCACCTAGTGCCACCGATTTCTATTGGCGCGCTCGTAAGCATCCTCGTTGTAGTCATCCCAGCCCGCCATGATCGGCCCCGCGCCCCCCAACCATTTCCCTTCGAAATCCACGTCTCCGCATGCAGGGACATTGTTCAACTTGCCCTTGAGCTTGTCTCCGGTGAACTTGATGTACCCCGACTGCCTCGCATTGGGCGGGCAGACCGGCCCTTCATTCTCCTGCCCCGCCCAGTGCACCGCGGCATACGCGCCGTTGGGCCCGCGCTGTTCGACACGGTCGCAGCGCAGCAGCCCTCTGATGATCCCCAGCTCAAACTCGCCCTCGAGCGTGGCGCCGCGGCCGACGATGTTGAGCGTGAAGCTGCCCATGTAGTCCCACTCATCCGAAATGGCAGAGCACTCGATGGCCCAAACGCCAGAGACACTGTCAAGACGAGGGGCAGTGGACCGTGCGGGGGGCGAAGGGAAGGGCCGCCCGCGTCTTGCAGTTTGCTTTGCGCGCGGTGGGGGGTCGGGTATCGAGGATGAAGAGGCGACTGGGGGAGGTACGGATCTTTTGGCGGTGGTTTTGGTGCGGGGGGCATGCGGCTCTTCCAGGTCGTCTTCCAACTGGACCGTCTTTCTGGCGGTCTGCTTTGTACGGGGTTTGGGCTTTACATCTGCATCCATTCGGAGGTCGTCTTCCGGCTGGACCGTCTTTCTGGCGGTCTGTTTTGTACGGGGTTTAGGCTGCTCCTCAATGCGTGGCTTTACATCCACATCCGTCGGGAAATCGTCTGCAAGCTGGGCCGTCTTCTTTACAGTCTGCTTTGTGCGGGGTTTCGGGATCGGCTTAACATCCACGTCCATCTGGAAATCTTCTGCAGGCCAGACCGTCTTTTTCGCGGTCTGCTTTGTGCGGGGTTTCGGCACCGGCTTAACATCCACCTCCATCTGAGAATCTTCTGCAGGCTTGACCGTCTTCTTGGCCGTTTGTTTGGTGCGGGGTATCGGTGCTTCCTCGTCTGCCTGCTTGATACGCGGCTTCTTGGCGGGGACGACATCCGGGGTGGGTTCCGCCTTTGTTTTGGCAGTGGCGGCGCGCTTTGGGGCAGGTGCTGCGACGTCGGCAGACTTCGATTTGCTGGCTTTCGGAGCGACTGGGTCTGCTTCGCGCTTCCTCTTCGCCCCCATTCCCGTTTTATCGCGGACCTGCGCGTTTAGCTCGCGAAACTCCTTGTTGTATTTGTATTCCAGGTCGAGGATATTTTGCGGAACGCGAAGACCTTTATTTTTATCCCGCAGCGCGTCCTCGATCTGTGCACGGACCTGGGAGATAGTCATTGTCTTTGTGTATTTGAAGCCATAAAATAGGGCCTGCGCTCCCCACCAAGGCTTGGATCTAACGCCGTATGCATTATGAATCAATGGCTGGTATGAGAGGAAGCCCACCTTTCTCTATCCGCGATGCCATTCCGACCGCCACTTGGTAAAAGCAAAGTACGTAGACTATCTGCGGAGACGCGTTCTTGGTCCTCGTACCGCAAGCCAGAGCCCGAGCAAGTGAAATGCTTTTCGACTTTAAGCGGGGGAATCACTATCGGTTCTAGCGTGTCTGCTATTCTCGTCTAGCAACTAGGCGATTCTATATGTGGACAGTGGACGAGATGAACAGGAGTTTGTTTATTTGTGCTTCAAGCTCACGGCATGATCCCCGGAATCAAACAAATTGAAATAATATCCCACATTGATCATGAGCTTATTATTCCCGCCGACCGAGCACTACTTTGCGTGTTCCCGGCAGTCTATCTTTGTTCTGGAAGCGCGGTTATGCGGAAACGCGGAATTGACTCTGACGTGCTCGACGTTTGTGGATCCGTCGGAACTTCCGTCGGCTGCCTTGCGCAAGCTGAATACAGGACCTATCCATTTCAGGGAGCAAATATTGTCCATAACGAAGAAAGATAAGCTCACCTACGTCAAGATTGAAAAAAAGAAAAGGACCACGGTTGCAACTTGTTGCAACCAAGTTGCAAACTTAAAGGTTCAACGTTGTTTGGTCGTGTGACCTCCGGACGTCACCGGAACGCTGTGAAAGGTGAACGTAAATCGTGCAACGTAATCAGGGCACTGCCACTGGCCCATGGCTACCGTACTTTAGGCGTGTCCTTTGACGAGCATCTTGGACTCTCTCCATCTCTCTCTCCCGACCTACCACGATGGTGTTCCTGAAACTGCTTGCCTCTGTTGCTGGGACTCTGGGAGCCTACGCTCTTTACGAAATACTGAAACTGATCTACCAAGAATTCAACTCGCCGCTTCGACATCTCCCAGGCCCTCAATCCAGCCACTTCTTCTATGGAAATTTCAAGGAGATATGGAAGGCCGTAATTCTGTCCTTCCAGAGTCAGCTGCTGTCTCTAAATTCGGACTCTAGGAAAATTCTGTCCTCCACGAGCAGTGGGTTCGGGAATATGGACCTACTCTGAAATACAAAGGCTTTTTCGGAGTGAGCTCTTGCATTTAATTTTACATTTGACTGGCTTACTGATTCTTTTCTCAGTTGACCCGGCTTTACACTACGGACACCAAGGCACTGAATCACTTCCTCACAAATAGCTACATCTATCAAAAGCCCGAGCCTTCACGGTACACTCTGTCCCGTATTGTCGGTCCAGGTGCGGTTTTTTTTGGGAATTTCGTCCATTAATTTCAATTTGGATCATCCAGGTGTTCTCGTTGCTGAGGGAGACGCACACAGACAACAGGTCTGTTCTCCCGCTCTACGAAACCTTCCGAGTTGACTGATTTGTTTGATGCAGCGCAAAATCATGGTAACAATCAATGCATTTGTTAGACGTGAGCCATAATTATTCGTTCCCCAGAATCCAGCCTTTGGAGCACCGCAAGTCCGGGAACTGACTGGAATATTTGTTGAAAAGGCTGTGGAGGTATGCGTCGCATTCTGCGCTGCGAAATTAGATTGACACTCTGTAGTTACGCGACATCTGGGCAAACCAAGCAGCCAATGCCGGCGGAACCGCACGCATCGATATCCTCAGCTGGCTCACCAAAGCCACCCTCGATATTATCGGACTTGCAGGCAAGTTGAATTCAATTATCTGGAGTGATACGCCGACCAGTGTCCTAGGTTTCAACTACAATTTCAATTCTCTCGGCTCTGAAAGCGAGTCTGAGCTTGCCACGGCCTTCGCTACCATGTTTGCGAGCGGAATGAGGATGAACCCTATCCGCATCCTTCAAGCCTGGATCCCGGCTTTCCGCATCATAGTATATACCTTCCAATATATGCCTTGACACGAACGCTAATATGTGCCAAAGCCGACGAAACTGGACGCCACTATTCAGAAATCCCAGGGCGTCATGATGAGGATCGGCCGAAAGCTCCTGCAGGATAGCAAGAACGAGATGGCCGAGAATGGGACCTTCGAAAAGGGGCGCTCCCGCGATCTTCTTTCGCTGCTGGTCCGCGCCAACACCTCCAAGGACATCCCGGCCAGCCAGCGTCTTTCGGATGAGGATGTTCTAGCTCGTAAACTCTCTTTCGTCTGCGCGTATATCTTTGCTGATGGTTCAAATCGACAGAGGTCCCCACCTTCCTAGTGGCGGGACATGAAGTGAGTACCGCGTTTTCTTCCATATGTGCCGGAAGACTAACTTTGTTGCGCATTTAGACTACGAGGTACATGCCGTCCTTTCCTCCACGTGTGCCCGAAGATTGACACTGTTGCACAGCACGGGGACTACATGGGCACTTTTCGCTCTCACGCAGAACATCGCCGCACAGACGCGCCTCCGAGACGAGCTCTTGACCGTTACGACGGACAACCCCACAATGGACCAGCTCAACGACCTGCCGTACCTTGATTGCGTGAGTGCCTTTAAAACAGTGTCCTCTCATTAAACTCACATTTGTCTTCAAGGTCGTGCGGGAAACACTGCGAATACACGCCCCGGTCCCTTCAACCAGTGCGCGCACTCTGCTAATTAAATCCTGTGTACGCATCTTACGCATTCTCCAGTCCGTGTTGCCACCCAGGACGATGTGGTCCCGCTGGCTACGCCGTTCACCGACGCCACCGGAGCCGTACACGAGACCCTCAAGTGAGCGCCCTATTCGTTGTCCTGACACCTGGCTGACCGATCCAAGGGTGAACAAAGGCCAAACGATGTGTGTTCATTAGATTCACGGCGTATTGGAATCACGGCTAACGAAACAAAGCATGATCCCCATCCTGGCGATGAACCGTGACCCGGCGATCTGGGGTCCAGACTCGATGGAGTTTATGTGCGTGCGGTTCCATGCGTGCTCGTGGCTGGGTGGCTGATCCGACTGCAGACCCGAGCGTTGGGAGTCCGAGATATCCAACTCCCTCCCTGGCATCTGGGGACACATGCTCTCGTTCATTGGCGGCCCACGGGCTTGTATCGTTAGTGCCTCCCATGATCTGTATAGACTACGTTTTTAATGTGCCGCAGGGATACCGCTTCTCCCTCGTCGAGTGAGTCTTCTTGTACTTACCTACATGTACAATCCACTAACGGCGTCCAGGATGAAAGCCCTGCTATTTACCCTCGTCCGCGCGTTTGAGTTCGAGCTGGCGGTTCCCGCGGCTGACATTGGGAAGAAGGCTTCGATTGTGCAGCGCCCAATCGTCCGAAGCGAGCCCGATGGGGGGAGTCAGATGCCGCTCCTCATTAAGCGGTATGTCCGTTCGTGAGTGGGGACCGTGAGCGAGTGTATTTTAGATGGTATTAGTGTGGATGGGGTTTTTTATTCTGAATATATAACTGATACCCCTTCTTTGACTGCCAAAGCTGTTGCGCAGGCAAGACATGCGGTACCTTGCCGCGCTGGTATCTCAGCGCGCGTAGGAGGTGACCCCGATCTTGCATGCCCGCGACAACAACGCCGTCGAACCCCGCATAACTAACAGTCATCGACCTCCAACCCAACGGACTTGGCATACGAGTGATTAGCGTAGTGCCACCCGTCGACGGGATTGAGGATCGCGCTCGCCGCGTTGCTCATCAGTACCACTTTGTCTGGGAACAGTGAGCGGCCCTGATGTGCGCACATCGCCGTTGGCACGGCCGATATGCCGTAAAGCACGTCCGTGGGCGAGATCCACTCGCGCTTCTCTTCGCCGTCGAGCAGCCACGTCACACGGAACGCGAGGTATTCCGCGCCGTCCTTCAGCGCGGCCTCGAGCTCCAAGCGCGAGCGCGTCGACTGTGTTTCGATTACGGTGGGTTCGAAGTCTTGCGCGGGGACGACGGTGATCTTGGACGAGTCGACAGGCGCGCCGCCCAGACCCAGGCCACCCGTGTTCGCCCAGCTGCTGTTCCGCAGCGTCTCGACGCGCACCCCGCGGCAGAATAACCGAGTCGCCCGGAGACATTTTCAAGTTGCTGGCAGTAAGTTCCGAGCAATGCGACTCCGAGTTTCCGACGGAGGGCCCTCACGGCAGCCGCTCTAGCCGAACCCCATATGTGTGAATGGTATGTGCCAGCAGTGGAGCGATTTCCTCCTGAATGTTGTTTGAATGAAGTGGCCGTAAGTTGAACCAAGACCGCAGTTGCTTGAACCAAGCCGCTTGAACTTGAATCGCATCTCTCATTATAAAATTGTGTCTGTCCGCAGCCTTTTAAGCTCCGAATCTCCGATTCGGAGTCCAGTCGAACGAGGCGAACGTGGTGCCACGACAGAACTTCCGACTTGCCGAGGCGAAGTGCCCGGGACATTGTTCAGAAAGGAAACGGTCATGTGATATAATAACGTAATCATTTCCTTACCAAATAAGGGCAAACAACCCTTTGTTCTTTCCTTTTGTTCTCAGCCGGGGCTACCGCAGAAGGAACAATGGCGCTAAAAGGAAACCAGGACGACCGGCGCCGTATTCTTGTCCCGCCTCACCATAATACGGGCCATTTTACGAGCCATTTTACGTCTGTTAACCTCCTCCTCCACGTTCGTTTTTGTGCCTTCCCATGTTCTCGACTCTTTTCGGGATCCTTTTTGTCCTGAGTGCACCAGTTGGTGCGTGAAGTGACTCTCCAAGTCTCCTCTCACTAACCCTTTCTGCAGCAGCTTCGAATTCATCAATCGTATGCGTTGCCGGCCAATGTCTGCAAGGCTCATCGAACACAACTCGTGAGTTGTCGGTGTGTTTTCTTTCAACAGGAATACTGACCAAGAGTATCAGTCGGAATATCACTTTCGGCGTCTGACGTGTCGAACAGTGTTCTCCTCTTACCTGGCCAATATACTGCGACCACCAACCCAGAACTCATCCACGATCTTCTTACATCTTCGCACGCGACGCTCAGTCCTACTCCGGGATTTGGCAATTCTTCGACCCCTGCGTTGCCTCTAAATGTTGCAGTGGCCCCAGGTCTCGCTATCTATGCCCAAACGCTATATTCGGGCAAGGCAGCATTCAGCTCTCTCCCTTCCGCCCCAGTATCCAATGCATCAACACCTTTAGTGGCCGAATCGATGGCCATGTCTTCCAGCATCTGGGTCGCGATGTCTTTCGGGTCTAATGGGCGCGTTGTGCTGTGGGACTCCGTTCCGGACACCACCCAGCTCCCTCTGAAGAGTACGGGTTCCATGTCACTCCTCGACATGCAATCCTCTACCTGCTCCCCGCCATGTGCGAGCTCCGGGACCTGCTCTGCAGCCAGCACCTGTACCTGCGCACCGGGATTTAACGGTACCTCTTGTGAGACCTGCGCAGCGGGGTTTTTCGGCCCCACGTGCCAGGCTTGCCCCGCCGGCTGCTCGTCCTGCGACGAGGGTATATCCGGGACAGGCAGATGCCTGACCCCTCCCATTGTCAATCCTCTGGTAGCATGCAACTGCCTCAATGGCGAGTGTGCCTCGGACGGCACATGTGCGTGTAATCCCGGATGGACTACGGCCGCCAATGGAACCGCGTGTGCGACGTGCGCGAGCGGCTTTTTCGCGACCTCCACAGGGGACTGCAAAGGTACGTGCGAAGCTATGTTTTACTCCACTGAGTTCATTGCTGACTCTTCTTAGTTTGTGAGCTCGGATGCTCAAGCTGCGCCGATGGGACGGGCAACTGCCTCACTTGCGCTGCCCACTTCACACAAGACCAGAACGATGCAACCAAATGCACGAGCGTTCCCACTACCGCTGCGGGTGTGGCTTGCCCGGATGGGAGCTTCGGTGATGGCACTAGCTGCGCCGCCTGCTCGGCCTCCTGCGATACCTGCTCCGGCCCGACGTCAAACGATTGCACACTTTGCCCCACGTCTCATTACTTGACTAACAACGGTAGCTGTGTCTCCGCGAGCAGCACCGGCGTCTGCGAGGGGTCAAATTTGATCGCTGACAATAACAAGGGCGAATGCGACAGTGCGTTTTGCCTTTTTTTTCTTTCGCTATCTAACTAACATCTTCGCTAGCGTGTGGTGCTAAATGCACTTCCTGCGAGATCGCGAGCTTTAATGTAGCGTCGACGGTCAATCAGCTCAAGTGCACTGGCTGCCTAAAAGGCACCGTCCTGTCAGGCGGTCAATGTATCGATAGCTGCCCCTCCGGAACTTTCCTTTCGCCCAAGGACAACGTGACATGCACTGGTACGTCCTCCACGTTTTACGCGTTGTTCTTCCGTCGTTGACTCGGGAATTTCCAGCATGCGATCCCAGCTGCAGCACATGTACCGGCGCGGCCACGACCTGCCTGACATGCCCGAGCGGCCAACTGGCCTCGAATGGGAAATGCGTGTCCACATGCCCGTCCAATACATTCTCCGCATCTGGAGCTTGTCTCTCGTGCCATCCTGATTGCGCGACATGCAGCGGGCCGTCGTTCACGCAATGCGCGAGCTGCCCCTCCAATCGCCCGGTGCTAACGGGGGGGCGGTGTCTCTCGACGTGCAGCAAGGCCCAGTTCTTCGACACGTCGTCCAGCACGTGCCAGGCCTGCGACGCAAGTTGTTCCAGCTGTTCCGGATCGGGACCCAGCAACTGCCTCGCGTGCTCCAGCACAAGCCAAGTCCTGCGCGCCGGCGCCTGCACTGCCGCAACGTGCAACAACTCGACGAGCGTCGTCCCTGGGCTCGGTGTGTGCCTGTCGGATCTCGTCATCGTCACTTCCGTCGCCGCTAGCAACGGCACGATCTCCGCGCCGACCAAGCCCGCACCCAGTGCACCCAGTGCACCCGTCGCCGCTCCGCCGGCCAAACTCGGGAGGGCGCTCGCGTGGTGGGAGATCCTCCTCATGGCGCTGGGCTGCGCGTTCATCTTCCTGGTCATACTGATCCTGTGGCGCCGCCGTGCGCGCAACCGGCGCGCGAAGCAGACCGCGGCGTTCGCGGCGTCGAAGAGACTCGACCCGAAGACCAGCTGGCGCTGGCGGCTGCTGCGCTTTGGCGAGAAGCTCTTCGGGCACACACCGAGCCGCCGGGCGCAGATGGTGCCGCCGCCGATTACAACGCAGGACGTGGAGAGCGAGGCGATCAAACTGATGAAGATGCGGAATGCGGAGGAGGCGCGGCACCACGGCGAGATGGAGAAGTTGCAGCTCTTCGGCGCGTACGAGTACTCGCGCGCGGGCTCGATTCGCTCCTCCACGCACTCGCGTGCGCCGTCGGTCCTCCCATCGCTCGACGGCCGGCGTGACCACGTCGCGGAGCAGCTGTCGCGCGCGTCGATGTACTCAGAGGTGACGGGCGTGCCGCGCACCGCGCCCGAGCCGCGGCAGCCCGTGAACAAGAACCTCCTCGCGGGGCTGACGCGCTACCCGAGCTCCGTGTCGAGCGCGGGCCGGTCGTACATGTACACCGCCTCGGCGGATTCGCGCCTTGTCGACGTCGACCTGCCTGCGGGTCCGACCGTGGCGCAGGAGTACGCGGAGGCCGTTCGCCCGACGCTGGCGACGTCGCCCCCAATACACGGGGCGTACTGGCTGGAGCCGACGCGGACTGGGACGTCGTCCAACAATCCTTTCAGAAGATGATGGTCCGTCCGGAATGAATCTAGGATTTTTTTAAACTACATAGACAGACGGACTGCAGTAATTACAACGACGCATGGCATCTCCACATGTACATTTCGATAGCATCCATACATTACCACATTTATACATACACTGACAGTTGGAGACAACGGACGCCACAAATGACCCAGCGACACCAAAATAAATGCAATTTCCACCAAAAGAAATTGCTGTGGGGCCTCTTCTGCCGAGCTGATGTGCGATCAATGCGATTACGATATCTTGATGGACGATCATCTTTCCTAAAGCGGCTTTCTCCTTCCCTCGTCCCACAACCATCATTCGCCATCCACAGCCTCTATCTCATTATCTGCGTGTCCGCCATGTGGAAGGGACACCAACGTGCTTGAACGCGCCTCGGCCAACTTGCAATCCTATCGACATCTCGGATCATGATATCACCTTCTCTTCAAAGTTGGGATTTCAACGCGTTGAAACCTTCGAATATAACGGAAGATCTGCATTTATGAGGTCTTTCACCGGACAGCGACGCGTCGGGCTCGCGTCGCACGCGTTTCTGGGTCGCCATCCAGTATATTGGCCGTCTAGAGCGCTGATAATTGATTTTGTGTGCGCAACCGAGGTTGGAAACCAACCAGTTATTATTTGAGGGTGTTTCCATGAGGCAGCTCTGAGGGCCCTGAGGCCTGAGCCCTAGATGGTGGCGTTGTAGATTGTCGGTGCGCCATCCCTCGGGACCTCGTCGTTCTCTGATTCCAACCAGAATAATACCCGAGGCCAGCTCGTGGCACTTCTGCTGGTGAAACGCTGTAGGTCCGGTTCAAACTCCATTCACAGTGCTTCGCAAAAATGTAAGTGCACCCACCGTACACCGACCCTATTACTCCCAGATGACTGCCTCGAGGAGAGTCAATGCCGCGGTCAGAAGGCCAAGCCCTGCTGACTCTGGGTTCTTGCGGCGACCTGGATTTTTTTAAAGAGATCTTGCGCGTGAACATAACACCCAGGGGCGTAGCCGAGATTGTCCCTGGGTTCATGAGACTCGCAGGGATCTCCATCAGGTCGCGGAGGGTCGGGAGTCCAATCACGCACACGTGCCGATCGGAGGTATAGCAGCACAAATGTGACACCCCAATTGGATCAGTGTCAGATCCCTTATGTATATACGCGTCCACAGCCCCTTGCCCGTAATTTCCCGTCTTCCTTGTCCCTCCCCTCCACCTCCCCCTCCCCCACCTCGTTGCACTCAGGTCCATGGTCGACCTGGTCCAGTGGGCGTATCTGGAGGATATCCCTGGCTCGCGCTGCACTCCTGAGGATGGTCCGTGGCCGCGCGCATACTATCTCCTCGACGAAGCAGAAATATGGGACGAGTTCCAGCGGCTTGCCGACCCGTCCAGCGTCCTGTTTAGCCCTGAGAAAGGCTGGCGAGCCGACGGTGTCAATTTCCAACCCTCGCTAGCCGCGATCACGCAAGACCGCTACGTTTTGCGGCAGCTCAACGTCCACGGCCGGCTGTGGTCCCTGACCGGTGTCTTTGACGGTGGGTGGTCGTTGTTCTTCGCCCACAATGCGCCACGCCGAGGACGACACCTAAACACCGATCTTATCTCCTCCTTCCAGGTCATCTGGGTGACGAGACCGTCGAGCATGTCGCACACCACCTCCCGATAATTGTCGAGCAATTTCTGCAGGAGTTTATTGGCGGAAGGGACCCCATTACGCCGACATTCGTCTCGGATCTTTTTTCGCGTTCCATCGTCGCGTTCGACGACGCCATTGCTGGCGACATCTTGAAGCTCTTTGGCGGATCTGACCGTCTCGCGGGCTACTCTGACCAGCAAATCCGTGACATTATCAACGACCAGGAAAAAGGCGGGGACAACTACAAGAAGGCCCGGCTGTGCATGTACGGGACCACCGCTCTCGTCGCATTAACTGATCCAGAACACGAAAACCTGTGGGTAGCCAATCTCGGTGATTGCCAAGCGGGTGAGATCATCCAGCGAGCGCTCCACAATTGATGATATTAATCCGTCTCAACAGTCCTTGTGTCCCCGAAAGCCACGGACGAGTGGGACGTCGAATTCATAACCAACGAGCACAACGGAGACAACGACGCGGAGATCCAACGCGTCCGGCTGGAGCACCCCGGCGAGCCCGAATGCGTCGTCAATCGGCGGGTCCTCGGTGCCCTTGCTCCGTTCCGTGGTCAGCGCGCTCTGGTATCTTAAAATTCATGCACCCCTAACAGCGCCTCCAGGCCTCGGTGACGTCCCCTTCAAACAGCCGCCAAGCTTCACGCGACGCATCCTCTACAACCTCGCCCCGGGCTTCAGCGACATCGCCCCCTGGGAGACGTGCCTCGCGCGCAACCTCACGCCGCCATACATCTCCGCCGCCGCCGAGATCACGCACCGCCGCCTGCGCCCCACGTCCCGGCCGCGGTACCTCGTCCTCGCGTCAGACGGGTTCGCGGATCTGTGCCGCGGTGCGGGGCCCGAGCGCGTGCTCACTGCGTGGGCCGCGCGCGAGGAAGCCGGCTCCGCTTCAACGCAAGGCAACCTCGCGAGCCGGCTGCTGCGCCAGGCGATCGGCGGCGGCGGCGAGGACCACGCGGGCGTGTCGTGCATGCTCACGCTCGACATGGAGGGCCCGTGGGTCGACGACACGTCGATTGTCGTGCAGACGCTCTGATGCGCCATTTTTTCTTCTTCTTGCTTTCGCTGAACCATTCATCGCTTTCGTTGTCTATTTCTTGCTTGGACTCGGGTATATTGTAATCGCAGTACTAATAGGTACGACTGGGTGGATTTAATTAATAATCTAATTTTTGCTCGGGCGAGTGACGGGATGAATTTAAGTTACGTCCCATCCAGTTGCGGAAAGTTGCGAAATGGAGTTAACGGTAATCCATTTGAAGTACGCAACTTCCCGCGACCCCCACAAACCATCATCATGATATATGCACGGGAAGGCACCAACAACTGCTTTCGTGCCATCCCCGTGGAATTGACGACAAGCGGTGCTGGCTCAATATGCCCAAAACGGAATACGGGCGAAAAACATAGTGAGGGGACTTGATCCTACAACATACAATTGCGAGTTACATAGGCGGAGGAAGTGCGGGAGACAGGATTAGCTGCCTCCGCCTCCGCAGCCCCCACCTCCCCCGCAGCCTCCACCTCCCCCGCAACCACCACCCCCACCGCATCCGCCTCCGCCGCAGCCACCACCTGAATGAACTTCATTTAACAAAAGGAAAATAAATCGATGAACGCAGACGCACCAGAACCACACGCAGCACCCCCAACACCACACGCTCCCGCGCCCTACCAGTATCTTCACGTCAGAGGAAGGAAAACCCAGAAAGAGTAGAAAACACCCACCGCCGCACACCCACCATGCCCGCCGTCAATGATGCTCCCCGAGAACGCCGCACACCCGGCGATGTAGGGCGTGTAGTACATCGGCACGGGGATGAGGAACGCCGGGTCGTGCCGCGTGTTGGGCGCCCGGGCCCCGCGCTCGATGTCGCGCTGCGTGCGCTTCGCGATCTTCTCGCGCCGGCGACGCTGCGCAGCCTCAGCGGTCGCCTTGTGGTGGAACGCGAAGACCGCATTGTGGTCGCTCGGGTGCGTCGCTGCGAGGAGGCTGTCACGCGCCGGGGGAACGAGGTACGAGGGGTTCGTGCCGTGCCCGATGAGGCGCGAGAGCCGCTGCCCGATTGTATCACCCGGAAGGGGGCACCCGCAGTGCGTGTACTGCACACTGAAGCGGCTCTTCCATGCGCGGCAGGTTATGTCAAAGGAGGACGCGAGCTGGGATTCTTCCACCTTGTCGTCGCTGGTGAGGAATTAGGGGGTAAAAAAGTAAGGACTAATGAAAGTGCTGGCTCACTGGTCGATAAACCGGCCAACATATTTAATAGTATCCCTGGAGTACTGATAAAATATAAATAAAGTATACCAGTGTTATGAGAGATCATACATTGCTAGCCATAAGCTGGTGAGTGTGCCATACCAAGTCGATGTCCAGCGTGGGGACAAAAACGAGGCGGGTGATGAAGACATGAGGTCCAGGAAGCTGTTGGTCATTTAAATTCATGCGCAAGGAAATAGAGTAGAACGCACGCGTGATATCTCGCGATGGCATGCTGAAGTGCGACTTCGTCCTCGGCCCCATCGAAATAACCAAGCCGGGTCCATTCAAGGTCGTACATTTTGGTCACGAATGATCCTTGGCGCAGGATCTAGAAAATGATGAACGATGTGCATATATCAAGCAGAAAAGGCAACTCACAGCCCCCACAAGTTCCACCGAAAATATCTTGTCGTCCGTGTAAGCACTCATAATCCTGCCGATCCTGGCAGTATTTTTATGAGCTTAAATGAGTTGAATACGAAACCAAAACGCGCACAATCTGCCGCCTTGTCCCTTCATCTTCATGACTAATATCCCCTTGAGTCTGTCGAGCTTGTATTTTCCGTGTTCCATGAGGAAATCGGCATAGGCCGCATTCGAAATCAAGGTCTTGGGAGTCGACCCGGCGGGCCGCCTTAGCTGGTAGGAGCTTAGCATCACACCCTTGATGGTCCGCCCACGGACCAGGTCCAATGATTTCGTCGGAGTATGGACGGTCCCGCTAAAGTAGCACCGGGCGTCAACAAAGGTTGGGAGAGAAGGCACGGAGACTGACGCAAGGCAGTCACAGGCATTGCCAGTATCCGCTCGGGCTAGATCATTGGCGAGCTTACGCAGTGCCAATGTATCGCGTGTGATTTCAAAGGAGCATTTTTCGCTTATGCATGGTATGGTGAAGCCTTGCTGCAGATATCCGGTGCCGCCCTCAGTCATATAAGCTGGGAAACCGTCAGATGGCTTAGAGTGAGCAACAGAAGTAGTCCACGAACGGGCGTATACAACGGCACGGCACTTCGGGCAGGCGACCTCCCTGGTCACCATCTGTGTGACGGCTTCGAAGGGGTCGAATGGCGTGACAGTCATTTGGACCCAGTTATTGACGCGTTGCTCGGAGGGTTCTGAGGCGAACATCTCTCCTAGTCCAGCGCCCTATGGCGGAGTCAGGGGTGCATCATTGTTTGCATGATGGAAAATTACCAGGGAAGCGGACAGCGCCTCGCCAGCACTTACTAGTCCCTTGAGTGCGGCAATGCGTTCGACGTCTTCTGCGTACCATCTGGATCACAGCATTAATGACCAAAGGGGTCAGACTAGAAGAGCGGTACTGACCCAGGATTGAGCAAATACGCGTGCCACACCTGGAACAGGTAAACTTCGAGCTGCGCCATATTTCAGGCGGACCCACCATGAGCACATCTATTGGCGGCAACAACGTCCCGAGGCCCTTCTCGGAGTGCGACGGCGTCAGCGCCCAACACCATTTCTCGAATCTGCAGAAGCAAAGTCAGAAGCGCGGACCCGATTAGCGCTGTAAGGGATGTGACCTCTCAACGGCGAGCCCGACGAACCACGCCCATCGGCGCTCGTTGTCGGACGGGAGATTAGGTAACCCTGCGTTGGACATCTCTTGGACCTTGATCTTCAGTTCAGCAAAGGCATGCAGGAGCGCGAGATGGTCTTTAGTCTGCCGTGTGTTGACGAACGGCTTCGTGGTTCGGCCGCCACCGATGGAAAATGTGGTGGGGAACGAGTAGGCCGGAGGCGCCTCAGGCGCGCCAGCAGGAGCATTGATGCTCGGCGGATCAGCAGAGGTATACGAGGGCGGTGGGGCAGCTTCCATTATCGTGTAGTGTGGACCGTTGAGTTGTGTTGCACTTTATGAGATAACGGCACCCCAGACAAGCGCAGCCTTTCTATAGGGGAGTCGTGATGCATGATGTTCGGATCTAATTGACAGCTTTTTGTTAGTAAGCTCTTTCAACATTCTAAACCGGGTTGAAACCGGATTTTTATCAGAAAGGTACGAGTGTTCAACGAGCTGCGGATTATATGCACCTGCCGCGGAGCATGCGCCAGTATGCGTTTCAACAGCTTTGCAAATCGCCAGTCAATTGCCATCGACAGTGGCGTTAACGTTCCGACGACATTTGCCATATCGAGACGCCAAGGTTGAATGGGCGGAAACGGACTCCGAGTCATGTACTTTTTCCATAAAGCTGCAGGCGGCGTAGCCCACTACCATGCTTGAATTGTTATTTTATTATTATTTTGAACTCATGACTTAAACTGAAAGTTAAACGGCTCAAAGCTCGCTCGGTCGTCCATCAGCTCGCATTGGGCTGCAGACATGCAACACATTTAAACATATCTCTGCGATGATAAGAGGACAATCAAAAAAGTCAGGAATGAAAAGGGGGACCCAGCTCATGTCTCAATTCATCTGAAATAAATTTCAGGGCAGCCAAACCTTGCTCGGTCGACGTGCAAACTGAGAAGCTCCCAGGGAATAGTTTTGACTGCTTACAGCCTCAGGTATTAGCAAAAGATGAGGACCTCCTGATTTGAACGGCGGCAAGGCATCTATGTTCAAGTGAGATCCGAGTCGGCGCAGACGGCGCCGTCGCATGTTGCCGGGGAAATGCTTACGCAAAAACCGCTGACGAAAATGTGAATCACTGCAGCCCTAAAACCCTTACTGGGAATACAAGCTGTAGAGGAGCAATCTGTGGGGTTCCGGCTAGCTGTTTTGGGTCGCTAGCCACCGCAGTGAGTTTGAAGAACAGGAATCAACTTGAAACCGGCGGCCGGAAGTACCCATGGCACTCCCATGTTCAGTGCCAGACGTCGCGTGTAAAGCTGTAGAGCGCCGCGCGCCGCGCGCCTGATGAAAAGATTTTTCAATTTCAGTGTGTAGATGGCAGACTCGAATCCCTAGTACCAGGCATGGCGTGTAAAGCTGTAGAACGCGCGCTCCAACGTGGTGAAACGAATTTTCAATATTTTTTCCCCCGTGGATAGATGGCAGACTCGCCGATTCTGGGTGATACCTATCACGATCGACCGTACTCGCCGATGCGCAGTCGAGGGTCACTGTCGGCGCAACCACTAACTGGGTATCTATTTGTCCGTCGGGGCACTGGAATGCATCTACAGCGCAAGCCGGACCGGTAGCGCTGTCGATAAGAGCCGTCGCACCTCGTTCGAACAGAGACACCCTGGTCGGTGGTCCAATAACTTTGTGGAATAAAAACAACGGGGAGTAAACTTGAACTTGGAGGAGAGAGGAAGCCGAGGTAACATCGTGTAGTTGAACGTGCGCGTATTTTTTGTGTCTGCCCGTATTTCAAGTGTCTGCAAGGGTGCCCAATCTAGACGGTTCTGGTATTAGGAAGAGGGCACTAGATCCAAGCCAGAGTCAGGAGAGAATCGAGATTCTCTCGGGCTAGATGGTATGTAATTAATTGGTGACGTACGAGAGAAGCCGTCTTATGACACCAATTCATGTCCGCCACCTGGGAGCTGAATCAATAAAGCATGCCGCTGGTGCGAGTAATTTACCCGGGGCCAGGTACGGTCTCTTGGGAAGCAGTCGCTGCTTGAGGAATGTCACATGGATGATCTGGCTGGTATTGTATGTATATGGCTGGGAAGATGGCAAGAGTGCGATGATTATGGGCTTTGATTCCTTGCCGCACACGTCGCGCACGTTCAAATACAATTGCCAGGGTCGTGTACTTCTCGATGAATTGAACAAAAACAGCTGCAAGTGGAACCCGCGACGTTGAAAAGTTTTCTGTGCAGATGATTACACGTTCATGATCGTTGTATAGCAGGAAGGGATTTATACACACCTTTTGATGGATTTCTACTTTTGCTATCGCGTCGAAGAGTAATGGATTTTCGTCAACTCCGAGCTTGGAGTTAACGTGCTAAATGAAATATGAATATGCCAAAGACGCGGAAGGTTGCGCGAAACGCACAAATACTAGGCGGACGGGAAAACGAAATCCACGGTCGGATATGTTGTCGATAATCACCTCATCAATGACAACGGCTGTCGACCGCTGTAACAGGCGTCCAGGTTGAAAACGTAGAAACCTGCCAAGTAAGCGAGGACATGAAACTCTCGATACACATCACATGGATTCCGATCTGGTGCCATAGGGCCTGGGTTATGAGATGAGCAGTACAATTATGCGGACCCTCTGATTACTTGCCGCCTAGATTTTCATGCAAATGTAACCCGTGCCCACTGTCAAGTTCGCGGGAGTGCATTGATCCCAGAGGTTCTGTTCTGTTCTGTTCTGTTCTGATATTGGCGTATATGGCAGATACCTCCGGTGCTGTTTGAAACTAGATTCAGCGAACATCCTCTCCGGCTAGGTTAGCCGAGAAGAACCTCAAGGCTGTTGGGCAAGAATTTCTGTTCGAAAATCGGGTGAGATCAGAAGAAACTTGAAGAAACATGGGCAGGTACTGAACCAAGTAACTGCAAAACATGATAGGAGTGCGCCTTTAATTCCTTCAACAGGCCTAAGGCGTAGAACCTATCAAAAACGAGGACATCTAACTCCCGGTATATATCAAAGGGATTCAAATGGCGGCCTGAGGTACCTAGACTGGTATTGTATAGCTGGGATGGCGCAAATAAGATAATTATGGACACCTTTATTGCCTTTGCCGTAGACGGTCCAACGTCAAGGTCTTCAGGCGAGAAAAGCTCCGCTGCAGGTAAAACCCATATCCGTACGATGAAGAAAAAAAGCTGTAAAATAGACTTGTTGAAACACAATAGAAAATTCCAGGACAGCACTTGGACAGCACTACGAGCAGGCGCAGAACTCCAGGCAGAAATGCAGCATTCCGGCATTAGGTAGATGTCCCTGAATGTACCGGAATGGACCTAAATGTATAGGCACACTTCGGGCCGCACGATTATGCCCAAAGGCACCGGCCTTAGCACGCTGACTGCGGGTTACCCAGCCTTCTTCAAGACCACGTCTTGTCGGGATGGCGGTGTGCCGAGACAGCGGAAGAATATCCGAGCCGCCGTCAACAAACCATTTTTTGCAGGTTTGTTGCAATATTCTTGTTCAATATACTCCGAGTCACATATGCTTCGGTAACCAGTTACATGGTGGCACCGCGCCCCTCCATGGCGAAGGGAGGAAAAGCACGGGCAGCACAAGCGCGGTCAGGCAACGCACTGTAACGCACAGCTCTCGGTAGACGGCTAGAGGCGCAGTAGTCGGGTGAACGGGAAATCTCGAAATGGATTGCTGTGCTCCATTGACAGGCTGACGTAAGGTTGGCGGAGCCTTAAAAAAGTGGCGCCTTTCCTCACTGCAAATCATTCTCTCTTCCTCCTCCCATGGCCGCCTCATACTTCATCTCCCTCCTCACCCCTACCTCCCCGTCCTCACCAAACGGTATCCAAAGGACGAACACCTTGGCAGTAACGTCCCTACCGAAGGAGTTTTTCCAGCCACTGCTCCTCGATGTTTTGCAAAACCACTTCGCCACATACGGCCAGATAAACCGATGGGTGCCCTTACCTGGTTTTGGGCGTATCATAATCGTGTACACGCGGGAGGATGATGCTGAAACGGCGAAAATCCACTGCGATCCCATTATTCTCGAGCAAAAGCAAGATCGGTATGTCCCTTTCCTTCTCTCTCCCAAGTTCACCGCTCATCGTCTACTTTAGGTCGCAAATAATTCTGCGTGTCTATCGCGCAGACCCGAATCCGCTGCTGCCCGTGGAATCCGATGACGTCGTGCCAGAAGCAAACTACCTCCGTCCGCCTGCCATCGAAAAGAACTTCCTTATTTCTCCACCAGGCTCCCCGCCCGTCGGCTGGGAGCCTATCAAGGAGGAGCCGCCGAACGCAACGCCCCTCGCCGACGACCTCATGGCTGCTCTGCGCAAGCTGCAGCTCAGCGAGAAGCACCCCTCGGGCCTGGAGGTTCTGGTGGAGCCGCACGACGGTGACTCTGGTGTCGGCGTCTATGTCCAGGACTGCGACGGTGACGATGACGAGAGCGAGGAGGACTGGGTGTATGGCGAGTCCGCCCCTGCACGTGCAAAGTGGCGGCCCGTCGCGACGGCCCTGCCACCCATGGTTGTTTGATTGTGAGTTTCTTTCCGTTCTTTGTTTCCGGATGATACCCAATCAGACCTGTTCTGACCTCTCGGGGTTTGAGGACACTCGATATTGCCTATAATACTTCTGAATCATCTATCGACTGTCTTTTTTTGCCAATCGCTGACATCTTTTCTCCCAGGTTCTGCCTTCTGTGTTGTCTCATGTGTATCGATATTGGTGGGTCTCTTCTCCGCCATTTCTCGTTCGGATGAAACAAATCTCAGACCTGTTCTGATCCTTGTGGAGATAAAATTGATATTGCCTTTTTTTTCTGATCCCCTCTCATGCCTCTCTTCGTTTCTGTTCTGTATACTGACGAACATTTCTAGATCTAGAAAAGTGTAACTTTCGGACTCGGGATTAAATGGACCTTTTTTGTATAATTAACTCGCGCTCTTATTCCTCGGATGATTTTGGATAGCGTAGAATGTATGGCATGCTAACCTACGTGTACTAAAATAATGGTGAACAACGCTGCGCACGACGCTCAATTTGTCTTTGAAGCTTACTCAGAGTCATTTCGAGTGGATCTTTTATCCTTTATCTTCTCTATCATAACCACCTCGGCGACAACGTCCGCCTTCTTGGCGGTCATAACATCCAGGTGTTCCATGGCATCCTCGAGCACGTCGTCAAGTTCTCCCTTGCGGCGACCTTTGTATTTGGGAAGGCTCTTTATGACCTTGTACAAGGCCTTGAGGTCAAATCCTTCGAGCATCCTCAGGCAATAGACCAGGCGGTTCTGGGATAAAATTGATGTGAGTGCTGTAGGGGCGATGGGACACAAGTTCGCACCGTGACTTCCTTCGGAATCTTATAATCGTCGTCGAACTCGTCGTCCGAGTCGTCCTCTGACTCCCCACACGCACCGTAGCACATACGGTACACGCCTTTAACCAAACGCTTCTCGCGCCCGAGATCCGACCTGCCCAATTGCGCTTGGAAGGCGCAGTGGTTCGCGATGTCAACCGCAATGTCGCTGTTGCGTCCGCCCTTGCCCATGTAGTTGTCCAGGCCCTTGGTGATGAACTTGAGGTACGTGCTGGTGAGGCCGTCGGTGTGCGTCTCGATGTACTCGAGACGTTCCTGGTGCGTACAACGGGAGCGTTAGTGCGTGTATGTATGTCCGAAAGACGACACGACCGCCACTCACGCGAACTTTGCGCGGTAAGCGCGGATTATCCCCGTCCTCGCCGTCTTCGTCTGATCCCTCGTTGTTCGCGTCGTCCTCGCCGCTGTCCTCGTCAGAAACGTCTTCCGAGTCGTCATCAGACGCGTCCTCTTTGGTCGATGCCTTCTTTTGCGGAGGAATAGCCTCGCCGGCGCTCTCAGACCCCTCTTCGTCGCTGGATATCTCGATAACCTCAGCGGTTGGCACGGTCTTCTTCGTGGGAGCAGCCTTCGACGCGCTTTGACGCGCCTTTTTGGCTGGTGGCGCGTTCCTCTGTGGCTCAGACGCGTCCTCTGAGTCGGCAGGCCGTTTCTGGCCAGTGGGTGCCGCCGCGACGCGTGCTTTAGCCTGACGAGAAGGCATAGACAGTGAGGAAGAAGGGTTTTCTGAGACTGTTGTGGGAGTTGGTGGAAAGAAAGAAGGTACAGAAAAAATGCTACGGAGGCCCGTTAAATAGGCAACTCAAACAGCACGTGTTATAGCTTACCTCGCTTCGAATAGCTTTGAATGCTCAACGCTTTGGTCCAAGATGATTCAGAACCAGACAGGTTCGTAGGAATCCTTCAGGCTTTGACCTGGCGGCATTGCTCATTAGCCACTGGCCTAATCGTCAGACATTAGGCTCCTACGTAGTGGCACGCATCTAATCTAATTCGCGATTGGGTTGGCCAAACTCACCTGTCTCCTCTTCGCCATCGGGCGAAACCTGAGAGGTTCTTAGATTAATTTTGGATGAGTTGCTTTGTGAAGATCACTAGGTGTTAAGTAAGAGCGAAGCTATTGACGGGATCAATCAACAAATACAAATACCCTTGTACAGCGCTGTGCGCTCATCGCTCGAGCTGCTCTCCATAATTTCACTTCCTGCCGAAGAAATTCTGTTCAATAATCACACACCAGCATCGCAATCCGTTTTGTTGCCTCCGCTGCCCAGCTTGGAAGTCTCCGTAAGACTGCACAAGTTCTCTCAGAATCTCTTTCAACCTTTCAAGGTGGACGCGACAAAGGAGCACGTTTGGATTCGTACCGGGATGGTTGTACGACATGGGAACCTCGAGCTTGAGCTTAAGACTCTTGGATGCTCTCGGATGAATTTTCTATGCCTGTTGCACACAGACCAGCCCGATGCCTTACTGCTTGGTTTTTGCACCCGGGCCGGAAACAATTGCAGTGGTTTGGTGTAGAACCAGTAACGTCCGGAGATCTACATACGCGAAGATCCAAGATAACTTGAGGTAAAAACTTCGCACTTGAGACACAGTAGCTTGCCGCGGCAAGCAATGGAAAATCGCGTGATTTACTAAGACAGGGGCCTCACACGGTTGTATCTCACCAACATGGACGCCCAGGCACTGCGAGAGGCACACTACGCTTCTCATCTAGCGCACAGTAAGGTTCTCCCGACGCTCTCCTTCCCCGCCCTCCGTATTTACCTCCAGCCCGACGTCGGGAATCGCATCCGCGTCGACGAAGACATCGCGTACGACGGAATAAGAGCCCTGGCGCATACTATACTCGGCCACCTGGTTGGGTCTTCCTTCGCCCTGGCAGAGCTAGTCGCACTCATGACCTTGATTACCCACCACCCGGCGGCGAAGAAAGCCCTGGCGTCCAAGCTCGGACCGGATAGAAGAGTCACCATGGACGATATTGTCGAATTCCTGACCAACCGCACCCCTGCCATTGTCTTCAAAGCCCTGCGCAATGAAAGGAACGGCGATGCGATCGTCTGGGGAAAAGTGGCAAGGGGCGATGCGCAGGGTGCGGAGGACAATGAGTTGTTTCTTTCGCTGGAGTTGACAGAGGCTCTGCGAGACGATGTACATAGCTTTTTTGTCAGTTTTCTCATTGTCGTTGATGGCTTGACCCATAGCCACCACCACACATATCACAGGACGAAGTCCCCATTCAACGGCGTCGTCAAACCCTTCTCTGGTCCATTGTCCTCTTACACGAGCTCGTGCAAGTTTTTCTTGACTCCGGCCGTCGTGACGCCCTGCGTTGGCCCCCTTCGCCCCGACGAGAGTGGGCATGGCGAGCCAGGCTGGTTTTTCCAAGAAAACTACTTGACATTCCTCGTGGAGGTGGCTTGGAAGAATGCGGATTTCAACCGCCGCACCGATCGCATGTGGAAGACCTCGCATCTCCTCGCCGCTCACCTGGAATTATCATGCCCTTCGATATTAGGTGCGCGCCAGCCACTATGCCCCTATTCCCGGTTTAATACTACTATTTTTAAGACGATGAGAATACCCAGATTCTTCAGCAGTCCTTCAAAACAAATATCCAGTGGTGTCCCGGGCACGAAGCACTAGAGATCTATCCCCACAAGACGAATACGCACACACGAAATCGCCTCGGGGTGTCGTGGTCAATGGAGGACGAGGAGGAGCGGGAAGACCCGACTCTTGGAATGGTAAAATCAATCATGTGCATGCGGATGGTGAGATGAGGCTTAGGTAGTAACTTTCCTAACTTAGGGGTTACGTATGTCGAGTCAAACCGACATGAATTCTTTCTAAGTTCTCTAGTATTCTACAAGGTTGACCAGCAACCCGAAATATGCAGTATTCGTATGTATCCCCGCGTGGAAAAAAAAAGCTGCGCCAACCACCGTTAGAAAATCACCCGATTTCTAACTCTTTGCCTCGGGGCAGATTATAGTAAACTGTACTCATAAATTCCTGCCTCTACCCTGAACGACTGTATAGAGGCTAGGAGATCATGTAGATAGCTATAGAGGCTGGAACGGGCCTCGATGTATGGATTCGCGTTCGGCACAGATTCCATGAACGGCAAGCTCTGGCAACTGCCACCACGGACACAACGTGCAACTCGTACACCAGCGTCCTGCCCCTCAAAGTACGCGCCGTGCAGGAAGCCTGGATTTACAGACCCATCAGACGCCACGTTCAAAAAACGACAAAACCACACCCACCGAAATATTTCTCACTCGTAGCCTCGCCTGCGAACCAAATCCGTCCCACGTTCGCACGGAGGTTCGTGTGGTGCGGGCGCACGAAGCTGGCAGGCCAGTTGGCGTAGCTTCCGCGGTAGAGCGGGTCGGAGTACCAGCGCGGGAAGAAGAACGCCGTTGGCGCGGGGATGGTTATGTTCGGGAACATCGTGCGCAGAACCTCGAGGACCTCGGCCTGGACCTGCTCATCGGAAAGTGCTTCGATACGCTCGGAATAGTCACCCTACGACGAATATGTCAGTGGACGCAACTGAGAACTGTTGCAGAGGCATACCGTCACGGTAACGGAAATCGCACCCGAGCCAGGGAGAAAGCCGTCAAGGTCCAGGCCTTGCCAGATGGGATACCGGCCACGCTCCTTGTCTGCGTACAACGCAAACTATCATCTTGTCAGATCCCCTTTCCACGGCAAAGACAAAGCACCACACCTGTGTGTCAAACCAAAATTTATCCTCGAATTGCAGGAATATTTTCGTGTACGCCGCCTGTTGCGTCTGAGTGGAGGGAGACAGGAAATATAAATGTCGACGCACCATTTTCATGCTCTGGATTGCCTCCTGCTTCCACATTGGCAGCGGTGGCTCAAATAGGACGTCGTTGTTCTGCAGGACGCCGAGACTGAAAGTCGTGATCGCGTAGTCGGCGCTAATACTGGAGCCGTTGGCCAGCGTGACAAGAACGCCGTGACCCGAGTCCGCAATCGTGCGCACGGTCGCGTTCAGAAGCATCTGTGTCGGCGACAGAAATGTGTCTGCCTCGGCTTGAATGAGATGCTTGAAGCCGCGCTGGTCGACCGAGAGCAAGTTATTATCAGAGAAGCCGCCCTGGTCGACCTCGTACGTGAAATTGTGGGCCTGGAAACATGGTGCGATGGTGTAGCCAGAACGAGGTGACGGAGCAAGCCACGTACCCAAGAAGATGCAATCCAGGATGTTTGTTCGGGGGTCTGAGCATACTGCCAATCCTATGTAGCAGGTTAGATCACGATGCTTCCTGCTGCGAAGACAAACTCACAAACTGAGTAGGCGGAGCGACGGCTGTTCCAGAATCAGAAAAAAGGGGAAAGGGGGGACGCCTCCTACGACATAGTATTCTGCGACCATTTCCTGCGGCGTTTTCGGTTTCATCCCGACGAGCGAGTATCCCGCCCGGCAAGTCGTATCCACTTGATTTTTTCGGACCCTCGCGCCTGTCGAAAATCAGTACCCGGCGGCTTATCTCGCGGATCCACACTTACCACCCGCGACGGTCAAATTTATATACGCTTCGACGGACTTGTTGACGGTGTCCAAATAGTCCACCGCACCGTTTTCGTCGTAAGTCACTGCAACCCGAAGATCAAATTAGCCGCTGCGAATTGTCAAAGGCAAGAAAATGCACCGATCGACGTATAGAAGTTGCTCTCTGTCGTCCGGAGCCCATGCTTCCGCGCGAGACCCAGGATCGGGTTCGTAGGCCCGGCACCCTGGATCCAGTTAGCACCGAGTTCGATGGTCGCGCGCCGGCCCTCGACACCGAAGGGCGCGCTGCGCATCCGTCCGCCGAGCTCGTCGCGCGCCTCAACGATCAAGAAGCGGTCGACGCCGTGTTCGTGCAGCGCCCGCGCAGCAATGATGCCCGAGACGCCGCCGCCGAGGATGAGTACGTTCGTGTCATGGTTTGGGGTGGGAAGTGGCAGGACAGCAAGCGCGAGACCTGCAGCAAGAAAGAGTGGGAGTGGGATAAGAGTGCGGCCCATATTGTTGCGGGGCGCAGTATTCCCAAGGCGGAGGTGCTCTATATACCTCACGAACAAAGTGACGACCATACAGTGCTTCATTGTCGAGGCACATTAACTGCGTGTTCATGACATTTATTAAACTTCTGTCTTGAATTAGATACGGGTTGGACGAAGTCGGAACATGCCGGGAGCATGGGCTTGGGGTGAGGACGGAAACAGGAACCTTGGTTTGCATTAATGCTGAATCCAGACGAAATCCGACGCGGACAATCAGGTATTGCTTTGAAGGATTATAACCCATACGAAAGTGAAAATTTACAAGCAAAGAATAATGGTAGGTGGGTTGAGGAGATGGGGTTGAAAGGCTTAATGCATGGTCAAGACATGCACAGACTACTGGCAGACACTGGCAAACGTGTACAGACTCGGAGTCGCCACGAGAAAACAGCAAGGCAATGCGAGAATTGACCACTCCGGGCTCACGGCGGCGGCATATGTGAAAGCATTCCAGTGCGTCTGGAAGGCGGAAAGCCTGCTACTGCATGCATATATCGTTCGCAACTTCGCATGCCATCGTTCGCCTTGAGCCAGTGTCTCAAAGTTTCGGCCGGTCTAGACAGAGCACCACTCGGCGCAGATCTTGGCTCAACTTGAAATAGCGTAGGGTGAGAGTGGCACTTGAGACGCAATCAAGAGGCAAATGGCCTGGCGGTTCAGTCGTGAAACGGTGGAACCGTTAATGCGGAGGGCGAAGCTATTAGCAGGATCAATCAACAGTGGCAAACTCGGTTCAAGGTTGGGTCCTGACTCCCATGTCATTCATCGCCCTTCCTCCAGAGCTGCGCTCTATAATTTACAGGTTTTGCTTCCCGCTGGAGCAAACTCCCGTTCAGATATTCCCATATCGTACTTCGCTTCCAGCCTGTCGTCTTAACCTTCCGCTATCGCTCTATTGCGTCTGCAAGCTCATCCACAACGAGCTAGTTCCGCTTCCAGAGCAACTGCGCCGGCTCGACTTCACGTACATCGTTCAGGGCACTGCGCTCGGGCGTGCTTCGCGTCCCGAGTACCCCTCACGCAAAAACGATGACCCCCACCACTTTGAGCGCATCATGCGCTTCGCCGAGCGCGTTCGCCTGGTGGGCGCTGGCCCAAGACTTTCCGGCGGGCGCTCGATCTCTAGTGGCTCCCACTTCTTGGAGCCAGGCCCTAAATGTGCTCTCAAAATCTTGGAGATTCAGCCGCGGACGTGGGGCAGGTGGTATCTCGCACAGATTATGCTGGGCCAGATTGGCCCCCTCACAACGCATCCCGATGTAGCCGAACGCCTAGAGGTGCGCTTGATCAGGGATGCCGATGATCCGCTTGAAGACATCGAGGAAGTCAAGGCGCGTTTACGACGGTATCAGGAGGATCGCGAAAACCGCCAAGGCGACAAGGGTCCGATATATGTGAACGTGGCGAATTTGGACCGACCTGCGCCGGAGGTTGATTCACAGGCCCTCGACGAGATCGAGGCATGGCTGGAGAAATTTCAGAATCTGAAGGGAAAGGCTATTCAGCAGCGGGCGCAACCTCGCGGTCCACTAAAATAGTTTATGTATCCAGACTAATAAAAACCAGTAACTGGAGTGGGCCCAAGAAAATGGGCGTCGAAGTGAATATTCCAAAGGTGAGCGCTTCTGGCTTCCGTGTTTCTTCAGTGTTCGCCCATGACACTAATGCTCCATAATGTACAGCTTTTGCCCACCAAAACAAACTCCCGTTCAGGTAGTCGGGCCATAATACCGTACTATCGTCTTAACCTCCCACTATTACTTTGCTGCGTCTGCAAACTCATCTACAACGAGTTACTCCCGCTTCCCGAACAACTCCGCCGCCTAGACTCCATACATATGTGCAGAGTCGCGCTTGCACGTTATTCGCGCACAAAGACGATGACCCCCCCCCTCACTTGGAGCTTCTGTTTCGACTGCAAAAAAATAGGGCAGTGACGTCGCGTCTGCTTAGGCTGGACCAGCTTCAGGTCGTCGCTTTCGAGTCGATCAAACGCATCATCGTTTGAATTGTACACAGCCATCGGTTGCGGAGAGTGTGGAATATTTATCCGTGGGACAATGATGAGCCGGTGTGACATTGTTGTACTCCGTTCCCCGTGCTCCGTCGGTTGTGTTGGTTGTTCCTTTCTTTCTTCTCCCCTCCCTCCTCGGTTCCTAGACATTCACTGAATCAGGAATGCACGCCTCCCAACTCTACATTTTTTTGGTCGCCATCCTGGTGACAATCGTGGCCGCCGACTCCCTCCACGACGGCCACTGGTCGCGGCGGTCACACAAGGCCCGCGCCCTTGCTGGAGTCGCGCGGTCAGGACCCGCCACAGAAGTGGCGCGTTCGACAAAGCCTAGCCGGCGCTCAGCCAAGTCTCTGGGTCGGAGGTCCTGCAAACCTCCTGTTTCGAACGCCACTTCCGCCGCCGTGGACGTGGAGACGTCCACCTCGAAAGCAGCTGCCACGTCCACAGAGGTCACCGCTTCCACAAAGGCCACCGCTTCCACAAAGGACACCACTTCCATAAAGGCCACCACTTCGAAGACCTCGACTTCCGCAAAGTCCTCCTCCACAGGCTCCTCCAGCAGCGGCTCCTCCAGTGGCACCTCCAGCAGTGGTGGTGTCCTGTCCCTGGGAGCACTCTTCCCCGCGGGCACCCCTGGGAAGTCATGGACGACGTCTCCCAAGTCGTCTTCCGCCCTCCCGCTCTCGGACAGCACCTTCCAACTCGCCAACGATATCAAGGCGCTCTCCCACACTTACATGTCTGCTCCGGACGGCAAGCAGGCCATGCGTGCCACCTACCCTGAGGGCTCATACACGTTCACGCATGATCCCCAGGGTGGCATCTCCTTCTATGCTCCCGGGCCCGATAGCCTCGACATGACCACCGCCAAGACCCTGACCCTCGGATACTCAGTATTCTTCGAGGAGGGCTTCGACTTCAACATGGGTGGGAAGCTGCCGGGTCTTTGTGCGTCCTTGATTTTTGCATTCCGAACGATCCCGCTAATTATTTTACAGACGGCGGGGACAGCGCAGAGATTGCCATCGGCTGCTCTGGCGGACGGCGCTCGGTGCAGTGCTACTCTGTTCGCTTGATGTGGCGCACGAACGGAATGGGCGAGATCTACTCCTACCTCCCCGACTACGAGGTCGACGGCTACGCTGCGAACAAGAAAGTTTGCGATGTCGCGCCTCTGTCCGAGTGCAACCCTACCTACGGGGCGTCGGTCGGTCGGGGCTCGTTCACGTTCCCCACGGGCGAGTGGACCACCGTGTCGCAGCGCGTCAAGCTCAACGATGTCGGGCAAGCAAATGGGGAGATGCAGCTCTTTGTTAACGGCAAGAGCGTCATTGACGTCTCTGGCCTCATCCTGCGCGACAATGATTCCGGCAGACACCGAGGGATCCAGATGCAAACGTTTTTCGGTGCGTGTTTTCTATTTAGTTTTACGTGTGGCCTGGTCTAACATTTTTTCTAGGAGGTTCGTCTTCCCGCAACTGTTCCACTTGAACAATCCCAGATCTAACAATTTGTTTAGGTAGCGAGGCAACATGGGCGTCGCCCAAGACCCAAAGCTCATACTTCTCCGATTTCTCCGTCGCGATCCTCGAGTCGCTCTAGACACCAGCGTCTCGCCGATACAAGACGACCCTACTAACGACCGACACGTACATACTAACACTCACTACCGAACTCTATCGCTATCATTGCATCTGCGTTCATTTGCTTACCCCTCGTTGCATTGCACATACATTCCTTTCTGCTCCGTCATCCCGCTCACCGCACGTCCAGCACGTGCTGTTTCTTCAATCTCGCACTGGACTAGTAAATATTATCGACCGTCGTGCCAGGCGCTTTTCAGAGAGTCGGGCTGGGTTCTACTAGGTTGCGCTGGCTTCCATTCCAATCCGTACTCTAGCATGTTACATACACTTAGAGAGATGGATCTCATTATACATATTATGCATAAACTACATGTTTTCAGTGGTTCCCGACGCTGCCCCCGCTTTTCCATAGCCTCGCCCTTCAAATTCTGGAATTTATCGAGCCATGCCTCTAAGTAAGCAGAAGTCTTCGAGGAGGCGACTCGAGTACAGCGTGAATATACACACAACAACGAGTGCCTAAGTATAACCAAAAGAATACGAATATAACTACAAGAGAAAAATGCGAAAACTATCAGCTACGAGCTATCCTGTTATATTGTACCTTCGAGTAATAATTGTACATGGCTTTGTGGTGAGACAATATATTGGTCGGACTTGAATGCCGAGTGTGCTACAAGCGTGCTATCCGCTAACAGCAAGTACTAGGAGTAGCCGCCATGCCAGCCTTTTCTTTTCTTCCTTGCTTGTATAGGCTCGTCACCAGCCTCTGCATTGGGCAACAAGACACCTAAGTAATCTGCAATTTATTTTGGGTCAATTGGGGGAAAAATGAGCGAGAGAAAAAAAAAGCAGAAAAATGTTGCTCGAATGCAGAGGCTGGGAGAACTTAGTACTGAAATAGGTCAATAGAAATCACGTGATGATTCAATATGACTTAGTGCAATTTTCGCGTTTCGAAAATGTTTCGATGTCATGAATTCCCAAGTAGAGTCCTAAGAAAGTTGTGGAAAGCTTATAGAACCCCACCCAGGGAATCAAAATGATGTTATATCATGTTTTTTTTAGCACAATAAATGTAATGGTCCATTTTGGGTCTTTTGATCCAAGGCTTCCAGAGCACAAATGTAAATTTTCACGACACATTTAGAGGCTCTCAAGACATTTTATAATTATTCCCAACAGTCCTACAACTCAACTTGGACTTGTTGTCCTACATACCATGTGGTAGAGGCACATGTAGTTAGGGTAAAAGTACCCTCCTCTAAGATCTCTACTCACACGTAATGAGCCTCATGGAGATTCAAAATGCATAAATAGTATCTTCTCAGTGTATTTAATATCTCCTACTGGCACTGCAAGGCATTCACAGGCCATAATTGAAGAGACGGATGAGACCAGGGGGTGGCTGTGTGTGGCTGTGATCGCCGGTCCGTGCCGCCGATGGTAGACAATCTTCATAATTACAGAATAAAGCAAATAGCTATGGGAAATTGGAGAAGAGTGGAAGAGTCCCCCAGGAGTTCTTCAAATTTTGTGTGACTCAGTTTCTGAATTGACAAGATTTAAAATGTCTGCAAGTCGAAAATTGCACTAAGTCGTACTGAATCGTCACGTGATTTCTATTGACCATTTTCAGTACTAAGTTCTCCCAGTCCCTACGTTCGAGTAACCTTTATTACATTTTTTTTTCTTCCTCAGTTTTGGTCAGAATCACTTTATTTAACTTGTGTTATACTAGTCTGTCTTGTTACTCAACGTAGGGAGTGGTTACGAGTCTATTGCTTGTAACTCATTAGAATGATGACAATGAAAGATCTAAAATGGCTTGCGCGAGTGCCTGGTGTCTCCATTTTCAACTTCATCGACCGCGTTTCAACTTTACTATCTGGAAAAGGCAATCTCCCCCTTTCCGTAACTACCTTCAATTTTAACTTGAATCTCCCTATCTGTTCATGGTTGACCCTGAAATGTATCTCCGACGCAGACACTATTTTCCGCCCCATGGACGATGTCCACCGCCGTTTTGGCTAAGTTCTGAAGTGGGTGCATGCCAGAATCTGGAAATTATGCAGTGAACAGAAAAGCTGAGCTGGTGTAGGGAGGACTGCCAACCGGTTTCCATGTTATGCAGACTCGGAGTGTCATCAGCGGTTAGGTGCCTCGCAGAATCTGGATGGTCGGCATGCAGGCTGATGGGGACAACAGCCAAATCTGCTGGGAGCGGTGTGGTGTTTATATACAGAAAGGGCGGAAAGGGGCACCGGTCCAGGTTGAAGAGGCGGGAGGTCACAAATCTGTGACACATCAGGTTTTATACAGATCACTTGTTGGTGCTTGTACAAGCTTGTACAAGCCAAAAAAGCCGACAACGACAAGATGACAAGCTATTCGACAAGCTCGCCAAAAAAAAAAAATCTGAGTATGCGCGTTGGGATCTGACCATCATTTCTGCAGTTTTTTTTTTCTTTGGAATAACTTTCGGGGGGTGCTTACACGGCATTCACAAAAAAAATAAGAGTGTTTGACTTGATAAACCGCTTGAATTAATGGAGGTCCTATGAATGGTCAGGAATTATTAGGGTGTTTCGTATATCCTATTTCACGACCAACTTCAGACCCTATTTCGACCCCAACTTGGCTCCAACTTGGGCCATCATTTATTGGGATTTGGTTCCAGGAAGTGCAATGGGCAGGCCAAATCGAGCGGGCGAAGTTGGAACACAAGTTGGGGTCCAAGTCAGATGTCAAATCGTGGTCTGGAGCACAATTTGACATCCAACTTCGAGTTCCGAACTATTTCATGTTCCAACTTTGCGCGAAATTGGGCACAAAGTTGGGTCCCAAGTTGGGCTCGAAATAGGATATTTGAAACACCCTATTGAAGACGCCACGATATTAATTTTTACAGAGACTCTGAGTTTAAGCGATCCCAAAGCGATCCGCGTCATTCCAAATGTCATGAACAGCAATGGGACAGCGCGGAAGGGAATATAGTATAAGGGTTGCACAGTTGTAAGGTATTTCACGCGCAGCGACGCGTTGAGGGTGGATGAGACAAACGAGACACGAGACGCGTGGGCGCGAGGAGAAAATGTCATACGGATGAGACATCAATCCAAGGCGGCCGTTTCCTTCCCCATCTCTGATGAGACATAGTCCGATTTCGTCTGCATACGGATGAAACATGGCCAAATCCGTCCGCATTAAGATCGGAGCTCACAACACTTGCCTGCTTGTACAAGCTTGTACAAGCACCAACAAGTGATCTGTATAAAGCCCGATGTAACACAACACGAAACGACCCAGTTAATTCACGACTCTCCAGTTCAGCTAGACGCTGCATTCTTTCGTTCTTCCTGGTCTATTTTGGACTTATGCCTCAATGTGAGAGTTTAAAGTACTTCGATGGTTCTTCGCTGATTCTAGGTACTTCCAGCCTTTTCGAATCGGACTATAGATGACCAATCTGGGGATTCGGTCTCTGGTGTTCTACCGACGTACAGTCCTGCGCGATTCTGGCAACAAGTAAGAGTGCCAGTGTAGCTTAAGGTTCGTCACACCTAACGCTTGAATAGGGTTCTTCCTGCACCTCGTGCAGATTCCATCCGGATCCGAGCCAGGTGTTCGACCACACATGGCATGATAGCTCCCAATTTCCCGGTGAGGCGCCCGTTTCTCTTACACTCGATTTCGCTGGTACGTCCTTGGGAAAAAATGCCATGCTCCTGAGTCGACCGTCTGGTGCGTTCACAGGCACCGCCGTATATGTTTTCTGCATTGTCCCGCCAATAACACCGAACGCTACGACGGTCTACAACCTGAATTTCACCTTGGACGGGGTTAGCCATGGGACATATTCATATTCGCCCACGAGCAGCACCGAATTTATGTATAACGTCTCGGTCCTATCCCTGGAGTCCCTCCTGAACAAGACACACACACTCTTGATATCAACCGACAGCTCGGTCGACGGATCTATTTTTCTCTTCGACTATGCTGTTTATACGTGCGTTAAGGCAGTCTTCGCATCTTAAACACTCTATTTAATCTGGGTTAGGACTGTCGAGGGTTCGCAAGACATGAGCGTCGGCACCGTCGTGGGCTGCATTTTCGGTGGAATCTTCCTGGTTCTCTTAATCCTGGTACTGGTAATCTTCAAGCGAAAACGACAAAAACGGAGACGATCCTCCGTTCTACCAGTCGTGGAGCCTTTCCACACGACATCGAGACCTAGAACACCCAGTCCCAGCGTGACCGGAAATTCTATGGTTAATTCTCCGGCCGCCTTGGTTCGGCAGTTACAGCACGCGCTGGACACTGTTGCGACTTTACGGCAGGAACAGACGTCTGGGGAGATGCCGGCGGCGATGCAGAGTGTTGGGTCGGAGAGTCATTATGCTACACCACCGCCAGTTTACCAACTTGAAGTTGAACCCCCAGCTCCCAGTGTTGGCACGACCAGGTCAAAGGTCAAAGGTGTTTGACGAACTTTGACCGTGACCCCAGGTTGACAAGGTTTGACCCCGCTTCTTGACAGTGGACACAAAACCACTTTTCCGCCTTTCCTGACACCTCACAGCCTCTCCTAGATACTGTATTTTTACATTCAATTCGACGGTCACGCGTCACAGGGGGGGTTGTCGACGAGGAATTTTGGTGCGGTGTCACGCGTCACAGGGGTAGTTGTCGAATTGCCCCAGCGTGACATGCCGCGAGGTTCGCCTGGATGTGCTGGTTTTGTGAAATTTCGCGTCGAAATTGTCGAAATTTGCGATTTTGTCACACCAATTTTGGCTGCTGTCGAATTGTCGAATATGTTCCGGGTGTCACGCGTCACCCCCCCTGTCAAATTGAACGAAAAAATACAGTATAAAGCCTCATTATGCGTGACCTTCCTAAGGGCCTGATCGGGACGCCTGAATTCACGCATGACTGTGTGAATTCATGTAACGCTACTGTCACGCTCAGCTTCTTTGCTTCCACCACGCCGCTCTTACCATCTCCCCACCATGGCTTCCCGCGCCGAGTCTCCAGGCAATGGCGACGAGTCTCCAGGCAATTCTGGCGATGGCTCCGACTCTGCTATCCCCGACAATGCGTCCAATAATTTCACTATACCAGAAACAAATCATGCCCTCGACTTTTTGCTCAAAAATCCGACGGAATACTTGAGCGGTAACGGATTCAAAGACAAAGCCTGCACCGCAATCAGTCAATCACTCAAAAAGAAGTTCCCGAAGCGCCCGTTTCGCAAGATAAATGTTGTTGGCAACCGTTTGCGCTACGTATGCGCATGCACGCCGTATCTTCCGCGGAAGCTAATCCCCTCCAGGTCAAAAGTGCTTTTGAAGACTACGAGTTTGTTCGCGGGAAGAGTGGGGTGGGGTGGGATGATGAGAGCAAGATGGCGACGGCGGAGACTGAATTCGTGGAGAACTTCGTCGAGGTGCGTGCAACAATTCTCTTCTCACATTTGGACCGTGCTCACAGGGCCTAGGTGCACGGCGCCAAGTATGCGAGATGCTTCAAGCATCCTTGTCCATACTATAACCGCCTTGCGCAGCTGTTCGGCGGCAACAAGGCTACCGGCGCGCACGTCCTCCATCTCACCAAACGCAAGAAAAAGTCTGTGTCTGCTTCCACCTCTGCCTCCGCTTCCGCCTCCACTTCTGCCTCCGCCTCCGCGTCTGCATCTGCATCTGCATCCGCCGCTGTTCCCTCTTTGTCGTCCTCCCCGAAGCGCAAAAGCGCGCGCCAGCCTCTAGAGAGTCTTGAGAACGAGATACTTGACATTGACTCGGACTCCGCACCCCATTCCCCGCAACCTTATGACGACGAGCTACTTCCCCCACCTGCCAAACGTCATCGTGTTCCCGACGACATCGAGAAGGTCGACGAGAATGATAACGGCGACCAGGCGAAGAAGAAGGCCGTTGCGCGCGACCGCGACCGTGACCGTTCGATTTCCGCTAATAGCTCCAGCTCCGGCGGTCGTCGCGCGTCGCGTAATGCGGAAGCAGGGAATGAGATTGCCCGTGGGCTGAAGATGATTGGTGAAGGTATGTCAGCGCCGATCATCACCAAGGCGGACACCTCCCACGTCGACGCCATCATCGACGCCTTCATCGAGGACGCGACGCTTCTACCTGGAGACCCGGATGGCGAATACTATGCCCTGTTTCTGGATGCCCTGAGCGCGAATGCGATTCGTGCGCGTTCATTTGTCAAAACAACGAATCGTATCCAGCGCATCGCTTTGTTGAAGCGTGTCTTGATCGAGAAGGAGATGGAAGTGCCTGCAAATTGGGTGTAGGTGATGTGTTCTTTGCTGTGTTTCTGACTCGCGACATGTTTTGGGACTCTTTCGCGTTCTCTGTTTCCGTAAACAAAAGCTGTATTGTTGTTACAAATTTGTACTAGTCCTCATCGCGTTCTGCAACATAATGAGCCCACATGCTCTCCATTATCCTGTTCCGCCGCATGTTAGCCTTGTGTGACTCCGCTGCCGTTATTGCAAGAACCCGACGATCTGGTACAACTGCGCCAGCGAGGAATGGGTGGTCATCGGGGTTGTATTCTTTGTCGTCGTCGATCTCAACAGCGAACGAGTTGAGCCTGTCATGAATGCAGAGGAAATTGTGGAGAGCTCCGGCGGCCGCCACGATCTTTGCTTGTACTGCATACGAGCACTCGGGTCGAGAAATGAGGATGGGGAACTGCCGCTTCAGCACTCCAAAGATCCTCTCGATGACGTTGCGGAGTCGGGAGTGCCAGAGGTTGAACAACTCCTCAGGCGTCTCGGGTTGCTTACCACTTCTATCCCACTCCTTCAGATGGTAGCGAACGCCGATGAAAGGTGCTAGGACGAGGTCACAGTTTGGAAATCCCGCATCTCCCAGATAATACCGATGGTCGGGCAGAGCGAATCCGTGTCGGCGTGCTGTGTCAAAGAGTCGGCCATCTGCTGCAGTTCCTTCGTAACCAGGCATCATGTACGTGAAACGAAGGTCGAAGTCACATGCGGCGAGGACATTTTGAGATACAACCCCGTGGCGATCTCGATAGCGGACGGTGTCGGCAGCAAGCGCGAAGGTGTCTATGTGGGTTCCGTCGACGGCGCCACGACAGTAGCGGAAGAATGGGAAGGAGGAAGAACTGTTGGCAATCTTTGAGGGAGTGGAATCGGCGGGGTTCTGCACATATTTCTGGTAGAAGTTGTCGACTGCAATGTCGAGCACAAGGTTGGTATACCGGCTGATGGTGTCATTCGACCGCTGGAAGCGCTCCATCAGATCCCGTTGGCTGCTCGCGTGCACAAACCAATAGACGAATATAGCTGTTTGCTCCGCCGCAGTTATTTGCCGGCTGTCCCCCAAGCCTCCGTTTGTCGTGAATTCCCAGCAGAGTAGCAGAAAAGCAGCTGGATACATTCCCAGCTGGTCCAGACATCGTTCTGGATGGCCATTGATTATTTCGTCGAGCCAGTCCTGACCAGTGAGAACGGAAGTATGCCGGGGAATGGGAATGGGACGTTCCAGATGCAAGAGACTATCCGCACAAAATACGGTTGCGAGTGTGGCGGTACATAGAGCGCGTCGGCGGCGCAGGATGAGCTGAAGAACCTCTGGGGAGATGTCGTGCACGTCGTTGTGCTGTCCTATGAGCGTCGGAGGCATGGGGACACGCAGTGTGGTGTTCGAGGCGCCGGAGGATGGGCGTTCCGAAGGAGTGACCAGTGTGTGACTGATTGTGACTTTTCAGGAATCATGCGTGAATTCAGGCGTCCCGATCAGGCCCTCAATGTTTAAATTTCAACGTAATTGCCTTATTTGGGTTGCAGGCGTCTGTCTATTTACTCCAGTTGACGTATCAGTTCGCGATACCATTCCGCATCTCTGTGATCTACATTTGACCCGCAGTCGTTTGGCAGTTCAACTCAATCCACTTCACACCCTTGGTGGACAGTGGTAAATATGCCCTATCCGATTGGTCCGACTGATACCAAAATTCCCATTCCAGAACGAGTCTATCCATTCATACTGTGGAATTGCTGTGGAGATGCAACGACTACCTAGACCTAGACCCACATAGAAGCCTATTGAAGGTTGAACGGGCCGAATGATCAGCGAGATGACGAAAATGACAATCATCTTGATCGGATGGGGACCCTCACGGTTGCTATAAAGCTGCAAAGTTCTGCGACAGCCATCCACAATGTTTCTAGTTCGCAACCTGTTCGGGGGCCATTCGCACGACCAGGGCCATAGCCACAGTCACAGCCATTCGCACGGCGATGGTGGAGGCGCCGCGGGCTCAGGCGGCTGGACTAACGAGAACGTGCATTTATACGAGCAACAGCCCATAGCAGCCGAGATAGGGGACAAGTCAGTTCGTTCATGCATCCCATTCATTGTTAACCTCGTTCCAGGGTGCCGAAAGCAATGCGCAAAGCGTATCCATTCGACGAGGATACGACGACCGTGATGGACTTTGCATGCGGCACAGGTGAGTATCATAGTGGACTTTCAATGTCTGGGTTTGTTCAAAATTCCGGTAGGATTGATTTCCAGAGGACTCGCACCGTATTGTAAAAGCATTGTCGGTGTTGACATCAGCCAGGCAATGGTCGACCATTTCGCGGAGAAAATCAACAATCAGGGTATTTGCTCTTTCGGGATGTTCAACGCGACTGGCCTCAAATTCGAACACAGGTATACCTCCAGAAGAGATGCGCGTCGTTTGTGCCGACCTCAAGGGCGAGGAATCTGAGCTGGATGGCCAGAAATTTGATGTTATTGTGGTGTGTTTTGCCCTTCATTTTCCCCAACCTCCTGCTAACGGGCCTTTCTAGTGCTCCGCAGCATACCATCATTTTGAATCCATCAACGACATCACACGTACTCTGTGTTTCTTCCTCAAACCCGGCGGATGTCTGCTCGTTGCCGATTTCATGAAGAGCGCGCAACCTGTTCCCGAAAACGTCCCGAACAATGGGGGATTCACCGAGGAGGAGATCCAGGCAGCGTTTGTTGGCGCAGGATTAGAGGCATTCAGCATAGACCAGTTCACGAAGGCGAAGTTCCACGGCCAGATGGTCAACCTGTTTCTTGCGAAGGGTACTAAGTCAGCATCCTAGACATATAGCTCATCTGGGGTTCTCTCCAGTATGTAAATAATATTTTGTATGTATGGCGCCGCTCACTAACGGACGTACCGCTTGACGAGGCATCTGGTTTCCCGCCGCGGCATCGGGCTCGTTCCAGATAAATCGACACTTTCTTCATGTCCGTCGCGGCCCCGGGATCCGCCAGCTCGAATTCAAAAGCTCGGATGAGGATAAATAGCAAGTTTTTATCTTGGACACCGTGATTAAGAGGCGTTGTTGAAGTAGCGCTTTGTGGTGAAAAGTTACGCGCCATTCTTTGAAAAGTTTGAGTCCAAACCAGCTGTTGGTTGTGGTTTGTTGTGCCAGTTGAATGCCCAGAACTCTCCGTCTCGGAGTGACTGCGCTATCCTGCCTACCCTTACTGGAAAGCCATTCAACGCTGCATTGGATGCAGAAGAATTCTCCAAACCCATCTTGGACCTCCAGCTCCCGCGCTGGCCGGCCGCCGACGCAGCCTCGTTGTCCATCTCGCGCGGCCTAGCGAAGTACGCATGCGCACCGATTGCGGAGCGAATCTAGTTGTCTCCTCCGTTCTCGGTGCTTTACTGTGCCGCGCATGCTATCCCGTAATAGATGCTACTTTCAATAGTATCGAGGTCATAGAATGTATTATTGTAATACTCGATATTACGATTGGCACGGTACCGCGTTAAAGGCGTGATTTGTCCCCGTTTGTCGTACCACCACTATACTACTGTCCTGCACCTCGTGTCGTGGCGAGTATAGCCATGGACGCTGAGCGTGGCTCTGGCGAATACAAGCCCTACGACGCAGAACACGAGCGGGAGTCTCTTCTCCCCTCTCACAGCAACGAACAGCAGCCGAAAGTAACCAACGAGTCTTTCGTACCGCACTCTTGCTACTCCAGACCACAATTCGGCGTCAATCACCTACTCATCGCGTTCGTGGCCGGGACTCTTTCCTGCTTTCTCGCCCAGTACGCGATATGTGGATCGAGCTGCTTCTCTTATCACGCAAGTGATACAGCTGCTGTAACCGTTGCGGCAACGGAAGCCCTCCTCGCACCGCCGTGGGCCGGATCGACTGAACGACACAACTTTCCCCCAGCAACCCCTACCAATGCGTTCCCATCCATGTTCCCCACCGACGTTGGGTACCCGGGAAAAACCCCGACGGGCGCCGAACCCGCTGTCGTCGCTACGGCCCCTTCATATCCGATGCACACGGGTGCTGCCGTCCTCGTGCTACCCGACTCTCTAACGAGTGCCAAAGGAAAGAAGTACAACCTCTTCAAAAAATGGGGCAATTTGTCGCCGTGGTACAGCGTCGACCGTACGGCATTTGGATTGGATTCGGGCCCCGAGACGCCAGAAACCTGCCGGATAACGGGATTGCATTTCCTGCACAGGCACGGTGCGCGGTACCCCACCGCGTATGGTAAGCTCGTGCCTTGTTATTCTTGCATATGCTGACAGCGCACCGCAGCATCGTACGGCGGACCCGCCAACTTCTCGAGCCGTCTCAACGCCGTAGCTTCCAAGTGGAACGGTTCTGGTGACCTCGATTTCATGAACGAATGGTGCGTCTTTCCGGACAATTACTTGCGTTGGCTGATTATTATTTTTCCTCAGGACCTATAAGCTTGGTGAAGAAGGTCGGTATTCGCCGCATGCACGTTTGGATATCTGACTAACCAGGCCAAGTCTTGACGCCATTTGGACGTCAGCAGCTCTGTAGGTGTTTATCTGTGCCATGGATATCCTTCTGACCACCTACCCAGTCGACTTGGGAATATCCATGCGACTTAAATATGGATTCCTTCTCAAGGTGCGTCGGATGTGCTTTACGCAGATTTGTACTCACCCAATAAACAGAATTTCACCGAATCCAATACCATCCCTGTTTTCCGCACAGAGTCGCAGTACGTGCGACGGCCCTTCTTCTTCTTGCACTCATACTTTAACCGCAGAGACCGCATGCTGGCATCTGCCATGAACTTTGCGATTGGCTTCTTCGGCTACCCATTCGAAGGCCAATACCAGCAAAGCATCACCATCGAGGAGGGCGGCGTGCGTCCATTATTGGTTACACTCTTACCTCAACTGACCTAATCACGCAGTTTAACAACACACTCGCACCCTACAAGACGTACGTGGACGGACAGCATTTTCATATTTTGTACTTGACACGGCTGCAGGTGCCCCAATGCGAACGTCCAGTCCATTTCAGATCGCGGGCGCGACTACGTCGCTCAATGGGCATCGGTGTACCTCAAGAAAGCCCTCGCGCGCCTGGAACCTCAGTTGGTTGGCTACGACCTGAATATCGAGGACGTGTACGTCTTCCAGCAGCTGTGCGCATACGAGGTGGGTGGCTTCGACCTCAGGTGCAATGTGAGGCTTATGCATGGTGCAGACCGTTGCTCTCGGGTACTCGAAGTTCTGTGAACTCTTTACCGAAGAGGAGTGGGATGGATTCGACTACAGTCTCGACCTTTTCTTCTGGTGCGTGGTCCTTCATCGGGCGCACGATCATGTGTCGACTCATCTATCAGGTACAACTCCGGGCCCGGATACGCTCTGGCCCGTACCCTAGGAATCGGGTACGTGCAGGAGCTAGTAGCGCGACTCAGCCACACACCGATCGCAACGCACAACTCGTCCACCAACGCAACGCTCGACGACAATCCGATCACGTTCCCGCTCGGGCAGAGTTTGTACGTTGATGCGACGCACGAGGTCGTCGTGCTCAACAGTCAGTATTTCTCCTCCCTTCCTTCCCTTTATACCGCATGGCTGACACATGCATACCCAGTCCTCACCGCGCTGAACTTGACCACCTTGGCGGCGCAGGGCCCGCTGCCGGCGGACCACATCCCGTCGCACCGTACGTTCAAGGTCTCGGAGCTCGCGCCGTTCGCGACGAACGTCCAGTTCCAGTGTACGTCCCTCCCTCCCTCGAGGCCTTCAAACTGACTAACGCTCGCGCACAGTGCTTGAATGCACCTCGCAGCCCGGGCCGCAGATCCGCATCATCGTGAACGACGGCGTCGTCCCTCTGACGGGCATCGAGGGGTGCCCGGCGCAGAAGGACGGGATGTGCCCCGTGGAGACGTTCGTTGCGGCGGAGAAGAAGATCATCGGGGAGACGGACTGGGAGTACGATTGCTACGGGGACTGGACCATTCCGGAGGGGTGGAACACGACGACGGGGCAGCCGCCAAAGCCGTAGCGACGATAGATGAACACTGGCATCGGAAGTTTCTTGACGGCTGTAGTGCAAAGTAACTTAACGTCTGGTATAGTGTGTGGTTGTAATGGAAGTGGGACATTGTGACAACTCGAATTCGAGTCTGCGTCGACGGGCGCTGGAAAATTCCTCGGCCGCTGAAGCGGAAGTAGCCGGGTGTAGAATTACAAAGGTGGTACACACTACATACATGAAATAAGACTCGGAATAAATTGGTAGCTCCCCCTGGATTACAGAAACGTCCTGAACTTTGCAATGTCCTTGACTTTGACGCAGATAAAATATTCCCACTGCCGCAGGCTCTCGTTAGCGCACGGATACAGCCCTTGCGCCATGGCGAATATGAGCGACGTGTCGTGGAGCGCGCCGGGCTTTGCCCCCAGCTTCGTCAGGACGTTCTGGCGCGCAGCAAGCCAGTGCGGGCAGGTGGGCGTGTTGCTGATGCGGCACGGGGTGGCGTGCCCGATCCGCCAGCCCTCCGCACACGTCAGCTCGAGGATCTTCTGCCACTCGCCGTAATACTGAATCTGTTTTCGGATAGTGGGGTAATCAACGGACGATAAAGCTAGACGGGGAAGGTCGTCTGCGTACCCAACTGCCCATGTACATCTGGTGCATGTGTGCGCCGACGTGCGCGAGCGGGAGGGAGACCGTCAGCGGGGCCGCCTCGTCGGCGAGGTCGAGGTAGTCGTGCCGCACGGCGTAGTTCAGCACGGTCAGCGCGTTGTCCTGCAGGCCGTTTCTGGTGGAAGGAGCGTTGAGTGCAGTGTACGTCGTAGTGAGCTCAAAAGTTTATGTTATGTACCCCATGAAGATGCGGCATATGTCCATCGCGGAGTAGACCTCGTACTTCTCCGCCGCCTCGGAGAGGTCCGCGAGCAGGGGGAACTCGATCGCGCTGAGGTCCGGCTGGCGCTGGGGGTACATGTACTGGAACAGCAGGTCCAGCGTCGCCGCCGGCTCGCTCAGATCGACGACCTCGTTTAAATTCGAGCCCGGTGCGCAGAGCGCGGCCGGGGGGAAGCCATCGGAGTGCGTCTCAAGGTTCTTTATGTGCACGCGAAATATGATTTGGTCGCTTGACCGGAAGGCGATGTCTGCGTCGGGGAAGTTGACTGGATGAAACGGTCAGTGAATTGGAGGCATTTGGGGAAATATAAGCTTGCAGCGGTCAGAAACCGTCCCTTCCACTTGGGGCCCCATCCGAAAGGCCGAGAGTGTCTCTGGCAGCCAATATAATATTTATCAGACTGAATAGAGACTAGGGTGAAGTTGCGGAGAGGACCGAGGACCGAACGTTATTCCTAGCGCGGAACTGTGAGCCAGGGACTCGGACTGAGAGCCACAGTAAAAGTCAAGGAAGGTCCAAGTGGTCACGAGTCATTTACACGGTAACGTGCTTTCGAACCGGGAAAACCCGTGCAGATATGCGTGTAGAACGCGACTTTAAAAAACATTCGGTCATAGGCCTTTGTACACAACTATGCACGAATCCAAGGACGCTGATTACTAGGGCTTCACGCCCTGTGCCAGGAAGATAACCTCGGGCATCATGGTCGACTTGGGGCCCTTGAATAACACGCGGCGGTAATCTCCCAAGCCAGCGCCATCGTAGACTCCCTTAATGACGGCCTCTGAGATCCCCCCTTTGTGCGCTATAGTGTGCACGACCTCGTCGGGCACGGCCGTTGCGTCCATTGTCGGAAAGTCCACGATCAGGAGGGTCCCGCCGGATTTGAGGAAGAACGCAAGGAGCCGGGTGACGGCCGCGATGTCATCGATGTGGTGGTAGGCCAGCGAACACTGGGGAAGAAGATATTCGTTCGTAGTGCAGAAGTGCGAAGAAGAATTTACACACCATAACATCGAATTTCATTCCGTCGAGTTCAGTGTCCTCGCCTTTGAGCTCAGCACGGACTGCACGCATTTGTTCGGATAGGCCTGTGTATTTCTTGGTCGATAACTGAATTTCAGACTTGATTACACGACATACCGTTACTCTGCATGGTCTTGTTGAATTCGTCGACCATTCCCTGGCTTATGTCGACGCCGACGAGAGTCTTGCAGTGCGACGCCAAGCGTCTGGAAACGATACCTAGGGAAAGGCGCGAAATTCAGGACCAAAGTGGACGCGCTGTAATAATATCGTTTACCAGTCCCACAAGCATAGTCCAGCACCGACGTTGCCTCCTTGTCGAACGGGTACGCCTGCAGAATCGCATTGCACACACTGCCAAAAACCTGAGCAACAACTATGCCTTCTGGCCAAATGTACGCGTACCTCTCCGCTAATTCTGTGGCGTCGGGGCGTTGATCGGCGTGGTGGGCGTGCTGATCAAAATGCGCCTGATTCGCAGAGGCGAGATCGTGGTGGTGGTGAGGGTGGTGGGGGTTAGACATCGTTGGATGAAGTAGACGATGGCCTGCAGTTGGAGAGTTTCTATACACTTACCCACCGTGAGGGTTCTCACTATCATCAGCTGAAAAACAGGGGTGCACGATTCATAGAGAATGATCCATATCACGAGCATGCGATCCGCAGCACAGGGTGTCTTTCTTGAGTACCCGGGCGCCTCCACGAATAAATACTGGTTCCCCATGGACCACCTTCACGTTGAAACTTTCTTGTGCATCATCATTCAATACATATTTCGTCTCCTAAGTTCAATGGTCCCACTAAGGCAAGGCAAATCCTATAACGAGACATGCCCACCCATGATCCATCTGACCATACTCTGACACTCACGATAATAGGCATAAGAGGTAGATTCCCGCGGGTGCGGGGGGAGAATACAGGCGGAGTATAGAATATGGGCATATGTACGTAGCGAGATAAAAAAACACCGGTTACGAGACGAGGGAGACGGAGTGAAGTGAAATTGAGATGGAGTAAGGAAACGGAATACAGAAAGACGAGCGCAGTTGCTCAGAGCTCGTCGTCCGTGATCTCCTCGCCCCGCTTCTTCCGTGCCATGCGCTCCTTCTTCAGCTGGAGAAGAGAGAAAACGGCGTCAATCTACATGCGAGAAGAGAGAAGTAAGAGCGACGAACCTTGCGCGCCTCGCCAGCGGAGATCTTCTTCTGCTTCTTGATGTCGATCTTGTTGCCCATGGCGTCGTACTGCACCTCCTCCTCGCCGTCCTGCTTGTCGATACGGGGACCGGCACCCTGGCCCTCGACCCAGTTGTGGCCGGAGGCCTCGAGCCGTCCGTCGCGCATCGCCCACACCCTGCGCACGATCGTCAGAATTAGGATGAAGGGAAAGGGAAGATACGCACTCTTTGCAGATGGACTCCGAAAAGTCACGGTTGTGGGTGATGATGAGCACACCACCCTCGAAGACCTTGAGGGCCTCGATGAGCGCCGCGAGCGACTCACGATCGAGGTAGTCTACACGCGGCATCAGTCGCAACCCACATTTTACATGCACAACGATACTTACTGGTCGGCTCATCGAGACACATGACGTGAGGCCGACGCCATGTCGCGGCGCCGAGCACGATCTTGACCTTCTGCCCACCGGAGAGACCGCGCATGGTGTTGTGACTGACGAACTCGGGCTCGAGGCCAAAGTCCGCCATGTGCTTCTCGATCTCGCGACGCACAAGCGGCCGCAGCAGCCCAAGGCGCTGCGCCTCGCGGGTGTCGACCTCGATAACTTTCTGCAGCGCGGGTTAGCATCGGGCGAATAAAAGCAGACCAAGAAAGGAGCGCACCTTCTCAAAGCCACGCTTGATGAGATCGTCTCGCGGGAGCCAGATGTTCTCGGACGAGCTGAGCGCCTTGAACGATACCTCGTACTCGTACGACTGCTTGAGCTTCTTGCGGGCAAGAATCTCGTCGATCAGCCGCTTCTGCCCCTCAATAACAATGACCGCGCCATCCTTCATCTTCTGCGCCTCCTCCTCGCTGATGATACGGTTCGCCTTGCTCATCTCCTCCAGATCCTCACCGGTCTGGTAACGCCACAGCATGTACTCCAGTGGCGTCTTGTCGAGGTGACTGTCGATGTGGTGGAAAGCGTGCTGCGCGACGTAACCGATGACCAGATTGGGGTGCTTCCAGATCTCACCGCCCTTGTTCTGCTCCATGTCACCGATGAGCAGCTTGACGAGGGTACTCTTCCCCGACCCGTTCGGCCCGAGGATGGCGACACGGGAAGAGAGAGACACCTGCAGGGTGATGTCGTAGAGCTGCTGCGTGGGCTGCGTGGGATACTGGAACCCGACTTTGCGCATCTTGAGGAGCGACTTCTCCTTGGTCTTGACACCCTCAAGGAGCGGGGGGTCAGGGAGCTTGAAGCGGTAGTCCTCGGCCGCCTCGAGAGTGTAGTACGACTTGGCCTCGGGCACCTGCGCAACGAACTTCTCGAGGTTGCCGCGGTAGCGGCGCAGCTTGAAGCGGTTGAGATGCAGCACGTCCGTGATGGTGTTGTTGAGGAAGCCCGAGTCGTGCGACACGATGACTGCGGTCGCGTATTAGCACCACGCACAGAGGACAAAAAGAAAGGGGACGTACTGGAAGTGCACGTCTTGAGGTTGGTCAAGTAGTTCTCGAGCCATGCAACGTTGACGACATCAAGATGGTTGGTCGGCTCGTCGAGCAGGAGGATGTCCGCGCGGAAGAGCATCGCACGCGCCAAGGCGAGCTTCATCTTCCACCCACCGGACAAGCTGCCGATCGCCTGTGCCTGGCGCTCATCGTCGAAGCCGACAGACGCGAGGGTCTCGATGACGTCCTCCTTGGTCGCGAGGATACGCTTGTCCGTGAGAATGAACTGGAGCACGGACGTTTCCTCCTCGCTGCCGTCGATGTCGTGCTCGACGTAGAACGTGCGCACCTCGTCGGGCGACGGGAAGCCTTCGACTTGGCTGCAGAAACGATGAGCGATGGTCATCAGGAATAAAGAGGTCGCTTACCCATTGGTGATCGCGCGCATGAGCGTCGACTTGCCGGTACCGTTCTTCCCGCACAGACCGTAGCGGTGACCACGCTTAAGGCGCAGCACGGCCGTGTTGAGCAGGATCTTCGCGCCGTAGGCGAGCGAGAACTGGCAGTTGCACAGGTCCTCGCCCTCCTCCTCGTCCTCAAGGACGGCCTCATCACCATCGTCCTCGGTCGCGGAGCGCACGACCCACTCGTGCGTAACGGAGATGGGGTCGGGGGTGGCTGCGACGTACGCCAAGTAGGGCGCGAGCCTGTCCCACTCGGGAACGTCGAAGTTCTTCATGTTGACGAGGTTTGCGGCGAGGGACGAAGTGTAGATGGTCATGGTGTCGGCGACGGAGATCTCGCCGCCGAGCTTCTTGTAGATGGAGACGAGGGACTGGCCAAGGGCACCGGCCTCGGCGACCTTGAGCGGGGGGAGGTCGGAGCCGTCGCCGGTGGGGACCTCGCCGACCTGGCGGAGGGTAGCGATGGCCTTGCCGATGACGCCACGGGCCTCGGGGTCGCCGATGGTGGTCTCGACTTTGAGGAGACCGGGGAGGAGCTTGGGCAGGAAGGGGCGGACAGTGACGGGGGAGTCGACGAGCTTGGCCATGTTGTCGACGATACTATGGGATGTGAGATGTGGATGACACATGGGGGAGAAAGATGCTTACACCGCGACCTTGCGCTTGGTGGCCGTGAGCTTCTCCGAGAGACCACGAGACAGAAGGGGAACCATTAGGGAGAGGGTGGGGGAATCTACTTCTGAAACGAATGTGGTGGCCGAGAGGAGGGCGATGGTACCAGGGACCTCCTCAACGGGATTAATTAGAGCTTTGATAAGAGCCGGAATAAAACGTTCAATATCCTTGTTGGACACCAGGGCGGTGGCCTTTGTAAGCGAATCACGAGCGGCCTTCTTCACGTCGGCTTTCGTGTCCCAGATGGCATCGGCGAGGATGGGGACGATCTCGGGCATGAGACGAGCCGTCTGGGTGGGGGCGCTAACGACGAGCTGGTTAAGCACGACGAGCGAGCCAGTCTTGATCTGCCATTTGCCAGCAGTTTTGATTTCGTGAAGAAGGGCGGGGAGGATGAGGGCTGTTGCCCAAGGGTTCATTGCGGCGACGAACTCGCGCACGGCCTCGACGGCGGCTGTCCGGACAGCAGGCATTTTGTCGGCGAAGGCCTCGAGAAGAGCAGCGTAGATGCCGGAGCCGATGAACGTGGGCTCGAGCGCTTTTACGCCGCCCTGCTTGGAGAGCGCAAGAATGGTGTCGGCCGCACCCTCACGGGCAGCGGGGGACTTTTTGTCGGCGAGAGCCTTGAGGATTGCGTCGGTGACGCCTGCGAGCGCCGAGGGGCCCTGTTTTTGAGCCAGGGCGGCGAGGGTCGCTGCTGAGGCATCGCGGGTGGCTTTGTCAGCGACAAAAAGGCTGGGGACATCAAACTCCTTGAGAGAAACGGGGGCGGGGGTAGCAGCGGGCATTTCTTGGATCTTTGTAGCCATCGTGAGTGGATCTATGCGTTGAAGTACTGGATACCAACCTTTAGAGATATGGTTAAGATGGATCTGTGTGATTGCAGACAAGGCTGACAGGGACAAAGAACGCTCTATAGGCAATATCTAGGTGGCTAAGTAGCCTGGAGGGGGGGATCAGAGGCGGAATACGACGATTCTAGGGACATACCTCTATAACGGAATGAAGGGAGAAGGGAAGAAACGCGGAAGCCTCGTCGTTTTTTCAATCGGAGCTTTAAACAGCGCCACACATGCCGACACAGCCTTGCCAAGTTGCCGGTCAGCTGCCAGCTGTGGGGAAAGACGCACCGCCTGTCATACCCCGCATTGCACCGGTCCTGATATCGTCCTATCTCCTTCCTCCGCGTCCACGCCTCGAACTGGAATTTACACCCCAGTCCCAGCCCGACTAGCCTCCGAGTTCCCCCACTGCGCACGTCCCTCCCGAGTCGACTCGGACCATCCTCGCATCCGACCGAGCAACCAACCCGTGATGCTAATGTATCACAGCGACGTCTATTCCAATTAGCTAGGGGACCCCATCTTCTGTAAGGACCGCGTCATGCGGGTTGAAGCGGTGATTCGTGGCATTTGAGTGATGAAACGTTCGCATTCAAGATAAGCGCTACAGCCGATTATTTATAGGAACTTTAGAAGGGCTGTAGCTCGCTGGCACTCCACCTATAAACCTGCTTTATCTTCTTTACCTCGGTGACTGGGAACGAGTAGGAGTCGCTCATACTCCCGGCAAGCGTTGCAATATATCATTGATCGTTGGGACAGCAGAAGGCCGAGAACCTCGGTGGCACAGACACGTTGCATTTCAGGGTTCTAATTTTTGGTTAATTTTTCAATTGCAGGAGGGGACCCCAGTTCAGTCCAGAAGCCTCGCGGTCGAATATTGCGCCGATTTGACAGCTGTTGAAATGAGGCTCAGGGCTGCGTCGCTTCAAGTCCGTGGAAAGCCGGACTAGTCCAGACAGCTCGAATGTTCCGCCTCGGAAACAGCCTAGTCAAACTTCGAGTCAATCGGCTCCGGTTTCTCCCGATATAATCGTTACTATCATGATCTATTCTTCGCGGTGAGTTTGACGATAACCTGGATCATGTTGGAGAAGTTGAACCAACGAACACATCACATGATCAACGTTTGGGTCCATATACTTGACTTTCACCAAATATTCAGCTCCCGGGTGCGAAACAATTATCTTTCATCTGCTGCTTGCATCCTTTGGGTTTCGCAGTCCCGGCTCCTTTCACGCAGGTTAATTAGCAATTACCACAAAACAAACTATTCCAACTCTCTTCCCGGTGAATTTAGTAACGGCGCCGCGGGATGATAATTCAAGACCGCGACCCTCAAGGGTAGGGTAGTTACAGAATTCCACCTACGCCCTGGACATTTGTCGAAGGTTTAATAAGAGCATGAAGAGAGAGCCCGAGACTCGGGGTTAAGTCTGTTGGTTTCAGTGAATCGAATCGGACCGAATCAAACTAAGCGGAACTTCAACAGGTCGAACAAATGAGCGAATGTTCAATAAATAAATAGCTGGCGAGAGACCAGGAAATAGTATTGTACACTATAAAATAGGTCGATGAATTCAAACACAGTGCAGGAAGCTCGACGGGATGAGGAGAGAAGAAGTTGTAGTGACCAAAAAATGCGCTTTGTGGCTTTTCAGTTTATTTCCAGTTTCGAACTAAAGAATTAAGGACTCGAGCAAAGCCTTGAATTGTCTTGTGGCTTCGACAATCTCCGGCTGTGGTTGAAGTTCAGTCAATAGACCGTTGGTGCTATTTAGAGGCGTGGAACGCAAGACTATAGATGCCCCGAGTGAAATGCAACGGACTACCGTCGACCTGAGTCGGGTCTGTCGGGTCGAGAGGATTAGAAGAGAAGATCCGGTATATATGTCGTTTCCGTGGTTTGAAGTGACATCAAGAAATTTGAATGCGATATCCAGTTATTGCTGGACCAGCAGGGTGAACGGCCCGCCAGGTTAGAATCCATTCAGATGATCAGCAAAATTCAAGTCCAAGTGGATTGAAACCGGTGGGTTTCGGAGCAAGAAAGTTGAGCTGGTCGAAGTGCTTTCCCGCCGGCAAAACGCGGGATATTGTGCTAACTAGTAGCCAAGGTACTGAAACATTTTTTGAAGGATGTGGTAAGGTCGTCCCGGTTTTGGAAGGAGGCGGAAGCCTGAGGACGACTTTCTGCAACTCTTGGACAGAGCAACTACAAGTCGGCTGTTCCATATGATCTGAAAACTGACCTCGTACCCGTGTCCGTGTCACAACGCCATTTATTCCATAATATTGATACAGCCTGCCAGTGCAACTCCATCTTTCCTATAGCTATATATTGACCGAGAAATAATACACACACAACTCGAGAATTAAGTACCACATACAATTCGAAAAGTACCGAAACACGTCCGCCACTCAGCGCTCGGCGCTCAAACACGTCCGCCGCTCAGCGCTCAAAAAACGTGCGCGAGCCAGGAGCCTCTTCTTTTTCCTGTTCCTCCGTCTCGCGGGGATGGCGCGCGAGAACATCCTCCAGCGTCGGCCGTGTCAGCGCCATCGGCGTCGCTTCCGCAATGTCCGTCACCGGAATCGTCTCCGGGACCGCCGTCGTGCGCTCGACCGTGCGCGTCACTGTGGGCCAGTCGCGCCCGAACGACCTGCTCGCGGCACTCACGACGCCCCGCTGCCACTCGCGCTGCTGCCACTCGCGCCGCCGTTCGTCGTCGCTGAGCTCCCGCGGCGGCGGGACAACAGATACGGCCGACGTCCCTGGCCCCGAGCCCGACGTAAACCCAGGCGGCGTCGCAGGCCGCCCCTCCACCAGCGCGCTGAGGTCGAGCACCACAGGCGCGTCCGCCGTCGCCGTCGCGCGGCGCATCGTCGCGTCCGCCCACGCCTCGAACCCGGGGTCTCCCGCGTCCATCCTCAGCCGCCGCTCGCGGTCCCGGTCCGCGCGCCGCAGCTGTGCACCCGCGTTCGCCGCCAGCAGGAGGCGCGAGACCTCTAGGCGGTGCTCGTCCGCGGACCCCGCGCTATGCGGATGGGGCTGGGGCGGTGGTTGAGGCTGTGGCTGCTGTTGCGCAGCCCGCATGCGTGCGCGCAGCTGATGGAGCTCCTCGCGGTCGCGAAGCCGGCGCGCTAGTGCTTCACGCTCGCCGCGGCCGGTGGGGATCTCGCGGTCGGAAGCGGATGCAGAGGTGGGGACAGGTCGCGTGGGGAGGGGAAGGGGCGGAGAGACAGCCCCGCGGAGGAAGGTGTAGTGCGAGGATGAAAAATTGGTATTGGGGGACGAGGGTGCATGTCTTGGGCACGGCGTGAAAAGGATACCCAGGGGATTACCACTAGAGAATTGGAAATCAGCGAAAAATTTAACGGATGAAATTGATGAAAATAGCGAGAACAAAAGGGCGGTACTCGCGTCGTGAAAGAAAGAACCTCGCAGATTTAGTGTGCTGACCAAAAGCAGCACACGAGCAATTCAAAAACACGCAGGGCCTCCACTGCCCGAATAGAAAATTCAGAAAAAAGACTAACCAAATGGCACACCCCACACCGCTCCTCGCACAGCCGCACCGTTCCTTTCCAAGCAACAGTTCCCGCCTCATGTCGGGAGTAAAATATTCGTCCTGGAGTGGCACTACATCTCCGCTCACGCCATCCAGCAGCCCGCGCCACCGCCGTTCGGGAACTGCGCGCGCATGAATACGTGCTCCGCAACCATTGGACTTTTTCTGGCGCTTCCGCGCGGGTGGCGGTGCCATGTCCGGGAGCATCTGCACGAACCCCGGCCTGTGCTCGTCCCAGTCCTCGATGTCCTGGTCAGCACCACAGAAAAGTACAACGGCGGGTAACGCGGGGCCGTCGTTGCGCTCGGGCCTGTGGCGTCGCAAGCGGGAGTCCTCGCCCGAGCGCAGTATCTCGACCAAATCCATCTGCTCGTCGGACATGGATGTCGCCTGAGTGGGTGTGCTAGGCGACTGTGCCATTGAGGTCGACAGAATATACGAGATGGTGGTCATGAGGGCGGGAGGCAAAGGGAATGCCTAGCCGCCGTTGTGGCTGTGCGAGGGATACAGCTTCACTTCGTCACATGGTCATCCTCCTTTTGTTCTGAACCTCCACCTTCTTCGCTGCTGGTATAAATCCTTGATTCAACCCTGGGGAGATGAGGAGTTTCAACAAGCAGAATCTCGGACAACGGACCTATGGCTCATAGGTAGATTTTTTTTCCCGATTTCTTTTTACAGCATTAGAGAAAATATATTCGCAAAAGGTGTTTACAAAGGGATCCCCAACATCTCCTCCATTTCAGCGTTGTCCTTCATCGTTTCCTGGAGTTCTCAGGTCAACCGCAAGAGCATATCGAGTAAGCAAGGACTTACAGATCCTGTTATTCACCAGCTTCTTGAGATCCACATTTCGTTTCATCTCTGCCTTCTGCAGAAACAGATGAGTCGAATCCGGGGAAGAAAAACCTTGGAATACCAGACGCTCGACTTCCCCGCCTTTCAAGTTGTTTCCGCTCGACGAAGTTGCGACAGCAGTGTTGACCTTGCCCTGCCTCAGGCGTTTTCTGTGCGGTTCACTACTCTTCTAAGAATTCCTTCAATGTCAAGTTTCGAATGAAGCCTATAACACACCCTTTCGTCCATCTCGCGACTTGGGGAGCGGGAAGATTCCGAGGACCCTCCGAGGGACGTCAAAGGTGAATCGTCTCGCCCAACATCGGATTTCACGTCCTCCACCTCGCTGCTCATCGCCTTCCTCTTCAAATTCTTATCGTGACCAGTCCTTTGCTCAGACTCTCGTCCTGTGGGAGCCTTTATTTCTTTTTGTAAAGCCGGTGCCTCGGTGGCAGGGAATCTAATTAGCAAACGTCTCTCTGGCGAAAGTTAAAATTGAATGGAATCCAACCTTGACGCGCCGGAGTGTGCACTGCCCTCTTGGATCCAACGAAAATGAACTTGAAGGTAACGAATGGTGTGTTGCTGTCTAGATAGTCCAGCACCTCCCGTCCGTCGTTGGATGCCAATATCTTAGCCCGGCGTATCCGCAGAGACACAAAGGACGAGTCTATGTCAGGGTATGTATCAATTTTGTTTTTTACGCCATAGTTAGACAGCCATACCGCCAGTCTCAAACCAGGTCGCAGGCCCTTTACCACCGGACGAATTTTTCACTTGGCACAATGGTTCCGCAAACTCGTCCATCACGGCAGAACCGGCCAGGCGCACATTATCTTCCGAGTCACCCTTCCCAGTCGAGAGAAAGACCTCGCCCACGCAGGACAAAGGCGCAAGCGTCCGCTGGCCGCATGTCGCGGTCGCCCAACAGAAAAAGTATTCCTACGACACATCAGAGCCCGGGGCGTCATGAATCTCAGGCCGCTCAACTCACGAGATTCTTGTTGAGTGTTATAACGGCGGACACGGTGTTGTTGTTTATGGTGGCTTTCGAGTGGGCCATTTTTTTTGTTGTTTTTGCATTGGAGCCAGGCGTAGAGTCCGTTGTGCATGAGCATTGGAGGGTGGTGCGCCGCGGTTGGGTAGGGGGAAGGGAGTTCCAAACTCCGCATGACGGTCCTAAAATACCCATCTCGTTGACCCTGGATGAGGCACACTTCCGTTTGATGCATTACTTACTTTCGGAATTGAAGCTTCCCAAACTGGCTGAGTTTAAAAGACACAAGAGCGCGCCGAGGGCGCTCCGCGCCCCCGGTACTTCGCCTCGGAGGTTCTGTCGTGGCGCCACGTCTCTTCACGTTCAACTGAGTGTCCATATTGAGTCTGAATCATAGCGGTAGCTGTCGGAGCCACCCGAGCGGAGTTTGAAGGCTTCGGACAACGCGATTTTATAAAGAGAGAGATTTCCCAAGCCTGCACACGAATCTCTTGATAAAACAACCTTGCGAATCTGACTGCAATAACGCCACTATCAGCTGTTTTGGGAGCACATTTAATTATAAATTTTAGCCAGTTCAACCTAGTTCAACCCCCTCGGCCTTTTCGGCGATCGACTGGCAGGTTGATTTTTGTCTTTTATTTCCGGATTTTCCTTTGTTATAGCTTTCATACGGGTGTGAGTTAATCGAGAGAGCATCAGGTTGACGCGCAGTAAGTATACATATGTAGTCCATGAATTGCAAGTATTTATGTGTGTCGAAAGTCAACTGCTCAAGTTATGTCCTCCACTTGATGTTTTATTTCGCCCGTTCAGGAGCCTACCTCCAATGGATATGGGCCCAATTCACAGTCCTTTTCATTCCGAACTACGTCCCTGAGCAGCAGCCATTATGACATCAGCCGCTTTCTCCGATATCTGGAAAATTGTTATCAAAACGAGTAACATGGGCACGGTGGGGCTCACCATATATGTTGGTGTGGTCACAAAATAGCCCGGAACGTTCGGCCAAGCACTCAAGTCCACAACGCGCAGCCTGTCCACCCCGTAAACGCGGAACTCATTATCCAGCACAGCAGTGGGATCTAGCGAATGATCAGCAGCCAATAATTCGGCGAAAGACGCCATACCGTCGTCGGTGCCGATGTGGTTAGTGCAGCAGGCATGGTGCCCGAATACGCGATCGAAGATGTGCTGGGTCAGATTCGCGTCCTTGCCGGGGAACTCCTCCTCCACGATAAAGGCCGCAATCAGCGAGTCTTCCACCAACGCGCGGACGCGTGTGATGCCGTCTATGAGCGCCTGTATATCTTCCGGGCCTTGCGCTGCCTCGAAGTGCATTTTCTCAATGTCTAGCGGGTCCTGCGGGTGTGATCCTGTGAGCCGAACGAAGCCGCGAGAGGACGGGTGCGCCTTGAGGATGACTGCCGTGAGCGCGTTGGGGTTCTCCACGACTTGCTGGGCGAATCCTATCCCAAAGCCAAAGCATTAGTACGATGGTGTGGTTGAAGCGGAAAATTGAGCTGACCTCTGAAAATCCCTTCAAAGTACGCGGGCGCCACGTATGTGAAGACATCCGGGACAGCAAGGGACTCGTTTGACTTGGTGATGATGACGTCCAGGACGGGGTTAAACGCATAGATATTCATGTGGTCTGACTGGATCCAGTCCTCGAGGCACGGGTCCTGCGCGGGATCCGAAAGGAAGGTGCACCCAGCAAGAAGCTTGAAGTCATCCTCGAGTTTCCAGATGACAGTTATCTCGTCATGATCTGCCCATACATATATAATTGAGATCCAGTGTTAGGGATTGCACGTTACCTTGAAGATTCGACCCAACACCGGGCAAATCCACCACAATTTCGATGCCGAATTCACTTAACTCGGTCGAGTTTCCTATACCAGATAGCTTTCACGATATTAGAGATTGCTCACATTGACTATTCTACCCACCATGAGCTGTCGATAAATAAAATTGTCAGTGAATGATCGCACTCCAACCAAAAGATAAACCCACGAGCTGCGGACTTTGGAAAACTCCAGCCGAAATAATAACTTCCTGACGCGCCATGACGTTCCGAACCACAAGATCTTGTTTCCCTTCAAAATTCCCCGCCACAGGTAGGGCACCGCCCGGAGCAATCTCCACGCCATACGCGGTCGGTAGACCGTCGCTGCCCTGGCACAAGAGAATCCGCGTCGCGAGTGTGTTCAATGTGATGTTCAAATTGCTACCGGTGCTATTGACAGCGGTAAGTCTGTTGTAGACCGAGGAGCGGATGTGGTTTGTGTCGACAGTGAAACTCGGGGCGTTGATTCCTACGCTGCTATCGGACGCTAGGCTGTTCAAGTCCACGATGGGCGGGTTTGGGGAAGCCGTGAAGGACGCGAATATCGTGAGCAGCTGGGTATCCACCACGTCTATGTCAAGAAGATTTATTTGGTGTGGATATCGTGACATGAGGCACTGACCAAGATCGTGAAGGAGATTGAGATACGGCAGTAACGTCGTCTTAAGCCAGCCTGTAAATCCGTGGTCCGCTAGAGTTAGGAGTGTTGGAAGGAGGTACTGGTTCATCTCGATCTTCTTGAAGTATTCCTGCATATTGCTGCGTGACCACGACGCATCGTCAAAAGCGTCGGCAATACCGTCGAAGTCCGTCTGAGTGCCCGCAATTAAGTTTATCATGGCATTGTGGATCTAAACTTCACTCTTCGGTAAAACCCCGAGAAAAAATATAGCTGCGCACGGTAGATCCCCCGACCGCTCGTGCGCGAGGATACCTGGTTGAGTTGAGTTTCTACGGGGCTGAAAATGCGATGAACCGAACCAAGCGATCCTGGAATCAGGGCTGCTGAATTCTTTGATGTTGTATGCCAATTCAATCGTCGGATCTGAACCGAGACATTATAACACTAGAGGGAGAGAACCAGAGGACAAAACACCTTCTGTTGCGCGAGCGAAGTAAGCCGGAAGCGTTGTGTTAAAGGTGTTGACATCATTGCCAGCATCCACAAGGAAAACTATTGCAACTGTTGCAGAATACAGTAGCAAGACGGACGAAATACGCACCTGAGAACCCATTCTCAGCTAAACGCGAAGCGAGGGGGCCTCCGCCGGCGCCAGCTCCGACTACCACGAAATCGAAGACATCTGGAGCTTGTTGAGAAAGATCAGGACATGCTTGGAGAGCTCCTTGGGTATAGGGAAGCACAGCGACGGCCGCGACCGCGATGGTGATTTTCATCTTGTACAGGTCCTCAGCAGGGCGAGCAAAATAGGTGGTCGATGAACGCGTCCATTTTAATAGGTCATAAGACACGAGGAATGTTCTCAGGCAAAAATAGCAGCAAGACAGAACCTGGCGTGGCGAAATTTGTGGGTGTGCGGGGATTTAAACGGTGACCGAATCTGTCTCAAGGGATCAATCACTGGTGAGGCAGGTGATAGAAATCGAAATATACTGGAGCAGCTGAGCCAAGGATTAGTCTGTTCGAAGCGGGTACAATGTGATATTTGGTGCTTCAATGCGAAAAGAGTAAGGAGTGGTGGAGTGGGAAATACCACCATCTTGTGCCGTGAACCCAACGGCAAGCGCGCATTGGTTCTGCTATCCGGGTGGTGCGGAGTTGTCTCAGGGTTGCTAGGAATAGAGGCCGTACCATGATGTCGTGTCGGAAAAACCAAATTTACCTTATCGGCCTTATAATGTGAACCAATCTTATAAGGCCTTAAACCACCTTATAAGGCGATTTCAAGGCCTTAAAAGGCCGATAAGGCAAAACTAAAATTTCCGACACGGTATATTCTTAACTGTTGTCCGAGTGTCATTGTTAGGAGTCCTAGTCCTTCGCGAAGGTCTGAGTGTAGGCTTGTACTTACTATGATCTTCTGCCGTCAGATGTATAGTCATCTCAGCACGGGTGTCGCCACACATTTCCCATTGTGGCTCTTGACTTATTGGGTCGCGGTTCTCGACTTCCAAGCGAGATGTCAGGGGACGATGGGTCAAATGCTCGGATTGGCTTACGCAGCGAAAGAAGTTGTCGAAAAAAAATCCGGGGCGGGCGGCGCTCGTGGACGAGGCGAGGCTGATCCTCAGCATGATGCCGTGGGGCTGGGCAAAGCCTCTAGGCCTGTCCGACTCGGAGCCGTTCCACGACCTCTGGCGCTCCCTCGGACCGAATTGGTTGTCAGGATCCCAGCAGAATGATCTGCTCGAGCTCCTACGCCACAAAATCGACAATAATCCAGCCTTGAACCAGCGATTTCGTATCCAAGGCGTCGAGTTGACCACCAAAATCCTTGAAGCACATGCAGCTGGTGCCGAGACGTACAAGAGCTCGCGGGATTTTAGATGGCTTCGCGACTTCTCGTCCGGAATCGGGCTGCATTGGTTACAAGCACCCATCTGGGAGCGATATCTAACGAGCCGCATTGGATCGGTCTGGTCTTTGATCTCCACCGGGAAGAATCTTGTACGGCGATTCGTTCGGGGAACTCATTCCCGCCAAGTTGTTGGCCGCTTGTCGTTGGTGGATCGGCCAGCATACGGTAGCCCAGCTTGAGTTAGAGAAGCTTCACATTGGTCCTCAGGACGATGGGATGCTGGCTATCAATGGTGTTCAGCATTTTGTCGACCCCGAGATACCTCTGAGCGAGCCTGACGGTAACTTCGTCAACACGCGTCTTGAAGCTTTCATTCAAATTGGGAAATGGGCACTTGAGCGGGTGAGTTTTTGTGTCTGAGAGCGTGCTTGGTTCTCATCGCTATCATAGCTGGAAATTGCGAAAGCACTGGCCATTGCAGAGGACGAAGATTCGGATGACCGCACCGATCAGTACACAGCCACAAATGATGATCTGGCCGACTCGGCCCGGCGTTCTCCTCTCGGTCTTGGTCATTTATGGTGTGAAAGCATGTTTCAAGGCCCCCTTGCTCCATAACATGTTCCATGGCCTACGTATCCTATTTAATGTGCGAGCTCGTCGGCACGCCTGTTCGCTTCCCTGGTTAGCAATAACGTGTACGATGAAGCCCAATATCGCAGTCGCGGTAATTGCTCTGTTTCCATGTGCCCAAGGAGCTCTCAAATCGTGTCCTGATCTTTCTCAACATCGTTCGGACGTCTTTGATTTCGTCGTGGTTGGTTCGGGTGCCGGCGGGAGTCCCCTCGCTGCTCGTTTGGCTGAGAATGGGTTCTCAGGTGCGTATCTCGTCCATCTTGCTGCTCAATTCTGTAACAGTTGCGGTAGTTTTCCTCGTGGATGCTGGAAACGATGTCAACATCTTCGATACAACCCTCCCGGCTTACTGGGGTCGTGCTACAGAAGGTAGTTTTTTGGCCTTCTTTTCTTGATTTATTACCTTAATATCCCGTGCCAGATCCGACGACTGAGCTGGCGTACAACGTTACAGAATTCAGTACTCCTGATTCTAGAATTGCTTGGTTTGTTTATCGTCTCATTTTGCGGTCTCATCCGGACTCATTTCAACCAGGTATCCACGCGCGCGAGCGCTCGGAGGCTCTACTATACGCAGTTATATTGCATGCCAAATTTTCGTTGAAATTTGGTTTCCAGATTCACAATGCCATGATCAACATAATCGGTGGCACTCGCACAGATTTCGACGACATCGCCAAGACTTTCGACGACCCGTCGTGGTCGCGCAGCAATATGCAGGAATACTTCAAGAAGATCGAGATGAATCAGTACATACTTCCGCCGCTCCTGACCCTGGGAGACCATGGATTCGAGGGCTGGCTGAAAACGACGTTGCTTTCGTATCCCAATCTTCTTCACCACCTCAGTCAGTGTGATATTCGAGGGATATAGCCACCAAACTAACCCATATAGACGGACTGGATCCTCAACTTTTAACGCTATTCGCGTCCTTGACAGCTTCTGGAACGCCTATTGTAGACCTGAACAGCCTGGCCTCCGACGGCAGCGTGGGCGTGAACACCCCGAGTTTCACAGTAGACAAAAATCATATCCGCTCCTCCGTGTACAACAGACTTACCGCCATCAATGGCACTAGCCATAGCACACACTGAACACACTCGCGACACGGATCCTCTTGTGCCAGGGCAGCGACGGTCACCTGACCGCATATGGTGTGGAGATCGCTCCAGGCGCGGCCCTACCCGTGGCAGGGAACTTTGAAGGAAAACAGGATCTCGTGGTGCGGAGCGTCATGGCACGCCAGGAAGTGATTATTTCAGCGGGAGTTTTCCAAAGCCCGCAGCTCGTGGGTTTGCCATTCGGTTCAGTGCGATGATTCACTAACAATTTTAAATTGTTCACACCCACAGCTCATGGTGCGTAAAGTAACCTGTCATTCGATCTAACATCTCTAACATCTGTAAAGTTATCTGGTATAGGAAACTCGACCGAGCTAAGTGAATTCGGTATCGAAACTGTGGTGGATTTGCCGGGTGTTGGGTCGAATCTTCAGGGTAAATGCGCAAGTCCTAAACCTGAAGCTCATTGCTATATCATGCGTAGACCACGACGAGTTAAGCATCATCTGGAAACTCGAAGACAACTTCAAGCTTTACAAAGGGTGCACTTTCCTTTCAAATACCGCGCAGGACCCGTGCCTTCAGGACTGGATTCAGTCCAGTCACACGGGCACCTACTCGTTCAATCCTATCTTGGACGTCATCGTAAGCAAGTCAAACGAGTCCCTTGCAGCGCCGGACATCCTCACATACGTGGGGGCCGCGTACTTTGAAGGCATCTTTAGAGGTCAGCTTACCTTTCTGGTTCAACAACGTCGTCAGACTGACTCGGATGGTTTCCGGCAGGGCTCTCGCAGAAGATCGCGGAAAACTCCAACGCGCTCACGGCGATCGTCCTCAAGGCGCACCCATCCTCTCGCGGCTTCGTTCGGCTCACGGGAGCCGACCCGCAGGACCCACTAAACATCGAGAAGATGCACTTCGAGGCGGAGCAGGGCCCGGAAGACGTGCAGGCGCTCGTAGACGGTCTCAAGCGCATGCGCCATCTGGTGGAAAACTCCCCAATTGCGGCCTTCGTTGTCGAGGAGGTATTCCCCGGCAAGGACGCGAATCTGACCCAGTACGTCTTCGATCGCGTATTCGGGCATCACGCCTGCTGCATGAACGCTATTGGCACGGACAACGGTATGCCGTCTCCCGCAGAACTATTGTCTGTTAATCAACCGTCAGATCCAAATGCTGTTTTGGACAGCGAATTTCGCGTGCGTGGGGTGGATCGGCTGCGTGTTGTGGACATGAGTTCTTGGCCGAACGTCCCGGGTTATTTTGTGACCACGCCAACGTACATGGTAAGTTTTGTCCTGCCCACTGCTGGCTTCGACATATCACTTTCCAGATATCGGAGAAAGCGGCTGATGCCATCATGGCTGCTGCCCACTGGCAGTGCCCAAGTCCATGGTTCGCGATGAAGTGGATGAATATATTAGGAGTTAAATTGCTTTGACCGACCGAAAAGTTTGGTTGGAGATTCGTTTGTGTCCATAAAATACTGAGAAAATTCATTCTTGATGCGCCATCAAAGAATTCTCGGTTCACATCCTTTTTTGCCTTCCTGCCCGATAATTCAACTCGGTGCGATGTTGTGAAATATAGGGTTCAAGTATCATCAATTGGAGATGTTAGAATTACAGGGGTGACCGGGTCAACTCCGAGGTAGCCGAGATGCCGACCGGGCCATGCGGCTCCGGTCGCACATTAGTTAAATTACAATGGCTTGTATCTAACCACTAGCTTGCTCTATCCACTGGCTTCTAAGTACCCTATCCACTGGCTTATAGCCCCCATAACCTTTAACAGGTTATGGGCCCCGCGCTCTAACTGCACCACAATCTTCTTCTAATCCTGGCTTTGTTCTCTGCTACCCCTATCTTTTCTTGTCGCAAAGCTGGTCGACATTTCGGTACTCAAGACTCAAGCTAATGATCCTATCGGACCACTTGAGCAACTTGGACTCGAAGGCGACCTCTCGCTGTGTACACCAGAAAAATCCACACTCACGTCTGTCTGGATAATGCGGCTTGGATCATTATACCGAAACTGGATTTTTGCGTCAATCTCGTGGATTTTTACGTCAACCTCGTCGCTCTCGCTACACTGAGTAGTCTTCTTGAGGTCTTGAATACCTCGAATGGGCTGAAAATCCCTTGCTACGCATCAATCTCCCGTGCTGCCACGCAGGAAAGTTCGACACCTTCGAGCTCAACTCAACACCGGTCAAGGGGGGACACATCTTGAGATCCTAGATGATTCAGACCTTCAACGACGAATGGAATGGTCCTCTCACTCCACTGAATCGGTTTTTACGTTCATCTCGCAGTGTTACTTCGAGATCTTCGCACAACACAAGTGCTCCAGACCGCAATGCGCTTTGGCTTCAATTCCAAGACTCACTTCGGGTTCCATGTCCACTGTGGTGACCACAAATTCACGCTGTCTCAATTCTCACTGCTTCAACTGACTTCAATATTCGGTGGTCTTAAAGAAACTCGAAGCACAGTGATTCAAGTGTTATGGATTTCACGCTCAGCATTTATGTAGATGATGCCAAACGGCACCAATCATCACCTCATATCGTCGAATACCGACCTCCGACCTGCCTAGATGCGGAGATTACCATCAAAGGCTTGAGCCTTGAACACACTACAACGTGAATTATGCTTCAAGAGACCCTCCTCATCTTTATGTTGAGTCTTCTTCAACTTGACTCGCGTTCACTCTCTGTGGCCTTCAACGTTGTCCGAAATGGTGCAGAGACACCGTCAATTATGACTCACAATGTCACCATTTACTCAAGTCGAAAGCTTTCACGCAATTTGGCGTGTCGATGGCTGGTTCAACTTACGGTGACAAGATTATCTCCCGCCCTCGGCTTCGGTCAACAAAACCGGGCTGGGACTATAACCAACCCTCACCCTCGTCCGCAAGAATGTTTGGATAAGTGGTCCACAATTGTTGAGCCCTCATTTGATGCGCTAAGTCCCTTCGAATCTTTTTTTGAGATGCTATGCTCACTGCTATTTTACACACGAGTCACGCAGTGCCGTCAAATTCAACCCAACTTCAGTGCCAAGCCTGGGATGATTCTTGGATCCTTTGTGTTGTTACCCCGAATCGATTTACGTCGAGCGGCGATCACTACTAAACCTTCTATTTATCTCTTATGAAAACTCTGATCTAATTTCGCACCCCGGCAGACCTGACAAGGAACGAGACAAATATATCCAAGCATGGGCTGGCTCGAACACATGCTCCCATGATTTGAATCCTCCGCGTTTCAAATCGAGTGGACAGAAGGATTTTTGATCGCTGAGGCTTCTATCCCTATCTTGAAATCTGATTTACTTTCGAGTCTATCGAACCAGGTACACTTTTAAACGAAACGGCAGAATTATCGAACGACACACGAGGATTATCTACGGGAATCCCCTAAATTCTCGGATCACAACGAACATATGCACAAGACACTACGCTAAGTTCAATAATATTACTCTTGATTTGGTGACAATATACTGCATCATAAATCGCAGATGAAGGGGGAGAGACAGATATTCTCATCTGCACCTTACGATGACCTTGAGTGCGTCCACGGACCCTGTCTAGAATCTACGAACCGAACAGAGCCCGAATCATGATTCTGACTGCAAAGCTGAGTTTCTATTCAATAATATCATGCAGCTTAGATACCTAAATTGGTTCTAGAATCTACGAACCGAACATCGGAGCCTGGATCATGATTCTGACTGCAAAGCTGAGTTTCTATTCAATAATATCATGCAGCTTAGATACCTAAATTGGTTCTAGAATCTACGAACCGAACATCGGAGCCTGGATCATGATTCTGACTGCAAAGCTGAGTTCCTATTCAATATGGATACCTAAATCTGTTTTACGGTCAAGGACCTGCGTAGGACTCAAACCTGGAATTGTTTACCAACATCAACCTGAGAGAGATGAAATTGGCGACACCGTGGAGACGATCTGATCTAACACTTGAGTGCTCTTCGCATTTCATACTCATTCTCTGCCCTTGGATATCAGGGAGCCGAGACATGCTGCATCGAATTCCTGGAACTTAGCAAAAAAAAAACTCTACTCTGCCATCCGTCAATGATCGCACTACCATCATGCTGGCCAGGTTTTATCTGGGACCTCGGATGAGGGGGGTGAATATGAATTAAACCGACATCCTACGCTCCCAGATTGGCTTCCACATTCCAGGGGATTCCACAGCCACAGAGCTGAGTATTCATCTTGGCTTGCAATTGATATCCCATCACTTAAATGCACACTGTTAATATGCAGTAGGAAAGTCTATTCACTACCGACCGAGCAAAACTCGAGTATATGCCGCCTGCGAGCGTAGCTGGCCAACGAGCAGACATCAGCCGATCACGATGAGTCCACCTTTATCTCGCACTCCGACACATTTTCTATTGAACATAATCGTGCCTTCAAGCACAATCCAGCCACCGAGCGTAATCGTGTGCCGATCACGATGAGTCCACCTTTATCTCGGACTCCGATATATTTTCTATTGAACATAATCGTGCCTCCGAGCACAACCCCGCCATCGAGCGTAATTATGCCTCCGAGCATGACACCGCCATCGAGCGTAATCATGCCTCCGAGCTTAACCCTGCCATCGAGCGTAATCATGCCTCCGAGCACAACCCTGCCATCGAGCGTAATCATGCCTCCGAGAACAACCCTGCTATCGAGCATACTTCTGCACTTTGAGGCATCTGCCACCGAGCATAATTTTGGCTTCGCGCATAATTCGCCTCCGAGCATAACCACCGGGCCGCATTCAGGGCAACCCTGCAAGCATAACTCGGCTGCAGATCATTCCGTTTACCGATGAGCATATTTCATTTATTCAATTCTGCTGCCACGCAAAACTCAGGCTAATTCTCGAAGTCAGGCAAACTTTTTGTCATCGTCTCAAGATTCACTGTTCAACCTATTTTCAAACCACAATTCCAACCAGTGAATGTAATGGCTCCGGGACATTGGTGCGCTGAGGTCACATTCAGTAGCGTGGGTTTATGGTACTGTGGGTACTGAGGAGTACTCACTTTGCCTCCCAAGTTTCGCAAGAGCCTGAAGGCCACAGTGCGGTTACGCCTGAAAGGGAACTTGGGTTTTCCCTGATGTCTTTCCTCACTCAACCGAGCTCGGCACATTCTGCTTCGTATCTTTTTATTCTATCGCTCGTACTTGACGCCGGTCAAGGGGGGGTGTTAGAATTACAGGGGTGACCGGGTCAACTCCGAGGTAGCCGAGATGCCGACCGGGCCATGCGGCTCCGGTCGCACATTAGTTAAATTACAATGGCTTGTATCTAACCACTAGCTTGCTCTATCCACTGGCTTCTAAGTACCCTATCCACTGGCTTATAGCCCCCATAACCTTTAACAGGAGAATCCCAAGAAACAGAATATGATTTGTCAGGTCGGGGCAGGACGCGAACTATACATGAACATGAAACTTCGTCGACGCTACGTTAACATTGGTTTGTGCTGGCATGACTTCCGAAAGAATAAGCTAACTCCGCTAATGAATACCAATCCGTCAGTCGGGGGTTTTTTTTTTTACAACGCTGAGTAGCACTTACCGGCTGGCGTGCTACATTGCCTTACAGTGGCTGGGGATTGACACCCGTGGATAAGCCCACTTGCGCTTGAGTGGTGCAACATTCGAGTTTTTCGACCGCAGCACCTTGGACCCCAGCTTCAACAGCCGTTTCAACAGTCGGCGCCCTTCTCGCAAAGCGCCCGATTTTTCACCCGATTTTTCTACGGCGGCCGGTGGGGGAGTACCGCCCAGCCCCCCTGCCAGTCCGTACATCGATTGGAGGGTGCCGAAGGCGGCGAGGTAGTCTTTCTTCGGGGTGCGAGTGGATGAGTCGGTGTCGGAAGCGGTGAGGGTCAACGTCGTGGTGCTCTTGCTGCTGAGCAGCAAGGACTGTGAGGAATTGGCGGAGGACATGAGTGGGTCGTGCTTGGCAAGAAGGTTTCGTCAATCAAGATAGGTGGTATCTGAGGACCAGCTTATATAGGCTTGCGCAATTAGGGGGCTGTACGTACCGGCGTCTTCCGCTCGAGAATAAAGGAAGTATCAACCAGTACTAGCATGTATGAGCTTCTGATTTATATTGCTTCTAATTTACAGCTTTCTATTGTAAAAGAGCATGTTCATCTCCCGTTGGTTTCCAGTTGAAAACAAATCGTCGGTACTGCATGTTGTGATGCAATTCAAACGCAGCGTGGAGTTGCCAGGAAGGTTGTTGCACTGCCTCGTCGACTGTTTATAAATCTGACGGCAGAACGAGGTACGCGGATACGGGGTAGTGTAGTTGGAGGACTTCGGGATGCGATCACAACTTCCATCGAGGTAATTAATCTTTCTTTCTGTGGAATCATTTGATGACGCGGGGCAGGCGGCGTTTAAATCCGATGCTATCTTGCGTTGAACTTGGGAATTTTGTATCATATCCTCACGGACGGGCCGAAACATATAACTCCGAGTCCCGGGGGTGCGTCGACACAGGACCAAGTCCTCGGAAGCAGAACCAGGAAAATCTTGACCTAGATTCTCAGGTCCCAGAATCTGAGGTCGTGCGGATCCAAATATCCCAATAATACGACCCCAGCATAAAAAGCAAGTGCAAGGTAAATGAGTTGAGATAGATCCAGTTGAGAGACTAGGTGGACTTCCAAGTGCCGTTGTTGTCAAACATCCACAAATCATCTCTTTTATCAGATCCATCTCATCAACCATAAGTATCTTGTCAGAGACGGGAAAAAAAGAGACCGGAAGAGAACCTATTCGTTTACCTCCTGTAAGTTCCAACTTCTCTTTTTTCGTGCTTGCCTAAAAGGGACTGAAGCGGTTGTTTTCCTTTATTTGAACTTTGATCCGGTGGTTCAAATGTCTGCTTGCAGTATACTCAACTCGTACCACGAATGGCAAGAAATGCCGCAGGCAATCTGATAAAAAATAAAAAGCAAACTCAATGTAGCACTACCATATCGCCAAACAAGCCCTGCGCTTTCCCATCGCTGGCTACTTTCAACTTGTATAAACGGCCGGCGGGGTTTAAGGAAGTACTCGGCCCGTGCATAAATTAATCGACGTTCATTCGGAGATTGAGTCAAGTGTGATTTACAGGAAGTTGGCCAGAATTTGTTGGTATTTCTCAGAACTCGAAGATACATGGCCCAGCAAGGATATTCGAGTCCTCTACTGCTGTTCTATTTCCAGTAGTACTAACAACGGCATAAACCTGGCCCTTCAAGTTGGCCGGGATCGCTGTCTGGTTGTCGGTTAGGAGTGCGAACTTGATATCCAAACCGGTGTAAAATGCGAGGTAGAGGGACGCGTCGTCGGCGGGTGTGCTGATGGGGGTGTACAACACGGTGATGGTTGAACCCGGGTGTATGCAATCAGAGTCGGAAGTAGTCTCTCGTAGACAGACGCTTCAACAGATGAGCTCGTACCTCGCTTGTCGGAAGTTGGTTAAGGCGTAATTGAGTATAATGGTGTCTGGGGAACAGGTCAGCTCGGCTTCGAAGGATGAAAAGAATCGTGCCATTGATTGCGGCCACAGCCTTATCCAAGTCGTCACGTCGGATGGATGTGTGCGAAAGTGCGCGAGCACTGACCCCAATAGCGGCGAGGGAGATCGTGATGAACATCTTCATATTAAGTTTGAACAATGATGAGTAGTCAAGGTAAAGGATGAGAGAAGAACAAAGCGAATTTTTGGATCTATTAGTCACCATTCGCTGGTTTTATATGATTGAAAAAGCGATTGATTATCTTGGATGCTAGCCCTACATTTACTATGCCCGGGAAGACCGAAGGTAATTCGGGCGAGGAAAGTCAAGTAGGATTGTGACGCACTTTGTTGTTTCAGCCAAGCGGTGTGAGACTTGCGCCTCGCTTCTTTACCATACGCAGACACTACTAGTGGTGGGTCCGAATAATCTTGCATCTATGTTGGGCTGAACCTCGTGGCAAGCACGTAAAAATGACTACTAGCACTGGACCAGGAGACGAGACTGCGGGGGTTGTGGCTGCGATCGGGAAAATGACATAGAAAAAGGAATGCAGTGAATCATATCGGACTTTAGGAAATCGTTAACCGACAAGAAGCTTCAAGCTGTGAGCTAGCTATGGTCGAAGCTTTCCGAGAACGCCGGGCCGGGGAGCCAAACCGAAGATGGAGGCAAGCAAATCTTGGAGCACGACCAGACCAGGAAGCTTGGAAGCCCGCGGAATCGACTCGTCGTTGAAGCGGTTCGGTGTCGTCCAGGTCGTGAGTCCTTGGGGCGTGCGAAAAGGTGAACAATTCAACCTTCACGTGGCTCTGTTGTTTCAAAAGAAATATATATTATTCATCCGAGTCCTGTCCTTTATCAGATTGATTATCACTCATGCTTTTGATACAGCGATTTGAAGCGATTCAGAAGCGGTGTTGATTCTAGGTACGTGTTGCGATTTGTTGCCGGCCGCACCTACAACTGGCAATAACCCTCAGGGCAGCCGATTCCGAGTCCATAACCATTCCATTGTGTAAATTGGAAGCTACATATACACTTCCGCATCAGTAGGAAGACGAGTATTACTCATTGTGAACATTGTTGTCAACTGTGAACGTTGGACTTGAAGGACACACCCGACATCGCACATCTTCCCCAAGGAGACATCATGTCAGCGCTAATGTCTGTCCTTGTCTGTCCGGCTTCTCTACACCATTGCGCCCAATGTCGGCTGTCAGCATGACTGCTACTGCAAATGATACAAAAAGTCCGGCTGCGGTAGGAGTTGTAAAGAAACATGGGATCGAAGTGCAGCTGCCATTCAATGTGCTCTTTAGAAGTTCCGATGTTCGTGGAGGCCCAAAAGCAATTTTTTTGAATTCAAATGACGGTCTGCAATCATTTTAGAACTAACACAGAAGCTTACGCTACATGAACGAATCACCTCCGATGACAAGGATCTAGACTCGGGGCACTATATAAGCGGTGCTTTAATACTCAACGAACAAACTCACAATGCGCTTCATTGTCTTCTTAGCATTCGCAATGGTCACCGGTGTTCACAGTCTCGCAACCAGCAGATTTCTCACCGACTGTGGCTTTTCCAATGGCCGCACAGTAGCGGTTTGTGCAATTTATTTCCATTAAGGCCGTCTAAACTTAGTTGACATTCCAGGAATGCGATACGTTTTGCCGGACCTGCTGTTCTGCGAATCCTACCTTCGAGAGTTGCCAGCCGGGGCCTCCTTTCGTCCAATGCATCAACGATTGCAGTGAGCTCTAAACTTTGAATTATGAAATCACTCAAACGTGTTCACATTCCTGCTCATAGTTCCCTTGTAACCGCGGCATAAGAAAGAATAATGTCTGATGTACATACTTGTCAGGTCGATTTTTGCCGGTGACGGGCGGCCAAAATTAATCCTATCCTGGCGATTATTCAATTGTCGGGTCCTGTGTTTTAAATTTAAAGCGACAGCTGCTATTGATCCCGTCCCTGAGCCCACTATTAAAGGAGAGGAATACACGCCGACCCCCAGAGCAGACATGCGCACCAATTTTATGTTCATCGGAATAGCACTTCTTGCCTCGGCGGTGGGAGCCCTGGGCGCATGTGTATCCAATGCAGGAACTGCTGCGGTTCGTCAGTTGGTATATGCGCACCTCTATGCTTACTGAGAATCCCCATGGTTAGCTATGCGAGGAGAGCTGTGGGTCCTGTTGTAGAACCAATCCGACCGATCCAGGATGCATGTTTGCGAGGATCAACCCTTGCCTCGATGACTGCTGTAAGTGTTGTGTACTGTTGCATGTCAAAGTCAACGCAACTAAGACCATTACGGCAGTGAGGCTTTGAGTCTGGTTCTCAACGGTGTGGCGAGAGAGTTGAGACCGTGTACTTCTCGTATCAGTTTCGTGTCTTATGCAGCAAAAGTCCGGATGAAATAACTCGCCTTCATAATTTTTTGGGGGAGAGCCTCGAGCACGAGAGGTTCTTCATTCAAGTTGGGCAAGAAATAATGCACCGCAGTTACCTCTAGACAGCAAGAAATGTGTCGAGATAGAAGGGTGTCGAGCTTGAAAGGTGTCGAACCAATCCCTTTACCGCGTTCATCTAAGTTGCCCATCAAACTGCTCTCGTACGGCTCGTCAATTGAATTTACAACGAGACGGGCCGGCAGGAATTGGACATCGGACGATGCAACCGGTCAAACGCGTTCAACCAATAAGTATTGTTCCGTTCACTTCCTTGTCTTCATCGCTTGAAACAATACAAAAATCTGCCAAATGCTCAATCGTTTATTACCAGTACTTCAAACCGACCGACTGCTGATATGCGGTATGGTTGCCGAACACTCGAAGCACTATCAAAGGAAAGACAAACTTGCGCACATATCTTATTATCCTCAGAAAGCAAAGCAACATGCGCACCAGTTTTATGTTTGTCGGAATCGCATTCCTGGCCTCCGCAATGGTATTTTCATCTGTAACAATGCGAGGCGTTCTGCGTGGCCTGCTGCAAGGCCAACCCGACCGGTTCGGAATGCGCTAATGGGAGGATCACCCCTTGCTTCGACGACTGTTGTAAGTGTCGCTGTGCCGAGGGATCTCGAAGGCACCGGAGCTGATAATTGAGGCTTTAAGTTCGGTCGCGACGGCGACTTCGAATGAGTGCGAGAACTCGGCGAAAACAGATATTGCGACCTTGAATGTAATAGCTATAAATGGAGAAAAATCAATATCATCAAAAAGCAGCCGAAAACAGAGGTTCCTTGCTTGATTGCTGCGAGTAAAGAGTTAGCTTGAAACTGAACAGTGAGAGTTGAGTGAGAGCGTCAGAACGGCGCGGCGGCTGTGATCCGGGCGGAGTTTAAAGGTTGATGGCGGAGTCGAATTCCACAACCACCTCCTCAACTTACCTAGGCTGAAGTTCGCTCCAATAGTACACGCGATGGACGCCTCAGTGCTGTTGCACAGGAACTTAGAAGTATGGCTCTCAGACAGGAACAACAACACTATTCCTCATGGCGAAGTTACTATGGCCGGAAACATAATATCCACTTCTGTCCACCTACCAACAGGGACGGTGCGGTATCCTTCAAAATGAACTTGGTTTGAAAATTTGATTATTTATGCATGCAGGAGTATGTCGTACGCTGGCGAAACTTTCCAGGAACGGCGCACACCGTCTTCTGTGAAGTCTTCATACCTCATAAGAAAAAGAAGCACTTTCGCGTCTCTACAAATTTCATGGACAAGGACAAGGCGGAGACACAGACACGATCGTCGCAGGGTCGACTTTCATGTCCCTTCACCCCATTGGATTGGTTAGAAAGCCCTGAGCCAGCTGAGGAAGGTATGTGCCCGATTGCTGAGGAATAGAATAACTGGCATTCTACGATATGGAGCAGGTTATGTTGCGTTGGAAATACGGCGCGCGCAGGGGACTCCCATCCATGTATGCAACCCGGATCCAGACTATCCGGGCGACCATGTCGACGAAATCGACATCGATCTTATCGATGACCCCGCCCAAAATTGTGATCCCTTCATTATTTTCAGATTCAATTTTGTCCAACCCCCCTTGAAACCGACCCGAGCGAAACGCCGCGCCACTGCAGGGAAATCTCTCTCAAAATCTACAGGTACGCCCTCAGTTGTTTGCGTCGTCTGCGCCTCAGATCTTCCGAAACTTGGTAGTTCCACAAAAACGGAAGAAATCGGTGACCCTCGTGGTGTTTACACTACTAGTACAGGTCGAATTAACCTTTGTCTAGACCTCGGGGTTACAATCTCCTCCTGTTTCTTCAAGATCTACCCGTAACCCTCGGTCCCCAGAGCGTCAAGAGCCGCCCAATGGCGCAAATCTCCGAACTCTATCGCCCCTTTCTACTAGCCGCGGCAACAGCCCTGCAAATGAAGACGAGGGAAAATCTGTCGTTGAACTGCTGGTATGAAAACACACATAGTGGAAGCTCAGATAACGATGCACTGCGCATAGAATGCGGCAAAAGCGGAGGAGGAACAGCTCGATGCTGAGCTCAGAAATCAACTGCTTGCAAGTCACCATCGTCGTATACTTTCTGGTGTTAACTGCTGCCGATTTCAGGCCACTCGGGAGCGGATCGCGGAGAAACGAAAACTCCTTCAAGCTGGGAACTGAGTCCGCATTTGAAGCTGCTTCACATTTCTTTTATCTTCTTGTGTACTAGAAAAATTGAATGTTCGGACGTCGTCTCGTTTCAGGCCTAGCCAGCCCTAGCCGGCCTAGCCCCTGAGTCCCATTATTTGGATGTGTTTTGCCCCTTTTATGACACCATCAAACGCGTCCATATTGGATTTTTTCCCATTCTCCAACTTGACTTTCAAGGCGCGTCTGCCGTCGCGAAAATGGCCTTACTGCAACAACTCCCCGAGATACGCGCCAATGATATCATCAGCCTGCATGAGGAACTTGCTCAGCGTATCACCCTTGCCCTGGATCCCGAACTCGTATTAGATTCGGACATTGAGACAATATTCCAATCGTTGGAGACGCAGATTGAAAGCTTAAAAGAGCGTACAGAGAGAAACGAGGTAGGTTTCTTTTCACGCGTTAGTCTACAATTCCATTGAGGATCCCTGATGCGTCCTTCCCTAGATACGCGAGGTCTTAGTACGCTATAGAAAGCTGGAAGAGGTCCGCAATGGCCTCGATGTGATGAAGGAGCAAGTCCAGGCTCGGCGTGAGGCGCTGGATCCCAATTACGACCCAGATTTTCCTTTCGCGATCGCGACCTCAGCACGTCGACCTGCTCCCCGGCCTGAACGGGCGGGCCCGAGTCGTACCGGTAGCGGCACTGTTCTGGCATCGGATTCGGGGGTTACAACTCTGTCGAACGTGGAATTAGAGCCCGCGTCGGGGCCTCAGAGGCACACCCCGTCAATTCGGGGACATCGCCACCAGGCGACTCCTTTCCCGTCCTCCCGGCCTAGGCTCTCCCTTCCAAGCGACTGTCAAACCTTCGACGTCGTGTTCTTGCCGTTCATATACACGGCAAGCACACACCAGCTCTCGCTTTGTCTACTGACTGAGCAAAGCCTTAGCATCACATGGAACTTGCAGATGCGAGCCTCCGCGCGGCGCAAAACAGTCTGCAGAGGCTTGGCCTGGTCTTCCAAGTCTACCTGCCGCGCACAGGCGGCGTCCAAAGCTACTTCGACTGCCAGGTCAAAGGCTTCTGTGAGGCCAAGCACATAGACCTCACGCGCAGTCTCAATCCTGGACCTCTCGTCACCGATTGGATTCTCATGAAGAGAAAGGGAAATAAATCTAAACTAACCGATGAAGTCCTTTCGCCCGCCGAGTTCACTACCTCCAAACTCAAAGACAAGCCGTTCACTGCTTTGCGCAATTATTTGTCAGAGGACGTCACTCGAAAGATTCTCTTGATCGGTGTGCAATGCGGCGTCGTTCTTCGCTCTGTGGCTGACTCTGTGGCGGGTTTAGCCCCGATGTTTGGTGATCTTAAGGGTGCAATAAACCTCCCCGACGTCGACACCCCCCAAATGAAGCACTACTGTCATGTTTCTCGGGTCGTTGCGGCCATTAAAGAGAAAGAGGGAACATGCTCCAGTCGGTGTCCCCCGGTGGTCTCCCCGGTGCAACGTCCAACAACGGGGCGCACGTTAGCCTGAGCGGACCGATCCTGGAAACTAACATATTATGAAACATTATATTCACCCACGTTCCACTAAATATTACTATACATCGTGTACATTCTCGTGTTTTGAATTATATCTTCACATTTACATTTACACTCCACGCTACTCGCGAAGGCGGTTAATATTGTCGGTGCATACGTGCTTGTGATGTGCGCGCCATGCATTGCGTTGGCAGGATGTGTCGCAGTAGGATGGGCCCTTGCACCTGCGGGATCTCGGCACCCGTTCGTTCATTCGACGATGAAAGGGGAGGCTCACCTGCTGCATGCTTTTGCGGTCACGCATTTCTGCAAGCACCAAGCGCAGAATATGGCCTTTGATGATATCGCGTCCGCGCTCGAAGAAACCACGGACTTGACGCGTGCTACTCGCGACGTCCGGCCAGATTGCGCTGCGGGCAACACCTCCTTCAGCCACGTTTCTTCTTCCTCCGACCATCACATCCGGCGCTCTTCGCCGAGCGTCAAGTAGAGCTTCGCAAGGTCGAATTCGTCAGTCCGAGATTAGCGGCGCGTCTCCGCGCGGGGAGGATGTCCCTCGACACGACGAAGAGCTTATGCAGGATCATCCTGAACCCTAAGAAGCTGTAGCGCGCCTGGCTGAGGATCAACCCCTTGATTTCGGGTGCGATATGGAGAGAGGCGAGCAGAACCAAGTAGACGTCCCAGACCTGGCGTCCGAGAGTCGGGCTGTGGTGCAGGGAGATCATTTCGCCGATGCAGGCGACGCTGGCCAGAACTTTGTCTGTGGGCCAAGGGCCTGCAACCTCAGGGTGCCCCACGAGAATCCGCGTCCAGATCTTCATGAACGCCGGTGAAGGCGCCGCGTAGGCGAAAAGCCTGTCCGCGCAGTAACGCAATCTGAAACCGTCCTCGTCGTACCAGGTTGGTTCGATAAAGATTCGGAGAAGACTACGGCTAAGCTTCTCATCGTAATGCGGGAGCTGGGCCATCTGAGACATTAAGGCCTAGGAAATGATTAGCAGACCTCGAAAACCCGGAGAAGTCAATTGAGAGCAAGTTATACATTGCCGTATACTTGGTCCTCAAGGGATGGCTCGGGCACAACTTCTTTGGGGAAGATCTTGAGCAGAACAGTGAACAGCACGTCCGCCGATTTGTCGAGATGAAGGGAAATGGGCCTGCAACAGCAGTTGTCACTATTTAACGAACTCGTTCCACGCTAGAGAACAAAATCACTTGAAGTAGTCAACCCAGAAATTGAGGGATTTCTTGTTGCGAGCAGCGGCCTTGCGATCCCATTTTCTCTGTTTATCGATGGGCAGCCTATCGTATACTCCCCAGTCGCTATCTTCCGATGGTTTCAGTGGTCCGCACAATCGCGGCGGCCCACACACATACTGTTTCCGTCTGCACAAAGCTGGTGAGGGGCAGTTCCATCCATTTCGTCGAATTCTACCCCCACATCCATCGCCGCCCACAATATGTTGTTCCTTCCGAAGCATGCCAGTTGTTCCTTAAGAGTAGTTTCCGCGTCCATAGCCAGCGAATTGGTGAGGGTTTGAGGAGAGCGCAGTGGCACTGTTCAGAGTGGAAGTTCAAGAAAGGAGGAACTGATCACGCGCAATTACGAAGGTGCCTGAGTGCTGAAGAGGATACGCCGAAGAAAGGGATTACTACATCTCTAAAGTACAACGGAACGCATAATGTGAAAAATAACAATTAGAGAAGATAGCACCCGCCTCTACGATGTAATATACCAACTACATCTGCGTATGATTCTGAATGTACTGCTGTGGCGCATAATTGGATGGTCTATACACATTGGAATAAAGGCCCTGAGGCGCCGGCATTCCAGGAGTCGCACTGGGCATATGGGCGAACGAAGAGGGATTATTATAATTCTGATCCCAATAAGTTCGGGCCGGCGCGCCATAACCTTGGGCCTGATAGCTATCATAGCGAGGTGCAATCGGAGGAGCACAAGGAGGATTGAAGGGGGCCCCATATTGCACGGAGGGATAACCGGACGGTCCTTGAGGTCGGTTGTAGTTGTGAACACCCGCAGCAGATAATGCGCGTTGATCGTGTGGTTTGTAGTGAGGGTAGCGGTGATTTTTGCTCGTAGGATGGGGAACGATCGGACGCGGAGCGTGCGTACTATTTTTGTTGGGAGTGACGTTGAACTGGACTGTCGGCACAGTCACTCTGGCGGGCGGGACATATGCGCCACACGTGCTAATTTTGTTGGCAGTAGGCGAGGTGACGTGAAAATTGGCTGTCGGCACAGTCACTCTGGCGGGCGGGACATATGCGCCGTGTACCGTCACAGCATGCGAAATCGGTGGTGGCCTAATAGTGGCTCGGATGGGTGGCCCCGGTGGACGGAGCGCAATATCTTCTTTGGTAATGCGCTGAGGGACATTTAATGCCGGCACAAGCAGTCCAGGCATTGCATTCGCGTCATGCGCATACATACCCCGCGAAATTGGTGGTATGGTAGCATGTGTGCTCGATTGGCCGGAATGCGCGAAAGTGGGGGGACAGATGGTTAATACCGACACAGGCACTCTGCGAGGCGCAACATGCGCCTGCACAGCATGCGAAATTGCTGGTGCCGTCGATTGTTGGCCAGAGCCGCGTGACCGAGAAGCATGGCCTTCGGGAGGAGGCTTTGGACTGGTACACTTTCTCCCCGCGGTGTCGGCGGAGAGGCTTTCTAAAAACAGGCAAGCGATAGTGTGTTCTGACATAGCCAGTTTCCATGCTTTGGTGTTAAATCCTTCTGTACCCCGTTGAGCATGAGTGAGACGGGATATGATAAACTCTTCATCCTGTCGAAAAGCAGGTCAAGACATGTCAAGAAAGACAAGTGAAAAATTTACCTGTTCGGAGAGCTGAAGGAATTCGGGTCCATACATGTCCGCTTCATACCATCGATGGACCCTATAGAGACCCAATGCGGACTTGTGCCCATCTTCAGTCATGCGCACCAGTTTGCATATAGACTGTGTCGTTGTGGCGAAGGTGTCTGCGACGGCTTTATCGACCGCAAACATCCAACCGTGGTCGCCTGCAGATACGTGCAAAAGTTTTTCAGCAAGGTGGTGTGGGAAGCTAATCGCGAGGTCGGATATTTTCTGGATAAACTGTTAAGGATGGCACAGCTCTGATATGGGAGTATATTACCTCGGGACGGGCAACGGCGGAGGCAGGTTTACCAACGGAGAGACTGAGCCTTTCTTGGAACGCAGCGGCACGAGCAGCTCTGGCGGCTTCAGCGGCACCCGAAATCACTTGAAACCACTGGAAAATATTGGAGAGAGCCAAGTAATTTGACAGTCGACTCACTCTTTTTGTCCGAGATGCTCCCTTTCGCAGACGTCGAGTGGCCACGACATTCGGTCCGAGTTTCTTGTAATGCGCATAGCAATGCCGAAGGAGGCGCTTCCTTAGCGCCGCATTGGTTCCGAGGGGCTTTCAGAGTTTGAGTGGGTGCATATAGCGTAAACCGGGGCACCGACCTCGCTTTCAATCTCCCACAGAAGCTTGAGCATTGTGCGAAAGAACTTTCGCAAGGTCTTCAGCTCGCGACGGTTATTACTCGACAGTGGCATGGTGGTAGGAGATAGGTTGAGGAGTACGACAAGCCCATTTTATAAGAGCGCAGGTACAAAGCGGCGCCCATTGAACAAAGGAAGAAAGAGGAAGAAAGCAAGATGGATCGTCACGGACGCGTTATGTCACGTTTACGTTCAACTTGATGGCAGTGACGCGCAACGCGTACATCCGTCTAATTCTCACGGATATTCCCATTCAGGCACACCCACCCACCCAGCGGATAGTATTCTTGTGTTTCAGCTTGCATTTGGTTTGGCCGCACTGCCTCGATTTGAATACAGCAGAAAGGCTAGTAGGCTGCTAGCCTTGGGCGGTCATATTTATTCTGGATTTAATGTACGGTCAGATGCAGACAAATTCCAGTTATAGAGGACTATCGGCAAGCCATCTATTGATAAGCGCCAACGCTGGAACAGGATTATCATGCGGTGCCTAATACAACAGTGTCAGAGTAGCGTCAAAAAAGTAATCAGAGATAAAAAAACCTGATGCCCCGCGTCCCGCAAAGTCGCGAACGTCAAGCCACCAAAAGATCGCGTCTCTCCTGCGGGCAATCCGTCGACGAGCCAGTCTCGTAGCGGCTGTGTTGAAAATTCCTTTTGGCCGTGCCATTCCAGATCGCGAGTCATACGGTCGTTTCCGACGAAGTTGCACGCAAGATCATACGTGCCAGCGTATACCAACACACGAACGCCGTGGTTTAGAAGCGCCTCAATATACAGTGTGCTGGATCTGAGAACGTCTCCGCTGGCCGAAAAGGCCGAGTTAACAGCCCACCCAACCAGTGACATATTCGGGTGCGACGAATCAATTCCCAGAATCTCGCGCGTAGATGGCAGGTTCAAATAGCTCGCGATTTGTCTTCGAGACAGATTTGAGAAATAGTTGGGACCAACCACATTTTCCACTTACTTGGTCGCGGGATAGCACAGTGTATCCCTGACTTCTCCGATACATTCGGTGCGGATGTCATATACACTTTTGCCTAGAGTAATTCTCAATGGGTTGATGCAAGGAGAGGAATGGTTGTGGTGACTTGCCTGTCAATTGGAACGGTGCTGCCAGCATATTTTCGCAGAAAGACTGCGCGGCCCCGCAGTTTATCATGTCGAAGGTATTCTGACAGTGAGTTTGGAGCGCCAGCTGGCAACGGGGCAGCTGAAGATCGATGAACAATTGCAGTATATCTAGGATCTGACGTAGCGCACCGCTTGCTTCATCTGCGCGCACACACTGAGAAATAAAGAGTTTAATAATAAAATGAGGTGACTGGAAGAGGACGCTTGCCTGATGGATTGAATGGGAGTGCCAGCGAACGTTGAGCACTGCATATCGTAATACGATGTTATGGTGCTGAAAATCAAGTGCCACATAAATAAACGCTAAAAGAGTTGAATCGCGACGAACTGGTACCGATCGCTACAGCCGTTCCCTAGATGACTATCGTAAGACGGAGGAAGTAGTGTTAAGGGGATACCTGCCAATTAATGCAGAGATGAGGTTCACTGGCGTCATTCCCAGCTGCTCAAGACGTCGGTTTTGATCGTAGACTTGAGCAGCAAAGAGGGGAACATATCGGCCCTGGATACAGTATGAGCTTCTCGCTCGCAGAGGAAAGGTCGGTTAGTTACTCCGTAAGACTCCCCGGCAATATGGAGGGCCCGTCCTTTCAAGCCATCCATAGATTCGAAGAAAATGGCCAAAAATGCGGCGATGTCTTTTGCAGCTTCTTCAGTCGTATCCTTTCTTTTCGTCAAGACGGCTATCTCTATAAGAAAGCAAGCGCGTACGATGGTCTCCCCGTATTCAGCATAAGAGAAGCCGACGCCGACAGGTTGGTCAATAAATAGCATGTTCGCATTAGAGTTCCAGGAGTGCGGATTATATTCGGTCGCATTGTTCGAAATTATTGTACACGGTCCTGTTCATGAGACAGTTAATAAATATGCGTGGTTCAAAATCGCGTGCTTGCTGAGACCTAGTTCCATAAATAAACCAAGCGACGCTGAGGCCCCGGGACCTGGAATATACGTGAGAAAACACTAAACTATACCAACTCTGCATACCGCCGTTAAGCCAAAGAACGACATCGTCTTTATCAGGCGTGTTTCTGCTCTCGAAATAATAAAAGAACAGATGTCGCGCCTCGATGTCGATATACCCCACGTAGGTACTAGAAAATAAGGACGAGTTCCTTCAAAAGGATGCTACGACTCTTACTTGACAGTCGAGTCACAGAATCCCGTGGATTTCTGGGTTCAGTCAGCAAGCATTGAAAGCTGCAAGGGATTGCAGTACGTACTTCGACAGGCCTGATTCTCACTGAATGGTGAGGGAATGCTTCATGTTGCAAGGTCGTATAAGCCACTTGAGTGTCGTTCAGGCCCTCGAACAGTTTCTGCGCATGCGAACCACTATTTTCGATGCACAGGACGAATAGAGTCAGAAAGAATAAACGCAGGAATTCCATAGCGGTGGATGGGATCCTGTGCAGTGCGAATTAGAGGCAATTTCATCCCGCGTCGAGTCTAAATATGCTGCGCGATGGCTGCGGCTTGATCGAAGCTTGATCGATCTTGATCTGCGACCTCTTATGATACCGGCCATCACTTCATGACAAGTTTAAGTCCCGATTTAGAAAACCCTACTAGTCACTCTGTTTTGGCTTGATTATGAAGTAGAGTGCGTGGATAGTACTATAGGAAGGTCCTCTAGAGATCCCCCGGAGCAAAACCTTGAAAATCAAACAAGATGTGCCCTCGCTTCGCTCTGGCCGTTGCACGGATGATATTGAGACAGGAGATATTTTTCTTTGTCACTGAAATATGTATGGTATTACAGGAAGTAGACAAAAGCGGCAAGAGACCAGAAAACATCACTGATCGAGAAGAGAGGGGCAATCCATCGACAATTCGATAGAAAAGATGAGCCGCAGAGTAAAAACGAGCCCAGGCAGAACGTAAAGATTGTAGTTTCGACCTTGGAAGAAATCAGTTGAGGAACGGCAAGGGGAATTCAGCTTGATGCACAAACGCACAGAGCCAAGAAATTCAGGACGGTCGACGATGGAAGAAGTGGATGAAGGAATGATAACTGAGGAACAGTAGGCGGCTTTTATGCTCGGCAAATATTCGACACTTCCTCGCCGCAGCTTAACAGCATCTGCTGCGACAAACTGCGCGTATCCCACAGGAGCTCCGTTACTGTCAGATACATTGATGGTATGTATTCCAAAAATGAATTTTTGAACCATGAGGCCAACCAGTTTCGGATGAGGCACTGCAAGTTGATTGCGAGAACTTTAACAGAAAAGGTTGACTGGGGGTTTTCTCTAGTTGAACTGTGCTGAGCAATCGTCGATAGGCTGCGGCAAAGCATGCGTAGTCCGTAGCGTACCAATGGGGATATAATCGACAGAGGCCAGTGCACGATCCGAGTTGATGTCGAGGACGCGAGGTGAAGAGTGAGAATGGAGATGCAACACAAATGGGGCTATTGCACTGCCGAACGCAAGAGGTGAGCGATCTCTGGATCTTTGAATATGATCTGGCGATGCGAATCACTGATGGTACGTCGGATCGTCGGCATCACACAGCCACATCACTTCGTCCTGAGCGTTGAGTTGGGAGCAAGTTGGGAATAGAAGTATACAAAAGAGTGTAAATGTGCAGGCAGAGGTTAATAGAAGTGGATATACGATCAGTTGCGAAATGTCTCTGTGCTGGGCGAGAGAGCAAGCATTCAAGTGAGGTTTGACGAGTTGATGCCATCTGATGAAATTGCCTTTTCCAGGGGGGGGGGGGGGGTCGTGGGAAGTATTCAAAGATCCAGAGATCGCTCACCTCTTGGCCGAACGAGCATTTGCTTAAAGAACGGTTAATCGGTGGGACTAATGAACACACGTGATTTTGTGATTGGCGAGACGTTCCCCTTTTGGAGTCAGCACGCAAAATTGCCCGATAACTTGAATAACGGACTACAAACTCGTTGTAAACCGAAATTAAATTGAAGAACATTGGTAATTAGAACGACAGCTCCTTCGAACATTTCGGGCATTTGAGTGTGTTGATCTTAAACGCGAAGAAAGCCCACGCGGAATGGGCTGAGGAGTTGGCAACTCTGTAGGGCCAAACAAGTGTTCACTTTGAAGGAGGGAGCCATTGGGAAGGTATTGCAGTGTACAGCTTTCATTTATCCGCGTGGATGGGGTATTATGGACAGTATTTACACCGGAATTCGGGTTCTGGCGTTCGCTCACGGTGCACGAGTATGGTCGGTTTTAGTGGATGTAGAGGAAATGGGAGTAGCAAGCCCGAGCCCAAGTCGTTGGGGTTAAGAAACCGTGTGTGAGACGCGTCGCGCGTTCGGATAGTAGTGGTGTGTTTGTTGTCGGCCAAACATCCCGATTTGGGGGGGGGGCTCAATCACGTGTGTTGATGGGTCCGGCTGATTCAAGATCTCGGAACCTCTTGGCCTGGACCATTGGTGGCACTTAGACTCGTGAACCAGTCGGTCGCAGGCTTACAAGACAGAAAAATCGGCGGACGGACCCAATTAGGATAGAAACCAAATAATGTCAGGAGACCTTGCGCAAACAGTGATGGAGTGATGGGGCGGGTAAGCCTGCTAACCGACTGGGCCCGCCCGTCGCTGATTTGGGTGATGGATTTTCCTCCGCCATCTGAGAGGTCCGGACTTGGAAAAAAACGTCGAAAATGTTAGAAAAAGTGTTCAAAGTGTATACATGAAAGATGAACCATTTCAAATTCTCTATCGAATGAGCCTAACATGTTTTTCTCGCTAGAGGGACCATCCGCGTCACAGCCTGTGACATCGTTACCAACAACGCCACAACCCTCGTCCGCGCCTTTCCCGCTGCATTTTGACCGGGATAAACCCTCTGGTAGTTGGTATGCACTCCTCAGACCGTATCTTGTACCTAAATTTCAATTTATAATGGGACTAGTGTACAAATCAAATAATTCACCAAAAAACATGTTAGGCTCATTCAATAGAGAATCGAAAACGGTTCATCTTTCATATAGGGACTTTGAGCACTTTTTTTTAAACATTTTCGATGTTTCTACTTAAGTCCGCACCTCTTAAATGGCGGAGGGAAATCCATCACCCAAATCAGCGACGGGCGGGCCCAGCCGGTAATCAGGACTACCTTCCGAGCTTTAGCGAGTGATGGATTTGTAGTTGTTTTCTGATTTACCGGATGGGGACGAGCCTAGGTGGCACTAGTTGTATTCGCGTTAAATCTTCACCACTACGCTGGCACCTCTTGTCGCATCCGGTAGCCACTCCTCGGACTATTTTGAAGATGAAGATCCCGCGTTTCTTCACGCTCTTGACGCGACAGTGCTTCCCGGCGACCTCCCACCGAGCGATGAGACCGACTCGGAAGACCTAGAGCCCCCACCACCCGGGCAGTCCTCGCTGAAACGTCGTCGTGCTGAGCCAGAACCGGTAGACGAAGCAATTTATGGACCCTCACATTTTGGCGAGTTCGGAGAATATATGCAGAGAAAGCGCGCCAAGTTGCAGATACAGAACTCAGAGATCACTGCTACAGTTGCAAGTCACATATTCAAGGGTGTTGCAGTATACGTGAGTGAGTTGCGGTCTCCTGAGTCTTCTACTGAGCGACTTAGGTTAACGGTTGGACCGAGCCCTCTGTTCAAGAGCTCAGAACACTCCTCATACTCCATGGTGGTGTCTTTCAGCCATACTTAGATAACAAGTCCATAGTGTATGCCATTTTCGAGAAACAAGTCAACATCGCTGACATGCATCCCCAGAACACACATCGTCACCTCTACTCTTACCGAAGCCAAGATACGCGAGTTCAAGAACATGAAAGTCGTCCGTCCTGAATGGCTGACGGAGAGCGTGAAAGCAGGCGCGTTGCTGCCTTGGAAGGACTTTATATTTATTCAAGGTGCGGGCACACAGCCCGCAAAGCCGAAGTATGCCGCCGAGGCCTCCAACCTGCACGCCCAGCGGGTAATGGCGGACCCTGAATGGCGCGGGGCGCACACTTCCGCTGCTCCTGGCTACATCAAGAACTATTTCGAGCATTCGCGCCTGCACTTCATGTCCGCCGTCAAGGCTGAACTCGTGCGCGAGGCACAGGCGCGCGCAGAGGCGAAGCTGGAGGAGCAGCAGCAGAACGCGGTGCTGAAGGTCGCGCCGGATTCGCCTGCGAAGGGCAAAGGGCGCGCGCGTGAGGAACGGGTTGTGATGCACTGTGACTTTGACTGCTTCTTCGTCGCCGCAGGTCTGCTCAGCCGCCCCCAGCTTCGCGGACAGCCCGTCGTTGTCTGTCATTCCCAGGGCACCCAAGGTGGTAGCAGCAGCACCAGCGAGATTGCCTGCGCAAGCTACGAGGCCCGTGCGCTCGGAATCAAGAACGGCATGAGGTACGCAGACCGCTTTCCTCTCCTCCCCTTTCCTGACGTTGACCTCCTGTAGTCTACAGCAGGCTCGGAAGCTATGTCCCACTATCCAAACGATGCCCTACGAATTTGAGAGGTTGCCCAATTGTCTATCTCTGCAGTGCATTCTGTTGATGTCGGACACAGATACAAGGATCTGTCGCTCAAGTTCTACACCATACTGATGTCGCATGCCGACGACCTCGAGGCAGTCTCGATTGACGAGGCGCTCATCGACGTCACCACGGCCGTCTCTCGCCTCCGGTCCGCTGCTGCCCGCGCGGGCTCGCCGCACGACCCCGCCAAGGACTTTGCAGAGAGCATCCGCGCCGAGGTGAAGGAGGCGACCGCGTGCGAGAGTCAGTCCAATCCATTCCTCCTCACGCATAACCTTATGCTCCTCCAGTCAGCGTCGGCATCTCGCACAACGTCCTCCTCGCGCGCCTCGCGACGCGCCGCGCCAAGCCCGCCGGTGCACTGCACCTCATCCCCGCAGACGTTCCTGCCTTGATCTCTACTCTTGAGATCACCGACCTGTGGGGCTTCGCGAGTTCGCACCGAGAGAAGGCGCGCGAGAAGCTCGGCAGCACGGCGCTCAGCGAACTCGCCAAGAAGAGCCGCGTCGCACTCTCTGATGCGCTCGGGAAGAAGACTGGCGAGAGGCTGTACAACGCCATTCGCGGTATCGACGACACGCAGCTGCGGTCGGACAAGCAGCGCAAGTCCGTTTCCGCCGAGATTAACGTGCGTTCATGTTCACGGCCAAAGACGTCATTCGGTCTGATTTTTCTTTTGTGATAGTATGGGATACGGTTCGAGTCAAACGAGATGGCGGAAGTCTTTGTTCGTGACATGGCAGGAACAGTTGCGGCGCGTTTGAATGAGATCAAAATGCTGGGTCGAATGATCACGCTCAAGATCATGAAGCGGGATCCTTCTGCGCCTGTAGAACCACCCAAGGTCATTTCCGACCTGTTTTGGTGCCGTTTTTACAAGCTGATAGTCGTTTACCTAGTTCATGGGACACGGCGCGTGCGAGCTTTTTAACAGACAAACACCTCTCGTCGGGCCTGGTGGCAAAGCAACGAGCGACGCCGGAGTTATTGGGGAGCACGCGTGGCGGATCCTCAAATCGTTTAATTTTGACCCCAGAGAGCTGCGCGGGATCGGAATCCAAATACAGAAACTCGAACCGCTCGATGGACCGGTGAATACCGATTCTAACCAGAGCAGGTTGCCCTTTAAGCCCTCAGAAACTATCGCACGCCTCCCGCCTCCAATTGTCCCTCGTGTAGTTCTCCCGGCTGCCGCCGCGGGCCCCTCGAGCGATGCCTCACTTCCCGCCGTCGAAGCGGTGGACCGTGCTGTGTTGGACGCGCTACCGCTCGACATCCGGCAGGAGCTGGAGCAAGCGTGGCGTCGTCGCTCAGAGTCCCCCTTCCCTGGTAGAGCCCCGCCCCCTCCTGAACAACGTGAGAGCGGCCCTCCTCGCGCACGCTCCGCTGCCCCGCCGGCCATGTTCCCTCAGCGAAAGTCCGCCCCGCCCACACGTGTGCAGCAAACTGGCGCACGGCACGGCGCGTACGTGATCGACAAGAATTCGCTGCACCCCAACCGGCCGGCGAACCCATTTCTGCGGCCCACGGACGCGGACCGCGCCGCCCTCAACATCGACCCGGAGGTGTGGGCAGCACTACCGCGCCACCTGCAGCGGGAGCAGTTGACGGCTGCGCGGCTGCTCATGGCGGGGGGCATCCCGCAGGTGTCGGGCGAGCGGGTGACGCTGAAGCCGCGCAAGTACGTCCCGCCGCCAGACCTGTTCCGGCAGCCCCCGCCGTACGCGCAGTACCCGGAGCGGCCGAAGCTGCGGCAGCAGGGGGGACGGAAGGGTGAGAAGCTGTTCTTCACGGAGACGGACGACGTGCAAAACGTCATCGAGGCGTGGGTGCATGCCTTCAAGAAGGTCCCGCCCAACGTCAAGGACATTGAGTTTTTCGCAAAGTTCCTGGTGCAGTCGGTGGATAGCGAGCGCTCGTCGGACACGGGGGTGGAGCGCGCGATCGCGATTGTCAAGTGGTGGCTGGTGCTGTTGCGGCGGTATTGGGGGGACTACGAGCACTTTGAGAATATGGGAGAAGAGGCGGAGGATTCGAAGGTGGGGGAGGCGTGGTGGAAAGCCTTCCGGGACGTGAAGGAACGCATCGATATTGTAGCGCGTAAGAAATTTGGAGGGCGGTTGTCTCTTCGCTAAATTGTAGCATATCTTGTTGTACCATCCGAATTATATTGTATTGAACAATCCGAGATTCTTTTCATTTCGTCTGCGCAATTAATGCTTGGGTGCAGCTACAGGTGCCTCGACAAACCCAGAAGAAAAATATTTGGAAAATCCTTTCCAAGCGAGTTTGTTGACTCAGCCGCATCAACCCTCTTTCTTCTCTTCATTATGATTCTTCAACATCTCCGGAAGTTCTCCCTCCGCGAGGCACGAGCTGATACCAAGTCAACTATTCGACAGTATCGCGGTCATGCGGTCTCATGCAGTCTTCGATGACCACATATTTCAGCATCTTTACCTGAGTTCAGACCAATTGGCAACACCGACCCTGCCGATTTGGTTAGGCTAGCGGTCCCAGACCTCCTTGGACAGTGTGCAAAGAGCGCGGACAACACAATTCCGTTTAATACCTCACTCGCGCTTGAAAAAAATGGAGCGACAGTTTCAAAAGCAAGTCCACCGTGATTTTCGATTGGGTCACCAGACCTGCAGCGGGGCGGCGGGCGGCGCATGGAAGACATTGGAAGCACGGTCAGATGTTCAAGGGCATATAAAACCGCATCGGTGCCGTCCTATCCTACAAGCTCCCAGCTGCACTAAGCATGGGTCCTACAAAGCGGGCTGCCGCTCGTGTCCTACTCGCGAGCTTTGGAATCGCTCATGTTCTTGCCGGCACGACGGTGGATCCCGCGGTCCTCGATGCATGTCCGGGATACACAGCAAGTAACGTGAAGGTGCAGGGGGGAACACTTACGGCGTCGCTGAAGCTCGCTGGCAAGGCATGCAATGTCTTTGGGACCGACATTCCATCGCTTTCTTTGGAGGTCGTTTATGAGACAAGTGAGCAGACTTTGCCATTTGTGAGCTGCTGTGTATTGACTTTCGACCTAGCGAGCCGCATTCATGTCAAAATAACGGACCCCACATCAGCTCGTTACGAGGTCCCCGAGTCCGTCTTGCCACGGCCATCCGGCGCGAACCCCGTCTCCCCTAAATCAGCAGCAATAAAGTTCAATTACACCACCTCTCCCTTTAGCTTCTCGATCCTGCGTACGTCCACGTCAGAAGTCTTGTTCTCCACGGCATCGCACCCGATCATATATGAACCACAATACCTCCGCGTAAAGACAAACATGGCGGCCAACGCCAACATTTACGGCCTGGGGGAGCACACGAACACGTTCCGCCTCGATCCCGACAACACTACGCTTACTCTGTGGTCGCGCGATGCGTATGGCATCCCTACCGGCTCGAATTTATACGGAAACCATCCCGTGTACTTTGAACATCGGACGACCGGAACACACGGCGTGTTGCTGTTGAACTCCAATGGCATGGATATCAAACTCACGCCGGGAGGGTTGGAGTACAATGTGATCGGTGGAGTGTTGGATTTCTACTTCCTTGCTGGGAGCCAGACGGATCCGACGCAGACTGCGATTCAGTATGCCGAGATAGTGGGGACACCTGCGGAGGTCCCATACTGGTCCTTCGGCCTTCATCAATGTCGCTTTGGGTACAATAGTCGGTATTGCCTTGACTCATTGAGACCTTTCGCTAATATTTTCCCAGATTACATCGACGTGGCTGGCGTGATCAGCAACTATTCCGCTGCGGGGATTCCACTCGAGACCATGTGGACCGACATTGTTCGTTTATTGTTCCTGTCCTCTAAATCGACATCTCAACGTCTGCCGCTAGGACTACATGGACAGACGTAGAATCTTCACGGTCGACCCTGATTACTTTCCGTTAAACCGGATGCGTGAGATTGTCGACTACTTGCACTCTCAAGATCAGCGCTTCGGCAAGTAGAATGCGATTCCCGATTAACCGAATATTCATTCTTCGACAGTCCTCATGACGGACCCGGCCGTCGGATTCCTTCCTGATCAAGGCTACGGACCGTACGATCGGGGTACCACTGCCGATATCTGGCTCAAGAACGCCAATGGGAGTCAGCATCTCGGACTCGTATGGCCTGGTATGTGATGTGTCTTTTTTCTTGGTGCGCGTTGATCAATTTGCCCTAGGTGTAACTGTATTTCCCGGTACGAACAGTCTCCACCGGTTCTAGCATATAAATTGACCACCGGATAGATTGGTTCCATCCGGACACTCAGGAGTCGGTTTCGTTTCTCCATCGCAATGCAAAGATGGCTTACCGGTTATTAGTTATTGGTCCAATGAATTCCAGATATTCTACAATCCCGACACCGGCCTGGATATCGGTATGAACCACCGGAAAGCCATGAAAGATCGCTCATCTAATATCTATTCACAGACGGAGCTTGGATCGATATGAACGAACCCTCCAGCGTTCGTTTATGCATCATCTATTGTTGCATGGCTAACTCCTTCATCACAGTTTTGCAACCTTCCGTGCGACAACCCCTTCGAGCAGGCCGTACAGCAGGCACTCCCTCCTCCACGAAGCACACTCCCACCCGACCCCAATGCACCGATCTTCGTCAACTCGACTCCGGTACGCCGCCAGACCAAAAGAGACAACCTCCTCACACCACAATACTCCATCAACAACGCGGCGCCCGGCGGCAATCTTTCCAGCAAAACGGCGTATACCGACACGGTCCACGCGAACAATCTGACCGAGTACAACACGCACAACCTGTACGGCACGATGATGTCGGTCGCGACGCACGAGGCGATGCTCACACGGCGGCCGGGGCTGCGCACGCTGGTCATCACGCGCTCGACGTTCGCGGGAGCGGGGAAGCACGTCGGTAAATGGCTCGGGGACAACTTCAGCACGTGGGACCACTACCGCCTGTCGATCGCGGGGATGCTGGGGATGGCGACGATTTACCAGGTGCCCATGGTTGGAAGCGACATCTGTGGTTATGGTATGTCGTTTCTGACACCCCGAGGCGTCTTTCTGAAAAGTTGTGTTTGCTTGCAGCGGAAAATACGACGGAGACACTCTGTGCGCGGTGGGCCATGCTAGGCGCCTTCTATCCCTTCATGCGTAACGTGAGTCGACTCCTGGATACGAGGATTTGCCGAGGCTGAGGTCTATATCATGTAGCACAACGCCGACACTTCAAACAGTCAAGAGTTTTACCGTTGGCCGCTTACCACTCAGGCTGCGAAGAATGTGCTCGATATGCGGTATGTTTCCCGCTACCCTCCGACTCGCATGAGTTTAAGTCCATTCCCTCAGCTATCGGCTGCTGGACTACATCTACACCTCCTTCCATGCGGCCAACCTTCAGGGGACGCCCGTCGTCAGCCCTCTATTTTTCAAATACCCGAAGGATGCCGCCACCTATCCTATTGACCTGCAGTGGTTCTATGGCGACTCCATCCTCGTCAGCCCCGTCACGGAAGAAAACTCGACGTCTGTGTCGATCTACCTCCCGAAGGACATCTTCTACGACTTCCTCACGCTGGCGCCCGTGCAAGGCACCGGCTCGCACGTTCAGCTAAACAACGTCTCCTTCACGGAGATCCCCGTGTACATCAAGGGCGGCGCGGTGCTGCCGCTGCGCGCACAGTCCACGATGACGACGACGGAGCTGCGCGAGACGGACTTTGAGTTCGTCGTCGCGCCGGGCACGGACGGGACGGCGGCGGGCCAACTGCACATCGACGACGGGGTGTCGGTGACGCAGGCGGCCGAGACACAGGTGGCGATGAGCTTCAAGCAAGGGACACTCGCGGTTACGGGCAGCTTTGGGTTCAAGACGGGCGTCAAGACCTCGCGGGTGCGCTTCCTTGGCGTCGCGAAGGCCCCGACCACCGTGCTTCTCAACGGGAAACCGGTGTCGCACCAGGGGATAGCGTATAACAAGGCGACAAAGGTGCTAGATGTCACTGTGGGGCTGGCGTTCACGAGCGGGTTCACGGTAACACTTGTTTAACGAAATATAGCGTACGCTCATGCAAGAGATGAAATGAAGATACAAATTTGACAAATTTGTTTGATTATTGCAGGAGACAAGCTATTTCTATACTAGCGCAAGGCAGACGGGAGACCTTGACTACTTACCAGGATCTGGGGTCTCCGTAACGTCGCGTACATTTCGGCACCGCCATGCCAGGCCAGAGTCGCCGTGAGCACCGGAGCTATAGTACATCTGGCGGATGATGGCGGATGATGGCGGAATGATAGCCGAGTGATGGCGGAAACCCGCGCGCGGCCTGCATTCACGCATGCCCGTGCACGGGTTCGCGTTCGACGGGGAGCATGGACGGGGATGCATGGGCGTTCAGCCGTGCGCGTACCTCCGTGCGTGTGCCTCACCTCCGTGTGCGTGCTTCCGTGCGCGTACTTTCGTGTGCGGCTATGATCTGACGGGCCCACCCGTGACCGTTCCAAATGTTTGTTTCTATTTTTACTCCTGTCCCTAGACATCTGATGATCCATTGCGCTCATATCAGACCTATTCAACTTACCTACCTAAACATTTACTTGCAATTGCTTTACTATGTTAGTTAGTATAGTAAAAATGGATTAATCTATTTAACAACCCCCCTTGTTGAAAAACAACCCGGGTTGCTGGATCAATTTTCTATTTAACAACCCCGGCTATTTATAACTCTGTCACGGAAATAATGCCAGCAATAGGCTTATTGCCCTATTTTCAAGTCAAAAATCGTTTACAGCAAAATCAAAAACGATAGACCGTTTCGATTTAAAACAAAACTCCGGGCCGAGCACCGCCCACTGCCAAACAAAGCATAAGCGGCCCCACCATGGCCCCACCGATCGCCAGCACCAACGGAGCAACTCTCTCATCCCCCACTCTGCTCTACATGCTAACATGCGCGGGAACCGACACCATATTCCTAAAGAGAAGAAGGACCTTATCGTGGTTATGGCCAACCATAGGACACCGCAAGAATTAGCGGATATAACATACATCAGCGACCGAACGATAAGGCGAATCTTGCGAAACTGGCGCAGGACAGGCAGCACTGTGAAGGTCCCCATTCAGAGATGCCACTGACGTCGCATGATGGGGAGAGTCGTCATAAAGCTTAATTTGTGGGGATGATTCGGAGGAGGAGAAATTTGGAGAGTCTAAACTTAGATTGTTTGGCAGTGGGCGGTGCTCGGCCCGGAGTTTTGTTTTAAATCGAAACGGTCTATCGTTTTTGATTTTGCTGTAAAGGTGGGCGCAAAACGGTGGATGCGTTTCGAACGCACTCTAGTGCCCTCTGGATTTTTCCCTGATTTATTCCGACAATTTTGGTACACTTTTCGGCAAATCCTTGGCACAAAAAGTGTTGAAGGCAAGCGTTGGTGACTTTTGACCAGTAGGACACAGGAAAAAAATCTAGGTAGCTCGTTCAGATGGCCCCTGTCTTCAGGTGATTTTTACGGGGATTTTTAGTAACACTAGGAACACATTAAAAGCATCCCGCCCCATCCCGCCACCCCGCCATCAGCCGCCATCAGATTGCATCTTACAAATCATGGGGTTGTTAAATAGAAAATTGATCCAGCAACCCGGGGTTGTTCTTAACAAGGGAGGTTGTTAAATAGATTAATCCAGTAAAAATCACTTTGACCAACCTATATTTGGCTGTGGTAGGGCCGTCTAAGGACTCCGCGAGATCACGAGGTTTTGATGCGCGCAGATATGCGTGTACGGACATGTACAGTATGCGTGCACGAGTATGCGTGCACTCAGTAGATAAATATATATAAATAATACTTAAAAAATGACAAGGCCGTTAACAGGGGACGTGGATGGGGGGCGCGCGCACGTACGTATGCCCGTGCGCGTATCGCCGCGCACGGCTTTCCGCCAACAATCCACCTTCGCAACGCCTCAAAACGCCCTCCAAATCTTTGTTGATCTACATCATTTCTGTGTCTACATGAGTGACTGATGTGACTGTACGATTTGCTCGACCCAAAGTCTAGCTGAGAACATGCCAAAAAATACCTTCAACTCGGAGGGCCTACCAGTAGCCTTCCCCCTGGACATTCATCAAAAAAACCGGGGTGTGAGAGCTTTTTTATAGTGTTTTGGTATAGATGCCGGTTCACTTGCCGGTCACTGTTGCTATTTTTGGTGTCACCATTTTTTTGCCAAGCCGAATCAAATTTTTGCCAAGAAGTGTCGATTTTGCGCTGCGAATACGCTCTATTGTCAACCACCAACAATCTGCCATCAATACATCATCCGCCATCAGACCCATACCTCCAGGGCCAGTGTATTGGAGTCGCCAGACACCCTTCAGTAACCCCATAGAGCTTTCGGATAACGTTATCGCGGTCTTTTTTTTTTCACTTTTCAAGGCTTCGAGCTCCTTGCTTCAAGCCTACTAGGCAGGAATCAAGAGGTGCAATTCCGGTGGACTCGGACTCCGTCGGTCAGTCGGGCAACGGTGAATGCCATTACGCGGCTATAGCTCGCGGGGACTCAGACATTTAGGCTTAGAACCATTAAATTTCCGTGAAGGCAGGTATGTACCTGCACCAGCCACCCGACGCCAGACAACCGTTTGTTCTACGAGTTTCACGCTGTTTCACGACCGTCGCGCTCACCGTACGTGCGCGTGGCAGTGCGGCACACAGATACCCGACCTGACGTCAATATAAAAAGACTGTTCAGTTGACAATGTGGCCATTTTCCCCTCTGGCATCAACGTTATGATATCCTTCATTGCCAATCTTTTAATAGTTGCCTCTTTTTCTTCCTCCGTTCTATCTCAGACGCAGCTCCCTCCGTTTTCGAAGGCTTCTCTGGCAGCGTATACCCCGCAGACTGTGCCATGCTCGTCTAACTTCTCACTGGTCCGCGAAGCAGGTGCCGCACACTGGGGCGAGTCCCTCAGCCCGGGGGAACAGGCCTACATTAAGGCTCGCCGAACAGATGTGCTTCCCGGTGCCTTCCGATCTTACCTCAAGAATCTGATTTCCACCAAACAAGACATCCCTCCAACCCTCCAGTCGATTTTCCACGGCGAGCGCGGCGCCTCTCCATCATATGGTATAGCCTGCAGTGGAGGAGCGTACCGCGCTGGGCTTTTCGAAGCCGGCGCAATTGCCACCTTCGACGGCCGTAATACGACTTCAAATTTTGCTGGTTTCGGAGGCATCTTACAGGGCGCGCAGTATATGGCCGGCCTGTCTGGCGGCGGCTGGTTCGTCACCGCTCTCGCCCAGGCGAACATGCCCACGATTCCCGAGCTCGTTTTTGGACCGCCTTCTGCCCCCGCGGACAACGCATACGGCGGTTTTAATATCGCTTTCGATATCCTTACCCCGTTCAACAACAATACCCTAAACCAGGGCTTCATAGGAGGGCTGATCTTGGAGACGAGCGGAAAGGCAGCGGTCGGAAACCCCGTCAGTCTTATTGACGCTTGGGGGATATCCCTGGCCAGGCATTTTGCAAATGGAACGAACGCAGCTAATCTGCTTGATTTTGTCTCCTCTTTGCACGGGACCGGGCAGTTATTTTCCGACATTGCGAAAGTGTAAGTGGATGGATATGCATGCGTTACAACGCCTTCTAACGTATTCTTCTAGTCCGGCATTCAAATCACACAATATGCCATTTCCGATAATCCTTTCGACGCTTCTCTCGAACCATGGAAATTCTAACAACACCCTTCCTGGCGAGGTAGTCCCTCTCTCAAACACCAAATTTGAATACAATCTTTGTGAGCCCTTGCAAGTTCTCAAATCGTACTTTTCTAATGATCCTTTCTCAGTCGAATTCGGCTCTTATGATCCCAGTCTCGGCGCATTTATTCCGATGAAGAGCTTGGGCACAGTGAATGAAAGCTCCTGTGTCGTCGGCTTCGACCAGACTGCCTTCGTACTTGGTTCTACTTCGGATATCTTCCCGGAGGTCAATGCATCAGTAAGCTTCTTTCTACATTAAATCTGCGGGCGTTCTGACCCATGTTTCCAAAGACCCAACTCAGACCTAATGACCCTATCGTTCTGGAATTCGAGGCAAGCATTGCGGCCTTCCAGCAGCTGATTCCTCAGGCCAACATAAGACTGGACGGTGCTCTGATTCCGAACGCTTTCGCCGGCCGATCCAAGTTTACAGAGGAGAAAGAAAAGTTCCTGACTCTGGCTGACGGAGGAATCGATGGCGCCAATCTTCCGTTACAGCCTCTTTTGGTTGGCGGGAGGGGCGTACAGGCTATAATTGCTCTTGACGTGTCAGGAGATACGGACGACAATTTTGCCGACGGGAGTGCGATGATCGTACGTTCTCTAAACGCCCTGCATCTTTCTCAGACTAACTTGCAGATTAACAGGCGGAAGCGAAGCGGGTCGCGCTATTCCCTGGGGCATATAAGTTCCCCCAAATTCCCCAGACCCAGGCCGAGTTCGTGGCCCAGAATCTCACCACACAGCCGACGTTCTTCGGCTGCGACGAGGCGCAAGACGTCCCGATGATCCTCTATTTCGCCAACGGCGCCCCGCCACCGGGGAAGCCCGCGATCACCAACGCCTCGACCAACCAGCTGTCGTTTCCGGACCTAGGCCTTGTACAGGCGATCCTCGACGAGGCCGGGGAAATCGTATCCCGTGGGCGGCCCCAGAACGGCAAGGCGCGCGACAGCCTCTTCCCCGTGTGCGTCGCGTGCGCCCTCGCTGACCGCGAGCGAAGCCGGCTGGGCATGAAGCGCGACGCGCAGTGCAACATCTGCTTTGAGCGCTACTGCTACAAGCCCAAGCAGAACTCATCCTGGACCTCCGGCTCCCACAAAGTAAGAGGCGCCCAATATGCTCCCCTGTAATAGGTGCTGCTTTCAATAGTATTGAGGTCATAGAAATGTATTGTAATGTTAATGCTTAATAAATATGAGGGTAGTAGGCAGAGATGTTTAAATCTCACTCAACAGACGCGTAATATTTTCGCCTCGCACTTTGATTGATTCTGGGCACGTTACCGCGTTATATATAAGGCGGCACATGACTTTTCCCCGTCTCCTTAACGCTGAAACTTGTTAAAATGACGGTGGCTTCAACGTCGTGCGGGAGTTGTAGCAGAAGATCCTGGCAAATGTACAAGGGATTCAACCAGTAGCTACGACTTAAATAAAACAAAAGTGGTAGCTAATTAGTATGAATAAGGACAAATTAAAGGTACGAGAGGTACAGCGTTAGGAACGAGGGCAAGGGGCGAGGGAGAGGTACAGTAGGTGGCGGAGTTAATCGACAATGTAGCTTGATGCAGATGGGTCGTGCAAGCACAGACTCGTAATTCCAACAGAACTATATGCTCAATTATTCTGGATTAATATTGCTCAAGAATACTGTTCAAAGAGTGCTCTCGGAGCCTCTGGCTGAAGCACTAACATAGCCTGCATTTCGGAACACAGGCTTCCGTTTGAAAAGTTTAAAACGACACCTCCAGCCTGAGGGAGGCACGAGCGTTTTGTTACTAGCGTCTGTCAAGAGAGAGTAAACCCTGGGCTCGGACAATGGGCATGATTCCAGTGGGTTAAACGCAAATAGTCTACAGATAAGCAACAATGTAATTGCAGTGTTACCCAACCAGCATAGTGTTAGTATTAGTCTCGAAATCGATGACATAGCGCAGCGCCTGCTGGAGGTTTTGGTTGCATGCCCGAATTGCCGTGATGATCGACTCTTGGTTTTCGTACACCACCTCGTTGTCGAGGATCCGCTTCGTCGCGACGGACCAACAAAGCTGTTCCCAGCAATAAGTTGATATCCAACCGAGGGTCGCGCAACGTACCGGGAGGATCGGGTCAAGGTATTGACAGTCGTCCATCGAGAACGTGCTCGAGATGCTGACGATTTCAAGCACGGCGTCGCGGTACCGTCTCGAGGACTCGGCATGGAAGGACGAAAATAGGCCGTGGAGGTCCGCCAGGGCCGCAAGCGCCATGGTGGAACACAGTTTTAACCCGAGCTCGGTAGTGTGTGCGTCCGGGATGAACGAGACGCGCAGTTGGATTGGGCCGAGGATGCCGACGTGCGTATGTAATTGTTCAACCAGTTTCCAATATTTTTCGAACCACGACGGAGAGGGCTTCTGGTCTGGCGCAAAAATACGTGCATGAACAAAATACCATCTTTGCGCCTAGGGACGTACGTACCGCTGTGCCAGGTCGCAGTCAATTGACGGGTCTGTGTCAGGAGCCGAATACTTTTAGCTCTGAGGAAGTTTAGGTCCACGGTGTGGGTAACTTGCGTATTCTGCAAGCGTCGGTGAGGTGGTTGGACGAGGGAATAGTGCTTCTGCATACCATCAGGGGGTTAAATTTCTCGAGCAACCGCGGGTCGATTACTGGGGGTGCGGTCAAAACCACTTGAGCGGCCGTTCCAGTATAAACCAAGTGCGAGTACGCCGAGCGTAATTCGTCGGCATCGGTGAGAGGATACAGAGAGTACATACCCTTGTTTTCCCCCTCGACCGGAATGTTGGCCAGTGCGGCCAAATCCAGATCGTGCGTCATAGCTGTATTGCTGGCCACGGTTAAAAACTCCTGCCCTCGACTGAGATCACCCTTGTGGAAGAAGTAGAGCGAGACGCTGAGGTATGTCAGCAGGGTTGTGACAGGGGTAGGCGCAGGCCCGAGCATCCCAGCAAGAGATCCCAGAACAAGGCGCATCTGCGCCACCTCGTCGCTGTTATTATCGGGCGCATAAGTCCAAGTATTGTTTTGCTGGTAGTAGTCAAGCATGTAGCCCCACAGATGGCATACGTGGACCAAGACCGGATGCACAACCTTTCCAGACATATCGCCGGCTGTGATCGCGCTGAGCTTGTGGGCAGGTAGTATGAAACCGAACTGCAACGCCTTCGACAGAAACATTTTTCGCCTGGACGATATCTGAGTTTGCGAAATGAGACCAAGGTGGAGGAGGTACTGACAGACGAAGCATTTTGTCTGCTGGAGATTCTACGAGGGCCGCAGGTTCATATACGGGCTCGGGATAATTGAATGGGTCTGGGAATGGGTCCAGAGGTGCGACCATGTCACTGAGACTGGCATCCTCAAGGAATAGATCTTTGACCAAGTAATTCGACGAAAGTAGCTCGTCGAGCTCGGCTGAGAAATCTGGGCCTACAGCATAGCTCGAAACAGTCGGTGGCGCTTGTTTCGCTTCGGAGAGTAAATGTTCCAGCTCGAGCGTTCGCTCAATTAGGGCTCGCGTGAAACTCAGCTGGCTGCCGTCGTCGTACTTGCAGTCGTCCTCCTTCTTGGAAAGGACACATGTGCGGCATGGCCAATCTCCGCTGCATTTCTAGAGCCTCTTATGAGGAGACGGGCTTACTGGATGTATATATCTACCTTTTTTTTGCGCCTGATGGCATATCACTGTGTCAAAGACATCGATGGATTCTGGAGAAGGTATTGCTCACCGACAAGCCGAACAAGCAGCACCTTTACGAAGCTCTGGGCCGCTAGGGGTCGTCGGAGCGGTGAAAGTGCATTCTACATCGACCCGCGCTCTGGCGCACGGACCACAAGGATGCTGGCCATCACATCGCTACGGAAAGAATCAGACATCCGCACAAGAACTGGTCAAAGGTGACTTGCGATTTTCTTCAAACGGCATCGTGCACAAGTGGACGTTTTGGCCGCCTTGTCCATGGCTGTCGACTTCAAGCCTGAGCCTGAAAGGCTCAATGCTCGGTTAAATATCAAACGCGCGGCCCAACTCGGACTCGGAACTCCGCACGCCGTGATCACATCACAATGACAATTGGCAGTCGCTTGTTGAACCAATGAAGGCGGTGATTTAAATAAAATGTTAACAATGTCGTACTTGCTGTAATGCTGCAACTTCGTGGCTGAACTGCAGGTTTTTTTTGCTTGAGTTTGGTATTTCTACTTGCCACAGGAAATTTAAATGGTCATTGCCGCGACCACCAGCCTGAGCTACCAATGTGAAGGGCGCCTTCCGATCTTACCTCAAGAATCTGATTTCCACCAAACAAAACATCCCTCCAACCCTCCAGTCGATTTTCCACGGCGAGCGCGGCGCCTCTCCATCCTATGGCATAGCCTTCAGTGGAGGAGCGTACCGCGCCGGGCTTTTCGAAGCCGGCGCAATTACCACCTTTGACGGCCGTAATAGGACTTCAAATTTTGCTGGTTTCGGCGGCATTTTGCAGGGCGCGCAGTATATGGCCGGCCTGTCTGGCGGCGGCTGGTTCGTCACCGCTCTCGCCCAGGCGAACATGCCTACCATTCCCGAGCTCGTTTTTGGACCGCCTTCTGCCCCCGCGGACAACGCATACGGCGGTTTTAATATCGCTTTCGATATCCTTACCCCGTTCAACAACAATACCCTCAACCAGGGCTTCATAGGAAGGCTGATCTTGGAGACGAGCGGAAAGGCAGCGGTCGGAAACCCCGTCAGTCTTATTGACGCTTGGAGGATATCCTTGGCCAGGCATTTTGCAAATGGAACGAACGCAGATAATTTGCTTGATTTTGTCTCCTCTTTGCACGGGACCGGGCAGTTATTTTCCGACATTGCGAAAGTGTAAGCGGATGGATATGCATGCGTTACAACGCCTTCTAACGTATTAACGTATTCTTCTAGTCCAGCATTCAAATCACACAATATGCCATTTCTGATAATCCTTTCGACGCTTCTCTCGAACCATGGAAATTCTAACAACATCCTTCCTGGCGAGGTAGTCCCTCTCTCAAACACCAAATTTGAATACAATCTTTGTGAGCCCTTCCAAGTTCTCAAATCGCACTTTTCTAATGATCCTTTCTCAGTCGAATTCGGCTCTTATGATCCCAGTCTCGGCGCATTTATTCCGATGAAGAGCTTGGGCACAGTGAATGAAAGCTCCTGTGTCGTCGGCTTCGACCAGACTGCCTTCGTACTTGGTTCTACTTCGGATATCTTCCCGGAGGTCAATGCATCGGTAGGCTTCTTTCTGCATGATATCTGCGGGTGTTCTGACCCATGTTTCCAAAGACCTAACTCCAACCTAACGACCCTATCGTTCTGGAATTCGAGGCAAGCATTGCGGCCTTCCAGCAGCTGATTCCTCAGGCCAACATAAGACTGGACGGTGCTCTGATTCCGAACGCTTTCGCCGGCCGATCCAAGTTTACAGAAGAGAAAGAAAAGTTCCTGACTCTGGCTGACGGAGGAATCGATGGCGCCAATCTTCCGCTACAGCCTCTTTTGGTTGGCGGGAGGGGCGTACAGGCTATAATTGCTCTTGAAATGTCAGGAGATACAGACGACAATTTTTCCGACGGAAGTGCGATAATAGTACGTTCCTTTAACGCCTCTATATGTTTCTCAGACTGACTGGCGGATTAACAGGCGGAATCGAAACGGGTCGCGCTGTTCCCTGGGGCATATAAGTCCCCCCAAATTCCCCAGACCCAGGCCGAACTCGCCGCCCAGAATCTCACCACACAACCGACATTCTTCGGCTGCGACGAGGCGCAGGACGTCCCGAGGATCCTCTATTTCGCCAACGGCGCCCCGCCACCGGGGAAGCCTGCGATCACCAACGCCTCGACCAACCAACTGTCGTTCCCGGACCTAGGCCTTGTACAGGCGATCCTCGACGAGGCCGGGGAAATCGTATCCTGCGGGCGGCCTCAGAACGGCGAGGCGCGCGACAGCCTCTTTCCCGTGTGCGTCGCGTGCGCCCTCGCTGACCGCGAGCGAAGCCGGCTGGGCATGAAGCGCGACGCGCAGTGCAGCATCTCCTTTGAGCGCTACTGCTACAAGCCCAAGCAGAACTCATTCTGGACCTCCGGCTCCCACAAAGTAAGAGGCGCCCAATATGCTCCCCTGTAATAGGTGCTGCTTTCAATAGTATTCAGATCATAGAAATATAGTAATGCTTAATAAATATGAGGGTAGTACGCAGAGATGTTTAAATCTCACTCAACGGACGCGTAATATTCTCGCCTCGCACTTTGATTGATTCTGGGCACGTTACCGCGTTATATGTAAGGCGGCACATGATTTTTACCCCTCCCAATCCATAGCCTATCCATCAAACGCTGAAACTTCAACTTGTTAAATGACGGTGGCTTCAACGTCACACGAGAATTGTATCAGAAGACCTTGGCAAACGCACAGAGTTTCAGTGAGTAGCTACGACTTAAATACAACAAGAGTGGTAGCTAATTAGTATGAATAAGGACGAATTAAAGGTACGAGAGGTACAGTGCTAGTGACGAGGGCAAGAGACGAGGGGGAAAGGTACAGTAGGTGGCAGAGTTAATCGACAATGTAGCTTGATGTAGATGGACTGTGCAAGCGCGGACTCGTAATTCTAACAGAACTATATGCTCAATTGCTCTGGATTAATATTGCTCAAGAATACTGTTCAAAGAGTGCTCTCGGAGCCTCCGGCTGAAGCACTAACATAGCCTGCATTTCGGAACACAGGCTTCCATTTGAAAAGTTTAAAACGACACCTCCAGCCTGAGGGAGGCACGAGCAGTTTGTTACTAGCGTCTGTCAAGAGACTAAACCCTGGACTCGGAGAATGGACATGATTCCAGTGGGTTAAACGTAAATAGGCTACAGATAAGCAGCAATGTAATTGCAGTGTTACCCAACCAGCATTATGTTAGTATTGGTCTCGAAATCGATGATATGGGGCAGCGCCTGCTGGAGGTTTTGGTTGCATGCCCGAATTGCCGTGATGATCGACTCTTGGTTTTCGTACACCACCTCGTTGTCGAGGATCCGCTTCGTCGCGACAGACCAACAGAACTGTGCCCCGCAATAAGTTGATATCCAACCAAGGGTCGCGCAACGTACCGGGAGGATCGGGTCAAGGTATTGGCAGTCGTCCATCGAGAACGTGCTCGAGATGCTGACGATTTCGAGCACGGCGTCGCGGTATCGTCTCGAGGACTCGGCATGGAAGGGCGAAAATATACCGTGGAGGTCCGCCAGGGCCGCAAGCGCCATGGTGGAACACAGTTTCAACCCGAGCTCGGTAGTGTGTGCGTCCGGGATGAACGAGACGCGCAGTTGGACTGGGCCGAGGATGCTGACGTGCGTGTGTAATTGTTCAACCAGTTTCCAGTATTTTTCGAACCACGACGGAGAGGGCTTCTGGCCTGGCGCAAAAATATGTGCATGAACAAAATGCCATCTTTGGGCACAGGGACGTACATACCGCTGTGCCAGGTCGCAGTCAATTGACGGGTCTGTGTCAGGAGCCGAATAATTTTCGCTCTGAGGAAGTTTAGGTCCACGGTGTGGGTAACTTGCGTATTCTACAAGCGTCGGTGAGGTGGTTGGACGAGGGAATAGTGCTTCTGCATACCATCAGGAGGTCAAATTTCTCGAGCAACCGCGGGTCGATTACTGGGGGTGCGGTCAAAACCACTTGGGCGGACGTTCCAAGATAAATCAAGTGCGAGTACGCCGAGCGCAATTCGTCGGCATCGGTGAGAGGATAGAGTGAGTACATGCCCTTGTTTTCCCCCTCGACTGGAATGTTGGCCAGTGCGGCTAAATCCAGATCGTGCGTCATAGCTGTATTGCTGGCCACGGTTAAAAACTCCTGCCCCCGGTTGAAATCACCCTTGTGGAAGAAGTAGAGCGAGACGCTGAAGTATGTCAGCAGGGTTGTGACAGGGTTAGGCGCAGGCCCGAGCATCCCAGCAAGAGATCCCAGAACAAGGCGCATCTGCGCCACCTCGTCGCTGTTATTATCGGGCGCATAAGTCCAAGTATTGTTTTGCTGCTGGTAGTCAAGCATGTAGCCCCACAGATGGCAGACGTGGACCAAGACAGGATGCACAACCTTGCCAGACATATCGCCGGCTGCGATCGCGCTGAGCTTGTGGGCAGGTAGCATGAAACCGATCTGCGACCCCTTCGACAAAAACATTTTTCGCCTGGACGATATTTGAGTTTGCGATGACACGAAGGTAGAGGTACTGACAGACGAAGCATTTTGTCTGCTGGAGCTTCCACGAGAGCCCCATATACGGGTTCGGGATAATTGAATGGATTCGGGAATGGGTCCGGAGCGACCATGTCACTAAGACTGGCAGGGTCCTCAAGGAATAGATCTTTGACCAAATAATTCGACGAAAGTAGCTCGTCGAGCTCCGCTGAGAAATCTGGGCCTACAGCATAGCTCAAAGCAGTCGGTGGCGCTTGTTTCGCTTCGGAGAGCAATTGTTCCAGCTCGAGCGTTCGCTCAATTAGGACTCGCGTGAAACTCAGCTGGCTGCCGTCGTCGTACTTGCAGTCGTCCTCCTTCTTGGAAAGGACACATGTGCGGCATGGCCAATCTCCGCTGCATTTCTAGAACCTGTTATGAGGAGACGGGCTTACTGGATGTATATATCTACCTTTTTTTTGCGCCTGACATACCACTGTGTCAAAGATATCGATGGATTCTGGAGAAGGTATTGCTCACCGACAAGCCGAGCAAGCAGCACCTTTACGAAGCTCTGGGCCACTAGGGGTCGTCGGAGCGGTGAAAGTGCATTCTACATCGACCCGCGCTTTGGCGCACGGACCACAAGGATGCTGGCCATCGCATCGCTACGGAAAGAGTCAGTCACCCGCGCAAGAGCTGGCCAAAGGTGACTTGCGATTTTCTTCGAACGGCATCGTGCACAAGTGGACGCTTTGGCCGCCTTGTCCATGGCTGTCGACTTCAAGCCTAAGCCTAAGCGCTCAGTTAAGTATTAAGCGCCGCGGCCCGACTCGGAACTCCGCATACCGTGATCGACAATTGACAGTGGCTTGAAGGCGGTGATTTAAACCTATTAAAATGTTAAGAATGTCGTACTTGCTGTAATGCTGCAACTTCGTGGCTGAACTGCAGGTTTTTTTTTGTTTGATTTTGGTATTTTTACTTGCCACAGAAAATTTAAATGGTCAGTGCCGCGACCACCAGCCTGAGCTACCAATATGAAGGGGGACAGACCGAATGAAAGGCTTAACATCGATGAGACCGGAAAGACGTGAGGAGACCGACGAACAACCTGAAATCAGCGATATCTCCGTGTCCGTTGATGGTGTTCCCATCTCGAGTCATACTTGAACGGTTGAACTCCCACCGTATATTGCTATCTCCCACGAAATATTGTACAAGAGGATGAGAAGTATAATTTGTACAAACGTGGATGGGACACGTCGATCTTCACCTTTGCCCATCGTTTTCCTTCTCGATTGCGACATGGATTTGAACTCGAAACATCACCAATGGCCACCACTTCAAGTTGGACGACACCGAGGCAAGACTGTGTCTTGTTGGCATCTACGCCCCGCGCTTCCACTTGAAAAACTTTAAAATCTAGGCGATGCATATGTGAGCATCACCATCCATATTCCACTTCGTTATGTCGTACCTTTTTTAACCACCTGAAACGGTTAGCGGAATTGTTAATGGCGGCGCCGTTTACTGGAGGGAGTCCCTGAAGCAAGTGGCCAAGTAAACGCAACGGAAAAGCCGCGAAAAAATGAACATACCGTAGCCTCGACAACAGACGCCGTCGTTGGCGCGAAAACAGCTGGAGTTGAGATCTGCTTGGGCTGAGTTATTCAACACAACATGAAATCAACTAAAAATTAACATACTGTAGCCCCGCCAATGGACGGCGTTGTGGCGCAAAAACAGTTGGAGTTAGGACCTACCCGGGGTGAGTTAGTCATCGCAACAAAAAAACAACGAAAAATTTAACATACTGTTCCCGCAGTCCCGACAACAGAGGGCGTTGCTGGCGCAGGGACCGCTGGAACTGGTACCTGCTCGGATTGAGTTATATTATGCAAGTTAACGCAGTGAGTCGCATACGAGTGCGACGGGAACGACGATCGGATGAAATGCGATGTCGGACTCTGGTTGGATTGTTTGTTTGATAATAAGATGACGCTCGGATGCGAGCATCGCGGTCGTGAACGTCGGGCAGTTGGGACTTTCGAGGCGCATTACGAATGAGGAAAATGATTCGTTGGTTAGTGAGACTGTAAGAGGTTTATGAGGCTGGAGGAGAAACTGTTGGGCTTTTAAACGGTGGGAGTAAAAAGTGGCAGGCCGTTCGTACACTGAGCCAAACAAAGAAACGGCACATTTTACTTTGTGAAAGAAATTCAATACTGATGAAGAAATTCGATGGATGGACCGCGTCAAAATCGAAATTACCACGCGCGGCCGAGCCTTCTGGAGTTTCAATACCGAATGTGAGTGACGTTTGGAGTCGGCCGTAAGTGATTGACCTCGCCTTCGTACAGAAAGACAATCTTCCGGACAACGCAATACTTACCCTCCGGACAAGCGCTGCGGCGGATTGACGGCGCTCCGGCTACAAAACTCGAGCACGTTGGGGCTTCCTTCAAGTCTTCATGGGGTCACCGCTGCGCGCTGCCAGCTGCCCGTTGACCTGGGTTGTTCGACGTGCCTCAGCTTGTGTCTCGAAGTTGCCTGGGTCCAAGGACATGCCTACCTCGAGCACAACGGACGACGTCGCAGCATGATGTGCAAAAACGCTCGGCCTCGTTAGCTGCCGGCGGTGGATGCTTCGATACGTGTCGTGGCGGCAAGGATTGGAGAGGGCACGATGTGAACCTGCTAGTACCGGTACGTCGAGTTCATCTCTGGATAAAGGCGAGACGATCTCGATCTTTTCACTGTGGAGATGCCCATACACTGGGGCGGCATTGAAATCCTGGAGGGCGGATTCGCGCGTTCTGTCTGGAGACGGCACGGTGTTAACTTGGTACGTCGACCTTGTCTTCGGATACACACAAGATCTTGATATTTTCACTGTGGAGATGCTCAGAGTGGGAATCAGATGCTTGGGGGGAATCTTGCAGGGCGGGATTTCGACACAAAGAAATCGACATCCGTCGATATACACCGACACGGGTGGGAACCCTCAGGCGCATACGATCTTTTATTCAATCCCTCTGTCCATGGTCATCGTCACCGGTCGTGCGCCTACGACGAAGCAGGGCGGTAACGCCACGTGATTTATCATACAAAAGTCAGCGTTAAAATATTGTCGCAATTTTATGGAACATTCACCAGATAATAATACAGTGCTGTAGTTCGCGTGAATGCCAGAAGTGCGTTACCAGACCAGCAGCAATAGTTCGAACTTGATGGACCGGGATGAAACTCCAACAAACTGACGCCAGTCGTGGGATCCAGTGAGAGCGAGCTTGGAAGGCAGGTGAAAGGCCAGATATTGGCTCATTGAAGGTAGAATATCCAAGACCTGCATATACCGGCCAGAAACAATAAGTTCCGGTGTCTGCGACTCATTCGAGCTCCAACGTCTGGCATATTCGAGTCCGCGTCGTCACGATTTGCCACCGCTGGGGGGTGCTAGAAAGGAGCTGCGGCGATGTAGCAGAAATCCGCACGCTGCGTCGATCAAGATTTGGGGTTTGGGGGCGCACATACCAACTGGCTCAGTGTGTCGTGCGCCTCGTTAGTATCATACTGTCGGAGGATCTGGTAAAGGATAAATGCGCGCTTACCCGTGCCCGTTCTCATCCTCGTCGACACCGTTCTACGAGCCTCACCCCCACGAAGCGGGTCCCGAGTTTCTCCTCTCTGTGGATGATTGGTGCTAGAGCCTAATATGCTCACAGGTCAGCGGGTTTCTCGAGCCCAGCGCACTAGAGTGACTCCGCCGCGCTGATATAAACACGGTCCTTCGGGAAAGCGTAGCGGCAACCCGCAGGCTGCGTTGACTGAGCCTTGGGAGCCGTGAAGGAGGAAGAAGAAGGGACAGATTGCCAAATCCGGCCGGTGAGACACCAAACAAAACTCGCCTTCTTTTCGTTTGGTACTCATTTTCCTCAACTGCGATTCCAGGCCACCATGATTCGCGCCAGGAAATCCTGTATATTTTTTCAGGAAGGTACAACCGAGCCTGGCATGGGTCTTTTTTGTACTAAAATAATATTCGACCTCAGGAAGGTGCCGTTACGGAAACGAATGCAGTTTTTCGCATGCTCCAACAAGTTCCACCGCTCCACCAAGGCCTCCGCCTTTTTCCAGCCTTGGAACTGCCGGTCCTGCGGTTGGCAGCTCATCGGTGAACAGCAGCGTAAATATTCGCCTCAGTTCAGTGACCCCACCCCGGAACCGTGTGCGTGTGTACGAATCGGACCTCGAGGACTTCAGCTCGAAGCTTATCGAGGCTATCAACGCGTTGCGGGACTCAGCTGGACAAGAGCCACTGCAAAGAACCAATAAGTTCTTCGAGATTTTGGAGGTTGCTGTTACCCGCTTGGATGAGGACGAGATCGAATCTGCCACCGAATCACTTCGATTATCACTCTGGCTCGCAGAACGGCTCGAACTACGGTGACTCGGAGGACGATAATTTCGGCGATCTCGACTTGTTTTCTCCATTGAAGAAGACCACCCCTGAATACAAGGAGCCCACGTTCTCTCCCAGGCAAACGGTCAATTACCAGCGCAACTCGTACTCGCAGGTCAACAACGTGCGGCAGGAGACGTTCTTCGACTGGGACCTATTGGACCACGACACAGTACTCAACGCCCAATTCGGAGCCAATTTCTCGATCGAAGAGTGCGCTGCGTGCAACTTTAGTCTCGAATAATCCTAATTTCTCCGTCGTAAATCTCCCACATCGCGGGATTCTCTGTGCGCCCGCAGCTCTGCGGCCGGCTCCGACGGTTCGCTGCTGGGGACACAGACACCGGGAACGGAGGCGCGGTTCACAACGAAACCGTATTTATCCGTTTCGTCCTACTCTGTTCAATGCGTGTCTTTACTTAAGCTCGAGGCACTCACGTCCCTCTCGGATACCACTCTCCTCGCGATCTTCGAGGCCTGCCCGATGATCGAGATGATACAACTCACTGGCCACGACAAATCCAAAGGCAAGGTCATGGGCTCGGCCCTGAAGAAGCTCGCCCGAACCCCGACGTGGGCTCCCAATCTCAAGGCGCTGCACCTATACGACCAAACCCACAAACTGGACGCGAGTGTGAAGGTGCTGTCCGCGGCGAGGCCTACTTTGTGGGTGTTCACTGGGGAAACTGTGGGGAACTCGATGTCTGCTGTAGGTTTCCTGGCGCAACGTCCGAGTGTTTTCTGACCTTGCTTTGCAGCAAATGCTTGTAGATGGAGACGAGGATAGTCACACCTGGCTCGACGGGAAAATCGTAAGAATCGGTTAGCGACTGGCACAGGTTGGGAAATATGATGAGTCTGCGAATGAGGATCAGGTTTGTGTCGGTATCATTATACAATGTTGGACAATTTCTCTGCCGTTGTTAGCACGCACTACATACTGTAGTTTCCACAGGAAAGCAGGTGCGATGTTGGAAACCACTATGTACTCAGTTCACCCAAACGATTCTTCCAAACGGAGTGGTAATGTCTCCCGGAGTTCCATCGTCTCCCACCCAGAAACCCACTTCGTATATCGCTAAACCTGCATGGCTTGACACGAACGCCGCCTCTTCCCGATCCGAGGGCGCCGATAGAATTAGAGTCGGCGAGCGCAGACCACTCAGCGTCGACAGATTCCACTTTGCCTCGGAGGTGGTGCGCGAAGCGGGCGGGCCAGCTACGACGACGCTGAGTTCCTTCACCACAGTAGGGAAATTGGCTTCAGAGGTCAGCAGGCGGATGTGCGCGATTCCCTGCGCACCGCACGGGTGGTGCGCGTTGGAATCTGGGATCGTGGGTACCTGTCTCTTCGCATTAAAAAAAAACCTGAAGCAAAATTACCCTCGGGATGCTTACTCACCCTAAGTCGGCGATCCGTGACATCCCCGCAGAAGAACGGGAGGATGCTGTTAGCTTTCGCCGGAGCCGTGATGAGCCACTGCAGGATCTCCCCGTCTGGCCTTGTCCTGCCCCCGGGCACTTCCTCGAGGTAAAGCGGGGGGTCCGATGCGTCTCTCCGGCCGTTGATGATGTCGGAGATGCGGCGGGGCGCCTCGAGCGCGCCGTTCCCAAGGAACGCGTAGTCGATCCATCCGGGCGCGCGTGCGGCCCATTTGTGGGACTCACGCTTCCGCCGCGAGGGGGATGAAGGGGGGTACGCCTCCGGCGGCTTGGTGAAGCAGATTAGCTCGAGGTAGACGCTGTCTGCGATGATCTATTGAGCCAATTGAATACCGGGGAACAAGTGGGTTCTCGATGAATTAATTACCACCAGTGAGTTGGCGGTGAGCCCGTCTGCGTGGACTCCGCCGTCGATGACCCTGTGAGTGTCCATTCAGTTCATAAATTAAATCTTTGTTCTAAGCTCTACTTGAAACCGAGCTGACGAAACTGTTCAGCGGTTTCGTGGACTGTTCCAGGAGGGGTGAGGTGCACGATGTGGTCCAAGATTGAGGTAAAGTCCGACATTAGATGAGGGAGTGTCGAGGGTTCTGCGCGTTATAAAGCTTTAAGCAAAGCACGCAAGTGGCACGTCAAGAGAAGGCCGGTAAACATAGAATTAGACGGGTTCTGCATCCGCTTATAGGACGCGTCGTTGACGCGTCGCGTTGAATCTGGCACCGTTTTGTATATTCCAGAACAATAGCATGTAGAATGAAATAGGATAGATGTACATCGCGGGTCCTTCACGTTAATCATCGTAATCCGACGCCTCATCCTCCACCTCGTCCTGCTCGATAAGGATAACAAGCCGCGATTGCGGCTTGACGCCAGAGCGCGCAATCGTCTCCTCCTTGGCGCACTCAAATTGGTGTACCCTAATCTCGCCATCCTCGTCCGGCATCGATACACACAGCATGAGCTTTGCGCTGCAAGAATAAATAAACGAAAAGAACATCGAAACAAACACGAACCGGTCAACATCCAGCTCGAAAGTTTTGCAAGCTCCCGATAGTACTTTGCGAACGAGGTGTCCTCCGCGCGTCATGAATTCGGCCTTGTGGTCGGAGCGCGGCCCCGAGATGAAGATTTTGAACCGCTCGTCGGTGTCAGACGCGGTCCCCAGCTGGGAGGATTCGACAGTGTCGTCGGAGCCTGCATCCCACATCGTTAGTTATAGGATGAAAGCAATGACGGAAACGCACGATTGGCCACACCGCGAGCTCGTCCGGCGGCCTGCGACGGTTCTCCGCGCGCTTTCGGCGTTGTTTTTCTAGGTTCCTCCTTGGCCTGGATGTGTATCTCCTTCTTCACTGGACGCGCGGGGACTTCATCTTCCTCCTCATCGTGGACGCTGATTGAGTCTTGGAGAGGTGTTTCCTCGTCTTCCGATTCCACTTTAGGCGGGCGAGGGGCCGCGCGACGCGACGGACTCCCAGTCGCACGTCCCTGGCTTGTCTCTGGCTCAAGATGCTCCCGTACGGATTCCTCGTCCTCCGTGCCGTCATCCGCACGCAGAGGCGGAGTGGCAGACGGCGTCGGCATCACGCGATCGCGTCCTACACCATGATCAGCCCCGATCGCAGACCAAAAGCGCAGTGACACACACCGGAAACGACACCGACGGAGACACTGTCCAGGAGGGGTGCGAGAAACGCGTAGGCGGCTTCTGTTACCTCCACGTTTCGCCCCGCGCATACGTCCCAAGTGGAGACCTCAAATTGCAGTGCGGCGCGGGGATCGATATCGTAGTGCGCTCGTACGAGCCTCTGCATTTCCTGCGCCAAAGGTTAATTGAAGATGCAAGATGGGATGGGTCGATGTCTGTACCTTGTACGTCTCAGAGCGAGGAAGAAATTTGCTTTTCCCGCCCAATGTGACCAAGATGACAGGGATATCGTCCTCGGACCGGGTGTTTGGATTGATTGTGGAGATTATATGCATTCTGGAAAACAAGGAGACTTCCGCTGCAGAGGAGAGGAAAGGAAAAGAAGACGCGACTGTCACGACCAACATACATGTCACATCAGGTGCCTATGTCACGTCACACACGCCTTCCTCTTCCGCTCAACTTCAACATCCCTGCTACTTACGATAAAGCGCCCGTCAAGAGACTATAGGCAAACCACATCGACTCTACATCTTACATTTATACTACTGCCTCCGGCTACTGGTCGATCATGCTGCAAACAAATTCTCCAGCTCTTGGATCTGTTTCAATAAGTTCAAAGTTGTTCTGTCAGTGAATTTCGCGTCAGTGGAGTTCGGAACTTGCGAAACTATACGAAACGTACGTCCATTGACTCATACCGCTCCCTCTCTTCCTTGAGCGCCACCACTCTCTTTTCCCGCTCCTGGTTTGTACTGAGTTCCTGAGCAGGTCCCGGGGCGAAACAACGTACCGCAATATCTTCTTGGAGATGATGCATAAGCTTCCTACGCTTTGCAAATTGAACCTCGTATTAATTTCAAGCCAAGGTCACATCAGCGAACGGGGACTCGTTGCGCTGACACCCACCTCTTTTTGGCGTTCAAGCTCCTCCGCCAGCTCTCTCTCCTTTTCGATGAGAAGATTCTTAGTATACATGCGCCACACTAAGGACAATACACACTTACACGCTTCCTTAGCAAGCCGTCGATGTCGGGCTCCGTGTTTGCAGATTGAGTTACATTACATGAATGCTGTTGGGTCGGATGTCGAACCTCTTCCGATATTTCATGAGTGGCCCCGTGCGCGGCGACGGTGCGCGTGTGGAGTGCTGGACCCCGAGACACACTTTGGGTAGCCCTTCAAATCGAACTGCGCACTTTGGCTTTGTTTGCAAACTGTTCGATTTCAGTTAATCTCATTGAATTGGAGAAAATCAACCGAAAGTCAACCATTCGTGAACAAAGCTACCGTTGATCGGAAAACAAGGGTGAGCTTGAAATATGGACCGCGTCACAAATATGACGCCTCGCGGGGATGCTTGCAAAGGCAACTGAGAAGTTACTCACACCATATTATTACAGACTTCGGTGTTCAAGCTGAGCCAGGTTTAGCTGACCGAGTCTTGACAACTTCGACAACTTGTTAGTCAGTCATATAGTAGTGATATAGAAGGCGCGACGATAGCACCTCTCGCTCTAAGTGCACATGTTTTCCATCTCACCATCCACCAAAATTGTTCTCATCACCGGTGCCAACAAGGGCATCGGCTTCGAGATCGCGAAGCAACTCGCGCAGCGGGGATATCACGTCCTCCTGGGGAGTAGGGATGCCGAACGAGGAGCGCGCGCCGCAGAGACCTTGCAGAAGGCGGGGTTATCCGTAGAGGCGGTAACGATCGACGTTGCGGACGACGAGTCCATCCAAGTTGCAGCGCAGATCGTGCATTCAAGGTTCGGCCGCCTCGACGTCCTAATCAACAACGTGGGCATCGGGTTGGACAGCTTCGGCGGCGAGCCCTCAAGCCGCGCGATATTCGAGCAGACGTTCGCTGTCAACGTCTTTGGAGCGGCGGCAACCACGGAGGCCTTCGTCCCGCTACTCGAGAAATCCAGCACCGCGCGTCTGGTGTTCGTGTCCTCCAACCTCGGTTCGTTGGCGTCATACGCCAGGTCGCGCTCGGGTCCTAGTGTGCCCGCGTATCGGTGCAGCAAGGCGGCGATGAACATGCTCGCGCTAGGCTACGCGCACCGGTTCCGCGCAAAGGGCTGAAAAGTCAACATCCACAACCCTGGGTTCACGGCGACGGATCTGACCAAAAATTTGGGGACAGGAACGGTGGAGGATGGCGCGAAGGGGGCGGTGAGACTCGCAACGCTGGCGAACGATGGTGAGACGGGGACGTACTCGGAGAAGGAGGCGCCTTTGCCATGGTAGGCGAAGATGGAAGCCTTTTCATTTGTATTATACAATTATGGTCGCTACATTCATTACAACCAAACTTACGCAGCCTCGCTCTTTGAGCTGCCAACAGAGGGCCGCCGTTTCTCGTCCGTATTCTTCAACGACGACAAAATGCGCTCCATCCGCGCCATATCCGCTTGGCCCTCGCCTGAGCCAAATGCTAGGTCCTGGAAAGCATTTCAGTAAGCGCGAACTGACACTGCATCGTGTGCCACGCACCATTTCCTCCAGCGATTTGCCGAACGTCTCTGGGAGTACCCAAATCGCAAACGCGATCCCCATAAGCATGAACACGAGGAAAAATCTAGATCGTGGTTGTTCAATCAATGGGGGCAAGGGAGGGAGGATAACGCACAGGTACGTCCCGTATGTGATATTTTTGAGCATAACGGGCACGATAATCGACACGACGAACTGTGCGAGTTGAAAAGTCAGATGTGTTTTTTTCAACATGCGTATCGCGTGACTTACGTTCGTCATCCAATTGGCAGAGGCGGCGAGGGCGACTCCGTGAGCCCTTGTGGACAGAGGGAAGACTTCCGATATCACCTGCGGCCTGTGAGAGACGTACTACCATTAATCAAGATAGCCTAGCTCACCGTCCACGAAACCGGACCTAAGGCGATTAGTCAGCGGTTGAAAAACGATTGAAGGGCGAGACGCACCCCACGACATCCCGAAGAATGCGACGTAGAACCAGATGAACGTCGCCGTGGTCCACGCCGCCGCAGATTTGGTCCACTCGGGCTCGTACGTCGCCGAAAGGGCTGCGATTAAAATTAACATCAACGCCATCCCGCTCCCCCCGATGATCAGCAGCGGCCGGCGGCCCACTCGGTCAATGGTCGCGATGGCGGGGAATGTGGAGATGACGAACACGACTAGATGGGTAAGGTTGTTCGGCATGGATACTTGGGCTACTGAAATCATTGCTTACCGCCTATGACACCCGCAGCGAGGAGTGATACTGTTTTCCCTGGGAGACCCAGAGATTGGAAAATTGTGGGTGCGTAGTAAACCTTTGCTTTATCGTAAGACCTATCTTACAAATATAAAACCAGACCTACGATTGCATCGATTCCTGACCTTTAAGATGCAAGATCAGGGTTCTAATATTCACAGGAAATGATCATGGAAGATGCTCACATTTGTTGAAAAAATTGTGTCAAGCAGGCCACTGAGATTCGACAGTCAGGGAGAAGATACTGGAGGATATTTCAAAGAATTCACCAGCCGTTCGTCGGAACATGTGAATCGTAGTGAAGAGCTCCCCAAACTGAGCGACCTGCAATTTGAACTGCGTGAACGCGCCCCCGCCCACAAGACGCGGGAACCGTTCCGCGGTCATCTCCGCCTCTATGAGATTCGTAAGCGCACATTCAACATCGCCGGCCATGGAACTCACCGAACATAGCCTCCGCCTGGATCTCGACGTATTCCAGCTGTACGATCTCCGAATCCTCCGGCATCTTGCGCAGCCACGCGAGCGTCTTCAAGGCCTCCTGCCCGCGGCCCTTGCGGATGAGCCATCGCGGAGTGTATGGAAGGGTAAAGCTGAGCAGGGCGAGCATAATGGCGGGGACTCCTTGACCCGCGAGACACACGCGCCAGGACGCCGAGTTTGTTTCAGAGATGAAGTTCGTACCGTATCCGACCCTGCCCGCGCATATGAATGAACATAGTACAAGCGAGCTGCAATGCATATCTACCAGAACGATATGCAGATCCCAGTGACAATTGCGAGCTGTTGGATGGAGACGATGGTGCCGCGCAGCTCGGGCGGGGAGATTTCCGAGTTGTATCTGAGATCAGTTAGATTCAGTTCGCACGATTGAGCATTCAGCGTACAGTGGTACAGCCGCGGAGAGACTTCCGACTGCCCAACCGATGAAGAACCTTCCGACAAACTGCGGATATAAATTGCCTCGCATTTACGTGATTATTTTGCGTGCTTACCATCCATGCCGCATTTTGTGCACCGGTGGTCAGGGCGGTTCCAAGTAGGCATATGATGGAACCCACGAAGAGGGTCCATCGGCGAGATATGGTGTCACAAAGGTAGCCCTAAAGGAAGTCAGGGAAATAATTGAGTAGACGCAGAAGAGCAGACGTTGGCCAGCGCCCCGGCCCATCCGCCGAGGCCAAGGGTACTTCGGATCCAGTGAAATTCAGTTCTAATGAATCGAAGGAGTTGCTCACGACACGCTCCATCCTTTGAACGACGAATCGTTGGCGATGCGCGAGAATTTCGGGTTGGAGACGAAGGCATCCATGACAAGGACCTGCGAGTAGGCACCCTGTTCGTATCCTAGAAGTCTTAACGTTAAAATGCACCATGGATACGAAAGTCGTTCAATTGACCATAGCAAAGAGCTCCGAGACTGCACCCAAAAATAAGCGTCCTGGATGATGGAGATGGGTATGTATACTCACGTCGTAATGATCGCAAGGCGGAACAAGCGGGGGTTCTTGACCACACCTCGAAGGCCGGCGGGGCCAGCGAGTTCAGCTCTACGAGCAGCGTTGATCGCCTGCAGGTTGGACATTGAGCGTTCGTAACGTAAATGGGGCCACTCTGTTAAGTATGGCTCGCGGTACCGTCCGCCGAAGCCGTGGAGCTCCGCGTTTCTCGCTGTCGGCGGTTCTGACCTTGTGATGTCGAAGCGCGGCCACCTGACACGAAAACCTAGACGTTCTGTCTCGCGTATCGAACAGCCAGACACGGGTTGAAGGCGAAAGAAGCCATGAAGGCCAAGGCCGGCTCAAAGGTCCTTTGTCCGATGTTCGTGCTGGAAGGTTCGGTGGAAGTCGCGCGATCTCCGTTCCATAGTATTAGAAAAAATTACGGATTCTCAGGGTCATTCAGAGGTTGCACGCGTCACAGTGACGCTAGTTAAAACTGATGCGGGAGACCATGAAGGGAGTTTCTCAAGCTGGCGCACCAGCAGATTTTGCAATTTTGCACCAGCAGCCTTGCGAGACTCCCCAAAACTTGAAGGGCGCGTATTGCGCGCATGATATGATTCATCGATATTGGACGGATGCAAGACTGCGTGCGTTAGACGAAGTTGAAGCAGAACAGAATCTCCAGGCCATGAAAGTTGGGGGAAAGGTCTGGCCAACAACCGCCGGGCCGCAGCTCGGATCAGCGGCTTCCTGGAAACCTTGTAATCAAATAGGTCCACACAGTTCAATTTCTTGGTTCAAATTTCACCAAGCGCTTTACGAGGCGCCCCAAAATGTCGAGGTTACACGGTGTGCACTTAAAAATAGATTGCCGTAGGTACAACAAAACGAAATCGTTTCTGAAATCGTGGGAACCGGGTACATCACGTTACAAAATCCTCTCTATACCCCATCACGCAGTGGTTTCCAGGTTTTATCCTGACTTCCTTTATCCTTCAGGGATACCTTCAAGTTTTGGGATTCACGTTGTTGCGCATGTAGCGACCATACTTGTACAAATGAAAAGCCTTTCATCTTCGCCTACCATGGCAAAGGCCCCTCCTTCTCCGAGTACGTCCCCGTCTCACCATCGTTCGCCAGCGTTGCGAGTCTCACCGCCCCCTTCGCGCCATCCTCCACCGTTCCTGTCCCCAGATTCTTGGTCAGATCCGTCGCCGTGAATCCCGGGTTGTGGATGTTGACCTTCCAGCCCTTTGCGCGGAACCGGTGCGCGTAACCTAGCGCGAGCATGTTCATCGCCGCCTTGCTGCAGCGATTCGCGGGCACACTAGGAGCACCGGAGCGCGACCTGGCGTATAATGCCAACGAACCGAGGTTGGAGGACACGAACACCAGACGCGCGGCGCGGGATTTCTCGAGCAGCGGGACGAAGGCCTCCGTGGTCGCTGCCGCTCCAAAGACGTTGACGGCGAACGTCTGCTCGAATATCGCGCGGCTCGAGGGCTCGCCGCTGAAGCTGTCCATCCCGATGCCCGCGCTGTTGATTAGGACGTCGAGGCGGCCGAACTTTGAGTCCACCGTCTGCGCTGCAGTTTGGATGGACTCGTCGTCCGTGACGTCGATCGTTAGTGCCTCTACGGATAGTCTCGCCTTCTGCAAGGTCTCTGCAGCGCTCTCTCCTCGTTCGGCATCCCTGCTCCCCAGGAGGATGTGGTATCCCCCTTGCTGCGCGAGTTGCTTCGCGATCTCGAAGCCGATGCCTTTGTTGGCACCTGTGATGAGAACAATTCTGGTGGGTGAGATGGAGGACATGTGGAAAACGAGAGGTGCTATCTTCGCGTTTTTTATATCACCACTTGTTACCGCTAAAGAAAGAACACGTCATGCTGTAGGGCGAAGTCTAACGAAGCCCATTTTGATCCACAACCATCGGTAGTTTGATCCGCAACCTGACGTTGGTGCGAGCAATTTCTCGGTTGGCTTTACAAACACCCTGCGACGCGTCATGTTTATGCCGGGGTCAAGGATTCAAGGCGCATCAGGTTACAAAGCTTTTTTCCCGACCAGGCTAACTTTTCCAATCGCGATGGTTGATTTTTCATTGATTCTTTTCCAGTTTCAACCGGGGGAGGATCAGAATATTGGCTTGCTATACAGTAAAACGCCACGGAAGGTTTACGTATAGACGGTCAACTCGAACTAGAGTCCATACCGGAACGTCTCGTTCTCCCAGTCCGTTACTTACGATTTAATATATATAGAGAGATAGACACTGTTCGAAATGGCATGACGCACAATTCAACCACTCAATGTTCACCATTTCTTTCAGCTCGTTATTCTCTTCTACAGCGCTCTTTCAACCATTCATAGTAAACCGTCAAACGGTGATGCTGGCCCTCACTGTTTGAGTGAAGAATGACTCGACGATTTTAACAGGCATGTAGGGGCGTCTTTTGGCTTGAAGGGCTGGGGGCCAAATATATCCCGACAAGTATTCAAATGCGGCCGGGACGAAAGGATTCGAGTCAACCGAGCTTCGACTGTGGGCGAGCAGAAGTGATGTCGGAGGATTGGTCATGGGGAATAGAGAGAAAATCTAACTGAACAGTTTGCAAAGAACGCACGCCAAAGTGCGCGGTTCGATTTCAAAACTATCAATGACACGGCGGCCTTGCTTCGTTCAACTAAGCTATTTGTCAACCGCCATCAGCAGCAGCAGGCACCAAATAAAATTGGACAGGCAGAGTGGGAAAAAAACTTGTGATACTGCTACAAATAATACCTACCGAGATTAAAGTACGAGAGGGGGCTACAGGACAAGAAGTAATGCTACACTGTGGAGAAAGAAGGCGAATGTGCGTGGGGGAGTGGGAGTATTTAAGAGCGGGTAAACTTGATAACATGGGCAGCGGGGCGAGGCCCGAGCATCACACCGCCGGTCATGACGCGTGTAACACCGCCCTGGTACAGGTACGCCGTCAGATCCTTCTTCGAGGAGTCGACAGGGACGCGGCGCGTGTTTTTCGATGCGCGATAGGGAGTCGGCGCGGGGGAGACAGAGGGAAGCGCGGCGGACGCGAATTTAGGTGGCGTGGAGGGCGGGGACGTGAGAGAGTCGTTGGAATAGGCGGTGAATTTAGAGGACGTCGATGAGCCGCAGTCCGAGTCTGATCCTGAGTCCGAGGAAGAGTCAGAGTCGGAGTCAGAGTCGGTGGGGGCGAGGAGGAGGCTGGGGATGCGAATCGGCTCCGCCTGCTTCTCCGCACGGCGCATGCTGCGCACGCGGGCGGAGAGGAGCATGGCGCGAAGGCGAGCACCTGTGGACTGCTGAAGCAGAGGAGTAGATTTCATCTGGTGCGAGATGGGGACGATGCTGCCCTGTGTTTCCTCGCTCCAGACGTCGGTCACCTGGGCATCCCCGACCCGGACTTTGAGGTAACCCGGGCCGTAAAAGAGCAGGATATCGCGTCCTCCGCCGAGAGCGTGGAACCATTCTGCCCACGAAATACCAGAGCCAATGGCAGCCGCGTAAACGGACGAGGGAGGAGTGGCCGACGAAAGCGTGAAAGTCGCGTTTGGAGTCGAGACCAGGGACGCGTTAAGGATGAGCTGCGCGGACATGACCGCAGCTGGGGTAGCTACTGAGAGCAAAGGCCGAGTGAGGAAGGAAATAACGTGGGGGATGGCTGAGGAAGACATTGAGACGTGAATGAATCGTCCGGCGATTGGGAAAAAATCGGTGAGATCTGGGCGGGGATCAGGCGAAGGCCAGGGGAAATAAGGAAAAAAAACGTACCGAGCGTTAAGGGTCGTTGAATAAAGTGGAGGTTTCAGAGAGTCTCCGAGAAAACAGAGAGCGTAAAGAGAACGTAAGCTGCTGGAGGCGGGGTAGGCAGAGGGGAGACGAGGAGTCTTAACGTTACCCATAATGGCGCCTAGTATTTATACCTGCACCGCGTGTGGTGCAACAATGCGCGGAGTCCGCCATCCATTCTTCCCTGTTCTTCCGCTTTTTTGGCGACAATGAGTGTTTGGCCGGATTTGGACATGGAGTCCGAGAACACAACACGCCCAAACATCATTTCATTGTCTTCCCAAAACGTGCCGCCTTGTACTCTGTTGACCTGGCCTCGTGCCTTTTGTTCCCAGCCGAATACCCATGCGTCGTAAGCTTGAACTTTGGCAACAGGTGTGATTTCTCCTTGCATGACAAGGCTCTCCGAGCCGTTACTCGGAGTCTTACTCCCAGGTCCCTTACGGTTGTCGCTCTTCTTTCGCATTTCACACTGCACTTGTGATCGCTATTTCTGTGCTGATCCCTTCACTACAAGCACAACACTTGTTACATCTCGGCCCCCCGTTGACTCATGAATCCGCGTGGATTTTGCGCCTTTGACTTGAACAATAATACTTGACGACGGAAGGCCAATAGATCTATCGAATTCCAACAATGCGCGCATCTTGTCACATCGGATACGGTACCAGCCCCTCGAATCGAATCTCGGGGTGTCAGCGTCTTCCTGACGATTTTATTTTATTTTCTAGGCCATCGTCCACGAAAGTTTGGTCGCAAATCTCCAGCACTTTCGCGATTCAAATCGTGGAGGTCCATATCTAAGAAACATTCGTTTGGCTGGCGGCTGGCCTTGGGTTGGAGTTCGTTAGTCAGTCCTGTTTTATAATAGGCGGGACGATGCCACCTCTTGCTTTCGACATGTCTTCCACCCAAATTCCTGTCGTCACGGGTGCCAATAAGGGCATCGGCTTCGAGATCGCGAAGCAGCTCGCGCAGCACGAGGATTACCACATGCTATTTGGGGACGGACGTCGAACGAGGAGAGACCTTGCAGAAGGCGGGGTCAGTCGCACAACGATAACATCCTCACAAACGTTACCCATATTTGCGTTCTCTCCACAGTGTAGCATTACTTCCGTTTCGTCGGTAGGTATCTATTATTTGTATTAGTATCATTAGTATCACAGTTTTTTCCCCCACCCATGATTAGGCAGCCCGCCCATTTCATCTAGCTGCCAAGTCGTTGAGTGAAAGAACAGCACCGGTGTCGTATAAATTTGGTTGCGAAAATCAAACCACGCACTTTGGCGTTGTTTGCAAACTGTTCAGTTTCTGCCCCTCATGGCCAATCCTCCAACAGCGCTTTTGCTCGCCCACCGCGGAGTCGAAGCTTGGTTGACCAACCAAAAATCCCATAGCATCCCGCACGGCGAAACGACAGTATCTGGCAACCAAATTACGACTACTGTTAAAGTTCCTGTGAAAACGGTATGTCGTTTAACTTCCATTGAAGGCCCAAACGAAAAATAAGCTGGGTAGGCATATCGGGTTCGTTGGCGAAGCACTCCAGCAAGTCCGATATCCGCTCTATGTCATGTAGTGCTGCCGTCGTCCAAACGGTCGCACGAAAATGTCAAAGTAGCAGCCCATTTTATGGATGCGACCAAGGCGGACACACAATACACCACGGCCAAGACTTGGGACTCAAGCTCCGACAAGGATGGGTGGTTCAACACTCCTCCGGCCGCTGAAAAAGGTTCTCCGCGCTCCCTATATTGTGATATTAACTGATTTCGCAGGAGGTTTTGTGCAGCTGGAAATTCGTCGAACCAAAGGCACGCCCGAACGTGTGTCTAATTTCGAGCCCAACAGTCGCCTAGAAACGATTGAACTCGATCTCATCGACGACGAGAACGACCCACCGTTCATCGTGTTCCGGTTTGAGTTCGTACCACCGACGAAGCGTCGTCAAACCCCCGACGCCAATGCAACACCGAACAAGCGCAAAAAGACGGTATGTTCGGTCTTTTGTTTATGTCATTGAACTAGACGATATTCCAGGACATCACGGAGGAAGAACTGCAGGTCGCTAAGGATCAACACTCGAGGCTCTTGAAGACACCAAACAAACCCAAAAACACGTCCCAAAAAACACCCGATAAATCTGCGAAAAAGACGTCCACGCCCAATAACTCTCCGAAAAAGACGTCCACGCCCAATAACTCTCCAAAAAAGGCGTCCAAAAAAACTCCCAGTGGTGATTCAGGCGGTGGAGAGTTGTTTTTCGAGAAATCCATCGTGGACAAACTAGTGGGTCCTTTCTTTTTCTCTACGATCTCAATATATAAAACCTTGCAGATCGCCGCAAAGGCGGAAGCGGATGAACTCGATGCTGCACTCCAGAAACAATTGGCGGTAAGAGTCCTTAACCTTGACGCTGTTTCTTATGTCGATTTTATTCATTAATGTGTATCAGGAGATTGAGAAAGACAACGCGGCCAAGCGGGAACTGCTTGGGAAATGAGTTGAACCTCGGGTCGTTCAAGTTGTGAGATGGGAGATAGGAGATGGGAGATGCTCGAGTCCATCGACTGATTGAAACAAAATATATCGTTTGTAGTCGAATCTAGACCCATATGAACCCAATGGAAGTACAGGATGTTCAGGTTTAGGGCCCGTGCGTGAGAACGATGTTATTAGGTTCTATTAGTAAATTCAACCACCGAACCAGACAACTCTTGACTTGCACGTCTGCAATTACGGATGCAGCTCCACGGCCTATATGCTGATCTGAAAGCCAAAGATGGGAATAAAATACCTCACAAGAGTCCTGCAATAATGGGAAACACAATCTCGACCACGATAACTCTGACCGAACCGTTGCTACTATGTCTTCAGCGACGGTCGTCGGATACTTCACCTCCGCGGACCTTTCTCTCAACAAGAAATATGTTGTTTCCTACTCCACCTTTTCCAGGGGTCAGCGAACCCTCCCGCCAAAATCGTGTTTTGGAGAGGTATTTGTCTCTACAGGGTGTGACGAAGAAGAACGGCTAGTCGGCTCGGGTCTTATGGATGAAAAGCAAGAGTCCACCCAGTCCTGCCGTGTGAAGAATGGCTCTAGCGCCAATGGCCCCGACACTTGGTTTCAGACTTCGCCCCCGGTGGATGGCGGTATGTTTGTCTCACAAAAGTCGACTTCGAATTGAGGATGGGCTTCGTTCTAGCTTACATTTTAGTCAAAATCCGGCGTGTTAAGATAATGCAATCTGAGGGCCAAAATGTTTGGAGTACCTAGACCACGCCAGCGACGCGTTCGTGACATTCCGGTTCAAGTTCAAGTCCGTTGATGGCGAGCGATCATCCACCCATACGAAGAATCTAGGTTCCAACTTTGATGTTAAAACAGCGAGGGTCTACTAATCGATTTTCTCTGCCATAGAACTAAGGAAAGAGTTGAAGGCTTTGGGAGAGTCGACCCACAGCAAGAACATGAAGAAGCGCAAATTTAGGGGGAGCAGCAGTAGTGTCGAAGTATGCCTACATGCGATACGTTGTTGAGGGCAAATAAACCGGATTCAATAATAACAATAATAATAGGGGGAGCAGCAACGATTGACGACTCGATATCAATTTCGGACTTGACGTCGATTGCAGGACGGGATTCTGACCGCTCCTCGAGCCTCGAGGACAAAGAGGTGTGTTCTGTTATCTGCAATACTTTGAAACTTGAACTTTACCTTTTTTGAACCAGACCTGCAACAAACGTCTGCGGGCCGGTACCACAATCCGAATCGCAGATGGGTCCTCCGGCGGGAAAAAAGACACGCTTGAACAACTCGTATGCACCACCAGCTGGCTGTTGGTCCCACAGATCTGACAGATGCATTCCGCAGAAGACGGAAATCCGAGAAAATGCGCGCCTCGAAAAGAAACTAGAAGAAAAGTTGTCAGCAAGTGATTAGTCACAATCTGTTTTTCTTTTAGGTTGACGTAGAGCAATTTCAGGCGACGAGAAAGGCAAATGCGGAGATACGTCAAATGCTTGATATGTAACAGGTGCCGGCAGAGAATAACGTGGCTTTGCCGTTCGAAATACGCTGGCGGCGTCGAGTTGAGCTCGAACTCAAGCTTTTTAAGGTAGGCGTGCCGGTGCAGATCGGTTGAGCGTGATGTCTAGAAAGCACAATATCCCAGGGAAGCAGGAGGACGAACTCGACGAGAGACAACTGGGCGGTGGTAGACGGCATCTCGAGCGGCTCCATGGTTCAAGCAGATGACACCCACAATAGTCTCCAGACGAAATTCCATAGGCTTTTCCAGGTCGAGCGTGCCAAAACCTGACAGTATTACATAAGTTCAAGGCAGCGGCCGCGGCGCCGCCGGACCTCTCAAAAGTTAAGAGACGAGCTTGTAATTTTCCGAGTGCGGAAACTTCGGCTGAGGTCCTTGTGGAGAGGGCGCGTCTCGCATGAGTTGACGAACATCGGACTTGATGGTTAGGAGAGTTCGGGTGCTATTTGGTGTTGTTTTCTCGTCCGAACTTCAAAAGAACCACGACTACGTAAAAATGCAAGGCCTTTTAATCGATTCATCCATGATCCACGTCCAAGGATCCCAATTTCACTATACGCAAAGTTTTAGTGAGCCACCGAAATGTCGAAGTGTGACTTTCAGACTGCAAACAATATCCCTCATGGACCTAATGAGATCTCGACCTCAGTGGCGCTTCCCAAAGGAACAGTACGTCCCCTGCTGTTCTCGATTCTACCGGGAAATCTATCCTGTCGTGGCAGGATTATGCTCTCTTTTGGCGCAGCAGCTCTGGTACCACACATACGGCTCTTTGCGAGATCTTCGTGCCACACCAGGGTAGATACTGGCGCGTTGGAACCCACTTCATGGACAAGGATAAGCCAGCAACACAGTGTCGATTGTCCAGCGGCCGCCTTTCCCCTCTCTTCGACTACAACGGCTGGCTCAAAAGTCCTTCACCATTCAAGAAACGTATGTACATTGTAGCATCCCCTTGCTTGACAACGATGACCAATCTCCTCGTAGGGTTCGTTGCATTGGAGGTGCGGCGCGGGACAGGTACACCGGCTGTGGATCTCAGCGACGGAGACGAGATTAGCATCGACCTCATAGATGACCCGGACGAGGAGCCAAGTCATCCTCTGTTTATCGTGTTTCGCTTCGACTTTGTTGGAACAGCCTTGAACTCTACTCCGGGGAAGCGGCGCTTCTTCCAGCTCCACAGGCAAGTCGTTAACGAGTTTAACTCCGGTTCCATGCTCACCATCTCAGTTCCACAGAAGCGAAAATCCGCGTCTGCGCCAGTAATGCAGCCCTTTTTTGCTTTTCAACATGCCGCTAAGCTGTTTCTGTCAGGATTCTGGCCATAAAACTGGTCCCAGGCCCCGACCCACATCTGCCCGGGAGCAGCGTCGATCGACTTCACCACTATCGGAATCGAGTCACCCTGACGAAGATAAATCTGTCTTGGATTTAGTGGTAAGATGAGTTCAAAGAGCTCGGCTGTAATTAATTAATTAATGTAGCGGGACGCACTCGCGGCCGAGGAGAAGATCGACGCAGAGCTCCGAGAGCAGAAGATTGTGGGTGTGTGAGTATTTGGTGCAGACTTCTAAGCTAATTCGTCCTCAGGTAGCGGAGAAGAGGAAGGAAATGATGAAAAAGCAGCGATATTCTTCCGCACTAAACCATTCTATTTCTTAGAGCTGCATAGAGAGCCGCGGATGCAGAGGAGGTGCAAATTGATGGCAAACTCCGTGAACAGCTACTCGTGAGCAACGCTTCAGCACCATGTCAGTGCTCGTGTTCACTGCGAGACATTTTCAGGCAACGAAGAAGTGGCTTGAGATGAAGGGGAAGAAGGTGTTCTTCATCATGTAAAAGTTGCAGTTTGCACCATTAATATTCAACCTTTACAGCAGAGAGCCGCGAACATGGAGCAGGAGAAGGCTGATCTCGATCGCAAGGAGAGGTCACTTGTGACTAGTTTTGGATGATGCTGCTTGCAGTTTCACGGCATTTCGGTCGACGGAGAAAAGGATCCGGGAGAAAAAGAAGCTTCTTGGATAAGCGCGTGCTATATGCGATTCGTGGCCTGAAGTTCAACAACTTGCCTTTTGTAGATGTAATACAAAATATAATATTGGTTCAAAACTAATCCTCGCCATCGGTTGACGCCCGTTCAAATGTTGCCGTCGTCCAGCCGTAGCACCGTTTGAGGCGAGCACCGATCCTAAACAGAACATTAGATCACCGACCGTATTTTCGTGCGCAAATGTACCATCTCAGTAAGTTGGGCGTCAAAATAGAATCCGGGTGAGGCTGCGGGCATATGCAACTATCAGTGCACGAAAAGCCGAAACTGGCGACTACCACTCACGCGATGGAATGTAATAGGTCGAGCGGTTTTGGCGGGTGGATCGAACCGTACTGAAGAACCCGCGGTTTGACAGATACCAAACCCGATTCGCTTCATCGCCTAAATCGGCCGTCAAACAATATATGAGCACTGGACGGAGAACAAACCCTTTCGAATTCCGCCCATCGGATCTGTCCCTTCTTGGCCCCCGCCATTTCTTTTTCATCGGGCGAACCAGGCGCTTCGAGAATGCAATGGAAGACCTAGAATATTCAGATTAAATTCTGCTTCCCCAGTACAGGATGGTCATGCCCACCTTCAGTAATTTTTTGCCTATTTTGAAATCGTTGGGAAGGGCGTCGGGAAGGATCTCCTCCTCTTCCTCATCTTCTTCACCAGCTTCGTCGGCGGCGGTTGCTGTGGCCGACGCGGCCCCCCTAGTTTTAACCTTGTCCTTCGCCCGGATATTCACGGTGTCAGCCATATAAGAGTGGCCAGAGACGACGGGGGACGGCCCCGAAGGAACGGACTGGATATTGTCGATACGCGGACGCGGTGTAGGGGCCGCGGGCGTGCGTTCGGTCGTTTCTCCGAGTCGTATTTGTTTCAACATCGTCTCAATAGAACTGGGCCTTTCGGGACCCGTGGGATCGAACAGCCCGAACTTCTTCGCCACGGTCCCGCGTCCGTTTGTTCGATCGAGCGCTTTCGCAAGTTCCCACAGCGCCATATCAACTACGCGCCAGGAGTCATCGAACAGTCGCGGGAAATCAAGCGGGTTCGTCGGAGGTTTGATGCAATACACAAAGAAGTTTGCCATTGACATTCGGTTGGTAGTTGCAAGCCAGGTGGAACCTAGAGAACGACTGACTGTGCGGGCATATGTCCAGTCGTTGCTGTTTCGCGGAACCCACTGAATTTTGGATTGGTCCATAAAGGTACTGATGGGCCAAAAGTTGGGATCGCTGCGACACTGCTGATCCTTGGACGTGGCGTATTCAGATAACCGCTGTCCAAAAGCCGAGTCGAAGATTTGGGCTTTGAACTCTTTCACTGAAAGCAAAAAAATGTCGGAAGAAGCCAGGGGTGTAAAGCACAGTATAAAGTACCGATCGCAAGATCCCCCATCTCCTGGTATGCTTCACTGCTGAACTTGGTCGCTTCAGAAGGGTCTTCATCCTGTAGTCGAATGAATGGTTTCTGAAGAAATTAGAAGCAAGATCATATACCAGACATTTCAACACGGCATCGAAGAATGCGGGGTTTCCAGATGCATCTGTATCAATAGTTTCGATGATTAAATTATCCAGCGCCGTAGCGTAACCGCCGCGTTGTTTGAGATATGCGCGGTTTATCTCGACTCTGGATGACCCATGAAGTGCCTGTCATGGAAAATTAAGCACTCGCTGGAAGAAAGCAATGCAATTTACTAACTCTATAGCGCTTGAAATACGGACGGTAATACTCGCACCAGCTCATGATCTCCGTAAATCGCTCCCAAAGATGACCGTCTAGGTATGAAATCTTGCAAAGACATGCGACAAGGCGCCACATGAGCGCGGAGTCTTGCTTATATGCTCGTTCGATTGCTGAAGTGCTGACTAGGCCGCGACGGTCCAGTTCCTCGAACACATCCACCGCATGGCCCCACGTCATGTACGAAAGCTATGGCCAGGTCAATATAATAGATACCAAGAGACCCGAATCAGTGCACCGTACCGTCACGGCATGGAGAGAGGCTCTAAAGGCGTAATCTAGTCTGTGGATGATTTCTTCCGGTCTTCCGATAATCTCGGGGTTGATAAGCGTGGTTGGAGAACGTTTGATAATGTCTTCCACAAAGATTTTGACATCGGTATGCCAGACCTCATACGTATCCCTGGATTTATCCTGTTTCTATGTAGTTAGAGTTTATACTCATTCAAAATGAAATACTGAAAAACTCGGAGATTGCCAAGGCGCGCGCGATGCGCCAGTCGATATCAGGAATCTTGCACCCAGAAAGTAGTCCATCGTGTCGACGCTGAATGAAGGACTGAGTAGGACCCCACAAGCGTGGATCGGGGAACGTACTGCAAGCCATTCTGCGGATGATTCTCCTCGGCGCCGTTTTGGAGCTGGTTTGATTCGAGGCGGAACACAAAGATTTGAATTGGCAGTAAAAAGATGATATTCCTCCATCGCCTCGTCTGAAATTCCTGGATATATTCGTGAGCCATGCGACCACAGGCGAGCGAATATGAGCTCGACTAACCTAAATCGAACTGGAAAGTAAAATCAGATATTCGAAAGAAAGGTAAAGGATACCGGCTCATACCGCTGCAGAATTGAACATTTTGCGATTACCGAATGCTGACACTCCATATTTTTTACGAGGGGGTCTCTGGCAATCTAAGAGCTTTTGTTTGGCTGCTACCCTTCCATATTTTTCGACGAGCCTAGGAAGAAAGGTTCATACTAGGGATATGCTCTCCTGAGTGACTCACCAAGCTTCAAACTCTTTTTTCCCTTCCTTCGTTTGACAGTAGGCAACAGCATTGGCGAACCATTCGGCGACGAAGGTGTTTGTTCCCCACTTTTTTGCACGTACAGCGTGCACGGAAGACATGAATGCTGCGGGATAGTGAAAAGGAGTTGTAGTGTGGTTATCAGATCTGCCACGAACTTGGGCCGCGCCGGCGTGCAGTCTAGAGTCGAGCAGGCCTCAGGTGGAAATGCGTTGGTTAATAGTCGGACTCGCCGGAGACTCGGATTTTCCATCAGTTGCCTCGTGCCTCGTGCCTCGGCCGCTCGGCAGACTAGCGACTTCGAGTCGCAAGTCCATCGACTGGGATTGCTGCTGATTGCTGACAGAGTTCAAGAGTCGTTTGGGTCACCCGCCCTTGAAGGCGACGGGGCACAAAAATGCAGACTGGTGAATTATTTTTATTTTTACTTACACTAGAGTCCGAGACTCCGACTCTGAGGCTTCAGTTGAGGTAAAAAATTAAAAACTCTGTACACTTCACCACGTAGACCAGAATTGAACTTGTCTACTTATGTGAATCGGAACTGACTGCGGGCCAACACCTTCTCACGATTTCAACCCAGTTCAACCTCAGTCTGTCCCAGAGGACTGTTACTAGAAACCTAGCAAAAACTAGTAGGAGCAGATGCAATTGAACCGTACCATACATCCCATTCTACAAACTCGCCTCGTGTTTTCTCGGGCCCTACGGTTTTCCGCAGGACTTCTTCCTGGGAAAGGTCTCGCCTTATCTCAGCGATACAACACACAACATACAACGAATCTTAAGTTGTTGCTTCCATGGAGGATGTACTCACCCATCTTGGGATCGACGTATGGTTGGAGGATCGGAACGGAAGCCATTTACCCCTTGGGCTGGCCGTCGTAGATGTCAACTTGAACAAAATCAGCACCGTAATCAAAATCGAACACCCACAGGTAAGAGCGGCGGCCAGTTTTGAGTCAGTCTGATCTCAATTGCAATAAGGGCTACTGCGTCCGATGGCGTAAAAATGAAGCCGCCTCCCCTATGAATGCGTGGTGTGAAATTTTCAGGCCTGCCGGAAAAAGTGGCCATATCAAGACAGTCCGGATCGCATCTCACGTCATGGTTGCGGATGACGCGCAGACACAGACGCGATCGTCGAAAGGGCGGCTTGAGCACCCACTACCCAAAGATGCCTGGCTTTGGCCTCCGCGATCCGGAACGGGTGAGTGGCAGCCTGATCTATCAATGTTCCGACTGACGGTGGTTACTCAAGGGTTCGTTTTCCTGAAGATCACGCAGCTGCGGACCCCGCCCACGGAGGTGGAGCGGAAGGATCAGGAGCATCCGGAAATTATACTATACGAATTCGACAAGGACACTGTTCTGGAGGACGACATGCTGTCGTCCATCATTTTCCAATTCAAATTCCAAGCACCCGAAGTTATTTGCAGTGAGTGGTTTTGAACCAGGATATACGTACGTAACATTGAATCACACCTCAGCTGGCGGCCATGGTACTGCATCCGGATTGAGTAAACAAGGAGTGCGACCTTCAGCGTTACAGATGAAGAAGACTCGTACAGACCCGCTGTCGTCTGAGCTCTCCTCACCCTCTGAATCCGAGTCCGATTTGCCGCTCCGAGTCGTATCTGCTCGGAAACACACCCAAGTGGCATATTTATTGCAAATGGCTGTAGATGTTACTCATGATGCTCAGGTCGCCGCCATGACAGGATCGCTTAACAAGAAGAAGAAGAAGAGAAAACTGGCTGCTGAAGTGCCTCTGGAAAAAGACGTCGATGTTCTCCTCAAAAAACGCGTAAGTAGTAGTTTCAGTTCTCCAATAAAATTGTTCAGAATTTCTTTAGAAAATCATAATGCGGCGGCAAGAAGAAATAGAGGAGGTAAAAGTCTTGGATTATTTAGCGTTCAACACAAGCATCTGACGTTGCGCTTGAAGGCAAAGGAAACCAAGCTCGCCAAGAGGGGGAAGCTTATCAAAGCTCTACAGGATGATACTAAGGTGTGCCGCTGGTCTTTGCCGTGGCGGATGGTTTGAATCCTGAGTCGATCTAGGCACGAGCAGCAAAATTGGCTAAGGAAAAAACCGAGTCAGAACAGATTGAAGCAAGTGGTTCACTGGTTCAATTTCTCGTCCGAGTCATTGACTATAAAGCGCTTTTTTTTGCAGATTGAGATCCAAAAGCTGGAGGCCGCACTGGAAATGGAATGAATGTCAAGTCCCTCGCTCCGTAACTTTTGTATATGTAAAGTTGTATCGGGCTCTTACCGGGCTACGTAATTTTATTTATCCAGAGAACTTTTGATCATGAAGTAAAGCCAACTCGGAGTCTTAGGCCTCGCCTCTGCGCAAATCCTGGCAAAAATACTCTAGGAGCATATGATAAAATTCAGTGAATGTATTGTAGGTTTTGCCGACCAAATGCCGGCGATCCACCTTCCCCACACAGCTCAGCGAACTTGAAGGTTTCCTACAACGGAATCCGCGATCAAGCCCGGGCCGGAACCCCCACACTTTCCCACAGTTCATAACTCGTTCAACCCAGTTCAAACTGACTTCAGTTCGTCGAAGAATTGTTACTAATATCCAGGAGTTCAATAGGAATATGGACGGAGACGTAAACCATGCCATCAACAAATTTCTTCCGACCTACCTCCGTGTTTTCCGCCCCAATACTTCTTCCTGCGAAAGGCCCCCCTTATCTCACCCACACAGCGATTATCCGGCTCTCACTTCCATGAAGGATGCCCTGTATCATTTCGGGATCGATGCCTGGTTTAAGGACCGAGACGACAACCGCCTGCCTCTTGGGCCGGTCATCGTGCATGGAAACGACATTACGCACAGAGAGGGGCGACCAATTATGATAATTGATCTCAATGTACAATAAGGGCTACCGTGTCTGGTGGTGCAAGAACAAAGACCCTCTTCCCCAGATATACCTGATCACCAGCGCGGCCGAGCTGGAGGAGATGTGGATGGCCGGGGGTGTGAAAATTTTAGGCCCATAGGAAACCCCGATCTTATCAAGGCCATATCGCACCTCACGTTAAGGCTGCAGACGACGTGCGGACACAGACCCGAATCGTCGGAAGGGCGGCTTGAGAGTCCGTTGAGGAGAAATGCCTGACTGTGGACCCCAGACCCATCGGTGAGCTGACAGCTATGATGGTCCTGTCAGGAAACCACTGATAGCGCGCATTACTGTAAAGGGTTTATTTCTCTCAAAATTACGCTGTTGAGGATCCCGCCTAGGGAGAAGGTAAGCAAGGATAAGATGTGATATCACGGGCAAAAAATGTATCGCCTATGTCTGCCTACGTACCAACAGAACCTTCGGATCAACTCCGAGCTCGGGTTCCTCCGTGTTCGCGACAGCGATCTACGTTTGTTCCCTTTCGACCATCTCATATGCATCCGCGCAGATCCTAACTCGCCAGTAAAACCGATCCGCCTCGTCCTGGGCTTTGGAAGTTGAGGGACACGGGTCCATCCGCGTTGGCTCAGTCAACTTCCAATGCAAGTTTGGTGCAAGTCGGCGACTGCTCGTGCTAAACCTTTGGCTGTGGATTCGCTATCAGCCGGTAAACTCAAGTGGTAATGGTTTTTGCCCGAAAGTATTTATTTTCGCAAGTGATATGTAGCGATGACTTCAAGTTCCATTGACAGGACTGTTGCGTTCATCCCAGCGGTCTCGGTATTCTAAACGCTTGAATTTGCTTGATATCTTCTGGCGCAAGTGATCGATTTGAGTATTTTCTATAAAGACAAATCTCTCTCTAAACGAGTTGTCGAGGGATCGGTTACAACGGTTTGTCTTTATGAGAGCCTGCAGGAGATCGGTTACCGGGAACCGCCGTACGTAGTACGTACCTCAACCGGTTGGAGCTAACTCCTGTCCTGATGAAACACCCGTGGCCCCGCAAAATGATGCTGGCACCAACTGCGCAAAGGACCCTCCACTGGCAGTAAGTATTACATCAGTATGCCTTGGCCCAACATGCCCAATCTGGAGACTCTTCGAAGATTTTATGAGCTTGTTCATCTGCGCTCTTTCACAGTCTTTCACCGTGACGGCATCGACCCCGATGCTCGGTAGGTAGGAGAAAAGAAGCAACGACTTTCACGGGCAACGTGACTGCAGTCCGCGATCTCTGATTTATATAAGCGTCATTGTTTAGCGAATAAAGCAGGCAGTATTTAAGGATAAGAACCGGACCATCGTACGCTACGCCCACTGCGCACATGGACGCTGCCACCTATGAAATCGGGCAACTGTGAGTGTTCCGTTCCTATCCATTCCTGAGGTCGGCTGAAATACTTCGCTCAGGACGATACCGCTGGTCTGTAGCTTGCTTTTCCACCTCAGAAAATTGCTCTGGCTAAGACTTCCGACCAGTTTATTGGGACTGTTCTAAATTGGGCGCTTCTGGGAGCTCTAGTCGTTCAAGTTTGCAAGTTGCCACATTGCGAATCTAGTGCTTGGCCAATTGACTTCCACCGCAGATATTTACTTCCTAGCGTTCCCCAACGACCGACCTTTCGTGAAAATCCTTATCGCGTCCATATTCGTGGCCGAACTTTTGCAGACACTTGGGGACAGCCGCGATATCCTCCGTGCCTTTGGAGCCGGGTGGGGAAATCCGGAAGTTCTCGATGAAGTTGGCTGGGCGTGGTTCAGCGTCCCTGTCCTTGGCTCCATAAGTCAGTTCTCATTTGACTATCCAAGCGCTCGAGGCTGACATCATCCCTAATACAGTTGCCTGTGCGGGGCAGATGTTTTTCGCGTGGCGAATCTACATCATTGCCAACAACAGCGCGTGTATCCCCGCTGTGATTGCAACGGTTAATTCAGTTTTGTTTAAATTTGCGTGCTCACACCATGATGCGTATGCCAGGTCACCGTTGTTCAGCTGGGTGCTGGGATCTGGAGCGGCGTTAACATATCCCGCGCTGGGAAGTTTTCGTTGCTGGAGTTCGATCGTCTGAGCACCCCTGTCGTCCGTGTTCGGCTGAGAACCTCTCCGGCAGATGCTAACAGTGCCTATTTCCAGGTGTGGCTCGCAGGGACCGCATTGGCCGATTTGATCATCGTTTCTGCGACATTGTTCTACCTGATCAAGGCAAGACAACCTATGTTCCGCACTTCGACCTATGCCGTACTCTCTCGGATAATCCAAGTCAGTGTCGCGACGTAAATCCGCCGCGGCATCCAAATTACTGACTCACTAATCCAGGTCACTGTTGAAACCGGTTTGCTCTGTGCAGTGTTCGCCATCGTTGACCTGTATCTGTACGTGACGTTCAAAGGAAACAACTATCACCTGGCGGTCTGCATCTGGCTGTCTAAAGTGTATTCCAACAGCATCATTCTGGTCAGGACATCGGTCTGTGTAGCGAGGGTGGAATATATAAGCTGACGTTCATCCAAAGATACTAAATTCTCGTGCTCACATCGGGCACGCATCCCCGTCCAATTCTGCGGGCAGCAAGACCGAGTCTATGGTATTCCACCGCACCGGGAACGCGACGTCTACTTTCCGAGTCACCAGCGGCATAGATGATTTTGGCTCTCAGAGTGACCATGACAAAGTTGGTATAGCCGTGTAATCCACATATACGACTGTTTGGATAAATGGATTTTGGAATGATCATGTGTCTGAGACTTCCGCGGGACGCTGGGGAGGTTGCAATTACATCTTATGTAAACTCGACGGGCCCGCACAGTCCCAAATTAAGAGTGCAGCAAGCGGGAAGTAAGCTTGTCGCCTCGGAGAATTGCTACGTTCAACCCGCCGACTCCGAGTCCGGTGTCAGAATTTCAAGTCCACGAGAGTTTTGCACGGTTAAAACGCATCGAGTGGCGTACCATGAGAGGGAGCGGTGGTTGCTCTTGGTTGTTGCGAGAGCGAGGTAGTAACAGGCTGTAGGTTGAACGTCACGACGTCATGGTTGACCGGTGAACAGCCGAGTGATACGATCGGACATTCTTGTTCGTTGATTGTTCGCCGGACACGTCCATCATACCGGTTTTCTCACGTCTCTCATGGTCTCAAACTTTGAAGTTCAAGGTAGGCGAAATCCTGCCCGTGCGAGATCTCGAGAAGGAGACGGTGCCCCTGCACGACAAATCTCAGCCAGAATGAGGGATGTGGAATGTTACTGCAGGTTCGACTCGTGGTACCTAACTTCCGAAGGGTGTTGGACGGCACTCACTTGCACTCACCGTATCATTCTTTGTGCAGATCCTTTCATGGTGAAACATCCGCGGTCGCCGCGTAAAATGATTCCACCGTCGGTGGAAAACTGCACAAAAACCGTCCAGTAAGTTCAAGGCGGCCCCAAATCTAATCTGGAGACCCTTGCGTTTCTAATTTATTCTTTGCCGTCCTCTCCACCGTAAGTCCATGAAGGCGTCGACGGCATTTATTTGACTCCGGTGAGAAAAGAACTTAACTGGCATCTGATAAGCGGGAGTTGCGATGCATGATTTATAACCAGGAGACGACCAGAAGATCACATTTTTAGCGAACAAAGTAGTAATATAAGAACTAGACTATACACTACGAAACACCAGGACTTCTCCACGATGTCTGAAATCGGGCAGCTGTGAGTGTCCCGTTCATTCCTATTCACTCCTGAGGCTGGCTGAAATACTTCATTCAGGACAATTCCGCTGGTCAGTAACTTTCCTGGCAAATTGCTCTGGCTCAGACTTCCGACCAGTTTATTGGGACTGTTCTGAATTGGGCGCTTCTTGGAGCCCTGGTCGTGCAAGCTTGCAAGTTGCCACATTGTATATCTAGTGCTCGGCTAATTGACTTCCACCGCAGATATTTACTTCCTAGCGTTCCCCAATGACCGACCTTTTTCGAAAATCCTTGTCGTGTCCATACTCGTGGCCGAACTCTTACAAACACTTGGGGACAGCCGCGATACCATCCGCGTCTTTGGAGCCGGCTGGGGGAATCCAGAAATTCTCGATGAAGTTGGCTGGGCGTGGTTCAGTGTCCCTGTCCTTGGTTCTATAAGTGAGATGTCCAGTTGCTCCAATCACTCGAGGCTGACATTGCATCAATGTAGTTGCCTGTGCGGGACAAATCTTTTTCGCATGGCGAATCTACATCATCGGCAACAACAGCGTGTATATCCCCATTGTGATTGCAATTGTAATTCAGTTTTTCATATATTCGACTTGTGTACTCACACATGGCAGGTTACCGCTGTTCAGCTCGGTGCCGGGGTCTGGACTGGCGTGGACATATCCCGCGCTAGGGAATTTTCGGTGTTGCAGTTCCATCTCCTGAGCCCACCTATTGTTCGTTCGCCGCCCGAGAACTCTGCGGTATATGCTAACGGTCCATGTTTCCAGGTGTGGCTCGCAGGGACCGCGTTGGCCGACTTGATCATCGTTTCCGCGACGTTATTCTACCTGGTCAAGGCGCGGCAGCCTGGATTCCGCACTTCAACCTACGCCCTACTCTCTCGGATAATCAAAGTCAGTGTCGCGACGTAAATCGACCGTGGCATCTAAAATCACTGACTCGCTAATCTAGGTCATCGTCGAAACCGGTTTGCTCTGTGCAGTGTTCGCCCTCGTTAATCTCTATCTGTACTTGGCGTACAAAGGAAACAACTATCACCTGGCGGTCTGCATCTGGCTCTCCAAAGTGTACTCTAACAGCATCATTCTGGTCAGGACATCAGTCTGCAGCGAGGGTGGAATCTATAAGCTGACGTTCATCCAAAGATACTAAATTCTCGCGCTCACATCGGGCACGCATCCCCGTCCAATTCCGTGGGTGGGCTCACTGACCCTATGGTATTCCGACACAGCGAGAATCCAGTGTCTGCTATGCGAGTTACCGTCGAGACGAGCAGCATAGATGACTCTGTTTCTCAAAGTGCGAGCGAGAAAGTGGGAATGGCTGTGTAAAGTCCTTGTGTAAAATCATGAAATTCGAGATCTTTCCCCTTTACCACCGCTTACTCGGCTTAAATCACTAAAGGTGACAGGACACGATACCCACACACTCGTGGAAATTCTGCGCTGCATAACCGTGCCTGCGCTCGAAACCCTCAGCCTTATATCATCTGTGATTTTGCCCTCCACCACCATACCCGAAATCCTCGTTTCATTTCTAGCACGATCGGCCAACTCCCTGCACGAGTTCAGCATGTCTGTGCTCCAGGCGTTGTCGGAGCAGACGTCCCGGTGCCTAGTGGCTATGTCATCCCTGCAGATTCTCCAGTTATGCTCATTCGGAGCATTCGAGGGCCTGGTCAAACTCTTCCGCAGACCATCGCATCTGCTTCCTCGCCTCCAACAACTCAGTATCCTGAACATGGATTCTTGTATTGTGTGCGATGACTTGCTCGCGATACTCTATTCTCGCGCGGACGCGTACTCCAGTGAAGATTTGGGCCGGCTGAAGAGTGTTATGTTGGATTTGGAACGTACGGGTGCTGTACGCCCTCAACGGAATACCCTTGACTAGCTCACAGCGCCCGTAAATCAGGATATGGACATACAGGTGGGACCTCGGCACTGTGGAAAACGAAGAGGGCGAATTTCACAGTACAAGAGTGTGAACTTCACGTTTCGCCCATTCTGCCAGTGAAAAAAAAAGTTCACACTATGCTGCGAACATTTATGTTCACGCTACCTTATAGTGAATCAAGTTTTCACCCCATCGACTATATTAAATTCACGACTATACATTTATATGAGCTACAATTCATTCAATTCTCCGCTTTCCTCCTGAATAAGCCTGAATTTGGCTGCAACTTCAGGTCTGAGGAGGCATGCCCATCGTTTACCATCCTGAATTCGTCCCGCCAGGCAGTCAATTGTCGCTATGTCAATGATCTCAGAAACAGATCCCAGATCTGCGGACTTCGCGTCAAAATATACCATACCCAGGGGATTTTGTCGCGTTAATTTTACCCCTGTCACTGCGGCCAGAAGAACTGTCCGTTCTCGGACAGAATCGGCGATTTCCTCGGCTCCCGCATCCCGTCAGGCAGGGAATTCAGGGGGTACAGTAAGTGCAACAAATTTCCGTACTTGCCCGAAAAATGGTTTTGATTGCAGGACCACCGGCAGATTGCGGCGGTTCTGGTTCTTGTCCACCTCGAGAGTGTACTGAAGGAATACTGGGTTAGCAAATTGTGACTAGTGGCAGTGTGACAGACCTTAATGAATGTCGCGTCGCGCACGGCATCCTGGGAGGTATGATAGGTTGACACCAGGTCGCGAGCGTGAATCAAATCACCGCCACCCAATCGCTTGAGTTTTCCCCATAATGAGAGCTCCGTTGGGATGAATTTGAGGGCTTGGGAGTGAGTAACATCGTAATTTGTTGCCAGGTACGATGCAATTTTTTTCCGTAAAGGTTCATTCACTGCGATGGTACGATGTGGGTACACCATACGAATATCTGGGTCTGTAGAGGCATGAAAAAAAAAACACCCAACAAATATCGAAAACACTCACAGTCTTCAAATGCAAACCCCGTCTCTTCCATATCCTTTCCAGAGCTGAGATCGAGTTCAGCAGTCAAGCCATACAGAAGTTTAATCTGGCTGAGCTGTGCCACATCTCGGATGCGATGAGCAAGGCTTGTGAAAGGGTATTTACGACTCTTCACGGCGGGTACGAGAGATCCACAGAAGCGCTCCATTACAAACGCCCAAAAGCACCACATTGGGCCGAGTCTTCGAATGTTATCTGCAATATGTAATAGCGCGTGGATGGGAAGAGTGCATGCGCTCAATCGAGATTCCTCATATTGATAATAAAACCTGTTTTGAAGGTTTGAGTGTGGACAAGGAGAGAAGATAATACACGCACCGTTCGTATTTTTCAACCCAAGCTGCGAATCCTTCTTTGATCTCGCGAATTTCTTGTGAGGTTAACTCGAAGCGCAGACACTTGTCAATGAGTGCAATAAATTGAACGAAATGGTCGTAATAGCAGCGCCGAGAGAACCGGTTATGGAGGAGAACTGGGGCCAGAAGGGTAGTGAAGAGGAACCAAGACTCTGCCGTACACTGGTAGCGATCCTTGGCAATGTTCGGAACCCGGGCGCCGAAAGCGGATGGAATGGTGGATCCCGACTTGGCGCAGGCCTCGCCGATGGCATCGAAGACAGAGGGCGGCAGCTCATATTCTTCAGAGCCGCCATCCAGATCCTTGAAAGTCCCTGTCCAATGATCAATGAGCATCGGGATAATATTCTCGATGATGTGCATTAAGTCGTGCGGGAATGAGTCGGGGAATGATAAGCTAGAGAGTTTTGCAAGGAGGGGAACACCGTTTATTCCGTACACCTTGGAACGGCGCTCCTGCTCAGCATCGGAGGGTGCCTCCTCGACTGAAACAGCATGACGAATAAACTCCTCGTGCGAGCGTAATGGAAGCCCGAGGGGGTCGTACGACTCAGCGTCGTCACGGTACAGGGGGGTATAATGAGCAGTCGACTTGGGGTGAGTGGTATCCCCAATTGCCAAGATTCGGCAGGCACGACAAGGAGAAATGCCAGTATGGCCCTTCATCCGCATCAACTTGGCGACAGCAGGCATGTCACCAAAAAGCGCGATGAGGTACGCACGGAGGACAAACTGCTTCATGTTGCGGCGGTCAAACGCGGGTACACCATGCATCAAAGCGAGAAGCTCCTCCACGAATGGGTAGAGGAACGAATCCATATCCTTCGGCGCCTTCGGGCCAGGAATAACGCCAACACAGAGTAGATAGATTAGCCAGGTGCGAATTTCGGGTGGGAGGTTGTAAAGGATAATGATAATGGGCCAGCACGTCTTCTTGCGGTGTTTGAAAGGGCCGAATCCATCTGTAGATGCACCCATCGCAAGATCGGAGGTGGAGGAGAAGAATTTGTGGGGTAAAGTCTTCCCGTTAATTGTAACTTTGGTGTGGCGAAGGCGTTGGTAGTGGGTGCCATCGAATATATCAGTAGTTATCCCCTCCTTAGGATTGTAGTTTGCACGGTAATCGAGTTTCTCGGCCATGGCTTCGTCCTGGAATAAATTGACGAGTCGAGGGATAAGCGGCAGGTACTGAAATGTGTTCCGTGCGCGACCGGCTGAGTCTCGGCGTGGTTCCCCGCATTTGTCGAAAGGACAGGAGTCGAGATTAGCGTACTCGCCGGTATAGCAGCAGCAGGAGTTGGGGCAGCAATCATACTTAACGGGAACAACCCCGGACAGAAAAGCGATCTGCGTCCGCAGACGCTGGCGAGAAGGGAGATCAGAGAGCTCCGGAAAGGCTCGTCCGAGCTTGTCGTATGCACGAGCACCAAGATCCGTGTCAACTTTGAAATTGTGAGCACGGATGGCTTTCAATTCATCCGCTGTAAGTTTATGGCCTGCAAATATATTTCCTTCAATGAAGTTTCGACCCCCTGGATCGAACGACATACCTCTCATAGCAGCATCTACATTGAACACCTCCTCCAGGCGCTCCTGGGCAGACAGGCCCTGAAGCCACGGTGCAGCCTGAAAATCATCACCCAGGGCGGAATCATCCTCCTCGTCGGAATCCTCCCAGAAGATCGCCTCCGGCCGGCCCTCAAACGGGTCCTCATCCGATTCTGTGTCGCTTCCCCGTTCAGAACCGTCGACAGGACCCGCGCCGGTGTCCGAGTGCTGAGGATCATATATTATAATGTCCTCCATCTCGTCGTTTGCTGCGCCCTCGGGTCCATCTGAACCTCTGTGAACAGAGGGCGGGAGGCCAGCAGCGGAATCTCCGGCCAATGCAAGCGCTTCAAGCCTCAAGAGACGTCGACGCTGTTCTGCATAGTTGTGTTCCTGTGCTACGAGCACTGACTTGGTCGTGGGATGCCTGAGATGCCGACGCTCGGTAGTTCTGGAGACAGGCTCGCCGCAGCCGCAGGCGCATTCACGGTCCGTGTTTCGGGGCATGTAGAGACCGCGGGTCGTGTGTTCAGTGAGTGGTGAGGCAAGGCATACTCGGGGTCAAAATCTGACATTCCTACTCGACGTTACACACAGCGTACTACGCGCGGCGATGCCGGAAAGATGACGCCATACATGCTGCAGAGGTGGGGTGCAGGTTACGCGAGCGAGGCGGTGGTGGTGGAGACGGTGGAGAAAGAGTTTGCAGTTGTTTACTTCGCCCCACCGTCTTACTACTTAGATGCTGGCGCTCTCTGCGACGCCCCACCCTCCACCCACACCTCATGCCCCACCGCGAAAAGGAAAATGAACACCCATCCCGTCTCCAGACTGCTCGACACCGCCGACCTACCTCCCGTCTTAGGGAGACTCGTGATGTGACATTGGCAGCCGCAGAAATGAAGCGCAAGAAGAAGGCGAAGAAGGCGAAACGACTGGCCTTGAAACAGCGACAAAATGAGAGTAATCTCACCGTGGATCGCCCAGACGACACTCCAGAGATACGAGAGCTTCGAGGTGCGTGCTAGTGCCAATCTCCCCAGTTTCTAGCTCACAATATGCAAGCTGCCCTCAGCCGTGCCCAAGGGGAGCGTAACGCTGCGGAGGTGGCTAACTCGCGACCCGAGCCTCAGGGCCCTCCTAGCCGTTCCATCGCGCGTCCCCGCAACATGGCCAAGGTCACTGTCAGTGACATCCGCGCTGCGCTCAACCTCTCAGGCTCGCAGAACAATGATAAGTGGACGGCGCTGAGGGTACGTGGTCCTTCTCCATCACCACTCAAATGCTGACAGCCCCCAAGGCCAAGGTCCGCCGCTATATGGACGCAGGCCTCCTCAATCTTGACCTCGGATGGAAGGAACAGGATAACCGCCGCCTCGCGAAGGTCTACGATGCAGTGAATCCGTTTCATTCCTCCTCCTCTTCCCCCCCTCACAGTCCCGACCCTAGATCGAGGCCGCGTATCCCGAATTGGAGCGCTTTCGAGCGCAATGGGCCACCGCTTTCCTCGTACACGAATCGTTCGGGGCCCAGAAGACCTACAAGAGCTGCAAGAGCAAGGAGGGAACCTACCGAGCTCGAGCACGCGAAGGTCGTCGGTCGAATACCAACCACTTCCGATCCTCGTCTCCATTCCCTGGAAATGGGTCTGGCCCACGAGCTCCGTGTATGTTCCGCCTTTCATCGTTGTACTTCGTCGTCCTCACCATCCTTAGCCTTCTCCCCGAACGAATCGCCGTCGCCTGCCCATAATGTCGACCATTCGAGGTCGGCGAGTCCTGGTGCGCTCAATTCGATCCCTGTTCCTTGTATTTAAAACTGATTATTTCACGTAGGTGCTGGAAATGCCGAAGGCTCGCCGCTACAATCATTGACGCCTGAGCCGGAGTCTGGCAGTTGAATGACGCGGCGCTCAAGCTATGTAGTGCATTGTTTATTGTACGCTCGAGCGAATATATACGTGATCTTGGCTATATGTTTGAGTGAAATCAACCAGGATATCGCGAGAGGTTCCCGGCATAAACTGGTGAACGATGGTGTAAACTGGTGATCGTTCACAAAGAAAAATCGAGAAGTTCACAGCGAGAATGCGAGAAATAGAACTGTGAAAAGCGCCATTTTGTACGTGAACATTTTTACCTCATTCTTTGCGTGAAAGTCGCTTTTTGACCGCGAAATTCGCTTCTTTCTTAGGTGAACCTTGAGGCATATGTGCGTGAAAAACACCTGTGAAATTCACGGGTTCCGTAGTCCACAGTGCGGGCGGCGTCGTAGGTTTGAAATAGTGCAACTTGCCATTCGCAGTGTCGTTTCCTAACTCTGAATATAAATTTTGTGGAAAACGAAAATGCAGCACCGGCCACCCGGTTCTTATTTAGGGATTCCACTGTCTTTTGTTGGTCACGTTCGCTGTTCAAGATTAGTTCAACCTTGACGTTACGTTGGTCTTACAATTGGAGCGTTCAACCCCACTATCAGCGATTAGGCTGGAAATGAACATCCGATCCACCCGGCCATGTTGGTCACGCTCGCTGTTCAAGATTGGTTCAAGCTTGACGTGACGTTGGTCTTACAATTGGAGCGTTCAACCCCACTGTCAGCGATTAGGGCGGGAATGAACTTCCGATCCGGCTATGTTAGTCGAGGCTTGAGAATCTTCTGCGCTGCCGAGAACGCACCACTACAAGAACTCACTATTTTCTCTCCCCCTGCCCAACAATGACCAACCCCACCCCCCTCGAAACCGCGCGCGCATTCCTCGCGGCCATTCTTTCCGGAGACGCTGACATTATGGAACCTATGATGACGGAGGATTTCAGCTGGCGCCTTCTTCCCGCCGCGCTCGGAATTCCCGCGCGGAACAAGCGCGATTACATCTTACAGTCGGCGCAGTTGGGGCGCATATTTGCGTCCTTGAAGGTCGGGGTTTGCTTTGTGCCACCCAGATTATGCATGATTCACAGGATTTTAGATCGACACGAGTGCACCGCTGGACATAGTGCAGAACGGCGACGCCGTGGTCCTACATGTGTGTTTTAAATACATATATATTATATGTATTACTGGCTGGCTGAAGGAGTTTTCACAGGTGTTGGGGGAAGGCGAGCTGGCGACGGGCGCGGCGTACGAAAGCGAATACGTGATGATGTTCTGGTGCGAGGGCGGGAGGGTCTGTAGCATGATGGAATTTGCAGACTCGGAGAAGTTGCGGGGCGTGTTGGAGGCGGACGATGGCGAGGGGTACAATGTTGTTAGGCAGACGTTTGATGCAGATTGAGGGACGCGAAATTCGGGCCTCGATGCGCGATCTAGTAGCACTTGACTGAACTTGATATCGGGAGCGGGGTGGGACCAAGGGGGAATTAGTAAGTCACTGCATAGCGCGTAGAATGTAAGGTATGTGATCTGAGACTGAGGACAGCGAGGGGATCGAAAACGATACGGGACAGGACAGGTGCGAGACTGGTGGCGGGAAGTAAGCTAAAACACGGTCATGTGATCAGACCGAATTCCGGACACCAAGAGTCAAGACGCGTTTTTCAAGTTCTTTGTGTTCTTCAGGGCAGCCTGACCTCATAAAAGAATAAAAAACCCACATTCCAGTGATAGGGGTTGTCATCGGATGAGGGATTGCAGACGAGACTCAAAAAATCCGGCAGAACTTCGCACTTGTTGACTATCAATGATAAGATGATACAAGAGCGCGCCGGGGGGGCGCTCCGCGCCCCCGGCACTTCGCCTCGGAGGCTGTCATGGCACTACGTCTCTCCACGTTCAATTGGAAAACTCCGAAGCGGAGAGTCGGAGCTTAAATGGCTCCGGACACACGCAATCTTATAAAAAGAGAGATGATCGCTAACTTAGGACGGACCACGCTAATAATTATAGCTCTGGTAAAAATACCTCATAGTCTTGATATAAGTCGATGCAAGGAGCGTAACAGACAGAAGGATAACCGAAAGAAGAAATAAAAGCAATCGGCGGGTACCCGTTCCTTTCCGGGGAGCGCAATTTGCTCAAGTAGACTAGTAGCATTTTCTCGAGCTCCAGGGCTACGTGCGTATTTTGTACCCGTTTCGACCAAGCCGGAATTCGGTTTGCATCCGAGTTCCAACTGACCCGAATCCTCCCTAAAAGCCTCCCAGTTAATTATGGACTCGGAGGGTTCCTGCATGTGGATATGTGTCCGATATAGCACCGGCATTTTTCCCAGTGGCCAGCACTTGTCGTTTAAAAGCAGACCATAGCGCTGGTGAAGTAGTACAAAAGAGCCCTTCCGAGCGCCACCACTTATTGATCCGGGTTGAAACGTCGGAGGACGGATGTCAGATCGTGTGCATGTTTTTGAGTCGAGTGGCGATCCGAGTTAATTATAGAGGGCTCCTGCATGAGAATTGAACGGTGGATATGTGTCCGTCAGCATTTCTTCGTTTTGAAAGAGCTGGTCCGATTTCGCTTGATCCGGTGGTTGAAACTAATGTCTGCGAGAGCGATCGTGTGCACGTTTTTTGAGTGCGGAAAATATTGGCCTTTCTGCGAATATGTGATGCAGGATTTCGATACCTTCTCCCGGCATGTCAATTCACCAAGGCTTGGAAGTTGAGAGACCCGTATGTGCGGTGATCTTGAGGGATGTCTGTGTCATGAAGGATGCAGGAGGGAAGAAGCTCGGATGGACTTGACGCAAGCCGAAGTTGAACCAGGGTAAAAAGTGAATAATTTCAGCGGCTTCAGTTTGCACAGGATGATAAAAATGGGTCCCTCTGTTAGTAGAAGGCCGAGGTTTATAACTCACACTTTAAGCGCATTCTCGAGGCATTCGGTGCGGCGTTTTGGCCAAATGAAGTGCCGCCGAAATGATCCGAACTCAGATGCCGACAGCGGCACCTGCCGAGTTGCCGGTCCTCCGAGTCCTGCTTGGCGTTTCATTGGCGCTCGGAGAACTTCGGTTCATGCAAAGTGATGTATTACTTGTCCTCTACCTTCATGTCCTTCCCAGTGCGCAGAATGATCGGCCTCGAATTTGCTGCTACCCGCATCCGGACCCGTTTCTAGAATCTATTAGACAATCTTGGGCCTGACCAAACCTTGATTGACTTCGATTCGAATCCGTACACGAACCCTACGGACGATAAGCAAATCCTCTGGGAATGCCGGGAGTTGTCAAAGGGCGAAGAGCGACAGATGTCTGCGCCCTCTAACAAAAAAACCGTGGTGGAGACTTCGCTTCTACGCACTTCTATCAGGTGCGATAGCTCCATCCACTGTTCGTTCGTCCACACTCACTGTCTGCATTGCAGTGTGCCGTTTGGGAGGAGGGAGGAGCAGCATACTTGCCGCGACACCGTTCCTATAACTCTTGTACCCCTGAATCCAATTGAAGGTTTTCTCCGCACCGGCCCCTACGCAACTCCTCGTCCTTCGGGACACATCGAGGTCGCGCACGTTTTAAATCGGAATGCGCTGGCATCACGTCATGACGGCTCGAAGGTACCCGTAAGTTGATCCCAGCCGATTGGCGAGGTTCCACATATGTTTTCTTTTCCAATGGCCAAAACAGCGCAGACTGATCAATAGAGCGACCGGGAGCAGGCGACATTTAGGGCAACAAAAAGACATATTCCATATGGCTACAGAATGAATTGGCTATGTTTCATTCCGGAAATCGCAGTGGTTTTGTGAAAAAATGCCTTCACGTGCTGGCGCACTGCAAAATCGCAAGGGGCGGCCTGGCCTCCTCGGATCTTCGATAAAGTCAACGGCCTTCTAAAACCTTTTCGTTCCTCTCCTGCTCCTGCCACCCATGGACTCTAAGCCCAAAACGGTGTCTTCGACAACGGAAGTCTTGCCCGAGGAGGACAATGTTGCCACACGCGCCGTCGCTTTTCACCATGAGCAAGAAATCGAGGAGAAGACCCGCCCAAAAGGTAGGTGTGGCGTCATTTTTTCGAGGTCGTCGTTTGACTGTCTCGCGTCCCAAAAGGTGTCGAATTGAAGCACACATTGACCCAAGACGACAAGGAGCTTGCCGCCGCTGGGTATGGTCATCTTGAGGAAAAGAAGGCAGGTGTGGAGCAGGCCAATGTCGACATCCAGGAGCATCGTGTGCCGCTCAGCAACCTCGGAGAAACGATGGGCACCTCCATCGACACCAAAGACCCCGGTGGCTCACAGGGCCTGACTGCCGCCGAGGCTGCTACGCGTCTCCAGCGGGACGGCCCCAACATTCTCACTCCCCCGAAGAAGCGCTCTCCGTTCCGCCAGGTCAGTGTCGTTGTTCGGCGTTCGTGTCTATTTGTTCTGACGTTCGTGATCCCCGCAGTACATTGACCGTTTGATGACCATGGTACGCCGACGTCCCCTGTCTTCGCGCGCGTCTGACATCGAGCCCGTATTAGTTCAACGTGCTGCTCATTTTTGCGGGCATCCTGGAGTACGTCTTACTCGGCGTTAATTTCAGAGACAACTTTGCCAACACGTACCTCGGCGGTATTCTGATTGCGGTGGCGTTCCTGAACGCGTTCATAGACTGCATGTCCTTCTGTTGCTTGCCCGGTATCTAATACTTACATGCCTGCGCGTTTTAGGGTACCAGGTGCAAAAGTCCGAGGCGATCCTCGCGTCGTTCCTCGCGATGATCCCGCCTTCGTGCCGTGTCGTGCGCGAGGGATCGATCCTCTCGATAGCCGCTGCGGACCTGGTCAAAGGTGACGTCGTCCTGCTTCGTGTCGGGGACAAGACACCCGCAGACCTCGTCCTGTTCGCTGCGACGGACCTCAAGGTCGACAACAGTAGTCTCACTGGCGAGTCTGAGCCTCAGGAGCGCTTCCCCGTTTCGAACGGGTCCGACACACGCCCTGTTGAGGCGCAGAACTTGGTTAGTCTCCCGTACTCTCCAAGTCCACAGCGATACTGAAACTAGGCAGGCCTTCAACTCGACCCTTGTTGTCAACGGCGAGGCATGGGGCGGTGAGTATTGCTATACCACATACCAGAGCCTTTTATTGATTTTTTGGGTGCAGTCGTGGTGCGCACCGGTGACCACACCTTCATCGGTCAGATCGCGTCGCTCACTGGCGGGGAATCCGGCAACGAGAGTCCTCTTGCGAAGGAAATGTTAGTCGCTTGTAAAAGACGCGCTGCTAGTACTGACTTGTTGGCTTAGCGCTCAGTTCGTCATCAAGGTTTCAACCATTGCCGTCATTTTCGCCATCGTATTCTTCGCTGTCGGGATCACGACGGCGTACAAGGGCAAAGCGTCGCAGACCGTCACGTTCGCGGTGTCGATCCTCGTCGCGTTCGTGCCTGAGGGTGCGTGCAGCCCGCTCAAGATTCTTCCGAAATTAACAAAATGAATAGGTCTGCCGTCGGTGGTCACGCTACTGCTATCCATCGCGGCGAAGCGCATGGCGAACCAGAATGTGCTCGTCAAGGACCTCCAGGGTGTGGAGACCCTCGGATCGGTATGAGACTGCTGTTTGTATGGCTGAGCAGGGTGCTGAAGTTTCGGTAGCTGACGCTCCTGGCGACGGACAAGACGGGGACGTTGACGCGGAATCAGATGACGGTGACCAACCTGTGGAGCGGCGGGCGCATGTACTCTGCTTTCCAGTCGAACAACGACGACTCGACGACGGCGCCGTTCTCGCTTGAGGCGTCCGGCATGGCGGAGATGGTCGACATCGCGGCGCTCAACTCGCGTGTCAAGTTCGACAAGATGGACGTGCCATTCGACCAGCGCCAGATCCTCGGTGACGCGACGGAGACGGGCCTCACTCGCTTCGCGGGCCGCTCGCTCAGCACCGGCTACGACCAGCACCAGAAGGCGTTCCCCAAGGTGTTCGAGGTACCGTTCAACTCGACGAACAAATGGGCGCTTGTCATCGTGAGTCGTGCCTTCTCTTCATGTGACGTTCGGCTCTAATCATCGGCGCGCAGCTGAACAAACCGCACGGCGACGGGGTGCTCTCTGCGTACATCAAGGGCGCGCCGGAGCGCGTGCTCGCCAAGTGCACGACGTATCTGAAGGATGGCGTGATGGAGCCCATCTCGGACGCGTTCCGCGCGGAGTACGACGAGGCGTATAACGTGCGTTCCCTCTTGTTCGTGCATCGAAGGACGGCTAACTGTGAATACAGTATATGGCATCGCGCGGGCACCGTGTGATTGCGTGCGCGCAGGCACTCCTCCCGGGCGCCAAGTACCCCGCGGACTACGAGTTCTCGCGGACGGACGCGAACTACCCGTCATCGGACTACTGCTTTGTCGGCCTCGTTTCGCTCGAGGACCCGCCGAAGCACGGTGTGCGCGAGGCGATCGGGACGCTGCGGCTCGCGGGCATCAAGGTCATGATGGTCACCGGTAAGCGCCTCCGTTCGCCGTCGTGGGCCATGTCATTCTGATTTCTTTTCTTCAGGCGACCACCCGAAGACGGCAGAGGCGATCGCGCGCAAAATCAACCTGATCATTGGCGATACACGGGAGACGCTCGCCGCACGCACGGGCCGATCGGTGGAGGAGATCTACGAGGACGAGGTTAATGCGGTTGTGATTCATGGCGATGACATCGACGACCTGCAGGGATGGCAGTGGGACCAGAGTACGCGGCAATTTTGGCGTCGAATGCATTTGTGCTCACCGTGCGTTTGTAGTTTTCAGCAAGGAGGAGATCGTGTTCGCGCGGACGTCCCCCAAGCACAAGCTTGAGATTGGTGTGTAGTGTCCTGCTTTTATAGCGCATGCGTGTTGCGTGCTGACTACTCGTGCTACGGCAGTGAAACGCGCGCAGGCTCTGGGGCACATTGTCGGAGTGTCAGTCCCCCTTTTTCTCTTACGTTTCGGCGCTTCCTGACGCAACTAACCAGCACCGGTGATGGAGTTAACGATTCACCTGCGCTCAAGAAGGCAGACCTGGGCATTGCGATGAACATTTCTGGTTCGCCGCCTTGTCCCATTCGTGCGATGCGGACTAAAATGCCCCCACAGGATCTGATGTCTCGAAAGAAGCTGCGAACATGATTCTTCTTGGTATGGTTTGCGCCGTTTCTGGGTCCCAGCCGCGCTAACGACACACCAGACGACAACTTCGCGTCAACAGTCAGTGAGTGTTCTGACGTCATGCACTTTTGTTCCCTCTAACGACGCGCACAGAGGGTGTCGCTGAGGGTCGCCAAATATTCGTGAACCTCAAGCGGTCAATCCAGTGAGTGCACAACCTGGGAGCTCCATCCTCAGCTATTCACCTCCGCCTCCAGATATACCCTGTCACACAGCACGCCCGAAGTTGTACCCCAGCTCCTCTGTATGTCGCTCACTGCGAGGAATTCAACAACGAGCTGACGTTGGGATTAGATGTCGTAGTACCCATCCCCCTCCCTCTGTCGGCTATCCTCATCTTGGTTATCGGTAAGCTCGCTTGCAGTCCTAGGAATAGATGATCTTGACGCAGTCGCGCAGATCTCGGATTTGAGCTCTTCGTGGCGGTAAGCTTTCTGCATGCCGAAGCATCCATTAAGAAGCTAATCTTGTACTAGCTCTCGTTTGCCTGGGACAAGCCAGAGACCATCGACGGTCTTATGCGGATGGCTCCCCGGAAACCTGGTAGGCTTTCGACTTCACAGCGTCGCGACCGCGAGTCTCACAGCTGCGTAGTGAACGAACGGTCTATCCTTTCGATAAAGAGGAAGGCGCTCCGCCGCACGAAAACGCTACGCCGCGATCCCGAGACACAGGAGATCATCAAGCCGAGCAAGCTCTCTATGCTGGCCGAAAAATTCCGCAAGCCGTTTACCCGGGCGTACTGGGAGGATGCGATGGAGAGTGCCGACGGCGAGACACTCGTCGATGGCAAGCTACTGTCATACGCCTATCTCGAGGCGGGGGTTATTGAGATGTTGGGCGCGTGAGTCGTCCGCGGTTTCGTGTCAAGAAGTGGGCTGACGTGGTGGCGGCCTTGTTAGACTCGTTGCATATTTCGTGGTCTTCTTCAAGTCAGGGTTTTCGCCGAGCGACTTGAGGAGAGCGCAAAAGAGTGGATGTGGGTGGATTTTCTCGTAGTTCGGGACACCGACTGACCTTTACGTAGTGTACTTCTCGTCATCCAGTCAAGACTTCATCAATGGTCGGGGACAGACGATCGACGCCTCGGGGCAAGTCGAGGCTCTGGGAAAGGCACAGTCAATCGGTAAGCGTGCACTTGTGATTCCATGGACTGATACTGAAAAAGTGATTATCCTTGTAGTCTATCTTTCCATTTTCATCATCCAGTGCTTCAACGTACGCTTTCTCCGCCTAAGCAATTGCTTCCGCGTAATTAAATGACGTCACAGGTTTTCGCGGTCAAGGCCAAGTTCACGTTCCCGTTCGGCAAGCATGTCGTGGGCAACAAGCTCAACTTTGCCGGAATCCTCGGCGGCGCGTGCCTCGGGATGTTCATCATCTACACGCCTCCGCTGCACGTCGTCTTCGGAGGGTCTTTCCACTTGTCGCCCCTCTACTGGCTTATCCCGGCTGCGTTTGGCGTCCTGCTGTTGGTATGGGCATCCATCCGGGTGATTATATTGCGGAAGTCTATCGAGAACTCGAGGGTGAAGGATATCAAGGGGTTAATGATGTGTAAGTCCTTGCGCTACCGTCTCGTGACCGGCTGAGCTGATTGGACTTGTAGTCCCAACGATGAGAACCATGAGTATGCGGTCCCGTCCGGACGCGCGTTAATGCTATAACGACGAATTATGGGTTTTATACTACTAGACAAACGTGTTGTACGAGTGATTTTTTTTCATGTCAGATATTAATGTCAGATGTTTGGGAACCGGACAAGTCGCGACGGACAGCCTATTGCATACCCGGTCTTTGCGTGGGTGCATATGCGCCCTTACCAAGAATTCGGGTCCTTCTCCCGCGATAATACACTCAAAATACACTTTCATTGTTTCTTCAGACTAAAGCTAATAATCATACAGCGACTTGTTCGACATCCTCACTTGGTGGCGTGCGCAGAGTCCGCGGGGGGCTGTTTGCGTCGGGTCAGGATCCTTCCTGTAGTGCTAGATGTTAGGAAGACACGTACCGCAGACTGGATACCAAGGGCGCGGGCGAGCGCATTGAACTCGTCGGTGGTCGGCTTTTGCGCGCCAGTGCAGACTATGAATAGGCATTAGATCGGTGAACAATTAAAGTATCTTTGCAACATACTATCGATGACATGCTGCTCGGTTTTACCGATCTTCCCCGCGATGTCGCCGTACGACAATCCTTGGAGGAATGAGCGGCGAGGCTGGAGATGTCACAAAGGTCGTACCCGATCTGTCTTTCGCAGCAGCGAGGGCAGTGCATTGAGGGTTTGGAGCCATTGTTATTTCAAGAGTGGTGGAGGTTAAGGATAAGAGCAAAAGCGCGCTTTAATTACTTATAGTAGGCGGGAAGCAGTAATCGATGGCGGCTGATTGGCTGCATCCGTTTTAGAGAAGAGATTTCTTTTTAGCGTAGATTGTTGATAAGATAGCGATTGAGTTCGATAAGATAAGGCGTAAATTTGGCGCATCAACGTTTGAAAAAAAATGTTCAAGTTCAAATTCCATGCAACAAGGTTTCTAGCCCGTAGGATAACTTGTGCCAGTGCTCCACTGCTTCGCACCCTCCATATCTGCCAGCTGTTGCGTATAGAAGGCGTTGAGGGTGGCAAATGCATCGTCTCCCAAAACAAATCGTAGGGGAAGCTGCTTGCGTGCAGGGTCAGTCACAAATGCGATGATGTTTGCTGCGCCTTTGGAAGTGTCCCCTGCCTCTTTGCCAGCACTTTTCAACATGAAATCAACCACTCCGTGCGCAAGCTGGTACCCCTCAATAACTTTCGCTGCGCGGCCGACGTTGCCAGTGGGCTGCAGCACCTCGGTGCGGAACGCGCCGGGCTGTGGAGGATATCAAATTTGTGAAGAGAATTAAAGATTGGATCCATACCTGAACGGAGATCGATCTAATGTTATATTCCGCCAGCTCGTGTGCCCATGTGTCGGACACCGCGTCAACTGCAGCTTTCGAGGCACAGTAGATGCCGCCTCCGGGGGTACCCATGGAGCTTCCCTGGGAGCTGATGTTCACGATCGTACCCGTCTTGCGCGCGCGGAAATGCGGCAAGAACACATTCGTCGTGTTGACGAGCCCGAAAAAATTGGTGTTGAACTGCCGGAGGACCTCGGCCATCGAGTTCTCCTCGACTGCGCCGCCCTGCACGAATCCCGCATTGTTGATGAGGTAGTCAACTTCACCGCTGTTTACAGTGAGGATTTGGTTACAGGCGAACTTCGTGGCTTACTAGAGGGCTATCGCTTTGACAGCGAATTCCGCAAGTTCTGCTTCGGATGATGTGACATCGAGGGCCAGAACCTTCGCACCGCGTTGCTCGAGAGGTGCGAGTGTCTCTACACGACGGGCGGTGGCGATAACTCGGAAGCCGCTGTTCAGCGCAGCTGCATGACTGTTAGGATGCTGCAATCCGTCAACAAAAAAATACGATGCCCACCGATGGTCAGCTCACGACCAAAGCCGGAGGAGCACCCAGTAATGAGAAACACAGGGGAGTTGGTTGCAGACATTTAACGAGTGATAGTCTTGAGGAACATTGCGAGTCTTTAAAGCAAACGCTCTGCTCACCGAAACCATCGGGCTTGGTAAGCCGCGCATAGATTTCCGCTCTTCCGTGTTTCCGTGCCCGCTTTCCGTTCACGTGTTGCTTTCGTTCCTCTACTTGCTTTATCATCGTTGGTTGCAAGATCACGAAGGTAAAAGCAGAGGCAGCTGGTTGAAGTTGAAGTTAAACACTGACAGCCGGAGTCCGAAATCTGACGGTTCCAATCTGTTTCGATTGTGATCCGAAGGAAAGCCTTGAATGCAACCGCTGAGTCCGACGTGCCGCCAGACAATTTAAAAATCTCTGGTGACTCTGTGCAACCCAAAATTTCAAATCTCCTCGTGCTTGGCCATCTGCCAGACTGGTTGAAACTGTGGTGCTTCAGGTCACCGGGCCACGCGACATTCCCTGCTCTTCTAAAACTAATAGCTCCGGAGAAGATCTAGCTATACCAATGATTGGATGTGATTGAGTTGGTATTTACACCGTTCGTACTTTAAATCATCAAAGATTGCCGGTGTTCTGCAGGCTACTAGTCTCTTATAAACAGAGGCTACAACAATTCTCGCTCGTACCGTAAGTACCCTCGATCGGTGCTTTCTGATAATGAAACAAGCTTTGGAAAGAAACTTGCATGCTTTTGACTGGCAGTTTTCATCCTAGGCCGTTCCAAGCGGCGGGATCTAAATAGTTTAGCAAAATCTTGAGTCAGATGAGGGAGAATGATGAATTTCAGCCAATATTTCTAGGCTATGTTGTTACCGGACCTTCCTATTGGGTGTGCACATAAGCATTCCGTCCCCTGAATCGTGTTGCCAACCGTGGGAATGTGTTGCGATCAAATATCCCATCATTGATGGTATCATGTCTTGTTTAATTGGAATAGGTCCGTGTCCAGCCTAATGAGCAGACAGAAAGGCGGTATATCGCCTCATAAAATCATGGGATACAACTTGGAGCCCGTGAAATCGAGAAGTTGTGTTTCCGGACTTGAACAACGGGAAATGCAAATACATTTCTATACACATTCACTATTACTCTCCTACGGTCTGTGAATAACGGCCAGAACCACCCAAAGCTGGCTGGTAGCCTACCTGAGTTGAAGAGAAGAAATTCAGCGGTAGGTTCAATATGACTGCCATATATTATACTCAGTAGAGAGTCTCTTATAAACAGACGTTACAACATCTCTCACTCGTACCTCGCGTGTTGTAGGCGTAAAAACAACTTCGGCTCCTCATAATAACCATTCTTTGTAATTCTCCGTTCAACGGAGGTGACATCGGGCTTGGTAAGTCGCGCTGGAAGAATCCACCGAGCCTGAGAACAGCTTTAGATTTCCGCTTTTCCGTGTTTCCGCGTCGATTTTCCGCTTACTTCAGAATGGGCCGGGGTTGACCAAGATCGCCAAGGCTGGTCCCACTTGTAGTCGCGAGTAGTCGTGGGTGAAGTTAAACGTTTGAACGTTTTAAACGGCACTAACTTCCGGCGGCTCATTCCGATAATCCGATCTGTTCCGATTTTGACCCGATGGACTCACACTTCTGCTTGCAGCTTTTGCCAACTTGCGACCAACTTGCAACTGCCAACCAGTGCCAATCGAAGACGTCTTCTACACCTGGAGCTAGCGACTCTGAACGATGTCTCTTTAGATCGAGTACTGCTTGCATCGGGAACTTCACTCAGCTCGCTCGGAGTCGTGCGTCACGACGGTGCGCTCATCCAAATCCACTCAGCCTAGGTGTGTCTTCAATAAAAATTATGAACCTCACAAGTTTATGAACGCTGTGAGCTGCGTGGAAATCCAAATTTTCCTCAATCTTCGGAATAGGCTGCGGTTGTTCGGCCTACGGTTTTGGTTCGAATTCCGTTATATCGTGTGATATTTTACGTTCTCATTCAGGGTTAGTGTCGAAAGGCGCCGCTAAATCTCATTTTCTCCCAACACAAGAGTACGCGGTCAACTCTCTGCGGTCGATTGGTTTGAACTGTCCAATCCCACCCTTACAGTTTCATCCCTGTGTGTACGCATAATGTCACTTGGTTACTGAGTATGTTGTACACTTGCCGGCAGCTAGTTCCACAGGGCACACTGCTACACACTCTTCATTCTCGCGCGCGCCCGGCTTTGGGATCTTTCAGACTCTTTTTCTACTGCTACTTCTTCCGAGTGCAGCCGAAGATGCTATCCCAAACCTGACATCCTCAGACCATGTTGAACCCATCTTGTTTTCACTCTCGACGAGTCTAGTCTCCCGTAATTTGGCGACGCCCGTTCCCAACGTTTGCCAGCCCTGGCCTCCGTCGCTTCCATTCAAATGATTTTATCGGTCATAGATAGCCGACGCGTAATAAGGCCTGTGGAGTATCGCCTCGTAGCGCCGAAAGGAGATGCCAACAGAGTCGACTCGGGGCCGCTGTCACCGTCCTACACTATGTAAGTCCCCGCTGGAAAAATTGGCCTCTTGCGGATCACCTCTCAATAAACTATTACTATGACCCTCCAACAATATCCCCTCGACAAGACTTTCCTGGTGGCTACTTGGCTCGAGGTAAAGTCCTATATTAGCTTCCAGCATTTTTGTCATCTAACATACCGACTGTGTCAGTCATTAGTCTACGGTACGGCGCATGGTGAAAATTATGTCTTTGACCACGTTTCTCAAGTACGATCCCTCAGGCTGCTTCCTTGTCGTATTTATCTTGGGGGTCTATGTCCGCACTACCTTCACCAAGGGGCAAAACACCCACAACCGAGTGGGTCTCTTCTACGGGTTATGGCTCCACACTGAAACTATTTCCGCAGATCATGTTCGGTGTCTCGATTGTCATGTTCGGTATAGCCACCATGCACGTCGGTAAGCGGGTTCACTTAAGCGCAACAGTCTCCCGTTAATTTCCGTCTGACAGCTATGAACTGCTTTCGTCTCATCCGCGGTTATGTGGAATTCCGCCTTGCTCCTGGTGGTCCAGTCGGTTATCTGGGAACGTTGGGGACTTGTGAGCTATAATTCCGAACCCGCCTTTCAACTGCTGACCCTCGGCCGCCCAAGGGGACCACATTTTCAAGGATACACTGTAATTATTTTCCACTGTCATAAAAAGATACTTCTGACCGCTGTTATTCTGCAGTTATGCGACACAGAGCATCATCGGCGATGCCGTGGCGGTATGGCATTACCCAGTCCTCTTTGAACTCGCTAACGGATTAAGTTCAGGTGTACCGCTGCTGGATTCTCTGGGGCGGGGATTATCGGTTCATCATCTTCCCGTCCATGTTGCTGATCCTCAGCACTGGTAAGTTCATTTAGGGTCCACAAAATAGTACACATTGAAAAATTCCTGCTCTAGTATCTGGATATATGGTCTGCGGCCTTTATAGCACCGTTGACCCCACGGCCACGGTTTTCGACCCTCGTTTAACAAACTGGATCACGATTTTCTACTCCGTTGCGGTCGCCCAAAACATCATCACAACAGGTCTGATGTCCCTTCGTCTCTGGCAGGTGGAGAAGAAGTCCTCCCGCTATCGCCTGGGCGGCGGAAACTTCCTGCCTGTGCTCCTAATCCTTGTTGAATCCGCGGCGTTGTACCTCTTTGTCGAGATTTTGCTACTGGCGTTGTACGCGGTCAATTACAATGCGCAGTATATCTTGCTCGAGATTGTAACGCCGATCGTTGTAAGCACTTTCCTGTATGATTGGTTTCGATTCACCACTGATCCTCGTCCATAGGGCATCACGTTCAGTGCGATCACCATACGCATTACTATGCGGTCCCAAGAAAAATCGGCGAACCAGAGCAGCACCGGGGGAATGCACGATGGCCGCCAGACGGTGGGGAGTATTCCTATGCGCCATATTATGGTATGCCGCGATGTCGTAGTAAAGCGGGACAAAAACGAAGGCGACGACGACGACGCTTTGCATGCTACCTCGTACAACAAGGAGGTGGCCTTGGCGGAGCCGTAATTTGCCGTTCATCATAGCTATCTCCTTACACTGGTTTCACCCTCCAATCGTTTATTTTTCTTCCGACACGCCGGGGAGCTCATGGTGTGCGATAGGTTTTTTTAATAAATTAAAAATATTTCAACCATGTTCAACTTATTTTCGATCTGATCGGAGCGGGCTCGAATGGTCTTAATCATCCTTCTTGAATCTTAATCATCATTCCTCCATAAGCCGCTCCATGGGGAATCGCCACGGTTTTTCAGGGTACCGTGTAGTGCCGAGCCGACCTTGAGATACTTATAGGCGAAGAATGGTCGCCGCAGTCCATATTTCGCCGTGTCGCCCAACTGTGTATACCTATTCAACTTGCTCTTGATCTGCACTCCTCCATTATGATTCCCATCAACACCCCCCTCACCAAACGGCTCGGTGAGGAATCTCTACATGCCCTCTTCCGGTCGCATTGACGGTTCAACGCAGGCATTAAAACACCCATCATCTCAGCCCCTATGGCCTTTGCGTCGACGCCTGAGCTCGCGGCAGCAGTGACTGCTGCGGGAGGTCTGGGGTGTATCGGTGCTGGTAAGAATCTCCCCATCATTAAGACGAAACTTCTTTGACATATGTAATCAGGCTTCGATTCGACCGTTGAGCTAAAGAGCCAGATCCAGAAAATTAGAACAGAGCTCAAAATTGCTAGCGGAACCCCCGTTCCCCTCGCAATTGGGTTCATCGGTTGGATTCTGGACATAACGGAATCCTCGGATGATCCTCGTTTGCTTGCGATTCTCGACGAACTCCCAACGGCTATCTGGTTTGCGTTCGGCGTGGATCTTGGCAAATATATTTCACAAGTCCATGCGCATGACAAGAAGCACGGCCGGAAAACATTTATATTCGTGCTGATCAACTCTGTGGAAAGCGCCCGGCGTTATGCCCCCGACGTCGATTGCTTCGTCGTCCAAGGTCAGTCGTCCATTCCCACTGTATCGATTCAATTCATCAACACATATATATAGGCATCGAAGCAGGTGGTCATGGCGGTTCAGAGTCCCCTCCTCTTTTCAGTTTATTGCAAGCGGTTCTTCTCGCCGTGCCATCTGGGCCGCTCATTGTCGCAGCCGGTGGTATATCCACCGGTGCACAGATCGCGTCTCTTCTCACCATGGGCGCGGATGGCGTCGCATTGGGAACCAGGTTCCTCTTTACCCCAGAATGCTGTTACACGCCCGACAAAAAGGAGGTATTAGTCAAAGCGGACTTCAGCGCAACTGTCCGGACTTTGGCGTTCGACGAAGTAGGGCGGACTAACGGGTGGCCGCCCAAGCACAACGGGCGTGCTATTTCGAACAAGATCATGGACGACTTGGCCGCCGGGCTCAGCCTCGAAGAGCGCATTGCTAAATTTGACGAAAGTGCTGCAAAGGGCGAGGATTCTCGCCTGATCATCTGGGCTGGCGTAGGCGCTGGAATGACGAGCGAGATTAAGGCGGCATCGGTTCGTCTACCTCCATGGTTCATTATCTTCAGGCACTGATTATTATTGCTTAGGACGTCTTGCGCGAGCTGCATGAAGGGGCGGTCCAAAAACTGCAGAATGGAGCTAGTCTCCTTGGTTAAATTATCATAGGATACTACGGATATTATTTTGCGAGGCGGGCCTGTGGATCAAAATCTCTGCCGTGAACGGAGTCCCGTCCAGACAGTTTGAAATTAAGATCCCCCGTTATTAGCCCAAAAATAAATCTTGTCGGTCGTTTGTTTAAGGTGTTGAATTGGTGTCGAACCTAGTTGAACCACATCGCCGGATTAAGCTTTGATGGCCGTCGTTCATTTCAGACGCTTACGTAACTTGCGCTTAGCTTTTCTCTTCCATTGCGCTGCATTGATCCCCTTGCTGCCCGCCCAATATGAACGGTTCGCGTATCTCGGGACCACTAGTAACTATGTAATAGCCATGGGAATAACTCGGTCACCAGCGACTCGACCCGAAAGAGCTGCGGTGAATTCTCCCATTCGGATTGGGCCAATTTAGGAACTTCGCAAGATCGTGCCGATTTTATCTATTCCAGGCCTCCTTCTTCAAAATGCCTTCGGGATCGAAATCAACAATCAACTGAGCGAACAGAACGTTCATTAACACTCCCCGATCCGTGGGCACAACTGCAGGTGATATTCGTTCTCGGTGCCGCTTGGCAACTGTGTCTGAGGTTTGGCGACTGTATCTGAATGCCTATACGCGGACGGCAGGGCCGCCAAGCAACACAGTAAACAGGTGTGTGGGAAATCGGTTGAGAATTAGCAGTGGCCGCTAACCGCACTATTGCGAGGTTGAATATTTGATTATCCCTTGCGTGTCGAATCACAGGCTGAACATTTTTCACTCGAGTCCCAGGGTTTGCTCGGGATGATAAAATGGAGCCCATAAGGGCGATCCTCCGGCGTCCCGACATTCGCGTATTACCTTCAGGGGGGAGGGTATACACGGCACGATCCGCGGCCCTGAAAAGCGCGCAATGATTCTAACTATTGTGGGAGACGGCGGTGGAATCGTTGTTGCGGTATGCGATTTGATGATCGTGGTATGGAGAGCGCGGTATGAAACTCGAGGGCGGGCCCATAAAACCCATGCCCTAAGTTCTTTCTCCATTCTGGACTTTCCAACAAAAATGTTCACCTCTGCCAGGGAGGTCTCCTACCACTTTTTTCCAGACATCGTCAGTATCCCGTGCTCTTCTATTCTCCATAAATTCTGAAGTCACATATATCAGCTTCTCTCGCGTTCTTCTCTCCTCCCCTTCCTCGCCCTCGTAATTGCCTTATGGGTGGTGCCACTTCTAGTTCGAAAGAATCTCGTTGATCGAGATGGAAATCCTTTGCCGCCCGGCCCCTTCTTCCGTCGCGCTTTTCTGGGGGAGTATTCTGAACTCACTCTGGATCGGTGGGCGAAGCGATTCGGTTCGTTATTTTCTGTTTGGATGGGAGACCAGCTTTTCGTCGTCATTTCGGATGCCCGCGTCGCCCAAGACCTTCTCGTCGAGAACGGGGCCATATTCTCCAGCCGGAAGAACTACTTTATCAAGAATGAAATCATTCTCCATCATCGTGCAATTACTGCATCTCCCTACAATCAACTTTGGTACGATTCCGTTCGCGCATTGTCTATGGACTTTCTAACAAATATTCAGGAGAGACCATCGCAAAATTGCCATACGATTTCTCTCGGAGAAAGCGGTCCAAGGCTACATCGATTCCCTCGAGTTCGAGGTTCTTACGCTCCTTCGCTCATTGCATATCGAATCCCAGTCATGCAGTTCACCTATCAACCCCGCGTTGCCTGCTGTCCGGTTCACTCTCAAGTAAAGTTATATCTGTGGATCGAATTATTTTTTAACATTCGCTTCTAACAGCAACATGCTCAAAGTTTCGTTCGGAGCAAGGACGTCCTCTCTCTCCGATCCCCTCCTGCACCGGATTCAAGGATGGGTCATGGAGTTCGACGATATCACAGGTGTGCCATATCGGTGTTGTGTTTTATGTAGGGGGTTCAATGTTGTTAGGTGCTTGGTCGAACGCGGTGGATTTTATCAAACCATTGCAATACCTCCCTACCCGGACTCGGGCGCGGGGATTGAAGCTCAACGCCGACATAACTGAAGTTTATGGTGGCATGATTCAGGACATGCAAGGCCGCCTTGATAGATCCGAATACGTTCCCGACTGTCTCATCAAGACGTTGCTCGAGACCCACCACGAGGAAAATGTTGAAACCGAGGATATCCTAATGCTCGCTGTTGCGTTCGCGTTTGGTGGTGTGCACTCGGTGATTTTATTTCGAGTGCATCTGCGATAACTTTTCTCACTAGAATTCAACAGATATCCGGCATAATCCAGTGGTTCCTCGCGTTCATGGCGACTCATCCATCGATCGCGGCTACTGCGCACGAGGAAATGGATCGAGTCGTAGGCAGAGAGCGTTTCCCAACGATTGCCGACGAGAAAGACATGCCTTATGTCCGTGCTATTATCAAGGAGGCAAGTTCGTTCAACCTCGCTTTTATTCTTCTAATTAAATATTCCAGGTTCAACGCGTGCATGCTCCATTCTGGGTGCCGACACCGCATTATTCAACAGCCGATTTCGTCTACAATGGCATGTACATCCCGAAGGACACCGTTATTGTTCTCAATTGTTGGACCATTCATCACAACGACGAACGCTATCCGGATCCGTGAGTGGATCTGTTTCGTCTACATATGAGCGTTGGTGACACCGGCCATGTCAGATTCACCTTTAATCCGGACCGCTATTTGGGCAACGATCTCAGCTGTTCGGCGTCATCAAAGTTGCGGGATCCCATGAAGAGGGACCACTGGACCTTCGGCGCAGGGTACGACCAGTCTCTCATTTTCGTAAATGCTTCTCTTTAATTCTCTTTAGGCGACGCATTTGTCCCGGTCTCGCCTTGGCTGAGCGTGAACTATGGCTCGCCATATCGGGACTTTTATGGTACGGCTCGAGCATTATTCATCCTGTATCCATCTGACCACTGTTGGCCAGGACGTACAATTTCCACTCGGTCCCGGAAGAACCGATTTCTCTGGAAGAATACGAGGGGGCCTCCGGGCGCACGCCTCTTCCGTTCAGGATGAAGCTGAGCCCCAGACACGAGCTAGCTAAATACATCTTAGAGGCCGACAACGAAATAGCCTTGTGATATTTCCTTTCCACCAGGTTCATATTAACCTTTTCATAGACATAATTTACTCTTCCTCCTACCGCTCCTTATTCGTACAGCGCCAATACTGTTAAATACACTCCTTACATTGCTTAACATTTTTACCCTACCATCCTGTCGCTCATATCACACTCCTTATATATCTACGGTCGCCCATAACACTCCTTCGGTTTTCTTTTGTAGACACTATTATTCTGCCTATTACCTAGAATAGACAATCCATCCGCTCTAAAGCCAATTCCGTATTTGCTAAGTAAATGGAAAAGAACCTGTGTGTTTTTGAACCAAAAAAAAAACGGCCTCCTAAGAGGTAATGTGGTCAGCATGAACACCTGATTCACCACTGTCGCGCTCGAGTCGCGTCATGCATGCTTCCGAACAGGGTGGCTACGATGGACAAACACACTGCGTTCAGGGAATGGATAGCCGCAGCACCGCCTAGCCAGAGATAGCCAGAGGTGCCGTCTAGATGCCGGCTAGATGCGGCTAGCCGGTCTAGCCCACGTTCGGCTAGGGGCTGGCGAGGTTCGGCGGATCACCCGGGGTGAGCTAGCCGAGGGCTAGCCGCAGGACGGCTGCCTGGCCATGACCTCACAACACCTAATTAGGCCATGGCTATGCGACCCTGGCAGGCGACCGTCGACATCTAGGCCTTGGCTGGCAATACATAGCGGAACCCGCGTTTCGCGAGCTATCCGAAGAGTTCGATCCCTCAGAGCGGAGTTTAAAACAACCCTTGCTTCCTACCCCCGCCCGCCCCGCTTCCTCTCCCCTCCGCCCCTGCCCTTGACTTTCGCATGTCGCCACCTCCCTATGCTTCCTGTAACCCTTCTTTACGATTACACACGGCCCTCAAGATAATAATATGGCAACGAATCGACAACAGATGCGACCAAGCCGTAGCCATTCGGTTTTTTGACGCGTATTCTGTTCTGGCTTCTCTCTGTCTGCTCGTTGACTATCACTTTCGGCATTTTATGGCTCTTGCTCTCCTCTCAAAGCCTCTAAGAGTCTTCTGCGCATCATGATCTGGTGCGTACGGTCTTTGATTCCCGACGTCTGCGAAGCGCTCATTATGCTCGCGCTCAAATATTCTGTGCACATTAGAACGACTGCCCACCTCGCAATTGGATGATGATCGCAGCCCGTGCCGGCTGTGGCGGCATAGGCACTGTGTCGGCACGGCATTCGACATCTTTACGCGTCGTTGCTTCCCCTCTTTCCTTGGTATTTTCTAAATTCTTCTGGAGCATTTTACAGTGTTATTGCGACCATCAACTCCAGTCCTTCATATTCGCGTCCCCGCCGCTGTAGCCGACATAGGGAAGAATGGCAACTGCAGCAACAGACACCGCCAGCGACACCAAGTGCGTGCTTACTCTTTTACTTTTAGGAGTGTGCTGACACCTCCTTACCAGCTGTGCTTCGATACGGTGAGCGTCGTGGAGCTATTGCATGTCTGGTGAGTTTCTTTCCTCGAATCAAACATGCATATAGTTACTATTCCACCAGATAACTACCTTTACACACCCACATATTCAACACAATCTGTACTTCCGACCGCTGCACGCCGCCGCTGCTGAATGGAGACGGTGGCCAGCCAAGCTGAACCGGAGGGCGACTACTTATGCACAGCATGTCGTAGTTACTAAATAAATATGGATTTCCAAGTAATATGAAGCAAAAGAAGCAGAGAAATACCGGGGGCATATATGAGCAGCCTACGATAGTTTTGAGCATAGATCGGGCAGAGCGAGGCAGATGACAGGTTGAGCTCAAATGCTCATATGCCATAGGCTCATTTCTCTGCCCAGATCTGCTCTCGTTAGCCATACTTTGGGTGGGCAGATCAGAGCGGATCTGGGCAGACCCCGGTATTCGCTGGGCATCAGACCCAATGCTCCAAAATTATTCAACCATATTCGTCACGTGGTCATTTCCCACGCGCTGCCAGTGGTTGATTTCCTCAGCCTTGCTTTCAACCTTGAGCCACAGCGTGGCCTTGACTTTCAGAAAGTTTCAGCCTCCTCCCAAAACATGGTTATCCACAGAGACATCGAGCTGTGGATAGAGAACTCGAAATCAGAGCGATTCGTGGAGTCCGGCATTGTTCAACTTTACGATAACAAGGTATATGCTCTGTGTCTCGCGAGTCGCCAGTCTTCAATTTTTCAGGCGACGGTGACTGTGGACGTGCCGGAAAACACCGTAAGCGATTCCATCTCAGTCCCTGTCTGACTCAAACTTACTTTCGTCCCTCTATCATAACTCAAGTGCTACGTGGCCCGCTGGCGCACCATCACTGAACCGCTAAGCGCCCAATGTGAGCTGTTTGTAGATGTGGAGGGAAAGGACACGCGCGCATCGATTCTGTGTATGGAAGAGCAAAAGAAAAAAACACGGACCTCCCGGGACAACCTCTGTGAGCCCCAATTCTTCTGCTCTCCCGTTTTTGGCTGAGGAGGCGCTGCCGCTTATAGGCCGACCCTTCACCAAGTACTCTATGTTGCGGACCCCGTTATGCATCAGCCCCTACCCAGGTTCGCGTACACCTTTTGGGTATTAATAATTCGGGAGCTGATGGGAGAAATCCAACAGGGTACGTCCGCCTCGAGCTCCGTCGGTTTCAAGGCGAGGTGCAGAAAAGCGACTCTGAGGCCGACGAATTCATCGTCGATTGGATCGACGACCCCAAAGTGGGTGATGGGAAGCCCTACATCACACTGGAAATTCGATTCAAGACGTTCCCCAAGCACAACGCCAAACCAATTAATCCTTTAAAACGAACTCGAGTGAATCTCTCTTGAGGTTTAACCTATGACTGGAAGGTTGCTGATCTTCCCACCCAGGACGACGAAGACAATGCGAATTCGGGTCCGAGGCCGTCTGGCAGCGGCAAATCGAAACAAGCGAAGAAGACGCGGGCGAGGCCGAGCCCGAGACCAGAAGAGGGGTCCGACTCCGATGATCCCCAAGCACTTTTGGTGCGTTGAATGCAAAACAATATTGTTTCATTCGGTGACGCGTCTCAGCGCGAGATGAAAGCTGCGGAAAAGAAGCAGAAGGAGGTCATGGCTGCGGCAAGGACCAAATTGGCGGTACGTCGGCATGCATTTTTACCGCGGCACAAGGACTGACTACGTTAAAAACAAAACCAAAAAGGCGATGGAAAAATACACGGCCGATTTGAAAAAGTTGTTGTGATATGTACCGTAAACCCAATGTTGTGAGATGTAACCCAGTGTTATAACAAAGCGCAAAAGTGCAAAATGTACGGGCCATCGTGAAATTCAATGTGCCCAAGAATGTATTTGCTCAATAGTGGAGGGCGCGCAGTTGAAAACGAAGACCGAATTGAACCGCAGTGACCGTTGAACTCCCTGCGTCGTCAACTTTCAACTTCTGGCTTGCAGTCTTGGTGGAAAAGCATACCTCCTCGCGTCGTCTTCGACCCATCTTATCAGGCAGAGGAACGGCAGACCAAGGCCATAACAGGGATGCGAGCTCTGGCCATCCGATTCGAGATGAACTTCCCGCCTTGATGTAAAACCCCCGTGATCTGAGGGAGAGTGTCGCGCTACCACAAACCTCCCGGTGAACCCGAGTCTGCATCTTCAAAAACGTCGACCTCCCCTTCTCAGCTCGTACTTCCCCAGAAAAGGAAAAAATCAACCAGCGCTGGACTGACTCGGAGTCTCGGACCGGGTGACCTAGATATGCCTTGATGAAGTCGAGAAAGGTTGTCACCGTAAGAACAACATTTAACTGAACCCTCGCGTAGTAACTTTCGCCTTTCGCCTCTTGACTTCCGGAATCCGGATCCGAGCAATCCCCTAAAAAAATTCAACCAGCGCGGTTTGAGCGTCACTTTTATCACCTACCATTATCACATCTGAATTATAACAAGTCAAGAAGTCAAGAGAGGTTTTTTCCGCAAGGAATGTTGACGTCCCTGTTTGTTTTCAAAATTCAACCAAACGTCAGCCTAGACAAGTTGGACTTGGAGCGACTAGGGATCCTTCTCAGCGTGGAACCGGGGCAAGGGGCGGACGAGAACAGCAAGGAAATCGCAGGGATGCGCGCTCTGGCCTTGAAAACACAAGGTCGGTTCGAGAATGATCTTTCATAGGATTTGTGGTCTTGGAAGGAGTGCCATGATGTCCGAGGGAAAGCGCTGCCAAATTACCAGCCGAGTGCAGTTCCACGCAACTCATTCGACGTCCAAGTTGAATTCCCCTTGGATTTTTGACTGGCAGATCGGGCGCGCGGTTGTTCCCCAGAAAATGCAATCAGTACAGGGGTTGTGCCGAATTTCTTTCCCCTCCTAGCAATAGCAGAGGTTGTCGGGATTCGATGATAAGAAGTCGAGAGAGCTCATACCGCTAGAACGAACCTGTCCGAAGTTATAATTGAACCGCCCCCGCACCTCATTCGCCTGGTTTGTTTCACCTACAGTAGCCAGTCGTCGGGCTTGAATCTCAAGTCAAGTTGACTTGAAGGTCGCCACCGCATATACATATCCAAATCGAACCCTCGCATCTCCAACCTTCGACTTCGGGAACGGGGTCCGCGGAAAAGTCAACCAATCAGACCTGGATTGGCTTCAAAGTCTGGAACCAATCAGCACAGGGGTGTCGATTTTTCTCCTAATGAAAAGTCAAGTCAAGAGAACTCGTGGGCCAGATTAATATCCGTCATCGTAAGAACATTCTACACACCACGGTCTAGCCCCCCACCAACGTCACGACGCCTGCCTCGGTGCGTTCGGCGACCGTGTTCAAATCTGATCATGTTCAACTTGCGATCATATTCTTTAATCTTGCTAGCCGAGCCGAGTCGAGGCGAGGGTTTCATGTCATCATTGCCATGGATATCCTACTAGCCGAGTCAAGGCGTGGAAGACTCCGGTGTGGGTGTACCAAGACATCAAGAATGCTTTTTTGACGTGGGTAGGTAGGCACTGAGGTATTAGGTCGGGGATAAGTACAGGCACAGAGGTAGGCATCGGATACATGATGCAGAGGACGGAATTCCTGGAAGCTTGATGACGACAGGAGTTGAGTTGAGTTTTCTGGGAGTTCTAATGGAAAGCTGGCGGACAGGTTCAATTTGGATATTAGATGGCCTCGACGACAGAATACCATTTGTCGTGTGCGGCGTGGAGCATAGATATGGACCGGAGTCCACCCTAGGAGCGAAAATCCTTGAAGTTATAGGAGGAGTCAGAGGAGACGGCGAACGATTAAACGTCAGGAGGAACGTGGGTGGTCAGGAGGACGTGGAACGGGGGCTTGGGCTTTAGTCCTAAGAGGCGGAACGTTAACGTGGTCCTTTAAATTTAATCCTAGGAGGCGACGGGGGTCTGTATTGGAAGGAACGGGGACCCCTATCGCTATACATACATATATGAATGGGAAACGCGAGGAGTGAATGGGGTGAGAGGATCTGCATTGATAGAGGAGGGGATTTGCAAAAGGTGGCAATCGGTGGTGATATATATTTGGCGGCGGCCTTGGTCTCGGGGGCAAGCGCGGGAGCAAACGAGAGGACAAATCGACGAAGATTAACAGTGATCGATAAATCAAGGGAGGCGGAAATAAAATTGGGGATGGCCAAGTCTCGTGTTCTTGTTTCATTTCGAAGATACACGTTCGTCTTGTTTCCAAAGAGTCGCGTCATGATATTCATCTGGCAACGGCGGCGAAATCATAGCGAAATCATGACGAGCAGAAATTATATTTATCGGTTGTCCTGTCGGATCTTGGGCCCGACAGCGCTGTATGACATTTGCGGAATGTGAGTTGGCGGGTTTTACGAGATATGTGGATGTGTATTTTGGATGCGCATTTGTCCGAGCGCGCATCAGTCGGAGTCCTGTTCGAACCGTTGGTTGAACGCTCGGCAAGTTCGGCCCCGTCCCGCCAGGGGCACGTCAGTGCACAGCAATTACATCACCAATGACGATTAACATTTCCTGTTATCGCCGTGCATCCCCAAAAGTCTCTGATTCCGAAAAAAGAACACAGATGGGCTGCAATTGGGCCTTGAAGAAGGCTCGAGGAAGATAGGGGGCTAGAAGTTTCTTTTTGGCTGAAATGGAACGACCTGGGCGGAAGACAAACGAGCGCAAAGGAGGGGAGCTCCCAGGAGGAACTCGCCAAGAACTGGCAATGATTGGGTAAGACTGATACGCGCCCCGGGGAAAAAGGTGGTAACCGCGTATCCGTTTGACGCCACTCTGCCGTGCCTCGCTGGCTGTGGTTGATAATATTGCACCCAAATTACACTAATTCTGTGGTCAACGAGCAGGAAGAAGAGGAAAGAGACAGAATCTCGAAGCTTCTACGTGTTTTCTGCAGCTCTGGGTGACTCTGGACGCGACGAGGCCAAGACGAAAGTTGCTAAAATAGGATCACGATCGGCTGACAAAATACGGAGATTGTATAAAAAGACTTGTCGTTTTTCTGGTTCCCGCCTGACGACTCTCGCCGCCCCCGCGCTCACCCCGCCCCATCCCAGGACGCCAGAGCCGTGGCATACCTTTTTTTCCTTCTCTCCGAGTCCGTCTGCTGCTCTCCCCCCCATCTGGTGTTTCCCCATCCCCCCCTCGTCCCCCCGCCACTAGTTGCCAGCAGTACAGGTTTCCTATAGAGATCCTACTTGAGCTCTTGATCCGCCTACCCTACAACCTGATCTCTTTGCGGTTTCCGGGTGTCCTCGCTACCATCACGGACTCGCCCTTTTAACATTGCGTACAAACCTCGCCAGCGTTTTCCGTTACCCCAGATTCACTTCTTGGGCACTCGAATCCACTAGCCACCTTTTTCATTTTTTCAAACTTCTTTTCTTTGCGAGCCAAAGGAAGAACACCATTAATTGAAAGTGAGCAAGCATTGCATTACCTGTGTTATGGCGTGTCTTAATATAGGGGACAGACTCTCTGATGATCGCGACGCTTGCCATGTCTCCTACTATGGACTTCCGCGACTCCAACACCGCGAGCGCACCACTGCCCCTCCTACCCCGCCGCTCGTCGTCCTCGAACCGTACCAGCAGCTATCTCTTCCCCTCTACCTCCAGCACCCCCCAGAAAACGAGCCCCCCGATAAAGCTCAGCGTACAGCACGCCACCCCGCCCGATGACCCCTCAGAACAGTCCTCGTCGTCCTCGTCTTCCGACAGCTGGCCACCTTCCATGCGCACCAAGCGCGTTCGCGGCGTGCGCCCACCAGATCAAAGCACCCCCACGCCCGCCGTCTTCCTCGCGCGACAACAACCGCCCCCTCCACCAGAGGCGGATGCCGAGGACGGCGATGCGACGCCCCGCCCCGTGGCGCGCGCGCTCGTCTACGCGCCGGGTGCAGGTGCCCTGCGCGCCCTCTCGACATCGCACCTTCCCACATCCACGCCCTCGCCGTCCCCGCCCAAGCCAACAACGGACGAGACACCGCGCATGGTGCGCAAAAAGTCCGGCCAGCCCGTCAAGTCGTCGCTCAAGTCGTCCACGCCTCGCCCGCGCGGCTCGCTCGCGGTCGTCATCGGCGCGGGGAGCAGCAAGAGCGCGCCCAGCACGCCGACGATCGGCACGCGCTCGCGGGTGCACTTTGACACGCAGCTCGAGCACGTCAAGCTCTTCCTCGCGGAGCAAAAACCGCTCGCCGTGAGCCGCGACGGCTCGCCGACGGACGACACCAGCGGGACGGACGGGGACTTTCCAGAGTGGATTTTCGGGCGGGAGCGCGAGGGGCTGGGGCGGCTCGAGATGCTCGTCGATGTGCCGCCGCCGTCGGGCGAGGTCGACGTCAAGCTGCAGTCGCTCGCGCTCGCGGAAGACGGGACGGGCGTCACGGGCCACGTCGCGGTGCGCAATCTCGCGTTCGACAAGTGGGTCGCGGTGCGGTTTACGTTTGACGGCTGGCAGACGACGAGCGAGGTCACGGCGCGCCACGCGCACTCGCTCCCGGGTGGTGCTGTTGATGTGTTTTCGTTCAGCATCCGCCTCACGGACCTCCTCGCGCGCATCGAGGGCAAGGAGATGCTCCTTGCGGTGCGCTATACGTCCGCGGGGCGCGAGATGTGGGACAACAACGGGGGCTCGAATTACCGTGCAACGTTCAAGCGGGTGAAAAAGGACGCGGAGGAGGCGAAAGCAAAGCCCAAGGGCCCCGAGGGCGAGGTCATCGCGGATCTGCGCAGCCGACTCGAGCGCGTCGTCAAAGGGCAGGAGGGCCCCGGGCCCGTCCAGCTGCGCGGCGCCGCCGCCAACCAAAACTCGGAGTCGGCCGACAAGTTCAAGGCCGGCGGCTCGCTCGCCGCGCGGTACGACTTTGGCACGTCCTCGCGCAACCCGTGGCGCCCCACCGCGGCCACGCACCAGCGCGCGCAGTCGCACCCCGTGCTGCTCGACTCGCCGAGCCCGCCCAGCACCATCCCGTGGCCCACCGCGCGCAAGCCCAAGACGAAGCTCGCGCTCGGCTCCCCGCGCGACGCCGGCGACGACACGGGCTTCCGCCCCGCGCCGTACGTCGCGTCGGACACCGAGGACGCGCCGTTCGCCGTGCCCGCGACCGTGCTTGCGTCTGTGATTGCGTCCGGATCGGCATCGCGCCACCACCAGCGCGGGTACTTTGACTTGCCGCTGCGCGACGCGACGGGGCTGCGGAGGACGCCGCCGGGCACGCCGCGGCTGCGCGCGCTGGACGATATGACGCCGCTCGCGAGCCCGGGGCGGTTCAACTCGTTCCCGCCGCTCGACCCGCGGCTCGGGGTGGGGCTGGGGATGAACCTGGAGCTGGATGGGCGGCTGACGCCGCGCGGGCTGGTGCGGGAGGGGAGCATGAGCGAGGAGAGCACGCCGAGCTTTGTTAGCAGTGCGGGGTCGTCCAGGAGCGGGACGATGTCGCCGGTCAGCCCGCCGGACTATGTGGGGCTGGGGGGGATCCAGGTTAGCGCGAGCCCGGCGACGTATCATTCTTTCCTTGACAAGTGAGTTTTCTGTCTGCTTTTGTTTGGAGGGCCGGTTTTGATCCTTCGTGCGTAGATTCTGCTTCTACACTGGTCCCGAGGTGTCGGGAGTGGAAGGCCTCCCGCGTACGCAGTCCGTGTCGAGCGTGGAAGAGTTCTTGTCCGGCGCGTCCGCGTCGCCGCGCCTGCATACCTTTGCGCAGAAGCACGCTCGCGCGCCCACGCCGCTGCGCTTCGATGACGCGGGTGCGCACACCAGTGGCTCGACGACCCCTACCAGCTTTGCGTCAATGTCGGAATCACGCTCGGCCACCCCCGTCGCTGCTGCATAGAGATCTCTTCATCTATTCGTTCTTGCCTTGATTTATTTCCTTATCTTTATGGTCTCTACACGCGACAGATTGTACTGTAAAATAAGGACACTCTGGGCGGCGGCGTCCTCCCTCTACACACCATTATCATCGCCCTGCTCCATTCGCATCATCATACATCTTCATATCCATACATACCTTTCGTAGGCTGTACCAAAATATTCGACTTCCCCTCTTGTACTTTTAACACTCCTTTCGCACGACTATATACGCCTTACATTTCCTACATAAATACGTACATATAAAGCAGATACAGCCTATCGCTACCATCACGACAATTGAATTGAGCATGAATTAGCATTTAGGGGCGTTGGATTTGAGTCTATCTAGATAGGGATAAGACTCAGGATAAATTAGTAGCTCAGCTAGGTCCCCTTTCGGAACGTGCCGAGTTGTAGCTACAGTACATCGGTAGGGTAATGCTAATAGCGGCCCCCGCCCCCGCGGTTCCTGGGTCCCCAGCGACTCTGCCGTCCTCCGCCCCCACTCCCGCGTCCTCCCCCGCCCCCGCCCCCGCCCCCGCCCCAGTCATCTCCGCCTCCGCCTCCGCCTCCGCCGCGACCCCAGGAATCCTCTTGGGGGTACAGGTCCTCCTGAGCTGGCAACGGCCCTCCTTGTCGTGACGCAACATGCTCCGACGACGCCCCAAATCCAGGAATGAAGTCGTCGCCCGCACCGCCATCGAACCCCCTCGAGTTCCGGCCGTACGCATCCCCATGCGGGCCCGCGCCCGAATCGTACCCGCCGCCGCTCCCGCCCCCGCGCGTCTCGTCCTCCCGGCTCCACCACGTGCCCCCGCCGAACCCCGGCGCCATCGCCTCCTCTTCGTCGTCCTGCCCACCCGTGTCCACCACGTCCGGCGGCTTCTCCCCGCCGCCCGAGAACACGCTCGTCGCGTCCCCGGGCCGCTCGCGCGACCAGAAGCGCGTCGTGTGGTCGTTCGACGCGCTCGCGAGGAGGTGCCCCAGCGGGTGGAACGCGAGCGACCACACGTTCGAGTCGTGTGCCTGCGAGAGCGTCGCGCGCGGGAGCGCCGTCGGCTGCGCGAAGTTTGGCTCCGGCGTCGCGAGGTCCCAGTGCAGGACTGCGCCCTCAGAGCCGCCCGAGACGAGGATAGGGTGCACCGGGTGCCAGGTCACCGCTAAAATGGGGTTAGTTGAGTTAATTAATGAAGAGTACGGGGATGCGGTGCGGGGAGGACTGACAGCAGACTTCCTTCTTGTGCCCCTTGAAGGTGCGGAATTCCTTCATTGCGCGGATATCAAAGACACGGACGGTTTGATCTCGGGAGGCACTGGCGACCATGTCTCCGTTTGGGGACCAGGAGAGCGCCTGGATCGTATTTTTGTGCTGGTGTCTGGACGACAGTGAGATGAGGAGGGAATTCGTGGAGATGGCAACTGGGGATGCGTACAAAGTGGAAAGGACTGTTCCTGTTCGGGGATCCCAAAACTTGATGTCGTTGTCCTTGCTTCCAGATACGAGAAGGCCCTTGGTAGGATGCCATTCGACGCATTTAACATCCCAACCGTGACCTGGACGGATCTTCAGTGAATGCAAATTACGTGAGGTGAATGCTCCTACCAGTCAGAGTGCTCTCGACTCGCCGCTCCTGAAACGACCAGATACGCACACTAGAGTCATCGCTGGCAGTTGCAAAGCGTCGGTCGTCAGGGCTGAAACTAAGGCCGCGGATAGCTTCATGGGAGTTGGAGCCCTGCCACGCAGCCAAGTTGTTCATGTTGGGCTCAAAGTACTTGATGGTACCAGATTTGTCCGCCGACGCGAGATACGCGCCGGAGTGCGTGAACGTCAGCGCGCAGATGGCCGTGTCGTGCGCTTGGAGAATGGTCTCGAAGTTGAATGTCAGGCCGTTCCAGAGCGTAAACTCGCCACTGGTCGATCCGGTCAGCACTCGTCTGCCTTCGGGTGTCCACTACTCTCGTGTTAGCTGGCGTCTTGATTTCATGGGACTGCGGGAGGCTCACGGTGACGACGTTCACGGGACATCGTACTTTATTCGTAGAGGTGTGCACGAATTTAGTACATAGCGAGGTGGACGAGTTGTCCGGATACGCTTTTGGCGGCAGAAGCTGCAACGAATCCATTCATTTTCAGCTCTCATCGTAATCAACAAGTTGAAGGCGTTCGTACATCGATAATATACGGAGGACTAGGCCGCAAATAAGGTACATACCCGTGATTGGGACGCAATTTGCGGAGCTGAAATATGTATGTGAACCACGCGCAACGTTTAAAAAAGAGTGAGCGTACCAGTGCCCAGCGGCCAAGGCCACCGTTGTAGTCGACTGTCCGACGCGGTCGCGTCTTCTTTACCGGTTTTCCGTCCGCAAATTGGCGGGCGTTGGCCTCGAGTTCTTGCATGCGGGTGGCATCATCAACTGGAGGTGGCTGAGGCTCAGAGAGGTACCGCGAGGGTTTCCACTCCACGTGGGGAGCGGAAGGGGGATGGGGTACCGCTCTCGGAGGAAGAAGGACAGGAAGTCCTCCAGACATCTTGCGGGTATCTTTCCTCAGGCAGGCGTCGCAGAAGTCACTAAAAGCTACCGGACAGGTCTTCTTGATATTATCCTAGTGTTATCTCATAGAAATTCACTGGATGACCGTCCTAAGTGAGGTTTGGCTCGAGATGGCAGGTGGCGTGTGTGTCCTTGTTTAATTCGCCCGGCATCAGCGTCTGGATCGTGATTCGGGGATATCAATTCTTCTTCTTGTCTTCCATGATCTCATTCCGGGCCCCGGCACAGATAGCCGCTGAGAATCCAAGATGCCTTGCACTGACCCCTAAGTACAATTTCGCCTCTACCCTGAGCTGTGAAGAGATCCAAGGACAATTTGATGAGGTACGACTTGCTACGACTCTTTTTTCCGTCCCAAGAGGTTTTACAAGACGCAGATTTTGACTCACCTCGCTCTCGGGGATGCTCCGGTGATCAGCTACTTCCTCGGCTGTGCTTTGGACCGGTGGCCAACGGAGAAAGATAGGCTAAAAAAGCCAAGTGATCTGGGAACTTCGAATCTGCGATGTTCAAAGCGATACTAGTCGATCAGAATTCTGATGACTGCCCGGAAAAGACTCCGGAAGACTTCGATCTCACCTAGCAACTTGCGGAGTGGTCCCGTCGAATCTGCCCCATGACATCGCGTCCAGCCCTCGTTTTCTCTTTGTGCACTTGTAGTGCTAAATCAACGGTGGTGAAAAATTCTCCAGAGTCGAGTATATAAGCAGTTCCTGGCGTCAACTGAACATGGCATGCTCACTGGGTGTTGTGAACTTGTGAAGCTCATCTCTATTTTCAGGTATATGTTCCCGGTGTCCCGATGGTGTATCCTGAATAATATCTTATCCGCGGTCCATCTTTTGTTGCTGCAAAAAACTCCCGCTCGTTGACACTTGCATATGGCGATGGCACCACGCTTCTCATCCCCGTTCTCATTTTTACTGATTCTAATTGAGACTTGGCTATTTCACACACAAATCTTGATGGGTGATGGAATTGTAGTATAAACGCTACTTCTACCATGGTCGTGTCTTCAATTCACGGGCGAAACACGGACGAAAACTCTTGCAGCTGCGGGAAGTATCTTTCGGGCCATCATACTATCTCATCCACTCGTTACCCCGAGGATTCACAGAACGCTATTTATGTGTCCGGAGCGATCCAAAATAGGTCGTGATCCACGATGCAGTGCAACTGTTCGGATTCGCTATTCAAAAGTCCACCTGCCAAGATGATCAAAACAGTAGTAGTTCACAGTAGTTCACGGGTTGCATATCTGATTGGTCCTTGGTAAGTAGTATCTTTGCAATCCCGTCTTTACTGATGTCCGCGCCGACAGCTCACCTCAATCGAGCGCGTACCTGTGGTTAAATTGTTGGAGCCACACAAAGTTATATATGTATGAATGTAAGTGGTGCCCCGAGTCTGCCGCGGGGTTATGTTATATGTCTGGCGATCCGTGTTTGAATTCGTACTGATGCATTGCCTCGGACGGTAATATCAATCTTACGTTTGGTCGGTCTTGGAATACACTCAGTTTGATCGATGTCCCCGCCTTTTTTTTTTTTAAAACTAGTTATTGCTGTCTATGACGGGAGCAGAACTGGAGCAGCAGAATCCACATATCCCCACGAATGTCTCACTGTCGATTATCCTCCATCATTCGAACAACTTGACCCACACGCTTTCGATGCTCCAATCACATCCTTGAACCATTAGGTTTTCACGACGACGAGTTGTCCCCTTCTGAAATTGCTCGTGCCATTGGTGTATGGATTATTTCCGCATTAGGATTCTACGGCTACTTGTCGCCTGATGCGGAAGGGCTTGTCTCACGTTGGATCCCCCTTCTTCTGACCCATCTGGCCTTCTCATCACCGTGATCCGGTGGATCAGCAAACAATCTCAGATCTCGGACGCTGTAGACTCAGATGCATTTCCATTCTGCATCGCACACCTTGTTTAAACGAGCGCCACCGGGTCTAGCCTTCCTGTTCTTTATCGCCTCACGTCGGGTGATCACCGGAAACTCCCTCCTCTATCTTCTACATCCACCACATCTTCGCACATACACAGGCCAAAGAGCCTATGACAGCCTAAACAGCGGGCGGTAATCCCATAAGTATCACTTGATTTGGACCTGTCTGTCTGATAATCTATATCCTCAAACTACCATCTGATTCCACACACAGCTCTTCTTGTCTTCTCCCGGTCATATCTACGCGGGGACTTGTCTCTTGCACCCTTTTGACCCTCCGATGAACACCACCAGCCACCCCAAATCGCCTCGCAAGGTAGTCATTCACGATGTCAGGGCCCTTTACTTTATCTGCGGTTAAATGGTGCTGACTGCGGTGTAGGTCCCACCTTATGTGTCTCCCAGGGCTACTCATGCGCATTCTCCGCCGTCGACAGAGGCTCTCCCACCTGGATGGGTGAAGCAATATGATGCCGCCTCCCAGCGCGACTTTTATGTAATTTCAATCATTATCCGCGGTCGATCGCGCTCATCCACGCTGCTTGCAGGTGGACACGGCGGTCCCGCGATCTACCTGGTCGCATCCTTACAAAGACGAGCAGTACCTGCGTGAGCATGGGCGACGCGATAAACAGAACATCCGTCGCCACAGCTCTGCCAGTCAAGGCATCGCTTCTCCGGTCATTGTTGGCGGCCCACACCGACAGCAGTGTGCTAACGGCGAACCGGTCCGCAAGAAAATCAAACTCGTCACAAGCTCACCCGAAAGTCCACCGGCCTCGTCCGCGCAAGATGATATCACGGTACGTTTTGCGTGGCGGACTCGATCTTCTATACTTATTTGAATTTGGCTTAGCGTGAATTGGAGCTTTTGTTACGCCGCGATTTTTCCTTTCAGGGAAAATATTGCCATGCAGCCACAACTTCGTCCGCAGCGAATCCCGGACTCAATGTCAAAGGCATTGGTATCCTTGGACTTCCACTGAGCGAACGAGACGCCAAGCTAGTGCAGTCGCTGATAACATCCACCACAAATGTGAAAAATCCCGTTGGCAACGTCTGGGAGCTTGGTGCCGGGGACATTGAATGCAGTAACCCCGCCTGGGCGACCTACCTGGAGGAAATCGTTCTGAAGGGCATCTGGAAAAAGCTTGCGCCCCAGTGCAGTCGTCCGCGGCTAAAGCTCCAGAGCTTGCTCCTCTGGGAGGCCAGTTCCGAGTAAGTTACGACAATCCTACTTTTGGAGCGATTTTATTGATCCACGGCGTAGCATTTTGGAGTACGATTGGTGGGTCTCTCCCGAATTGATGATGCCCGTGAGCGATGCTGATCCCCCGGCAGTACCGAAACCCCGAAACCAGATGAGTTCGCTACAATCCACGTCATCCTCCCTTCCTTTTACACTGGTGGGAATGTCCAACTGTCGTTTTCCGGCTGCTCCGAGAACTACGACCTATCGGCAACCTCAAGGTATGTCTTTTATCGACAATCAAAGTGGGCTTGAGTCTTAAAAACTATCGTTCTCAGTTTTTCGACGTCGCTCGTTGCCTGGTATCATGGAGTCGAATGTGGGATCAAGCCCGTAGAATCTGGTCGCCGCCTCGCTCTGTCTTACCACCTGGTGGCCGGGGAGGGTCCACGGCCCAGGTTACCGGCGATGCCCGAGAAGCTGCATGATCTCCGTCGATTCCTGCGAAAATGGTCCGATATCCAGGAGTACGAGCCAGACGCCGCTCCGAGTATCATCGCATATCCCCTCACGCATGAATATCGGGATAACGATCTGCGCGCGGACACCCTCAAACTAGAGGACAGACACAAGGTCATCCACCTGAAAACTCTTTGCGACGAATTGGGATTCCAGCTCGGACTCGCTATGCTCGACGACCATCTCATCGGAACCGCAGACGAAAGCTCCCGCCGGGATGGTCAGGGGCGGCCCCGAATGCTGCACGTGACTAGCCGCCGTCTGACGATCAAGGAGGTTTTCGACTTCGACGGCGTCTCCCTTCCAGGACTTACGAAGCTGGAGCTCAATGAGACGGATCTCGTCAAGACGGTACCGCCTTCAGAGTCCGCGCCAGATCTTGTAGTTTATGAAACCAAGGTAAGCCCTATTTATCGCCGCCGACAAATGTCTGACTTTGATATCTGAAGGACCCACATGTGATCGAGTTCCGTAAGTACCATCGCTATCCTCCAGTGACCAAACTCAAGCCTCGAGACAGACTATTCTCGCACAGTTATAGTGCTGTTTGAAAACCGCCGCAGTGTCGAGGCGCTTCTGCACACCAGGCGGACGTCCTACGCACTAGAAAGACTGCACAATGTTAACCGACGGAAGCCTTCCCCTGTCGATAGGAAAATAGTGGCCTATGTCCTTGCCTCGCTCCACCGGCAACAGCCATTCAACTTTGATGCCCAGAGCACGCTTGCAGATATCGCCATCGGCTGGAACGACTCCAGGCTATGGAACGAGACCGCGAGGAGCACCTGCTCGCACGGCTCCTTGATTTCCGCCCTGGAATCGATACGTTGGCTCGCTGCTTGGAAACAGTTTACGTTCGCAAATGTGCGCGAAAGGTAAGAATATTTATGCATTTCATTTCTTGGCTAATATTCGATGCAGCATCGAATACTGCTGCGAGAAGAAAGGGGTCAGGAAGTGCTTGGATTTCTTCCTGCACACCGACGCTGACGCCTTCATATCGCTGGAGACGGGCTCAAACAACCGAGATGCCGTTTTGCGCTGGTCGACTGACCAGCTCCAAAAGGCGCTCGATACCATGCAACATCTCGAACGAGATGAAGCCCCGTTGTTTATCTCCCTCATCCGCAAAAAGGGTGTCATCTTTTTCTGGCATGTGTAGGTCTTACCGCCTGTCCCGCCATTCGCTCGTATTGAAGTTTTCTCCAGGGTCACGTCTTCTATTACTCGGGTGCCCAATGCATACGACTTTTGGGCTGAATTCCTCAGATCCCTTTACGCAATAAGACCCGAATGCACCCATAATGATGAGGACGCAAAGACATTCGACTCTCTGGCGGACGAAGGTCTGGACACGATTCTGAGCGACTTTGCGTTGGTGGTCCGGTCCGGCGATATCTCGATGCGTAACCGTCGACTCTCCGAGATCATTGATCTCTGTCTGTACACCCGGCGGCTCGACATGTGTCGCCGCGTTCTCTTCATAACGGTACCTCGCGACCAGAGTGCGGATTGGGTCCCAGACATCCTGAGCCCACTTTACGTCCCCAACCTTCGGCGCACCCTCCGCGATTATAACTTGGAGGTGTATGAGAAGCCTTTCAACGACTTCTTCCGCGCGGTGATTGGGTGTTATCTCCACCATGTCCTTGGACCATCCAATGGTCGTCGTCTCCGCCAAGTTTGCGCGTCATGCAGCGTGTGCACCGCCCTCGACGACTTCCTCCTCTCGCCCAAATTTACCCAAGCCCATTTCGTCGGTGCTAAATCCCACACCAACCACTTGCAGACACATCTCATGACCGCTGCCGACATTTTGACTTACTACTGCATCTGGGACTCCGCTGTTGTGGGCGGCAATGTGATGATCGTCAACAAACGACCGAATTCCGAAGCGGATTTACAATGGCGCGCGCGAAAGAATCGAGCGATGGAGTTTTTAGGGACCATCGGTGACATGCCGATGATCGAGAAGATCATGGGCAGGCGGTACAACGACGTCCTTCTTGCATTGGAAGGGGAGGCCCATTTCATCCACCTCGAGGACGGCAACCGTGCTGGGAGTCAGAGCCCGGCTCGCGGACTCGTCATTCATCACTTGCTCGAGGGCCGCTGGACCACTACCTCTGTTACGAGTGTGCCTTCCGACTGAATCGCTGCTTCCCCACTTCAAGTCACACGCTCGAGCGGATCGACTGAACACCATTGTATTATATGACGCATGCATACTTTTTCTCCTCTAGGGACAATTCCTCCTCATCATCTCTGTATATATGCATTGTAACGCTGTACGATAGCTCGCTGGTACTCGTTGATCGAATACTGGCGGAGATTAGCCTAGTGGTTCGTCACTGGGCCTGGGTTCGGGTTCCTTGGGACGGGCGCTTGAGCATGGCCTTGTGTATTTAACGCGCTTGCTTCTTGAGTTTGAGTGCTACAAGTTAGAGCTCGACTCGGCGACTCAGGCGTTGATGGCGCATCAGTGGCAGTACAGGCGGGAGCGCGGGTAAATGATGGCATCATATATTTCAAACCGTCCGGATTGGGCGATGAACCTCAGCTTTGGCCGACATCACACGGTTCCATATTGGGTGGAGAAGGAAAAATCTTACCTCATAACCATGTTTGGAGCTTTCGTTAATTCGCTAGTGTTTCCAATGGAGACTCGTATTGAAGAAATATGTGCTAATGGTCCTTACATAGAAAGAGCAGCATCTCGCGAAAGCCTGAAACGGGCAAACATGCGTGTTTTTTTTTCTGCACCGGTGCGTCACCCACGACACATAACTCTTATGATCAGATCGCGTTGAATTGCCAATATTCGATGCATGGCCGCTTGGTATGCGTGTCTAATGGTGAATCTATCTCTCCATGCCAATACTCGTAGGCAAGCATAATATGACTCGACGGTGACAATAGTGAAGCAAATGCTCCTGCTGACCGCAGATGTAGCCATTACCTCTTCAGAGGCCGTTTTTTTTTTTGGTTCGAAACCACACAGATTCAATTCCATTTTGGTAAATACGACATTGGCTTTGAACCAGGTTGGATCGTCTACTCTAGGTGATAGGTAAACGAATAATGTCTACAAAAAAAACCGAAGGGATATTATGGGCGACGGTAAATATAAAAGGAGTGTGGTACCAAGCTGAAATGAGGGAGCATACTTTCTGAAGAGCAAAACATGTCTGTGAAACCGTTGGAAAATAAAACATCACATGGCCATTTTGTTGTCGGCCTCCAAGATGTGTTTAGCTAGCTCGTGTCTGGGGCTCAGCTTCATCCTGAACGGGAGAGGCGTGCGCCCGGAGGCTCCTTCGTATTCTTCCAGAGAAATCGGTTCCTCGGGAACCGAGTGGAAACTGTACGTCCTGGCCAACAATTGGTCAGATGGATACAGGATAAATAATGCTCGGGCGGTACCATAAGAGTCCCGATATGGCGAGCCATAATTCACGCTCAGCCAAGGCGAGACCGGGACAAATCCGTCGCCTAAAGAGAATCTAAGAGAAGCATTTATGAGAATGAGAGGCTGGTCGTACCCTGCGCCGAAGGTCCAGTGGTCCCTCTTCATGGGATCCCGCAACTTTGATGACGCCGAACAGCTAAGATCGTTTCCCAAATAGCGGTCCGGATTAAAGGTGAATCTGACATGGCTGGTGTCACCAACACGCATATGTAGACGAAACATATCCCCTCACGGATCCGGATAGCGTTCTTCGTTGTGATGAATGGTCCAGCGGCTGAGAACAATAACAGTGTCCTTTGGGATGTACATGCCATTGCAGACGAAATCAGCTGTTGAATAATGTGGCGTCGGTACCCAGAATGGAGCATGCCCGCGTTGAACCTGGAATATTTGGCTAGAAAAATAAAACCGAGGTTGAACGAGCTTGCCTCCCTGATGATAGCACGGACATAAGGCATGTTCTTCTCGTCGGCAATCGTGGGCAAGCGCGCTCTGCCTACGACACGATTCATTTCCTCGTGCGCAGCAGCCGCGATCGATGGATGAGTCGCCATGAACGCGAGGAATCACTGTATTATGCCGGATATCTGTTGAACTCTAGTGAGAAAAGTTATCGCAGATACACTCGAAGGAAAAATCACCGAGTGCACACCAAACGCGAACGCAACAGCGAGCATTAGGATATCCTCGGTTTCAACATTTTCCTCGTGCCGGGTCTCGAGCAATGTCTTGATGAGACACTCGGGAACGTATTCGGATCTATCAAGGCGACCTTGCATGTCCTGAATCATGCCGCCATAAACTTCGGTTATGTCGGCGTCGAGTTTCAATCCCCGCGCCCGAGTCCGGGTAGGGAGGTACTACAATGGTTTGATAAAGTCCACCGTGTTCGACCAAGCACCTAGCGAACGTTAAACCCCCTATATAAAGCACAACACCGACATGGCATACCTGTGATATCGTCGAACTCCATGACCTATCCCTGAATCCAGTGCAGAAGGGGATCGGTGAGAGAGGACGTCCTTGCTCCGAACGAAATTTTGAGATGTTGCTGTTAGAGGCGAATGTTAGAAAGTGATTTGATCGACAGATATAACTTGACTTGAGAGAGAACCGGACAGCAGGCAACGCGGGTTTGATAGGTGAACTGCATGACTGGGATTGAGCATGCAATGAGCAAAGGAGCGTAAGAACCTCGAACTGAATCGATGTAGCCTTGGACCGCTTTCTCCGAGAGAAATCGTATGGGAATTTTGCGATGGTCTCTCCTGAATATTTGTTAGAAAGCCCATAGACAATGCGCGAACGGAATCGTACCAAAGTTGATTGTAGGAAGATGCAATAATTGCACGATGATGGAGAGTGACTTCATTCTTGATAAAATAGTTCTTATGACTGGAGAATATGGTCCCGTTCTCGACGAGAAGGTCTTGAGCGACGTGGGCGTCCGAAATGACGACGGAAAGCTGGTTTCTCATCCAAACAGAGAATAAAGAACCGAATTGTTTCGCCCACCGATCCAGAGTGAGTTCAGAATACTCCCCCAGAAAAACGCGACGGAAGAAGGGGCCAGGCGGCAAAGGATTTCCATCTCGATCAACGAGATTCTTTCGAACTAGAAGTGGTACCACCCATAAGGCAATTACGAGGGCGAGGAAGGGGAGGAGAGAAGAACGCGAGAGAAGCTGATATATGCGACGTCAGAATCTATGGAGAATAGAAGAGCATTGGATACTGACGATGTCTGGAGAAAAGCCCACTGGCGGATCGGAGCATCTTTTTGGGAAGATCAAGAATAAGGAGAGGAACACTGGGCCGGGAGTTTTACGGGATCGCTTGGGATTTGCCCTCGAACTTCTCGATCATCAAATCGCCGCATACAACAGCAATCACGATTCTATCGCCGAGTCCACACCAGTCAGATCGTACAGGGTGCTCGCCTTTCTGGGCCGTGGAATCGTGTCGTACACACCTCCCTGAAGGCAATACGCGAGTGTCAGGTCGCCGTATCATCGCCCTCATGGGGCGTTCTGTATTCCACTTCATTATTATGAGCATATCCTGGGTGTCGACGTTGGTCTCTGATCGACGTTAATCTCAAGGAGGAGGAGGATAAATTCTGCTGGAAAACATTCAGCCTGTGACACCGATGCAAAGCTCACAAGAGTGCCGCGAGCTCGAGTTGTCGCTGTTGATTGTTAACCGATTTCTTCTCTCTCTCTCACCTGTTCCCTCTGTTGTTTGACGGCTCTGTGAGCCCGTAGGCCTTCAGCCACAGTTGGCAAACACATCGTGGTTTATGCAGATCGCTCATGAACTCTCGTGATTGCTTGTGCGCGCGCGTGCGAGCCATCACAAGACTGCAGCTCGCGGCGGCGCTGCGAGCTGTATATTTTTAAAAAGAAAACTGACTGTCGAAGGGTGTTAATGAACGTCCTGTCGCCTCAGATGAATGTTAGTTTTGATCCGACGCCAGTTTGGGAATACAATTGGCAAAATTTCGTAGTTTGAAGTTCCTAATCCGCGGGAAATTAGAATTCTTAGGTAGGCACGTCCTACAGGTCGTCAGCGGTTTTTGCGTGGCATAAAATGTTACGCTTAGTTACGGCGCCAACTCGTAATCATGCTCGACGTTTTCTCATGCCAATTTGTACATAGACGATGCCTTGCCATTCAAAAACCAGGAGGTCCTCGTCTTCTGCACTGAGGTCTTTAAAAAATAGGTAAGGTTGCAAGCAGTTGAATTTACTACCTGATCTGCCCAATGGGAGTTTTTCAGCTTGCATGTGAACCGAGTAAGGTCTAGCCGCCCTGAGATTTATTCAAGGTGAATTGAGGTGCGAGCTGGGCCGTCTTTTTTCATGCCTGAATTTTTAATTTGGTTATCCTATCATCGGGAGATATGTTTAAAATTATTACCTGTCTGCAGCTCAATGCGAGCTGGCAAAGGTCCGTTTGACACGCGAGGAGCGATTAAATAATGAAACCAATTCAAACATCGTGCCGCTCGTCGACCCTATAAGCTTTATTCACCGCAGACCTTTCGGGTCAAGTCCTATCAAGTCGTTGCATTCCCGTCCGTGAGGTTTCGCGCTGTTCCATACTTACTAGTGGTCCGAGATGATACGCGAATCATTCATATCGAGAGGGCGGATGGCCCAAGGGAATCAAGAATGGTTTGAAGGGAATCAGTGGTCAGTGGAGCAGAGAGAGTTAAGCGTAAGTTTACGTAAATCCTAACGGCAATTTTCCAATTCGGCCATTTCGGATCAACCTTGGTTCGAGCTAGACGGACAGGATTTCAAGATTCCTCTGGCCTGGTGGCTGGCAGCAACAGGAAATCATTGATGAATGGAATGAATAAAGTCGAGTGGGCGACTGGACTGACGCGTCGGTCGCCAGAGTTGATCAACAATATAATTTTTTTATGGCGTTGCTTCTTGTCGTGCGCATGGACCTATGCCTAAATCCACGCGGAGGCGCAAATCTCGCTGTGGCGCTCTGCTCTCGTCCTCGATGGAGAAAATCTGCGTTGATTGTCGAAATAAGCGTCCTGTTCCCCCGCCTCTGTCATTGACTCAGCGTGTAATCTGGCTCACACGTATTACTTAACAGTCAAAATTGCGCCAAGGCTCAGAGTCACAGTTAAAACAGGTTGAAAAATCAACGTAATAACAGGTGCGGCATCAGTGACCAATGTGGTTCAATTCTGTGAATATAAGTATTTTGAAGTGAATTTAAACGCGCAGTGAAATTTGTTTCGTGAACGAGCTCGGAGAACCAGTAGGAAATTTCACAGTTCAATTTCACTTGTTTCTCCAATTGAAATATTCGCCCCGCAAGCTTAAAGAAGTTTTTTCAGGTTAGAGGTGCGGTTCTTTGTCGACTGTCGAGTAAAGTTCAACCGGATTCTCGACGAAAGCATATGGTGCACAACACATATTACCAGCTTAGTTTGAAGCGCCCGAATTTTTATGGAATACCTTCTTAGCCTCCTCAGGCTCTTCATCCTCTTCAGATTTTTTCACAATTAAACGAGTCACCGAAGGGCACAGTTTTAGCGCACCACTTTAGTCATATCGTCCTCGACAGAGAGCTCGATCGGAGTCGGCGGGGACCCTGGCCCTGCACATACAGTGCTGGGATGTTAAAATGCTCTCACACCTTGTATTCCTGGTTGAAATATGGCATATTGCGTGAATGACTCGTCTGAACGCAGTTAGTATAAAGTCGAAAATTGCTCACTGAGGTTCCTCTTGGATGTTGTACTAAAATTTATTCCTTCTTTGATGTATGCAACTATTGCGCGTGTGTTTCTTGGCCATCTGAGAGCACTGGGAGGTCATCGCTCCTCGGTGGTGCGCCACCGCGTATAGTAATACTGTAATTGGCCATTCGATTCGACACGGAAGCAACTTAAGTACTGTAACGGGAACGCCTTATTAGACCTCGACATACTTCCGAGATCTAAATAGAGGTGATACCAAATTGAGTACTCGTATGTCGAGGTGCGGTATACCTCGCCAGATTTCTCCTCGTTCGCTGGCTCCGAGTGGTTCAACCTGCGTCCACCAGAATCTTCTAGCCAGAATTCGACACCGCGGCTTCTTATTTGTCTTGCTGGAAAGAGATACTGCGAGAGATGGTGGCAGCACTCTCCCAAAAAGTTGGTTGAATAGATGTTAGTCAAGCAAGCAACTTTCTCGTTGCAAAGTCGCGCAACACTACGCGGCCTTTTCGGATCATTCGAGCGCCTGTATTGTGGTCCTCTCAGTGAATGGGAATGTCGAGGAGAAGCAAAAAAAAAACCCCATCCAGATACTTAACAAGTATGATTTCAACTCGTCAGATCCACACAATCGTGAGACTGATTCTTACTGCGAGTGAAGAGAGTGAAGACCGCAGAGATAGGGGTCGGGGGCAGTGCGGGTACATGTCACAGCGTGACACGCTGCCCGATTTGGATTGACATGATCGTTTGGCTTTCTTCCTGCTCTTTCATCGCATTTCTGTGTGCGTCTCTTCGAACGCATGTATGGAACTTCCCCTTAAGAACGTATGGGCTGCACTTCAAAATCTCTTGCTTACCGCCCTACATGACCGAGAAAATGGACCGCGGGCTACTCTCACCGTTAAGTGCCACTTGGAGTCTCATGAATATCGATCCTCTGTGCTCAAATGACAGTACTGCACCCCCCGAAGCTCTCATTAGCTTTGCATAAACTATCTGTTCCTGAAAAAACCCGATTCCTCCAATCCTGTGGGTTTCTCCTCAAATTACACCTACCCTCCGCCTCAGGATGATATTCCGTCCGCCCGTAACACCTGCTGTCTCGTTGATCTCGACAGATGCAATCCATCATATCAAATGATGAAACTGTTCGGTGCCGCCCTGACTCAAGGATACAATATAAAAGCAATGGAGCTCCTCCTCCTCGTTTCCAGTTTTCTTTCTCCCTCCACCATGTCTGTAGCTGACGGATACACCAACTTTGCGCACGAGCAGTCCGAGGCCTTGAAGCAGCAGCTTGCATTCGCCAAGCGTGTCCTCAAGGAGTCGCTCGATATCGAGGTAATCCAGACAGCCGATCATGGAGTGCTTGTCTCATTGTGTGCGACAGGTAGAATCCCTGGAGCCTATCGCACGGGGTTACAACAACAAGGTGTATCTCCTCAAGATCATCCCTGCCAGCCGTGCCCCCGATGCTGTATCACGCGCGCTGCAACCTGGCTGCCTCCCTTTCCCCGCGCAGAACCCCGAATTCCTCATCTTCCGCACGGTGCGCAAAAGATCGCAGACCCCAGCCGCGCGCAAGGTCCTCAACTCGGTCGCGACGATGCAGCTCGTGCGCGAAAGCACGGACATCTCCATCGCGCCGACGTACGCATACGACGTCACCGCGGACGACGTGTGGATGGTCGAGGGGAAGCTTCCCGGCGTCCCGATGGACGAGGCCTGGAAGATTGCGGACCCTGCCGTGCGCGTGAGCATGCTTGAGGCGCTCGCGGATGTCTTTGCTGTGGGTCATCTTCCTATTTCAAGTACGCATACGCTAATCACTGCACCAGAAACTCAAAGGCATGCCAGTTCCCGGTGGACCGGGGTCGCGCTTTGGAGGCCTCGGTTATGACGCGGCGGGCAAGATTGTGCTTGGCCCGACTTGTTTGGGGTACGACGAGGGGCCCTTCGCGACAGCGAAAGACCACTACAAGGCCTGGATCGGTGGACAATGGGAAGACGCCAAGAAGAACCCCCGCGCGGAGGGCTGGAAGGTCGACGGGCTCAACGAGCGCATCGAAAAGTTCGTGCGCGAGGGCTTGGACTCCGCGCTCGATTGCCTCGATGGCTGCGAACCTGTTTTTATCCACGCCGATTTCGGTACGCTGCTTGCGACCATCGAGAGTCTGTCTCACACTGCTCAGGTTTCTTGAACACGCTCGTGTCAGAAACCGAGCCCCAAATCATCACCGGGTTGCTCGACTTTGAGTGGTCCCATTTCGGACCTCCATCTGACGAGTACTTCGTGCGTCGTCTGCCCATCGTTTGGCAAATCCTTACAATGGCCCTCAGCTTTCTAGTCCTGGTCCGGGACTCATTTACGGTGGCCCTTATGACCCGAAGCCAGACTCAAAGTCGTGGACGACGACGAATAACGTATGTCCTTCGCGTATAAAGTAGCAACGACTGGTTAAACTAGCCATAGCTCCTCTCCGGTACGGCCGTAGCGGATCTCGATCCTAGCGCTGGAGACGCCTTTTACTCGTACAAGATGGACGCATTCCTCAAAGCGCGCAATGTGGGCATGTTCTCGACCATTCCGCACTTTCAGCAGCTCGCGCGGCTGTATTGGTTTGGCGAATATCTGGTACGTACGCCCGCGTTCTCTTTTGCCCGTTGGACTGACAGATGCAATGCTCCACAGCGCCCGTGGTTCTTCCACGAGAACGTGCCCTTACCCGCGGAGAAAATACAGAAGACGAAGACAAAGAGCGCTATTTGTTTCGGCAAGGACTTGACGCTATGGGGTTATTAGTGTCACCAGTCCCAATGCGTGTCCCCGCATACATTATGTTTTCCTCCTCATGTCGGTGTACGTTAGTCTTTGCGTGTGAATCCATACCACGGCATACCCGGTGGTTTTTCATATATCTAGGTCCTTAAGTGCGTGAGCTCGTGGGATATCCGAAAGTTCCCTTAGCCTTTTCTGGAATTCCATCGGCATGCTCCTGGATGCTCCTTCGTCCGGCGGCAGTAAGTGGCCCAAAGTGGCCCATCGGACGATTCGGACCTCTTTTAATGTCGGAACACCGATCCGGGATCTAACCTGGTTCGGCAATCCTATTCTCAACCTATTATCCTATCCATTTTTTGATGATTTTGAAAATCGTAAGGTGGGCGTATGTGGAACCCTCCGTATCATTCTCAATGCAACACTGATGCGATTTGCAATTGCCTCCGAGTCCAACATTGCGAGCGAATAAGGTTCAATTGCAACGAAATTCCCCTTAATATGAACGAAACACGGCGGTGATAACGGCTCTATCTGTGAGGAAACCGAGAAGGTCGGAGAGGATATCGGAACCGTCTCACCATGCGACATTAAACCTCCTTCGATGCTCAATTAGACGACCTCAGGATTCAGGAATTATCACCGGCGTTGTGGAAAGAAAGCGGCGGCTACTAGCAAGGTCGACGGTGGGTTGCCGGCTATCGTGAGACGCGGGGACCGGCAGCTGAATCCGCACTAAAAATGGCGAGACAGACTCGGTACAAGTACATTGCATTGGATGGGTAAAAAATACAGTGCGGATAAATTAGGCGGTTATTATGATACATACACCTGCAGACCAAATCGGTCTCTAGCTGATGACACCCGACCGCGCCGCTTGCGCAGCCTCTTGTTCGATTTTCATAGCGTGGTCGCCTGAAAAGGGAGAGTTGAGCACATACAACGCGGGGCAAGGACAAAGCGTACGCACCCGACAGCGGGAAAAACGCGCTCAGGGTCTTCATGGCATTGAGGATAATCTCCAGCTCCTGCTCAATGACCCCTATCGTGTACATGGTCGTCGCCTCGATCTGCTGCCCCGCGATGCCCATCATGCGCACGTACGTCCGCGCAACAGTGGACCAGCACGCCTGTGAACATATATGCGTAAGCATCGACGCGTCGAGAGCAAGCAAGCAGGCGTTCTACGCACGCTGAGGATCGGGTCGAGGTACTCGTAGTCACCGTCGTTCAGCTGGCGGATAAGCGCGAGGACCGAGTTCCCCGCGTGGAGGGTCTCGCGGCCGAGCGCGTCCTTGTATAAGTGTAGCGTCGCGACGTGCATCATCGTGTGCACCGCGAAGAGGTCCACGTCGATCAGCGGCGTCTGCGTGCGCCACGCCTCGTACCCCACGAACACTGGCAGGTTCAGCGCGAACCGCTGCAGCGCGAGCCCCGCGGAGTGGTGGTCCGCCCAGTACGCGTCGTTCTTCTTGGTCGCTAGATGATTTGATTCAGTTTCGATATCAAATGCGAGAGATGGGGGACGCACTAGAGGCCAAGCGATAGGTGCGCTCATATAGCGTCGCGGCCTTCGCGCGCAGCGCCGGCATGAACATCGCGTCCGTCTCTAAACTCAACATGGGCTGAGGCTCGAACAGCCCACTGATGGTATTCGTTTCGCTGATGATGGGCTACGGGTAAGGCGTCAGTATGCTTGGCGTCGGATCATAGACACGACGGACCATATCGTGCTCTAGAACCCCCGACGTCGTAGGCCATGGCGTCTTGATGCGCACCTGTGGGCAGTCGCCATCAGGCAGCGCGATGGGCAGCCCGCTCGCGACGGACCAGCATCGGTCGACCATGAACACCTGCCAGAACGCCGCGATGCGGTCCCCGACCTCCGCGCGGTCACGCGCGGGGGGGATGGGTATCGGCGTGATCTCCTCGCTATACGCGAGATGCGGGTCGTCGGACAGGGGACGGAGCTGGTGCAGCCCGAGCCCGACGGCAAGGCGCGCGGCGGAGAACGAGTGGCAGTAGCCCTCGAGCGCGCGGCAGTTGATGTAGAGGTACACCGCGAGGAGACACGATGCCTGCACGACGTCGACGAGGCGGTCCGAGTTGTCGAGCGCGACGGTGATCTCGTGCAGCGCGCGTGTGAAGAAGACGGACTCAATCTCGGAGCAGTAGGGCGAGCGCGCAAAATGACACGCGAGGAGATAGATCGCGTTCATGAGCGCGGGGTGGGGCTCGGCCCCGAACTGGTGCGCTGCATTGGATAAGGAGAAGCGTTCGACCTGCCCATCGAACCAGCACTGGTGACGGTGCGCAAGGAAGATGTCTAAGCTGCGAGGATGTGAGCACGGCCAATCCCGAGCTAAAATAAGATATTTCGGCAACGTACAGGATTTTCTTGTTCTCGTACGGCAATGGATCTTGCGGATTCCATTGCGGCATATATGGAAATTCGGAAGATGAGGGCAGGCTGGAGAATGGGGACATCTCCAAAAAGGGATGCACGGTTTGGTCGGGGTCATCTGCGATCAAGGTCGCGTCCAGTTCCAAGCTCGGGGTGCCGTATCCAGACGCACCGCCCTGCAGCGAGGAGGAGGAGGATGAGCCGGACCATGTGTACTTCTCGAACAAGCTGTCGAGGTTGCCCAGACAGTCCGTGTCCAGCAGGGGAATAATTGAGGGGGATCCATATGTAGAGCCGTTGTTGAACACCGAAGGCAGTGCGGCTATCTCTGGAGACGAATGCTGTGTAAGTGGGAGGCCCAGGGAGCTCGACTCCGAGCTCGAGGGGGACGTTGCACCGCCGGACTCGGACTCGAGCTCGCGCAGACGCTGCTCGAGAACGGAGAGCTTCTCCTTGAGCTTCTGGGTGCGGCTCTTCTGCTTCTTATCGTCGTACTCGCACTCTTCGTCCCTGTTCATCTTGATGCATTGGGTGCACACCGGGCGCGTCCCATCGCATTTCTAGGACGCAGAGTGAATGGTGGTTTATATAAGCGCCGGATGCACATACAAGTTTTCGCTTTCTGATGAGATCATGTAATTAAATCGGCGAAAAGGGCAAGTTCAGGACACGCACCGGCAGCACAGGCAAGCAGAACCGCGTTGCAGAGGGGCAGCAGCAGAGGATTTGCGAGTTGGCATCGGAGGTACAGGGTGAAGGTCTCAAGGACCGATTCGGTTATATATACGGGCGGAGAAAATACCTCGAGGATCTACCAGTGGATCTGGTTTTAAAGATTTGCGCGTCGATGCCTGATGCCTGCATCGATTCATTCTGTCAATGGGGCAATGTTGAGTAACCGAAAAAACCAAATATCAACCAAGATCAGACCTTGATGAGGTGAAAACATTGGCGGAAAAGAGCGGAAAAGCCGTCTTCGGCAGCGAGGAATATTATTATCCAGAGTCTTATCCGTAGTCGGTCGTATCAATCGTATCTTCGTACCCAGACCACTGAGACCAGGCACCTTTTGATGCAGCGTGTTTTATGAATTATCCGAGAAACATGGACGCGCGGAAATAACCATCGCGCCGAGAAAACGGCACTGCACCATGTGGAACATCTACATCGTCGCACCTAGTCTAGCGAGACACCAAGGAAACATTGTTGTACTTTTACATACATCTGTCTATTGTTTCCCAACAAAAATCTTGCGGAGGTTGTCCCAAACGACCGCTGGCGACTGGGCGGCGTCAATACCATGCCAAAGGCCTTTTCCCTTGTAGTACTCCACCACAGGACCCGTTTGGGAGTGGAACGAGCCCAACCGCTTCTGCAAGGTCTCTACATTATCATCCGACCGTTGAATAAGTGGTTCACCGGTGACATCGTCTGTCATGGGCTTCTTTGGTGGACTTTGGGGGGCATCAGATATGGCAGGACAGAAAAGGCATGCGCCACCCACTGGAACTCGCGGTGGTATGATCTTCCACTTGCAGGGTGGACAAGACGGCCGGTAATGCGGGAAATGAGGAGCTGATCATCAATCTGTAGCTGGACGACCGAATCCAGCTTTTCTTTGCGGGCCTCCAGCATGCCGTCCAGCTTCTGGGCTTGTGGTACCGTACGGGGGAAGCCGTCCAACACAAATCTAGAAGACGAAAAAAATGAGCACATGATCTAGGACATACTATATACGCACCCGTTCTTGCACTCCTTGTTGTTGTCCAGCTGGTCCTGGATCATCCCGACCATAATATCATCTGAGACGAGACCTCCCGCGTCCATGATCTTTTTGGCGGCCACACCGAGCGAGGTCTTTTGCGCAACCTGCTCCCGAAGCATGTCTCCTGTGGCTAAATGGCAAACGCAGAACTCGTCCTTTATCCGGGGAGCCTGGGTACCCTTGCCTGGTCGAGCGCTCAACAAATCGTCTCGTATACACCTCAGGGACCGACGTACCAGCGCCCGGGGGACCCATTAAGATTGTACGTAGCTGCATTGCTGGCGTCGGTGGGGCCGCATTCGTCTTGGCCTCAAGAACGCGGATTTTATCAGAGAGTTTCGCAACAAGAGTCTTGAGGTATTCTAGCTCTTCCGAGGCCCCCATGGCAGAAAGAAAGGCGGACTAGCGTACGAATCGCGAGATTTTGTAGCGGGAGGAAACGGAATCCGGTGCACGTGACATGCGGCCGGAGTTTGCGTGTGGATTTCTAATCTGCGCTCCTCCGGCCCGGGCTCCCGCTCAATTGAACATGGTCAACAGGACCCGATACTGGTTTCAGCCTTTTGAACGAACTCTTGGCCCAGTTCAGCCCCAAAATGTTGTCCGAACTGCCTCTGGCCAGACATCACCCAGTCATCACTTCAGATCTTGTCCCGAAATTTGTCTCCAACCTTGCTCCAAGTCCAAGTCCAAACTGCGGGATAAGAAATTGTTCCGAGCTTCTAAAATTTCGCCAAAGATCTGATTAAATCTACAGACTCCGATTTCTCCTCAATATCCAGAATACAAAATTGCTTCTCTCTGGTTGAATTTCTATGAGCTAGATAAATCCTGGGGGATATACCAGCGTTTTACCGAGGCAGCTGTCCGGACCCCCGTCACTTTGGAACGTGAAAAATCCGAAGATGTAACACGAATCACTCAAAACTGTAAGGAGGTATCCCCCCTAATAGATTTTATTGATTAAACAAATAAACTGTTTGGGGCAACGGGCAGCCAATCTTGGCCTCCAATTCACTCCGAAACCTCCAGATTGGTCGCCCAGTCCCTAAGCACCAGGGAAGAAACACGAGTTGGATCTTTTTTCATTCTTTTCTTGTGGGAACGCTGGATTACTACAGATTGATCCCGTCGTTGGAGAATCTCGGAGAGTATTCTATGCTTATGGAAAGTCATCTATTAACACGAGTAATTTCGATTATGATACCTACCTTACGATGCCACTGGCAATTTGGGTTCGAGCAGAACTTTTGTCGGAGCATTCTTTAAGGCTGAGCTAGGTTCCTGTACATTATCCATGTTCGTAAATTTATAAACCTGTGTTCATGGTGGGGAAAAAATGGCCGGTTTTAAATGCTTGAAGGGGGGGCTGCCTCAGCCTGAAATGATTAAAATTGAACCGTGGATTTGAGTTCATAGCCATCAGGAATGAGCTGTTTCAGATCCCCTGGTTCGATTCCTGGACGAAAAATTGGTGGGAGGGACCTCCGTATCCAACATGTCTTTACGGAGCGCAAAACGTGGCTTGAACCCACTCTGTGAGGAATTTGGGAGCGCTGTTTATAAATGCCTTGTCTGTAAACCGGTATTAGCAAATATGTGTTTTTAAATCGCTGGGAATGATATACTAGACCCTGAAATTTTTCTTTTCAAGGTCGCGCCATCCTCCCTATTTGTCGGGGCTTTCCTGATGAGCTCGACTCAACAGATCCTGATTTTTTCCGAATCCGGTATCCGGTCTTCCAAGGTATGATCGTATAAACTAGGGTCTGGGTTCAACAAGGAGAAATTCAACGGATTTACCCCTGGTTACTGAGTTTCAATTGCCGCGCGACCCGACATTTCTCCGATACCGAACGAATGGGAATTCCCTGACAAGAATTGGTTCGGTATCAATTTCGTTATTTATTTTCTTTGTCCGACTCTCAGCAAGGTGTTTTTTCGCCTGAAGAGAAAAAAAAGCACCGCCTTCAGGCGAGCCGATGCCGCGGGCATGAGCCACGCGAACGCGCTTCATCGCACCGCCCAACCAGCTTATCACTACCACGCCAACAAGCACTGGCACTTGATGCGATCTAACTATTCAATCCACCCCGCCACTGATATGTGTCGGTCACTCGGTCGCCCTGGGTGCGGCGAGCTGAACTTTTTTTTTTGGGTTGGTTTCATATTCAACAGGGAAGTATACACCACAACGGCCATCAATGCAACACGGACAAAACACGGACAAGTGCTGGGCTACTATGTACCTAGAATATAGGCGCGATAGGCCCCGGTCACTACCTATTCTGGCTGTCCACAAGTTTTCAACCAAGAAATTTGATTTACTCTCGGACCGAGCATTAAGATTGTCTCCTCTGGAAGCCTCTCTGGGAGAGCACGATTTCGGGAAAGTACTCACAGATTTAACCCATAACGCCAACTTGGAGGATAATTTTGCCATCCTATGGCTCGAAGAGGTCGAAAGAAAATTACGCGCTAGACGCGTTTACTCTATTGCAGACCGACTCACTAGCGGGATGCAATGTCATGGTGATGCAACATCCGCAGGTGGAGATTAGATTTTTACAACTCTCCTGTACGAGGTACATAATAAGAAAATAGGCCTCGGGTCAAAAGCCTACTTATATGACTCGGTAGGAAGTACATATGTGTGTACCTCGAAAGCCAGTTTAATTCAACAACAACAGACATAACATCCCGCGTTGGCGTTGATGAAACTCTGGGACATGAACCTGAGTCCTAATTCCGTGTTATACAATTATACGACACACGTTGGACGCGGGAGCTCAGGGACCTCGTACGCGAGTGCGGGAACCTGATACACTCCGCGGCAGATCTGCGTTCCCCGCACGGCGCACGCGACAAGTAGACGCAGATGGGGGTGATATGTTGCCGCAGTTCTTTGGCACTACATACACACTTACGGGACGATCATGATAAGCGGCAAGAATAGCAAAAAGGACAACTAACCGTTCGCATGAATGCAAGTGGTGGAGATGGTTTCCGAGGTGACCAGCATCCATGGCACCATCTCTTGCGAGTCTGAACTAGGAATTGAACTTGAACGCAAAATGAAATAAATAAAAATAAAATAAAAACCCACGACCCATGTCGCCAAAAAGACGACGACATCGTGGGTCACCTGAGAATTTGCGTGGACCTCTCGTCAACCTGAATCCCCTTCCGGCGAAGTTTAGCACTCCAAATACAGCGTCTAGTAGGATATTGGGTGGAGTCGGAGTCCAGCTTTGCCAGTTTCGGTTGTATCCCCGCGGGTTCGGAGAAGGTTCTAGAAGAGAAGGCAGGATATCGTACGACAACATCCCGTTATGGGCGCTTGAGCTTGAGATCGCGAGCGAGGCCGAAATCTACTGTTCGTAGCGCCGTTAGGAATGATATTTCCGGCGACACTCCAGTTAAAACGTGGGGTGATTGCGGTGAGAATAGTGGGTATTCTTGGCACGCTGCAGGTCGCGATAAGGTCCCGGGCACGACACTGAACAACGTATATGTATCACGAAACTGGTGTGTGAGATACCTCGTGCGGGGTACCGAGGTTTGAGGGAAAAGCATCAGATTGAACGACCTGATCAATCGGGAGCTCGAGGGAGACGATCGCGATAGAAATACGAGGAGAGTCCGCATCCATACATGATCAAGCCATCCGAGGGCGGTGTCGAGATGTCGTCAGCCGAGCTTCGAAGAGGGTCGGGAGCGTCACATAATGAAGAACCACGAGCGGCCTTAGGTGTGAACCACCGGCCGGTCGCCGATGCAATCATGGAAGTTGCGTCCCGGCCAGTTTTCGACCAGTCTTTTGAAATCGTGTCTGGGCTATTGCCGGTCAAGTTGTGAGTCACGAGTCACTGACGAAGGGGGGTTCGTTTTTGGCGATATCTTGGTAGCCCTAGTTATTCAAGAAAAGCGTAGAAGGCTACCATCCATCGATCCGCAGCGCTTGAATGCTTGGAAGGAGTTGTGCTAAAACAGAGGTCGCATACGTAAATATTTTCCAGAATTCAAAGAAGAGGCGGAATGTTGAGCAATTCTCGATGGGACTGCGACGAAATGCTGTTCACACATCTCCGTTATACACACCAAGATTGAGGTAGTATGGAGACTGTACCTGACTATACTTGAAAATTGGATGAAGGTGGAAGACAAAGAGCATTACGGATCAAGATTCTGTCGGATCAAAATCACAACACTCCGCTGAAGTTCGACTTTGCTTTCATCCTCCATGCGCACTGGCACCAAGTACTAATCGACCCGAAATTTCTTCTTGAAATCAGACTAGTTTCCGAGCTCGTCGCTGAGGTGGCCAGTGGAGCGAAAATAGCTTTGGCGCCTACGGCGGCTAAAAACAATCCTCTCTCTTCTTTGGACTAGAGCGCATATGCCGCCTACTGCTCGCACTGATGCAGTGCTTCCTATGATGGATGACTATATGGAGCAGATTGTTCGTGGCGAAAAGAACTACGAATTTCGGAAATATCGGATAGCGCCAACAGTGAACAAATCTTTCTCTCTCGACTCCCAATGCACTCCTGATTCTCTCCCTAGGTCGAACGGATATGGTTTTATCTCAATGCGCCCTTGTCACGCATTGCGTATGTCTGCGAGATAGACGCAGCGGTCACTCGCGACGAGGGGGACCCCAAAATCCCGGAGGGTGGCCTTGGAAACAAGGAATTCAACACCTTCCACACGGATTGGAAAGGATACGATTTTGCGTATCGTGTCCGCAGCGTGTATGAGATTCTAGACCCGATCTCTCTGGCCAAGATGAAGTCGCAATACGGATGCAAGGGGGCACCGCGCGGACTGATCTATTTACCAGAGGGAATTGCTAAAGATGTACCATGGAAACTACAGAAATGCGTCATCCCTCGGGCTGACGCCGAATCGCCTGAAATTGCTCGCCTCACTGGTGGCAAGAGAGCCGCGCCCGTGGACGGTGGGGGCGAGGAGACAGTGACCTCGGAGTTGCGACCCCAAAAGGCGAGCACTGTTCAAGCTTTTTTTTTTGTTCTTCGCACCAGAGTCTGACCTGATCTGTCTCATAGAAAGCTCGCGCAGCGACTTCGCCCTCATCCGATGCCAGCATGTGAAGGCGGCTTCAGTATTATGTCTCGTACATCCTGCCGATCCACATTAAACGTAAAACGTAAAATTGCCTACTCCCATCGAGAGAGCGAAGGATACCAGGATCGCGAGAACTAGGCCTCCTGGAACCATGATATGGGACCATGTCACTACTCTCCGCAGATGCACTAGCGGGAGAGGAACTTCTGATTCGTCGGGCCTAGCATTGAAAAGGCAGGCGGAAAACTGGACATGATTATGAGTCGTTCGATAGCTGAAGATTTTAATTCTGGCGGCATCTTGATCGTCAAGCTAAATGTTTCCAAGCATTGCGATGCGAGTCGCAGTGCTTGAATGCTACAGATAAATCGCATAAATATTTCAGGAATTTCAGAACAACCAGAAATTCTCAGTGGGAAGGCGGAAAAATACGAATCGCCCGTCTTCCTGGTATACAGACCCTGCGTTATACGGATGCTTGTATTAGAATACAAGTGCCACATCGCGCACATAACCATCATACCTCCTCAGGCCAAGCGGGCCATGCCGACGGGGGGTCGAATGGTAATACTCGCACTCCGGGCACGGGTGACTCGCTGCCCAATCGCAAGAGCCGTAATCGCCCATTTGCTGCGCGGTTGCTTACCATATCCTCAATCCATCCATTGCGTGGATTACCAGGGTACAGCGCAAAATCTTCAAGCCGCGCCCATGGAAAATCCGAAGGCCCTGTGATTGGATTGCCGAGGAGCAGTAAAAGCTCTTCTGGACGCCGGTCCATCAGCGTCAAGCGGGTGATGGAGGGCATCGTCTCGAATAGCTGAACATAAGTGCTTGTCTTGAAGTTGGGCCAATAAAGTGTGAGTGACGTTAGAGAATGCATGAGCTGAAATGCGGATAGAAAGGGATCGAGATCGCTGAAAACCATGTCGAACAACGTCAAGGATTCGAGGTAGGGAGCAGATATGGTGAGCAGGAGATCTGAAGCGCGCTTTCCCAGCAGGACGGTCCCGCGGATTCGCAGGGCGCGCAAATGGGGCATGCTGATTTCAAAATGTGAAGGTGGTTTTCCCGACACGACGTCGCCGTGGATTGAAAGGCACGATAGCCGCAAGGACGATGTGAGAAGGTCCCGAAATCTGTTCCAGTTGGGGCGCGCAGAGCGGCGGAGTTGGTGCTGGTGCAGATACAGCGTAGTTAAATATGTCAACGGAGGCCAATTGCAAGATAAATAGGAGCCCTCCAGGTGCAGCTTTGCTAATCGGGGGGCACCTCCATGAAAGCAGGTGGGGGAATTGCGGAATCGAAGGGGGCCGAGGGCTGAGACTTCATTACTGCTTCCGCGTGTAATTGTGATCTCTTCAAGAAGAGACACATGAAAAGGCTCGAGATGAGCCAGCGTGGTATACAACGCCGACTCGTTTGGGCCAGTAGATATAGCAAGAGAGCGCCACCGGTCGACAGTGGGAAGTATTACATCCCAGACGGATTTGTCTGGGACCCATACTTCTTGTGTAAAATCGAACCGGAGATCGAGACTGCATGCCTGTGTAGGTGGTGCCATTCAACGGCGAACTTGGCGAGGCAGATGTTGAACTTGCCTTGGCGCGAGCCACATACATCGCGAACGTCTGCGAAGACCTTGAAGGTGCAATCTCGAGCATACTCCAAAGGGGTGGAGTGTTGATAGCCACCTCCCTCCATTCGCTAGTGACCTGCGATACCACAATCTCGAAGTACTCGCCTGCCGGCGTATTCAAATCTCGGCCGAGTTCGAATATCTTAGCGAATATTTCGCTTGGGAGGGTTGCAATAAGGGCTGTACGGTTTTTCACAGTACCGTATCTTGCCTTCAAACGGGACAGAGAAGAGTCTATTGATGCCAGTTTCAACAGGAGCGTAACTTTGTCCGACTCGAGGGCGCATATTTCAGCTTGAAGGCGGTCAAGTGTTTCGCCGGAATATGTTTCCGTTTCATCCATTAAAGATCCTTTGGGTCCGAATTATCTAAGTGCCGAAGGACCATTCAGATAGGAGGACGGACTAAGGGCGGACACCCACCTGCCAGTGAGTTTGACTCTTCAGCCTGTATCGACACCTGTGAAAAGAGGATATGGAAGGGAACAAAGGAGCGGTTGTGGATTCGTAGACCACCACCATGCACAATGGCATGAAGAGGGAGTGGAAGAGGCCAGGAACGGGCTGTGGCTTTGATCCGGCGGAATGCTGATCCGGTGAACTTGATGGGTTGAATTATTAACTTGAATGCAGTATGAAGCCCCGACGGAGTTGGGGCAGACCTTGCTTGGACGGGTTTTGGGCGAATCACATGGATAGATTTGAATATCTGATAGACAAAATTGCAGTAGTGATATATCTAATTCTGCCCCTTCGTACACACACATACAGTAATTAAGTAGCAAACATATGGGGGACGCGCATTGGGGCTTGTAGGTTTAAATCTCACTAATAACCCCATAGCGTCAAGTCCTTGCCGAAACAAACAGCGCTCTTTGTCTTCGTCTTCTGTATTTTCTCCGCAGGTAAGGGCGTATTCTCATGGAAGAACCACGGACGCTATGGAGCATTGCATCTGTCAGTCTGATGCGCGAAAGGCGACGAAGGCGTACGAACCAAATATTCGCCAAACCAGTATAACCGAGCAAGCTGCTGAAAATGCGGGATGGTCGAGAACATGCCCACATTGCGCGCTTTGAGGAAGGCGTCCATTTTGTACGAGTAAAAGGCGTCTCCAGCGCTAGGATCGAGATCCGCCACGGCCGTGCCGGCGAGGAGCTATGGCTAGTTCAGCCAGGAGTTACTACATTTATAAGCGAAGGACATACGTTGTTCGTCGTAGACCACCACTTCGAGTCCGGCTTCAGGTCATAAGGGTCACCGTATATGAGTCCCGGACCAGGGCTAGAAAGCTGAGAGCCATTGTAAGGAATGGTCAGACGATGGGCAGACGACACACGAAGTACTCGTCGGATGGAGGTCCGAAATGGGACCATTCAAAGTCGAGCAACCCCGTGATGATATAGGGCTCGGTTTCTGATACGAGTGTGTTCAAGAAACCTGAGCAGCGTGAGACAGACTCTAGACGGTCGCGAGCAGCGCACCGAAATCGGCGTGGATGAACACAAGATCGCAGCCGTCGAGGCAGGCGAGCGCGGAGTCCAAGCCCCCGCGCACGAACTTTTCGATGCGCTCGTTGAGCCCGTCGACCTTCCAGCCGTCAGTGCGGGGGTTCTTCTTGGCATCTTCCCATTGTCCACCGATCCAGGCCTTGTAGTGGTCTTTCGCTGTCGCGAAGGGTCCCTCGTCATACCCCAAACAAGTAGGGCCGAGTACAATCTTGCCCGCCGCGTCGTAACCGAGGCCTCCAAAGCGAGACCCCGGTCCACCGGGAACGGGTATGCCCTTGAGTTTCTGTTGCAGTGATTAGCGTATGCGTACTTGAAATAGGATGACCCACAGCAAAGACATCCGCGAGCGCCTCAAGCATGCTCACGCGCACGGAAGGGTCCGCAATCTTCCAGGCCTCGTCCATCGGAACGCCGGGAAGCTTCCCCTCGACCATCCACACGTCGTCCGCGGTAACGTCGTATGCGTACGTCGGCGCGATGGGGATGTCCGTGCTTTCACGCACGAGCTGCATCGTCGCGACCGAGTTGAGAACCTTGCGCGCGGCTGGGGTCTGCGATCGTTTGCGCACCGTGCGGAAGATGAGGAATTAGAGGTTCTGCGCGGGGAAGGGAAGGCAGCCAGGTCGCAGCGCGCGGGGCGCGGCATCAGGGGCACGGCTGGCGGGGATGATCTTGAGGAGATACACCTTGTTGTTGTAGCCCCGTGCGATGGGCTCCAGGGATTCTACCTGTCACACACAATGAGACAAGCACTCCATGGTCGGCTGTCTGGATTGCCTCGATATCGAGCGACTCCTTGAGGACACGCTTGGCGAATGCAAGCTGCTGCTTCAAGGCCTCGGACTGTTCGTGCGCAAAGTTGGTGTTTCCGTCAGCGACAGATATGGTGGAGGGAAAGAAAACTAGAAGAATAAGGACTCGGAGCTCCATTGCTTTTATACTGTATCCTTGAGCCTGGGCGGCACCGAACAGTTTCATCATTTGATATGATTTATTGCATCCGTCGAGAGCAACCAGGCAATAGGTGCTACGGGCGGACGAAAGACATCCTGGGCGGAGGGTAGGTGTAATTTGAAGAGAAACCCACAGGATTGCAGGAATCGGGGGTGTTCAGAACCAAATTGTTCGTGCAAACTTAATGAGAGCTTCGGGGGTGCAGTACTGTTATTTGAACACAGGGGATAGGTATTCATAAGATTCGAAGTGGCACACTTAGCGGAGAGTGTACCATTTTCTCGGCCATATACGCTGACAGCAAGAGATTTTGAAGTGCAGCCCATAGGTTCTTTTGGAAATTCGAGACATGCGTTCGACGAGACGCACAAACAAATGCGAGGAAAGCAAGACGAAGAAAGAAAGCCAGATTATTGCCAATCCAAGTCGGGCAATGCCGTGACGAGGTCATGTGCGAGACCCCTATCTCTGCCTCTCACTGTGAAAAACAAACGGCAGAGGTTCTATGGTGAGTCGTGGAGACGCCATTTTTTCGACCAGTATGCTGGTGAAAGGATCACAACGTATTGCACGATTTTGCAGAGGGATGTCCGCGGAATGGTGATTAATTTCACTTGCATATAAGATAAGGAGGGAATAGGCGGGCGTGTATACGTAGTTATCAAACAAAAATTGTATTAAGAGTTTGCTTTACTCGCCCTTGACTGAGTTTAGCTCCAGCTCGTCAACACAATCCACAGTAGATCGAACTTTCTTGACCGAACCATCGGATTTCTCAGACCCCTCTGTAATGTCGCTGCGAGACGGTGTTTCGGTTCTGTATCGCTTTCCGAGTGACTGTGCATTCGGAATGTCCGGCTCGTGGCACAACTTGGCAGCAGTAGCTGCTAGCGCGTCATGTAGTGCCATATCGAACCCAACACATTGCAGGGTGTAGCACGGGACGTTCCATTGCCCAGAATCATAACGCGCGCGAACATCGATTTGGTTTGTGTATGATAGATTTTGCCCCGCCGGCACCTTCTGACTGGCGATACGAGCGCAGAAAGTCAACTTGATCTAGTAGACGTTCAAAACGGACATTTGCAACAAAGCAGGTAAACTCACCTGCTCGTCGAGTGCTATCCATTCGGAAAGTTTCATTTCATAGCCTGCAAACACGCGGGTAACGTAGCGCCCGAAGTATAGCCACTTTGAAATGTTTGAATCGAAGTCATCAAAAACATCGGGAGTCCTACCTTATCGAATTCAACCTCGACCATCAGCTCGAATGGCGCATCCATTGGAGAAAGGTTGAAGGGGTAAAACCAGTAACCAGCTTGGCAAACAGACGGCACGCGAAGAGGTATGGCGGACGGCGGCCGGGAAAGAAAATATAATCTAGATAGAAAAGGTTAGCAGTCCTCCAGGCACGAAAGCGCGAAACTCACTTTGTAATGCTAGCATCCTGTGGTTGAACATCAGTAAGGAAGGTGTTGACGAGGAATATAGACTTGCGGGTGGAAGCATTCGGACAACCCGTTTCGCTGAACCGAATACAAGAGGAGTAAAGGAGTCCTCAACGAAGGATGTGACAGGGAATAGTTCTGCAATAACGGCCATACGTTGGCGATCCGCTTCAACCGCCAAAGAGACGGCCTGCGAATACGATATTTGAATCTATGGTCCTTCGGGTCGGACGCGTTCTGGAAGCACAGGACGTTGCCGAGACTCACTTGGTGGTATAGAGTAACGCGTTCACTTTCCGCACGCGCAAGCTGGACGAGAAGCTCGGTCTTTTCTGCAGTACATGCGTCCAATTTTTGCTGAACCGCTTTCTGCTCATTCCGCGAGGATGCAATGAAATCGCGGAGATATGTGTCGCTGGCTTCTAGCCGCCGAGCGGTGTCGGCGGCATCGGCTTGGAGCTGTTGTACAAGTCTTTTCAGTTCGCCGTATGTCGGCGTATCGTTGTCGTCTTGTCCTTCTGCTTTCTGGATGGATAGTGCCGCGTGAATACATCAAGGAACCGGAAACATCCGCGCTGGAGTTACAGAGTTGAACCAGGCTTACCTTTAAAGCTTCAAGTTCTTCCTTGACCTCCTTGTACTTAAAACCCCAAAACTCTACCACCTCAGACGCCAAATTCGAAGTCAAAACAATTCCCGGGGTGGTCATGCGGAAGGATGGAGAATAATTAGGAGGGCACCAACCTTTATTTGCGGTCAAAAGCGCTTAAAGCCTGCGGCGTAATTGCGGCTTTTCAATCAAATCGTAGAATGGAGCAAGAATGGAGGCTAAATTTGATGAAAGGCTCGTGGCCCTAGGAAGCATCGGCTTGCATACCGCTCGCATATTCCCTCTCGACCTTCGAAACACGGACCTCATAGCGCAGATACCAGTTATTTTTGCCCTTCTTCTGCGCGAGGAGATGGTCAAGATTGCTTTTCCACTGCTTGATGCTGCTCTCGTCTTTCCAATACGAGATCGTGATACCGGATCGTATTTGGCAAGAACCGTCTGAGTCGACTTCGAGTTTGGCATCTGTTCAAGTTGCCAAAGTGTAAGAGGATTGAGGGTTGAATCGCTTGCCTTCGATTACGGATGAGACCGATTCAATACCGAGGAAACCAGGTTGCGTCCGAGCCAAGGCATCCATTTTGGCTGCCATTTCGGGGTACCCGTCTCCTTCTTGTGCTCTCCTCCTCGAGGTGAAGATCACGGCATAGTACGGCACCGAGTCTTCCATGATTATGTGTACGAAACGAACGGTTGTCGCCTGCAAAAGTGTTGGAAACCTTGACCCTGCAGATCCCAATTTAGCGTGGAGTCATCTGAGTCATCTTTAAGGTTCGGGCGGAGATTTGGCGGAGATCGAATTCAAATCGGAAACCTCTGGTCAAAGTGCTACAGCGGTGGAGGCTATCAAGTAGCGCGAGCCATGGCTGAACGCGTAGTAATGCAATATGCGTGCGATACTTGAGTTGGGTATAAGTATGAATTAGTCCTCTCTCCAATGATCCCAAAAACACAGTAACAGATGTACGCTTATCGAAGCAACTTAATGAAATCCCTAGTTGGCGATCCGGAGAGGGTGCAACCGTCTGCGCCTCGAAGATGCGGTAGTAGCCATATAGAGCGATATACGGTTTCCACCGCCGCATTTTTGTCCGCCTAGACTTGTTTTCAGAATTCGTGCGAAAAAGTAGAACGTGGACTTACTAGCGCCAGTGCACGGCATGTTGCAGTCAGTGCTAGATGCCTGCAAAACACCGCTCGTTATGGCCGACGAGCACCAGCATTCTTGCTGGATTTACCATGAGTAACAGGAATGATCTAGAAAATCGAACGAACCGAATATTCGACCCCAGCGTAATGATAGCCGGCGGCACCGCAGGCGGACTGGCAGCTCTGGATAGTCAACGCGGCCGACGCAAAGCTGATACCGTTGTTGAGTGTACGGGGAGAATAGTCCTGGTAGCACCCGAGGTAGCTCCAGTTGAGAGTGGGTGCAGTCGCGACAGAGTTCGCTTTATACACGGAGATGCGATTTCCACCTCCGCACACATCGCCCGCTGAAATGAAGACAATAATCGAATGTGAATCACGGCCAGAAGGGAATTGCTTACCACCACCAGAACACTTCATGTTGCAGTCGCTGCTTGCCGCCGTCGATGCACCGCTCGAGATCGCCGATGCACACCAGCACTCAACCTGGGAGTTTTAGATTCAAGTAGAGCGATTGTGGGAAACGGCGTACCCCATATTCAGTCCCACCATACAAGTATCCAGCCCCACCACACGCAGCGAGACAGCTCGAGACGGACTGACCGGTCTGAGAAGTAAAGCTAACGCCATTGTTCAACGTCCGCGGATTGGTAGTATCGACGTAACAACCGACGTAGGACCACGAAGGGGTGCTGGTAGCCGCGGAACTAGTCGTGGTCGACGTTGTGGACACTGAAGTGGTCGTAGTCGGGGCCTGCGTTATTGAAGCTGTAGTCGACCCGGAAGCCGCCACATAGACGTTGATGCGATTGCCGCCGCCGCAAATGCCCGCTGCGAAGTGTCCAGTCAGCCTATTGACGGTAAACGGTATCTATCTCTTACTTCCGCTGGAGCAAGCCATGTTGCAGTCGCCGGCAGACGCAACACTGACGCCCGACGTCATCGCGGACGCACACCAGCACTCAACCTGAACCGCAGTCAGATCGATAGTCCCTTGGCGTGTGGGAAGAAGCTGTACGTACCCCGTATTCGACACCAGCATATATGTATCCGGCGTTCTTGCAGGTAGTGAGGCAGGTAGAGACGCTGTTGGTGCTCGTGGACGTGTGGATTCCGTTGTTCAGCGTGCGGGGGCTGTTGGGATCCGGATAACAGCCGAGAGACGTCCAAGAGGTGCCAGCGACGCTGGTGCTCGTTGCGCTGCTCGCACTGCTCGTGGTTGTCACCGTACCCAGGCTCCCTGTTAACCGTCTTTCATTGAGACATCCTTATATATTGTGTCTTTATCGAAAATCAGCGTACCAGTGAAGATTGCGAGGGCATCGTAGGGCGCGACCGATGCGGTGAACGTCCCGGATGAAACCACGTATGACGGTCCATTGCAGACAGTAGGATCCACAGTAGTGTCGTGTCTGTGCCCGCGGTTAACTGCGTGAATGGATGCTCATAATGTTATACATACACTATATCGCAATAGGTGCCTGCGGGCAGGGAGGTAGTCCAGGTATTTGTCCAGACGGCATTGTCATTATTGATGATCAAGAAGCCGACGGCGCCCCGTCCGAAGGCTGAGAAGACACGTCATAAGATGAAGGAATAGACACTCGGTCAACGGACGCACCAATTTGCTGGCTAGTGCCCTTGAAGATGTTGGTCAAGGTAGCAGCGCCGACGGCATTGTGGAAAGCATTCATGTTGGCAACTGCGGGCCAACGGTGCTCGCCTGATACCGTCAACGAGCATTCACAGGTACTGCAAAAAGAAACATACATCGCCAGCCATTAGAGGAGCAAGTAACTGCGTTCGTGTAGCCTGTGGCGTTTTGCGGAGCGCCGGCATCGTACGACGTAAAGTCATAACTGGACGACATCGTAAGCGGGGTTGGAATGATAGTTTCGAAACACACCCTGAAAACACGGTAGGCGTCCCATAATTGAAGCCGAGCATGAAGATCGCCGAGAGGACATAGGCATTGTTAGCCGCCTGGGAGGTGAGAGATGTCCCCCCGCGCTCCTAGAAGGTTAATATTAGCACTGCCGGTGCAGACGATGTGGGCGCGAGGTACAGTATCTTGATTCGCCATGATGTAGTTGGCCACACTGGAATCGACAAATCCCCATGCAGCACCCATGGCTGGAAAAGTTTGAGAATTGGCTGCGACACCAACGACAAAGAACTGGAACTTACGCGAAGGAGTGACCAGAGCGGCGATCTAGAATGTCGTTGAATACCGGGTGAATAACAGTCCTCCGCAAACTTACCCCAGGGCTACCTGTGAAGTACGTCTTGACGCTAGCGTGGGCCCGAAATTCGATGACATCGCTGCAATTTGATTAGATTGACTGCATGTGTAGATATGATGCATCAGCATACCCAGTTGTCACGTATTGCGAAGGCAGAACAGCTTCACCCGCTCCAAAAATGACTTCCTGTGGAAAGCTCAGAAAACACCACGAGGCGAGGTGTGAAGACGAACCTGTGTGTCATAGAATGGATGACTGAGGAGGCCTCCGATAGCGCTGAGATCGGCAGGGACCATGTGTTTGGCGGCGTCGATTCTAAAACCTGCCACACCCTAACCAGAAGGTCGGCCAACACGTAGAAATGGAAATGAATGGGACTAACAAGTGAAAGCAGGTCATTCAGGAAGGCGCCCATAGCTTTCTGTACAACAGGCTGCTCCTGTGCTAGATCGGCCAGACCGGAAAGCTACGGAACAGAGTTAGCTTGACCTCGACGACCGAGATTCGATACTTGCTTCACAAAACCGGACACTGCGTGATATGTCAGGAGATGCGTGGACCCAGAATCGGTTCAATCTCGTACTTGTACGCATCATTGTAATTCGTTATATCTGCCGCGGTGTTGCCGTTGCAGTAGTGAAAATGGGAAGAATTGTATGGGACAGCAGGACTGGATCACCGAGTGTGTCAGAATTTGAGAAAGGTTCCACACAGCTGCACGCACTAGTTGTATTTGCTGTAGCTGTTTCCTGCAAATCCCGTTCCGGAGCCACTGGAATTATGATCAGAGATCAAGCTTGCTTGCAAGATGAAGGGCGGATAAATACGCAGTCATATGGTTGAGAACGACTGAGGAAAGCAGGTGAGAGTATTACTACCATGAAAACCGAGAAACACACCATCTACGATGACACCAACCCCTGCAGTGGCGCAAGTGGAAACCATGTTCGCGAACTGTGCTCTATTGCCTCTTTTAGAGGTCAGTGTGTAAGAAACCGTCTGGTAGTCGGTCCACCATTGAGCTGTATAACGAGCGTGTTTGTTAGTACAGCGTCTATCAAGAGAGACAACTATTGACCGCCCGTTACTGCAGGGCTCGTAAACTCATTGAAAAATCATATGAAATGATGGTACAGACTCATCACCAAAAGCGGAAAAAGCTCGAAAGGGGCTCTTAATACACTTGCAAGGGTCTCCAGGCCTCAGGAGGGGGACCTAGCCCTGTGAACGCGTTCCGAGGGAGTTCAAAGGGCCTTTAAAAAGTTCCGAGGCCTCGCGAAGGTATCCCAGGCTGGCAACACTTGCTAGGCCTTGGGGTCCTCACAAGGGTGCTCGAGGCCTACTGTCCCATTTCATGTATCTTACGAGTTCAAAAATAATAAAGAAAAACAAATTTATTGTGAAGTTCGAGCGCGCGACAGCTATTGGAACGGGATACATGGTGGCGTACAAACTGAAAGAAACAAGGGAGACGGCGGTATCACTATATAAACGATTGGACTTACAAGAATATTTATGACGTGGGAAAGAGGCACTCTGCGCGCTGAAAAAAGTCGGGTCAGGAACAAGAACAAGGTATGGTGGAGTAGCTCACATTTGTGATTAACGCATTGCCCTATAATTGGACAGAAGACTCAGCGGGTGAAAAAATAAATGTCAAACGAAATTCTCACCGAACATAAACAAGAGATGGAAAATACGGACGAAAAACAAGCAGAGAACCGAGGTGATCTGAATGAGAATGTATCTAAGTTAGTCAAGGCATGCATCTCGAAGAATTAGAACCAACCGTTGCGAAACTCCCAAGACAGCCAGTGGTCGATAAAAAAATGTTAGACAGAGCCAAATGCCGAGTGAAGCAGCGAGCGACGTACCCATTGACCATGAATAAGTGTAAGGACCAGACTGTGAACTAGATCAGCAAGAATAGAAGACCCTAAATTCAGTGCTCACGCTGATGTAGATGTCTCACAACGCTTCAGGAGGCACGACTAACTGTGGGTGGGCGTTGGCGCGAAGAGAGGGAGTGAGCATTGGTGGAATTGAGCGCAGAAGGGCAGGACTTGTATAGTAGAGAGGAAAGGGGGGCAAAAGAAGCTGCGCTCACATGTCATCCAACGTAGGCGGCGCCGAGCAGGCAGTACCAGGATAAAACCGCTACAGCAACATCGGAGAGCTTGTACAGCACGTCGAAAAAGCCCTGAAGAATGACGAGATATCAGCTGGGACGAAATGGGAGCGTGAGCGGCGGCGGAGACGCGTGAATAAAGACGAAAGGAAGAGTGCATGTAAGGACACAATGGTGAGCGGATGAAGGCGGGGTGGGTGAATAGCGGCGATGACGTGGTGGTAAGGGCGACGAAAGTGTCGGGAAGACGGACAAGGGAAGGGACAAGAGAAGGGGGCACAATAGGAACAATTTGCGAAGGGACTCACCACACCTGGTAGATACGAATCAACGATGGCCCGAATGAAGCCTGAATGAAGCGCGACTTGTCGTGCCAAGTTCCGTAGACCGTGAAAAGGGGTGCTGCGGCGGCAAACATGTCGGGCTGGTACGGCCAAAGCGGGGAGGGGTGGCTTTGAGACGATTGACGAAGATGAAGGAGGCGACACGAGTGGTCGGAAGGAAGGCGCGACTGGAGGCAGACTTGGGGCGGACTCGCGTTTTGTAGCCCACGGGCGATGTCGGAATGGCGGGCGAGGGCCTGGGAGAACATCCTGGCAAGGAGTGGCTAGCCTGGTAGAGGGATAGGGTCAGACGGCATGCCAGTGGATGTATTGGCAGCACACAGTACTTACTTGGCGACCACAACGACTCTCCGACTCTCTCTGAAGCAATCAAGACAACTTTGTGGGATGCGACTCGGACGTACTTGGCAGCGGGGCCGGTCTTGCGACTCGGACTATCGGAAGCGGCGTCGTCGTATTTGCGTTTGAAGTGGTGGTACATCGAGACAGCGGAGCCGCAGAGGAAGAGACGGAGGAGGAGGCGGAGGTGGAGGCGGAGGTGAGAACGGAGAGCGGGGCACAGAGGAAGGGGCCATGATGATGGGAAGAAGACAGGGTCGAGGGTAATACGCTCTTGGGCGCGCTGGATTTTATGGAAGGGCCGCCGACGTGGAGAGTGCTTTGGATGGTGGTGCGAGGCTTGGATCAGCATCGCAAACGTCGGGTAGCCTGGAAGTGCCCTCGTAAGGTCCTTGGGAGACGCGTCCAAGGCCTGGATTGTCCTTGATGGGCCTTGTCAAAGTCACGAGACCTAGCCAGTTTCGGACACTTTTGGTGATGGCCTGTGCTCAGAGGCAGGGCTGACTTGAACGTAACCGTAGCCCGCGGGGCCGATAAACGAGGTGCATTCCGACGCGACACTGGTCCACGGCCATTCAAACAGCTAGAGCAACGTGAATAGTGGCCACAAATGATAGGGGGGACATACCTGAATAATAGTATTGTGGGCCTTTGAAGGAGACCGACGAAATATCTGAGTTTCAGCAGCAACTTGAATAAAAGGAATGTGGAGAGACGCTGAGAGCAGCGCGACAGCAAAAAACGATGAAAACATGGCGTAAAAGATGTCAAACAGGAAGAGATCGACTTTTAAATATTCTCAGGAGAGTTCAGATAGGGTTAGGCTCGAATTAGTGCAGCCGACGAGACGGAAGCGAAATAATATCCTGGTCAGTGCTATGCCGGAGCGAACTTGACATGAAGCGAATCTTGAGCGAGGACGACGCAGATAGAGCGATCCGATGTATTAAACGAAGCTCGGTGCAACCGTGGAGACACGAAAAAAACTGGTTTGAAAGACGAAGGACATAGTTGACAAGTGTTTGGAGATGTTTGATTTGCAAGGCCATGTCACATACTTACGCGCACCCTTTTCAAATGTTCAAAATCCAAAATGATAATCTGGCCTCCCAACTTGCTCCGAGGCATAAGGGATTCAACGAGCAACTACGTCTTAAATACAACAACAGTGGTAGCTAATCAGTACGAATAAGGAAGAATTAAAATACAATAAATACAGGGACAGGAACGAGGGCAAGGGACGAGGGGAAAACATACATTAGGTGGCGGAATAAATTGGTAACGTAGTTTGATGCAAATGGGCTGTGCGAGCGCGGACTCGGAGTTCCAACACAGAAATCTTTGAAGCTGTGGACGCGACTGAGACTGCATCGGCATCTCCCGCTTCATTCCGTTACCCCGCACAAGGTACAAAACTCAGTCAATGCCGCAGGTCAATTTTCCACTTGCGTAACGATCTCGCTGAAAAGCGATGGCTGGTGACCTCCAGTGCCGGGGCTGATACGTAGCCAACCAAATTTGGGCAGCAAGCGGTTATAAAACGTTGGTTGTTGTTCAATTCTTTTTTTCTGGTTGCCGTATCCCAGGCCCAATGTCCATAGACCGAGGGTTTCTGAACCCGATCTTCGAAATGCCTTTCGAAGCCGCTCTCTATGCTGCTCAATGTGGTGCTTTATTCAAGTCAACTTTATATTTTGGGTCGACGGTTTTTTTTTTTTTCAACCATGCAGTTTTTTTTTTCTTCTTCTTTTTGACGACACGTTTTTTTTTTTTTTTGGATGTTTCCGTGCACACAATTATATTTTCTTGAGGGGCAAAAGTTTTTATTTTGGATGTGCAACGAACTTCCAAGTATTTATTTTACTCGAAGCATATACAATTTTTGCGTCGGGCGCTCCCAACGCATGTCGGGGGACGTCGGGGCGTCGGGGGGCGCCTCGGGAGCTCTTGTCACTGTATGCGCCGACCGCAAAGGTTCATTGAGGATCATTGAAAGACGCTGAAAGTAGGAGGTTGCCAGCTTGCCTGCTTGTCCTTGTTATGCTGCAGCATCTTGCCTCCAGTTGTGTGCTCTGCTTGCCATCAGTGTGTTTACCATTGTGAGGCTTCAGCTTCGGCTTCTGAGTAGAAGCGAGAGGCGCGGGAAATGTGATCGCGGCTACTCAATAATTACCCTATGTTCTGTTTCCGCGTCCTTCGGGGACCGAATTCCAGGACATAGGGTACTAATCAAGACGCCGCACTATATATTTATAGGTTTATACGAATACAGAGTAGTTTTATAAGTCTAATGATTTGAATCAGCACTGAAGGAATGGTCTGTATGCACCTTTAAAGAAAACCTGGCTGCACACGCATGGGCAAACCCGCCCAGCCGCTCGCTGAGTCGCCCGTTCGACGAGTCATCCCATCGTGGCGGCGGCGGGTACCCCGGATATCCACCCCCATGGTGGTCCCACTGCCCGTTATACTGCAGTGCATGCGAGTAGGACCCACCGTTGGCGGGGGCCTCCTTGCGCTTGCGGCCGCACTTGGGCTTGTCCTCGTCGGCGGCGTTGGGGTCCTTGACCTTCTTCACGCGGGGCTTGCAACCTTCTTCACGGGGAGCTCTGCCTTGGGGAGATCCTTGATGTGGGACGAGTGATAGGATGGGTCGGGCACTGGAAATGGGCAAGGAGCAGACACAAGGACGGGCAGGTGGGCGCAGGAGACAAGACGCGTGAGCAGAAGAGTCAAGATGTTGCAGCATAACATGAACAAACAAACTCCGCCAACCTACTTTCAGCCTCTCTCAACGACGTTCAATGAACCTTTGCGGTCGGCGCACAGTGACAAGAGCTCGCGAGGCGCCCCCCGATGCCCCGACATCCCCCGACATGCGTTGGGAGCGCCCGACGCGAAAGTTGTATATGCTTCAAGTAAATTAATTAGTAGTACTTCAAAGTTTGTTGCACAAAATAAAAACTTTTGCCCTCAAGAAAATATAATTGTGTGCACTGAAACATCCAAAAAAAAACCCCCCGTGTCGTCAAAAAGAAGAGAAAAAAAAAACTGCATGGTTGAAAAAAAAAAAAAACCGTCGACCCAAAATATAAAGTTGACTTGAATAAAGCACCACATTGAGCAGCATAGCTCTCCGACACTTCAAGCCTCTGCCTTTTTCCAACTTCAAGATGCTTTTTCAGGAAATTTCGCAGGCTTTTGGGCGACATTTTCCCTCGCGGCGCGCGCTGTGGTGGTCGTTAATCGTCTGGGAGGGAGGAAGGTAAACGCGCATCTTTGGCAGATCCATGGCTGTGGCGCGCCCGCATAGGTTTGCTCGCGTCAGACGTCTGCCATGCCCTTGGCGTGTTGACCTTTCAGTGCGGACGTCTGAACCCGGCATTTGTTGGGCTGTTCGAGATCGTCCTGTTGATATTCTTCACAGGTCCGTAACCTGGAGTTTCGAATGCCTTTTGAGTATGTCGCAGCCTGAGCTTTCCATTATTTCCCTTGGCACTTGGGCTCCGAATGTTTTCCTGCAGTTGGAAACCTACCTGGCCGATAATAAATGATACGGTCAGTAACCGTTGGCTTTCGATTCCACATCAACTGGGCCTCCTCTGTCTTGCGACTTCTCCGAAATCCTGCTTCCATTTCTGTGGTCGTGCTAAGCTTTGCGCGAGTTGACCATTCCGGTGGAAACCTTTCATTCTGTGCAGTCGATGATCTGATCATGCGAAGACGTAGCGACGACGTAGTCATTGAATCGTTAAGTCGAAAACCACATTCATTGAACACCAGAACCATTCAAGCATACTTACCGTACCTTCGTGTGAATCAGAGTTTACTTCCCACATCGTCTGCGAGTGCCTAGAAATTAAAGCCGCCAGAATAGGAAAGACCTAGACCGAGGATCTCGGATCAGTCCGCGCCATCAGTTTTTTCGAATTCTTGTGGTAGACCTGGTCCCTACGGTACCAGGTTGTTTGCGCACGTTGGTGGCATCCTTCTCGGTCCTGTGATGTGGTCTCTTTCTTCAACCGCTCAGGCTTCAGCGTCCTTACTGCTTTAGAAGACCCTTCAACTCTCTTTAACTGCTATCTCCTCAAGGGTCAAACCGGATACAAGGAACCACTGCGACTAAACGGTGGATTGGCGTACAGCCGAAATTCTGCCAGGGCCCAGGGCAGACTTCCCACGTACGCCTATCATTTCCCCGGCACCTTTTGACTCGGGTCTTATATTCTAGACAGCTACGCGTCGTTGATAGTCGGGCACAGCATACCTCCGTTTCTTGCTCGCCTTCCGGTGAGCAGCATTTTTTTTTTGTGTGTTGAGATTGGCTCATGTGCTACAAACAGCATTGCTTGATTCATTGCCGTCATCGTTGACGCTCGCGGGCGGCCCCGGATCGTGGTCATTCCGAGGACGACTTCTAGGGTGAACTGCTGTTGAATCGCCAATGGAATTCTCTTCTCCTCCCTCATCGTCTTCGTCTGTCTCGTCTTCTCCGCGTCTATCCGGCCTCAGTTCCTCCACGTCCACCTCTCTTTCCTCGGCATTCTCTGGATCCGAGCTGTCATCCCTACCCTCCCCCTCCATCTCCCCAGCGCCTCGCGATACTCTCTCCGACTTTACCAGCCCCGGCGCGAAAACCCACGCGTTTTTTGCCTCGCCATTCTCCACCCAACCGCCCTCGCCCCGTCCCCACAGTCCAAATGCGAGCACTACCACCATCACAAGCCAAATTGTGCCGCTGATAGTCCCACCTCTTATCGCGCCGGGTAGCGCTCCAGGCACGCCAGACGCTACCAAGAGGCGCGATTTTTTATGGCTAGATCTTAACCCGCGTAATGTCGATGATCTCAGCAGCAGCCCCAGTCCCATCCCCAGTTCGATTTCCGACCGAGATGACACCACGCCCAAGCTTCCCTCCGTTACCCCACGGATGCAGGAAGAGCTCGCTGTTGGCTCTATCATCCGTGCCCGCGTTCCCCCGCGCTCGCGTACCATCTCGACCGATGACTCGGGATTTCTTACATCCTCCTCCCTTTCCTCGTCGCCAGTATCAGTATCGCAATCCCCGATATCCTTCTCTGGGCTTCCGAATACGACCACCTCGCATTCAGTCTCATTCCCTGGTCTACCCCCGGTATCTCCCGACACTGGTGTTCCGATGCTGACGGTAGAGCCCCCGAAGTCGTCGGGTACAGTTCTGCGGTTGACAGCTCCCTTGGGCACGGGAGCCTTTTCGAGTGTCTGGCTGGCGGAGGACCTGTCCGATGACCCGTTGGTGCTACGCAGTCGACGGAGTCTCCGCAATCTGCGACGAGAGGGGTCCCTGTCCCTCTCCCGCGCGAGCTCGTTGCGCAAGGTCCGCGTTCCCGGTGTGCGGCCGCTTGGCGCAAGCAAAAGGATGCTGGACGAACACGAGCGCACCAGAACTTCCACGCTGCAGACGTCCCCATCGGGCTCTGCCTTGAGCGCCACGCGCCTCGTCGCACTTAAAATGACTGCGCGCTCGATGTACGCGCCGGTTTCTGGGCGCGAGGAGGAGCTGCAGCGGGACCGGACGCGCGTGAGCTTTGTGCGTGAGGTCGAGGTGCTGCGACACATCTCGCACCCCAACATCACAAAGCTGCTCACGCACCTGACGACTCCGTCGTATCACGTCCTCGTGCTGCCGTACCTTCCTGGCGGCGATCTCCTCGGCCTGGTAAACACCGATGAGGCGCACAACGCGCTCAGCGAGTCTCTCCTGCGACGTATGTGGAGCGAGCTGTGCAAGGCGGTGGGCTGGATGCACGGTGTGGGGTTGGTCCACCGTGATGTTAAGCTAGAGAGTGCGTGTTCCTCCTCTTCTCCTGCCCTTGGCCTTTGCTGACTTACGCAGACATACTCTTGACAACGCCCTTCCCGTTTACGACGCCGCCGTCAGGTCCACTCATCAAGTTGACAGACTTTGGGCTTTCGCGTTTCATCGACACGGCGGCGCCACTGCTAAGTACGCGCTGCGGGAGCGAGGCCTACGCGGCGCCGGAGCTCGTCATCAGCGGGCGCCGATATGACGCCCGCGAGACAGACGCGTGGGCCTGCGGTGTAGTGCTATATGCCCTCTGTGCGCGCCGGCTGCCGTTCGGCGAGGGCGTCGCGAGCCCAGGCATCGGGGGGCGCATTGGGCGCGAGGGAGGCCAGAGGGAGGGCGCTGCGGCAAGGCGGCACTGGCTGATGTGCATTGCCCGGGGGGAATATGAATGGCCTGAACGTGTAGCAGGGGGTGAAGGCGAGGGACTCACGACCTCGCACTCGGGGGACTCGGAGCGCACGGTCGTCGCAGAAGATAAGGCCGGGGATAAGCAGGAGGCGGAGGAGCTTGTGGGCCCGCGGCTCGTGAATTGCGAGGGTGCTCGCGGCGTTGTGGCGCGGTTGTTGGTCCGTGATCCGACCAGGCGCGCCAAGATCAGCGAGCTGTGGGACGATCCGTGGATGGAGGGTGCCAATACAGGGTCTTCGAGTGCCGCCTCAAGCGCGCGACTCATTAGTGCCGATGTCGAGACCCAGAGCCCGGACTCGGACACGGACGGATTTAGAGGTGAATACGGAAACCTGGATGGGGAGGTCGAGGGATTCGAGGACCAAGACTTGGAGGAGGACGACGACGACGACGACGACTTAGACGAGGATGGGCTGCTGCTCGATCAGGACGGGATCGATAGCATTGCGCGGCAAGAAGTCCAATAACGCTTCCTGAGTTTATTTGATTCTTCCATCCCCCCCTCCCTCGCTGTTTTAATTCACCAACCAGTATCGCGTCGAGATTATTTACTTCTATAGCCTATCACACCTAGCACATACCTACTTTGTCACTTCCATACCTACTTATAGATCCCACACCTCTATTTAGCTGTTTCTATATCTCTATTTACCTGTACGTGTACACCCCGACTGTTTCTTTGGTGGTTTAAATTTGTACCAAATTAGTTGTAGAGTTCTACAAGTTGTTTCTTCTGATCTCGCTTTTCTTTGTGCTCAGCGCACCGATTTAAAAAATATTATTTGAGAGACCGCGATCACATGCGTCTCTTGTCCCACTGTCTCAGTCTCTGACTTTGACCTCCATCCAGGGCAAGAGGTAAAGACCCATTAGTCTGAATCTTTCACGATCTCACCTCCTTCTAGCAAAGAGCCCCTGCCCGAGGGAGGGGCCCTGGCTCAGATCTAGAACCAAGCCCGAAGCAGTTTCGCTTAGTATCTTGAGCTAATCTTCCCTCTTCATTTCATGGATACCAGTGTCGATGTGCTGGCGGACGAACCCAAGCGGGTCAAGGACTGAGCACCAAATACGAAGTGGAATACCTGCGCAAGCGTGCCCTGGACCACCTGTCCTCGGGATACCCCACGTCCCTGCCGCAGTGGCGAGATTACGAGACATCGCTCGCGACGTTTTCAGTCCTCCCCAGCGATGCCCTCGCCACCATTAATTTGGCTCGCGAGACCGACTGTCCCTGGGTGCTCCCCACCGCGTTCTACGACTACTGCAAGTTCACTGGGCCGAGCGAGATCTTCTGCGGCACGGTGCAGGACGGGGTGCTCTTGTCCCTGTCCGATGCGGACAAGCAGCTTTGCCTGGAGGCGAGGGAGGCACAGCGGGAAGCCAGCAAGGATCTGGAGAGCTTCCTGAGTGCGTCCCTCCCCGCGGATTGTGCGACCGGGGGCAACGGGTGCTACGGTGTCCGGTTGACTTGGGTGCACTACCTCAGCGCACTGCGCCAGGATGGGTTCTGGCTCGATCCGACGGAGATGTGGGCACATTGGACAGCATTGGGCGGGGAGGTGTGCGAGCCGTGCTTGAAGGCGTGCCAGAAGAAATACCAGGATGCACGAGAAGCAGTTTGGTTGTCGATACCAGATATGTTCAACCTTCCGAGTTGGACAGAATTGGAAGCGGAAAGAAGGGCTGCTCTTGGATAATTGTACTTTTAGAAACACTCTATCGTGTATGTAGAGCATGTCGGGGTCGAAGGCAAACGGAATTAATCTATGTCACATCTACAGCAGTTTCACCTTCTCTAAATAAGAACCCGGTGGCATCTTTGGCACTAGGTTCAGCGCCGAACGGCAAGTGTAATGCTCGGTTTACTCGGTGGCCAGCTACAAGAAAGGTACTTAGCCGACGGCGTGCTCGGTGCAATACCGAAGAATGCCGAAGGTCCGGAACTAAAACAACTGGCATATTACCCCAAAGTTCTCCAAGGATTCTAGCGAGAAGCAGCACGTATAGGTCGTCCACAGAGCCTGAATAGGAAATATTAACATTCAACCGTTGGTTGTCAGTGTTTGGTAATGCTCGGTTCCGCTCACGTCATGTTGGACTTTCCCTCTTACCTAGCGTCGCAGCTAACATTGGAGCCAGCTGACTTTCAAGTTCATGTCCTGACGGGTGGTTTGACGAATGTCACCGTCCGAGCAACCTTTGCGAGCCCCATCAGCATGCTCGAAGCCCAGTCCTTCAGTTCCGTCGTTTTGAAACATGCGCCTCCCTACTTGGCTTCCGACCCGACCCAAGCAATGTCTGTACACCGACAAGTGATCGAGGCGAATGCGTTGCGGTATCTGGCGGATGAGCCACAGATTCGCGACTTGGTTGCCCAGTTCACAGACCTCAAGATACCGCAACTGATCCACCACGATACGACCGCCAACGTTCTCTGGATGACGGACCTCGGGGAAAGCCAGACCCTGTCCAAGTTCTTGGCTACCTCACCCCCACCCGCAGACGCAACCGTACGCGAGATAGCGGCCACCCTCGGCACCTTCATTGCGCGGTTCTGGAGAATCACGGCGCATCCCGCTCCGGAGGCTGCCGCCGCTTTTGCACGCCCAGATGACGGGGGCGATCCGGTGTATTTCCTCGCCTCGACGGCACTGAGGGTGATGTCGCAGTGCAGCGTGCCCGACGCGGAGATCCTCAGTGCCCGCGTGGGCACCGCGATGCAGGCGAAAGACAAGCTTGAGCCGTGCCTCGGCATGGTGGACTTCTGGCCAGGTAGCATCCTCATCGGTCCCGACGGCAGCCGTGGCCTCGTCGATTGGGAATATTTTGGGCTGTCCACTCCAGGCGCTGAGATCGGCATGCTTGGTAAGATAAATATTTATTCCTCCTCGGTTGCTTACCATGCAGGTAGTTGCCCATCTGCATTTAATCATTTTGGGCAGTAGAACTGTTCCGGAGGTCTGTGAGGCCGTCCGCACATTCATCTCAGTGTTCCTCGATTCGTACGGAACGCACATGCCAGAAGCGTCTCCGTATTTCAAGCGACAGGTCATGGTCGCGTATGGACGCGAAATGGTGACTGCGGTCGAGTTTTTTGCTGAAGATTTGGACGAAGCGGCGCAGAAGGTTTTCCTAGAAGCGGGTGTCCATAGCTTGCGAACGGCGGCGGAGTCGGAGAGTGAAATGGATGCCAAGCTGGTTGATGCGAGGGAAATTCGTCAGTTGTGGGACAATATCTTTCGGTGATCGTCAAGCGCATAAGTTTGGCAGGTGTTTTTGAACAACCTACAGCCTCGGAATGCAGAAGTAGACAGAGTCCACTCGAATCACCGGCACAATCCGTGAAGTTTCTTTTAAATAAATAAAAAAGCAAGGGCCAGCGCGTAACCGTGACTGTTCCGCATGAATGTCACTATTTGAGTGGGGGAAGAGCGCATGAATGTGACACAGATTCTGCAACCCATCGAGTCGAGGTTAACAGGAGCATTGGAAAGTGAAAAGATGGTTGTTGAACTTGAAGCACGTGGCTTTAAATCAGAGTTTGAAAACTCGGCATCTTCCGATTCCTTGTCAACCAGCTTCAACCTCTCCCGACACAAGCTCTTCGGCTCCTCAAATACTCTGAGAGCTCCGTGTAGATGAGTCAGTACGTCCGCATCTACAACTTCAGCGGAATCCCTCATTCTCCTTCACTTCGGCTGAGCGTGGCTCGCTGACTCGGACTCTTGCTCGGATTGCAAGAGCCAAAGAAACGAAAAGGATCAACACAGAAAGGAATTTCCCTCTGACGAGGACTAGCTCTCGGACGACCCATATAACTTGCAGGTAAATTGGTCCCACTGGACATTCTGACAGACTCAACCGGGCAGTTGTTCTTTATCATCATACGCATGCTCATCCCGAGACTGTTGGATTTTCGCCAAAGACCAGTAAGTACACTATTCTTCGACAAGCCTCGGCTCCACCCTAGTACGCTGCACGCCGGCTTATTCCTCGGAGGGTTCCGCTGTATAAGTTCAAAGTTCAGACCCAATCACAGCAGGAAATTGACCTTACCGCATAACGGTGGGCATGTATCTACAATAGGTTCCCGGACCTTGCGAACAAGCATCAGGGACCATGTATCAAATTCATGCGAATTGAGCTCACTAGGATAATATCGTCCTTCAGAGCAAGCGGAGTTGCAGCAACCGCGAGCCCGAGCGACCCGACGACCAAGAATAACAAGGTGGAGAAGATGAACTTCATACTGAGGGACTCGTAAGGTGTGTTGCTTCCTTCTCCAGTTTGCTTCCCTTTTATCGTGTAGCACATACAGCCAGGCACATCGCTTGATTCATTTTGATGCTTAACAGACAGCGGCAGGGGCAACACCAGTCATTGTCATGCCATCCATATTGCCCTATCTATCCCGACTGATAGAACATTCGAACGGTTCTTGGCGTAGCTATGATCCAACTCGAGCAACAAAATGGACTGCTTTAAACCCCCCTCCCCCGCTCCGGTATTGTTTCAAGTAAGTACAAAACGATTTTCATTGCCACGATTTGCCGCAATCCTTCCTCGAGTTCCAATTTCACCTGCTTGCTCGCCCATTGCATTCAGAGCGCATTCGTCTCCGGCGCACTGCACCACGTCGCTGGAGGGCACGGATTGGACTCCTGGTCCTGCATATGTCATATGTTATCGATTTCTGGCTGAATTTAAGCTGTAAATCTTACATTGAGTTGATCCCTTCCATTGAGCTAGCCGACCACAACCAAAACGAACAGTAATAGTGCAGAGAGCGCGAATTTCATGGTTGTGGAAGAATTAACTTTGATGTCAGGTTCCGTAGTTTTTTCTCAGCGCACTTGTGCTTCCTGCGCGCTTGTACTGACCGTTTTATAGAACGGACCAGAATGTCTGTTTGACGTGTTGATATGGCAGATTCAAGGCACAGACGCATTAGGTTGAATCAACGAGGTCAAGTTAAACCATTGTGACCACCCAAGCATCCAATCGCTAAGATGGAACGTCAGATATGGCGGACGTACAGCGCCAAGGCCATCCAAATATTATATCACACAGAATAATACTACAGCATTGTTTGGATACAAGTCTATGCAGGGGCCAAAAACATATTAATCAGCGATGAGATGGGTGGGCAATTGCAACCGAACAAACAAGAAAAGAAAATGCAAAAAAAAATGCGTGTAGTACTCGACGACTTCGAACCGACTCCGCTTGCCTTCTCGCCCGTCCGAATCCTCGCTCTCGTCCAGATCGAGGTTGCGCTTCTCGCCAAAACTGAAGCCGTCGCCGTATCGGAATGCAGAAGTCAGAATGGCCCCGGAATTGGCACTGTCAGGCCACTGGCTTAGCAATGGGATGAGGTTTTTAAACCAAAAAGGAATTAAAGGCCAGTGGGAAACTGTCCCTGCATTTGAGTTAAAAACGAACGCATTGAACAATTCTTCAGCCCATCGAGTCGAGGTTCAGGAACGTCCGGAAGTGCGAAAAGATGGTTGAAACAAAGGCTCCAAGCACGTGTCACTTTATCTCACTTTAAATCGGAGATTGAAAACTCGGCATTTCTCGTCCGGCTTGTCTTCAACCTCTCACGACTTCGACTCGTCAAATACTCTGGGTGGGATATCCAATGGTAAAGGAGTAATTAAGGATGTCGGATTCACAACTCAAGCGAATTCTCTCATTCGCTTCCGCTGAGCGTGGCTCACTGACTCGGAGTCAACTGCAGCATCAACCAAAGAAACGAAAAGGATCAACACAAAAAGGAATTTCCTTCTGACGAGGACTAACTCTCAGACGACCCATATAACTTGCAGGTAAATTGGTCCCACTGGACATTCTGACAGACTCAACCTGGCAGTTGTTCTTTATCATCATACGCATGCTCATCCCGAGACTGTTGGATTTCGCCAAAGACCAGTAAGTACACTATTCTTCGACAAGTCTCGGCTCCACCCTATTACGCTGCATGCCGGCTTATTCCTCGGAGGGTTCCGCTGCATAAGTTCAAAGTTCAGACCCAATCACAGCAGGAAATTGACCTTACCGCAGACGACATGCGGTGGGCATGGATCCACAATAGGTTCCCGAACCTTGCGAACAAGCATCAGAGACCATGTATCAAATGCAGGCGAATTGAGCTCACCAGGATAACATCGTCCTTCAGAGCAAGCGGAGTTGCACCAACCGCGAGCCCGAGCGACCCGACGACCAAGAATAACAAGGTAGAGAAGATGAACTTCATACTGAGGGACTCGTGAGGTGTGTTGCTTCATTCCCTGGTCGACTTCCCTTTTATCGTGTAGCACATACAGCCAGGCACATCTAGCTTGCTCCATTTTGACGCTTAACAGACAGCGGCAGGGGCAACACCAGTCATTGGCATGCCTTCCATATTGCCCTATCTATCCCGACTGATAGAACATTCGAACGGTTCCTGGTGTAGCTATGATCCAACTTGGGCAACAAAATAGACTGCATTAAACCCCCCTCCCCCCTCCGGTATTGCTTCAAGTACAAAACGATTTTCATTGCCACGATTCGCCGCAATCCGTCCTCGAGTTCCAATCTCGCCCGCTTGCCCGCCCATTGCATTCAGAGCGCATTCGTTTCCGGCGCACTGCACCACGTTGCCGGAGGGCACGGATTGGACTCCCGGTCCTGCATATGTCATATGTTATCGATTTCTGGCTGAATTCAAGCCGCAAACCCTACATTGAGTTGATCTCTTCCATTGAGCTGGCCGACCACACCCAAAATGAACAGTAATAATGCAGAGAGCGCAAATTTCATGGTTGTGGAGTTGATTTTGATGTCGGGTTCAGTGGATTTTTCTCAGCGCACTTGTGCTTCCTGCGCGCTTGTACTGACCGTTTTATAGAGCGGACCAGGATGTCTGTTTGACGTGTTGATATGGCAGATTCAAGGCACAGACGCATTAGGTTGAACCAACGAGGTACCCAGGCATCCAATCACTAAGATGGCACGTCAAATATGGCGGGCATACAGCGCCAAGATGAGGCCCGTCGGAACGCTCCGAGGCCATCCAAATATCATATCATACAGAATAACACTACAGCGTTGTTTGGATACAAGTCTATGCAGGGGCCAACATATTAATCAACGATGAGATGGGTGGGCAATTGCAACCGAACAAACAAGAAAAGAAAAACGCAAAAAAAAAAAAATGCGCGTTACTCGACGACTTCAAACCGACTCCGCTTGCCTTCCCGCCCGTCCGAATCCTCGCTCTCGTCCAGATCAAGGTTGCGCTTCTCGCCAAAACTGAAGCCGTCGCCGTTGACGATGCCCGCGAGCATGATGTTGTACTGCTCGTCCGTGAGGCCCATGCCCGCGAGGACGTTGATGCGCCCGTCCGCGTCGGGGCCGCCCAGGCCGTAACCCATCATCGCATTGTCCGCGCCGGCCTGGAGCGCGCCCTCGAACCCTGTGTCGTTGAGCGGCGGCCCCGAGGGCCCGCGCGGGATGCGCATGGACGTGGTCATTTTTTGTTTGATCACGGTCAAGTGCGTCAGGTGTTTCTGGACCTCGATTAGCAGAAGCTCAGGTTTTAAACGCGGGGACATACTTCGAGCATGTCAAGCAGCCCTTCCTTTGTGAACGGTTTCGGTAATATGTCGTTCATACCTAGGGGGGGCGTGCATAAGCAAAGATGGACGTGAAATAGTTCGAAGGTACGAACCAGAGGAATAATAAGTCATGATCTCGTTCGGTCTTGAATTACTTGTCATGGAAATAATAGGCGTTTGGGGATCGAACTTCCGGATCATCGACGTCGCAGAAACGCCGTCCAATTTAGGCATAACAATATCCTGTACTCGAATCAGCCCAGAGTAAAGACAAAAAATGAGCACCGACGAACCATCAACACCAAATCATACTTCTCGAGATTCATTTTATTTACTGCACCGACGCCGTCCACGGCGACGTCAATTGTGCACCCGAACACCTGCAGGAACTTGCTGCTGAGCTTCCGGCTCACGGCGTCGTCGTCCACTAGCAGCACGCGGGGTGGCACCGCCCACCCGGGCACGAACGTCGACCGCCGCACGCGCAGCGTCTGCTTCTGCGGCGGACTTCCGCTCCCACTACTTTGACTGCTGCTCGCGAACGAGGCCTCTTGATTGCCGACCATTTCATCCGCAAACGCGCCACCGTTAAACGTCCAGTTGCCCTGCGCGTCGGTAAAGCCACCGCTCCCGCGCGGCATGAGGTGCCCGACAGTGTACACCTCCAGCCCCGCGTGTGCGTCCCCGTTGGCCATGCTCCATGCCTCCGGGCTTCCTGCCATCGACATCTCGCCCACGTCCAAGTTCGGTGGATTCGTGGCCGTGGGCACGACCATTTCGTCCTCGTACTCCTCCGAGTCCGGGCTCGACGTCCGCTCTTCGGCTACCATCTGCTCCTCCGCCGAGCTCGCCATGCGTTCGTTCGAGCCACTGGAGGACGCCATGTTGTTGTTGTTGTTGTTGGTGGAGTTGTTGAAGAGGGGAGTGTTCTGTCGTGAGCTGCTGTTGCGCCCGCGTTGCGCCTGCAGCTCCTCGATCCGCGCGAGCATGTCCATCCTGCTCATCGCGGCGCCGATACCGCTCGCGCTTACGCTTCCCCCCAGGCGCGTACTGCTGCTGCTGCCACTGCTCCCCGACCCTGAACCCGGCGTGCCGAACGACATCCCCACCGCCTCCGCGCGGCGGGAGATCTCGCTCATCTGCACCAGTGTCGCCCGCGCCACATCCGTCTCAGGGAAGCTCTTGTCCAGCATCCTTTGTGTCTCCTGTGTCTGCATGAACAAAAATGGGTTGCTCCCGCCATCGAAGCCGTCGTTGGGCTGGATCTGCTTCATTTTGCCTTTGGGAGATCGCACGGAGACGAATCAAGAAAAAAACAAATAGTATTCATCAGGCGGGGTAGCTGGCTAGGCGATGCAACAAAGGCGGACCTGTTACTCACCGGCGCCGGTCCCGTTGTTTTCTCGTAAAAAGTACTGTATCAGGTTCTGCATGAGTCCGTCCTGCTGCGCCATGCCGCGCTGGAAGCCGACCATCTCGACAAGGACGTCCTGGTAGTTGCGCTCAAGGTTGCGCACGTGGGAGAGGACGTCGTCGTGCGCGGCGCCGAGGGACGTGAGTTGCGACTGGAGGGACGAGAGCTGCGCCTGCAGAGCATCGATCTTGGCGTTTTGGGAGTCGGCCTGGTACGAGCCGGGGGTGAAGGAGCTGGAAGCGGCGGATTGTGGGTAGGCGGAGGGTGGGGGGTACGCGGATGAGGACGGTGTTAACGGCATGGGGAGGGGTGCGGTCGAGGAGGTGGTGGATTTGCGCTGGGCGGGTACCTTGCGCTTTATGTTTTCCAGCGCGTCGCGGCGGTCAGCGTGAAAATCTGGATGGCGGAAGGTCCAGCTCTGGGCGGGGTGAGTGTGGCGTAGTTTCGCGAGTTAAGGCACGCACATGCTCGCCGAATTGGTTGTCGTCCGAGTTCTTGACTTTGTGAAAGTCATACTTGTTCAGCTGGCGCACAAAACTGGCGAAGTTAGAGTGCTTGAACATGCGGGGTAGTATTGATTTTGTGAATTCGTTCATGTCCTACAGACCTGTCAGCTCGTATTTTCGTACCCACGGACGGATATCGCACACCTTCACGACAAAGCAATCACCCTGTGGCCCCCAGGACACGACATTCTGGAATGTCTGGTCTTCGAGCATCCTACAAACGATGAGAAACCGGCGAAGAAAGCAAAGATCGACGAACTTGTACAGCTTCTTCACAAAATCACTGGTCGAGGACATGGTGTCCTCGTGGCCAGTGCTGTCCTTGCGGTCGGCCATGGAGTGCTCCGGCGACACGCCTTCGCGTTTGACACCAAGATTGGGGAGTTGCTAGAGGACAAGAGCATCAACCAAAGGTCGAGGTAGTCGTCACAAGCATAAGCGAAGGCGGGCGCTTGCAAGCAAAGCAAAATACGGCCTCTCGACGCGTCGCGCACCCAAAAATCCTGGTAGAATCAAACTCACGCTTGTGCTCGGGGCCCACTGCTGGGTCGGGGAGTACTGGGCTCTAGAAGCGGCGATGGAAAGCAAGGGCAACAGAGGCTGCTGCACGCGGTATCGATCGTCCATTCGGACACCTTGCTATGGGGGTTGGGGCTCCGAGGTCCAGCCCTTCTCTACTTATAAGTAAACGGCAGTATACCCCACCATTCCGTGATCGCGCCGATGTTCGTTGCTTTCTCTCCGTTTTCTCTGCATTTTTGTTGCGCTTCTTTGAACTGCGTCTACTCTGTGCTCTGTTTTATATCTCCTGGCTCTCCTGCACGCCGTTCAGCCAGCCCGCTGCGAGACTTTAGCAAGCTCCAATGCAAGCCCTAGGTCTAGGCCCAAGGCCGATCAATAGGGTTCTCCTGATTCCGGCGGTCTAGACTCTCGAAAGTCCAGACCCAGGATCTCGCTGACGGGAACAACCCGGGTTCTTCATTGTCAGGAACGCAGGGCCAGACTCATGGCCGAGTCCTTGTTAACGATTCCAATCTCACGAGCAAGTAACTTGGGACGTCATTTAATCGTGAACCACCTGCTCATGCACGTACAATTTCTGTTCTACGTCAAGACTATTGTTCTGCGAAACCTGTTGTGGCCTGGCGACCACTCGCCGGAATCTTCACCGAGTTCAACCATCCCACGCGTCTCTTCGCGACATAATTGTTTCACTCGACTTTCCCATGCCATTATCTATTAAGAGAGTCGCAGGAGAGAATTGCACATCGGAGCAGCCCAAAATTGAAACAACACTCCGAACTTGTCGGCAACAGCGAGCAACAGCTGATTTTCTTGAACCGTCCTTCTTTCCATTCTTCTTCTAGCGCAGTCCCCATGAAGTCAGGCCATGTACGTCGCTGGATATTCGAGACCTCCCCTCTGAGTAGCACCGGTTGCCTGACCGCCGGTCGGTCAGATTTCATTCCTTCAACTAAAAATAAGTCCCCCTCTCGAATTACGCACGTTTCCAAGGCGTCGCCCACGGCCTCATTATTTCACCTATGCGCGCGCGCGGAACCAGGAACCCGCGCCCCCTAAACGCAGGCCCATCGATGATCTAGGAGGTAAATCCCCACCCGCTGCCGACCGACCTCTGTCCAGGATGCAAACCACCGCGCACACGACGCCGCTGGTCTTCCACAGCTCCGACGCGACGCCGCTCTTCGGCGGCGCGTCGGACGAGTACCGCGAGCTCGAGGCGCAGCTCGCGGAGTGGTTCCTCAAGCTGTCCATCCAGTGCGTGCGCCCGCGTTTTGTCGTGCACGGGGAGCGTGCTGAGATGTATTGGCGACAGCGACCAATGGTCCAAGTGCCGGCTCCAGAACGGCCGCGCGAGTTCAGGGACGCATCTCCTGCGTCCCCTCCTCACGACGGCGAACAGGACCCCGCACCTCTTCCCCCCGACGCTCTCCGCTTTACGCACCCTAGATAGTAAGTCGTTTCTTTTGAAAAACACCGCGACTGATGTAGCGTAGTGGCGTCGGTGGTGGTGCTTCTGCAGGCATACGAACAAGAGGTGCCGCCGAACATGAAGCTCGATGCCGCCCGGCGTACATTCGCGCGTTTCGTCGGCGCGCCCGCGTATTGACGACGCTCCCCACACTCGTTGTATACCAACCCACTCTCCTTCTGTGTACCATATGTAGATGTATGCCAATCTTGAGCAGCTTGAATGATAGAGCGGCTACAAGAGTGATTTCAAGGTGATTACAAAAAGTACAATATTCGCGCTAAGATACGCGGTGATTATAAGGACGTGCATTACAAACAAAAAGACCCCGCTCATCGCTCATCGCCGTTCCCGAACCCTCAGCCACACAATCCCGATCACGCCCAGCCCAAACCCAGCAATAAACGCGAACAGCACCAGCACATCCCTGTAGTAATTGTTCGCCCCAAACCCAAACAGCTGTGCACGTCACCACGGATAATCAGCCTTGGAAGGAAGGTAGGAATTCAAGCGAACAGAACTGACCAAATTCATAATGAGGCTGGCGGACACATCAACGGGCACGCCCTGCAGGGTATCCTGGATCATCAGCCCCGAGCCGACCTCGTTCACCGCAAGTGCCTCGAGGCAGTATTTGAGCGGACAGAGCCACTGCAGCCACCGCAGGACGGGCGGGATCGAGTTGAGGTGCACGAAGAAGCCCGCAAAGGTCATTTGATAGAGCGCCGACAGCGCCGACAACAAGATGGCGATGCCGCCGTTGTGGAAGAGCGTCCCGAGGAGGAAGTTCTGCGTGGTGTTAACATGCGAGGAAGGGCCAAGAGAGAGAACACGCACGTAGAGCGTCATGGCGAGGGTGTACAGGACGAGGATGAAAAGGAACTTGAAGTAGTGCGCTACGTCGTGTGCGAGGCCGGCCATCCAGTACGTACTGCCCATCGTATCAGCCAGACGACTCGAACAGATGCATCTGCCTTCTCACATCGTGGAAACAATAATCGTCGGGATGATTCGCAATGGCAGAACATCGAACAGTAGCCGAGAGAGCAGCCACGCTGTTGGGCTTGGGAGGAGGTTAGGTATGCATTGCAGAGAGGAGTTGAGAGGGATTGCCTGTAATACGAGCTTGACCGCTCGCGCAAAAAGAGGGGTCGGATCTCCACGACATTGTAGAGTGCACTTAGAGACGAAAACGCAATCAGGGCACCCTGAGCGACCAACATAAGAACACGAAGAGATAGGAAACACTATGACGAACCAGGAAGAATAGACAGCCAACGCGGGACTGGAACCCGGCGATGGTAATACCGGTTTGGAAATACAAGCCGCCTGGAATTGGAGTGAGCGACAGAGCGACTGTAGTTAACCAAGCCTACACACCACAAAAAACTCCCAACACGCACGAAACTGCGACATGCGTAAAGAACAATGTTTTGTCTCTGCACTCCCTGTTCAGTCACCGCATAATCTGAACGCACTGAGGTACACACCGTCGCAGAATCTTCCACTCTCTTCCAGAAAGGTACTCCAACTGAGTCAAGAACGTCGCCGCATATTTGGACCTTCCGGCCGATTTTGTGCGCCCCTGCACCATCTGGGGCTTAAACGCGCCACGTTTCTCCGCCACGGCGGTTTCTTCGTCCGCCGGGGTAGGCCCCTTCTCCGACCCGTCGCTTTCTTCCAAGGAGTTGGCGCTGTGCAGCTGGAACAGCGCCACCGGTGGGTCGCTCGCCACCTCCAACAGGTAGTCCGCAACATTGTATCCTTGCTGATAGGGCGGTGCGATACCGGCGGCCACGCGAGCAAAGTGCTCGGCAGGTGCAAAGGCCCCGGGACCTGAGTACAGCGCACGGCCGTGCGACAGAAGGAGGATCGAGTCGAAGATCTGATATAATTGAGAGCTGAGGACGGTTAATTACTGGGTCGCACACGGAAGAAGTATACACTCACGAAGGCTGGTGTATCGATGCGATGACGGGGATTGGATTATCGGAATCGTGGGCGATGGCATGCAGAACCTTTGCTACGCGCGAAGCAGAAACCGAATCGAGCCCTGCAAGATGTGAGCGCCAGAGTCCGGAGATAAGCACAGTACTAACCCGACGTCGGCTCATCCAGAATCAAGATGTCCGGGCTCGCGATTAGCTCCAGCCCAATGCTCACCCTCCGCATCTCGCCCCCGCTAATCCCGCGCGCCTTCCCGCCGCCGACGTCGCCACCCCATCCGATGCGCACGTTGCGAAGGGGCGCGATCCCCAGCGTTTCCATGAGCCCCTCGACACGCGTGCGCTTCTCTGCGTCCGACACACTCTCGGGGAGGCGCAGGCGCGCACCGAACAACAGCGCCTCGTACACCGTGAGCATGGGCGGCAGCACGTCCTGCTGCGGTACGAAACCGATCCGTGGAGGCGCTCCACCCGCAGACGGGAAGGCCACGCGGCCCGTGGTGGTCCCCGACTTGCGCTTCCCCGCGAGGATCTCAACCAAAGTGGTTTTGCCAGCACCACTCGGCCCTAGAATGGCCATCATCTGCCCGGGCGCGACGCGACCGCTCACTGCGTCTAGCACGACCTTGTCGTCGTCTGCACCGCGCGAGCGCGTCCCGAGCCACGAGCGGCCGCCGAGCCCAGACACGACATACGTGACGCCAGCCCACTCGACCGCGACGCGACTCCCCTCCGCCACATCGACCTTGGCCCTGCGCGCCGCGCGCTGCTTGACAAGTCCGAGAAGCAGGAATAGAAGTGCGATGAGTATGAGGCCGCCTACGACAGCGAGACCGCCAATGACACCGCCGCTGAGCTGCGTACCCTTTGCACTTCCGGAGGCAGCCGTGGAATTGCCGCTAGCCGTGTCGATGACGCTCTGTGCTAGGCATTCGCCGAACATGCACCCGCTAAGCGAAAGGCCGGCTGAGCCGAAAAGCGACTGGAGCGTGGCTTGCTTGAACGCACACGTAGTAGAGTTGTCGCATTCGATGGATAACGAGCCGCTCAAGCCGTTGATAGCACCTGGCGGCGTTTAGGTGTTAGCATAAAGGGTGAGGTGAAGCAACTACACACCAGTGATGTTGGTGACACTTCCCCCACAGAACGCCGTGCTGTTAATGCAAGTGCATTTGAGATTTTGACAGTCCCAGTTGGTGTTGCCACCCGTCAGGTCCTGTGTGCATGAGTCCGCCAGACAATAAAATTGCTCCACCCCCGCGTAGAATAGTTGGGCGACTACGGTTCCGGCGTCACCGAAGGATGTCGTGTTCGGAAGAGGAGACAAGCCAGGTTGTAGGGTACGGATGATATTGAGATTCGAGTTCAGAGGGAAAAGGACTTGAAGCGTTGGGTTCTAAAAATGGCGCATTGAAAAGAAAGAAAATGTAGCGGACTCTTTACTCACAAGGACTTGGCAGCTCATCTGGCTCGCCGCATAGACCCGAGCCGCCGAATTGCATGTGAGAGTGTTGTTTTGACCCGCCTGCGACCCAGCGATAGACTGAGCACTGGAGGGCGCGTTTCCAGATGCAGTATATCCCGTTTGACACGCCGAGGAGGTCAGGCATACATTACATCCAGTTCCTCCCCATCCAGCTTCACAAGTGCACGTCGCATCCGTGACGTTCGGAAAAGCACCCTGCTGCGGTGCAAGAGCACGGTGAGAGCCCTGGAAGATGTCACCCCCACATCCTGGACTTGCACAAGTGGAACCGCCAAAACCGGGTGGACAAAGGCAAGCTGAACCGTTCTGCACCCCGTAATTGTCGCAGAGACTCTGAGCATTCACTGCGCCGACGAGGAGAAGGAAAAAAGCGAGCCACGTCATGGTGCAGGCCAGGGACAGACCCTCAGTGAACCCTTCAAAGTGGTACGCTTTGCTACATTTTTAGCACGCCGATCGTGTCACCTGTCTCGGCATTCCGTAATGTGCGAACGTTCAACCTAAAGTCGAGGAAAGGGTCCGTCCGGAAACTGAGACGAGAGAGTGAAATTCGGTGAACGCAGCGCAATAAAAAGACGAAAGATAAAAGATAAGATTACATAGCAACAGTTGAAATGGGGAAGGACTCACGTGCCTCAGTTGGTTCAACTCTTGGTTCAACTTTGATTCATCGTTAATTCAACGTTTGTGTTATAGTCCACGATTGGGATACTTAGAGTTCCTGCTGATTTTACCCTCTGAGACAAGAATTATCGGGTCAGGAGCACCGGTATTTTGATGTTGCTCCGGGTCGGACCCAACCCCCATCCTCCACTGGTAGCAATCAACCTGTCACCTGCGTTTAACAGTGAATGCTTTTCAAGGTACGTAGGTAATTTCTGGATTAAGAAACAGCCGCTACTACAGCACGACTAAATATACACTCATGAGGCAAGCCGCTTGGAGCCTATCCGAGACACCGTTCCAATGGGGGGCACATGCGCGGAATAGATTAGTGACCGTCGGTCTCCTTCGAAAACTTGCCCGAATTGATTCGAGGTTTCCGGGGAGCTTGAAAAATCTCGAAGAATACAGCTTGATCGCCATATGTAAGTGCTGGATTGTTCTCCGATAGCTAGCCATATTAATCAGACGCGTAGTTCACTGAAGGATAATCAACTAAGATTCATCGTGTACAACATTTGATTCAGAGATGTTTCGTTTTACTGCTCTACAGGAAGGTCCCTTGTTTAGGGGTCGGAGAGGTCCAAACCCTCGAGAGCAGGGATGGGACGTTCCGCCTGCGGGGTAATACGCGCACCGTGCCTACGTGCTTTGGTGCCGGCGTAGTCGAACAGGGCCGAGTGCGAGCAAATCCTGCAGCAAGGTCAGTGATCGCCAAAGCGAAGCCAGCATTAAATACCTGTTGTCCCAGCACACGACCGTGGCGGGCTCCCAGCGCGCCCGGACCTGCATATCGATCCCGGATGCGATGTGGTTGTACAAGAATTTGATGATCAAGTCGCTCTCCTCCTTCTTGTACCCGACGATGCTTTGCGTACACTCTGGGTTGATGAACAAAGCCTCTTCGCCGGTGACTGGGTGCCTGCGGACCACCGGGTGGACGGTGGTAACGAGATCACGACGACTGTAGCGCTTTCTCCTGCCAGCCCGGTTAAGGGGACCGGGGTCGACCCCGAGTTGAATTTGCCTTAGGGTCCGGAGGTATGCGACGAACTCAGGCGAGAATCTTTTCAAAGCAGCCACGCCTGAGGAGAAAAGGGTATCCCCTCCAGTCTCGGCTGGGAAAATAGAGTCAATATACATGCCATGATTACAAAGACGGGCCCTTACGGTGGGCGAGCAGGAAGAAGAAGCTGTCAATGTATTGAATAGACGTCCAGACTGAATATATCGCATAGCTCACGTCAGACCGGGAGGCTGCCTCTCGAAGGACATATCCGTGTGCCACTGTGTAGTCGACGTGTGGTCGTTGTCGAAATACACGGTGTCTTCATCGCGGTAGATCATATGGATTTCTGGTAGCCCTTGAGGATATCCTCCGGTAGGGTGCACGTGGAGACGACCTGAGAGAGAGCGATTGGGTAAGAACCGTATGCGCATGAAATGAGACCATATGCACCAAAGTGAGATCCGAATTCCTTCCAAAATTCCCCTCCAGCGTCAATGAACTCTTGTTGACCGCGGAAGATCTGTGATGGTCATCAGTTTCTCGACATGAGGACGAGATTAGTATCCATACCATCATACCACGACGAGCGACCTCCAACGCCAGTTCATCGCGTTCATCGGAATTGAGTTTCGCAAGACTCACGCCATGGACTTCAGTCCCAATCGCCGGCGTGAGATGGATGATCCGCGAAGCCCCGGAAAGGAATGCACGAGGGTTCGGGTGCTTGAGAGCGCGGTGGCCAGGATCCACATGCTCGAAGTCTTCCAACGGAGGCTGGTGTGATTCGGCCGTTGGAATAACCTCAGGCAAGAGATGCTTGTACGGGTAGGTTTCGAAAGGGCCCTGACCGCGCTCCTTTGGAGTAGGCTGGCCCGGAAGAGTCAAAATAAGCGGGTCGACAGCCTCCCCCGCAGGAAGGGGCGAGACATAAGTGGCCTGAGTCGAAGATTCGTCGTTGGCAGTTTTCGTACTTTGCATGGAGAGAAATAATGAGGTTAACGAGAGGGGTTGAGTTTTTAAGTGTCCGGCAGTCCAATCAATGCAGTATTAGTGGTTCCACGACCGTGGAGAGCGGAACCATTGGAAATGGCGCTATTATGCTATTATGCGGCAAGATGGCGCTCCAGGAATAAAGAAGATATTTATCGGAGGTTATCGGAAGTTAGCGGTCCATCTCCCTTTATCAGATTAGTGTTATAGAATCACTGCCTACCTGCCAGGATTATTTGCGAAAATATACTTCCGCTAAGCGGAAGGACCATAATTAATGCAGAATAATGTACTTACCGGTTCAGGAATTTGTAGTGGAGACCAGCGAAGGATTGTCTGATAAACTGACTGGAGTCTCCAGAACAGTGGTTCGCCCGGGCCAAGGAAGTGGACCTGATTAACGATTACTAGTAGTTTTTTTGGTCACGGACTCGCCGAGCGGAGAGCGTAGCGTGGGTGTGAGACTGACGCGGCGGTGTTGTCGATGTCATCTGATTCCAAACTGATTGGCCGGTGGTGCGCATGCGAAACCTCGGAGACAAGGAAACTGGTACAGCTGCGCAGTGGTTACCGTCCCGCTGGACACGACTGATTGCAATCGGGTTTGTATACATATTGATTCATCATTCGGTACCCGGATACCGAGCGACTTTTTTCCTGGCCGGCTCTTCACCGGGAACCACGCCGAGATTAGAGAGAAACTGTGGGAAACGGCGATGACGCATGAAATCAGAAAGAAAGCCAAGGAAAGCTGTGCATTTCCAAATTGAGATCGTTCAACACGTCTCGTGAGTCGTTTCTTCTAAGTTCTCTGCGATCTAACTCTTTTCACCTTTTCACAGCGGCCAACCCGTATGCCTGAAATTATCCGGGATTTATTAGAGTGTAAGTTGGGTGTAAGTAAGGGTTTGAATTATGAACGAATGGAATCATTAACGGGCCCGGGGCGTCAGACTTGCACCCATACACACCCTTTCCTGCAGCTGTTCCCCCTTTCTTTGTTTTCTCGCTGCCCCGACGGAGTGTTCCGAGTGGATCTGGACCGTCAAGTGGTACCCCCAGCAACGGTCCTCCAATTCTCCCTCCCACAGTAAGAAGTTCCAGAACATCATGGTGAGCTGGATGGACACCAACTTCGATATTGACAAAGAGGAAGAAGCCTGTGAGAGTTTTGAACAGCAAGCGGAGGCACTTGTGAGCGACGAGTCGCACTGTAGGAAAGAGGTTAGGAGATAGGAAATGTTCGATCCGAGAATTAGGATATCGATAGGATAAAAATACAATACATTTTATGTCTCCCAGTTCCTTGCATGATCACCGCTGGAAAAAAAAAAAACTCCAGCTGCGGCGCGCGATTTATTATATTGCAGGAAGTACATAGGGCCCTGCCCGTTTGACTGTGTGAAGATAATGAACGCGGTCGCTGATTTACTCTGGGGAGAGCGGGATAGATAGTGAGCGGCGGATCCGGGTGTCGGAGGTGCGGACATAAATGATGAATGATTAAATTGCCAGCAACATCAGTGGGGAACGTTTCGGGGCGCACTGGTGGTTTCAACAGTGTTCAGTGGATACCGTTCACAAATTAACTTGATTAAAATGCGGTGAGGTCCTCTGCACACCCCTTGTCTGACCCTTTCCCTGTTTGCCTGCGATCGAAGCCCCGACGGCGTCGTCCTCCGATCGAATCGCCAGGTAGTACCCCCAGCAACGGCTCTCCGATCCTGCGACACGCAGGATGGAGTTCCAGAACACCATGGTGAGCTGGATGGACACTAATGGAGCCAGAAGTATACCCGGTCGTTGGTGATTCCTGGCATGCGCACTGCGACATGAAATAAGTGACGGCGCGGGTTTGATAACAAAGAACTCACCAAGGGCTACATAGACTGTTGCGGCCAGGACGCAAGGCTCTGCTGCCCGGTGTGTGATGGAGATGTCACCACTGAGACCACACAGGAGGGCGCTCGCTATTATGCTGAAGATTCCCGCGACGATTACCTCGTCCTCAGTTCCTTCCATGGTCACCCACCAGGCAGCCGCACCTGGTAGGATCAGAATAACGACGTTTACAAAGAGAAATAAGGTGTTGAGCAGCATACGCAGGCTGTTGTGGGCAACGAGTGGCAGTTCCATACTGTAGGCAGAAAGGCAGAAGAGATAGGAGATATTCACGTAACGATGATCGTCTGTCAGCCGGATAATCTAATCTGCACAGCCTCATGCGGAGGATGCGAAAAGTCAGAAAGGCCGAGAAAGACACAGAAGATACTTAATAGATTAGCTGTGGTTACAAAGGCACGTAGTAGCGGCAGAAACATGTTATTAGAATCTCAGTCTTTACTTAGGACAAATTACAGCTGTTTGCAACGAGCATGACACTCGGCCAATTCTGGTAAATAAGAGCAAATTTGACCCGGCACTTTGCTGCCGGCGCTCCTCGCGCAATTCTGCACAGATTTGGCTGATCTTGAACGCGTTAGATAGGATTTCGAAAGCGCTTTCCAACCATACCCTACTCAGGGTGTGATATGGAAGATAAAGGTTTGTCAAAATCTGCCTTGTGTGTTTTCAACCGAAGCTTGAAACAACGGTTTCTCCACCAAATCTGGATCGATTTGGCTCGATCTAGATTCGTTCTGAAGCCCTTAGCTTGGCATCCATTCTTTCAGTGTCATATATTGTGGCATACATCTGTAGTGCCCGGAAAGGACTGTTGTTTGAGGGATTTGAACAATGAATTATGGCATGCTGATTTCGCATAGAGCTACATATTATGCATTAATAGGACAGTATGCCAGACAGATATCTTCATATAATATCCACAACTAAGCAAATCGATTGAGATTTGGTCCCGAAATTGCTGTTGCAAGGTTCGGTTGAAAACACACCAAGCAAATTTTGGGGTAAACAAATTTTGCGTATCACAGCTTGAAGAGGGCACGGCTCGAAAGCCCTTGTAAAGCCTTATCGAACGCGGCAAAAACCAAGTGGATCCGCCCAGAAATGCGACGGGGGCGTCGCGAGCAAAGTGCCAAATCAAATTTGATCTTATTTAGAAAAAATTGATGGGTATCATACTCACTGCAAACAGCTGTAATAAAAAGAAGTGTATGCATCATGGTTTGACCAGACCGTCAGTGCCGCGTAGCAGCATGCGGCAGGTACAGGAATATGACACTACACTGACTGTCCCAGCAGACCTCCAAATCCAAATCGACGCCGAAACGAACTCGGACTCGGAAGAGAGGAACAGCAATGTTTGCTCTCGTGAGCAACCCGAAGGACGCCTCGCTCCGCCAACCTGATGTACAAAGGTTACCAGACGATTGAACGTCTGCGATGAGGCTAACGCTCCAGGTGATTGGACGGACACTTGAAGAAAAAAAACTTTCGCGCGCTTTCGCTTAAAAGGGCAGCAGAGTTTGAAGTCATCACGTGTATTGATCCTGTTGTGACTCGATGACAGTCACTTCCCTGTTTTCAACCACGACCTCAACGCGACCTTCTTGAGCGACTATTTTGTACTTGTAATATTCTGAAAGATTGATGATTTAGGACTGATACTTTTCTACAGAATATTTTGAATGACAGCAACTGCCTGCTGGCCGTGCAGTGGCAACTAGTCTACTCCGACAGCGGCGATAATTTTCATGCTTGGAGCATGCGAAGGAAGACCATCAAGTTGTAGCATTCATTTCCGAGACGTCTACATTCTGCAGGGATCTCGTTCACAGGACGCCTCGGACGAATAAACTTGAAACACCCAATCGTGTTGAACAACTGGTACACGGCCAAAAGACAAGGCGAGAATACTAGTACATAATTCGAAACTTTGGAAGCCTGATTTCAGAGTGATTCTCGGTATATTCCCCGGCCTAGGTGAGCGCAGGAATAAAGAAGCAGCTAACCAAGTTGTCGCGCACCACCGCAGACGACACCTGGCTATTCATATCGGCCGAAGTCACCGGCTGGCCTACCCACGGCACGGAGGTCGCTGTCGCCCAACTCTTCCCAACTAGCTGGCGCATCAGCGTATCGCCGAGGGTCCACACGGCCTCGCCGGCACCATCCCAATAGAACGCGAACCCTTCGAAGGTGTAGGAGTGTGAGATGATGAACCGGGTCACTCCTGTGTTGGTGGTCGTAATGGTGCCGACGTGGTTCGGAATCCCCGCGTTGCTCTGGTACGTGAGCAGATGGATCTTTCCTGGCCCGCGAGTAGTCACAACGGGGCCAACCCCATTCCGGAATGCCTCGACGGTAGCCATTTTCTACGACGCTCGTGAGCAAATTATAGGAACAAGAAATGGAGTCATACAACTGTGCAATAGTTCGTAGGGTCAAAGTTCCTGAAGTCCAAGGTAAGTAACGCAAGTATGCTTGGAGAAGCGGGGACGTACGACTTTCAAGTCAAGAGAACCTAAAGATACGGTTCCTCGAGGGCTTTCTTATAGGCGTCCCGACCGCGTTAGGTTTCTAGATTTCCAAGGCTTCGGGAAGACATGGCCCGGATGCACGTTGCATATGGGCTGTCTCCACTTCATTCCAAGAGACCAGATGACTGTGTATTTCAAACAGACAGCGCAAATAATTCGCGATGAGACCCTGGAATAAGACATCGGGAAGAATCCTGTTGGAAGTAGCGTGGAAATCAGCCATTCGTGAAATGATTCAGTGTAGTTTAACTTGCCATTCAACTATGTCCAAGGAAATGATCGTGGCCGTAACAGGAGAGTATGGGTTGTGACGATGTTTTAGCTGTTTTCTTGTCGCAATAAACCTTGAATTTCATCGCGAAGGTACCATTCTTCATTTGGTGTGTCGAGGCTCAGAACACCTATCCAAAAATGAACCAACCGATCGTGCCGAACAAAAGGCAGGTAGAACCACTGTGTAATAATTTATGAGAGAGCCGAGGATGGTTTGCCTCGTAAAGACCGATTGGCCGCCGCCTTGCCAGTGGCACGCTCTGCACGTCCAAAGGGGAGGTCGGATCGCCTCCGAGTGCGTACAACCGTAGACGCAGCAGCCAGCTCTTTCCCACTGGCTGATGCTGCAACACGTGTCCGGCGGGGATAATTTCCTCTTCCCAGAAGGTTCGAAGGCCTCCAACATGTGGGGTGAGAGATCATGAAGGGTATTTGACGTGAAGATGATTCCGAGATGGTTAAACACTGAAAATGCGATCCGAGTACGCGGCACCCGAGCTCCGGCCGTTGGGACTTCTGGTTCGTTCTTCTGAGCGCAGCATTCACATAGAATAGAAGAAGGGTTTTTTATTAGGAGACTCGCAGAGAAGGAGGGTGCGTGCCATCGATATGAACCCGAGGGCGACGTCCCAGAGGAGGATAGAACGATGACAAGCAAGGCAAGCGATTGTGAGTAATTGATCTCATATCATGTCTGCCCACTAAACTGAAGCCTTGCTGGTTGCACAGGCGGCAAGAGGAAGGGTCGAGAAGCTCAAACAGTGACATTTGCGTTTGTGATATCCGACGGCAGCGGGGCGCACTGCGGCGCAGGCAGCACTAACGCCTCGTTCAAACATGTTATAGCGGCGAAAGAAGGGTTTGTTTGATTCGGAGATTGGATAAAGGTGGGCGGCATCGATATAAACCAGAGGGCGACGTCCCAGAAAGGATGAAGTGGCCCAAATGAAACCATTGACCCAATTCGCGCAATTCAGACCAAAGTCTCGGAATTGGACACAAGAAAGTATGCATTTCTGGTGTCCGAAGTCGATTTAGTATCTGACTGACTGCACCCCCCAGAATTCCTTGATTCCAGGATACTGAAATTGGGAACGACGCATTCAAACAAGGTCTTTTCAAATCGATTCTGACTCGTTCCGCACACCACCTGCCAGATTAATTAAATTAGAGGGTAAGTGAGTACGATAATAATAAGTGTGAATATAAACGAATGGAAGTATTGGATTGCGAGCCGCTTTCCCGGGCTTCAGCATTAATGTTCAGTGCATCCCGTTCACAAAGAGCTTGTATTTATTCAAGTGGAGCAACTAAGATCCGCTTGCTTGCTCCCCCTTCTGTTGTTTTGCCTGCGGTCGAAGCCCCGACGGACTCATCCACCGAGCGGATCGCCAGGTAGTACTCCCAACAACGGCTCTCCAACTTTGCCTTCCGGAGGGAGTCGTTCCAGATAAACACGGTTGGATGGATGGACAGTAGTGGAAGCCAGGAGTATATGGGGTCGTTGGTGATTCCTGGAATACGCACTACCGACATGCAATGAGTAACAGCGCGGGCATAATATAAACAGCTCACCAAGTGCGACATAGACTGTTGCGGCCAATATGCAAGGCTCGACTGCCCGGTGGGTGATGGAGATGGGGGCGCTGATAATGCACAGGAAGAGGGTCGCCGCTATGCTGGCGATTCCCGTGATGAACATGTCGTCCTCGGTTCCCTCCATGGTCACCCACCAGGCTGCCGCGACCGGCAAGACCAAGATGGCGACATTGACCGAGAGAAAGAGGGCTCTGAGGATTTTGCACATCAAACGAAGACTGTTGTGGACGAAGACCAGTTGGTTAGCAGATAGGAGATGTTCACGTAACGCGATCATCGATTAGCCGAGTAATCTAATCTACACAGCCGCATCACCCGGTTAGAGCAGTGATGTCACCTTGACAACAAACACCGTCACTCTTTCCTCTGCTCTCGACAGTCTACCTTCCAACGAGGTGCGACTTGCATAAAATGAACCGTATGTCAAGCGAGACTAACTGTTGCTCCGTGAGCAGTGATGTCTGCTCCTTTCTATGATGCTTTCCTCCTCCTGAACCTCTCCAATTGCTCTCTTGTGGCCAATACGATCCACCAATCTGGTTCTCTGGCATTGGAATGTGTTACCATTCAACTTCCGGATGCGCCCACCTCCGATTCCCACGTATATCTCGTTCTCCGACTCAATGAAACCGAGTTTCCTATCGACCCAACTCGCGTAATCAAGACCAATTTCTCGGAGTCGGGCTCAAGAAAATATACGTTTGTGGCGTCCGAAGCAGACCCAGTCGAGTTAGTTCTGACTGTCCACCTGCCTAACATCCCCGACTCCCACTTTTTGGAGGATATCGAGATTTTTGAAAGCATTCTCTCCCAATACGCGGATCTACAAGGCGCGTTCGCGCAAGAAACCCCGGATGTCAGCCGCAATGTATATGACAAGGCCGACTCAGAGGAGCTTCGTGGTCATCTCGTTCTCGTCAACCAAGACAACGGAGAAGTTGTTGGCGAATTTGATAGGAAATTCGCTGTGCAAGAAGACCCGGCACTCGGTAAAAAGGGACACGAAGGTGACCCCGTAGTGATTGAAATCGTCGAGCCCAGAGCTGGCGAAGATCATGATGCAAATGCCATGGAGATATTTGCTCGCGCTATACCTCCGGAAAACCAGGACTGGATCACCAAAGGCGCCACAATAATTAGGTGAAGGTCGGTTTTTTCTTTCTTTTAGCACATACTAACATAGCACAACAGTCACGCGATATCTGGTTCCACTACGTTACTTCTCACAGCCATATCAGCAGGCTCCTCGTACTACACGAGCAATTCCAAACCCTCCGCCCCCCGAGCAGCTTCGACATCCGGACCCCCACCGCTTCCACCGAGAGCTGTGGCCTTCCTGTCCTCCGCGCGTACACGCAAAGGACTTGCAGCTGTGCACTCCGTCAGCGGGCAGGCCGTGAAGGTCAGCGCTAAAACCGTCGAGATCATCGACGGGATGATCCAGCAGGCAGTCGGAAGCTCAAAAAAAGGGAAGGCCAAGGCCTCGCAAGCCACTCTTTCCCCGGCATCAGGACCCCCTCTTCCGCCTCGCACTCCATCGCCCTCCCTTGCCCCGCCCCCACCCTATACGAAGTCGGCGGGTGAAAAACCGCCACTCCCCCCTCGACGAGAGCCTTCGCCGTCCCCTTCATCATCAAAGCTCGCTCCTTCGCTTCCGCCCCGAAAAACGCCTGTCGACCCCGCGCCAGCCGAAGAGCGCTTCGCCATAAAACTAACCACCAAAGCGCGCATCCTCCTCTCCGCCGATCTCATCCTATCGACGCTCGACAACTCCACACGCCGGCTCTTCGATTCCGGGACAGAAAATCTCGGGGCAGTCGTCGGACACAAGTATGTATTTATTTATTTTACCTCCCCGTTCGAAGGTTACCGATCTGAATTCAGATATGGTGCGGAAGCCGGAGAGAGTTCAGTGCTGATGGCGGGGACGGCGCGGAACGTCGCGCTGGTTTATATAGACATGCGTGGGATCGGACGGAGGGCGCTGCTGAAGAGAGTGGGGAAGGAGTTCGTCAAGGGCAGGGTGGCGGACAAATATGCTTCAAGTTGAAGGTATGTTATTTGAACCTATTTGACAGGGAGCGGAGGTCCCAGAGTTGGAACTGTGTTCTGACAAGTGTATTGTATGATGCATATCTCTCGCCCTCCGACTTGACGCAGATTTTACGGCTGGCAGTGAGAACGGTTGAATTTCGTTTCGTTTTTGAACCATGATACAGTTGAACACCATGTGACATTTGCTTTCGCGTTAGCAGTGCGCTCGGATATCACCAAACGCAAATGTCACCACCATTTTAGGTTTTCAACTCATTCTCTCGTCACCTACGCTGTCCACAAGGTTGTATGCTTCCCAGACAAGACACGATCGCAGGCTCGGCACTTCATCCTTTCTGGGACGGTTTATATCGATGCCGCCAAGCCGCGCGCACACCTTCTTTCTTCAGTCTCCTAACACAAATCCTTCTTCCGCCGCTGAAGTATGTTTGAACGGGGCGTTAGCGCTGCGCCGCAGTGCGCTTCCGATACCACCAAACGCGAATGTCACCGTTACTTTGCTTCTCAACTCATTCTCTGGCCCCCTGCACTGTCAGCAAGGTTCTATACTTCCCAGATAAGACACGATCGCAGTTCGCCACCAGAAAGGACGTTTCTGAGACGTCGCCTCCTGGTTTATATCGATGCCGAGCCGCGCGCACACCTCCAGTCTCCGAATATTAACACAAACCCTTCTTCCGCCGCTGTAACATGTTTGAACGAGGCGTTAGCGCTACCCTCGGATACCACAAACGCGAATGTCACCGTCTGGACCTTCCTCTTGCCGCCTGCGCTACCAGCAAGGCTTTAGTAGGGAAGACACGATACAAAGATATTACTCACAATCTCTCGCGTTGCTCGCCACCGCTATCCTTCCAATCCTCTGGAACTGGTTTAAACTTTATATCGAAACCGCCAAGCTTTACTCACACCCTACTTCTCTGCTAGTCCGCTCATAATTAAACCCTTCTTTCCCCGCTGAAACATATTTGAATGAGGCGTTAGCGCTGCCTGCGCCGCAGTGCGCGCCGCTGCTCGCGGATATCACAAACACAAATATCGCCATTTTGGCCTCTCAACCCATTCTCCTGCCGCCTGCGCTACCGGCAAGGCTTTAGTTAAGTGCAGAAATGATACGGAAAGAAATACTCGCAAGCACTTGCCTTGCTCGTCCTTTCCAATCCTCTTGGACGTCGCCTTCTCGTTTCCGCCAAACCGAGCGCACACCCTCCTTCTCTGCGATTCTCCTAATAAAAACCCTTCTCCCAGTCTATGTGAATGCTGCGCTCAGAAGAACGTACCAGAAGCCCCAGCGGCCGGAGCTCGGGTGCGGAACGGTACTTCTCGGATCGCATTATCGGCGTTTAACCATATGGTCGGAATCATCTTCACGTCAAACGCCCTTCATGATCTCCCACCTAGAGGCCTTTGAACCAACCTTCTGGGAAGAGGAAATTATCCCCGCCGGAGACGTGTTGCAGCATCAGCCAGTTGGAGAGAGCTGGCTGCTGCGTCTACGGTTGTATGCACTCGGAGGCGATTCGACCTCCCCTTTGGATGTGCAGAGCGTGCCACTGGCAAGACGGCGGTTTAACACACCAATGAAGTCACCTGTTTCATTATTCCTGCCAGTGGGTGGCGAACTACTGTAGGCGACGGCCAATCGGTCTTTACGAGGCAAACCATCTTCGGCTCTCTTATAAATTATTACACAGTGTTGTCCGCCGTTCTACCTGCCACTTGTTCAGCACGATTGGTTGGTTCATTTTTTGAGCCTCGACACACCAAATGAAGAACGGTAACCTCGCGATGAAATTCAAGGTTTATTGCGACAAGAAAACAGCTAAAACATCGCCACAACCCATACTCTCCTGTTACGGCCACGGCCATTTCCTTGGACATAGTTGAATGGCAAGTTAAACTGCACTGAATCATTTCACGAATGGCTGATTTCCACGCTACTTCCAACAGGATTCTTCCCGATGACTTATTCCGGGGTTTCATCGCGAATTATCTGCGCTGTCTGCTCGACATAGTCATCTGGTCTCCATCCTGACGTTAGAATGAAGTGGAGACAGCCCATATGCAATATGCATCCATGCAATGTCTTCCCGAAGCCTTGGAAATCTAGAAAACTAACAGGGTCAGGACGCCTATAAGAAAGCCCTCGAGGAATCGTATCTTTAGGCTCTCTTGACTTGAAAGTCGTACGTCTCCCATTCTCCAAGCAGACTTGTGTCACTTACCTTGGACTTCAGGAACTTTGACCCTACGAACTATTGCACAGTTGTATGACTCCATTTCTCGTTCCTATCATTTGCTCACGAGCGTCGTAGAAAATGGCTACCGTCCAGGCATTCCGGAATGGGGTTAGCCCCGTTGTGACTACTCGCGGGCCAGGAAAGATCCATCTGCTCTCGTACCAGAGCAACGGGGGGATTCCGAACCACGTCGGCACCATTACGACCACCAACACAGGAGAGACCCGGTTCATCATCTCGCACTCCTACACCTTCGAACAGTTCGCGTTCTATTGGGATGGTGCCGGCGAGGCCGTGTGGACCCTCGGCGATACGCTGATGCGCCAGCTAGTTGGGACGAGTTGGGCGACAGCGTCCTCCGTGCCGTGGACAGGCCAGCCGGTGGCTTCGGCCGATGTGACTAGCCAGGTGTCATCCGCGGTGGTGCGCGACAACGCGGTTACCTGTTTCATTATTCCTGGGCTCACCTAGGCCGGGGAATATGCGGAGAATCAATCTGAAACCAGGCTTCCAAAGTTTCGAATTATGTACTAGTATTCTCGCCTTGTCTTTTGGCCGTGTACCAGTTGTTCAACACGATTGGGTGTTTCAAGTTTATTCGTCCGAGGCGTCCTGTGAGCGAGATCCCTGCAGAATGTAGACGTCTCGGAAATGAATGCTACAACTTTATGGTCTTCCTTCGCATGCTCCAAGCATGAAAATTATCGCCGCTGTCGGAGTAGACTAGTTGCCACTGCACGGCCAGCAGGCAGTTGCTGTCATTCAAAATATTCTGTAGAAAAGTATCAGTCCTAAATCATCAATCTTTCAGAATATTACAAGTACAAAATAGCCGCTCGAGAAGAGAAGGTCGCGTTGAGGTTGTGGTTGAAAAACAGGGGAGTGACCAAGGAGTGACTGTCATCGAGTCACAACAGGATCAATACACGTGATGACTTCAAACTCCGCTGCACTTTTTAAGCGAGGGCGCGCGAAAGTTTTTTTCTTTCAAGTGTCCGTCCAACCACCTGAAGCGTTAGCCTCACCGCAGACGTTCACTTGTCTGGTAACGTTTGTATATCAGGTTGGCGGAGCGAGGCGTCCTTCGGGGTGCTCACGAGAGCAAACATTGCTGTTCCTCTCTTCCGAGTCCGAGTCCGTTTCGGCGTCGATTTGGATTTGGAGGTCTGCTGGGATAGTTGGTGTGGCGTCATATTCCTGTACCTGCCGTATGCTGCTACGCGGCACTGACGGTCTGGTCAAACCATGATGCATACACTCTTTTTATTAACTTTTTGTCCTAAGTAAAGACTGAGATACTACGTGCCTTAATCTATATATTAAGTATCTTCCGCGTCTTTCTCAGCCTTTCTGACTTTTCGCGTCCTCCGCATGAGGCTATGCAAATTAGATTATCCGGCCAATCGATGATCATCGTTACGTGAACATCTCCTATCTCTTCTGCTTTCTTCCTACAGCGATGGAACTGCAACTCATCACCCACAAAAGCTGCTCAACACCCTCAGATCTTTCTCAATGTCGTTACCCTGATCCTGCCGGGTGCGGCAGCCTGGTGGGGGACCATGGAAGGAACTGAGGACGAGGTAGTCGTCGCGGGAATCTTCAGCGTAGCGGCGACCCTCCTGCTGTGCGGTTTCAGCGCCCCAATCTCCATCACCCACCGGGCAGTCGAGCCTTGCATCCTGGCCGCTACAATCTATGTCGCACTTGGTGAGTTGTTTGTATTATGTACTCCCGCGCCGTTACTCATTGCATGTCGGCAGTCCGCACGCCAGGAATCACCAACGACCCCAGCCGCCCCATATACTCCTGGGCTCCGCTGCTGTCCATCCAGCTCACTATGCTCTTCTGGAACCACACCCTCCGGCAGGTAAAGATGGAGGACCGTTGCTGGGGGTACTACCTGGCGATTCGATCAGAGGACGACTCCATCGGGGCTTCGACCGCCGAAAAAACAGGGAAAGGGTCAGGGAAGGGTGTGTATAGGACCTGACAATACTTTACTTTATTCCCGTTGTGAACGGTATGCAGTGAACACTATTGGAACCAAATTGGAACACTGCGTCTTCCCACTGAAATTGCTCACCACCTACACAATGGCTCTCTGGGTCCGCCGTTCACTATCTATCCCGCTCTCCGCAGAGTAAATCAGCGACCAAAATGGCCCGTTCATCAACTCACAGTGAAACAGCAGTCAAACGGGCAGTCTCTGCGTATTATAATAAATCGCGCGCCGCGGCGGGAGTTTTTTTTTTTCCGGCGGCGATCATGTAAGGGAATTTTGGAACTGGAGACAAAATTGCATTTTTCACAAATACTTGCTTCTCTCGATATCGTAAACGGAGGTACTATTCTCACTGCAAGGTCCAACACTATTATTGCATATCTACAGACCCATAAGTTAGCAGGAATCTGGTTCAATATCGAGTTGGACGTACCACTGCGCGACGAAAACAAATTTGGCCGCTGACGCGACGCTAGCTCCGTTGTTGAACAACGCCCCGGTCGAATCGATAGTAATGTATTGAGAGTTGATGCTAGAAAGCAGAATATACGTGCTGTCCGCCTGCGGGACGGCCTTGAAATTCTCACATGCCTGAGCGACGGTTCGATCAGCTGCTAGCGGTACGGCAGCGTTCGGGTCGGCCGTAACGTATTGGTTTGTTGCCGTGTTCAGGATGGAGCCTCCACCAGGCATATAGGCAAAACGAAATGGCGTTCCGACGAATGAATTCGCTACCAAATGCGGGGCGGCAGTGGTGGAAGAGACGAGTTTTCCCGTGGAGGCGCGGATGAAAAAGATGCCTGCAGGGTTTACTGCTGCAGAGGAGCATATATTGCCGTGTGCCGGCGAATTCTTGCGAGTGGAGAGGTGGTACAGAAGATGGGCTTGAGAAGTAGTTCCGCCCCAGGTAGTTATATTTGTCGAACAAGCGAAGGCAGTCTGGGGACTAACTTCGCCATATGCCATATATATAACGGCTTTCCACTCATCGCCGACAGTGGGATCAACCAGCTCGGGGGCGACATAGTTCCAGACGCCGTTCAACCATGCGGTGTCGTACATACCCTCGTTGATTGGCGTGACGGGCAGAATTTGAATGGCAGCGATTTCAGACCGCTGCGCACCCCAGAATCTGCGTTAATAATTTCAATAAATTATGGTTGAACTTTTTTATATCTACTCACAGCCAGGCTCCGGCTTGATAGTCCATCACGTTGCCAATGGTCGTCGAACGGCGCAATCCAGCCTCTGGATACGGAGTGTCGGTATCATTGGCGTTCGGATACAAATGCCAGTATGACTGGGCAGCGTCAACCTCCGTCGCCCACAATAACCGGGCCCAGTTCTTGATGTCCTGATTCCCGAGAATGTCTGCAAACAGAATGAGTCCATAGTACGCGTTGGCCTGCAAGCTCTAAATTAAGACCGTCCAATTGCCCAGATATCCGCACTGACCGCCTCTCCAACGGATTCCTGATCACGGGGTCCTCCACCGTTGGCTATTCCCGAGGCTGCCGACAGGTCGTTAGAGGTACAATTCAGGTGTGACCGCATACGAACCCCAGGAATGACCCGCGAACCAGTCCTTGCAGCGGGCGACCGTGAAGTACGGATCGGCGGGGGAGGGATTTCCGATGTCGCGTGCAAATGTCGTCACAAATTGCTGGTTGGCGGTCCACCACGCGGCGTCGTATTTTGCAATGACGGCAGCTCCATGCAGCATATACCCGTAATGGAAATGGTGGTCATTATACTGTGATACCAATGTGTTAGTCGATACCAAAAAAAGCGGAACATGCATGCATAGCCGTTTCCAAAGTCAATGTTCAGATCTGTTGCCGCGGCACAGTCCACAACGCCTCCCCAAGCAGTCTCATACGCCGCATAGGTGCCGGTGGATTGCCCGCTGGCCGTCTAAATATCTCGTTAGACGTAGGGTTTCAGCGGCGCCATTACGGACTAACCCAATATGCGAAACTCTGTTTCAACACGGCGATTACTACAGGGATCAAGTCTCGTCGCCCGATGTGATCAGCGATGAGCCTAAGTAACGTTAATAACAGCACCCTCAATCTGAACATAGCGGGAGCTTACGCTAGACGCGCGGTCGCTTGAAAGGCCTTCCCCCAGAAGTAAAAGTCGCCTGGAACCGCGACTGTCAAGTGAGCGATCTCATACTCGAGCGCCTGGATTATCTGTTTGGTGCAAGATGCCTGGGGTTTTCTAGGAGCTTGCCAAGTAATCGTAGGTAAAGCGTAGGATAGCTTCCACACATGTCCGACGACGGGCTTCATATATCCCTTCGTGGTCAAGTAGCTGAGGCCGGTGAGATACGAGGGATTCACCAGATGTTTTCTGTGGAGTTTGAACCGTGAGAAAAAAGTAATCGAGGCGACAGAAAAACGAACCGATGATGGGGCCACGACAGATGCAACAGATTTGCGGGATTGCCGACGACGTTCCAATTGAAGGTCATGGTAGCCTTATTGCCAGAAAAGACGTAGCCGAGGGCAACCCCTGTCGGGTAATTCGCAGAGTACTTATCGAGGATTGCCTGACTCGTAGATTCTGCGGTGACGCGCGCAAGACGGATAACTCCGGTGAAGGTTGCGCGGCCGGTGAGTGCTGTTGCCGTCGCCGTTAAAAAGATAACCCCGCTGAGTGAGTACAAGACGTAGGTCCCGGCGCTATTCGTCACGGTGAATCTGGTACCGTTGACGGACACTAGAGGAGTTGAACTATTTAGAGATTTTTACTTCGGTGTTAAGGAAAGATCGCACTAGATGACGTTCCTACATTATTTCCATTGATAGAAATAATGTTGCCGTTTGTACTCGTCAGAATAATTGTGGCGGCGTTATAATTAAAAGTCATGTACGGCGATCCGGGTACGAGATATGTCGTGAAACCGGCTCCGGAAGCTGCAAAATATTTGACCGTGACACTTTGAGTATCCTGGAAAGTCGACAGTGAGTTGAGGATCCATGAAGGCTTAGACGGCTGTTTTACCCAAGCCGTGGCCTTGTGACTCGTATAGGTGTTCGGGTTTTCAACATAAGAGGCCTGCCAGTCCATTTGTGTCGTCTGAATTACTGAGGTCCCGTCAAAGTTCCGCGTGCTCGATATACCGAGCTGAATTCCCGTGTCCAAGGCGCAGGACATGTATGGGAACGGGCCAGCAACGACACTGTCTCAGCTCAGCATCCTAAATATAAAAGCGAAGAGAACAGGTACCTGTCCTGCGACGGTGCTGCGGCATAGCCCACCCACCAACCGGTGGTCGGAAAAGGCGGCTTGAAATCCTGGAAGAATGGCCCAGGGGGTGCGGCGCTTGTCACCAGACCACCGGGCATGGAAGGCAAGGAGGTATCGATTGGACCAATATCCGCCGCTGCAGCCAATGCATAATAAACTGCCCAGAGGCAAACGATGAAAGTCATGAGTCTCGCGACCAAGAAGTAGTCTGCGCTTCACTTTATAGAGGCCCAGTCTAGTGGCCCACGGACACAGAGCGGTCAGCTAGGAAAGGACGAGTGGGTAGCAGACGGCAATCCGAGGAGAGGGGTCAAGTAGACGAGAACAAGTTCGTAGTACTCCCCGATCGGCCACCCGGTCACGCTGGAGCCGAGTTCTATATGCGGTCCTGATATGAAAGCCCCTGTATAGTCATCGTGAGTGGTTCTTGAGGCAGTATTAGTCTGAGCCAAGCTGAAGTCGAGGGGCTCGGAGGAAGAAGACGAGTTTGTTTTCAGCCCACGGGCCAACTCGGATCATTTCCGAGGAATTCCCACGCTCCCGTATGGTTCAAACCGTTCAATTTCTTCCAAGTCCCCTAGTAGACTCAGCCTGACGACAACTATGTTTAACTCCACTACGCCCACACGTGAATATCAGCCCTAACTGGGAAACTTGCCCCAAATAGCGCAATCAAGATGGTCCCACAGCAGTCAAAAAGTCAAAGTCAACTCCATGCTCTGCTTGGTTCACACTCCGCTCATACAAACCTCTGTACCCTCTCTTTTTCCCCTGGCGGACTTCTGACGATCCCTCCTTTAGTTTCTTGTTTTCTGCAATCCTCCGTGCAATCTCCTCCTCGGGAACGTCGAGCTGCAAAATCCTGTTCTCCACATCACACCTGATGATATCGCCATCCTCTACTATACCAAAGACTGAATCGGAAACCACAGACTCCGGGGAGATGTGAAGCACAACTGTTCCGCCCGCTGTCCCAGACATCCGCCCATCAGACAGCCGCAACATATCCTCCACACCGATAGCCCCGAGTTTACGAGGTATCGGAATGAGGCCGGCCTCCGGCATACCAGGGTGTCCAATTGGTCCGATGCCTTTGAGCACTAGGACCGATTCGACCGTTACTGGCAATTCCGGGTCATCGATGCGACGAGCGAGATCCGCGGTGTCCAAGAACACAACAGCAGGTCCCGAGTGGTTGAGAAGACCCCTATCTTTGGAAGCAGATGCTTTAATGACGGCGCCACCCGGGGAGAGGTTTCCTCGTAGGACAACGATAGAGGAACAGGGGTACAGCGGGTTAGATAGTGGGCGGATGATTTCGCGTGAGTATGGGAAGTCGTGCGTCCCTGATGTGTCAAGGAGCTGCCCGAGGGTCTGGCCGGTTATTGTTTTGGCGGACAGATAAAGGAGAGGGCGTAGAGTCTGCAACAGCGCGCTCATGCCGCCGGCGTTATGAAAATCAGTCATGTAGTTGTCGCCGCTCGGCTTCAGATCCACAAGGAGAGGCGTCTTTCTCCCGATTTCGTCAAATGTGTCCAAAGTGATGGTACCAGCGACATTGGGGTGTCGGTTTATAATTGCCATGAGATGCACAACCGCGTTCGTTGAACCACCAATGGCTTGGAGAACGGTGATGGCGTTCATAAAAGACTCTTTCGTAAGTATTTGCTGGGGACGGTGCTGGTCCGTCACGGCAGACACTGCATTCTTACCGGTCTCTTCCGCCACGCGCAGTCGGGTCGCGGACACAGCTGGAGCGGATGCCCCACGGAGAGGCATGAGACCCAGAGCAGCAGTGATGCATGCCATGGTACTGGCCGTTCCCATTACACCGCAGGTTCCAGACTACAACCGTATTAGTTGTTCAAACTTGAGCTAAATTTCTTGGTTCGTGACCTACAGTGGGAGCGAGTTCATCGTTTATCGCAGCAATGTCCTCGATGTCCATGAGTCCCGCCCGGTAGGCTGCCCAGTTGTTCCGACAATCTGTACACGCTCCTATGCGCATTCCTCTGTGTGAGCCTGGCATCATAGGGCCGGTTACAAGTGGCAGAACCGGTTTGTTCGCAGAAATGCCTCCCATCAGCTGGGCGGGTACAGTTTTGTCGCAGCCTCCGATCATGATACCTGAGGTATGGTTAGTTAACATCTTTCAGATGTGCAAAATTTAAAACAGGCTAGGAACTTACACGCATCTAATGGTTGAGCTTTGATCATCTCCTCCGTATCCATGCTCATCAGATTCCTCAGATACATGCTTGTTGGCGAAGAAAAAGACTCGTGGAGGCTTATTGTGGGGAATTCTATTGGTAGACCACCATTGAGTTGCACCCCCCGCTTGACGGCCTCGATAAGCGCCGGAATATTCGCGTGGCACGGATTAAATCCAGAACCAGTGTTGATTATGCCTATGACGGGACGTGTAAGGGCGTCTTCCCCATATCCAGCCGCTTTGATAAACGCTTTGCGTAGGAACAGCGAGAAGTGCGCATCGCCGTAGGCCGTGAGGCCCTGCCGAAGACCAACTTTGGAGTTCAGGGGTTTTGAGAGGTCGTAGTCCTCTAGCGGGTCGGTGTGATTAGGCTCTGTAGATTGCGACATTGAAATCTGGAGGAAACCTTGCTCAGGGTCACGTCTGCGAGAAGGAAATGCAAGCGGCCCGAGCTCCCGTCAATGACGCTATGCGGGGTTCCGCATCCGGAATGTCCCCGCACCAATCGTTGTTGGTTGATAATGATTCGAGGTGGATCTGGCTTTCTTCTGCTTTGCTTCCAGGCCACTCCGAGACTCCGACGTTGGGCTGTTGGTGACTGTTAAGAGATAGGAGGTTCAATGTTGTCTGATCACAGATTTGTCAGCACCGACGGCTTATAACCGCACCACCATGTCGCCGCCTTTCGAATATGGCGATCTTGAGTTCACGCAACCAGCCAAGCAAATCAAGGCCTTCAATATGGAGCCAGTTCCGCAACGCATCCTTGATGACATGCGCAAATACGAAGACTCTGCCAGAGGTACCTACTTACTATCAGGCAGCTCTGGCTTTCCACCTTTCTTACGAGCCTAGGTTTTGGGTTCACCTGCTTTGAGAAGTTGACAGATGGAGATGATAGCGTTGGGAACGCCATAATATCCCATCGACCAGAAGATTCCCAGGTCCAGGAATATTATCGCATGTCGACTGACCCGCAAGTTCCAAATCTCGAACGCCTAACATATTTTGATCTGGGCAGTGGGCGTACGATATCCAGTTTTCGTCCGATTGTCGGCGAGGACTGGAGAGGTGTTTGGCGCGGAGGCGGAGCGATTCTGGCCATGGATCTCGACGGAAATGAATTTTCCCAGCTATGGCGGTACTGGGAAGACGCCCTCTGCACGACCGTTATTCCTTCGATCGGAAGTGAACTCAAGAATGGACCTGGCGGTCGCATTGAACGACTGACACATGATAGCTTCAAATACACCAATGTCGTTGTATCGCATTCCGACAAGTGAGTGCACCGTACGACAGTAAAGTGTATGTCACTGAGCCTTTATCAGAATCATGGCGTTCATTTCGAACAAGGAGAATGGCACTGACTTGCTTGTTTATGTCACCGATCTCATAAACTCGCAAACGGGCGCAGCGGCCGATTCTAAACCATTCACGCTTCCATCGAGGCTGGTGACGCCGCCAGCAGAGAAGTCCAATTCGCGTTGGGTCATTTCCGATATTTCTCTCGACGACCAGTACCTCCTCCTTACCAAAGTTGTCTCATCGGCCTACAGTCCCTGCTACATTGCCCGTGTCTCGGGAGGCCAGCCAGAACTGATTGTCCTGCCCAACGCGACTGAAAAGGAAACAGAGACTGCATACTTGGCGCCGACTTTCTCCAAGGATCCTGCCAACCCTCACCTGGTCTACATGATTTCCAACGCGTACGGCGACTTTCTCTCGGTCTTGTCATACGATACCGTGAACCGTACAGTGCAACACATCACCACCCCCGAACCCGATTTGCATTCTCTCCGACCGATCAACTGGCCGTGCGCAAATCTGCAAGTCAATTCGGAGTGCATATATTTTCGGGCCAACGTGGACGGATATACCAATCTTTTCATGTGTCCTTTGTCGGGACCGCTGAAAGATACCGTCGTTGAAATCAAACCGGAATGGGAGGGCGGGCAGTTTGGTTATCACACGAACGCTCGCAATGGCAGGCCCTACGAGCTTGTACTTGTGCTCGTTTCCCATCTAGCGCAATCCTCTTTGGCCCGCCTCGATCTCAAGGGTCGCCTGGACGATATCAAGCGGGACGAGAACGGCGGTGCTTATATATCTGTGCCGTTGTCCAGGTATACGCAGGCAGCACCAATTCCCGCAGACTATAGAACCATCCCGGCGAAGCCGTTGCGCTTCAAGAGCTTCGATGGGTTGGAGATACCGTGTATGTACTACCATCCCAGTGACGGCGAAAGTGCAGTCCCACTCGTGATTTCCATCCATGGCGGACCCGAAGGTTAATTGGATTGTTCTTCAAGTTGAACTGATATTCACATCATCTAGGACAATCGACTTCGAACTCGAGATCGTGTGTGCTTCATCTTGAACCAACCTGACGCTGACCGGAACTATAGTCCAATCCATTGGTACATCATCAATGAACTGGGATATGCCATCATCTATCCCAACGTGAGAGGCAGCGCTGGGTACGGGAAGCGCTTCATGGCTGCGGACGACGTCGAGAAGAGAGAGGATTCAGTCAAGTGAGCATTCCCTGTTAACCTTGGACTTTATTCATCGCACTCGCAGAGATATCGGGGCTTTGTTGAACCACATCGAACAAGCGATGTCAAACGAACTCGACTCTTCTCGGATCGCTGTAATGGGAGGATCCTGTCAGTGTTATTTCTTGAATCGCATTTACATCTGTTTACCATGTCCAGATGGCGGTTACATGACTCTAGTGAGCGTCCCCACTCCATGGAAGAGATACTGTTTACCTTTTTACACGCAAGGCCTGTCTGATCCATTTTCCGACCAAATTCGCCTGTGGGCTTGCAAACTTTCCCATTACCCACTGGACTTCCTTCCTCGAAAATACGGCGCCTTCTCGTCAGGCCCACCGGCGGGGTGAATACGGGGACGAGAGAATCCCGGAAATTCGTGCCTTTTTCGAGAAGATATCCCCCATCAAGCGCGCGTCCGAAATCTCTGTGCCTTTGCAGATCGCCCACGGGGACACCGACAGTCGCGTCCCAGTGGACCAGGCCATACGCATGTGGCAAACGGTTTTGAAGAGCGGGGTTCATTGCGAGCTGATGGTCTGCGAGAAGGAAGGGCACGGTAAGCTTTGAGTGTCACGGTTGGCGTGGGTCTGAAAATTGCGTCCAGGCTTCAAGCAGAAGAGTGTGATTGAATTCACGAACGCAGCCAAGCTCCACTTTCTGGAGCGTTTCCTACCCGTTGAAAATTAAGTGTATATGCATGTACCAGAGTCCAACAATTGGAATTCTGCACAAACTATCTAAAGACAGGTATTCTCCGGCCCCAGATTTTCCGTTGATAATCCAGTAATATGGGAACAAAGTCCAGCAGTCCGAATTCTGGCCAGTAGGCGTTGCAGAAATGAATTTGGGTATTTTCAGAGCACTACAGGCTTGTCAACAAACGTGTATCGAAGTGAACTGTGTGCAAACGGACCTGCCAAAGTAAGTAGTCGCTGAGCCGCTTCACGCCGCTTGTTCGAACCAAGATCTCGAGCGGGGGGCTGCGCGCCAAAGACGTCATTAATTGGGCGGATATATCGTGTTCTGTTATTTCGCAGCTGGCGTCGACGTCAGAGACGGGGCAAGCAATGAAACTCGGGAATGTTACTCTTCTGGATTCGGTTTTTCAAGAGAAATTCGGACGGCAGATTCGACTGCCGTCATAATTTCGTCCTGCGAGGAATACGACATACAGATGTTCAGTATTGCTGTAGAGATTTCTGTTCAATTGAAGGCTGCGCAGAGAAACAAAAGCACTCATTTATTATTATTTTGCGTCACCGACTCCACATGTCGAATCGCTTCCTGGACATATTCCGGAAGAAGGGACGTCTTGCCCAACACGTTCAGCCGAACGCCGTATTCTTCCAGAATTTGGCTGGAAGCAATAAATCCAGGAGTCACAGCAAGAAGATACGACACTTACCCATGGCTCGACATTTCCAGGAGCTTATCATACGCCAGGTGCATGAGATGGTCGACCTCCTCCGGGGACCGTCTGAAATTATCCATCGCAAACGCATAGACGGAGACACATCGAATCTCGAGGCGCAGACATGCTTCGAGCATCTTTATCGCGACATTGAGCCTGCTTGACACGCGCGTACAACGCAAGCACCAACCGTACCCTGCGTAGCGCGACGAATCCGGCGCTGTGCCCCTGCTGGATGGCCTGCTGGTTCATACGTGCGTATCGGCGGTTACCGTCCATAACGAACGCGACATGCCGTGGAATAGGCCCGGCGGAGAGGACGCGTAGGAGCAGTCTTTCTGCCCTCTGAGCGACCTTGGCGCGGATCCATCGAAGACAGCGCAAAAGCATTTTGGTTTGCGCGTGTGTGGCATCAACTTCGGCCGAATGAGGACACCGCGGACGACTTCAAGTTGCCGGACAATTGCCACCGGACATGGGGAAACCAACGGAAAGCCCGATTTTGCGCCAGTCGGGTTCTATTAGCCCGTACAGTACCGAGCATTAGTACACATATCCTCAAATCCTAATGCGCTACCAGTGGGGTGGGTCGGGAAAGTACAGCGTCATCTGCGACTCGCCGTCGGATACCGGATACTTGTCACTGACGAGAAACAGTGCGGGAACGGCACCGAAAATACAAGACCGCGACGGGGATCATCCGACGGCAGGGCATCGTTTCGAAGGGTACCGGTACATATTTACTTTCTTTATTTTTAATCGCAGCGCTCCTACTTGGTCGCACCGTTCGCCACTCTTCTGATCTCAGGCTCCAACGGGAATCGCTGAGCCTCCGGCGGAACCGAGTACAGTTTCTGCCAAGTCTCTTCGAGCGGCTTGGGCGTTTTCCACGCCAGCTCGTCGTTGCGGAGCCACAGCCGAACGAGGTGCCGCCTATTACACACACACGGTCATTCACAGGGCCTGCGACTCGGAAAAGAAGGGAAAACCCACGTGTGCTCCTCGTCGTCCGTGAAGGCGTCCCGCGCGTGGAGCAGCCCCATGCTGTTGATGTACTGGATGTCGCCCTTTTTGAAGTTGAGGCCCAGGGAGTACTTCTCCGCCAAGAAGTGCACCATGTCGAGCGCCTCCGCCTGCGCCTCGGAGATGGGTGGAATGTCCGGGCTGCGCACCTGGAGCCCGTAACCAGTGAAATGGCGGCGCGAGTACTGGATCACAACGTGACCGTCCTCGTTATACAACACCGGCCGCTCTGCATACGCCGGGGTCCCCCCAAATCTTAAAGGAAAAAAGTCAATCAGAACTGCGCGGTGTTCGGAGGAGTGAATAAACGGTCGGGCCGCACCTGTCAAGGGGCCAGTTGTCCTTGAGCACGGTGATCAGGTCCGGGCGCGTTTTGGCGATCTCGTTGTACACGCGCCCGCCGCTGCTGATGCGCGACACGCCGCCCTGCGCGGAAGTCTGAATGCCCAGCAGCGCGATGAGGTCCCCGATGTCCGTGTGGAAAACCTGCTTGTCGGTGGTGTACGCCGCGTTGCCGATCCCGCCTTTCTCGTGCGCGTGCGAGACGCGCAGATCCTTGATATGCGCGAGGACCGCGTTCGTGCCATCCTGCTTGCCCCGCGCGGAGCCGACATGCGAGGATATGCCTTCCTCGGAGATCAGTTCGCGTGTCTGGACGAAACGGATTGGACACGCACCTGCATAGACGATGGCGAGCTCACGCCGAGAGTATTTGTCGATGGGGATTTCGCGAATAACGAAAAAGCCTCGGCCCGAGTACAGCACCTCGGCCAGCTTCCTCAGCTCGGGAGAAAGGGTCGGCAGGGGGAACGTATCCCGGCCAATGAACCCGAGTGGCTTGTCCAAGCCTGCGGAGTTGTTCAGCACTATGCGGTAGCGTCCATGCAGAACTCACTTTCAAAGTGTGCTAGGGCATGATCGATTTCCTCCAGATGCGCTTCGGTGAGGTTGTAGACCCACTGCGACTCGTCTGTCCAGTCTTTGCCTTCCCACACATTGGGACCTTCGACGCTCGGAGGGAAGTTCGGAGGGAGGGGTTTCTGCGGTAGGGTGGGGTCTTCGGCAAAACGACGGGCAGTCCGCGCGCGGAATTTGGCTTCGTCAGGATGGTATGAGATATCGGGCTGCTTGGGCTCTTGGGTAGGAGGTGCATTTGTCGTAATAGTTTCGGTAGCGCTCATTGTGTGCAGAGAGAATGTAAAAAATATGGATGGAGGGAGGAGGGAGGAGACAAACGCCGCTTAAAAGGCTAAAAGGTGGGAAGAAAGCATTTCCATGGCGTTATAGCACCACCCGGTAGGTAGGGTCGGACCTGAGTCGGACCACAGGGACAGTACAGATTTGCCAAGATCGGAGCATAGATAATCACGTCCCGGGATGCTTGAATGACGCAGTCTGGATTTCGCACAGTCGTGGAAGACGGTGAGCCTGCGGAATGATGTCAATCAGCATCTATTACATGCGACAAGAAAAATCCTGGCACCTTTGACGAGCGCTTGCACGCAATCAGCAGGCGCTTTTCGGTCAGACAAGCAGAGAAACGCACAAATGGAACGAAAGAAGAGCTGATGGATATTTGATAAGATGTGGGATAATCTGATTAGATGAGATTTGAGATGGTTTGAAAAAACGCTGTTCGGAGAAACGCCAAGAATTTGCGTGTAATCGGTTGAGGAATCGACAAGGGGGAGGTTTTTGTAAACGTTTTTTTTTGAATCGCCTGAGTAGAATTTAGCGGGGACCTCTTACAACGCCGCAAAGATGGTATACCAATTTTCCATCCACCTTCATTACATTTCCATATCGTCTTGATCGGGTTCAGAAAGCACTATTCGATTCGAACCGCCGGCGGACTTTGGTTCCTTGTGTTTCAGGGGTTTCTGTTGTTTGGGTCCCGCGGTAGCTCTCTTTGCGGGGCCCGAGGTATCGCCCTCGAATTCACCGTCCCCAATCTTTATCACGATCAACAGCGTCGACTTTCCTCTCGTCCTGTACGTGATATCTTCCTCCTCGTCGTCCGGCAACAACTCATCCTGGACCTCGACTGTCCCGGTGGTAATGTGCGAATGGATCTCGTCTGCCGCAAAAGGAAGGATCGCAGGCAGCGCCACCGAAAGCTGGAGGAGATGCGGAATAGCCGCACCCATCGCACTGAGATGGAGGGTTTTGTAGCTATGGTGTTTCTTTCAGCGCAAAGAAAGAAACCGCATTTGCTGTTGCGTACCCATCATTTATGATTACATTTTTACATCGCCGCAGGTACGTGGCGAGAGGTGTCTTGCGAGTGATGCAAATGAGGTTCTTGCCTTCCTTGTGCGCTGATCGAGGCCCTGTCGCTGAAACCGACGTCGGTACGGTCGGAAACGGACGTGTTGGAGCCAGTTTGTTGATGCGGCCCCTCTGAGGCGGCGGTTCCGCCCTCGGCATGGGGTCGGCTGTCGGTGGGGGAGTCACCCTGACGGCTCTTGAAGTTCCGTGGGCGCAGACGAGTCGCAGACGTTTGTTCGAGTCGTGCGGGGAGTCAAGCTTACGTTTCATGGTCAAAGCGGGAACGAGCGAAAAAAGAATAAATACCCCACGTGACTATACAATCTTTTCACCTTCACCTCCCTAGGGCTACACAGCCAGAAACCCAGTCTCCCTCGCTGCGTCTACTTGGTTTCCGAGCAGAGAATCAGCGACAACTATGAGCAGCCAGCCCGTCGATGTTGCTGAGCAGAACATTCAGATGTGGAAGGTCAAGAAACTGATCAAAAGTCTTGACTCTGCCCGAGGGTATGCTCCTTCCATTGACCTTTATTCCCCTCTCAATGTGTTCTCCAGGGCGGGCACTTCCATGATCAGTCTCATTTTACCCCCCAAAGTTAGTATCAAGTCCATCGCAACCTGCTCGCACGACTCTTGCTGGCAGAACTAAGCTCATGTTGTTCTACTAGGATCAAATCTCTCGAGCGTCAGGCATGTTGACGCAGGAATACGGTACAGCATCCAACATCAAGTCCCGAGTCAATCGACTCTCCGTCTTGGCTGCAATCACCAGTACCCAGCAACGCCTCAAGCTCTACAACCGAGTGCCTCCCAATGGCCTCGTTCTCTTCGTCGGCACGATCCTCACCGACGAGGGCAAAGAGAAGAAGGTGTCATTCGATTTTGAACCGCACAAACCGATTAATACGTAGGTTTTATCTTGATCATCCGATAATTATGGGTGCTCATCCTGATCCGTAGCTCTCTCTACCTCTGTGACAACAAATTCCACACCGAAGCGCTCTCTGAGCTGCTTGAGTCCGACTCGCGCTTTGGATTCATCGTCATGGACGGTAACGGCACGCTCTTCGGCACGCTTTCGGGCAACACGCGCGACGTCATCCACAAGTTCACCGTCGACCTCCCTAAGAAGCACGGCCGTGGAGGACAGTCCGCGCTCCGTTTCTCTCGGCTGCGCGACGAGAAGCGGCACAACTACGTCCGCAAGGTCGCCGAGCACGCCGTGCAGCACTTTATCACCAATGATAAAGTCAACGTCACGGGCCTGGTTCTTGCCGGGAGCGCCGACTTCAAGACCGAGCTCAGCCAGAGCGACATGTTCGATCTGCGCCTCGCAGCCAAGGTCATCAAAGTGGTCGATGTCAGCTACGGCGGCGAGAACGGTTTCAATCAGGTCAGTCCCAGTACGAGACGCGTTGTGGGCATGCGCATATGCTGATGTTCCACAGGCTATTGAACTGGCCGCCGAATCTCTCGCCAACGTCAAGTTTGTTCAAGAGAAGAAGCTCATCCAAAAGTACTTTGACGAAATCAGCCAAGACACGAGCAGGTACTGCTTTGGTATCGAGGACACCCTCAAGGCGCTCGACCTCGGCGCCATCGAGACCCTCATCGTGTGGGAGAACCTCGACATCACGCGCTACACGCTCCGCAACGCCGCAGGCGGTACGTTCCTTCCATCATCTCCCATCCAACTCCTTATACGTCCCCACAGAGGAGATCATCGTCCACAGCAGCAAGGAGCAGGAAAAGGACCGCGAGAAGTTCATCGACAAGTCGACCGGGCTCGAGATGGAGCAGGCGGCCGAGCCGCAGTCGCTGCTCGAGTGGTTCGCGGAAAAGTACAAGGACTTTGGTGCGAACCTCGAGTTCGTGACGAACCGCTCGCAGGAGGGCGCGCAGTTCGTCAAGGGCTTCGGCGGGATCGGCGGCCTGCTGCGGTACAAGGTCGACTTTACGAACCTTGCGAGCGTCGACGACGAGGAGGACGAGTTCTACGGCAGCGACGAGGAGGGGGTTTGACGGTTTTGCAGGCTCCCTAATGAAGGAGCCCCATCCAGCCAGGGCTCTTCGGGTGGGGTGGGGGTTGGGGCAGGGGGAGTGAGCGGCGACGGGGAAGGAACAGGAACAGGACACGGTGCGGGGGCGGGTGTCAACGGAAGGGACTGCGGGCGCATCGACGATGCGTCTGCGGTGGTGCTTCAGAATTTAGGCGATGTGGGTGTGGACTTTTCCTGCCTGGTCAAGCTGGACGGATTCGTCCTGGGATGCAAGGTGTCGACAGGGGGGGTTTTACGCGCTGGTGTTGGTGCTGTGAATAGGGATGTGTAACTCGTGGGCGGTTTGGGCGATGGTACGCTGCTCTCCCATCTCTTTTATTCACGCCACTAATATCGGCACAGATCCTGACAATGACGTTGTCAAGGTTTGATCGTCCACCTGTCTGGCAGAAATATGTATGTTGTACCAAGTAATATCAGGTAGTATCGCAAGCTTCTGTTGTACTTGACTGATAAAAGATTGGTCTGAAATGTTTGTATCACTGCGTGTGGTTTTGAATATTAATATTACTGCGACATAGAGTACATTCAAAATAAGGACATTTCCGGTGCCTAGAGAAGGATGAGCAACATATGGAGTCAGAGCATAGAGGGACCCACTATTCCCCGCGTCTCGAACGCTAGCCAATCGCCAGTGCCCAACGGAAGCAGCCCCATGGATTGGCACTTCCACAGCCCAACCGCGAGCGTCACCACATTGCACGCGACATACACCAGCTTCTGCAGCGCGAGCGTCGTCAGCGCCTTAGGGTTCGTCGCCGTCGAGGGCGCAAAAGGCGCGAACGCTGCCAACAAAAATCTATCAGTCCGGACGAAAGCAAAGGCAATGTATGCGCGAAAGTTAGGCAAGGCCTGCGCGGGTCGCACCGTCGTTGATGCCCGCGAGGTTCTTGAACGGCGTGATCAGGAGCATGAACACGATGCCCATGCTGAATATCTGCACGCCGCCGCCGGACATGTACAGCATGAACGCCTGCATGGGGAGCGACTTTGCCGGCGCCGTCGCAAAATCCAGCGCGCGCTTCTCCTTCAGCTGGTCATACGATTCGGGCGCGGGCGCGCCGCGCGTCTTGGCGCCAGCGGAGCCCTTGGCCTGGGCGCGGTAAGACTAAGACTAGGAAATTTAATGGGGAATGGCGTGTACCGTGATCGCCTTGGAGAAGCCTGGGGGTGGAGGGAGATTTCGCCATCTAAGGCACGGAATGAGTATGTGCTGCTGCACTCGGGAATGTGAGCACGGACTTGGAGGCTGGCTCGAGGGTTGAGTATTCGAGGCCCTTGGAGTTGGACATGGCTAACGGCAAACAGATGAGGAAATAATAGAGACAAACAACGCCTCGCGCCCCAAAGAGGAATAAATAAATCAAGAATAAATATTTCGGATGCTACAAGTAACAGATTACAGTAAATATAATGATAGGGGGGCGATGAAGTCTAAGAGTATAGTAGCGTTTTAAACGAAAGGACCATTGTGCTGTCGAAATCCAAATCAGTACAGTTTCGCGGCAGGGATGAATGCAACGCACAGATGGATATGTACGGAGCCATCTATGCGGCAGTTTGGATAAACAGCCCGCTCAACGGCGAGCGACGCCACATGACTCGCGCGCCCTCAGAGCCGTGCACGAAGCGCACTACCTGCAGAGCGGGGTACGTCCGCAAAAGCAACGCGCGCACTTTTTGGAAGCACGAGATCGCATCCGCAGCAGCCTCATCGGGCGGGATCCACAGGTTGAACTTGTCGCGGCCCTGGATGTGGATCGTAAGATCATCGAGGGTGTAGTGGTGCGGGACAGCGCTCAAGACACTGTTGATGTCCGCCGATGACAGCGCGGGCTCGCTGATAGCAAGCGATTTTAGGGCAGGGAAGGAGTGGTGGATGGTTCCGAGGAGCGAGGCGGGGAGCTCCACGCCCTCCAGACTGAACGAGAGTGACGCGAGACTGCGATCCACATCCGCAAGAGAGGCCTCGAGGCTATGCGGTCTGCAAGGCACGGAGATGTCGATTCGTTTCGCATTACGGCGTCTGAGGAACGCTGCAGCGAAGTGATGGGGACCCCGATACGAGGAGAGGAGAGGGAGGATGCCGTCGGGAAGGGACTCGAGGAGCGAGCGGGGCACGGAATCGCTGGTGTGTAAAGACAGATGATCCACCGCTGGACAGCGGGATAGAGCAGGAATGAAGAGGTCGGATGTGATGCATCCAATGGGAATATCCAAAGTACGGAGCTTTCTGAATGGCTGCGAGCTGGCAAGAGTAGGGAGTATGCTGGTCGTCGTCGCGTGCAGCTGCTCCAGATGACTGGGCGACAGGAAAAGCAGACAGGGATTGGCTCCATCCCCGCGCAGTGAGGCATCGGGATATTTAAACGTCACTGCCTGCATTGGGACAGAGGGCGCGACAGCAAAGTCGGCGATTTCGCCAAAGCACAATTCCAAACTGATTGTTGTTAATTGCAATTTTTGCAAGACCGACAGCCTCCTGGGGGTGAGGCGCACATATCGGCATCCCAACAACTTCAAATTCGGCAGGCGGGATAAAGAGTCGAAGATGGTGTCGATGAGGTCGTCCGTGGGGACGTCGCCTTCTTCGGAAGAAGGAGGGGAGATCCAACACTCGACGACCGATGGGCTAATTCGAGGTGAGAAAAATAATTCGAGGCGGTCCAAGATGCGCTTCCGATACTTGGAGGTCTGTGAGCCTCTCAATGCCAGAGACGGTAACGAGGGTGGATGCGTGGAAATGGTGGAGAAGAGGAGAGGTTGAGCAAGAGAGCAAAACGAGCGACAGGTGAGCGTGACTGCTGGTAAAAGGTAGAGGGGAATATTGACGAAGACCTTGAGCCATAGCTCAGGTGGCAGGCTATACGCGATCCCGCCATCCGCGCGTCGGCTGCGTTTAGAGCCGAGGGAGGTAAAAGAGCGGGCGCGATTAAGAATTCGAGCAAAGCCGGGGCTGAGTGGGCTGAGTGGGCTCCTGGGTGTGGCGCTCCTGGGACGCTCGGTAAGGGGCAGTGTGGACAGGAACCCTGGAGAAGCCAAGCCAGTCGGAGTCCTTGCCCTACTCCGACTGGCTGGTTCGAAGTTCGCTGGGTCCAAAGTCAGAAATGGAGGCAGTTTACGCTTTTCAGTCATTTTGAACTGCGGCGAGAGTGCTCGGGGTCAATGGAGGGGAGGAGGATTGTCTGTTTTGTCCGAAATTGAAACTACTTACATACTTTTAATTTCGAAAACTCCACGTCCAAGTGTTCGTTCTTATGCACAATCACAAGGCATCACAAAAGAATCACTCTACAACGCCCCAGGGGTTAGACTCGACATCAATCAAACGCGACCGCTTGAGCCTTGAAGCCTAAGAATTTGAAACGGGTCAGCGACGGAACTGGTTCTTGAAAGCTTCCGCTTGAGGTTGAAAATGATAACTGTCAAAGATATTCTTGACGAGTCCGACTCGCGCTGACTTTCCCTCTATCCGGCGTCCAGCCAACGAGAATCCACCCCACATGTAGCACAGAGAGATAATACAAGTTTTTGCATCACTTGCTAAGTTTAAACGTTTCTGGGTGGCGGTTTCAGATTGCGAACCTTGATGGCCGCTTAAGTATTAGAGTCAAATTAATTATTAGAGTCGTCCAACTCGCAAACATCTATCGAGTTCATGCTCACCGGCGAAGTGCCCCCCGGGGGCGCAGTTTGGCAACAGAGACGGAAAAACCCCTGCCGAAAACTTGAAGACGTCGACGGAAAGCTGAACCATCGACGAATTCGTCTTGAGCAGCCTTTGCAGGATGGTGGGATGGGAGTGATGGGATGCCCTAATACAATGTCCAAATCGGGAACATGATCGACTTGGTTTTCAAGTGTTTCAACTCTCCTTTCAGCTCAGACCTGCTCAGACCTCGCCGTTACCGCATGAATTCAACCAGCCGTGTGTTTCCTGCAATCCGTCATTTCTCTGAGCTTCTCTGTCGTTTTCTCTCAAAGACCATCCATTCCACGACGCCGATTTTGCCAACAATTCTAGAGCAATAGCATGGCCCACGCTAGAGGCTATTCAGGATTATTCTATAAAAGTACACAGGAACGGTGCCTGATGCCTGAGGAACCGACATCGCCTCCTCGACCCGAAGTTATACAGGGTTTTATCGCCTTCGTCTAGATTTGAGTGGGCCTTTGTTTCGTGTATTGCGCTACCCATCTTGTCCGTGACGACGCCGTCGCTCATCTGTGATAATTTCGACGTTCTTGTGAGTATCTTCCCTTCATCTGCGGGCCTGCGGCTCTCTGAAGACGGTTTCCGTGACAAAGACGATCAGTCAAGTCCAGGGGCGTTTGAAAGAGGAGGATCCTCATTTCGGAGGTTATTCTGTCCACATCCCTAGTGTCTCTTGCTTGGAATCCCTGAAATGTCTGCTAGCATGGTGAGTTAGAGACATTCTGCTAGTGGTAAGCCGGCACCGACCACTTGGCTAGCTCTGGAGTTCGAACATGTTAATGGACGGCCGCCGCTACACCTCACTGGCAGATTCCATCTCTTTTGCTGTTGGATGCGAAGGCGCATGAAGAGCACACAAAACCTAAAATCTCCCCAAACACAACTGCGCCCAAATTTCATTCCTTGCAGTCTACAGCTGCCATTGAGGAAGAGATTGTCACCGCTTGCATACCCGACAAGGCCAACTGATTTGCAATTACAGTTCGCTCCGATTTCTTTCGGATCGTTCGTTTCCGTCGGATCGATGGAGCCGTCGGCGAGCATCTGGACGCCTCGAGGTTCGAGAATGGGTGCCGGGCCGCGGGTGGGTATGTCGGTTGATTTTGCGGCCTTTCTGGAACTCGAAGATCGAAGACAACTTTCGCTTCCTGCGAGTCTTATCCTGACCAGAATCCGTTCTCCTCGCAGGATAACACGCGCCAGTGCTTCAGGAAAAATGCTCGACATGACCGAGTGCGGTAACTGCGGTTAGCCTCCGCATCCTTGACAAGAGCGCACCGGATGCGATAGGTGGGCCACCCCGTATTCGTCTTGATATCCGAACCAGCTGTCGATTCAACGAATATTGGATCGAAAGATTGAGATCGTGAGCTCGGCTACGAGGGTGTGGAGGAGTCCAGGGACAACAGTATACAAAGTGCCTGTATACTTCGATATTTCCTGGGCCCCGGCGTTCCTAAGCGGGACCGGCCATGTAATCCTACTTACCTACCTACGCATGGCATCCGATCAGTCTTGCAATGGCAATGTTGGGTAAATGGAAAAATGCCGGCAGCGAACAGCGTTATATATCCCGGACTCGCCGAAATGAAAACACTAATCTTGTCTCTTCCATCATGGCCAGGTGGGTGACGCAATTCTCCGACAATTAATCCTCGAGCATGCGGCGAGTATGAGTCCCCTTCAAGCAATGACAAGCTTTAGCGGTATCAGGATCATTACCCACCGCTCAAAGACTCTCAAAGAGCGCACCAGTGCATGCTCGCTCCACTTTTAAATTGCTTTGCCTGATTGCCTGACTGATGTACATGACGTTCGATAAGATAAGGTGGTAAGGTTGCAAACTTCAAAGTGGATATGTCGTCTCTGACATGGCACACTGATAGTGGCGTTTGGCAGCTAAAGTCCCAGAAAGGTAAAGAACGTCGGTTGTGTTCCCGAACTGGACTTACTGTGAAAAATATTGACGGTTGCAACAAGCGCGCTGATTCTGAGGCTCTCCTATCCGCCGGTCTGTATGAGGACAGAGATCCACGATTCCATTCATATTCGGCTTGTCGTAAGCACTTGAAACATGATCTCAGCCACGAAGGGGCGGTGGTTTCTCAGTACTTTGCTGGGTACACTGGCTGTGCTCCTTGTCCTGATTCTGGGTCACCCTGCCTCGCTTCCGACGGATGTTGAGAAGGCTTCGACGACATGGCCAATCCCACCAGTTGTCATTCACGAATTCGCCGAAACAACGCCTGTGCGGCGATGTGAGGGCTATTATCCCGAAATGGGGCAACTGGGCCTGGATATGCCGAGACATTTATTCTGTAAAATTCCACCTGTCGACCAGCGGTGGTAGATGTGTGCTCGGCAGCGACCTACCCCCGCGCATCACGGACATCTATCGCCTCGAATCGAGCAACACCGCAGCCGTTGCAAGAGGTACGGAATGCAAGTCACGACAAGACACTGGTTTATTGCATAAGAACAACGACCATATGGTACAGAAACATGCCAATTGCAAAGGCGGCCCGGCCGTATCAGTATTGGGGCTGCTGAGGAGGAATCATTTGTCCGGGATATTGGCCGCCAAAGCCAGGAGGAGGAGGGGGCGGGTACCCTGGATACATCTGCATGTTCGGAGGTGGCTGCATAGGCATGGGCATTCCCATCGGGGGTGGCGGGGCCATCCCGCCCATTTGTATCGTGGGCAGAATCGTGGACTGCTGCGTAAAGCCAGGCGGGGGCGGGGGCTGGGCCAAGATGCCGGCAAACTGGCCTTGATACTGGTAGCCGGGGACCGGGGCTCCGAAAGCGAGAGGGGCAGCTGGAGGCCGCGCGGCAGGAGGTAATGCGTTATTCTTGCGGGCTTGGGAGGTAAGGAGACGCTCGGCAGCTGTACCATGCCGTTCGCCTTTTCCGTCCTTTTTGAAGGCATATTGAACTGTGATGGCTTTGTTCATGAGGAATGAACCGTTCATGGCCTCAACAGCTGCGTCGGACGCGTCGAAATCTGTGTAGGAGACAAAGCCGTAGCCTTTTGAAGTACCAGAAGTGGGGTCACGAGCTACCTGGAAGCAAGCAGTATCAGCCAGGTACAAGAAGGCTGAGAAGGTGAGTGATGGACGGACTTTGGCGGTTGTTGCCATTATGCCGAAGGCACTGAAGGTGTCATACAGCAGTCTTTCATCGACGTTCTCGTCAAGATTACCGATGAACAAGTTGGCGCCGACATCGAGCTGTTTCTTATCAGAAGACGCCTGAAAAAAAAAAGAAAGATACGATCAGTAAGGGGTATTCACCATGAGAGCGGGAGCATTAAATCCCGAGGGTGTTTAAGCGTAGGTGGAGCAGTACGCCCATTAACATGTAAACATACCTTGTTAACCCGAATGGGCTTTCCCCATAATTTAATCTGGTTCATAATCTTACAAGCGTATTCCGCGTCCTCTTCGGTTAAAAACTCGCAAAAGCCGTACCCTTGATGGGCCATCGAGATACGATCTTTCGGAAGATGAACGTTGACTGCGGTATTTGTGAAGCGATGACGTGGACGGAAATTCGAGAGAACGCACCTACAGGACCGGCTTGCAGCATCAACTCCCAAACAAGCGCGTCTGTACAGCGTTCATCGAGATTACCCTGGCGTAATGTGAACACAAGTGTAAGAGAACTTGGGGGAAATAGCTACAAGATAGACGGTGGCTTCCTGGTTCCTGTCATCTTGGGGACGCGACATTTTGAGTGGCTGCAAAGGAGACGTGCAGGGTTGTTTGGCCTTGTTATATTCCGGCGATTGCCTGACACCTTATGTACACCGACCAAGCCCGCAACTTGTCAGACCACATCCTGTCCGTTGCTGCCGTCCTGCCGTTCCAACTAGACCGCTAATCACCCTGGGCGTGTCCCCTCAAATCCGCCAACTTATTTTATTCCCTCAGTGCTCTTGGACTGTTGTACCTGGGCAGCCCGGATAATGCTTTACGCACTGAAGCGAAGATATTTCGACTCCGCTCTCTGCTTATCGCATTTGCCAATGGCTTTTCTTTCTTCTTCTTTTTTTTGCGATTGTGCTCTCTTGGGCCTTTATCTCGTCATCGCCCCGAACACTCGCCGCACCCCAGTTCTCGCGGAATTAATTGTCATGTCACAAATCTCGGCCGTCTATCAGATCTCGACCAGTTGGCCCACCCGCTTTGGCTCCGCCCAAGAACCAATCCGACCATAATTGCTTATGTCGTTGCATCGAAGCCACATTGATTTACTAGAGACCTTCCGGAGATGTCTGCTTGAATCAACGGCCTTAGCTCGCCTAACCGATGCTAATCGGGAGAATTTGCTCTACACGTTCCCTATGTTTAGTGCCTCCGGCGATGATTGCTTACGGCCGAAACTCGAACAGATCGCCCTCTCTTATATAAAAACTCCGGCGGTCTTATCGAGCTGACGAGCCCACTTTTTATTTGCCCAGTCCCTCCCAGAGGAAAGTTCTGCACGCCCACCCCAGAACACCCACAATGATTGGTCCTCGCTCCCTTTTACTTTTGTTCGCCGTCCTCTTCTTTGTTGTCCTCGTCGCCGCCGCGCCGATCCCCATCGAAGGCGGCCTCGCGAAGAAGTCGCTCAAGCAATACAAGGCCAAGCGCGGCGAGACCCCCACGCGCGTCGGCCGCGCTGCTCAGCCCTCCGGCTACTACGCACGCGGGTACGTTTTTCTCTTCACCCGTCAGCCTCGACCCGCACTGATCTGTACCCAGTGCGAACAAGAGAGACGCGGCGGCCCCCGCCACCCCCTCCAAGTACGCATGCACGGCCGAGTGTCCCCCCCCTTCTTCCTTAACGCCCACTGAACGCTTGTCCTTTTTCGCAGGTATTATAAACACTAGACGGACTCCCTTTTCGTTATCGCCCCATCCGATCCCCCCCCCCCCAGCCTCGTAACATCCTCCTTCCTCCCCACCCTGACCTTTCTCCGACTTGCTATCTATATCTATGTCCACACCCATTGGTTTTCCCGGATAACCTGTGTATTACCGCTGAGTTAGAACAATACTTCGCAGTGTACTAGTCTCGAATTGGTCTCGAAGATCGTTTTTCTGTCCATAACATATAAGCGGAATCCATCGTTGGCCTTTTGATTCTTGATTCCTTTAAATAAATTTTGCTGGTTTGCTTTCTCCCACAATTGGAAAATCATTCCACATGGCGCGGTGAATTTTTGCCGACGACAAGTTAATAAATCATCCCGAGGCAAACCGACGTCATTCACGGACATCAAATTCCACAAATTTGCCGACGCCCGACCGGGGCGTACTGCCCGTCGGACCCGCGTGGATGGTGGTGCACATCTTTCCTCATGGCACGACAGATGTAAAAATTATTTTGTTCCACTTCGTTCCCCGACGACGGGCAACTGAAGCCTCCCGCGCGAATCTACAAGGAGAGAACAGTGCGGCCAAGGGGAAGGAAAAAGCATCCAGCTCGTCGCCAAGGAAGAAAAGAACGTCGACGTAGGGTTTAGCATAGACTGGGCATGAAGATATGAATTTAACTAGAGAAAGCAGATAAAGGAAGGGGGATATACGACATGAGTAATAGGTTGTCGCGGCGTAAAGGTATTTCGTAAAATGAATCCGTAGAGGGACTAGGGTCTGACCATTAAGGCTCTGTCTAGACGACGACACACTTTACTTTTCCCTTGTTCTTGATGACAGGCGGCTCGAGAGCCGCAACAATAGCCTAGCGAAGCGGTTAGCACAAGAGGTGGAAGTTGGGCGTGACAATATAGGTACCTCGTCGAAAACGTTCTTTAACCCCTTCTGCGTCAGCGCTGAGCACTCGACGTACTTGACAGCTCCCAGCTCCCGTTGGAGCCTTTCACCCTGCTCGTTCGTGACCGGTCGCTGTTTCTGTCTGGCCAGCTTCTCGATCACCTGGGAGTCGTCTCTCAGATCGATTTGCGTCCCGACGATGAGACATGGCACGCCGGGACAGTGGTGATGCACTTCCGGAAACCACTTCTCCTTGACGTTCTCGAACGACGCGGGCGATGTTACGCTGAAGCAGACCAAGAAGACATCCGTCTGCGGGTATGATAGCGGGCGGAGGCGGTCATAATCCTCCTGACCTGAAACAAGAGGTCATCACGCTGCGGAGCGAAAAGGGAGGCCGTTTGCGACAGACCAGCAGTATCGAAGAGCCCTAATGTGTAGGGGTCCTCGCCAATCATCACGGTGACTGCGTAGTTGTCGAAGACCTAGCAAGGGCGGAGTCTGGGCATCGGTCGCAATAGGGGTGTATGGGCTACGTACGGTCGGGACATATTCACTGGGGAACTTGTTGGTCGTATACGAGATGAGCAGACAGGTCTAGCGCCACACGCGGCTAATATAAGCTGCTGAATATGCTTCAGAATCAAGTTGTGCACCTTTCCGACAGCACCATCTCCAACCACTACACATTTGATCGTTTGCATGTTGCCGAAAGGAGTCTAGCGAAGCCGGTTGGGAGTGAGGAGACTGTAGCCAATGCGTGAGCGTCGTGAAAGAACGACAAGCGCCAAGGATGGCGGAGACGGAAGTGGTGTGGATTGTCGGAGGGGTGGTAACCAGATAGCAGAGCCTCGTGGCAGTGTAGACGGTGACAAGTGTGGCGACTAACAACCAATCAAGAAAAGCAGGCGGAGACTCACAGTAAATGGGATACACTGGTCGCCTGCACTGTTGCGAATCCTGGGAGGTCGATACTCAAATCGGCCTGGAGTAAAGCAGCTGAAACTAGAGTCTGGTGAAAAACGGGGCGATGAAGGATAGAGCGAGTGAGAAACGAGATCGGGGGAGTGAAAAAAGGATGGTGGACGTACAGAGACAAGGGATGATACGCTAGGGAACGATAGCAGGCTGCCGCCAGACACTCTGAAGGAGTTGCTTTGCAGAGTTGATCGACAATTAACAAGGACAAATAAATTCCGTATACGACGCACATCACCCGTTTCAGGCACAAGACTCGTTCTGTGCTTCAAACCAGCCAACTGCTCGACCTCGCTTTCTCGTCTGAGCTCTTTCAGGAAGGCTATCATTTTTACCGCATTTTTCCCGTATTTTCCAGCATTTTTCAACGACGTTTTTCCTTTCCCGCGGCACCCTAATTACATGGTCGAGATGGGTCCAGAGCTTAAACTCCGCTCAAATGCCCTCTGCACTAGTTCGAGGTTAACACTTTGTTCCACCCAAGCCGCAGGTGGAATAATGCAAGCAAGCCACTATCAATCTCAGGCTGGCATGTTCAGCGGAAGTATGAAGTGAGAAGCTTCCGGCGCATATCTGGAAAGGTTAAAAAGCCGAGGATCTCCTGATTCTTAGGCACGGCGCACGCACGCCACAAACTCAAAGGCCCTGCTTCCAAGAGCCCGCGAGTTTCAATAATGTATATTTTATCCAAAAAATATAATAAATGCGGCTACTTGACCTTTGCCCGCTTCCGACTCGCGTTCGGAGGGCTGTGCGCTGCCCGGTACGTCAACGAAAGTTACCCAACGAGAACGCGTTATAATTACGTACCCTGGCCCGTCGGCTGCGGCCACCACGCCAACCGCCCTTGCCGCGTACCCGTAACCACACATCCCTGCGGCCCACTGCAGCTCTGCAGATATTTAGCGCCCTTGCAAAGTATTTTGGGATCGTAGACTCACCGCCACTGCCTGGATCAAGTCACCTTAATTAGCCCATTAACCTGGTCAGCTCCGGAGATGGATATCAGCATATAGCAATCGCACCATCTTCGTGTTCCATGCCGTAAACGAGCGCGCCTTTCTGGGTGTCCCAGACCAGAAGGCAGCCATCCACGGTCCCGAATAAGACCGTCTTGCCTTGAGTCGAGAAAATCGCGCCGAACGCGCCATCCCGCACGTCAGAGTCCACATAAGACTTCCCAACGCGTTTCTCGTCGTGCGAGCCAAGGCTGACGAGACAGGCGGACCCGCCCGACTGCGCGATCAGTGCGTGGGTGCCAGTGGGATTGACGTCAATGGACGTGCTACATATCAGCCTTGATTAATAGGAAGCAAGTAACCAAGAGAGAACAAATTGACATGCTGGATTGCAGGAATGCATACACCTTCATGGTCCCATTGGGCACTGCGCAGTGCCATCTACAGCCCCCCGGTTATCAACGCAAGGTAGCTGACGGAGTGATCAACGCACACAGCACCCTCTCGCGTCCCGCCCAGCAGCGCATCCCCGCCATCGATGAATCTGAGCGCGGTGACGTTCGTCCGCATGATCGAGCGCTGTGCCAGCCACGATCCTGGGATAGAGCATGTCTGGAATCAGCGCTCTCCCGGCGTCTGCGGCAGCGACGCCTGCCTACCTTTGTGCCATATCCACACCTTGACCCCCGACCGCGGAAATGCGACGGCGATCCGATCCCGCGCGTGCGCCAGACACACCTTGTCCTCTGGCGCGCGTTTCTCCGAGCCCACATTGACAATCCGGCCCCACTGCCACTGGTTCTGGTTCTGAAGAGCATCAGAGAAAGCGCATATGTACACGCCAAAGCACCTACCACCCGCCACTTGCCCAGCACTCCGTCCTCACCGAGCGCCAGCACAGCCGCCTCGGCGTCCATCCACGCGAGCGCGATCACCTGCGAGCTGTGCGGCAGCCGCGCGATTTCGAGCCGCGTCTTGCTGTTCCATATCCGTAGCGTGCGGTCCGAGCCTGTACCCCCAAGTAAATCGCGCACGAGCGAGAAAAAAGGGAGAAAAGCGCACAATGCAGCGCGAAGAACGACCCGTCCGAGCTGAATGCAATCCGGCGGATGCCCAGGTCGCCGTCGCCGGTGAGCATCGCGGAGTGGGTCCACTCGACCGTCGGCCAACGATGCCTCCGCCGCTGGATGCGCACGATTCCCGGCGCGGTCCAGAGGTCCGGCGACGGTGGCCGTTCACGTTTGATACCCCGCTGAAAGGACCCAGACAGCGGGTTCTGAGGTGGCGCCGACGGCGGGGGTTTGGCCGGTAGTGGGTGGTTTACTGCGTGCAAAGACATGGCGGCATCAGCAATGGAATGAGGACTAACAACAAAGACAGAGACGGACTGGGAAGCTGTACGGAGCGCTTTTGAGAGGAAGAAACCTGTTTCGAGCTCGCATTGGTGGTAGACTTCGCCTGGGACGATGTTGAGGAGGTTTTCTGAGCCGGAGTTGGCGAAGGGGCGGCTAGAGGTTTCGGTTCTTCAGGTAGAGAGACCCGATATGCGGAACTGGACTGGCTTGGGTTCCCCTTACCTGGGGACATGCGGGCAAGGAGAGAAATGCCGTCTGATTTCGCCTCGGAGACTCGCTCGGCTTCGATGGAAAGAGGGAAGGACGATATTCGATCTAATAGCTTTGGGGACGTATCTGTTAATATACGATTCTTCAACGGCACTAGGACACATGAATATTAGACGCAGAGCACACAAGATGCGACACAGCCCAACATAAACTCACAAGAGGTGGAGACACCGTCATCGGTGGCCAGAGGTGGGGGCTCGCTAACAGGCGACGAAGGCTCAGATAAAACCATATCTACGGGCGAATCATCATCTTGTGGTCCAACACCAATAGATATCTCGGCGTCAATTCGTTTCCATTTACTGACAGGGTTGTCCGCTGGAGGCGGAGAAGGTGTCGAGTAGCCGACGATGCTACTTAAACCGCCAGGATTGGGGGCTGGCTGGGAGGAAGCTGGAACCGCTGCACCAACGGCGGCCCCGTTAACAGCACGGATGGACCCCCAGCCACGGGCCACTAAGACGCGCTTCTTCGTTTTCGGCGTGGCCGCAGTGGATGTAGAGGGCCCTGCCAACGGAGGTGGGAGTGAAGGACTGGAGGGACGTATATTCAGAGGATTGGAAGCCGGCCCTGCGGGGATATATGCAAGGGCTTTAGGCTCCGGAGGTGGCGTTGAGCCACTGGGAGAGGGCATGTCGATATCGCTTTTAATCAGCTGTTGAAGAGCAGTCGCTGGTGCTTTCTCCTTCGCCCGGCCCATCGTCAATTCACGCGGGAGAATGCTCATGCTGCCGCCCGGAAGACCGTTGTAGGGCGCGGGAGGAGGAGGAACACCGGATACAACCTTGCTGCTGGATGCAACTGCGTTTTGTATAGGTGCTCGAGCACGCTGGATAGCCAGTGCAGACGTCGATGGAATTAATTGTGGCGGGCCAGTCGACTCTGCGGCATGGGTCGAAGACGATGCATCATCACGGCGTCTGCTGACTCCTTGAGCTGCGACGACGCTGGACTCGGTGACAATCAGAGTAGATGCATCAATCGCGGCAGCAGCTTGGGCCTCGGCGCGCAACTTAACTCGTTTTTCAGCACGCCTCCGGTGACTTCTGCTCTGGGCTTTATTCGATGGGCGGATGTCAGAATCCAGTGGGCTGGGATGGAGATCGGGGGCGGAAGGATTGTTGTCGAGAGGGCCGTCAATCTGAACCGTTGCGGGCTCTTCTAACTTGACCGCTGGGGCAACCTCTTTAACTGGCAACGCTACTGCGCCAACGAAGTCGGTGACGAAACCACCGGACACGAAAGAATTCCGAGCTGGGGGTTTAGGGATTCTTGGCGAGGGGATCCAGACCGGTTCTTGGGTATCGTCCAGGTCAAACATATCTGTCACCGGGCGTGCAGGGCGTGCAGGGGGTTGCACTCGAATGGAAGGATCTGTGATCTCGTCTTTGATTCGAATCATCGGCGTGAATTTCACCATATCATCCGAGGGCCGCGTTTGCCCTTCCGTAGGCATAGAGTCCGAGGGGCACGGTATGCTCTCCTCGCTATCCTCCATTTTCACTTCCGTCGGGGACATCTGCATGTCCTCGGACGGCTCGCGGTACCCCGGAATTTCAATGGACAGCGGAGGAAAGCCGGTGGAAGAAGGGTCAGGGGTGCCAGGTTGTATGGGAGAGAAGCTCGGGGCGTGCTGGATATCGTCAGCTCGGTCATAGCCAGTGACGACAGCATACTTACCTCCAGGTCATCCTCCATGGTCTGATGAATGCTAGAAGTCAAGATTGGATCTGTTTGAACATCTAAACTGTTATAACTCGGAGGTGGTGGGGGATCTGCCTGTAAAGCAATCGAGGCATGGGAAGAGTGCGTCTGAACAGATGCGAAGGTTTGGGATGGTTGCACCTGGATAGAAACAGAATTGTGTACAGAGGACGCCTGTACCGAGGAACAAATATATTCAGGTTGCGCTTGAACCGGAGAAGATATATATTCAGGCCGCGCTTGAACGCCCACCGACGTATGAGCAACAGGAATTTTCACTTTTCAAAACGAGGAAAATGAAGTTGATGCTAATGAAGAAAAAAACTTGACTCACATACGACAGGGCTCACCTCCTCAACTCTCCGAGTCCACTGTCGGCGCATTTTCGGAGGCATGGCGGCTTGGGGAATGATTTCCTCCTCCTCTTCGATCACTTGCGGCTCCTCCTCGACCTGTGTTGTACCTTCGTGGTCTGAATCATCATCGGATCCTCTGAGATTTCCTTCAAACAGCACAACTCGATCTTTGAATCGGCCGTCCGCAGAGGCGATGGTCAATAGAAGTTCTTTCCCTGGCTTGACATTTATTGGTTTGTGCGCGAATAGCCTGAAATACACGACAGGGTTTCCTTTTCCATCGTCGCTCGAGTCCTCTGACGCTTCGACGCGTCGTAAAATGGCATGGGCCTTCTGGCTCACGGTATGGTGGCGCAGGCGCAAACCGCCTTTAATACCGAGGATAGAAGCTACAGAGGCATTCGGGGAGAGAGATTCAGTATCTGTGATGCTAGAGTCGTCGTACATGGCATTCCAGCCTCTGGAAGGCCCTGTGCCTGGCTAGTAAACTGTGAAGGAGGAGACAAGCTTGGGTTTCCAAAAGGATTAGCGGTCACGCTGGGTCACAGCATATCACAACGTTCTCAACTTGCTTTTTTTTTGTGGTTGCCTTCGACTGCTTGCATATTCTGTAAGTAGCCAACCAACGATGTCTCCGGCACTCAGACTCAGGTTCAGATCCTTTCTATTTAAATTCTCTCCGCAAATACTTAACCCGAATGGCCTACTTGGCCTCCATTGGACCCCCTTTAATCCCCGTCCAGAACCGCGTTCCTCTGGCGGTATGTTCCTCCGTAACACCCTTTATCTCGTTTCGCACGTAAATGTGGTCGCCCTGCGGATTCGTCAACGCAACACCATACCCGCCCCGAGGCCTATCCTCCTCATCTCTGGCCCCGAGCAAGAACTGCTCATCAATGGACCCAGCTGCAAGTTCGAGTTCCGTGCCGACACTGCGATTCATCCAGGCTATGGATGATCCACAGTTCTTGCAGAAAACACGGAAGAAATTGGAGGACGAGTTGTATTCCGCATAGGTGGATTTGGAGAGCCACGTTAGCTCTGTGGTTTTGACGGTATGGAAGTTGAAGACCAGGCTGCCGCTCATCTTGCGGCATTGAGTACACTGGCATGTATTTGGCTGGGAGAATGTCAAATGCTTGTACTCTGAATCGGATGCTTAGGAAGAACGTGCCGCTCGCTTCCAGTCGTGGTCTGGAGCAAAGTCGATCTGGTATCGAACTCCCTCACAGATACAACCTCCTGTGATTGTCGCGGGGTTTCTTGCCATTCTGGACTCGGTGAGCAGACGAGAACACTATGGGATTATATTTAAATTGGTGGAACTACCCTCGTCATCGCCTTCATCATCACAGCCTAGCGGCCAAGATTGCCCGTCCTCTCTACATCTTCTTGAGCCAAGGTCTGGGACACTATTCCTCACCGATGATAACCCGACTTCCTTTGCCCCCTCAAATATAGCGATTCTGAAAGCGTTGACATGTCATCCCCTAGTCAAGAAAACTTGCCCTCCATTGAATCCCCTTTACTTACCGTCCAGAACCGCGTTCCTTTGGCGGAATCCCCATCCGTAACACCCTGTATCTCATTTCTCACATAAAAATGGACACCTTGCGGATTCGCCAACGCAACACCATACCCATCCCGAGGCCTATCCTCCTCATCCCGGTCGCCGAGCAAAAACTGTTTATCAATGGACCCAGCTGCAAGCTTGATTTCCGTGCCGACACTGCGATCCATCCAGCCTATTGATGATCCACAGTTCTTGCAGAAAGCGCAGAAGAAATTGGCGGAGGAGTTGTATTCCGCATAGGTGGATTTGGAGAGCCACGTTAGCTCTGTGGTTTTGACGGTATGAAAGTTAAACACTAGGCTGCCGCTCATCTTGCGACATTGAGTACATTGGCATGTAGTATGCTGGGAGAACTTGAATGTGAGATTTTTGTATGGAATCAAGATACATAATTAAAAACATACCGCTCGCTTCCAGTCATGGTCGGGAGCAAAGTCGATCTGATATCGAACTCCCTCACAGATACAACCTCCTGTGATTGTCGCGGGGTTTCTTGCCATTCTAGAGTCGGTATGGTGGTTCTCAGAGGTATGTGGGATTATTTATATTTAAAATGGTGCGACTACCCTCGTCATCGCTTTCATCATCGCAGCCAAGATTGGCCCGAGGCCTAGGTCCTCAAATCTATGCCTTGGGTGCCCAATATTCCTCATCGATAACCTGGCTTCCTGCCTCTCAAATATAGCGATTCTGAAAGCATTGACATGACATCTCCTAGTCAAGAAAACTTGCCCTCCATTGAACCCCCTTTACTTCCCGTCCAGAACCGCGTTCCTTTGGCGGAATCCCTATCCGTAACACCATTTATCTCATTTCTCACATAAAAATGGTCGCCTTGCGGATTGGCCAACGCGACACCATACGCGCCCCGAGGCCGATCCTCCTCATCTCTGGCCCCGACCAAGAACTGCTCATCGAAGCTCCCAGCTGCAAGTTCGATTTCCTTCCCGACACTACGATCCATCCAGCCTATTGAGGATCCGCAGTTCTTGCAGAAAGCGCGGAAGAAATTGGCGGAGGAGTTGTATTCCGCATAGGTGGATTTGGAGAGCCACGTTAGCTCTGTAGTTTTGACGGTATGAAAGTTAAACACTAAGCTGCCGCTCATCTTGCGGCATTGAGTACATTGGCATGTATGCGGCTGGGATTTGAGTCAAATCTTTGGAATCGGGATAATTAAGAACATACCGCTCGCTTCCAGTCGTGGTCTGGAGCAAAGTCGATCTGGTATCGAACTCCCTCACACATACAACCTCCTGTGATTGTCGCGGGGTTTCTTGCCATGGTGGATGCTCGCAGAGGACGCGGGAATCATGTGATCGTGTGTGTGTCGGAATTTCAAATTTTCCAAATAAGTAATTCAAATTGGTCGCGCAGCACCATGCCACTCGCAAAACCAGCACCAGATAATACCACTTCGCGATTAGCTCGTACGTTGAAGAGAAAAGAGACCACTCGAAGTTCCCCTCTTCCAGCTGCAGGGCCTTCGACAGGGCAAACAAGCACCATCGAGCGCCCAAGGAAAGTAGGGCGCATTGACGTTGACAACGCGCCTGAACCAACGGCGTCTTCCTCACGTACCACCTCGATTCTCCCAGAACAGAACACCACGTCACCTGGATTCACAGAGTTTCTCGAAACTTTGACCACAGGCTCCAGCGCGGATGTACTTCACGTCGAACCTCCTCCATCGAGACCAACTGAATCAACGTTCCTTGCTCAAAAAATCCGGAGTTTATTGCCCGCACTATCTTCCCGGTTTCTTTCGTCTTCCAAGGACGTCTCCGTGGTTGATTCCAATGGACGTCCCATTCCTCCACCGGGAGCCGTACGCATACAGGATCCCGATCTCATCTCCCTTCTCTCAAATCCTGAGATTATGAACGGCTCTGATGGAAGGAGACAAAGTGTGTGGAGCATGTTGGAGACGATCAGACCACCGAACCTCGAAAATGTGGAGAGTGTCGACGAGAACGATGAATACGCTGGATCGGACAGATCCAGCATTATGATGTACTCTCCTCTCATTCCGAACGCAGATTCCGTTATCGAGCTTGCTGAGTTGGAGGACGCACCTGTTGCTCGAGCAGGCCCATCCTCGGGTTCGTGGTTATCTACGTTCCAGTGGCCCAGCTGGTCAACTGTCTGGCCATTTAATGGGTGGAAGGCCAAAGACGGGACTGAAGAACAGGATATCACTCCTGGGCAATCCCCGGCAATCCATGTCACCGAATCAGAACCTCCACCCAATTCCGTAGAGGAGAGGAGGCAGGTTCCTGTTCAACGTATATGGGTGCCTTCAACAACGCAGCTCTCATTCGAAACAACATGGTGGGGCTATCGAATGTATGGCAGTTCAACTAAGGTTTTCCCAGTAATTCTCACTCTTCCTTAGTTACCTTCCACCACCCGTTCTCGCCATCCTCGACGATCAATCCGTTGAAGCTGCAAGGCAGGCCACGACGATCACCGCTGCTCTAACCTGGTTCTTCAGCAACCTCCCTGTATCTGCATTTCCACCTCCAGTCCAGCCGGCTATACTCCTCCTTCAGCGACTAGTTCCCTTCGTGAGTTACATCGGGACATTTATCTCCTGGAGTTGGAGTACTATTCGGGGATTTGACCGAGGTACTTACATCGCATCCTTGTAGATCTCTTCTCCATGCACACTTATATTTCACAGGCCACGGAGTAATCCTTACAGCGACGTGGCTCTTGCCTATTGCCTTGATACCAGGCACTTGGCATGCCCGCGATGTGCCTCCTCCATCAACTCCCTCCTCACCCATACAGGACTCTGTGTCCGCATTCGTACTACCTCCCGAAGATCCCGCACCTGCAGATATGCCGTGGATGCAAACCGCGGCCGTGTTAGAGCCTGGGCCGTGGATGCCAGCCGCACCCGTGTTAGGCCCCGTGCCTCTACCGCCTTGCTCCCCCGATGATGCACCGGTGCCGCACCCCCCTCTGAAGCAACGCAAATCTTCCGGCAAGACGAAAACCAAGGCTATGTCGACCCTTCGCAAATTAACGCGGACGCTCACATAAAGTTAACCGCCATGTTACTACCCAGACACCACCCTAATATCTTTGATCCAGCAATTTAGACGTCGACCTATCCCGTCCATTAGCTGCAGGTCCCAGAGCACAGTGGATATTCACACCCATCTTTCATACTATACACTTTGTATCACCACCACCCCACATTACGACACATGCACGATGCTTCTGACAAACTAACACATTCATAATTTCAACAGTCTCTCACCAAGTTTTCGGAAATGGTTGATACAGCACTGAACGCCGTGAAATGCCGTTTGATACATGACGCCAGCGTTCCACTGAACACATCCCTGTTGCGCCAGTACTGCGATGGAATCGCCTCATCCAGGCTCCATATACCTTGGTCATAGGGGATCAATTTGCCGCATTTCCTTCGTCCTAGTTCCGAGTCGTCTTTATTAGCGTCCGAGAGAGGTCGGAAAGAGCTGCCGCAGGAGTTTGAAGCATATGGCCGCGGACTACCATTTTACGGTAAACGTATAGACTCGAGAGCAGCAATCCTAGGTCCGGGCACCGGCTTGGGCGTGACTGCTCGCTGGATGAAAAGTCAGCCCCTGGTAAGACCGAAAGTGATCCGCAATTGATCAAACGACGAAAGCAGACTCAGACTGACGGCCTTGCTAGGCGACCTCGCGGTAGCTGGCAAATGAACTATGTACAATTCCAAAGAAAGTCAGAAACAGAAGGAATCGGAGGGTACAATAAATTTATTTAAAGAAGTATGTATGAGAGGAAGATGAAGGAAGAAGGGGGACCATGTAACGTTCGTGATAGTACACAGAAGATGCGCCGCAACTCTAACGAAGCCCCATCGCCCCATACGCACAGGTATCCCGTTACACACCGCCTCAGCAGCACTTGCTTCCTTGGGCGGCGTTGTTGTCGACGCTCGGGCCGACGCTGATGCTGGGGCCTGGGGCGTCGATGGGGTTGTTGGACTGCTCCAGTGATTTGCTCGACACGATACGGTAGATGTCTACGTGACCGAGTCTGCGTCAGCAGGGCTCAGCATGATCCGGATGAAACGTCTTACCCGTCAGGATCGTTTGGAACGCGCCCTCGACGTTCGAGGCGTCCAGCGCCGAAGTCTCGATGAACGACAACCCATTCTCCGCTGCGGATGATTCAGGGGGGATGTAATAAGAAAACGGGATGGAGGCGCACTGGAGAAGGCCTTGGCCTCATCTGTCGGCACAGCCCGCAGGTGCTTCAAATCGCTCTTGTTGCCGACAAGCATGATGACAATGTTCGAGTCGGCGTGGTCGCGCAGCTCCTTCAACCACCGCGTGACGTTGACGTACGTTGCGTGTTTGGCAATATCATATACCAGGAGAGCCCCGACTGCGCCGCGGTAGTACCTGGCACGAGACAAGATCGGTCAGGGAAGAAGGCTACAATGGAGAAGTGGGCTCACGCAGAGGTGATTGCCCGGTAACGTTCTTGGCCAGCTAGAGGAATCTCGTCAGCACTCGGCAATGAGGATGCGGGCGGAATAGTGATAGAGCGCAGTGCACGCCACGTAACCCGCCAGTAAGAGTATAAACGCGCACCTGTATCCCAGATCTGCGCCTTGACGGTCTTGCCGTCCACATCTATGGAACGTGTGGCAAACTCGACACCAATGGTCGACTTTGATTCGAGATTGAATTCGTTACGCGTGAATCGCGAGAGCACTGTATTGGTGCCATCAGATGCGAGTTAGGCCCCGCTGTTGAAGCCACACACGATTGCTGGGTAAGGGTGTGAGTTCATTGAGCATTGAACAGAGATGGCTGAGACGTACGATTTCCCGACACCCGAGTCTCCGATGAGAACGACCTGGGAAAGGGGACATTCAGGACCGGTTCGTACGGCTTGCAAATAGCTATAGGAATCTACCTTGAAGAGGTAGTCGTAGTTGCTGCCTTCTGTCATGATGAATTCGGAGAATAGGTGGGGTGAAGGTAGTAGTAACGAGAAGGATAATCGTAACCCTAACCCTATGTTGATGGGCCAAGGAAAGGTTTGACATTGGTTTGACAGTCTCCGATTCTGCACTGCACAAGCACTGCACTTTGCACTCTCGTCCTCACTATACGGCTGGACATCATCTGGTTTCGAAGGTCTGTCGCCTTTCGAGCACGGTTCCATCTATTAACTCCTCGGGGATATGTTCAATAATTTCTATTCACACTCCAAGGACCGCAAAAAAACGTTACATTTCTCGTTTCCGGACTCAAGGCTTTCCTTCAAACCGGAACACCTCCTCTCCTTCCTTTCAAAATTTCAAAATGGTGTCCGCAGCGAGAAAGAGGAGGACCTACTGCCCACCAAGGAATATCGCCCCCGCTTCCCTGCGCCCCTTCGACGAGAGTCTCTTGCATCCCGTCGGTCACCTTCCACCACCGCTGCGTCTCGGGATCCTCGCCAACCTTCTTCATGTCTGCCTCGTAGTCCAACCCAGTGTATTTGAAGTTGGCAATCAGCAGCTGCAGCGGTGCGTAGTAATGGATCGAGTAGTCCGTGACATGCGCGCGCTCGAGCGCAGCAAGCACACCCGGCCACACTGCTGCATGAATTGCGCGGTATTCTGCCTCGGCGGAGGGCTTGAGCTGTTGCAGCACAGCGCTCATCAGACGTGCGCGATTCAGTGATGACATGGATTCCGCACCTTGATTAACTGACAGACGCGTTTGACAGGCATGCTGGACAAGACGGTTGTATGTACTTAGGAGATCGTTCGCTGAGATGATGCGCAACTGCATATATACCCATCGCCCCGGGCCGCGTGCCGCCAGTCTTCTGACCCGATCCATCTACTCGACCGTCTCGACATGAATCGATTAAAATGGTGTGCATAGTACATCCACTTTCAAGCCTGTGTCTCCACTAAACTGGTCATGACCCTCCTTCCCTCCTTCTCCTCCACCTTGACAACCGTCACCGATACATTATTCTTTACACTCCCGTCTGTCTTGGACGTGACCGTAAACTTGGAGAACTGCGCGACCACCCCCGTCCGCCCCGCTGGGTCAAAAGGCGCGACCGCCAAATCCTCGATCTTTGTCAGCTTCCCGACCGAAGTCGCGTGAAAGCCCTTGATGGCCTCGAGGAACTGTGCGGTCGACATGTTTTTGCCGTTGATGCTGTAATATTTTCCGTCAGTTCAGTTCTCCCGCGCTAAGATGCAAGCATCATACTCAAACACGGCATCGCGGGCAATATCGTTCTCGAACGTCGAGAACACCAGTGGCATGTCGCTATGTTGGAAGAACAGGCGCTGGAAGAGGAGGTCGACGAATTCGCCGAGAGTTTCGTTCGGCGCAGGCTGGTACGTCTGGTTTGACATGGTAGGATTTTAGAGAGGAATTATGTAGATGTATTGGGAGTCGTACCGATTTATACGAGTACTGAAGCGGCTTTCGGGCGGTGTTGTACTCCAAAATGAATGGCACGGGCGGGCTTACTATCCTCTTTGCACAAAGTGCTGAACAATTCTCCAGCAACGTGAGTCAAAGTTCAAATTCGCGGTACCGATGTACATTTAGTTGGTACTTGCTATGTACTTACGACTGACGACTCTGAGATTTAAATCAGAGGTCTCGTGACCGCGCCCCACTTTGTTCGAAACATCTATCCTATGGCAAGGGTTTCGAGTAGAATCACTTTGAGTCTGGTCCTGCTCTCCCGATTGCTTCTGTTCTCCTCAGCGTTCCAGACGAATCCCCTGCGGCTAACCACTTTTACTCTGCAATCGCCGTCGCCGCGGCGCCGTCTACGCCCTTAGGTCGGATACAAGGCACTTCTGTAATCTTACTATTAGAATGGAAGGCCCAACCTGAATCCTTGCCCGAAGAATCTGGTCAAGCTTTTGCGCCGAGGCAGCCACGCACATCGGATTGCTATTAATACAGGCATCCCAGCATGGTAGGACGCACATCCTCAGTGCACCCACATGGCAGTCGACCACAGCAAAATCGCCTCCTCTTGGCTCCAGAATTTTGGAAAGTCCCTGGAATCCGGCGACATCGCAGAAACGGCAGCCTGTATCCACCCAGCTGGATACTTCCGAGACATCCTCGTTTTCACCTGGAACAATCGCTGCTTGCATGGATACGAAAAAATCGTTGCGTATCTGACCAGCACCTTGGAGATTGCGTCGATCACAGATGTTAAACTGGAATCGCGGACTGGATTGTTGCCAGAATACGGTCCGTTGACGGATAAACTGCCACTGTCTGCGGTTTCTGCTGGATTCACCTTTACCTGCGCCATTGGGTTTGGCCGCGGCTACTTTTCTCTGATTTCCAATGAAACCGGAGAATGGAAAGCGCTGGCTGTTATGATGGCGCTCGAGGACATAAGAGGGCACGAAGAAACTCGGCACGAAGAGGGAGTTTACGGAGGGCATACTCTTGCCTGGAGCGATGTAAAGATGGAGAGGCAGGAAGCTATAGAAGCGAACCCACACGTCTTAATCAGTAAGTTCTGTTTCGGCGTTCGGTGCCCTCGTTGACCACTGCAGTCGGTGGTGGACAGACTGGCCTCAATGTGGCCGCTCGATTCAAGCAGATGGGTATAAGCTCGCTTATAGTCGAGACCAACCAGCGTGTCGGGGACAACTGGAGAAAACGCTATCCCACGCTAGCACTCCATTCTCCGAAAAGATTCAACTCAAGCAAGTCTCCATTTTTTTTTCTTCTCATAACAATGCTTATCGCACAACAGTGCTTTACCAAGATTTCCCGCGCACTTGGCCTGTGTTTACACCGCGCGACAAGTTGGCGGATTGGTTGGAACAGTATGCTCAATCACAAGACCTGGTTGTATGGACGAATTCGCGACCTCTGCCTCATCCAGAATATGACACTACGGCGCGGCGGTGGACGGTAGTAATTGATCGTGCGGGGGAATGCGTTACTCTCAACCCAACTCATATCGTTGTCGCAGCGGGTGCACTCGGCGCTCCTCACGTTCCTGTCATCCCTGACAAAGATGTCTTCCGAGGGACGACCCTCCACTCTTCAGAATACCAGGGAGGTAAAATTTTCGCCGGACAACGTGTGGTCGTCGTCGGCGCCGGAAACACCGCAGCCGATCTGTGCCAGGACCTCACTTTTCACGGCGCGCAGTCTGTTACAATGGTGCAACGTTCCGGGAGTTGGGTTGTCTCAGCTAGCTCCGCTCGCGCGCTGATGGAGCGCATGTATCCTCAAGAACTAGAGGTGGACGTCTGTGATCTCATGGCAATGGCGCGGCCCTTGGAACTGGTGCGGAAACTCGACAAAGAGGCCGAGGCGCAGACGTTAGAGCAGGAAAAGGAAACTCATAGGGGTCTCCGGGAAGCAGGGTTGAATCTTACCTCTGGGAAGAATTTCTTTATCCTCTTCTACGAGGGACACGGCGGTGAGAGAACAGCGCTTGTTTCACGCATGACTTGCTAACGTCCATACAGGCTACTGTAATTGAAGTCTCAAGTTCAAATACACCGTTAACTAACTACTGAATACCAGGGCTCGATGTGGGCTGCGCAGAGCTCATCAGGTTTGGGAAAGTGAAAATAAAACAGGGAGTCGAGCTAGCAAAGTTCAACAATGATTCTGTACTCTTTACAGACGGTTCCTCCATGGAAGCAGACGCAGTTATATTCGCGTGGGCTCCTTGTTTCAACAATCTAAAATATATCTGATTGACTAGCAGTACGTCCTACGAAGGTATCTGCAACACCATGCGCGGTGTTTTTGGCGACGCCACGATAGATCGAGTTGGTCCTGTCTGGGGACTTGATGAAGAGGGAGAGTTGAGAGGTTGCTATCGTCCCACTGGACATCCTGGTGTAAGTGTTCTCCCTTTACCTTGGCACTTGTTCTCTGCTGAATATCCATCCCCGTTAGCTATGGTTTGCGGCAGGCGAATTCTATCAGTCGCGCGCCTTTTCAAAGCAACTGGTAAGGGCAAGATTTCGCTTATAAGTATCCAGGATGTTGAAGTTGAACTCTAGGCATTGGAGATCAAGGCCATTGAATTGGGGCTATTGCATCTATGAAGGTCGCGATCAAGTGTAGTCCTCGTCGGATTGACGTGAGAAAAGGTCGTTCAACGTTGGAGGTTGCCGTGCAGTACATTTGTTATACAATTCGACTTAAATCTCCATCCCGCCCCATTCTAAAACCCGGAAGAGCTGCTTGTCGTTAATCCGTCTCTCGTCGATGCCGACAACATCTTTCCACCAATTCTTGAGCCCGTAGATCAGCAGAACGCCACTTGGATCGATCCTCTTCCACCACGCCGGTGAATATCATGAATACTCTCGTGACAACGTCTGGTTCTGGATCTACACTCAGCGGCACAGCCTGGGTATACGCCGATTGAGGTAGGAAGCGGAGTGTAATGTACGCATGACAAAGGAAGGAAGGGAGCCAGAATCTACAATTCGTGAGGACTGGCCGATTACCATGAAATTCATGTGCATGCGTACGTTATGAATGAGGTTCGCGCTTCGGTATGAGGTCCGAGAATTTCGAGAATGCCGTTGAGATACGATGTGGCCTTAGAAGTGGGAAGCAGCACGGCGTTTACATCCGAAAGATGACACGAGGCGGGATTGAATCGTTCGTCAAGGTCGTCAGATTCAGGTTCGCTACTTCTGAGGGTATCCTGCCCGTGAATAACACTGCGGAGATTTTAATCAAGACCAAAAGAGGGAAGATTTAGCAACCACTGACTCTGCTTCCCAGAACAAGTACGAAACTTTCATCCCTGTATCAACTTCGGTCAAGTTCCCGTCCATGCGAGTCCGTATGTTCCACTGCACGGTTTCTCTGCCAGATTTCGAAGTTTCTACAGCACAATCGGGTAGACGGAAGAAAAGGACCACGCAGGAACAAGCGACAGCTTGACGGAGACATTGATAATTTCGGGTGAGAAGTAGATGACGGGCTTTTTGCCTCTGCGGCGCCGTTGTTGAAGCGGAGGGTTTAACAGGTAGGGGATACTCATGCGGTTGATAGGCGGTCCATGCGAATACTTATTCAAGATGTAAGGAAGTCGGATTTCCCGTAGGATAACGATTTCCTGTTGTTCGCTCCGGTCTAGCCTGTGGATATACGAGAATAAGCAAATAAAATAAGATTTACACACCTGTTACTTAGCTTCACAGGCTTGCTTCCGTTGGTAAGATTGGTCGGAAGGAAGCAACTTGGGGTAGTGTCCTTAGGCATTGCAGTATCTTGTGGGTGCGTTTCGATCTCAAGTATTTAAAGCACTGCGGCAATTAGATTCTTGAGAGATAAATGAAAGAAATTTACAGGCGCAGCCTGTGAGTTGATTATCGTTGTCATTTGGCAGATTGACGGCACCAGCGGAAAATGGGTAGCATAGCAATTAGGATCACCGCCGAAGAATTGTCATAATTCATCAAGGCCAGTGAATCATGAGAGCGATAAACATCGTGGCGGACTTTAAGCTGTGGAATGGCATATATCATGTCCATTTAAACCATTCTCCGAGTCAGAGGGCCCCCAGAGGCCGCCCCAGCCCCTCTTTCAATTCAACAGTGAATCAAGTCATTCAAAGAGTTACTTCAGGCGGTTGATTACAGCCGAGGCCGAATCAATGGCGTGGCCAAAGGTACTACCTGCGATGTGTCGAGGCGCGGAATTTCCTTGGAATTGGCATGGTAGTCGAAAAGCAAAGATGTTGTCTCGTGTTTGAAATCGAAGGTCGATTGTACACAGCCACCACATTCTCGAGGCCATGTACCGTCATCTGCTGGGACGGCGGAAGAAACTCTGGTGCTCTCTTTTCGCCCTGACATGGTTCTCGAACGCCGCCGTGGCCATTTGGCCCTTTCCAACCAAGAAATTCTCGGGTAATTCCCTGGTGGACGCCGGCTCTATGGGCATTAACGTCCAGGGCCGTGTTATTGCTTTCGGAGATTTCAACGGCGACCAATTGTAAGAATGTTACGCATTTTACATTTCTGCGTTCCTAATCTTCGGTTAGCCTCGATGCACTGACCCTTGGCTCTGATCAGCAAACCCTCACTGTTTATTTATGGAGCCACGGTATGTTCCAGTCGCGCAGTCAAGACCTACGTATCTGAGCTCCTCGCGCAGATGACTTTGTATTCCATACCTCCGAGACTTTCCCCACCTTCCAGCATCCACGTAAAATCTACAACGTCGTGCCGGGGGACTTTACGCACTCGGGCAAACTTGACTTGCTCGTCATGGCTCAGAGTTCCACGAGCAATCAGCTGGATTTATCTCTTTACCCTGGCCTGCCGAGTGGAGGCTTTGGTGCGTGCCTATCTTCCTGTCTTATAACCTACTAACGCAACAGCAGATACAAGTAATCCCATCTCAATCCCCGCGTCGGCGCTTCCGCAACCAATACCCATTGATGTGAACGGTGACATGAAGATCGACCTTCTTGGGATGACCCCGTCGTCCCAAAGCTCTAATTCACCTTTCCAAGTTTGGCAGAACGTATGGAATGCCTCCGAACCTCAGTCGCCATTATTCAGCGTGTACGTTCCCGTCCGGCTTCTTGTTCTTAAGCTCAATAATTTGTAGTGGCGATCCCTTATTCAAAGGTACCCAATGCACCCTGGCAAATCCTCACAGCAATGCTGTTGTGGATCTTGACGGAGACTGCCTCGCAGGTAATTGCCTGCATTTTACAACGTTTAAAAATTCTCATCGACTCGGAACAGACGTGTTTCTCCTCTGTGATGATGGTCATGGTGGAAATTCGTACCAGATCTGGGTCAACAACAAGACAGACGGTTTTTCGCTCGCTTTACAAGGATCTATGCCTTCTGGGGTCCAGACAGTCTCGTTCGCTGATGTCGGTATGTTTCGATATTAAACCCCTCCCATTTCGATCCCTCATTTCTGGATACAGACCGTGACGGTACTATCGACATGGTCTTCACCACCTGCTCGTCCGTTTCTACCTCAACGGGTGTGGGTACCGATTGCGCCATTAATATCGGCTACAACCAGCAATTATCTCTTTGCACTGGCCCTGGAGATTCTGGCCTCAAGAAAGGTGTACGAACGTGTCGACCCCCGGAGGACCTCTGCACTGCTGATCCAGCGTTCAAATTTGACTTGACCGACAGTGCGGACAACGATGTGAGCACTATATCTTGTTCAGTAGAATCCAGCCAATCTTTCGTCGCAGGGATATGTTCGCATCCCAATCAACTCCCTCTTTCCCGATTCTTCACTCGTGGTGCTCGACACCACCTCCGTCCCCCAGCTACCGATTTCCCTCAAGCTGGGCGACGCTAATCTCGATGGCTTCCCTGATCTTTTGGTCATCATCGTCTCGGGGCAGGACCATGTCCCGAAGATGCTGTTCTCCGTCCCTTGTGGATCTGGCGCCATTGGCTGTGGGTCTGGTCGCGGAAAACGCGGGTGGAGCGTGGCCACCAAAGGGACAGAGACGCTGGACGCTGTCAAAGATGCGAGAAGTGTGTCGTTTTTGGATATGGACGAGGATGTGGGTTTCCGTCTGTAGCTGAAGCTTGCGTGCGCTGACGCACGACTTTTAGGGGAGCCTTGATATTATGGTGCAAAGGACCGGCGGGTCAGGCCAGGGCAACATTCTGTTCGTGCAGAACAACTTCTACTACGATGCCTTTTTCCTAAAGGCTATTGGTGCGTGGTCGCTACATCCTCGGCTATTGCCTCTATGCCAACACTCTTGAAATAGTGCTGAATGGTGCCTGCGGCAACGGGTGGTGTTACGGTCCCAATGGTACCGACAGATACCATGTACGACGGTTTTGCCCGCCGCCCCGACATTTTACTGATCGTCCTCCCAGCCTTTCGGTGTGAGCTACTCCGGCGCATCGTACAAGTACACAGTATTAGACACCACAGGCGGGCGCTCCGCTGCCCAAGGTACATCCTTCGTTGTGTGCATGGGGCTTAGTTACTTACGCATCATGACCTGCAGTGGGCCAGCTCCCCCAAACCTCGTACCAGTCACTGCAGACGCCGTACTCCTTCTTCGGGCTCGGGCGCACGAATAACTACATCGAGAATCTGTTTGTCGGGTCGACGATGCACACGCAGCAGCACTATATCAACATGGAAGGCGTCATCCCGAACTCGAAAGTGGTCATCCTTCCGCCATCGAAGCCGGGCGACGCGTGGAAGCGCGAGCTGTTCCTGCGGCCCGGGGAGTGGATTCCGTGGGTGACGCTGACGGTCGTGGTTGGGACGGCGCTGCTTGCGATCATCGTGCTCGTGCTGCACCTGAATGAGAAGGTAGGCTTTTTTTGTGTCCTTCTGTGCGGTTTGACTGATGGGCTTGTTTAGCGGGAGGATGAGCTGGAGCGGAGGAGGGCATCGCATCATATTAACTTTGATGCTTTGTGATGTACGGTAATTACGAGGGCTCCATCTACATACCTTACATATGTCTTTTAACTGTACACTAAGAACAAGAAGTGCCTTCGCTTCGCTCGGGCAGTCAGAATGTAGAATTATGAGGTTGAGGATTATGTCGCTCAAAAACAGTCACGTTCGATGTAGAGCAGAGCGATGGTCTGAGTTAAGTACTATATGAGTTTGTGTTAAAAACAGTCCACTTCAAGTTTGTGATAATTAGGAAAGGTGCAACCCAAAAGAGAATCGAACACAAAAGGTCTGAAAAAGTTAAGTCATATACACATTTCGATGGATGAAGATACCGCAAGATATAGTTGGTCCGAGTCTGGACACTTGCAAATCGGAAGCTTCAAAATAGCGAGACCAGCAAACGACGGAGCCGGAGGGGGGGTCAGAACCAACAGCCGCAATTCGAAAGTGTCTTGAATCTTGATAATCCAAGTCACAGAGATGTTGAAGGCATCAGAGGCAACAGAGCGCGGATGGAACAGAGAACGGAATGCTGGGAGACCTGGGAGAGCGAGAGCTTTGCGGCAGAAAGTGTGCATGGCCGCGGCATGCGTGATGAAAATCTCGGTCTATTTGATGCAGTTTACGCGTCCCTCCGGCGGGCGCTGCGCTGACTGCGTGCTGAGAGAGCAGCTCTGCGCTGCCTCATCGCCGTCGCTAAGGATTACCGGTTTTGGATGATCCGGAGACCCGTGCTTTGATCAGATAACCTTTGTCGCAGCTTACCGTTTGCCATGGTCTATCGAGCTATCAGCGAGGACCTCAAGGCGCGGGGGAGGACGGCGGGGAACGAAGGACTAGAGAAAATTGGAGATGAGGACTCGCCGCTTGCCACTCGTTGGGGCGATTTGTCGACCGGATTATCCAAAACCAGTAATCTTTAGCCTTGCATCAAAGCTGCTGCGTCGCCAAAAAAATATCGCAGTGTCAAGCTTTCCGGAACCGCTGTAAAGAACGGTTAACTTGAATCGCTTGCTGTTTTGATGCGACAATACAGTTTGCACCGCCACGCCAGACCACGCCCGGACGATTTGCACGCAAGTGGGGCCTCCGTTTAACCGACGCGCTTGTGTACTTACCAAGCTCTCGCGTTTTGCTGACTGGCCTGCCTCCTCGTTACTGCCTCCATTAGAACGCATTTTCCGTATTTCCGTGGATTTCAAACGCTTGTGTTACGCTGATTTGTCTGGTTGCAAGTATAAAAGCTGCTGAGCACACCACAAATGCTGCATCAAATCTCTCCACCAACTTCCACTCCAACACAATGTCTGCCACTGCCCTCTTCACTCCGCTCAAACTTGGAAGCGTCACCATCCCGAACAGAATCGGTAGGACTCCCTTTCGCGTCTGTTCTGACGATCTGCTGAGCGCACCGGCACTTCAGGGATGAGCGCGTTGACCCGCAATCGCTCGACGGCTACAGTGCCAAATGATATAATGCTCAAATACTACGAGCAACGCGCCCGTGGCGGAGCGGGGCTCATTGTCTCCGAAGGCACTCTGATTACGCGTCAAGGGTGTGTTGCCAATCTTGAACAACCATCTACTTGCGCTGATATTTGCGCCATCTAAGATCCGAGTGGCCTGATGCGCCTGGTATCTGGGATAAGTCACAGATAGAGGGATGGAAGAAGATAACCGATTCCGTCCATGCCACTGGTAGCAAAATTTACTGCCAGATCTGGCACCGTACGTGACTTCGTCGTGTTCAACACCTCCCTGCCTGACGAACTGTAGTTGGCCGTGCAAGCCACCCCGAAGCCCCAGAACAGATCACCGCTGGTGTGGTACGTCGCAACTCTACCGATCCGCATCCTCCAGCTAATCCACCTCCAGCCCGTCTATGCACCATCCGCTATCTCTGCCCGCGGAGGCAAGTTCCGCCACATCGCCGGAGCTCCCGGATACGTGACGGTGCGGTTTACTCCTCGATTTCCACCCGCCGTGCTTACAAGTAAACCCAGCCTACGGAAATCGCCGACCCCACCGTTATTATTGCCCAGTTCAAACAAGCTGCGATCAACGCGAAGGAGGCGGGCTTCGACGGCGTCGAGCGTGCGTATACCACTGCTCCGTGCCTGTCTGTTATTTACGCGACCCGACAGTCCACGGCGCCAACGGCTACCTCGTGCATCAGTTCCTCGACTCCACGTCTAACCAGCGCACCGACAAGTGGGGCGGGAGCCCGGAAAACCGCGCGCGCTTCGCACTGGAGACCCTCAAGGCGCTGATTGAGGTCTACGGGCCCGACGTCGCGCTGAAAGTCAGCCCAGGTACGACTGCTCTTCCTCCCGTCGAAACCAGGGCTAACAGAGGACGCACGATAGCTGGCGGGTACAATGACATGGGCATGCCGTTACAGGAAACCATCGACACGTTCGGGTACCTCCTCCGCGAGGTCAACAAGCTCGGGCTTTCGTACGTCGTCTTGACGCGATATAACGCGTGGATGGACCCTGAATACGACGGTCGGTCCCTTATCTCGCTCTCCCGCCCTTCATCGCTCACATTTTGCCTTAATTACAGGCAAGAAACGGGGCACGGTGCACGACGTCGTCGCGACCTTCGCGCCATTCCTCACCGAAACGCCCATCTTCGTCAACAGCGGCGTCACGCCCGCCGAGGCGGAGGAGCTGGTGAGCAGCGGGACGGCTGCGGGCATCTTCATCGGCATAAACTGGATCGCGCACCCGGACTTGGGGAAACGCGTGCGGGCAGGGAAGGCGCTCGATACCCCGCCCGATTTCGCGACGTTCTATGGAGCGCCCGGCGTCGATCCTGCCTTGGGATATACCAACTTTAAGGAGGCCGTGTATTGAGTAGTCGTAGTTTGGAAATAGAAATAACAATAGGAATAGAATTTGTATATCCTTTGGGTTGTTATTGGGTTGTATCGGTTGAAATAGAGTTTACATGTCGTTTGGCTTGTATGGGCTTACTGCATGCAGTGAATTTGGAGAAAGTCCACTAGTCTCCTGCTATTTAGCTCCTCGCGCGGAGCATTTTTTTTCGATGTTTTGACTCTCCGGCTTTTCGGACGAGCGCCGAGTTTACTGTATGTCTCCTGTGTGCTTTAAAACTTGACCCTAAAATTTCAGAGGATATTGAATTTTCCCATGAATTTTCGTGCCCTTATTGTTGACTAAAAATGCTCCGAACACATCCCCCCTCGCCATCAGACCACAAGCTTACCAAATTAGAGGGTGTTACCCGGCAACCGTGTACTGAATAGGTTATTCATGAAGCACGCGTCCACTCGCAAATCATATCAATTCATCGGTCATCGACGTACATGCCTGCACTACATATGTGCCCGGGCTAACACCCGCGCAACTTATCGAAGAAAGACCCAAGTCTTGAGGCTACGCGCTTTCTGCTGGCGTCTCAATCTGCCGGCATCAAGTTTCGCTGCGCTGTTCAGTCCGGATCGTTAGCAAAGACATGGACGGGAAGAACCAACAGGAAGACGAACTACTTGTCGAAAGCGGCCTTGCCTCCAGCAAGAAACTGGTCGTCCTTGGGGAGTCCCGCCAGGAAACCAAACTTGCAGTACACAAGCTCATAAAGCATCGCGCACTCGTACGACTTGCCCGCAGGGGCATTGATGTGGTGTTCATTGACAAATTCGACGTAGGGCAGAGTCGCGATCTCTGCCCTGGTGAGCCGAAAGTAGTTGCGGGCTACGAACGACGTGAGAGGACGCTTCAGAGTATCGGGCACGCACCATCCGTCTGATGCACCACTCTGGTTCCAGTCGATTGCGTATAAGAAGGGTCAGGGATCCAGCACTTCTTGATACAACGCTTCTTCCACGCCGTCTTGCGGGCTGCCTTCGTCGCTGTTTCGGCTTTCTTCAAAGCAGTCTTTGAAGGGGTTGTAGTCTTGGTTTGTCTTGAAGCCGAGGGATTCGAAAATTTGAGTTTCGACATGGGGGGTGAAAGTGAGGGGTGATGGGACGTTCCGATCTGCGGCCTTATATACCCCACGCCAGCACAGCCACTGATGGAAAATTAGTCTAGAAGGAGCTAGAATGACAAGCTATGACGTAGTTCAGGGGCTTGCCAAAACAGGCTTCACCTCAGTCTTCTGGGTTCATAAACCATTTCCTAATTGCGCCTATGGGAGATCTGAACACTTCTCTAAAGAAGAAAACCTGGTTTTACATTTACATGATACCAAAAAACCGTATCCATCATCAAACCGAAAATGGACGCCCGAAGGCCCTGAAATGACCAAGCATCTGTACCTTCCTCTTTCAGACTTCCTGTTTTCCCATATCGGCAGTTCCTATTCAATCATGGACGTCCGAGTTATGATTGGACAAAACCTACTGGTACCATTTTTAGAAGAACTCCATTGGGACACTTTGTCTTGCGGACGTCCTTTAGGCTTTGCAGGATTTTTTCCCGTTTTGGCCTGCCGAATGGGGCTTCACAGCTTATCAAGCAGAGTAAAACCATGTGTGTCAATTCCAGATGTATTACTGCACGGAAAAAGTAAGTACTAATGGAGAATGACCATACAGATCCGTCGAGAAAAATGAGAAATGCAACCCCTAACGATGGTCCTCTGCCGCGCTGAATCACTACGTCCCTCTCCCCTCAGTTCTCCATGTCTGTGTCAATCTCCATGTTAGCCATGGCCGTCCTCAAGGTTTCGACAGCAATTTTCGAACCAGAAGACTCGGTAGACGTCGCCACCAAACTTGACGCAGTGGGAGAGTTGGATACGACTGAGTCAGATTCGTCAGACCTAATTCTAGAATTCGGACTATGTCGTGCCTCGCCTGCTACAGCAGGTATAAGCGGGTATATATATAATTAAATTTGGCAACATACCAGGTTCAGCACGCTTATTCCTTCCAACGTCCGGGACAACCAGCGCATTTCCCTCAATGTCTGCTGAAATATCGGAACAAGATGTCAGTAATGCAACGGAAAACAAGAAGCAATATGTACTACCTTGGGTGCTTGGCCGTGTGTTGAGGCTGGCCGACTTGCTCGTCGAATCGTGATCGAAGCCTCCAGCAGCTTGTGCTTGGCTGCCATTCATGTACTCGGGGGGCGCGTACTCGGGAGGTGCACCTTGTCCATGATGTGGCGCATTCGTGGTTTGCTGAAATGAATGGTCTGGAGATGCTGCGCCCGTTTTTCTTCTAGATCGAGAAGTAGAAGAGGGATCTCCGCCACCGAGAAACGCGGGATCGGATGACTCGTACGTGGTCACAGTTGTAGTTTTTGTCGTGTTCAAATCGCCGTCGCGGGCTCTTCTTCTAGATCGAGAACTAGAGGAGGGATTTCCGCTACCGGGAAAACCGCGATCGGACGATTCGGAGGTGGTTACAGTCGTAGTTCTTGTCGTGTTCAAATCGCCGTCGAAGATGTTCAGCTCCACTGTGCCTGAAATGGTGAAGTTGGTAGCATTTTCAAAGAAAGACACGTTGGGTGGCATGTCCGCAGTAAATGGTCCGAGGATACGGAAATTGGAGATGTAAGAGTGAGTTTTAGACAAGGGCTCTATATAGTTGGAATAAGCGCCAACTAGCGCCAACTAGAACGCGGCCGGAAACGTGCCGAGTTCCGAATACTAAAGCTGTAACACAGGCCGTGGCACACTCCATGAGGTAAGTAGACCGCATACATATCGACGATTATGACGGAAAGTCAATGACAGCTGAAAGCAGAGCCTTAACGGCTTGAAGCTTGGAGACCGAGGCGTTAAAAATCGCAGTGGTTGAGGTTCAAGAGCGGATCAAACGTCGCCGGTGGTTTCCGGGTCGGCACGAAACTTGCCGGTGGTACCGGCACGAAGCCGGGGCCCAACTGAAGTTGAACCGCTTGTTGCATTCCGTCTCCGTCAAGAGGTGTTCAGCATACCGACATCCGCTTCTGGATCGGACGATGCTAACTTGACGACTCGGAGCGGCCCGCTCATACAGTACACCCATAGAGCTGTTGAACCCTACTTTCTTCGGCGCCTACAGCTTGACAGCCGCATTTAAATTCATTGTAGATATGTACCACACCTATAACCAACACGCTCGCGGCCCAGCCCGTTCGCGCGCGGACGGAGCATTGCTATTAAAAGCTTTCGGGGAACAAGCACTGCAACAGACAAAATGGAAGAGCTGCTAATCCCTTTATGTTATTAGATTAATCGGTACAAATAGAGATGCAGGAAGATCAGTTGAAGTCGTAAACCAGATACAGATCAATCCGAGATTCCGAGCAATCAGGTGCCAGTCGAGCGCTTTCCAGAGGACGGCTAGGATTAGTATCATAAATGTTTCTGCTTCAACATACACTGTTCATGGCCGGTCAGCAGCTTGGGAAACGCGAGTTTGGAGGTTATATATTTTATTTCCTTTTTTGTGCCGGTAGTAGCACCGCCACTCATATCGATCACGAATACTGATAAGATAAGATCAAAGTCATCGGATAGGGGGTTCAGCTTTCCACGTTCCAGTGTAGCGGGCTTTTGGGAGTCAATCCGCGATATAAGGCACAATCAATACCAAAATAGCCTCTTACACAAGGCTAAAATACTAGAAATCCATCATTCATTACCGGTACCGAACTCCGACTCCGAGTCAATGGTCCCATCCTGTGCTGCCAGAAGGCTGTTCAAAGCCTTGTCAATTCCGGATTCATGGAGGGCTACTCCAAAGGTATAATCGGGAGCATCGGTTGCTTGCGGTGATTGGATGGATGAGAGATCCTTGTTCTTGGTTGTGTAGATCCGGGAGGAGATCTCTCTGCTGTGCTCAACAGATACGGCGCGCAGACCCTTTCCGGCATTTTCCAGTTTTTGGAGTTTCGTCTGTAAATTAACACTATACAATGCAGCACTGTTAAGAATCAGGGCCACTTTAATCGGTTAAAACAGAAACTAACTCCTTTTCAAAGAGGCTGCGCCCTTTCCGAAAAAGTCCATCCACTGAATCCGCCTTTTCGCCAGCAAGGACTGCGAATTTTCGGTAGACAAGATTCATAACATCCGAATAGACATATGTTGAGGTCTTCCGCCCCTGGGGACTCTCAAAATTCATGCACGGCAGAGTCGAAAGCTCTTCGTCATTCAATCTGAAGTTTGATTTCACTGTGGCCACATTATTGTAAGACGCCACTGTGGCGATTGTGAAAAAAATAAGAAGAAACTTACCACGCGTCTTGTACACTACCATAGCATCGGATTCGTGCTCATGGTCCACAGCGTTCGAGGTCGGGGTCCAAAGATGTCGCGAATACCAAATCTTCCACAATTCAAGACGTACGCGGCGTTTAACAGCCGCTATTTCAGGTTCCCACTTGGCTTTGTTAGTTATCCCAGAATATTGGACCGGCTTGCGAACTGAGCCTGATCCTCCCCTTTTGGAGGAGACTGCAGGGTGGCTTGAGCTGGTGGTAGAGCGAGTCATGATGATGTGGCTATGTTAACATCACAAATGCCGAACATCAAGATGACATAAACGAGAGAGGCGGATTTTGTTACTACAGCGTCTGTCAAGAGAGACTATATGACACGCGTTGAATAAGGTTATGTGTGCTGTCTCCGGTCGCAATGCGTTCCTGTGCGGTTTTGAATCTTATTATTAATTATTTCAATGACCGGGTAATTATCTATAGAACGCGTGTGGTTGAAAGTGGGTGACTTCCCGTAAGGAAAATCTATTCTGGGGGAATATTTCGCCGAGATGCCGAGACACCTGTCAGGACCCCATCATTTCGGTCTCCCCAAAGCGGACACATTTTATTCTGCATCACTCGAATAGACGAAAATCTGGAGAGGGGTAGGCACCCCCCCTCTAGAATTTCATAAACCTTTTTGGACGATATTGATTGATCATCACTTCTATCAAGTGTGTCTGTCGGATTGCACTCTTTGAATTCACAGTTTCGACGTGCCCATCGGAAGTGCACCTCCTCAGTCTTCAAGACGGGTGCCTCAGCCAAATCCAGAAATGTTTTTCTCCCAAGTTAAAGCACTTTTGCAGGTTTACAGACCCTGGGATCAATGTTTTTCACCAGCCGCGTCTTCTGAATTGCGCCCTTCAAAGTGCTTCCAACAAGGCCGCACTTTTAGCACCAAATGTTCTCTGAAGCCACAGAATTGGGGCAGATTCAGGAGGGGTTGCACTGTATGCATGAGCGGCCCCATCAATACATTAAATTATATTCTGGCTTACGGGAAACCTGAGCAGCGCGAATATCCTTGCAGTGATCCCATCACTGGCACCTTCAAACAAGCTCGGAAATTGCACCAGAATAGATTTTCCTTACGGGAAGTCACCCAGTATATAACAAAACATTGCCGCACAAATACTAGCGCGCCGGCTTGTGTAATTTCGACATTAAAATTAATACTCATTCCTACAAAGGGATGGACTACAGGCAAGCGGTGTACAGGTCATTATCATGAAAAATCCGAACCCAGTGCAAGTATATTACATTCGTATGGGCATCGTGATGGTTTTCCTCGGACTAGTGCGCACAGGTCGAAATCTCTGGAACTGGTCATAGAATCCGTCGTCGTCCCCTTGCGGATCAAACTGGAAATTGAACCACCATCCAATTAATTCGCCATTTTCATAAATGGGTGACTCCCACGAGCCACATGGACGGTTGGGGAAGTTTTCAACGGGTTCCTTGACCTGGAGGATGAGGTAGGTGTCAGGCTTTTTCCGTGGAGAGCGCTGCTCAAGCTTTGCCGTGCTGAATACAGGACTATTATAAAACAGGGGACTGAGATGGAAGTCAAGACGCACTCTTCATCGAAGAGTTTCCGGCCTTCGTTCAAAAATTCAGTCTCCGAAAGTGTCTTCGAAATGCCGTTCAGAGTAGCGAACTTGCGGTACACAAGCCTGTCAAGCTCGGCGACGACGTAGGATTTCCCCGGCGGTGCGTCAGGATGGTGTTTGTCGTTCACGAACTGAAAGTAAGGCAACGTTGCCATGTCTTCCTTGGTAAGACGATAATGCTTCATTGCTAAGGAGTTGCGGTGTCTGTCTCAGCCTCCTCCACGTTCAAGTTGACCTAGTGGTATGCCTTCCGTTCGATGCATTTCTCTACTGCCATTCTTTTGGCGGTATTCTGGGTCTGGCGTCCAGATATGCTGGCGGCACCAGGTTTCCCATTCCTTCTTCCGTTGGACCTTCAACTCTCTAGCTGTCGCTGCCGCATCCTTTCGTTGCTGGGCTTTGGTGGGTGAGCCTCGCGGTGCCCGCGACTTTCGAGGTGAAGGACTGTCGTTATCTGAGACAATCGAGGCAGCTCGTTTACGTTTCGGTGTGGAAGGAGAAGACACGATACAATGGGATTTGGCGTTGTTCGGCACCGTTAATTAAATAATTAGCACCGCCACCATGACACAGCCAAACTGTCAAATACAATCAGGTTCAGGACGATATTATCCTGAATGGATCGGAGCCGCCGCCCTCCAAGCCCCCCAGTACTGCCTGCCGCACCGCGCCCAGGTAATCACCCAACCGTCGCCCGTCCTGGTTAATAAAGTCCTCGTAGAGCTTGTACCGCGAATCTGCGACAACGTTCGCGAGTTCGAGCGCCCGTTTAAGGTTCCTAAACATGTTGGTTAGGCGGATATTGATTCTTTTAACATGATACGTACTCGGGGAACTGGGCGCGCGAGGAGAATAATAGGAAGTGTAGGCGGATGATGAGTTCAGGGACGTAGATCTGTCGGATGCGGATAAGGTCTCGACGACGGCGATCACCTGGAAGAGGACACGGTCAACGATACCAGTTGATTGAAGTACCGTTAGGACTGACCTCCGCCCTCTTCTACATCGCTGACAAGCCACTCCGAGGTCAGAAGTTTGGTAATCTGGTCGTGGGCTTGGTCCACCAGAGCCTATCCCCTCGACATCAGCCAAGTAAAAGCCTAAACAGAAAGAGCGTACCCGATAATCTTCTAGCCACGCTGCCCGCGTATTCCGGTTCATCTGAGGAGTTTCCAACGCCTGGCACTCCACAACTCGTTCCAACGTGTCCCAAATGATGAAGAACTGGCGGTAATGCAGGTACTCCGTGGCACGCTCCTCCGGCTCGCTAATGGACGCCAGCTCTAGCGGAAGCATCACCAACAATCGCTGGGCGACTTGCACTCTGCCTGAATCTGCACACGTACACGTTTAGATGAGAATGACATGGAGGAAGGCAGTAAATACCGAGGAAGTATCGCAAAATGACGTTTGTCTGCTCCAGGGCAGTTTCATATGTCGTTTCAGTGAAGACCGTCCATTCGATCGAGCGGAGAAGGAAAAGCTCCTCATCCGAAGGCGGGGGCTGCATCGCTATTATTGAAGGGAGTCGGCCTTTCAATGGTGGGAGAAGCTTCCAAGAAGAGTAAGGGCCGTATCTGGACGCGAGGAGGAACGTCTCCTTACCTCGAAGGCCTTCTCTATCGTCCGTTCCGCAGTGGCAATGGCGACCCGGTCCATGTCGAGCCCGTGTTCCCGTGCCCGAGTAAGCGCTAAACGGCGTTCCGTGATATCTGCAGACAGCTCCAAAGAAACAAGGAAGAGAGCATAACGTTCCACGGCGTTGTCACCGAGTGCCCCGGCGTACATGGCAATCAAATCTCTTTGCCCAGCAGCCTGGGAAGAGAATGTTAACTGTCGAGAAAGTTATCACGGCGGGAAAGCAAACCTCGAGGACCTGGAGATAGGACTCCAGTATGACCTGGGTGGCCAGTGGCGGAACGGGAATGTCAATCATTTGGAGAAAGAGGCAGAGATGTGCAAAAAACCGACACATCGTTGTGTACCTGTTGGCGATAGGTTAGTAGTAAATTCATATGGAAATCAAAATGGCGTACTCAAACGACGCGTGAGCATAGGTCCCGTCCTGTACGCCTGTAGCAAAATTCTCCATCAGAGGTCCCGTCCGGTTCAGGATTATCTGCAATTGTGAATAATGGAAGGGATGCTGCGGTCCAGGGCTGTGTGACACTATTCAGTCAAACTTGAACGGCAACCACAGGGCGACTCACCCCTCTTTAATAGCGACACTTTTCAGCATTTCCAGTGACCCCACCACCTCTTTCTCCCACTCTTCTGCCTCCAATTCCTCTGCTTCAGCAGAGAGAACTCGCACACCAGTCTCTACGGCCGGGAGTCCGCCCTCCCAAAAGCTGCCACCAACACGGAGCATCTCCATGCTCTGCTTCTCCTCACAGACGACGCTTATTTGGGCCCACAGATGATCTTCCCAGGTGCGGCACGCGGTTTTGAGTATGATGGATGTCTGCGGAGAAGGGGCGAGCGCGGCGTAAAGTATTCGATCGTGGTCGGAAACGTTTGGCTGAAAAGCTGGATATGAGTGGAGAAGGAATGGTGGGGGAACACGCCTACATTTATGGCGGAACGTGTACACGTCGATTTCCATAGCTGCCTTCGGCGATTACCTTCCCATGCGTCGGCAAGATCCTCCTCCATCGCGTCATCCTCGTATTGCTCGTTGGCTAGAATCTCGTTAGCACAAGTTGAATAAATGGATGTCATAGGACACATACTTATTGAACGCCACTGGAAAAGGAGAGAGCCCCGTATGCTAGCGGCCCGCCATGGCTGATGTGCCTTGCGACATAGGTCAATAGCGTCTTCTAGCCGCCCCGCCCGCACATACGCATACAATGCTTGAGCCAGGCCTTTTTCGTAGTTCTGAAATCGGGGTAAACGCGATGGCACAGTCGCGGGAGGCGCGGTCACTCACAGTATCGTCGGGAGCGAGCATTCGGCCGTCGCCCCTGTTGACTGCGTCCGGGTCCATCTCCTTGACCAGACCGCCACGCGGCGCGCCACCCATGCGCAGCGACTGCATGACACCGTGCTTTGTGAACTTCCAGTAACCCGTCGTCGCCTCCGGATGTTGTGGCGCCGGCGCGGTGTCCTGGAGCCACTCCCGGACGACGACGAGCTCCGACAACAGGGGGGACGCGTGCATGATGGCCTGCGCAAGAGTGGAGGTTGGGGTGTACGGGTTTTCGGCGAGGAGGTCGCGTGCAGTGGCCACGGGCGGTCCCTCGGTTTTACGTGCCCTGTGGTTCACGTTCACACATGCATAAACGAGTATCGGACTCGACTCACGGCATCACGGCCTGCAATAGACCCCATGTATCGCGTTCTAGGCGGAGAAGGTCAAGCTCCTCTTGAGTTAACCTGCCGTCCCCATTTTCTTCGTAATCCACTAGTCTGTAGCTTGTGAGCTAGCCGAAGGAGAATGAAGGGGCCGCTACGCACTGATTGTGGCAAGTTTGTCGAAGACGCGGTGCAAATCCGCTGTCCGGGTGTAGCAGACCCTCCAAGTCATCGTTCATCGACTGGCATATTGACAAAACCTCGGCACTCGACACGTACAGAGCCGTGTCGGACATGGTGCGCCAGCCAGGGAAGATGTTGAGAAAAACGCGTAACTCAAGTCCACGCTTTGAATCGAAATTCACGCTTGGACTGCTTTGTCATCACCTTCCATATCACACCGACGCAAACAACCTCCTATGACCTCGATTTGGCGAATTCTGCACAAAAATTTTGCTACGCTTCGAACACAGAATGTTGCGACAACCCGGCGGGCAAATAATTCCACGGGCACGGACGCGAGCGTGGTACATCTTCGATACACCGATGTAGCAGGATTTGAGCAGGATGTTTTTTGCAGATGTCGTATATGAGACGAGTATATCGACTCACATGCTGACAAATCGCTGGTCTAGATGTCACCCAACTGATTACGTCGCCTTCAAGCTCTTAGTTCGGCCGTGGAATGTGTTCTCCCATAATGAAATCCCATCGACCCAATTCGCGTAATTCGGACCAAAGTCTCGGAATTGGACACAAGAAAGTATGTATTTCTGGTGTGAGGCAGACTAATTCTGAATGACTGCTCCCAAACTTCCACGATTCCAGGATATTGAGAATTTAATTGGGAACGCCGCTCGAACAAGGTCTTTTCAATCGGACTCATTCCGCACACCAGCTGCCACCCATTCATCCAGTCAACAGGTTTTTTTAATTAGAGGGTAAGTTGAATATGGTAATAATAAGTGTGAATGAATATAAACGAATGGAAGTATTGAATTGCGAGCGGCTTTCGTGGGATTCAGCCTTAGCGTTCAGCGCATGCCGTTTACAAAAGAACTTGCATTTGTTCCCTTGCCTGATCCCCCTTTCGTTGTTTTTCCTGCGGTCGAAGCCCCGACGTCGTCCTCCGATCGAATCGCAAGGTAGTACCCCCAGCAACGGTCCTCCATCTTTACCTTCCGGAGGGAGTGGTTCCAGAACAGCATGATGAGCTGGATGGACACCAATGGGAGCCAGGAGTATATGGGGTCGTTGGTGACTTCTGGCATGCGCACTGCCGACATGAAATAAGCGACGGCGCGGGCGTGATACAGACAACTCACCAAGTGGGACGTAGACTGTAGCTGCCAGGACGCAAGGCTCAACTGCCCGGTGGGTGATGGAGATTGGAGCGCTGAAACCGCACAGGAAAAGGGTCGCCACTACGCTGGCGAGTCCCGCGACGTATATCTCGCCCTCGGTTCCTTCCATGGTCTCCCACCAGGCTGCCGCACCCGGCAGGATCAGGATAACGACATTAACCAAGAGAAAGAGGGCTCTGAGTGTTTTGAGCAGCAAACGCAGGCTGTTGTAGGCGACTAGTCGCAGTTCCATCGTATAGGAAGAAAGGCAGCAGAGATAGGAGATATTCACGTAACATGATTGTCTATCAGCCGGATAATCTAATCTGCATAGCCTCATGCGGAGGACGCGAAAAGTCAGAAAGGCTGACGCTGTGGACACCAAGGACGTAACAGCGGCAGAAACATGTTATTAGAATCTCAGTCTTTATTTAGGACAAATTAATAAAAAGAAGTGTATGCATCATGGTTTGACCAGACCGTCAGTGCCGCGTAGCAGCATACGGCAGGTACAGGAATATGACGCCACACTGACTGTCCCAGCAGACCTCCAAATCCAAATCGACGCTGAAACGGACTCAGACTCGGAAGAGAGGAACAGCAATGCTTGCTCTCGTGAGCACCCCGAAGGACGCCTCGCTCCGCCAACCTGATATACAAACGTTACCAGACGAGTGAACGTCTGCGACAAGGCTAACGCTCCAGGTGGTTGGACGGACACTTGAAAGAAAACTTTCGCGCGCCCTCGCTTAAAAAGGGCAGCGGAGTTTGAAATGATCACGTGGATTCGTGCGGGTGTGACGCGAGAAAAGCGGTGACATCATTCCGTGTTTTCAACCACAACCTCAACGCGACTTTCTCGAGCTGTGGCTATTTGTACGTATAATATCCTGAAAAATTGCTGATCTGAGTGTGGATTCTCATATGGCATAGAGAAGTCCAGACTGCCTTCATTCGCTGGACAAACATAACTCAGGTCTGGGGTGGTATCACTTCCCAAGCCCATCTTCTGTACCACGTTCCCGCTCGCAAGGATTCATCCGAGCGAGTGCGTCATGGCAGAGAGCATCAGCAGAGAGAGACCTACTGGGATTTAGACTTTGAGTCAATTGAGTGGGAACGCGGGAATTATATGTCACGAGGTTAGTGCCAATCGGTCCGATCCACCGACTCTTCTTCCTCCCCTCAACTTCAACTTGACGGTGTTTCCAATGCTAAAGACTATACCTAGAATCGCGTATGATTCCTATCCAAGCAGCTCTTCCGATGACCCGTATCAGCCCCACACAATAACTTGGCCCTGGATCCGGGGAACTCGGGAAAGCTTGCCATAATATGAGGCATCGAGTTCCTCAGGTGTTCAAACGAACTCCGAGGAACACGCCAATTTCTACCCCATTTCCTGCATCAACTGAATCGCTCCGGCACCCGTCAAACAAATTTCCACATGCATGCCCCCTCTAATCTTGGGTGCCTTTGCCAGAGAGACGCGACGCAAGATCCAAGAACCGAATTTATGTCTCGGATCTTCCACTCTATTTCGTGGCCATAATGCCGACATCGCTTTTAGGTCAGGTTGGACTGCACATCTGATTGTTTGAGATTTCAATCCGCCTTTTTCTGGTTCTCCGATGACATGTGCTCTGTCCTCAAGCCCTGCAACTATCATGTGTGAATTTCCGCGGCTACTATCGAGGACTGTCCTCGACGAAATGAACTTCCGGACACTTTTTTTGGGAGCAAGACCTGCATGAACGCCAAGAACACCTATCGTGCCCATCGCATTTTGGAATCCTATCCCAAATTCTCATTAGGATGACCGCTCTCCTTGAATTGCCGTCTGCTATTCCCTCGTCATTTCCTGGCCGCCTGCTCTGGGTCCACATGACACCAGACTACGCGCTTTATAAAGCGCAGCGCAACCCACTACTTTCTCGTCGAGCAGAGCCTGCCAATGACTCACATCCTTTGCCTCTGGGCAGCTTATTATGCAATGCTCGCAGCGGCAGCCATTGGCCCCATTGATACCTCGACGCCTTCTATGCCGGGTGGTTTAGTGGCAAACGCCGCACCCCCTGGGCCGTTCTTTCAGGTACAGGCTGCCTCCGTTGAAAATCCAGACGAATCGTGAGCTGATATTTTTCTTCCAGGATTTCAAGCCCCCTTTTCCAACCACTGGTTGGTGGGTAGGCTATGCCGCAGCACCGTCGCAGAATAGGTGCATCTTCCCTCACCTTTATGTCTCGGATGCTGAGATGAGACAGTGTCGTTGCTGGCCCGTTCCCATACATGTCCTGCGCTTTGGATACGGGGATTCAGTTCGGTATATCAAACACACGGAACTTTGACGGGACCTCAATCATTCAGACGACACAAATGGACTGGCAGGTCTCTTATGTTGAAAACCCAAACACCCATACGAGTCACAAGGCCACAGCTTGGGTAAAACTGCCATCTAAACCTTCATGGATCATTAACTCACTGTTGACTTTACAGGACACTCAATCCGTCACGGTCAAATATTTTGCAGCTTCCGGAGCGGGTTTCACGACATATCTCGTACCCGGATCGCCGTATATGACTTTTAATTATAACGCCGCCACAATTCTTCTGACGAGTACAAACGGCAACATTATTTCTATCAATGGAAACAATGTAGGAACATCATCTGGTGCGATCTTTCCTTAACGCCGAAGTAAATTTTTCTAAATAGTTCAACTCCTCTAGTGTCCGTCAACGGTACAAAATTCACCGTGACGAATAGTGCCGGAACATACGTCTTGTATTCGCTCGGGGGGTCCATCTCTTTAACGGCTACGGCAACAACACTCACCGGCCACTCAACCTTCACCGGAGTCATCCGTCTTGCACGCGTCACTGCAGAATCTACGAGTCAGGCGATCCTCGACCAGTACTCAGCGAATTACCCGACCGGCGTGGCTCTCGACTACACCTTTGCCGGTGATAATGCCACCTTGAGTTTCACGTGGAACGTCGTCGGAAATTCGGCAAACCTGCTGCATCTCTCGTGGCCCCATCATCGGTTCGTCTTCCCATCATTTCAGACTCGAATATTCTGTCTCACGGTTCAAAATCGGCAGGAAGCATCTCGTGAATCCCGCGTATGTTACTGGACTTAGTTACTTGACCACCAAGGGGTATATGAAGCCCGTCGTCGGACATGTATGGACGCTATCCTACGCGCTGCCTACGATTACTTGGCAGGCCCCTCGGGCGCCCCAGGCATCTTGCACCCAACAGATAATCCAGGCGCTTGAGTACGAGATCGCTCACTTGACAGTCGCTGTTCCGGGCGACTTTTATTACTGGGGGAAAGCCTTCCAAGCGACCGCGCGTCTCGCGTAAGCTTCCGTTACGTTCACGTTGCGAGTGGTTGATTAACTTACACTTGCTTAGGCTCATCGCTGATCACGTCGGGCGACAGGACTTGATCCCTGCTGTTCTCACCGTGTTGAAGCAGAGTTTCGCGTATTGGGTTAGTCTGCAGCGCGGTCCGTTGAAACTCTACGCCTGAAGATGTATACAGACGGTCAGCGGGCAATCCGGCACCTATGCAGCATATGAGACTGCTTGGGGAGGCGTTGTAGACGGTGCGGGGGCAACAGATCCGAATATCGATTTTGGAAACGGCTATGTACGTGCGCTTCCCGTTTTTCGCTACTTATTAACCGAATGGGATTGCAGTATAATGACCATCATTTCCACTACGGGTACATGCTGCATGGGGCCGCCGTCATCGCAAAATACGACGCCGCGTGGTGGAGCGCCAACCAGAAATTTGTGACGACCTTTGCGCGCGACATTGGGAATCCCTCCACTGCGGATCCGTACTTCACGGTTGCCCGCTGCAAGGACTGGTTCGCCGGCCATTCTTGGGGTTCGCATTTATTATACTTATGGTTGAAACGGATTCTTACCAACGACTTTCCGGCAGCCTCGGGAATCGCCAACGGTGGGGGATCGCGTGACCAGGAATCCGTTGGAGAGGCGGTCAGTGCGGATATCTGGGCAATAAGCCGGTCCTAATTTAGAGCTTACAGGTCAACGCATACTATGGCCTTGTCTTGTTCGCCAACATCCTCGGGAACCAGGACATCAAGAACTGGGCCCGATTATTGTGGGCAACGGAGGTTGATGGTGCCCAGTCGTACTGGCACTTGTACCCAAATGCCAACGATCCAGACACTCCGTACCCAGAGGCTGGATTGCGCAGTTTGACGACCATCGGGAACGTGATGGACTATCAAGCCGGAGCCTGGCTGTGAGTCGATATTTTTTTTAAATTCAACCATAAATTATTGAAATTATTAACGCAGATTCTGGGGTGCGCAGCGGTCCGAAATCGCTGCCATCCAAATTTTGCCTGTCACGCCGATCAACGAGGGTATGTACGACACTGCATGGTTGAACGGTGTCTGGAACTACGTCACCCCCGAACTGGTTGATCCCACTGTCGGCGATGAGTGGAAGGCCGTTATATATATGGCATATGGAGAAGTTAGTCCCCAGACTGCCTTCTCTCGCTCGACAAATATAACTGCCTGGGGCGGTACCACTTCTCAAGCCTATCTTCTTTATCACCTTTCCACTCGCAAGAATGCATCAGGCGGCAATATATGTTCCTCTACAGCAGCAAACCCGGCAGGGACCTTCCTTATCCGCGCCTCCACGGGGAAGCTCATCTCGTCTACCACTGCCGCACCCCAGTTGGTGGCCAATTCAGCCGTCGGCACGCCGTTCCAGTTTGCCTACATGCCTGGCGGCGGCTCCATCCTGAACACCGCAATCAACCAATATGTTACGGCCGACCAGAACGCGGCCGTACCGCTGGCGGCTGCTCGACCCGTCGCTCAGGCATGGGAGAATTTCAAGGTCGTTCTTCAGGCGGACGGAACGTATGTGATGCTTGCCGGGGTCAACTCTCAATATATTACCGTCGATTCGACCGGGGCGTTGTTCAACAATGGAGCCAGTATAGCGTCTGCCGCCAAATTCACCCTTGTCGCGCAGTGGTACGTCCCAATTTTTTGAACCAGATCCCTGTTAATTTTTGTTTAATTGTAGAGAGCGCTTTTGGTGTGTCGTGGCAGGATGTATTTTCTTGTACTACTTAAATCGCAATTTGTATTCCGTGGTATCGTTGTAACCAGTATCTCTGAGGTCTCAGTATTTCGATGGTTGAACTTCGGACTTATTCGACCGACAGCTTGGGTCCAGGCCCCAGGCCGATCCAGGCACGCACGTTCAAACCGCCGGGCCGGCATTGCCCCAGAATGAAGGCGGACCGGTTGCCCGCCCGCGCCGTTTGTGTTCTCCTCCTCCGGATGTTATTCGTTCGCTACCTTGTCTTCGGCTCTTGAGTCTCAACGTCGACTCCTGCTTTCCAGGAAGACCCCTTCCTGGCTTTTCCCACCTCCTCGAGTCCAAAACAACTAGGCTCAACTCCGGGCCATCCATTTGCCTGTCTGCTTAGATCATTCCCGATTCTGGCTCCACCGAGGCCTACGTGAGGCCGACAATTCGTTGTTCCTGACCTTAAGCCATGACTGTCCTGCGCACCATCTTTTCCCGCAGGACGCTCGCCCTTGCGTCCGGGGGAACAGTCTTGACCGCAGGTGCAGGGTACTGGTATCTCAACTCTGGACCCGCTTACCCGCTTTCCACCAAGGAAACCCGTCGACCCCCACCCCCATGGACGCCTCCTTCAAGGGAGCAGATGCTCAAAACCCTCAAGGCTTCGGGTGCCATAAAAACTGTCGGACTGGAGGACGATGAATTTGATCTACTCGTGGTGGGCGGTGGTGCCACCGGTGCAGGTGTCGCTGTGGACGCCGCTAGTAGAGGGCTGAAAGTTGCTCTTGTTGAACGCGACGATTTCAGTGCGGGTAAGCCTTTGTTTGCTTAATTTTTTTTTTCTCTTTTCCCCTTTTCTTCACGTTACGCCGGCTTTGCACCCCCAATTTTTCTTCAATCCCCCTCCTTTTCCTGTGGCGAAGGCCGAGCCTTTGCCTTGCGTCTCTTTCGTACCTGTGTTTTCCATGCGGTGTCGTAAAATCGGTGTCTCAGTTGTGGTCATCACTCATTACTAACCATTTCATCAGGAACCTCGTCTAAATCTACAAAGCTCGTGCACGGTGGTGTCCGTTACCTCCAGAAAGCCGTCTTCGAGCTCGATTATGAGCAGTACAAGCTCGTCCGTGAGGCCCTGCACGAACGCCGCATCTTCCTCCAGACCGCACCATACCTCTCCGCCATGCTCCCAATCATGCTTCCCATCTACAAGTGCGTGTGTGTGTGCAGATTCATTCCCCGGCGCTGACATTATTGTGAAAGGTATTGGCAAGTACCGTACTACTGGTCTGGGTGCAAGATGTACGATATCCTGGCGGGGAAGGAGAACATGGAGTCGTCGTATCTCATGAGCAAGGGCAAGGCTCTCGAGACCTTCCCGATGCTCAAGAGCGACGGGCTTGTCGGCGCCGTGGTTTACTACGATGGGCAGCACAATGACTCCCGCATGAATATCGCGTTGATCATGAGCGCGGTCAAGCACGGCGCCATCGTGGCTAACTATTGCGAGGTCACCGAGCTGCACAAGAACACCTTCGGCAAACTCAACGGCGCGCGCGTCAAGGACAACATGACCGGCGAGGAGTTTAATGTGCGCGCCAAGGGCGTTATCAACGCGACCGGTCCCTTCTCTGACGCACTCCTCACACTCGACGACCCCACACACAAGCCGATCGTCCAGCCGTCCTCCGGAATCCACATCACCCTCCCGAACTACTACTCTCCGCGCAAGATGGGACTCCTCGACCCCGCAACGTCCGATGGGCGTGTCATCTTCTTCCTCCCGTGGCAGGGCAACACGATCGCGGGCACGACAGACTCGCCCGCGGCCGTCGAGCGCGAGCCGCGTGCGCAGGAGGAGGAGATCCGCTGGGTGCTCGAGGAGGTCAGGCGCTACCTCGCGCCGGACATCAAGGTGCGGCGCGGGGATGTGCTGAGCGCGTGGAGCGGCCTGCGCCCGCTCGTGCGTAACCCCAACGCGTCGAGCACGGAGGGACTCGTCCGGAACCACATGATTCACGTCAGCGCGAGCGGGCTGCTGACCATCGCCGGTGGAAAATGGACGACATATCGTTCGATGGCGGAGGAGACGGTCGACGAGGCGGTGAAAGTGTTTGGACTTGAAAAACATGTGAAGAGCGGGTGCGTCACCGATACGCTGCGGCTTGTCGGTAGCGACGGGTGGAGCCGGAATATGTTCATCGGACTCATTCAGCAGGTGAGCTTCTCTGCTGGTGCTATGAGTAGCGGAGTGTTGATTTCATGTTTAGTACGGCCTTGAGACCGAAGTCGCGAAGCATCTGTCGGACAACTACGGTGATCGCGCGTGGACGGTGTGCTCCCTCGCTGAGCCCACGGGCAACAGCTGGCCGCTGCACGGCGTCAAACTGAGCCCCTCCTACCCTTGTAAGCCTGCACTCATTCTGCCCCAGCAAATGCTGATCCTGCGCCTTCCAGACGTCGAAGCGGAAGTGCGCTACGCCGTACGGCACGAGTATGCGCTGACGCCGATCGACGTCCTCGCCCGCCGCACGCGGCTTTCGTTCCTCAACGCGCACGCGGCGCTGGAGGCGCTCCCGCGCGTCGCGGAAATCATGGCCACGGAACTACACTGGTCGCGCGCGGAAAAGGCACGCCAGATCACGCGCGCGATCGAGTTCCTCGCGAGCATGGGTCTTGCGCCGGGCTCCGTCCCGCCGCCGCCGCAGGGGCTCATCCAGCGTGCGGAGGGCGCCCTGTGGAGCGCCGCCCGCGGACTGGGGCTGGCTTCGCGCGCACTGCCCTCGCCGGTGTACAGCCGCGCGAAGTTTGACGGCGCGGAGATGGCGGCGCTCAAAGGTGCGTTTGCGCGGAGCGCACGGGCGGTCAACGGGCCGGCGGGGCAGGAGGTCCGTCTCCCGAAGGCGGCGCTGGGAGCGGTGCTCCGGGAGGTGCCTGGGTACGAGGATATCCCCGCAAAGGACTGCGACTACGTGCTCGAGGAGGCGGGGTTCAAGACGAGCGTCAATGTGGATTTTGACGAGTTCCTTGAGGTGCGTTCACGTTCTCTTTCCTTTTTTGAGAGCGGGCGCTGATGGGCTTTGATGCGTCGCGTCACAGATTTGCGGAAGCTTGAAGGAGGTCTCGTTCGCCCCGGCGCCGACCAAGCACGAGAGACTCACTATCCCAGTGGAGAAGAGTGGTGGAGGTGTCTGATTAGTGATTGAAGCAAATGAATGGCCTGGCCTATGTTATCCACACCTGAATGCACGTCTAATTTTGTAGATGTTCGGCCTGCAAGAAATCGATGATCCCGCCACTTACTGTTGTTCACTAGGATTCATCCCAACGCCGCGTCGATGCCCGAAGGAGGTGACAAGAAATATCATGTTAAGCTTTAACGTGCTGTTGGTCCGCCGCGCGCGAGCACGGCGTTAAGCCCAGGGACCCCGACAAGGTCGCACGAGGCCGGTGGCCTTTCCCTAGGAAACTATCTACTAACTACTGTCGGTGTCGGCGGCGACTCATGCTTGTCGGCGTGAGTGCGGATGGCGGTCGAGAGCCTGCTCGATAATCGGTATCAGCAAGACATTGCGATATTTGAAGCTTGAAGCACGTACCAAGCTTAAATTAGAGGACGCCACGCCCGCTCCTTGGTTCTATTGGTTATTTGGACGCAGCAACCAGCTTCTGTGGGGAGCTTTCTTTTTTTTTAGGCACTGCCCACATGGGACGTTTTCCGCAGCATGTCGCAGGCTCTCCCTTCTACAGATATCCTGGCCTTGAAGTTCCTAGCCGAGAACCGACTAAGGCACATGAAATTTGAAAGGAGAACCTGGACTGGGCGGGGAAGGAGCGACGACCTGAACACGAGCAATGGGAAGACCGCGGAGCTGCAAAAGGTGTCAGCCAAGGGAGAACAGCGACGAACACGAACTTGACGAGGGCCTCGAGACCTGGAGAGAGACGGGTAGAAAGGAAATGGATGGGCTTGCTGGGAAAGTTGATGGTCAATCCTCCTACTGACGGTATTGGGCCGGCGGCGAGTCTGGCTTGTTGGTGTGGCTCGACGGTATGGCAGTCGAGAGGCCAGTGCTCGGTAGTTTGTGTCTGCAAGGGAGCTTGGCTTGTAAGGGGAAGACTACGAACCTGAAGACAAGTGGGTTGAGAGAACATGGTTGAAAGGCAAGCCTGGATGTGACAGTCGAGGTGGCTGACGCTGAGTTTTAAGCCCGCATATGCCGAGATTCAACTTTTCAAGTCCGCAGCGGTGCGAAACCATGCGCCGCAATTCTTTCTGGCCGACCTTTTCAAGACCTCAGTATTTACTATTGTCCAGCGGTGGCCAACAGACGCGTAATCTTCTTGTTTTGTACTTTGCACTTTGATGGATTCTGGGCACGTTACCGCGTCAAAGGCCGTTTGCGTACCAGTATGGCCATGGAACGTAAGCGTGGCTCTCGCGAATGCAACCCTCGATCCAGACGAAAAAGACTCTTTTCCCTTTCACAGAAACGAGCAGCAAACGAACTTAGAAAACATATCATTTCAAATTTTCGTTAGGCATGTTCAATTCGTTTTACGTCTTCCTTCTCTTCCGACCCTTCCTTCTCACCCGCATGCGGCGCACCATCGCCCCGCGCCCCAACGAGCTCGACCGTCGCCTCCACATGCTCCGTCATAAGCTCCTCCACGCCCCGCAAGCACGCGATGCACACCATCGCCACGAGCACGAACGGAATCACCGGGATCCACGCGAACCGGTACGCGCGCGCGTACGCGTTGTGCGACGCGTCTGTCGCGGCGGTGATGATGGCGCCCGAGATGCCTGGAACAGCAGTGAGCATGCCGCTTGTCAGGCCCTGCAGGAGCGCGGGGACGGAGCTCGCGGGGAGCCCTGCGGCGACGGCGGCGGCACCCACGTCGGCGTCGTAGGAGGCGAGTTTGTTGTTGATGATCGCGTCGAGGATGGCGCTGCCAAAGGCTCCGCCGATTGCGCGCGCGCTGAAGGCGAGGCCTGTTGCGGTGGACTAGGGGAGTTGGAATGAACATTGAGGGCACGGTTGAAAAAAAAAAGTATTCACGAGGAATTGATGGGGAGCGGTAAACTGTGTGAGGGCGACAATGAGGGTGAGAGGCCCCGACTGACCGATGCCGGCTGGAAGGGTTGGTGAGTCTCAATGTTGAGAATTCCTTTGTGCAACTGAATCACCGATGACATTATACCCAATTTGGGCATGGTTCAATTTCGGTGTGATCGTCGCGTAACAGATGGACCTGAGCCGAAGATTAAACCACTGCTGTGCGCAAGGAGATGAAGAATTTACACGACGAGGAAGAAGAAGAACGTGACGAGTAGCGGACTCTTGAGATCCTTGTACTTTGTCGCATACAATCTGGGCCTATAGTTCAGCATTACCTTTAGGTGAAGTTGAACACGCACGTAACGGGAATAGAAGTGAAGATGATGACCATGTTATACGACAATTGCCGTACACTAATACGCCATGCATTCGTCTCGAACCCAAGGTTCAAGACAATTTGAGGGACGACCGAATTGACGGCGCTATAAAACACGAAGCCCTCGACCGCGAACGCGAAAACGGAGAGCCCGAAGTTCGGCCCGCGCTCGAAAAAGACGTGCGCGATGATACCATCCGTGCGGCCTTTCCACTCGTACAGCCCGAAGAGGACGAGGAGGACGGCACCGGTGAGGAGCGGGCCGAGGACGTGCGCGTCGCGCCAGGCGAAGGTCCCCCCTGCCCAGTCGAAGGCGAGCAGGAGGAGCGTTGTGCCGGCGGTCATCAAGGAGGAGCCAATAGGGTCACAGGCCCAGACGATCTGCCTAAAATTGAGTCGTGGATAATCGGACGGCGGGGGCCAGTAGAATCCCAGCAGGCCCACGGACGTCATGCCGTGGAAGGCCGCTTGCATCCAAAAGATGTTTCTCTGGCAAAACATGAGCACTTGTAAGTATTAGTTTGCAATAGTATTCATACCCAGCCTGACGGATTAACATTAGTACTGTGAAAACTTAGTTTCATGGTGAGGCTGCGAACAGAAAAAAAATGCTTACACGCCTCCTGATCCCAGCACGCCTACAAGCGCGCCTGTGAATCAGCTTATTTTAGTATTTTCCGACTGTGGAGGATAGGAATACCAACCAAAAGATCCAGCAAGGAACGCGAATCCGTTTGCTAATGCGCGGTACTTGAGAGGCAGAATTTCTCTGTGTACCCGAGTAAATAAAGATGAGGTCATTATACTTGAGCTAGGGCGTACGAAGGAATTGCTTGAACGATAGAAATTGTGCTCAATGTCGTTCCGATGAGGACGCCTCCGCCAATTAGAATGGCCATGGACTGGGCCCTGGCCGACATCTGGGGTCGTTTGAGCTTTGGTCAAGGGTAATGCCAGCGAACATACGACTGCTCCGGCAAATGCAATCAACGGCGGGACTCCCGCCAGATATTTGCGGTCAAGGACGTCGGAAAGGCGTCCAATGACGGGAGACAACACACTTTGCATGAGCAGGGGACCCTGTGCATAATTTTCAACCACGGCAGGACGGGCAACTGAAAAATTCGGACTTGGATGATCCATCCTAGAAAAATGCGCAACAACATCATTCAAAAAGCACCTGTATTCAACTGTATGGGCAGACCTGCTATTGCGGGCTCTCCGAGGTCGCGGATGATGAACGCAATTACGAATCCAGCTGCCGTTACCACGAATACTTGAGAGAAAATAGCGAAACAAGAGATGAGCACGACGACCCAAGAGCGCCAAGTCAACATGACCCGGTCTTCGTCGAGGAAAGAGTCCGTTCGGAGGACAGGCATGGTGGCAGGAGACTTGCTGAGCTGGATATTGTCCGACGTTTCCGTTTTATCGTGGCTGCTGCCAGTGCTATTGGGGACGGACATAGTGCAAGGATGAGAGCGGAAAAGGGCGGGCACCCTTGTGGGCACCTCGTTCTCAGGGCTAAGGACTCGGAGCCAATGGCCATGTCGAGAGTCCTTGGGTCACCGGACAATGTCTTCTAATAAAAAGTTCAACCTTCCATCTGATCGGTTGCAGCCGGTGTTCTCAAACCCGGACCGAGTCGGACCATTCCGAGTCGCATCTATCGCGGGTAACATTTCTTTCCAGATTTTATGTTTCTATTATCTAAAGTTCAAGGCAGCAGCAACGCCCTTCCTTCTCGACGAACAAGTCCATTGTGTTATTCATAGCATCTACCAAATGCTTGACCCTAGGCGGCAGTGACCGCCTCCGGACTCGTTCGCGAATATTAAAAGCAGAAACGGAAATCCCTCAACCTCACCAATGGGCAATGCACGTTTGTTTCGCAAATCACTACGCTATGTATTACAGACTGTGGTATCTTTCCAGGGACGAGCCACTTAGAACAACCTGGCCTTCTTCGGCATGTTGCCTCTAGCGGCCATTGCATCTTGACCCCGCTTCTGCCCAATTTTGTTGCCTGCCCAAGTTCGCTAGCGGCGGTCGGGCATCCGCTCCCTCGATCGCTCGAAGAACACGCTCATAGTCGTGCCCGAGGATCGCCCGTTGCGCTTCGGCATCCCCAAGCAACCCCAGTAATCCCCGTCGTGTGCTTCTCGTACCATGACGCAAACACGATCATGTTGGCGGGTTTTGTTACCTGTCCCCAACATGCGAGAATATCTTCAAAAGGCCGAATCGGTACCTCACCGTGAGGATGTGTGGCCTGCTGTCCGTGGCCGTCGTCAAAGTGAACTCCAACGATTCAATTCCCCCTGCCGATTTCGCCTCCTTTACGATATGGTTGCCCCGTTTCTTGAACTCAGTTGTGGGCCGGCCATCGAGCACGAATTCTCGCAAGTCCCGGCATGCTTCACACTCCTCTACGCATCCAACAGCGCGGAGCCACTCAACGGGTACAAATCCCGGGGGCTTGGGTGTCATGTTCTCTGCAAATTGTATGACAACGGCAGACGGGAAATGCCTGAATGTACCGCTGCGGAAGTCGGGGCTTCTGCGCGCAAGGGTCTTCTGCAATCGCGACCAGAATGGGAAAAGGACTTTGGAAATATGCTGGGTGACACTTGTACCCTGCGGTGTAGACGCCAGAAGCATCAAACGCGCTCGTGCGTTGCGATGGGGGCGTCGACGTCGAGGCAAAATTCAACCAAAGCCAGGGGTCCGCCACTGAACATCAAAGGTATTGATCACGGCGTCGACAAGGTTCTTCAGGGCTTCATATTCCTGGTAAGAGAGATCGTCGTCGACAGGTTTCAGCTCCGCGACGATGGACTGAGTAAGCTCTTGTACTGTCGCGGTGTCGTGAGCATTCAGCAACTCCATCGAGAATCTGGATTACACTGAGTGATCAATTCAAAGTGCACTGTCAAACAACTCACACGTTTTCGACGCCATGGCTGATCACGGCGGACACCGCATCCGGGAAGGCGATATGTCGTCTGTTCTGGTGAATCCGGCGCACCAAGGGACCCAGAAGTCTGCTGACAACCCCTGCCCCTCCAGCTGCTAATGGACCGGTCAATACATCTGCAACACGGAAGAAAGGAAAACTTGCATATCCTTCAAAAAAATCCGCCGTACTTGATGCTTACATTGGCCATCTAGTGTACTATCGCATAGGAATCCGCCTAGTCGAGATGCGGGAGCGCGACCGACTGCTGCCATTCGCACCACCTCTGAACGTCTAGATCGCCCTCGCTCTGTACCATCTCGGAGAGGCGCATTATCAGATCCCAGTGGGTACTATTCAAGCTCTCATATGTTACCGCAAGAGACGTGTAACTGCAGTCCGCAAGTCAACATTGTTCAATTGATACTTACGACGGCAACTCACCATTCTTTTATGGCACCCCAACCAAATATCTGGTACGCTGAAACAAACCCTTCGAAGCCCAGCAACGATATCCTCTCGAAGCCGGCGCCGCATAGGCCCATCGCTTTAAGGAAGATGTCGGAATCCTTCCACCGCTCAGCGCAGTGTACGAGAAAGTGCGTTGCAACTGTGCGTCTTCATGCTTGGTTGCAAGCCAACGGATCAGCTCGTCGACCAAGGGGAAATCAACTCAAAAAATTATATACGGGGTCTTGGAAGGACTTAGAAATGGCTGGGAGATCGAAATCCGATTTCTTCCCACGGAGATACACTTTCCCCGCCAAAAGACAGGGGGCTCCTCCGACCGAGATTTTTGTTCGAAAAAGGTCCCAACGTGTCCAATGCAGGAAAAATCTCCAAAAAAATCGGAGAAAATATTCAAACTTGCCATCAAAAGTGTCATAACTTTCCAGCCGGTGGTCGGCTGTGGTCGAGCGAACCTGAACTCTTCAAACATCAATTTCAACCTTATATGAGCCTAAAAAGGACCCCGTGTATATTTATTGATCGTTGATCCCCCCTTGTCGTCGACCAAACATTTCTAGGTTTTCTGTGTCGGCGTGACTGAATCGGAGTGGCCAAGTGCGTCGCAGGCCAGTGCGCACACGTTCCCGACGCTCATGACACTCACGTTCGCTGTGGCCTCAGGCCAAAACATCAGGGCGGTGCGCTTGTATGCTTAACAGAAACAATGGTCAACCGAAAGAAAAACTTCAACAACGAAGAATCGACGTACTGTTGTTGATGAGATTTGCGTTCTGGGAGGGTCGGAAATGTCAGTCAACAGAAAGGTATGTGCATAACACTTACCTCATCAAATGATCGCGAGTCCGGTTCGTATAACGAAGCTTGGCGTCCATTGACCAAATTCGTCGTGTCCATGTCTACTAGACCTTCAACCTTGACTGGGATACCATCTAAATCTACGATCTGCGTGATGACTAGGTTTTCCGTATCTCCATCGTCGGTAAAAAAGGACGCAAAAGACTCCTCGCCCATGGCAAAGGAATCATCATAACAGGCAACACTTTGGTCACCATATTGGCTATTGTCGGCCACCATGGCTTTGACCGTAACTTCAATGTTGCCCAGGCAGATGAAGAAATGTTGTTCCTGCGCAAGCGCTCGGAGAGTGGAAAGAAGCAGCCGATCCTCCCCGACAAGGGAGCACACATCAAACGCGGCTGAAGGGGTGTATTTGTTTTGCAAAAGACACGCCAAAAACTGTGGCGCGCGTCCGGACCCAACTTGCACCCAAGAGCGCATGATATTTCGAAGCCTTTGTTTAGGGCTCTGTAAGTCGGTGAGGGTGGGAGGACGCGCCCCCAGGTGTACAATGTCGTACACTAAGGACAACCTGTAGCCACAGGTTACGGCGGACAAAGTCTGCTCGACGCCCCGATATGAGGCGACCATCGAGGTGAGTAGGTCGCTTTGAACTTCGAAATTCACTGTCTTGCTTTGGCCATCGTGCCTGAGCTCCAGGTCCCCCCCAGCCAAAAGGGAGGGCAATATGACGACCAGTGTTCCCCACTTTTCAGGTGCGGTCTCCGCGCTAGTGCTGTGGGTGAGTGATGTTCGAACAAGAAGCCTAGCACGGGACATACTCTTCGAGCTGCATCGTTCTGGAGACATGTGGGTTAGAAACTTGCGAAGGAGGCTAGATGTATCCACTCACTGAGAGCCCGCCTCGTGGAGCATAACTTTATTGAATACAAAAATATTTCCAGGGTCTGCGCGAAGAGCGCGTACAGCAGCCGGACCTGCTACGTCCCGAATCCAGCCCTGCCATGCGGGGTTGTCAAAATGCACCTACAGTGAGTAGTGAGCAAATGTCCGACTTCATGGACGTTCGTGGTACCGACCTTAGTATTTGACGTGCTCCACACCCCGACATCGACGCAGCCTCGAATTCGTGCAGGAGCAGATGCCGATATTATCCCTGAGGCGTCGTGCTTATTGAGGGGAAGCTGAATGTTCCAGCCAAGGCCATCGATCCTCAGTTGGGGGTCAGGGGCGTCATTGAAGCGTTTGGCGAACGCGAAAGGACTCTCCAAATCGAGGCCGGCTTCTAAAGTACGTTGGAACTCGCCCTACCGGACGCGCCATTGGTCGCGATTAGAATGAAAATGGAGTCAGGGCATACCTTTATGTCGTTTTCATCGACGTTGAACTTGGTATTTTCCATGGTTGAAGTTGGGCTAAAGTCAAATTCGGAAGTAAGGGTAAGAGCCATAGAGGCTCCGAGGTATGCAAGACGTTGAGGTTCCTTCTTAGGACTTATAGAAAACTGATCCAGCCAACGGAAGATGTGGTTGGAAAGAAATGCGAATTCAACAACCTTGTTTGTTCACTGTTTATTTCTCGTGCTCGGGCCAAATGCCGTCAAACAGCCCGATCGGGAAACGCCAATTTTGCCGTCAAATTTTCTTGCTCACCAACTTTTTGGACTGCCGTCCGTCTCCTGTGTCCACGGATATACAATGGCGCAAACGTATGACTCGAGGCGGCTGGTTGGAATCCGGGCGGAGCGCGTTACTGACATCTCCAGCCGAGACTTTCCTGGCCACTATCCGGATGAGGACCATTCGTGGAGCTTGGAAAAATTCCGCGAGGTGCGTCCCGGTCGCCATTTAGAGGCTCTTGAGTTTCATTAATTCTTCTCGGTGAATCCGAAAGGGTAGAATCTGACAGTCCAAGTCCGACGCGTTTCTGACCGGTCCATTGAGTTTGACCTCGTCGGTGTTGACGCATCAATAGCCAACGCCTTCCGACGGATTATCATCGCCGAGGTGAGGCACTGCTTTATGGGCACACTAGGTCGCTGAACTGGATCAAGGTGCCGACAATATGCATAGAAAACGTATATGTGTACAACAATACCACCGTCGTCGCAGACGAGATCCTGGCCCAGCGGATAGGACTTATCCCGTTAAACGTTGACCCAAAAGAAATGGATATGAAGGTTGATGACGAGTCAACTGACCGTAACACCATCGTATTTAACCTCAAGCTGCAATGCACCCGCAAACGCGACCCCCCAAAAGACACGACCCTGCATTCCGAACTCTACGAAAATCACGAGCTTCTCTCGGGACACCTCGTATGGGATCCTGTAGGGGAGCAGACGGATGTGTTCAGCAAGAATCCTCCCGCGCCGACAAATCCCAATATCGTTCTTGCCAAATTACGCCCTGGGCAGGAAGTCGAGATAACGCTGCACGCCGTCAAGGGTGTGGGGAAAGACCACGCCAAGTTCAGCCCCGTCGGTGAGTATCTCATAGATGTTTGCCTTCCAAGATACTCATTCCCTGCCAGCGACGGCCTCCTACCGCCTTCTCCCGAATATCGTCATAAAAAAGCCTATCCCGCCCCATCTTGCCGAGAAGTTCCAAAAGTGTTTCTCACCAGGTGTCATCCGCGTTGATCCCCGCACAAAAGCTGTCAGCGTGGACGAGGAGAATAAACGCAAGGACACCGTCAGCAGAGAGGTCCTCCGGCACCCTGAGTTTGAGGGGTATGTCGAATTGAGCCGCGTTCGAGATTTCTTCATATGTATGCCAGTCCTGCTTGCCTGTGCACCAACACGGCTGACGTCTTCCACAGTCAATATCGAGTCTGAGAGCGCATACCCACCACAACGGTTATTCCCGGAGGCTATAGCCATTATGCGAGGGAAGCTTGCGAACATCCGTCGCGCAGCAGAGGCTCTGCTCGACCAGCCTGCTGATACGGACGTTGTAATGACAGATTCGTAGAAAGACCGTACAGATTTGTTTGTATAAATATTACCTATTTAGGTCGTCAGACTGGATGACTCGCGGTCTCTTTAGAGTGACCGCTCCTCCCATCTTCTTGTCCATCTCCAGCCTCGGAGGTTTCTTTGACTCGCCACAAAGAACGCTCATCGGCCAAAACAACCAATGTCTCTGGGCGACTGTTGAGGTCGCTAATCGTGAAGGTCAGTAGTTCTTGTGACCGTCCAGGGACGGTGTTAGCTGGCGAAGTTGTCGGCGCCGTGACGCTATCAACGCGTCGACATCGAAACACGAATTGGATGATGGGCTGTGGTGCGCGGGTCAACGGGGATTGCCAACGACCTTCATAACTTGGACCACACACCCTGGCGGTTGAAAAAATGAAAAACACAGCAACGCCGCATGATGATAAAACGACATCCGGCACTATGGCAGAAAAGGTCGACAAGAGAGAAAGTATGCCGACTCTGTCGCACAAAGTGAACAACTGCCGACGTCGGATAAAAAGTGCGACACTCACACAAATGCAACGCTCACGAAGATCGAAAATAACAACGTTCGGCAAACGAAGGGATAAGACACGCCGGGATATTCAATAATCCGGCGGACGCGCCAGCGAGTGGTGATCAGGTTAACAGTCGTCCAAGCAGCCAGCACCAAGCACAAAAGCGTATATGCGGCGCCGAAAGCCGACGCAGCATTTTGTCTACCAGAGGGCCGATTCAGTTATAATAAAATCGTGGAGTTGAAAATTGTGCTTGCAATGGCGGATGATCAAGCACACAGTAGAACGGGGAGCCCCGATATACTTTACTGCGGTCACGGAGCCCCATCTGTGCGCATGGGTTGAAATTGGACGGAAATGGCATGCAAAAAAACGTACAACAAGGCCAACAAAGAGTAGAGGAAGCCCTGAGACAAAGGGAAGAGCTATGAGCTTCAAATAAGGCTTAGGAAGGACAACCACGAATGAAGACAAAAAACGCACGAATGGCATCCAAACAATCCACTCTATTGTCGATCTCCGTCGAGGATGACAGGCTATCATCACGCTCCCCCACACCTTGAGCACTGTGGCCAATGCCGATCCAGCCATGAAAGGAACGTTTGACATGGCCACAATGGCATTTGAGAGGCATAATCCATAGGGTGGATGAGCATCTCGCGCATGACCTGTCCATATCAGGAGAGTTCCGCTGGCCGACGTAAATATGAAGATGGCCTCGAGGTTGAGGAGAACGCGATTTGCATCCCGCCGTTGGCTAATGAGCGTTATAGCCAAAAGGACGGCATTGGAGAATGCCGCGAAGATGTTAAAGGTCGACCATACTATGAGGTGCGGAATGTAATCGTTGGGGTTGATGATTGACATCGAAGGGGAAAAGACGGATTCTTTCGAACGAGGCAGGCCTAAGTCATGCAATGGTCCTCAGGGGGCCTAAATTCAAGCGTGACAACCATGGAGCATCGAAACGGTGACTCTCCTTTTTAGTGATCAAAATTTCCAATATATGAATGCAAGCTGTCCGCGGATTTTGTATGAGGCTGCGCGCTAGATTGGTTTAGGTCCAATGGTCAAGCGACGGAGGAAGCTTGAAGGGTTTCCAGGTTGGTCAATGTTCAAAAGGCTGGCACGGTCATGAAATTCACGATTCGACGAAGGTATGCCTGCGCAGTCCCAAATTGAAACGGTGGATCCAGATTGTGATTCCATGACGGTTTTTGTGGGATCCGAGATAGCCATTGGTTACCCTCCTGTCTCTTCAGTTAGAATCAAGCGTCAGAAGACAACAAACTCCTAGACGCTGTGCAGAGTCAATTCGTTAATTCGGACCAATGCTAGGGCCGAACGAGAAAGAGTCGACACACTTCGAATAGTACAGCCGACTCGTGACGTAAAGGTTGAGTTGTTGGAGTCCGGTCCGGTACCGGATGATAAATTCGCCCGATTTGGAACGTGAAGACTTGACTGACTGGACGTTTTTTGCCCCTCGCACAATTCTTCAGCTGAGGCAGATCTGAGATTGGGACCACTGGTAGCGGCGGAACACTACCACATTTGCCTCGTGGGCTTGCAACGAACGGGGCGCTAAGCCAGTGTCAAGGATACAGGCTATGTTCCCCGCAATTTTCTTCCGAGTCCGGTTTCCCTGCAACGTTGCCTCACTGCGAACTCTCTCAACGATGACGTCGTCGATCCCCAACCTATATATGAGATGGACTTTCCATAGGACAGCCATTATTCATTCTTGCTGGCCAAAATGAATAGTCGCTCAGTTTCCCTTTCTTCTCGCCTCATGCCACAGCAGGGCAGACGATGTACGAGTGTCTATCTACTACCTTGGAGCCGGCGCCCTCACAGTTCATAGCCCTTCATCGGTCTTCTGTCCGCAGGGCGATAATGATGCCTGCCATGTCCCCGTTTATGACAGAGGGAACCATCCGTCGGTGGACCAAAAATGAGGGTGAAGCATTCCTTGCAGGGGATACACTCCTTCAAATTGTGCGTAGACCACTTCTCCCATAATTTCGACATGCTTCGTACACCGAATCCAGGAGTCCGACTACACCACGCTCGACATCGAAGCCGAAAATCCTGGTATATTAGGAAAAATATTAGTAGGTTCTTTCCTTGAAGCTTAACATTTTAATTGACTGCAGCACCTACAGTGGCCAGATGGCAGCACCAATGTCCCGGTCGAGCAGGTGATTGCCCTCGTAGCAAAAACGCCGCAGGAGCTCGCGCGTCTGCAAGTACCGGGCCAGACGCAGGCGCCCCCGCCGCCACCTCCTCTGACCCCCGCGGTACAGCACCAGCAACACACCAACCCTCATTCCGTCAACCGGAGTGCCGCCCGTCTCGAACACGCCAAGAGCCCCATGATGCCCCGCGTGCACCGCACTCCGTCGTTGTTCGAGATGCACGATGCTGGCCATTCCGCTACCGTCCGCGGAATCGTCATGGACCACGCGGGGTCGCAGCAGGATACACTGGCACCTGAGCCTTGTGCCGGGTTTCCACCGCCTGAGGAGAACGATGAACAGGTTTGTTCGGATTGCTCAAGGGTTAGGTTCTTCCGCTAAAGGCTACTCAGCTGCAGGCTGCGGTGCTTCGGAAGACTATTGTGTCAACCCTTTCGCGTCGGGGCTCAGGTACGTGTCTATTTGATCTGTGGCATTCAAGCTTCAATATGCTGCGCCTAGGCTCTAAATCTTCCGATTCTAAAAGGTGCACGACGACGCAATATTTCGACGGCATCCTATAATCGACGACATGTCGCTACCAGTTGTATTATAACCTCACTTGTACTTATACCATAGCCCCACTTGTATCACCACCATCAACCTCGCTGTATAAACACAAGATGTACATTCTACTAGCAATACAAATATCAAGCAATCATTTCATACAAGTTCGTCGTCGAGCGCCAAACACTAGTCCAACCGATTCAGCCTTCACTGGGACCAAGAACGAGGCACGCACCCGGAACTCGATGAACCCATCCGACGCCGCCTCTGGCTTCGGTCTTGGCGAAGGCATGAGAAACTGCAGGCTCAGCAGGCCCTCGTCGTCGATGCGCAGTGAGGTCTTGGAGGAGCTCTGCAGCGCACGCAGCGTCCGCGATATGTGCCCGAAGCGATAACTGCCGGGGTGTGAACAAGCCAGCCATGAATAAGCTAGGTACATAGCGGACCTAAAGCTGACGGGCCGCGTGCATTCGAACGTTTCTAGCACGTCGCGGTCATTTGGATAGTCCATCTACGGCGCGTTTTAGGGTTTTAGGATGGCTGCGGGGTAGGAAGGGAGGGCTTACCTCTGTGCTGCCGAACGTCCCCGCGGCCTGAATTCGGAGCATGGGTGGGCCATTCTGTTGCTGGCGCTGCTTTCCGCTGGCTGCCGGTGGCGGGTTCCCGATGAAGGTTAGCTTGTCGCAGGAGGGATCTAACTCGGAGAGGGCGTCTCGAAGCCAAGAAGACTGTGTGTGGAGTTAGGGCGTTGATGCTGCGAGAGAGACGATCTTGCCTTGCCTTCAGAATGATTTTCAGGACCCTGAATGACCATTAGCAAGGTCGGACTCGGAGAAAGGGAACACCGACATTCGATCCGGTTCAAAGGGGAGTTGGAGATGCGGTTCCGACTCATAAGTCGTTATTTCGCATGTAGTGGTTGGTCCTGCTGCATCTTCTGCTCTAAGCAAGGACGTTCATTCAACTGTTTCAACGAAATAGTCGCCACTCACATTAGAAGAGTGAGCGGGTATCCAGAGCCAGCATAAGTCATCCGCATCCCCGTTCCCTTGTCGGAAGTGCTTCCAAAGTAGCTATCGATCCCTCTCGCGCTGCTTGTGCCATTCGAATGACGCCGGCTGCGCCCATCATTGTCGTCTCCCTCCTGGTCCGAATCGTCGCCCGCTCGTTTCCATTTCTTGTACTTGCCTGAAGTTCCGCCCGTGCCTACAGCAGACACACTAGACCCGGCCGTCCCAAAAATATTCAAGCACTCGATCAGGGTGTTCAGTGGGATTTCAAAGGCGGAGCTGTCCTCCTCGGCATCAGAGTTCTGTGAGCCCTGGGGCGCGGCAGGTGTCTCGGAGTTGTAGGTGAACTCGTCAAACACGTCGGCGAAGATGTACGCCGTCGCTAATCAGTCGCCGCGATTCAGATGCCAAGTGGGCAAAAATTGCGATGGGATCATACCCAAAAGTGTACGGGCCTCTTCAACCACGACGACGAATCCACTTTTGGCGATGGTTACTGTCCCTCGCTGAGGGAGAGTCACCGTTGTTCGTCAAGGTGGACACGAGACGCACGTTAACGAAATTGACGCCGCGAAGCAAGGTGGCAAAGTAGCGAACGTCATGGACTGAGGCCTTCAATACCTGGGGAGAGAGTAAGCTTGATAGCTGTTCTAATGAGTTTTTTTTTGGCATCTTACCGGAGGCAATTGCACCTCTTCTGCGTCCGCTTCGTTCTGCGACATGGCAGGCGCGTGTCACTCCGAGCGCGTAACGATATATCACATGATATGTGACATTGTGACGGAACATCCAACCACCATCAACGTCGAACCTGGAGGGCCGAGGCTGGCCATAAATAGAGGTGCGAAGTGCTGTACATTGCATGCATTCAAGCGCAGCATTGAATATGTACTTATGTATAGATTTGTCCCTCAATCCAGCGGTTATATCCTCACCCTCCCAGTCGCTTCCTTACCCCAAGAACTCATCGATAAAGTGATCGACAGTGTTCCGAATGACCTCGAAAGTCTTAGGGCATGTTCTTGCGTTTCCTCCTCATTTCGAAGACGCAGCCAGCAATGGATCTTTGCCAAAGTCACGATATCCCCCCAAAAAACGAATGAAAAAACAACCCCTTGTAAAAATCTTCACAACCTCTTGGTCTCCTCTCCCCATCTGACGTCACTCATTAAAAGTCTCGAGATAGTGGATGGGGGGGGTGAATGGCTAGCGAAACAGCATCATCCGTTGGACCTTGTCCTGCATCTACTCCATCTGCAACGTATTTCGATACGTTCCACTTATAGAATCAAGTTTTCGATGGAAAAACTATCTAGCAACCTGAAGCTGTCCCTCCTCAATGTTTTTCGGTCTCCAACGCTTATTTCGCTCAATCTGGGGGTGATAACTATATCCCTGTCTGATTTTCATCTCTTGTTGGACAATTGTAGAGGGTTGAAAGAACTGTTTATGTGCGGTGTCAATATCTCGACACTTGACGATGAAATATCAGCCCTCGGCGTCCCGCCAACGCAATTGGAATCCCTGTCGCTGGAAGCATGCCGACCTCCGTTTTTGAAACATCTTCTAGCACTCGCAGATCTTACCAGTCTCAGCAACTTGACTGTAATGCATGTTTTCAACCAACAGTACATGGATGATCTCGTGGAGGCGACAAGCAGAACACTCTACCATCTACGCCTTGTATTAATATCCCGTAAGTCTGGATTTTTATGGATCGCCCTAAATAATCTAATCAGTATGATACCAGCCACGGCGAACATTGATTTCACCTGGGAAAGTTTGTCAATCTACGCTCCCTTTGGATAGCCTCGCGCGAACCAAAGGTGTGGGTGCATGCATTTGACAACTGCAGTGACCAACTCGAAACAATCATTGTCGAGCTCTCAGTAAAGTGTTTTGCGACCTTCTCCGATCTTGAATGGAAGGCTCTGGACGCAAGCATTGCGCGTCGTGAATGGCCGAATCTGTGCCAGGTGACATTCAAGGTTCATCCGTTGACTGGTTGGGAGGCGGTCGAAGAGAGTTTTCGAGGGGCAGAGTATTCATTCGTCCAAAGTTCAGCGAATGCAAGGAAGCAGCTGAGTGCGATTGATGCAAAAAATATTCTCAAATTCGAGGCCACTGAAGGTCAGTTAGCGCAGTTTCTGGTATCGTATTGTGCCCTGATCTCAGCTTTTTGTCGAAGAGGTGCCTGGGCAAGAGCTGAAAGTCGCGTTTTAATTTTCTACCAAAGTTTGGAGCTATGACTATAGCCGGTTGCATCACAAACTGCCTATCGTTTCATCGCTGTCCTTTCCATGTACGACATTCCCAATCGACAGTAGCTGTAAATACATCTGTGTCGTGTCTTCCCTTTATAGATGACTGCGCCGCGCCGCGCTACATGATAAGTCCATGTGATAAGATATTTCCCCCCTTACAACTTCAAGGCATAGCTCTTTGACGAATGAACCGGTTGAACCTGGCTATCTTCCAGATGATATTCGGAGTATCGCGTCGTCCTCTTTTATAACAACACAGTTAGCGATGGGGGTTAAATATGGCACTACTTTTGGATCCGTTTCAAGCAATTCGACTATAAGTATATTGGTGAACGCTAAACAACCGAACACAGAATGGAACTGGTCACGTGGTCTGGATCATCAATGCCGTCCAATTTCCGTTCTTGTTGAAGGAGGTAGGGCTTGAACCATATAGTCTGCACTGTGTATCGATAGAATAGGCTGTAATCTTGTTTATATTAATTTGGGGGACTCGGAGCACCTCCACAGTAACTTTTCGATCATCCTCGGTTTACGTACTTGCCAATTTGGGTCATCCACCATGGACTTGAGGACCCCGATATTCCCACTCCATGTTTCACACGGAGTTCCTCAATACTCCCCCACTTGTCCATCCACTCTCGCCCAGCATTCTCATCTGAACGTCATATCCGGCCTTTTCGTGCGTCTGCGCTCAGTCGCGTTCAAGTTCAAGTGGTTGAAAAATCGAAACCTTAGGAACCAAATAAATGATTCGGTATCAATGCTATGAATATAATTTCTTTCTCGCACAAAAACCGCGAGCATCGGTAGCACTTCAGCACCCTCCCCCATTTCTTCGCTGATCGGCTTGCAGCGTTTGTCAGTCCGAGAGCGAAACAACCGTCCAGGCGGCAGGTACTGTGCACAAGGAAGATATACGTATGTATTCGTATTCGTCTCGCCGTTCCCTTGCGCTCTGGTTCTCATGTTCCTCAGATCTCGAGAATTGCCCTCAAAACGCGCTCTTCGCGGACCTGTACTCAACTGTGAGTCCCCAAGGGGGAATCTCTCGCTCAAAGCGACTCTGTTGGCGGTCTTCAAGAGCGTGCATGGCTGACAGAGTCAGACAGACGGAATATGGCTCTGGACCCTTCCACCGAGGAACTGAAGCAGTTGCTTTTTCGATGTGCGGTTCGCGCCGCCGAATCTACCTCCTCCAACCCGGGATGGGGTTCTGACGCCTCAGGACATGGACACTTTGGATGAGGTGCGCAGAAGTATGATAGCCTGCCCGGTTGAAGGAGAGTTCGACGAGGTATTACGCGACGCGACCGCAACCCAGGATGAACTCAACAGGCACCGCAAGGTTGAATTTTCCAACGACATTTGAAGTGTGCCGTTCCTTTCTCTATCAGTTCACTCATAGATTGGAAAGGTTGTAGAAGGAAGAAACGGAGTGGAAGAAGATCAACGACACTCATAAAAGATACCTGAAAAAGGAGGAGTCCACCGAGGCGCAGAAACAGGCCCTGACCGAGCGACGTGCCGCACACACCAAGTCCCATCCACCGCCCGACGAATGTTTCCTACCCCCACGGTTTCTCGAAGGCTTGCGCCTCGCACAAAAATCCAGCTACGACACGGAAGTAATCCAGGCCCGAATCGATGCAGCACCCACTAAGGTGTACGAAATTCTGGAAGCCAAGCGTCGATTTATCGATTCCAGTCTCAAAATGCGCTTTGCATCGGTGCTAGGTCCTGACGCACAGGAACAAAACACGGAAAGAAATATCCCGCATACATTGTTATGCGCCTTGGCGGCGGTGGACATGGAACGCCGACCAGAGATGGTGGGGGATGCGGTACGGGCAGCGCGGAAGGATTTGCAGCGGATGACAAAGTTCGCAGAGTGCGTTAGTATTTAGAGCCCCAATTTTTCTGATGCCGGAACTGAAAAGCCACGGCACCAGCATGCCCGCTGCTGCAGAGTGTAATTGGGGCCAGGTGTATCTCGCCCGTCAAGAAAGTTAACAGTGATACTGGCAAAGAATTCGAGGGTCTTTCGAGGGAGGCATACCTGCGGCCGGGGTCCCAAGTTTCCAAAGAATGTCAGAGTTTCGAAGCCGATTCAAATATTCAAGACTCGGACTAGTTACAGGATGATTCAGGTGCTATAGCGCCGCTGCGCTTTGCAAGACCGTAACCTCGAACAGGGCATGTCTTGAGCCGTTAAATTTCAATGCCAGGCAGCGGCTGGCCCTTCATTAAGTATCTTGGATATCGTTTTCGCAGAAGAACCATAGATCTAATTAGAGCGCAAACCAGAGAAGGATGTGTTATAGGTGGAGTAGAGGGAGGAACCCAGAAATGATGGCATCAGAATTCTAATTGTTCAAACTTCTTTGACCAATGCATGACCATCCGGCCTAGCTCTCGCATTCCGGCATGAGCATTTGTAAGTGGGAGAAGGCGGAATAGTATAAAGCCGTCTTTCTCGCCGACCAGTCCCTTCCCACTCTACGCCCACGCGGAGTATACACTTTGAACGTTGAACGACCCAACATGCCTTATCTCGAGCTCCTAGTCAACGTTCAAGTGAGTCTTGGCAGCCCAACCTCAAACAATGCTAGAATTGGGTCCACAATCAGATTCCAAACGACACGGAATTCGCCCTCGAATTTTCCAAGGTAGCTTCGGCCCTGACGAGCTTTTGCCATTCGCCAACTCTCCGCAGATCGCCGCCCAGACGCTGGGCAAGCCCGAGGCGTATATCACCGTTAGCATCTCATACAACAAAACCCTCACCTTTGGGGGGACTTTGGAGCCCGCGTTTGCGCTTAGTATCGTGCGTCCGTTTTCGTATGTTATTCGTGGGGACTCTTGTAGATCAAGAGCACAGGTTAGCCTGGACAACCTCAATCCTGAGGCGAACGAGAAGTACAGCGCCGTTCTGTCAGAGTTCTTCAAAAGCAAGTTAGGTATTCCAAACGACCGTGGATACATGCAAGTATATTTCTCTTTGGACGTCGTTTATGCTACAATTTGGTTTAGAACTTTCCACGATCCTGGAAGGGCATACATAGGGTCCGTGGTTCAGAAACACATCTGAATTGCCAACTAACAACATTCGCAGTTTCAAAGGAACCACCTTTGCAACGATTTTCGGGAAATCGTGAAAGGATATGTATTGCATAACATGAAAGAAAAAATGTTGTATGATCCAGCCAAATATGAATCGTATTGATGTATTCCGTACTCCCTTATTCAAGAAAAAATTACATTTGTTCCTTAGATTCGTCTACGGGCACTGGAATTACCAATTCGCAGGTCAACTTCCCTCGCAGGAAAACCTATTACCGGGTTCAAAGTCAGCATGCGATCCAGTGTCGCATTTTTCTTGTTCTCGGGCATGACCCTAAAGTGCCCCTCCGACAGCAGCAGCCATGGCGGCCTCAACCACGCGTCGATCAGCGGTGCAAATTCGCCATCAACGGAGGCTCGGGATAATGGTTCAGCGAAAGGCCGTTTGGGGTTTGACATTGTCGTTCGCGATTAGACGAATAAGCTCGAGCTCATGTCCTGGTCTGAAAAGAAGCATCTAAAGTGGACAACCATACATGCACCGTCCGCGAAACTTCTACCAAAAGAAAGAAGGAAAAAACAACTCCCCTCACCCACGGAAATTGAACTCGACGAGAAGCGGCACGAGCGCATTCTGGGGCTCTTCATAGTAATCCATGAAGGTCCATCCCCGGATGTGCGGTTGCCCGTCCCCGTCCTCGCCTAGCTTTTCCAGCGCCCACCGCCCCACGCGCGTGTTCACGCCCTCGACGCCCAGCCCCCAGCTCGGCCAGCCGAAGCCCTGCGAGATGGTCTGCGGCGCCGCGAGCGGGAAGCTCGAAGCGGAGAAGTACGTGATAGGGAGGACGGGCCCCGGCTTGTCGGAAGGCTGGGGCTCGAGCACGCCTGTGGAGAGCGCGACCTTCTCCGGGATGGAGAGGAAGGACGGGATGTGATACCTGCGTGGGTGTTATTATATTCACTCTATAAGAGTCTGATTGAGTGGCTGCATACCAGTCGTTCGTGCGCACGGTGGTATCGTTGCACATCCACTGGAACCCGGCCTTTTCGCTGTCGGGCCAGTACGTAGGGTGTATCCCCATGCCGTTGAGGCCGCCTTCCCATCCCTCGCCGTTGCCAAAGCGGCTGAACATCACGACTTTGCCGCGCACCTCTCCGACTGCGGAGATTGTCAACTATTTATTTTCCAAAAAAAAAAAAGCTTACGTGTTGGTATCCGCGACTCGAAGAACCACATGTCCCGCCCTCCACGGCCGACAGAGATCTCCTCATGGACGAGCTGCGAGAAGACGGGCGACGCCGCTTCCGACTTGACGGACATCACGATCGTCTCCCGTGACCCCACGGGGGAGGTGAGGTAGTCGTGCACGGAGATGAGGATGTCTTGGAAGGATGTCTTCTGGGGATATGCGCCGTGGTACGAGATGAGGCGGCCTTTCACGACCGTCAGCCTGATATCGAGCAGGCGGATCCCGGACTGAAACTGGACCCCGAGCGGGGTGGAAATGGACTGGCACTGCGAAAACGGCCACCCGTAGAATGCCATGCTGTGGCGAATCTCAATTTGGGCCAGTGGAGGAGGCATTTCGGACGCACGTGTCATGAGTCCCTTGAAGCCATTAAGTAAAAGAAAATTCAGCTATGCATTGCTCCTACTTACCGGGAAGGAGAAGAGAAGAAAGAGGCAGGTTGTCGGGCATCCCCTGGATGACGATGGTTAGTTAGGTCAGACTATAATCTGTATTGCCCATATCATACCGAAAGAAATGAAGCAAGGTTCCGACGCGGGATTACAACGAGCTTGCGGTGCTTCCGAGCGACCTTGGATTATTCAGCGCAAGGTTCGTCCTTAATGGACAGAACATACTTTACAAAGGTAAACGCGCCAGAGACAGTCGTCGGGAACAGCGATGGGTTTCCAGGAAGCGCCGCCAGTTCCAGAGAGTGATATCTGCACATTTGCCCAGTCGATGTGCTTCTCACCGCCGAGACTCAGTGTCGCGGAACATGTCTTGGGAAAAGTAACAGTCGAAGGCCGGGATGGGAAAGCCAGGAGCTCGTGAAGAACAGACCCCTTGGTGTAAGAAAGAACCACAGACTCGTCCGTGAGGTTGAGGAGAGTAAGATGTAGCATTATCTGCTGCCAGTGGCTAAGCACCGAGGGCAATAAATACCTAGACGAAGCACCCGAAGGGCTTAAGAGCGGCTCATGCGCAGCACGGCTCGGGTGACGCGTTCTTATTAGGAGTGATTACGGCATCCGGCGGGTTGCTCGCGAAAGCTCTTACAACCAACGTTTAACCCAACCCTAGGAAACTCTCTCTCTTCAAATCGGCATAGCAATAACTAAGCTGGAAAGTTTGGAAACAGGTTTCGCATGATATTCTTCCACTGGCAGTGTCTATTATACAAGTCCACCTCGTGCTACTTAACGGAGAGTCACCAACTCTAAAATTTCATGAGCAGGGGCCCGAGAAAACGGAAGCTAAGGAAACTTACCCTCTGCCGAGGTCGGGTGAATGGCCACAGTGTCGTCCAGGTCCTTCTTACGCGCTACAGAGCCTTCAGTGTCAGCCAAAGGACTCAGGCTGAACTCAAACGTACCCTTCATTTTGACCGCGACGGCGAAGCCCTGCAGCATCTCATCGCTGCCAGCACCGATGATGTGGATTCCAACAACGCGCTCCTCCGGGCCCACACAGACGAGCTTGAACATCGAAGGCTCCTTGTGTTCCTCGTCGATCATGGAGAAGTAGAGCGACCGGAAGGAGGTCTTGTCTGCGGGGGAGTCAGCCCACCGCCGAGAATAAAGAGAGGGTCGCACAAATTTTGACGGTATCGCCATACTTCTCGCGCGCCTGAGGCTCAGTCAGGCCGACAGTGCCGATGGTGGGATGCCTATGAGACGTGAGACGGAAATTTTATTTTTCTAGAGAAGGAACTCACGAGAAAACGACAGTCGGGATGTCTTCATAGCTGAGCTTGTCGTTCTTGTACTCGGACGGGCCAAACAACCGGTTCGACAACCTGCGCCCCGCCGCAATCGCGACCGGGGTGAGGAGTGCCTTGCCCTGGACGTCGCCAATCGCGGTGATGCCCTTGACATTGGAGTTCTGGTATTCATCAACGATCACGTCCCCACGGGAATCAAGCTTGACACCGAGCTTCTCGAGCCCCAGACCTTCCGTGAGCGCCGTGCGGCCAATTGCCCATACCAGCGCGTCGACCTCGATGGACTCGCCCTTGTCGGTCGTTACTGTGAGCGTCTTGCCCTTCTCGCCCGTGACCTTGACGACCTTGCTCGACTTGTGCAATTTAAGCCCGGTGTGCTCCATCCATGGCGTCAGCGTCTGCTGGATTGCGGGGTCGAACGTCCGCAGCACAGTCTCCCCACGAATGACGAGGTGCGTCTCTGAGCCCAGAGCATTGAACACACCCGCGAGTTCCACCGCGATGTAGCCAGCACCAACGACCGCGACGCGCTTCGGCTGCTCCTCAAGGGCGAAGAAGCCGTCGCTATCGATGCCAAGCGAAGCACCAGGGATCTCCTTATCGGACGGGATGGTCGGGTGGCCACCAGTCGCGATGCAGATGTGGTCGGTATTGAGGGTGTATTTCTGCCCGTCGGGTCGTGTGACCTCGATCGCGGTGGCGGATGCAAGGCGCCCGAAACCGTGATGATGCTCAACGCCTTCCTTCTCGAAGTTGCTGGCATATATGCCGTTGAGCTTACGGATATACGCGTCGCGTTGGGGCTTGAATGTTGCCCAGTCGAATTTCGGGGCAGCAGCGTCGCCTTTGATGTGGTATCCTTTGGTGTGGTGGTTTATTTTCTCTTGCAAGTCCGCGGCATGCCACATAATCTACGTAGAACTGTTAATTCGCGTTTACCGAAGAATCCAAATAATAGACCTTCTTCGGGACACATCCTATAGTCAAAGAATTAGACGCGAAGAGAACGGAAAAACGGTGTACTTACCGACGTTCACACAAGTTCCACCAAGGATACCGCTCATTTCTATGACTGCTACCTTTTTGCCGTACGACGCAGCTCGTCGCTGGATCCAGGTCAAGGTTAGACCGATAGGGGAGCAGTAGGCGCACCGAGCAAGCTGAACCTCCACTCCCTCCGCCAATCATAATAAGGTCATACTTGTCCGTGGTGGGTTTGTCGAAGATGGGGGGCATCGCAGATGAAGAAAGGTTTCTGGATATCTAGAGCAAGGATGAGTGTCGGTGATGTTATTTGAATCGACAGTGAACAGACCAAGGAAAGCCTTGCGATGGCAGATCTCGTAGTAAGTTTGGAGGTATAGAACGCCAGAACTGCAAGAACAGAGAAAGCAAGCGCGTTTATATAGTACTAGTCTATTAGTAAAGTTGGCATCTATAAGCGTCGCGTAAGCTGCGATGCGCGCCATCACGTGGCACTTCCGCGTGCAGGCTCGGGGTTCGGAGCAGAAAAATACCGCGAAATCACTCGGGCAAAGGCTCGGTGCAGGTGGATTTTGGCTCGGGGAAAAACAACACCGGAACCCGCCGTGCAGTACGCGCTGCCTACAATCTCTACACTAAATCCCAGACAAATCTTTCACAAGAAAATCGTCAGATGCCGTGATCCAAGTCAACCCAAGTCAACAAATTCAGCGTCAAACGCCTTTTGGCTGACATCGCCCTTCCTCATCTTCTTCGCCATCTTCTCCTCCCGTGCAATCTCCTCCCAATCATCTCCGTCGTCCCCGTCGTCCCCCACCTCATCCCCGTGCTCCCCGTCCTTCTCTTTGACATCTCCCACAGTCTCTCCTTGCGTCTTCAGCCACTTTCTTTTCTTGCCTTTCTTGTCCCGTCTTTTCTCCCTCTCTTCCTTCTTCACAACCTTATCACTCCACGCCAAGTTCGCTTTCTGCTTCTCTGCCCGTTCCGCCCGTCGCTTTTCTCGTTCGGTATCCAGAATGGTCGCCGCAGCCGCCCCGTCCACGAGACGCTTTGCCTCTTGCGCCTTGTCTGCGTAGGCAAACGAGTTCCACTGTAAAATACTTTAGTAGTAGAACAGGAATGTGGAAGGAAAATCCTACGTCTACATCCGCGTCTTCCCAGCCTCCGCGAGCCATATCTCGCAACTCGGGCATACGCGGGAGGCGTAGGAGTCCAAAACTCTTGGCCACGCCAATGAGGTCAAGGTCCTTCACTCTAAAAATATAGGATGCTTCGTGTTTGGAGTAGGCCCTGACAAACGATACGAATGCTTTCGCCGCCTTGAGGGGAACCGTTCAGCGCGTCGACTCTTCATTGATGCCCAAAGTGCTCACCTGATCGTGAATGGCTCGATCCGTCAAAATTGTTTTCCGAATGCGACCCAAGAAGACAGAAACTTCGGGGTCATCCGGACGAACAGGACCCTCCTCGTCCTCAACTTCGTCTTTGGCGGGCGGCGCCAGCGTCATAACTTCATCTCCCGGTCCAGAGAAATATGGGCGCTCCGAAATCGGGATTTTTCTGATGGCCAGAAAGTCTACAGCAAAAAATAAGTGCTATATCAGGACAGCAGGGAAATACGGGACCCACCGACATACGATGTCTCCCGTCCGACAAGCAACACCCACGCCCTCCCGCTGCGGCCAGCTCTCGCTGTACGTCCGCAACGGTGAGAGAAAGCTTTGGGGTCTGAGGGCGGGTCGAACTGTATGATTATGTCGACCTGAGGGAGATCCAGTCCTCGGGCTGCTACATCAGTAGCAAGAAGGACGGAAGGAGCGAGATGTGTGGCTGGGGCATCTGAAAATGCCGCCAGAGTCCGTGTTCGTGCAGTTGGAGGGAGGTGGCCGTGCAGCGAAAATAGGGTCGTCTCTGGGGGTAGAAGGTCCTGCATGATCTGGACACGCAACGTTTAACGAAGACGGAGAGTGCTGGAGCTGGAGACACGTACGCGGTAGAAATAGTCTACGCAAGCACCTGTGGCAAAATAAACGATGAATCGGGACGACTTGTGTTCTGTGACCTCGGAAGTGATTATTCGCGTCAACTGGACTAGTTTTTCTGACGCGTGGCAGACAACGTAGTGAATTTTGAGGCTGGGTTGTCCATGATCAATGTGTACCCGTGCAAAAGATGAGTCACACTCACTTGGCAGGTATTCGTCTTTCTTCCACCGTCTCTCGAACCAGCGCACCCGCGGTTCCACCAGATGTCAGCTTCTTTGCCTGCACCTTGACGACGATGCGAGCAGGATTTCGCAAACCCACTCGCACAAGCTCAGAAAGGGCGTCGGCATCCGTCATCGTCGCGCTGAACAGCCCCGTACGCCGTTGTTTCGGCAGATGTGTAATTATGCGCGTTACCGCTGCTTGAAACCCCAGGTCAAGTAATCTGATGGGGATATACCAAGTCAGAAACGGGAAAGGATAAGACACGCGTCCACACGCCTATCCGCCTCATCCAGGACCAGAACCTCCAATTCTTTTACGTTCACAATAGTTTTGCCCTTTCCTAGCAGGAACTCTTCGACTCGGCCGGGGGTTCCAATAACAATATCAGCACCAGACAAGGTGAACCGTTGAACATCCTGAGCGGGCGACGATTTACTGGAGGAAATGAGTAACAGTGGGTCAGGAAATTCCGGATCAGGTGGGTCCGAAAGAGGATCGACGTGCGGAGTCCTGGGCTGAGCGGAGAGAAATAGCGAGAAAATGGAGTGTATCTGGGTTGCGAGCTCTCTGAAACTGACTCAGCTAGGATTAGGTTGACGCGAGGAGTCAGACGCACCGCGTAGGACTGATAATCAAAGCCCCAAGCTCATGCTTCCGTAGCTTTCGTTCCCGACGTATAAGGCGTTCCAGTATAGGAATCACGAAAGCGAGCGTCTTTCCAGAGCCTGTGACCGCTTCCACGACGACGTCCTTGTGCTGCATGAAGAGCGGGATCGTTGATGCCTGTACCGGGGTCATTTGAGTGTGCCCCATGGATTGAATAACATCCAATCTACGAATGATGGGTAAGGGGAGTCAAAACACGAAAAGATGATTTCAGTTACATCCATGGCGTGAGGGACGTCGGCAGAGTTGACCAGGAGCCACCGAACGCGTTCGTAGTCGGAGCCATATTTTTCAGAACGGTTGTTTTGATGACGTGCCGACAGCTTGGGCACCAAACAAACTCCTCCCAATCCGAAAACAGTAATTCCAAGAAAATATTTTTGAGTACCTTGAATGATTGATCATATGTATAATAAAGCACATTTAGCATAGTAATGTAAGTGTAGTGGAAAAAGTTTTGAAGAAAGAGCATATTTCCAACACATTTCAGAATTAGTACTCAATGATCTTGAGTATCCCCAATGTCCCCCTCTGCTTCTTCTTCATAATATCCTCCTATATCAGGTTCAAGGCCAGTATTTATGGGAGTGTGGTCAGATATGCAATATGCACACTGAATCTGTCCGTCTTGGTGTCGTGCTTCCTCGGCTGCCTGTGCTGTACACTGTATCATTGGTTCAGCAGTAGATTTTGGCGATTTGTGTGTGATACATACAAGAAATCTCCTGGGCTCGAATTTGGAAGGGATATGCTCCTTGGCCGACTGAGTTGTTATGGCCACTCTTGGAAGAACTCGGGGAGGGAGGGTGTACGGTTCTTTGCGGTGGCGCGGAGGGAGGTTGCAATTGTTGGGCAAAGCAACATCCTTCGATGAGCCCGAGGCGTGTTTGGGCAGGACCTGCTCGCGTCTGCCACTGCCCGTGTCTCCCAGCGACGCCAGTGTCTGGATGTTGGGAATGAATCTGACGGCGATGATATTCCCGGCTTGGTCGATGATCACTTTGTCTGTCGTGGTCAATATTAACCGCACTTGAGCACCGGGGTTCGAGGGGATTTGAATAATAAGCCGAAACGTTTCTGCCGACATCTGCAGTTGTGCCAGGGGGCAGGTGAAGAAACAACGAATGCGAGTGCATTTTTTTATATACTCATGTTAAGTTAATTTTCAGGGTCGATTGAGGATGGGTTCCAAGGGGACGACATCAGATAAAGTTAGAGTTTGTTTTTCTGTGGGCGCTAGATCTTGCCCGATGGAGTATCCAGTTCTACATTTTCGGTCCACGCCACATCCGGTATCCTACTGAGAAGCATCCGATTAACATTGCAGGTTCAAAGTGCCTGCAGGATAGTATGCGGCGGTGATCGCGCCTTTGTTTTCATAGTATTGTTCGGCTCGCGATCGCGCCTCCAGTATCCGAACTTGCAGCTTATCCGGCGGGCGACCAAACAGGCACCTCCACCCTCATTGATGGAAAGGCGTCTTTACTTCTGAAATTCTCTCCAGTGCTTGCTGTCAGCCTTGAAATCGTTCCAGAGCTTCGTTGGTCTTAAGCGAGCGAAAAAAACGAGATACATAGAGAACCCACCTCCGTTATCAGTTCCTCATCAAGAGCCTTGAGAAGGGCGTCTGTGTTACCGATGAGTTCCGCGTCTTGGTCACAAAGAGTTTCGATCTCGTCTCTGACACGAGTCGCGATGTTGTGCATGTAGTGTCGTGCCTGATGGCTGCAACGCTGCACGTATTAGTGCGGATCACAGTGATGCGAACTAACCACGAACTATGCGACCGCGCGATGGGCACAGCGCGCGCCGACGACGAGCCTGAAGCCCGGCGGATAAGGCAGTTTGGGGGCCTCCGCGCTGTTGGGGAAATCGCATGTAGTCTCCTTTCCGTACTCGAGGTTTTTTTCTGGGATGTTCTGTGGTAATTGGATATTAGGCTGGTTCCGAGCACACGTAAAGAAAAGCTACTTGGAAGGTATCGTGATCGCGGTTGTACAAACCTTTCCGCGTGGATAGGGTATACGAGCCGGTGACAGAGCACGAGTAGGGTCCGCGGGTCCAGCATGCTTGGCAGTCGTCGGGTTCACAACCGACGGGGCCCACGAGGACGGGCCGCTGTTCCAAGGTAGCTGCAAACGGTCCAGACCAGGTTGAAAGTAACATAGAATTGGCAAATCCATCGAAATGTTTTCGCAAGGCCGTTATTGCCGTCTGGTAAGGCAATTCTGAATGAAGGATAAGTTAGCAAACAACTATATGCCAATGTACGAACTGTCGTCCTCTGCTACTGCGGAGTCGGATAAAAAATTGGGTTCATTGTAGAGTCTGGCGATATATTCGACGAACACAACGAATTGCTCGTCAATGGTACGGCGCGCATAGAGCTCAGGTTTCAGGGCAGCTCGAAGCTCTTCGTTCACATCGGCGGTCTGGTCCTCATCGTGAACGATGAAGTCCGTATTTGTAGTTTCCGAGCCATCTCCGGTGCCTGCATCAGTTTCGTCCGACTCCGACGCATCCGTGTTCGACTCCGAGTCCTCTCCCGTTGAAGAGCCCCCCTCCTTGTCACCGGCGGCTCTCCGGTCGGATGTTGGCGAAGACCGGTGATTCCGCGCAGCCCTGTACTGCTGAAAAGCCTCTGCCTTGAGCTCCTTCGCACTCGGCTTTGAAGGGCTCGGTGGAACCGGAACTGTGAGCGGCGTAAGTAGGATGCAGGAAGCGTAGCAATTCCGGACATACGCTCGAGATCGTCGATATCCGCCGTGTCTGCGTTCGAGCTGTCATCGCCCGCCTCTTCCTCCTCAGAGTCGCCTTGCGGTGGCTTCCCCCGCTGTATCCTCTTCCCTTTCGGCGTCTCTGGGTCATATCCGGCTTCGTCCTCAGTATTATCAACACTACCGCTGCCAGATCTCTTAAACCACCGTCGCCTTCGAGGGGAACCCACCTCCGAATTGGTCTCGTTCTCAGATTCCTGCGGCGACGGCTCCCGCTTAATCGTGGCCGCAGGCACCGTGACATGATCTAACTCCTCAGATTTAACCCGTTGGATGCCCCGTCGTGGGTTACAACGCCGCGTGGTGGCCACTGGACCTGGACTATGGTCTTCTCCCTCGTCCTTGACCTCGCGGTTGAGCACGACCTCGGCAGGCTCCGTCTTCACGAAGCGACGGGCCCGCGTATTCGATGACGGGCCTCCGTCAGTGTCGTGCCGTTTGCGTTTGGGGGGCATGAAATGAGTGAAAGGGTCGGGTTAGGGGTCACACCTTCCGAATCATTTGTGCCATTGTGAATACTGACTATAGCGCAAGGAGGGCAACCAATTGCAATTCCCTCTTAGCTCAGTTGGTAGAGCGCGTCACTAGTATATGCACAGGAATCTGTCCGTATATCATGACGAGGTCAGTCGTTCAAATCGGCTAGCGGGAATTTTTTGCTTCTTTTTTCTTTCTTTTCACGTTCGCTTAGCATATGACCTTTGTTTTCCGCTCCTTCACCATTTCCACTGTTACTGCTGCTACTTGCAACATGAACGGTCTTCAGTCTGAGTATCCCTAAAATATCCAGCACATAGTGGACGGATCATACTTCTCGGCGTCGTGATCAGTTGACTCTTTTCACGTCTCTCATACTCTGAGCCCTCTCATGCCTGCGGAGCGTGGGGCGGTCGAGGCTTCTCGCATGATATGAAAGGGTGTCAGCGGGGCGGCCTCGTTTTGCAGCAGTAGCCAAAAGCGCGCACTGTGCACCGGTAGCTTCGAGCCTTCGTTCAACTTCCCCAGGCGACGTCGACTTGAAGCGCTGGATGCAACTGGACTCGCATGAGTGGGCTCATTTCCCCACTTCGTTGCCCATCGAGAGGATTTTGGACCACATCGGTGCGTCTTTCTGTTGGCATCTGCGGACTTTTGAACTTGCTCGTGCTATTCTGCGCATTAGACTCTGCCTGCAGTGATGGTCCGCGGGCGGAACTTAGACAGACTACAGCCTTCGCCAAGCTTTCCAAGTTCCCGAATGTTGTCCAGTTCATTTTTTGAACATCAGACAGACTCTGGCATGGGCCGCAGCTGAGCCAGACAGACACTCGACACTACACCACCCCAAGCCACTCTCCGAGCCACCCAAGTAACAATACTATTCAACCACTCCCCTGACATTTGACACAAGTTTCCGTCCACCCTGAACGGAGCGTCGCCCAATCTGCTTCCCCCGCCTTCCTGGACCCGTCCTTCCACTCCTGGACGCCGAAACCAAATAGACGTCGTAGAACGCCGCGTGCGCCGGTGACTGGGTGAACGCCGTGTTCATTGCTTAAACGCCGTTCCGTTCCCCGTCGGCATGCAAATCCTATATTCTGTGATATTCTGGGTTCCCCTCGTTCTCATGCAAGGTTCTTTTGTTCGGGCATTCCTGAATGGACGAGCTTCGAGTCGGAACGGACGTCCCGAATGGTGAGGTGCCTGATCACCGCTGGCGACAACTCTTCCATTTGTGTCAACCTAGCAAAAAATACTGTCGGTTCTTGGATGCTAACCTGGAAAGTACAGCGCCCTCAACCCTGTATTCTGCTAGATCTCTCGACTGACTCTCTTCCCTCGCTCGTCCAAGTTCAGGTCAGATGCATTTCGTTCCCCGTCGGCGTGCAAGATCCTACATTATGGGTTCTGCTGGTTCTCATGCAAGGTTCTCTTTCATGCACGGTTCCTTGTTCAAGCTGTACAGATCAGCTTCGCGTCGGAACGGACGCCCCAAATGGTGAGGTGCCTGATCACCGCTGGCGACAACTCTTCCATCCATGTCAACCCAGCGAAAAACACTGTTTACGCTAGATCTTCGATGTCAACCCCACGACGACACGTCCGTTCAGTCCTACATTTCGGTTGCTCTCTTGACAGACTCCCGCCGGATGCCAGAACGACGCCCCGAATATTAATGTGGATCCGATATCAAACATCCTATACAAAACACTTCCTGAATCCTAGCTCGCACCCTGACTCTCTCCAATATGCAATTTCAACCTCCAATCCTCTACCCCTATTTCCCCTCGTCGCGTGCCCACTGCTCGTGTGCCGATTCCTCACGCCATATTGGGCTTAGCTTGGTCTAGGGAATTACTATCAAAAATACAATTTCAAAGAACCGCCGATCATGATCGATGATCGCCGACGCGATCGAGGAGAGGAGCCCCTAAATAGATCTATCTGTCTCAGTCTCGTCTCAATTCACTCTCTGAATGGACGGACTGAACTGAACCCTCTGCTGTATCGATCCTCTCCTGTGAGCGTTTCCCTTACGATGAAATGCGCTATACCTAGGGGCGGTCGATATTCTGACGGGGTATTGGATTGAATATTCGGGGTGTCAGGTGGTCGTCCGCAGGCTCAGACTGTAGTGGGTGTAAGTGTGCTGTAATGCTGTTAAGTGCACTGTAATGCTGTTAAGTGCACTGTAATGCTGTTGAGGCGCCAAGCCGTGGCGCAGAGCCTGCGGAATCACGAGGGGGCAAATAGGCTGCGTTGAGGTGAGATCCGCTGTGTCGTATGACAACTCGAACTCGGAGGTTGATTATTCCCTTCCCGGACCCTTCCGTCTCAATATCATTGTCATCCCCGTCTGCCTAGCCCACAATTCAGACGTCCCGGCTCAGCCACGTCCTCACGCCGAACACGAATTTATATTAATCTGAGCTGGATGACTGAGACTGACTGATCTGAACAAAATACATCTGCATACGGCTGAAGTGATGGAGGATAGATGGAGTACTATGCGGCGTGGTACCTTTCTCCTCGGAGTCCTCCTCCTTCAACATGTCTGACAGATCTTTGCTTATTTTATTTTTTGGGAATACACCCCGCCCGAACTCGACTGCGCAAATTTAGGTGCTGTGATCACCAATAGTCCCACAATGTGCGCGGAATCCCATATGATTCGCCAATGGGATGAACGAACGTTCGCTGCTGCCCTGGTCCAATCCAACTATCATAGATATCGGGTGCACACACGTCCTCATCCTACTGTGGCGGTAACCCCAAGCAGGAGCACTAAATTCCGAACCCTTCGCCGCGGCGTATCCAACACTTATCTCGACGATAGCTATCTCCCGATTGACTGTTTTCTCCGAGCTCTGACATGGCGATTGAAGTGAGGCGGTGTATTGTATTCGAGAAGCACGTAGTATCTCCGTTGACATGTATGCGCATTTAGTTAGTGACGTATCCCCCATATGCGATATGATACCCTTCCATGCCCGACATGGTACGACGCGCTTACGTTAAATAAATGCACGGACCTCCGTGGGCCGCCAGTGCCAGTCATAGTCGCGTTGAATGGGTGTGGGTCCAGCATACCTGGTACGCCCAGGCAAATCGGAAATCCGGTCCAGTTATTGGTTTGTCTGTTTCCGTGAGAGACCCGAATGAAGGAAGGAACGAGAAACAGAAAATCCATCCGAATCTGATTCTCCGGATGCACGCACCCACGGCGCACCGGGCGTTCCCGAGTCGCTTGCGTTTTCGCATTGTCAAATTCGCAAGGCGTTCTCCGAGCACGCACGCGAGCACACGGCGGCACCCGGGCGATAGTTGTGTAACGAGCCACGTTCGCCCTGCCCAGGTCCTGTCCCTGTCCTCGCATCAACCGTCAGCGCGTCGAGACTCGAGGCAAGTTGTGGGTCCTGATCGAAGCGCCGGGCGTTTAAGGGACGACGCGGGCGTCTAGGGACCCGCCGTGGACGTATCAGGGACCCGACGCGACAATTAAAATTTGAAGGGGCGAATTTGAAGGCCGGATGGCAATAACATAAGTGGGATGGATAATGGATTGCCCGGTCTAGACACGGAGTCGTCATTCCGGAGCTATCCCATCCCAATCCCTTCAAGTTCTCCGCGTTCTTGATCTCGCGTTTTTGGATCCTCCTTTTAAAAAAACGCGCGTGCATTGATCCCGAGGACGCCGGAATTTCGGAAACAAAGACACCGAGGCTCTTGAAAAAAGACACCGACACCGAGGCGTTGATCTTCATTCTTCTTGTTCTTGAAAGCTTGACTGTTGATTGACTGCCGAACGCTGATCGTGCGTCCTGTCGTCCCCAACTCCTCAATTGATCGCGCGTCCTCCATTCCTATTGATCGTCCGGGCTCAATCAGGATGTAGTAAGTAACGTCAATTGATCATTGATTATTGCGCCCGTCCGCCTGAGGCCTTTAGTGGGGAGCCGGGATTGACGTGCGAACATAGATGGGATGGGGATGCGATGGCTGAGATGATGGGGAGATGACGTGGCCGTCGAGATCTAGATGCGCTCTCGCCCTCGCAGACCGTGGACGCGCTATCCCGTGAGACCGTGGCTCGCCGGCGACATGAATTTTGCAAGGGGAAAGACGATTGGTTGGGCGGGACGCTGACGTGGCGCCCGCTAACTAGGTCTCGCCCGGGGTCGGGATCGCGTCTTCGTATCCATCCATATCCATATCCATATCCATATCCATATACGTGTACGTACAGGCCCACCTATATTAGAGCACCCAAATATAACGCGCGAGCACGCCATAGATAGGAGATGCGTTGCGTAACGTTATGCGGTTGAGCAACGTTCGAGGAGCGGCGAGCGGGTAGTGGGTAGTGGGGTGCAAGGGGTGGAAGGGCTAGGTGGGAGTGGGAGTGGGTGGGCGACCCGACCCTGGATTTCATTTTGAGGCGATGGCCTGGGTCCAGAGGAAGGAGGAAGGAGAGGGGGGGCGTCGGTTAATGTAATGAATTATAGTGGAGCCCAGACCCTCCGTGTTGGGGAATGGCGACGCAGATAAGCTTCAAGCTTCAAGCGCATCGAGCCCAGAACGTCCGAACCCAGAACACAGCCCAGAAACGATAGGGCGTGCGCCAAGCAAGGCATCCGAGAAAGGGAGGACGTACTCCAAAACCGACAGCCCATACTCCAAAAACGACACCCCACACTCCAAAAATGACAGAGAGACACCGAGACAGGACACGACAGCCTCCAAAGAAAGAACAGCATCGATTCGTTCGTTCGTTATGTCAGTTCGAAATGAAATGAAGGAAGAAGTTCGAAATGAAGGAAGAAGTTCGCAATGAAGCAAGAAGTTTCGCAATGAAGGAAGGCGTGGCAGTGAGGGGGGTATGTATGTATGTTGCTGGCCGAGGCGTAGGTGCATGGATTACACCGGTAAGCGTCCGAGTCGATGCATGCATATGGATGGATGGATGCACGTTCGAGGGTCGACGCGCCCCTGATGAGCTTTCCTAGGGTCGAGTCGGTGGGGCGTATCACGATAATCCACGTCGACCCGTCGCGATGGCGCACAGATAGATAGAGGCAAGGAAGGCACCTCGAGAACGGCAGAACGATAGATCCAAACAGTCGTTTCTGAGACTCGCCATCCATCGATCCGCGGGCATTCCCATTCACCATTCACATTCACATTCGAATTCATCTCCGTCGAGGTACATGGGCATTCTCCGGTCTTCGAAAGACGAGTATGCCCGGGCTTGCGAAAGGCGAGCACGATTGCACGATTGCACGATTGCACGATTGAACCATGATTAAACGACGCGAGGCGGGGTAAATATAGGCGTGGCAGTGGCGATGGCCCCGGCGTACTGATAGATACGGGGTAGATAGGCCTGGGTGGGTGTGTTGTATTGGGTATTGGGTATTGGTGTAGACGTTGGCGTTGGTGTTGGATGGCGTCGATGCATGCACGTTTCGCGGAGGGGCCTCGGAGGACTGCTGTTGAATCGCTTGGCACATCGCTGCGGCGGATGCATTCCGTGAATTGCACTGCACGTCGAGCATCGCATGGAGGTGCGCAGGGCTGCTGCTGCGGGCCGCGCAGTCTAGTCAGCCAGAATTGACAAGTGCGGCGCCGCGCGGCGTCAGAGAGGTTTACTGCAAAGTAGGCCGCGTACGCGTCAGCGCGGCGGCGCACGTTCGCTGGGCGTGGGAGGCTGTTGCCAACTGTTACCACTCAGGCGTTTCATGGGGCCGGGGATAGCTATATAGCAGCCAGCGGATGGATGGGCATTGCGCAAGGCGAGCGGGAACGGCCGGGGGGTATGGGAGTTGCCGGTCGCGTAGATGCGAGGAGAAGGACTTGGAGGGGGCGAACGTGCAGGAAAAGAGGTATGGATCGGCATCAACGTTAATTGGAAGCTGAAATGAACGTCTGCTGTAGGTTATCAGGGCGCGGCGTATGTTTTTAGAGACGGAAGCAAAACGGAGATCGCGCAGGGGGCAGTGTGGGGTAGCGAACGGACCGGGCTCGAACGGAAAAGCTGCGAGAAGAAGTTTAAGAGGGAGATTCTGAGCAGGTACGGGGATTACGGGACCGGAATGTACGTACTTCGTACGTAGGGTGTGCGATAAGGTCTCATTTTTGTGAAGACCGGGTGACGGAATATTGAGGCTGCCAAGGGGGGACACCCGACACCGCAGAGTGAATCACATTTCTTGTATATGATGTTGATGGGGTAGACTCGCAATTTTCTTTTTGCTCTGCCCTCTCTTCCATCTTTCACTGCTATGTCGTTGGCTTCCATACTCATACCGTCACAGTCCACCAATAGCCTGAACTCGTCGGCGAGTGCATCCACGAGTGCCTCATCCAGCTCGGCATCATCGAGCACCTCGTCTCACACCAGCGCAAGCCACGGCAACACACCGACCATGGACAAGCCACCCGCCAGCGCACGTCGCATCCGATTCGCCCCGCTGCCCGACCCCCGTCGGGCCGATCCCGCCGACGACCTGCTGCCCACGCAAGCCGAACAGCTGCCCCCGCCCCCGCCCAGCCCGCTCCCAACGCAGCAAACCCTGGCCCAAAGCCCCGCCCCCTCGCCCTACTCGTCCCCCGCATCTGCCAGCCTGTCCCTCCCGCCCGCCTCCGCGCCGCCCTCGTCCTTCCACCCGGTAAAGTCGTCCACCTGGCCCAAGCCAAAGAGCCTCCTGCGCCCCTTCCGCCGCGCCATCCCCACCCCCGTGTCCTCCACCGACAGCCTCACCCCCACCCCCTCCGTCGACACACCCACCCCCGACGACGCCCTCACGCGCTGGACCTCCGCCGGCAGCGCAGCCAGCTTCGGCTCCCCACTCGCCCGCACCCAGAGCCAGAGCAGCGTCGCCGACAGTGTCAAGCGCCGCGGCCGCTCGCTCCTCCCTGCGCTCGGCCTGTCGTCGTCGAAGGACCCGCCCGCGAAGAAGCCCCCGCCGAAGAGCACCTCGGTCCCGCCCGCCCTCAACCCGTTCGCCAACTCGCTCGCGGGGAAGCGCGGCACGCGCATGCTGAATGGCCGTGTCTATGGCTCGCGGAATGCTAATGGTGCGTGCGCCTTCCTTTCTTTCTTCTGGTCTTTCTATTTGTTCTACTTTCCTTCACTTTCCTGGCTTTCCTCCGTCTTTTCTCTCTCTTTATAAGATTGCGTGTCCAAAACCTTTTAGGCTCCGACTCTCCGCTTCGGAGTTGTCCAGTTGAACGTGGAGACGTGGTGCCACGACAGCCTCCCGGGCGCTCTCAATCTATCACTTTACTCTATTTTCACTTTACATCTCCTTTACATCCCTCCCGCCTTTTAATCTACCCGTCTCCAATTACTCACACCCCCACAGGCACACACAACCCCTTCGGCAACGTGCGCGACGAGGAGCCCGAGTTCGTCGAGTGGGGCTACGGCGGCATGGGCTCCGTGCGCAACGGCCACGCCGCGTGGAACCGCATCCAGGGCGGCTCCGCGTCCGCCCCCAACACGCCTGCGAACGGAAAGGCGGCGCCCACCGCGAATGGCGCTACGCCCAATGGCAAGCACGCGAATGGAAATGGGAACGGGAACGGGAACGGGAACGGGAGCGCGCACCACGGCGCGGTGGGCATGGGCGTCGTGGGCGCGGGCGACGGCGCGGACGACGACGACGGGAGCGGGATGGGGTGGGTGAGGCGGAGGAGGGAGGCAAGGGAGAAGGCGGCGCGGGAGAAGGAGGAGAAGGAGAAGGAGGAGGCGCTAGCTCTAGCCCAAGCCCAGAAAGAAGGAGACGGGGGTGGCGGTGACGGCGATGGGGGCGGGGGCGGCGGCGACGGGGGCGGGGGCGAGAGCGATGCGAGCACGCCGACGGGCGACGCTGCGTCTGCGGCGTCTCCGTTCAGCGCGTCCCCGCTCACGTCTCCGTCCCTGCGCTCTGCGTCGTCCGCGTCTGCGTCTGCGCTCGGCGCGTCGCCGCTTGTGTCGCCCGCCCTCAGTTCGGCGTCGTCTCCGCCTCCGCTCGGCTCGGCGTCCTTGCACGCATCGCCGCTCGCATCCCCCGCGCTCGGCTCCTCTGCAACTTCCCCGCTCAGCTCGGCGGTCAACTCCCCGCTCGTATCCCCCGCGCTCACTTCGGGGTCCGCGCTCGGCTCCGCGCCATTGTCCTCCGCGGCATCCGGCGAAGAGCACGTCCTGCGCGCGGTCACGCTGCCCGCGCACTTTAGGGGACATCATCACTCGCACTCGCACTCGCACTCGCATGGGCATGGGCACCAGCGGAGTCCGAGTGCGGCGGGTGCGGTGGCGAGTGGGAGTGAAGTTGGGGTTGGGGTTGGGGGTGAGGCGGCGAATGGTGGCGGGACGGGGAGCGGGAGCGGGAGCTCGAGCTCGAATTCGAGCGCGTCGAGTACGGGGAGCGATAGCGAGAGCGAGGATGAGGATGACGAGGAGCGGGGGAAGAAGGAGGCGGCGCACGCGCACGCGCATTCCCACTCGCAGAAACGCGAGCAGGAAGGCGCAGAGGACGACGACGAAGAAGAGGAAGACGAGGAGGAGGATGATGATGAGGAGGACGAGGCGGAGATGGAGAGGAGGCGGGTTACGGCGCGCGGGGCGGGGGTGGAGAAGATTAGTCGGCATAAGGAATAAGGAGGTACATTGGAAGCAAGGGGAGGGGAGGGGATGGGGAGGCCACGTATTTGGCGAAGAAGGAGGCTGCGCGGTTTATAAAGAACGCCCAGCCCAAGCCCAAGCCCAAGCCCAAGCCCAGCGTGGAGTCTGTCAACGCTTTACGGCGCGCTCGATACATCGCCGACTCTGCGCCCGACCCGACCCGACGCGTCCATCCTATCCTATTCTGCCCGACCGCGCTCTGTTCCTATCTGCTTTGTTCCGATTCATCCGTCCGCCCGCCCCGCCTCAGCCCCCGTCTTCGGTCTACTATACTCCCCGCGCATCCGTATACATTATTACATCCACGCCATACCTCAAAACGCCGCCGCCGCACCTCGCGAGGAAGGGTGATGGGGAAGGTGCGCGTCGCTGTCTGTCGACACGCCACGCCGTCCCTCGTCCCTCATCGGCCGCTCGCTCCCTCTCCGAGTCTTCCGTCGCGAACCCCCCTCCGAGCCGTCCCCTACAAGTCGCCCGCCCGCCAAAAGCTCTCCCGTCCCATCGATACCCACACACGCATACCATACCACCCCCAAGCAAGCAAGAACAAGAAGAAACAAGCACCCCCACCAATACCAAGTCAATACCAAGTCCGCAGCTGGAAAGCGAGCGGTAGTTTATGTTCTTTTTAGTGTGCGGCCGTCCCTCGTCCCCGTCTATAAAACGAACGCTGACCAGGCCCACACAGCCCCCCACCACACCGTACATGTCGCGACTCGCGAGTCGAGTCGAAGCTCCCCCTACCTATCCGTAGCCACGTTTTATTACCAACTCTTAGGGTCTTTGTATGTACACTAGTTTTTGCTTTTTGGGTGGATTCTCTTCTTTTTGGTTTTTGGTCTTCCTCGTCCACGTCCACGTCTACTTCCTCAGTTCCTCGTCCGCACGTCTACACACCTCCTCGCATACCAGACTACCGCAACTTCATACATATACATATACGCATCATCTTGTACTTTATTCTCGCCTGCAAACTGACATTCAGCTACATTATATCGCGTTATCGATGCGCTTTAAATACGTGCGGCGGGGTTTCATCCTTTTTTTTCGTGTAGATAGGTTTTTCGTGTACATATAGGGGTGCTCAATTATTCGGCTCATCCGCCCATCCGATTTTAGCTCATCCATTAAATAAATGTTTTGATCCCGCATCAGTGCGGCATTCGGCAGGGTACATGTGCGATGCATCAATAAGCAGTTTTCGCTCTGAAGGCCTTCAAATGAGTTTCCAAAAGCTTGAAGGCCTTCAAATAAAATTCCCATGCTCACTGACAGCTGAATTTGCAGTTGAATTAATCCTGATACCTTTTACTTCGTCTGACTCAATCCCTATCACACCGTCATCCGGATTATTGTCCTTTGCTGCCTCTGCCAACGCCCCCATTAAAATTTTCTCCTCCGTCACCTGGGCTGATGGTCTGTGAATGTGAGGATTTTCTGCTCCTCCGAAAAGTTTTTTGCCATTCTGAAAGAAGAGTCGCGGCGCGACGGAAATTGGACAGAGAAGAGGAAAAATAGAAAATTACATGACATTTGAAGGCCCGGTCGATGGTCGCTAAACAAGAAGGCCTTCTGAAGGCCTTCAAGGTTTGAAGACCTTCGCCCTTGGGCCTTCGGACAAACACTGCTTATGGATGCATCGCACACGTGCCTCGCCGAATGTCGCACTGATGCGGGATCAAAACATTTATTTAATGGATGAGCTAAAATCGGATGGGCGGATGAGCCGAATAATTGAGCACCCCTTATTATACAGCAGTTCGTGTGCATATTATAAAGCACGGCAGGGTTCGTGTACATACAGACAAAAGATCCAGGTTGAAGGACCCGGCGTTGTAGAGTCGCCGGCCCGGGTGGCTTCCTTGTGTAGCTCCGGCCTTTGCTCCCTCCCTCATCTCCTCTGTCTCGAACTCGTGATCCTGATTTCCTGCGCAGGTTTGGGGCCCTCGCTCTCCCTAGGTGCTATGTTTGGCCACAAGCAGGATATTTCAGGGATTGAAACCTATAATTGCAGCAAGAATTTTAATTTTGGATATCGAACTAATCCTGCTCGCTGAGCGCAGTCACTGGGGCCGAGTATAGGACAACTAATGCCAAGAAATGTCCGACATAGGTCCAACGCGCTCATCACCCGACCGAAACCGGCCGCCGACTCCAAGTGGGAGGGAGAAGGGATGTTTTTGAACGCGTTCAGCAGACAATTTTGCTCGATGATTTGATGTGCTGCGGGGAGGAAACTCGACAAGGGCTCATATGACTTGGAGGGCTGACGACTCAAGGCCCCGGGGTTTTGCCCATATCCTGCATAACGACCTCCAACTCCATGCAATTCCCGCGAGCTGGCTCATGTGAACTTCGGGGTCAATACTCTCGGTCGTTACCAACGTTTATAAGCGCGCAGATATTCAAGTTGCTCCCTAGTTCGAACGATTATCATGGTCTCTTTAACCTCTCTGCTTTCCGCGGTCACACTCGCCGTCGTAGGCGTTTCCGCCCTCCCCGGGAACTTGACCCACCGCGACTTTACTGCGCGAGCTCAAGTGTCTCCCGGTGAAGGTACCTTCGACGATGTTTTCTACTCGTTCTTCACCGCTGGAACTTCCGACGTCACTATGACCAACATAGCTGGCGGGCAGTACGAGATCCAGTGGGACGGAAGCGGCGATTTTGTTGCTGGTCAGGGTACTAACCCTGGAAGCACATCCGCGTGAGTTGCAGTCGTATGCGTATTTTACAATCACTAAATCCGTTTCAGGGCCGTCACCTACAGCAGTAGCTTTGAGCCCAATGCCGATGCAGCCGTTATTCTCTCCGTCTACGGTCAGTGGCCCCAAGTCTCGACTCGCATCTAGATTATTACAACTGACCCCCGGTCGTATCCAGGCTGGTCGGAGAACCCGCTGGTCGAATATTACATCAACGAATTCGACAGCAACAACCAATTCGACATCACCTTCGACGCGACATTCAAGGGCACCGTCACCTCCGATGGATCGGTGTACAATATCTATGAACACCAACAGGTGAACCAGCCCTCCATCCAGGGCACCGCGACCTTCAACCAGTACATCTCCGTCCGCCAAAGCCAGCGCACCAGCGGAACGGTCACGGTGGCGAACCATGTCAATGCGTGGCGTACGCTTGGAATGGATTTGGGTACGATGAACTACCAGATTATGGCGGTGGAGGGGCTGTCCGGCAGCGGCCAGGCAACCGTGACCGTTCAAGGTTGATCATCTAGAGGTCGTTCAAAACTCGAGATACTGATGTATAATATACACATTAAAAAAAAAACTTGTACTTTCCACGTTCTTACCTGACTTCAGCATACATATGTATTACAATCGACGACACGGTCGCGCCCTAAAATTCGCCCGGATTTATTCATTCTCATAGATAGGTTTTTTGTGTACATAATGTCGACATTTTTTTCGTGTCTGTTTGGGGGAAAAAAACAAAAAACCAGAGGATGCAAATTCCCGCTAGCCGATTTGAACGACTGACCTCGTCATGTTTTACTGACATAGTAGTACATGATACTAGTGACGCGCTCTACCAACTGAGCTAAGAGGGAGTGATTAAAGTCAGCGTAGAAACTGAGTTTAGCTGTCAGAGAACAAGTAGGAAAAGAAAACATAGAAAAATATTCCCGCTAGCCGATTTGAACGACTGACCTCGTCATGTATAATAAGAAGTACAAAGAATACTAGTGACGCGCTCTACCAACTGAGCTAAGAGGGACTGACGGTGGCGTCCTCAGAAAGTGATTAGACGATGGATGAGAAGCAGATAAATTGAGTGATAAAATGAGCCTGCAAAAATTCCCGCTAGCCGGATTGAACGACTGACCTCATCATTACATCCATCAAGTACGAGTGATGCGCTCTACCACTGAGCTAAGAGGGACAATGGATGAGAAGCAGAGAAATTGAGTGATAAAATGAACCTGCAAAAATTCCCGCTAGCCGGATTGAACGACTGACCTCATCATTTCCATCCATCAAATACGAAGTTCAAGTTGTCTACCATCACCTCCTCCCACCATGGACGACAACAGCCACGCGCTGCTCACAGTCGAGGAATCACACATGCACCGTAGAGCTGCACAAGATATGCGTGCGGATCCCTGTGCAAGCCTCGACGAGTTGATCCTCCACCTCTTGGCGTCTCTGAAGGCATGCAGCATCTGTGATGCATCCATGGGCATATTATAGTGTTGGCATAAAGTCGGGCTCATCGTGGAATTTTGTTTTCCCGTTTCGCTGCCTCTCATTTACACTTTGTTATTCCATCACCATCAGACCTGCAAGATTTTTGAACCAGTGTTTTGAACGCTCATAGGAGTCTCACACATTTGATCCGTGTTTGGTACAACACGTGACCGAATCGACTGTCTGTTCAATGATCCTTCGAGATTTGAGAACACTCACAAAGCGAGAACACAGCGAGAATATTCACGAAGCCAGGTGTGTGCATTTTTTTTCTGGTGTTAGCTATACTCACAAGAACCGTTGTTTTCCTTTTTCTCCAGCGCATTCACTGTCTTCCCAATCACAATGACTGGCGACCCGCTCGTTCATCGACTCCGTCAGACCAAAGAGGGCTACCAGGAGGGAAACTAAGAGAGCAACTGCAAGCCCTCAGGCGATCTCATCTTCCTGTGCTATCTGTGATCTCTAGTTCTACATTTAAAAATCTTCCTCTGTCATTATCTGATGTTCCGCGAACGTCTGGACGGGAAATTGACTGGCTCAACTGCATATCCATTGACAATCACCTTGTTCGGCTCTCTCGTTGTTCCTCGCGCCAATATCCCGATGTTTTCGAAGCTGTTAGGTGGATGTAAATTCGCGTATCATCGTCATGTATCTCTTTTGGGAAGTGCTTGGAGGATCAGTGCACTTTCTTGCTCGATTAGACACGGAATCCTGGCTAAATGCGCCCAATGTGCCTGTGTGCATGGGTTTTCCAGCTGGGTGTAAACCCGACGCGTCGACTATACTCACATGACCGTGATCATTACTTACATCAGCATCAATTACTTGTCTCTTACCACCATCCCGCTGTACCCCTGCACGCTTTCGCAATCTTACTCTGGTCCTATTTACTTCGTCCGACTTTCAGTGTTTCTCACAAGAGATATGTTCTGGCGGCGTGGTATACACGCTGTAGAGAGCGAGTCGCCGTCGTAGTGAAGGAAAGGAAGGTGATCAATCGACGGGCACTTAGCCACAAACACTATTCTGCCGATCACTCATTCTTCGAGCACAGCAGAACGCAAATTTGTGGATTCGTTCGTCTCGCAGGTGTGGAAGTGGAAGTGGAATATGGGAGAAAGCCGCGTCGGCTTTCCGGCTCAATGTGAGGGTGGGTTCTGTGATGGATACCCGGTCAGCAGTAGTCGACGACGCGTCCATCACAGGATTCCCCGTGGGTCGTAGGAGGAAGACTCATAACGTACAGGCGGCATCGAAATGCGGACAAACTCCGTGTGGAGTCGCGGCTTGTTTTGCATGTACGGCGCCATTATTTGGGCGTGCTTGCGGAGATAGAGTAGGAAAGCGTCGCTTGCCCATCTGCCGATTGTCTTCACGACATCAAATGGAGTTCCGCGCAAGAGATAGAATAGGGTTGCTCCGATCCGGATGCCGTGCCCCTGCAGCGGCTCGAGTTTTGCGGCCTTGAAAGCTTTGTGAATTCGGGTGATGAAGGCAGATTTGGTGAGGGGACGGCGAGAGCCTTTGTGGAGGTAGGAGAAGAGGTGGGAGTTTGCCGGAGGGGCGTTGACACGAAGGTGATTAGCGAAGCTCCAGCGGGGGTCAGTTACGTTGTTCTGGGCCGTGTAGAAGATGTCTTCACCGCTCGGCTTGCTCTTGGTCCAGGGGAGCCCGAGGATGGTCATCTCAAGACCTTGCGGGTCAGTTTCGTCTCGGACATCGCTGAGCTTTACGTGGATCGCGGGATCAAAGCTGTCGAGCGTCTTGACGGTGAGTTCTCCTAGACGCGCAGCTGAGTAAAATCCCGTTGTTAGGCAAGACCCAACAGCCGCGTCGAGCGGAACGGCGGGGTCCAGGTGGGAGAGCAAAACGGTGATGATGTCAACGGTGTAAGGAAGGCGTTTCTTCTTGGTGGCAGATTTCGGCTGTAGGGCGACGGCGGCGCGGATGAGAGCGTCGCATTCAGCTTTGACTGGCGCCCAATGTACGCCATGGATTGTATGCCATGCGCGAACGCCGGACAGGTAGTTTTCGAGGGTTTTCCCCGCGTAATTACCTGCGGCTGCCGCAAGAAATGCAGCTAGGAGATCCACAGACGCGGGAGCGCGGTGGACATCGGCTATGCTATGTGAATCACAGAAGCAGTGATAGACGAGCAGTCCCGAGCCATAAGTCTCCAGCGTTCCATCCGCCCAGCTGTAGGATAGAATATTGGTAACATTGATTAGATCGGCTTCAGGTACAGCGCCAGAGCTTTGGCGGTCTACTCTGGATGTTGTCGGCCGCCATTTGTACAGCCGCTCGCCGGCGAAGCACAACGGACGAAGGGGAGAGGGTTGGAGCGATAGATGAGATGGGTACGGTTTCGGACGCGACCAGCGGCTTCCGCGCGCTTTGAGCTTCGGCTCAGTCGTGGGCAACGAATTCAGCCAACCACGGGTCGTTGTTGGGTTGGTAAGGACGCTTGTTGGGGTTAGGAACCTTCGGAAGCGGTGGGATGATGTGTCCGTGGTCAGAGACAGCGTCATAGTCGATGATGAAGGGGGCAAGCTCGGCAGGGATGGGCAAAGGAGGTAGGAGGTTTGACGTGGAACCGTATTTGCCGCGGGAAGGAAGGTCGGCAGGGTTATCTTTGGAACGGACGTAGCGGGAGTGAAAAGTAACGCCGGATTCGCGCTGCAGCTCAAGGGGGACACTAAACGCAAAGCTACCGACGATGGCGAGCGTGCTCCGAAGAAGACCTTCGAGAAGCCTGCCGCCTCTACTTCTAAACCTCCGTCCACCGCATCCACTTCGTCTGGTCCACCCGGCAAGAACTGCCCGCCCCTTACCCCAGAAGAACGGCAGCTGCTCGCGGACAACGACGGGTGCAACCGTTGCCGCAAATTCTTCGTGGGGCACAGGACCGCGGACTGCCGTGAAGACTTTCCGACCGGGACCGGTTATCGCACCCGCACGCAAGCGGACGTCAACGCCACCCGCAAGCCCAAGTCCAAGCCTGTCGCGGTCGTCATGCCTGCCGGCGACGACATGGACGACAGCGACGACTCCGAGGACGATGCCCCTCCCTCGGTGAGTTCTGCTCCATCCTCCTCCCATCGCATCAACCACCTCTATTGGGATTGCCTAATAGAGGGGCCATTGTCGAATCTTCCTTTGCAAATTCGAGCTCTTATTGATAATGGTGCACACCTAGCCTTAATTGACGAGCTCCTCGTCGATAAACTTGGGATGCGGCGTTTCAAATTGCACAAGCCTGAACCCGTGGGACTCGCAATGTCGGCTAACGACGGCGGTCCTCCTACCTTCTTGACAGAATACGTGAAACTTCCTCTACTGTCCCGCGACCAATCTTATACTTCCCGTACCGTACGCGCCCTCGTCGCGCCTAACCTCTGTGCCCCTGTAATACTAGGCCTTCCATGGCTGGTAAAAAATACTAGGCCTTCCATGGCTGGTAAAAAGTACTATTGTCATTGATCATGAACTCCGTACTGCCATTGATAAACGAAATAGCTATGATTTGATGAATCCCCCACCGCCGCCGACCCTCGCTCCCAAACCCGTGAAGCTACGTGAACGTTTGCGTCGCACCAAAATAGACCATAAGACGATGGCAAAGGAACTTGCTTCCGTCTGCGACCTACGCCGAGCTCAATTGGAGGCACAGGACCTTTTCGAACCTGTCAAACCCTTTGATGTTATTGGCGCTGTGCGCGACAGGATTGTCGTTCTTGCCCACTGGGATGAGCTGCAGAGGAAGGGGGATGCCATCCGCGAGGATTACCCTCAGCTCTTCGAGCCTATGCCCCACGCAAACGATCTCCCAGACGAAGTACTGTGTGAGATCAAAGTCAAAGATGCGGCTTGCAACATCGAGTCGCGCACTTACAGGAGTCCACGGAAATACAAGGAGGCTTGGCAACAGCTTATCCAGACTCATCTTGATGCTGGCCGCATCCGGCCGTCGTCGTCACAACACGCATCTCCGGCCATGTTGGTACCGAAGGCGGACAAGACCGTCCTGCCAAGATGGGTTAATGATTTCCGACCGCTAAACGCGATCACAGTCTGTGATGCATTCCCGTTGCCCTGTGTGGACGACATCCTCGCGGACTGCGCGAAAGGGAAGATCTGGTCGATGATTGACTTCACTGACAGCTTCTTCCAAACGCGTATGCACCCTAACTCAATAAAGTACACAGCGGTATCGACGCCCCTTGGCCTATACGAGTGGTTAGTAATGCCACAAGGTCTGAGGAACGCACCGTCTGTACAACAACGGAGGGTTACCGCAGCACTTCGCGAGCTCATCGGGAAGGTCTGCCACGTTTACCTTGACAACATAGTTATCTGGTCCGAGGACGTACACGAGCACGAATTGCACGTACGCATGGTGTTCGAGGCCTTGAAAAAGGCCGGACTATACTGCAACCCCAAGAAAACCAAACTCTTTCAATACGAGATTGACTTTCTTGGGCACCACATCTCCCAACGTGGCATTGAAGCCGACAAATTTAAGGTCGAGCGTATTGTCAACTGGCCACAACCGAAGTCCGCAACAAACGTACGAGCCTTTCTGGGTCTGGTACGGTACATCTGCAAGTTTCTTCCCGATCTTGCGTGATGGACCCCAACTCTGGAAGAGCTTACCGTGAAAGAATGCGACAAGAAATTCCCACCGTGGAGCGATAGGCATCAGGACGCGTTCCAGGCTGTCAAAGACCTGGTACTGGGCCGTGATTGCTTGACGACCATCGACCATGAGAACCGTGGCGAGAATAACATTTACGTCACCGCAGATGCTAGCGACAAAAGGTCGGGCGCGATCCTATCCTATGGTGCCACCTGGGAATCGGCGCGTCCTGTCGCATTTGACTCGATGAGCTTTAAGGGTGCCGAGCTCAATTACCCTGTCCACGAGAAGGAGCTCCTTGCAATCATACGCGCGCTCCGGAAATGGCGGATAGACCTCGTCGGCTCGGAGTTCACGGTCTATACAGACCACAGAACGCTGGAGAATTTCCACAACCAGAAGGACTTGTCCAGAAGGCAAGCTCGATGGATGGAGTTCTTGAGCGCCTACGACTGCAAGTTTGTGTATGTCAAAGGCGACGACAACTGCGTAGCTGACGCGTTGTCACGTACGGAATTCGAAGACAGCGCTGAGGCTGAAGCCGCCGCGACAACCCCGTGGGAGGTGGAATACGAAGGCGGTAATTCCGTCGTTGCTTCCGTGATTTACACCGCCACTGATTCACCGTTTGCATCCGCTCAATCACTCGCACGCACACGGATTAAACTGGAAACCCCGGACCCCGTGACGCAAGCGGTCGGCGCCATCTTGAAGATTTCCACTGACACAAAACTACTTGACCGCATCCGTACCGGCTATGCCACCGACAAGTGGTGTGCGAAACTATCGTCTGTCGCCAAGGGCATGCCTGGGGTCGTTTTCCGGGAACCCGAGAACTTATGGTACATTGGCGACCGACTCGTCATCCCTCGTGTCTCCAACATCCGCGAAACACTCTTTCACCTCGCACACGACGCTCTCGGCCACTTTGGTTTTGATAAATCCTACAAATCTCTACGTGACGCTTACTACTGGCCCAACATGCGCCGAGACCTGGAGGAAGCGTACATCCCTGCGTGCGCAGACTGCCAGCGTAACAAGTCTCGCACCATGAGGCGTGCGGGTCCCCTCCATCCCTTGCCGATACCGGACGGTCGATGTGACTCGGTCGCGATCGACTTCATAGGCCCTCTCCCGCCAGACCAAGGCTTTGACTGCATCATAACCATGACGGACCGCATGGGCTCTGACATCCAAATCGTACCGACCAATGTCAACCTCTCTGCACCGGGCCTCGCACTCCTTTTCTTCAACCATTGGTACTGCGAAAACGGCTTACCCTTGGATATTGTCTCCGACCGCGATAAGCTTTTCGTCTCCGCATTTTGGAAAGCACTTCACAAACTAACTGGTGTTAAACTCAAGATGTCGACGGCTTTCCATCCCGAAACCGACGGCGCGAGCGAACGCACCAACAAAACCGTTAATCAAGCCGTCCGCTATCACGTCGCGAGAAATCAGCGTGGTTGGGTTCGCGCTCTTCCTCGGGTGCGTTTCGACATGTTAAATACTGTCAACGCCTCGACGGGCTTCTCCGGCTTCCAACTGAAGACTGGACGCTCTCCTCGCATCATACCTCCCATCGTTCCCTCCTCCGATGTCAATGCCAACATCCCCGAAGCTGACAAACTCGCGGCTGAGATCATCGCTCGACTTGCACTCGACGTCATTGAGGCGCAAGAGAACCTTCTAACCGCCAAGCTTTCCCAAGCGGAACAGGCCAACAAGAGTCGCGGTCCTGATCATGACATCAAAGTGGGCGATCGCGTTAAACTCACCACCGCTCACCGTCGCGCAGCCTATATTCGCAAGGGCGACAAGCGCGTTGCGAAGTACATGCTGCGTTTCGACGGCCCCTACAAAGTTCTGGCAAAACATGATGAGTGCTCTACTTTCACCCTTGACCTACCCAACCAGCCCGACGTATTCCCTGTCTTCCACTCATCTGAACTTGAACCTTACATAGAAAACGACGACTTGCTTTTCCCCGACCGTAAACTTCCCGAACCTGGCCCGATCATCAACGACGACGGCGACAAAGAATGGTTCATCGACGAGATCATCGACGAACACGTCCGTGGCCGCGGCAAACAATACCTCGTGCGCTTCTCCGGCTATGGACCCGAGGGTGACAAGTGGCTCCCCGGACGCGAAGTTGCACACGCGGAGGCACTGGACCGTTGGCTCGCGCAATCCTGATTTTCCCTCGACTCAAACTGCTCTGGTGGGAGGGGGGAATCGTTTTTCAGAGAGGGGAAGGGTGTAAACCCGACGCGTCGACTATACTCACATGACCGTGATCATTACTTACATCAGCATCAATTACTTGTCTCTTACCACCATCCCGCTGTACCCCTGCACGCTTTCGCAATCTTACTCTGGTCCTATTTACTTCGTCCGACTTTCAGTGTTTCTCACAAGAGATATCTAGTGAATTTCCACTGGGTCGGGCAAAAAGAACCCCACAGGCCGACATTTATAGTGCAAAACTTGGTCGTGCCAGCTCCGTTTCGAGCCAGAACTTTGCTTTCTTTTGCTCACTTTCATTTCTCTTCCCACTCCCCATTTCGCCCTACCTCGATGTCAGCCACCAAGAGAAAGGCAGGAAACACGTCCTCATAGCAGATGTTATTCAAACTTACTGTTTACTTCCCAGGCCAATGCACCCATCTCGCAGGTGAGAGCGCTCTCATTCAACACTACCTTCCACTCATGCGTGCCATTTCAAGGCTCCTCAAGGCAAAGCCCGCAAGATCAAGGTGGTTGTCGAAGAAGACATAGTCTTCACGGTAAGATGCTCCATCTTGCGAGTGTCCAAGTTGGCTAAACCGAGGTTCAGGATGTCAAATAAGACGACACGAACGAGGACGACGCTGTGATGCGGACTGCGGGGCTGCTATGTGGAGTTTTTCCTCAATTGGCAGCTGGTTCGTCCAAAGGGGTGTTAAGGATGGATAGTAGTTGGTTGGTAGGACAGGAATGCGCGACTTGTTGTAAGGGAGTGTTTATTCGAGGTGGTGATTTGAATTAATCAGTAAAAATAGGTGTGGGTGAAAAATATACCGTCTCCAAGCTAGCAATCCGCTGATCTGCTACTTGTCACTATCCAGAGATCCTGCTGTCGCCTCACTTCAAATTTCCCCTAATGAACATTCGTAGTTGGTGAACCGGTACAAGCCAAGGAGCTGTGTCCGCAGAAATTCCCCGACGTCGACTGCGTTCCTCATTCAGGCGTGCAGTTATGCTCGCTCGTAACTGGAGGTTGCTGTAGACGGTTTGCCAAAGTCTTTTATCGTGTTCCCACTTCTACAGGGCGCTGGGCTCGTGAAGAAAGGTGTGCGATCAATAAAAGTGTTGTGTGTGTCGGAGAGAGTGAGTTCACGCAGGCTTATTTCTTAAGCTGCGAAAGAAGGGTGTTAGTTGATGAGATGCTGTGGGCAAATGTGTGTGTGGTGTGTGTGGCCAATTGATTATTTGAGATGGTGTGTGGTACCAAGGGGTGAACTTTGGTAGCGGGGGAAGTACACCGTTTATTGACTGACTACTGTCCTATGTTCCTACGCTCTTTATACCTTTCCTGCCTGGTCCTCGGTACCGCTAATGCAGAGGGAGCCGAGCGGAACCGTTGTTTCAAGTGTAGCGGGACCGATAGCTTATTTCGCGTTGGGAATGTGAACCAAGTTTTGGCGGCTATTGAGTGGTTCAAAGTCCGAGTTCCTGGATTACGGGTCCGAGGCTTTGCTGGCGGTGTGGTCGTGGCGTGATGGAAGGTGATGACAGTCCACGGGTGCCCGTCATCCGAGGTCGTAGTGCAAATACAATAATTCGAAGTGGAGACGCGATTTGTCCAAAAATGGGTTGTATGAATCCGGATTGGGTGTCGAAGCGAGATTGCGAATAAGGCTTGGATGGGAGATGGTGCGTTGTGCATGGTGTAGCGCATGTGGGAGCTCCACAACGCGACGCACACATCCAAGGTGTGTGCATACGCGCCCATATTTCTGTTACTTTGGCTAATTCGAGATTCAGGATGACAGACAAGACCACGCAAACGAGGACAACGCAACGAACACGTCCAAGGTGTGTGCATACACACCCATACTTCTTTCACTGTTTCTCACCTCTAAACCAGAATGCGGCTAGGCAAGCTGCTCGTCACCAAGCTGCGATTGAGAACCCTGATTTGATCAAGAGACAACGGCAGGAAAACGGTCTAGCTCGGAGTACTGTTGTGAGCTCTGTTTGGATTCAAGCACTTGGTCTCGAGAGAGACTGCAGTGCAAGTAGCCATCAAAACCTCGACGTCAGATCTTGATGTAGTGCAGAAAGTCATGGGAGCTCACTGCGCTGCAGAACTGCAAATCCCAATTCCTCCCTTCTTGCTGGTCTGACAAATGATCCCGCAGGGCACCATTCAGCTTCTCGCCACCGCGGCTCACAATCCCACGACCTGGGATATCACTCCTTTCTTGGCCAATGGCACTCTTGTCCTCAGCCCCAAAGACGGCCCTCCACCGCAAGACGTGTGTCAAAATTATATTTGTCGCCTCAAAATTTGTGACACTTGCAAATCCCTTACTAGCTACCTCTGCACCCATCCTGCCGACACCCCAAATACCATTCTGCAATTACTCCTTCATGGAGCAGAGCCTTCCGAGATACGAACACACTTCACAACTGCCATGCTCGAGTTTGGCCTTGAAGCTGCAGCTGAGGCATTAATGGATATGGTGGAAGCAACAGTGATCGAGCTCATTGGCGCTGGCTTCGCTGACTCTGAAGCTTGGTTTCCTTATGCAGGGATTTCTTGGACAGTAGCGTGCAGCAGGCACTGCTGGGACGATGTCGCAACTGGAGCCAATGTTTGTATAATCAACTTTCTGGAAGTCAACACGAATGTCACTTGGCAAACATTCCACCTCCCCGAGCTAGATATGCCCATCCTTGATTCGCTCGATGTGCACACCTCTCTCGTCAGCAATAAGGAGCAAATCATGTGCGCCGTCTTGGGGACATGCACGATGAATTCTGCGCACGGTGGGGTAAAACCCATTAGTCTTCCATCACCTGAGTTCGTCGAGCTATGAGAACGTGCTCACTCATTCCTCCCATCCATCAATCTGTACCCACTCAGGAAGGATCGAGACCCAGCGTTGGAGGAGGACGTTTGCAAAATAATTGATGCTGAAGCTGTGCTCTTGGCCCCGATGCATGCCGTCAAGATTGTGCCCGCAGCACTTGCAGATGTCAAAAAGAATGCAGCGAGGTCTATTCGGCTCGTGAAGGGGAGAGTGGTGACTCTCCATATAGCTAAGGACATCACATTTGAGGGAATTACCAGGCGATGCGGAGGATATTGGGACGCGACTGTAGGTCAAGGGCCACAAGAGGATTGTCACCTACAAAGGCTTTTTCACCCGATCATTCCAGAGCACGGCGACCTCTCTGTCGACATTATCTCCGACTATATTGGCCCACTGGTTGACTTCTGGAGGGTGACCTAGTGGCACTGGTTGTACTGGATTCATGTCCCGATACTCAGCCTCATCCTCTCGACCATACAGCCTCTGGTAATCATGATCCAGTCAGGTCCTGCAACTGCAACACTCTTATCTGGTGATCTGGTGGAGTGCTGGTCTCATCTGACAGCGGCTGATGCTTCACTGGTCCTAAGAGGGAACCTCCCCTCTCGACTCCTCAATATACTTCCTACCAACGTTCCTTACAGGAATTTTTGTGGATCTGACTTCAACGAGGTGATAGGGAAGATATGTCTCTTGCGCATCTGGCCTGAACCAGCACAGTTAGCACTCGGGATCCCAGGTAGAGCATTGGGAGTTGGATTACTGTGTCGTCATCGTTAATGAAAGCACCATTCGAATCACTGCGTATCGGCTCAAGAACATTCCGTGCGACTGGAGTGATGCTGAGAGGGTCAAGACGTGGTTGAAGGCGGTCAAAGATCAGGCAGAAAAGGTTTTGGAGGCGTCGGGTGTCGCTGCTGCTCTAGAGACCGCGAAAAAGATGGCACGAGACACCAAACTTGTTTTGAATTTCCTGCGAGCAATGATTGCTTCCAAGAGGTTGCATGACACATGGGTGGCAGGACCGGTGGGAAAAGCTCGTCCTCAAAGGTCAGGAGTCAAGACAGCTCCAGCAAATGAGTGTTGTGCGCAACTCCACCAAATTCTTGAGCAGGCACACAAGCTCAACTCTTTTGACCTCCCACCAGACCCTAACCATTACGGGTGTTACAAACACCCTATCCTCTCCGACAGCTTCTCAGTTCGGTTCATGTCCCTCCCTGCAGGCAAGGATATTGTCTACGTCGCCAATGCGCTCGGTCAAACGAAGGCATCCCATGAAGCATCCAAAGCCAATTTTGCTCACTTTATAGACTGGTGTCTCAAAAACCCCCCTGATTTGGTGGCTATCAAACACCAAAATCTTGTCAAAACAATCAAGGAGGCGACTCACGGTGGCTCTTACATGGTCAAGGATGTTCTTCAAGTGGCTCGGCATGCCTCCTGCACAGAGTGCGGGTGGTATGGAGTTGTGCGACACAATGCCTCAACTCATTTGTGCTGTTATGATGCTAATCATCGCAATATAACATCACATGAGTTTCCAGACCTTGAACGCATGCTTTATCCGCAGGGAATGATTTCATGATGGTGGCACTCAGCGACCCTCTAGAGGTTCTGAAAGAGCTCGACCTCCATGCAGTATCCATCGTATCAATCCTCTCCCCCACCCAGCAGGCAGAACTTTGGAAGGCGCTGACACGTGCGGACTTCAATGCCCTGATGTCCTGCTGCATCCCAGACTCCTATGTCTTTGTATCCACTGACCAACTGGAAGACAATGAACTGCTTCTGACATTGGCCATCGACGTCGTTCTGGGGAGCAGTTCTACATGTCCTACTCTATTCCTGCCAAGAAACCCCGAGGGTCGGGTCGTGTGGAGTGAGAAAAAATCTGCCCTACTCATTGAGTGGTTTCATTCAGGTACGTTTTCTGCCATTGTTTGATACCTAAGCTTATGTGTGCACAGCGACGCGCAGCCAGCAGCTGTACATGGTGGCGTGTCACAGGCCACCAGGGGTCCAGACAAGGGCAGCTATCATGTCAACGCTGGTGGACGATCATGTTCTGCATGCGGGTCAAAAAGTTGCACTCATAGATGCTTCAAAGAGGTAAATACATTGATTGACCTCCCACCTCACTTCTCTCAATTTCTTTGGCTCGAAATGTGTCGAGGTCTCACGCTCCAACGGCTCCTTGCGACGAAGTCCGACCCTAAGCTCGTCCTAGCCTTCGTGAGCAGCACGGACCGCTTCCCCCGCTACACCCTCTAGCGCCGAGAGCGCCTCCTCTTTCTCCTTTTTCCCTTTCCTCTTTCTCACAGTTTAACTCATTTTACATACATACATGACTCGTTATGACAACTGCAAAGACACCCTGCCTAGACTCATACTCTCCATCCCTCATAGCACACTCCCGAGAATACCTACCGTGCTGACACTCTCCCCAAATCCGCCCCCCCCTACCGCGTCAGCTAGCACACATCCATGTATTACATATAGTGCCACATGGGCCCCAAGGGGCCCGCGTGCACTCTAATAGAATCTTGAATTGAATTGAGTGGAAGGAGGAGAGAGAGAGCAAAAGATCACTGGCACATAGGTAGTTTTCAGTGCACGTAGTATGTCACGTCTGGTGAACACGTTGAATGCGCTCCCAAGCTTTAAGTTCCGTGAGCAACGAAATGTGACAGGTACCATAGATTAGATTGATCTAATCTAATCTACAAGATTGCCAGTTCTAAGCCAACTCTTGAGTCAGCCTGTACATTTGCAGTTAAACCCCTTCTGACAGCGAGCGAGCGAGTGGAGGTAAGAGGGGGGACAATTCTGAACAGGATCAGTCGAACAAGTTCGAAAATCGAATAACAGACAGCTGAGATACGGCATAAACAGAGTTGAGCGTGTTGTAGTAGACTGGATATCTACTAGATATACATATCCGTTAGAGTGTGAATCTAAGCCGGATAAATCCTCTAGAGAAGTGCGAACACTGCCGGGAGGATAGAAAATAATGGGAGATGTTCCAAGCATATACTGTATATATACGTAATGAGCCAAAAATTGTAATGGAGAAATAGAAGACGGGGAAAGATAAAAGAGTATATACGCCACTGTGAGTATTTTTACACGTATTAATGAACCCTGTGGACGCAAAGTGGGAGGTATTCGGCAATCAATTATATCGTCCGCATTGGGCGAATGATGGGATTGGTGACATGTGTAACGCCGCGTGACACTTCCAAAATAACTTTGGTCAAGCAAGGGCTTCCGCTTTTGGACAGAATCGCGACGTCACACGGCAACCTCCCGACCACCACGAAGGCCATGCCCCGCACGAAACGCAAGCGCGCAGGTGCGGACACAGAACCAGAACCCGCATCACGGGAAAGCCCACCAGCGAGAAAACGGGCGCGTCGCGTCGCGAAGCCGCCGGCTCAGCCGATCGTCGAGATGCAGGAATCAGACCTCAGTGACGCCGGCGTTCAAGTGGTCGGGCGCAAAACCCATCGGAAACTCAAGCTGCTCTCAGAATCCGAGGGAGAGAATGACGAACGTCCGAAGAAGGCACGACGCGTGAAGCCGCCTCCAGCGACACATCTCGACTCCGACGTTGAAGTCGCGTCCGACTCAGTGGCTTCACCTCGCAAGCGGATTATCCGTCGCAGAGTCGAGCCACCATCGGATTCTGACGAGGCTGGCGGAAACGACGGGCCAAAGCGGCTTCGACGGGTCAAGTCGCCCCCCGTGGATGTGGAGAGCGACTCTCCGTCGAATTCCCCTCGAAAAGGGAGACTGCGTCGCAAACCAGACTCGGAGGGCAGAGCGTCGGCAGGGCATATACTCGACTCGGATGACGATCCGGATGATCTCGCGCGTCCGTGTTCTACACTCTTACTGAAGCGTTACTATAATTTCCTCCAGTACCCGTTCAACTAGGTCCCTCGAAGCCTACGAAAAAACAAATCAAGTCCAGCGCGCTCGAGCGTTACGCGAAAGCTCGGAAGAACAAGTCTTCGCCAGCACCCGTCCCGGCGGATGCTGAGCAAGAGGAAGACGATGACCTGTTCAGGGAATTCACCCCATTCTCGGAAGCGGAGGAGTCGGACGCGGGGGGCGGAGAAGAGGAGGAAAACTTAGAGGAAAGTTTTATCATCGAAGAGGAAGAAGGAGATGCCGACACCGACGCAAACGCTGCTCTCGACCGCATGCGCTATTCCCACCGCGAACTCGACGAACATTTCGCCGTATTCGTCGAGTATATGATCGCGCTCTATTCCGACTCCGAATATCTATCTACGGCGACGGAGGACGAGAGTACGTGCATAGCCAATCCCCCACATATATACTTACCTTGCGATTCAAGAGGAATATTTCAGCACGGCAGTGACAGCTCTGCGACGGCACATCGACTCTCTCGCCGACTCGATGACTCTATCGACCTGGAAGGCCCCGTTTATCGCTACCTTGAACCTGCGTCCAATTCTCGCCGATGGTGTTGCTTCCGAAGGCAACGATGATTGCCATGCCTGCTGGACCCGAGGCATGTACTCGTGTGATGTCAGCGGCTCGTATTCGCTATCTACGCAAAAGGGTATCTACGACCCCAAAACGTTCCAGGTGAGATATGGTCCCGTACGCACGAAGCAAGCTGAATCTACATGCGTACAGGACATACCAGAAAAAAAGATCAAATACGGGAAGGCCACGTCGTTCCAGAATAATGCGGAGGCGCGCAATCTGCCTTATCCTCCCCGTTTCGAGCTCATCATTGGGGCACGGTGTTTCAACCGAGCTCTCGCCTAGTTCGTTCGCTCGCTGTTATCGTCGGAGAAAAATTCACATATGCGATGCAGCCATGAAGCGCGACACTACCTGTACAACGTCGCCGTCCGGGTCAAGGAGAAGATTCAAAGCCTGTGCGAGGAGGATGAGGAGCTCGCTAACGATCCAAATGCTCTCCTCGAGGCCATGAAAAACGAAGATTTCATAACCTCGGTGAGTTGATTCTTGAGCATTATGCCCTTCTAATCTCGGTAAAGCTCTGGAGCCGTTTCAAGTCCGATAAAAAACAGTGGGCCCGCTGGGGAAATAGGAAGGACGCAGACTCGCTTGTGTAATATGGTGTTTTTTTCTTTTACATGGTAGCGAGTGATGAGATATGACCCTATGCTTCAACTTGCAGGATTTTGTATATGCATCGCATTTATATGCGAAATTTGACGTCGATGGAGAAAGATTCGTGCGGCGACACTAATCTTGCAGCAAGTAAATGTAAGATACGCGGAGCTTCTTGGACAACCGTGCACCGACGATTCCCACTTGAACACAAAGTGGAAATGGCAAGATTCGCGAGCAACATTTAAATATCTAAATAGGCAAAGCCCCTCTAGTCGTGTGTGCCGACGCTCACATTTACTATGCCCTGCCGGAGGCTGGCCTCGAATTTTTTCCTCAACTAGAGCGAGTCGTATAATGGCATTAGATCGTGTTCGTGAAGATGGCGTTTCGCGGAAGACCCAGGCTCAACGCAGGTTGTTGCACCGCGCGCTGCGCTATACTCACGTGTGCAATTCCCGGGACACGGATAAGACTGGGATGCTTCTCAGTGTTTTGTGTGGAATATATAATCGCAAGCGAACCTCGTTGTATTGCCACGAAAAAAGGGGGTCCGTTTCGTTGGTCAATATCTGACCCAGCATGAGGGTTTGAAATCCTGGCAGTTGGCGGCTTTGCTGGAAGATATCATAGGAGGAGATTGTCATGACGCCCCATCCAACGTTATAGTTATGTTCGATTGTCGTTCCATAAACATACTCTTTGCAGGCGGTGGTAAGCGACGGAACCAAGAAGAATACATAAAATCCTAGCACCTTTGAACCCCGCCCACCGGATGGCGGACGCGCACATAGGGCAGGACTCGGCGTTGGTGTAGATTGACAGTTGACTCCAGGCTGCGTAAATTTCGGTGGGCGTCATGTTCTTCGCCGCAAGGACAGCGGTGCAGGCGTTGATTGCGCTAATCTCGCCATGGATCCTGTACAGCGATTGTACTTATCAGCATTCACAATAGTCGGTCGTAAGAAAAAGAACCGACGTAGGATCTCCCGTCCGGAAATTGGCACCCTCGCACACGACCTCGTCGGACGTATGGTTGACGATAATGGCTCCGAACGCTGCGAATGGACAAACTCCGCTTTGAGCAAACAGAGCTGCGTTTGTCTTGTATTCCGATGAATATCCAGCAGGTCTGCAAAATGTTGACAATTACCTTGCGCATGTATTCAACGCGTTTTGAATAAGGGATGCCTCCGACGGTAATGCCACTCATGTCCTGCTGGTCATTTGGGATGCTGAAAGCAGCAGAAACGAGTGCGATGCAGCAAGAAAGGGTGCCAATGGAGAGGGCGTGCATGGTTAAATCGCGGGGGTCTAAGCGACCGCGAAGCCAATATTTTGTAGACGAAGCTGTTGATAAGATACGGGGGCCCGGTTTGAAATTGCCCAAGATAAAGAAATGGTGCCTCGGCCGTTATCAACTTATCTCTTTCAACGGCGACGGACTTGGGCGCCCAGGACGGACATGTGCGTATGGTGCGGACCAGGCAGAAATCGGAAAGCAGGGCTCGACGGGAATCAAAATCCCTGTTTCCGTGCATACACTATTCGATTCTAGAATCCCCAAGCAGTGAGAACATCGCTCAGGGAATTCTCTGCAATCCGTCTCTCTGCTACCATATCGTGAGCATTGCACCACGGTTCCTGGCAAAAATACCAGCTGTGTAAAGGTCCATGAGCAGGGAAAATTATAGGAGGATGCAATGACCCACGGGCAGACTCTGCCAAGGAACGCGTACGTTTTGGCGGTCGCTTCATACCCTTCCATTGAGAGCTTGGCAAGGCTTTTCCACGCCTTTGCCGTCTCGCAATCCAGTCCGGCTGGGCTGTCCGATGCTTCACACGGCCATCCATTGTTCTCAAGTAGATGGATATCGAGACCACGTGGGGGTGGACGCACGCAAGTGTGCTTGCGGAAGTCTTCCAGACCATCCATGAGCTCTTCTGGAGAGGTACCTATCCGAGCAAACTCAAAATCGAGCAGGCCGGTGATACGGTACGTTTCAGGGCAGACAAGGAGATTTCGACAGTCTGCAATATCACCAGCAATAAGAGGCAATTCAGAGAGGATTCTATCCACGCACTAAAGTCCCCATGAACAAAAACAGGTTCCGTAGCGACGTGGCAGAGGATAGCCCGAAGTCCTTCGCCTTGGATGAACGATTGTAGTCGACGTCGAAGGTCGGGCTTTTCTGGGCCTTTCCAGCCTTGTAAGCACTTGTTTTCGTCGGCGGCCTGAATTTGATTCGAGAGCATCGAAAGCCACTGCCCTTCCGCAGAGGTGAATGGTCCGCCAATCGCATTGGGGTGCACGGTTGTTACTATCGTTCCGGACGTGGAAAAAGTCAAGCCACCGAATGCATGATTAGACGGAGAATGGGGAACGGGAATATGGATAGATCGTAGGGTCCACAAAATATCTGCGATTTGACTGACAATCGGTAGGCGGGAAGGGAGGTCCAGCTGAGGCCATATTGTATCAAGAGGTATTCCTATAGATCGGCTATGAGTTGGAGGGCGGTCAAATAGAAATGTCGTACCTGGAAGGAGTTCCATAATTATGAAGGGCTGATCCTTTCCGCGCCCTTCACTCCAGGCATAAACATCCGGCACACGAACTACGCGTTGCAACGGTTGGCGTACAAGGGCCAGTGCTGCAACCTCATTCTGTACTCTCTCTGGAAGGGCTCCTAGTTCCGTCTTCAGTAGACGAACAACAAGATCACGAGGAGTTCCAGTAAGGCCGGCGGCAAAAGGAACCGTGCCCGGTTGCAATTGTTTATCTGGGGGTTTCGTTGAAGACTCCCAACCATTGACCGTATACAAGTAATTATTGAATCCTCTGTTGAGAAGCTGGATGTCTGCCAAATTCACCTAGCGAATGTTAGTGGATCATACACTGTCTATCAGTTGTAAATAACAAGCACATTGATACCCAGACTGTCGTTTAATATCTGCCGTACGCTAACTTTGCGTTGCTCTGGTGAGATTAGGGGTGTCTCCAAATCGTTGATGCGTTCCGCGGTCATGGTGTGCTAGTGAAAGGGAATCGGGACCGCAAGCAGTGGGCCGCATCTCGACCGTTGAGTCATGTAGGTTCCGAACGCCAAGCAGCCTGATTCTGTATGATAGTGTATCACTGCGTGAACCAGAAGAATATATTTGGCAAAAGAGGACAGAGGCCGCCGGCAGTCGCCGGCGAAAAGGTCGGGAGACGCCGGAAACACGTGACATCCACCGCTCAACTTCCGAGGATCGCCACAATTAATACATCCTCGAATCGAAAAAATCAACACTTGGCAGGAATCTCTCGCGTCTGGCCTGGACTTGGGAAATGCCGTGCACGATTATCGGATCGTTTCTGTTGTTGACACCTTTAGCCTTTAATTGAATAACCACAGCTACCACATCAGGAAAAACCAAAATTCTATGGCTTGTTATATAGATACACAGAGACACATATAGACGATATAGACAGTTGCTATAGCGTCTATATCGTCTATATCTGTCTATGTATGTCTATATAGCACCTCATAGTAATTCGGGGTTTTCCTGATGCACCAAGCTACCACGCAACCGGATTCTCGACACATTTCCGGCCTCTCAAAAAACGATCAAGCATCATTGCTGCATAAATAAGCGATGCACTTTCAGCCGACGAACATCAACCAACCGATACATCGCGTGGCCACTCGCTGATCCACGGCCGCCGCCGCTCGAGAAGAAACGAATTGGTATACAGAATCTTCACTGAAGCCAGTCCAATTGCCAGAGCCTCCTTTGGCATCCATTTCAAATTGCAAGCACTTGCTCCGAGTCTGCCACTACTATGTACGGCAACTCGAAGCGCGTTGTCCTGCATTTCCGCCTACTTCTGCACAATCGCCTCCGGATACTCCACACCATCAGAATCATATCAAAAGAACCGAAATAACAACAAGTTGTTCAGATTGCCGGCTTTCAACCAGCATGAGTTTCTTGATTCACGACTTGGCACCGTGGGTGTTGGCACCCACAAAGTTTGGTCTCGAACGCAGCGAAGAGTCTTAAAGCCTGGAACTGGTAAATTCATCGACCTTTCCACACCAAAACGCTTTAGCAGACATGTCTCAACGGTCAACTTGGCAGATGTCTCTATCTCTATGGTGTAGGAGGGGGTACTTTTCTCATCGCGTTATACTAGTGCTTCTCGCAACGGAGCCAGCGGTCTTTAACTCCTGGACCGAAGAAATGCCGCTTGTGGGCAACCTATTCGACATGCCATCAATATTTGAATGGTTGACCTACATGGAATGGAGCAAGAAATACAGTGCGTTCGATTCCGAGATTTTATGGTTCAGCCACCTAAAACTCCCCTTAGATTCGGATATCCTCCATTTGAATGTAGCAGGAACGTCTATAATTATCTTATCATCCTTGGAGGCAGCGAACGATCTGCTCGAAAAACGCGCATCTCTGTATTCAGACAGGTAAGATCTACTGCCGCCAAGCTAAGTTCTGACTTGAACTATCTTAGAGTTCAACTGCCAATGGTCAACGAATTGATGGGTTGGGTTTTCGCTTTGGGTTGGTTCCTGCCTCCTCCGAACCAGTGTAATATAATTGATTTCTCTCATCTCAGCGTTCATGAAATATGGTATGCTTATGTTCTCCGAGCTGGTCAATCAATTTCTCATCTTCCGATCTCTTTATGACTCCATAGGCGATCACTGGTTCGTTTCGTCCCATACTTCGTCAACCTCGCCTAAAAATAATTAGGCGTGCACATCGACGATTATTTCACGAAGCATTCAACGCTGTCGCTGCTCAAAGTTTTCGTCTTAAGGAACGTGAAGTTTGCTATGAACTCCTCAACGGTTTTCTCCAGAAACCAGACCACGACGTGCTGGATCATTTGAGGCTCATACACCGTTATACAGACACTCACGAATTTCCAACATGGCCGCCAAAATTGTCATCTCCATAGTTTATGGAATCGACGTTCAGCGTTCAGGCGATCCTTACGTTGAATTAGCCGAACATGCGGGAGATTTATTGTGGTGAGTTTTTTTTGTGTAAAACGCAACTCATGCGTGATAATTTGTAGGATTCTATTCCGCCTTTGAAATATGTTCCGGCCTGGGGCAGGCTTCCAGCGCAGGGCCACCGAATGGAGAAGACTATCGCGTGATATGAGGGAAAAGCCGTTCGCTAAGGCGAAACGACAATTCGTAAGCTTTGGGCAACGGTTTGTTGATTTCTCCTTATTTTCGAACAGGCCTCGGGTAACGCACCACATTCCTTCATATCAAAAGGGTTGCGTTCGGTTGAAGGTGCCAAAGACAAGGCTTACCAGGAACAGGTTGTACAGTCAACCGCTGGCGCGATGTACACTGCAGGTACTGGTGCGTACCACATAGCCGTCGCTTCACGGCTTGAGTGTTTACCATTTTAGGGACGACGGTATCGGCATTTGGAACCTTTATTCTTGCGATGCTCGCAAATCCGGAAGCCCAGAAGAAGGCCCAGGCGGAAATTGATTCAGTTATCGGGAACGACCGTCTCCCCGATTTTGAAGACGAGGAGTCCTTGCCATATGTTGTAACGCTCATGAAAGAAAACCTTTGATGGAAGAATGTGACCCCAATTGAATTATTTCATAGTTGAAAATATTTTGTTGACCTTTTTTACCAGCCATTCCCCACTTCCTGCTGGTAGATGACGAGTACCGCGGATATATGTTACCGGGAGGCTCTATCGTTATTCCGAACACTTGGTGTGTACCATATAACTGTCGTTTCGTGGCTTGAGTTTTCATTGTTTTTAGGGCCATTTTACACGACGAGGTCACCTGTTACCACTTGTATCTGTGCTTCATACTAATGTTATTATTAATTCACAGGCAATCTTTCCGGATCCCTATTCATTCAAATCCGAACGCTAGCTCTTGAATGGATAGCTCAATCCTGTTGTTACCCACCCGAGTATTGTTTTCGGCTTCGGTCGAAGGTGAGAGACACCAAATTGTAGCGGCGCTTAATTAAATGACTTTTTTCACTAGGATTTGTCCAGGCAGATATATGGCAAATTCCTCTGTCTGGATCACCCTCATTTCAATCCTGGCTGTATTTGATATCAACAAGGCCGTCGGCGAAGACGGTGAAGCAATCGAACTTAGTTATGACTATTTCGCGGGGCTTGTGGTGTGCCCTCTTTCTTTTAAATGTAGTATCAAGCCCAGATCAGCAAAGGCGGTGGAAGTCATCCGCGCTACGGTGAATAAATAGGGGGTTCAATTTGGAACATATTTCAACCGTATATTCCGTTACAGTTCCCTGTCGTTTATTTTTTCCTCGCTGATAATATGAAATATTATCTCAACGGTTTCCATACCAAATACTCCCCTCGACTCATTGACGGGTGGCTTGGAAAAGCACGATTATCCGCCCATTTCATTATCACGTGGCTCTGGTTGATTTTTATATATCGAAGTCGAAGTTCAAGTTGAAAGTTTGAGACTAATGCCAGTCATGGCCAGCAGCAAATGGATCGGAGTGGGTCAGTGGACCCTATGAGACGGAATCCCGCACATGAACGTCAAACTACTAACGTCGGCACGGGCAGTGTGCAGACTGCAACTGGCGCCGGGTAAGCAACCGCCGACAGCGGGCGGAAAAGGATGGCTTACTTCGGGAACCCGATTACTGGCTATGATAACCAGCGTTTCAACGCAATAAGAGCTCAATAAATCATGTAAAAGTCAGTACTATGTATGTGGTCGTTGTGGAGGGTCAGCTGAGAACCGCCGGAACTCTCAGTTTAAAGCCAGTGTCTCCTCCCTTCCACCAAGTAAGTCTATAAGGTTGGCTGCATTTCAAAATATTATTCAGGACACAGTCAGAGAAGGAAGTACTTTTGCAGCCGCAGGCGGAAATTTAATTGGCGCCGGAGGTCTCACAGATGATCAAAACACTCTAGATCCATTGCAACCTCCGATCGTGAAAGAAAGCTCAAGTTGTCGAGTTTTCCTAGAACAAGGGTGGCTCGAGAGTCGAGATCGAACGAAACGGCGAGGTTGAGAGAGAGAGAGTGTGATCTGATGATCGCCGAATTCGGCCGACCCCGTTCAAGCGCCCCTTGGTACGGAATAAATTGTTGGTCCATCCTCTTCGTCCAATTAGTTGTCAGCTTGCGGTACACTACGACTACGGGAAACACAGCAAATCGCATGCGTTACCACTAAATATCGTCTTCCGGCCCATCCTCTATCATTTTGGCGTAGTCCTCGTAACTAGCAAACGTCGGGAGCGACCGCAGCTTCTTGCGCCGTTGATTTGAATTGTCCTCCCGCTTGCGCTTTTTATCGCCTCCGCTTATTCCACCCCATTCCTCTTCCTCATCACCAGCTTCTCCGTCTGACCCATCGTAGTCAATTAAACCGGTGGGGAAATCACCATCGAGGGGAACAAGATCTTCGTTGTCTGAACCTTCCACCAATGAAAGGGCGTCGTCGTCATCGTCCTCGATTTCGCTTGCGTCGTCTTCGTCAAAGTCGGATGGAAGCTCGTCACTCTCCTCCATAAGATCCTCGTCCCCGGCCGCTCCGGGCATGCTTGCTTGCATCGCCTGGTGAGAAGAAACTAAGTTGAGTCAACGAGGAAGTCAGACGGATAGTACCAACCTTCCAAATCTCGTCCTCTCCAACATCACTGTCGTCGTCCTCGGCGAACTCATCGACTTCCCCGGCCTTCTTGGCTTCGTCACCCGTCAGATCCATCTCATCTCCACTTTCATCCGCGTCGTCCTCGTCCTCCTCTGAATCGGAATCTTCACCCCGGTTCTTACGGCGGTCGGCCTTGGCAGACTTGGCCTTTTCCTTTTCGTTCTTTCGGGAGAAGAACTTGTGGAAGAAAAGCTGAGGCGCAGTTGGTAAGTAAATAGGCCAACGCGAAACAGTAGAAAAAGGGCGCACTTGGTCCACGGGAACGTCGGATTCCTTCTTGCGCAGGAACACGCCTTCGTTGACGCGCTCTTCCATGTCCCCCATCTCGCCCTTCATAAGCTTCACGCCACCACCCTCGAGCCCACTGGCAGCCGGCTGCATAGCACTAGCGCCCTTTCCTTTCCCGATCACCACGTTGGCATTATTGGCGTTCGGTTTCACCTTCTTCGGGTTTTTATACACGAAGCGGTCTAGGAAGTGCGAGATTGTGTTTAGGGAGAGGTCCGCGCTGGCCGTCAAAGGTTGGGCGGAGAGGAGCTGTCTCGCATGGAGCGAGATGGCGGGATGGTAGTGATGGAGCAAGGGCGTCTGTGGGGGTGAAGTGTGAGAAGAGGGACGAATGAGGCTGGTCGCAATAACACATACCAACTCCCAGAGGGGCGACGCTGAAGCATGGGCGAATTGGGGTTCTCGTTTCCGGGGGTCATAGCTCTCGCTCTCTGCGGTTTCACGACTTGGTTCGTTGAGCATGCTCCGCAGACCGGGTACACCGCTAAAGAGCTAGGAGGCAGTCAGCGCATGGTCAGAAGTAGAATATACCGTACTTACTTCGCCAAGCAGAAATAGGCCTCCGGCGATGAACTCGGTTGCCCCGCTGCCGCCGCTCACCAACACTTGCACAAATCTCCTTACGATCGCCTTTACGCGTTCTCCATCCGCGTCTGCCTTGATTGACTTGAACAGAAGGTTGAGATACATCGCTTGCTTGGACGATGTTGCGAGCCGACTGTCATGGAGGGAAGAGTACAGTGTACGATAATATCGGTCCGTGATCGATTTCGACGTCGGCGTGGAGGACGACGAAGCAGAAGCCGATGGCGGAGGTGCAAGTGATGCAGATATCTGTTGGATGAGCACAAGGGCTTGGAGGGAGATGTTGAAGGTCGATGTGTGCGTAATGAGAAACAAGGTGTCGATGTGTTTGTTGAGACTGTGCGACGTTCGAGAACGAATGGAAATATGGACTGAGGCATGCTTACCTGACGTCTCCTGCTTCGATTTTTGCAAATGGAAGCGCTCGGTTTACTCCCGTTAAAATGGCGGAAATGAGCTTGGAATGGGCATCTTCTACCTCCGAAAATCCTGCCGCGCCTTTGATTTCAGTGACCTTTCCTTTCCCCTTCCCTTTGCCTCGATCTCGCACGCGCCCGCCTTTGTCGGTCTTGATTTCAGCATCGTTCCCTTTCCCCTTGTCCTTTCCTTCGGGTTCCACGCCGTCAACGTCCACATCCGGCACATTACCCTCTCCCAGCAACTCTTTAAACAGCTCGAAGTACACATCGATCAGCTGCAGTGCCACGTCTCTATCTCCAGGTGAAAGCACAATCTGGTTGAACGTGATGGTTGCATAATAACGGGCGTGTACATTCCCAGTGGACTTTTTCTCCTCCGGTTTAGGCTTCGGCTTAGGTGTTGGATCGTCGGTGAACCGGATGTGCTTCGCGATGGTCGGGGCCGCAGGTGGTGGGGGGGCGGGAGGCCGAAGGACGAGGGCGATAATTTCGCGGACGATAACGGATTTCATCGACGGGTGAGATTGCAGGACTTGGAGGAGGTGGTGTGAAACACGGGAGCAGATAGATTTCTCAGTATCGCCCTGTATCAACGCATTCAACCAACGAATAACAGGCAGGAAAAAACCAAACGCACTAGCTTGTTGACGAGAAGCCGTAGGAGATTCTGCTCCTGCTCCGGTTTGTCTCGAAGCAGAGTGAAGATTAGAGTGAGCGCTTGTGTCCGCACGTAGGTAAGAGGATCGAGAGACAAAGTCTGGAAGAAAATTGAAGAGGCGCTGATGTTATTGGTGTATAACGTACCTCGAGGATTTGAAGAATGGAGAAGAAGTACTTCTTGAGCCAATCTTCAAAGTACCATAACAAAAGATGCTGATCAGTCACCGAAGGATGCGAGAGCGGTTGGTCTCGCATGTATCTGCGTACATGAGAAAATTGCGAGAAGGCCAAAGTAGCAACTCACTTGAGTTTTCGGTCGGGCGCGCCTCCACCGATCCACCAATCCACCACGCACCGCAATGCCTTGAGGCTTTCTTCACGTCCACCCTTCCCCTTTCCCCGCTCCGCCATACCCTTTAAGGTTTCCAGGGCTTTGATATTATGCAGAGGGCTGCTCTGAACTAGGAGAGTTAGAGCACTAAGTCTGTCGGAAAGCGTCCCGGACTGAATTATCTTGGAAAGGAAATTCGCCTCAGATGCGGACGAATTGGACGACGACGACGTCTGGAATGTGTAGATGTCAGTGGTGTGCAGGTTCGAAGCCCGGGTGGTGAAGGAAGCCAGCTGTGTTGCGGATACTGCGGGCAAAGGGGTCGGAGCAGCCCCCAATGGTCCCGCAGACAGATACCACTGCGACGCGGGTGGGGAAATGAAATGGGACTTAGGGTCAAGTGTGACCTTCGTCGGGAGTTGAATCTTGGGCTCTTCAGGCGCAGGCGGCGGTACATCGGTATTCGCTTGCACATCCGACTCGCGGGCCGCTTTCTTTTTGGGTGGTTTGGCGTCGGGAGCAACTGGTGCCGAAACATTTGCAGCTTTCGCGTTCACGCGCGCTTTCTTTTTCGACGCCGAATCTTTTGGAGTCTCGGCCTTGGGCAAAGGTTTTTTGGCCTTCTTGGCAGCCTTGGAGGATTTTGGAGTGGACGGTCCTGCTTCAAGGTCGTCTTGTCCTCCAAGATTCAAACCCTTCAAAAACTGGGAGACGTCTTTTGAGAGGGTGGGCTGGGCGTAGAACGGTAAGTTTGGGTACCATTAGTAGGAAAGGAACCATAACTTGCATCAGAATTGGAGGGTCCAGCTTGGGCAGGATCCTTGCTGTTTTTTACGAGGTCGTAGTCTGCTTTGGTTCCACCGAGGGCGAGGACCTGTTCCTGCAAAGTGGTGTCCCCCGATCGCGATTTCTTGGACGATTTCGCCTTCCCCGAGGATGCAGAAGGGGCTGGGGCAGAAACTGCGCCCTTTTCTTTCCGTACGCGAACCATAGAAATTTTGTCCAAGGCTGTTTGCTTCTGTTTTATTCGACACCTATTGCCTCGATGATATCAGCCGAATTACATACTGATGGACCCGCGACCAGTTGATAATACGATTGTTCGGATTATTGGTACTACGCATTGGTCTACCCTGATTTACAGATTGTTAAGTGATACAATAGCGTTCGATAGCATACAATTAGGGCGAGATGAAATTAAATACACCGACCGTGTTGCCAAACCCTGCGAGACTATGTGATCTCGCCATCAGGAAAGGCGACACACGGGTAAATGGCAGGCGAGGAATCGCGTCCTTGGAAGGCGCCGATGACCTCGACGAGTCGGCGGAGGAGGCGGAGGACGTCGATGCCCGAGACAGTGCCGGAGTCTCGACATTCCCCACAAGCGCAGCTAAAGGAGAGCTCTGGACACGCGTCTCAGAGGGGTCGAAAGACCACACCTCCCACCTCTCCAACGTCGCCAAGGTCAATCCCGGTTGGACTCCCATGGGAGTGAGGTTCGGGCTCCCACTTTTGGCCGGCGACCTTGGCTTCCTCCGCACGCCGACGACCCGACGATCAGAAATATCCCAACCCCCTCTATCACATATTGTGTCGGCCACCCGCACAGCAAAAATGTGCTGCCAGAACGACGGCGTCAGACTGGGAGACGCTCTTGTGGGGTCCAGCGGGCCCAAAAGATCATAATCTTCACCGGGAATTGGAACAGTTAGTGTATCCAACGACCGCCGACCCGTCTCCTTTTCCGACGCACGCCGAGAGTGCACGCCATGCCCCGAGATTGGAAAGGGTGGTGGCTCAAAGACGGTGCTTAATTTGGCCCGTGGGATGGACGGCGACGACACCGGCGAGGGGGCGATGCTGGTGGCGCGCGAATGGCGCCCGAGACTATCCCACGACGGGACCCGCCGCGGTGGGTTGACGTTACAGGAGCAGCGGCGTGCTTGATCAGTGATATATATCCTGAAAAAATGCACGATGTTGGTGACCGAGAATGCGAGGAAAAACCCGTCCAGCGGCAGCTTTCCACAGATGCGGCACGTCCCGCATGGCGCGGGCGACACACGCAGATGATTAATTCGTCCATGCGCTTCGTCCAGAAGGTGGATGAGTTCGCCGGTGCCGCCGTCCCACAGAGAGATAGTCCCGGACTCAGTCGCCGCCGCGATCACCAGCCGTGTGCTCCCACCCACTTCAACCAAACACGCATGCGCCGTGGTCACCACGTCGGTAGGGTTCCCTGCGCAGATTGAATGATCCGGGAGAACCAATGCCGGCGCACCCTGCACCTCCGTCAGCTCGAGCGTCCCGTCGTCCATGCAGAACGCGACGAGCACATTGGCCGCCTGCGGAACACGTAACAGGAGCGCTTTGACCAACGTGGCGCGCTGCGAGGGCACAAAGTATGCCACACCTCCGTCGATCCCGACGTCCCATTTCGCTGCCAAGCCGCTTTCATAAGTAGCCACCAGGGAAACAGGCAGTTGCCGGTCCGTCGGCGAGGTAGGTTCTGATGGCGGAGGCGTGCGTTGTACACCGCGGGTGTCTGTGGACAAGAATTGCAGGTCCACGACGCCGGCGGAGGAATTGCCAAGGGAGAAGAGCGGTAATGGGTGAATGCTGTCTTTTCCGATGTTCCAAACAGCGATGTTGCCCGCGCCAGTTCCCACCGCGCAATATGCTCCGTCCGCGTCCACGGCAACACAGGTGAGCGTTGACGATGCACTCGAAGTGCTAGCAGAGCGCAGGAGCACATCCGTAACGTCGATTGCGACATGTATGCGGCTCGGCATGCGCCAGATAATGACCTCGTTCTGCATCCCAACTGACACCACTACTTGGCCATCTCGACTAGTAGCGATGAGTTCGACGTCACTAGCGAAAGCTCGTGGGAGGGTAGAGAATGAAATGCGGCCCTCGAAGGTGCTCGAGTCCTCCTCCACCATATCGGGCGAGTCTAAATCAGGGCGATTACGCTGCGCTTCGAGCAGGTCGGCATCCTTGAGCAGATATAGTAGCAAGCCCCACAACACGCTGGTGGTGACCGTGATCGGTAAGACGACGATCTTGAACACCCAGAACACGACGCGGGCTGTGCGCATTGAGGTTTTCGCTCGGTGGGCGTTATGTACAGTGCTGTCAGAATTCTGGTCGGAGCGGAAGGTGAGGACGGTGGGCGCTTCGATACGAAGGTGGAGCGGCGTTTCATCGGGGTTCAGGGTTTTCCAGATATTCCAGGCGGGAAATTCGCGATGAGGAAGGGTAGAAGAGAAGTTGGTCTTAGGGCGGAAGAGCGCAGGGTGCTTAGCCTCATCCATGGGAACACGCGTGTCGGTAGGATATGTCGTATAGTATAATGTCCCGGTAATCGCCAAGAGCTACCAAAGTTTGAGCAAAACGGAAGGACGCAATAATGTGAGAACACACCATCAACAAACTGATATTCTTCGTCGCGCGACCGCGGAGCACGCTTTGCATCATGAGGATAAGTTTTTCCCACGGAGAACGCGATTTTTTGGAGATCACTTGCTTCGTGACTGGAGGAACGGCTGGCGTCAAACTTGGGTTTTGTCGTAGCAAATCATCCAACTGTTACCGTTAGCAAGAAACAGTTGAAATATTGAAGAAAACCCTACCTCAAGGCGCTGGATATCGATAGACAGAACTGCCATGAAGAAAGTATGTGCAAGGAACCAGTGCGCTACGAGAACGACGATCGCAAAAACACAGAATTGCCGGATGGCGCCGGCTGCGAAAACGGAGATGACACCCAGAATGGCATTATAAGATACCACTTTGAGGGTGTTGGAGGTGCCCGCATGGCTGAGCCCTTGTGCAATGCGCTGTTTAACGGAGAGTGTGACGGAGGTTTTTCCAACTGCGTCGACCTTCACAAGAGAAATGAGAGAAGGTCAAAAACACAAGGCTTTTACGGACTAGATTGAACATGTTTTCAGCGCCGACAAATACAATCACGATGGGGAGGAGTTCCCTGGAGAGTGGATGAGCATATGGCATCCACTGATGAGAAAGAGGATTACCAAGGGACCATCGTGACCTTGAAACCGACTAATGCACAAACACTGACACTGGTGACCGTACTTACGGCGATCTCGACAAGTGCCGTGAATGTGACACCGACGCGCGAATGGACTGCGTCCATTCGTCGCATCGACCATGTAACATACACGAAGAAACCGGTATACGCCAGATACAGGAGCGCCGAAATGGCCGTCCATCCTTTACGAAGCGGACGGCTATCATCATACTGTGTATCCTGTGAACAATTGAAACACGTAAACAACAGGAGTACTAACCTCAAGCGCGATCAAGGTCGGTTCCTGCTTCTGTTTAATCTGCGCAGCGCCCTGGCTTGCCGCACCCACCACCTGCAGCCATGCATCGTGCTCGGCGTCCCCGAGACAGTCCGAGTTGGGAAAGAAGTATGTGAGGGCAAGGTACATCGCGAAGTCAAAACTGGTTCCGGCAACGTGGGGTTCATCGGATCCGCGGCCAGCCAACACCATTTGAGGCGTTATGGGGATGTCGGCGATGGATACGTTCCAACCGCTCAGTGTGTCAAGAATATTGGAGTCTTCGCGCAACTCAGCCTGATTGTAGCGCCAAAACGCCAAGGGCGAGAGAACGAAGCATGTTCCGTCCGCGCGCTTCAGACATGCTGGCTGCAGTTCGTCTATGCGACGCTCGAAATCCAAGGTCGATCGGAGGATTTGATGATTTACGGCACCGTCGAGACTCTGGATGAGGATTCGTTCGACGCGAAGAGTGCGATCCACAACACAGTTAGCATGTGTCTTTGCTAGGGATACTGGGTCTTCCAGCACGCGTAGGGAATCGTGACCAGCCCACAGGTCCACGAGGTCCAGCGGATATTGCGAACGGGTAGCGTCGAGTATTGATAAGAACTGGATGTGGGACGAGGAGTACAAGGCGAGGGCGGGGTAGAAGAGAGAGGTGATAACGACGCAGGACACCAATAAGATGCGGATTTGGTGGGTTGCGCAATGCCTGGCGGTCAATTGTTAGTCAGGCTCATGCAAGACGCGTCGAGACGTACAATCCGAATTGCAGAAAGAATCGGTTCCCGTACATCCTAGCATACTGGAGCAGCACGCTGGGACGGTATTCCATAACAATGGGAGTACTGCTGAAGCCACAAGGCAACGTTGCCCAACGTTTACTGTTACGTCGCCGTGAGACTCGAGAAGCGAAGCGAGCAAAGCGAGAGTAAGAGCGAGAACGCAATTAGAGAAGCATAGATAAGGTGACCGCTGGCAATGTTGATGGCGAGTTCAAGAGGCTCTACACGACGACCGAGGCTTGCGCAGCGCAGTGGAATTTCAAAAAGCGCTTGAAAGTGAGGTGACAGCAGCTGACAGTGCGGCCCGTACCCCGTCGAGCGTGACTTGCCCGATATCCCCGAGCCAATTCCAAGTACCATAGGGGAGACGCGAACGTTTAGGCTATCCAGACGTGTATGGCTAAGACAATTATACGAAAGATATTCCTCCTCAAGCAGCAATCGGACTGAATCGAAAAGCCGGATTCCGCTCATCAAGGAATCCCCACAGAGCCTTGTCCTTCATCCCGGTCCCTCGCCATGCGCTCAACGACTTGGGGAAATACGGCAGTACATCCAGCAAGCTCTCGTCATGCGCGAGGACCACAAAAAAGTCCTCGTCCGCGTCAAAGTTGGCTATTTTATCCAGCGAGACGCGGCCTGCGACGGGGTCCGCATCGGCGGAGTTTGGTTTATCGGGTATGGATAACATCGGTTGAGCGCGCGAGTGTATGTCGAAGGCGCCCACATTACTGTCGGGCGACCAGAAATACTGCGTCGAAACCGCGGTCCTAGACTCCGTAAGGAGCTGCGCCGGGCAGGGGTACGCGTGCTGGAATTGCGGGCGAGGACGGAGCTGACCCGCGTGGTCTTGAATCGAAATAGCACTTAGATGCTTCGAAAAAAGGGATATCTTTAACACGTACGACAGGTGTCGGCGCCGAGTACTATAAATGACGAGGGTGTTACCCGCGCGAGCGCCGCGATGTGTCCCGCCAAATGCTGTGAATAATTAACGCCGTGTAAAATATTATTTGCGAAGAGAACTCACGCCAGGCGTGTTTAGCAAATAGAAGCTCCCGTCGCCAAGATAGTCCAGGGCCGGAAGCCCACTGAACGTGATATTCGTGCCATCGAAATTTAGTTCGGTGACTGTGTGGCCACTGTAAAGAACGTGAATATGGGGGCAGGAGATAGGTGTAGCACATACGCAAAATCACTGGCTTGGAGGGCAGAATCCGGAAATTCTGGGTAGAGGCTTCTGTTGGTTCCCGGCCCAATCACCAGGTCGGTCGTATTGGGCCAAAGAGAGAGATCCCCTATGTGGTCTGAATAGTGTCAATACAGAGCGATAGATTGTTTACAGAAATGGTGTACCAAAATGTGAGTGGCTGAGGAGAAATTAGCCCTAGGGTTGTTTAACTTGCGAAAAAGAACTGACCTCCAGATAATAGTCTCTATACTGTTAAGCGGTATGCCACCTTCCTCGAGGAGCACCGTAATATCTGCGAATGGATCTGCAGAATACATTCCGCTTTGGAAGAGACTGGAGACGCTAGGTGGAAAGTTCAGGGGATCCCGTCGCATACCCAAGTCGAACATGAGACGCTTCTTGCTGGGTCCGTGCTCGACCAGGAATGCATGAAGGGGCAATTTGATAGTTTCGTGCCCCGGGAGGATAGGTTGCACGAGCACCGAGGCAAGAGCTGCGGTAAAGTTAGCGACATTAAACGCCTTGACGTCAACGGTCGCGTCGGAGGGCGGAACAGCCAACTTGGTGGCCATACACCGCAAGACAAAAAACGCGAGGAACAGCAGGTATGTCATCTTTGGCTGCCAACGGAGCAACGAAACTGAGGTTTTATATTTCGAGAAATTCGGCTCACGGTGGGTCACCGGTTCGGCCCTAGGTGGGTCAGGCCGCTTCAGGCCTCAAAGGTTGCCAGTCAACGAAAGTTGACGCAAGGAAAATCTGGAGAGATGCGCGATGATTTTAACGCTAGCCAGTGGCTCGTGGTACTGCGCCAACGTCACTTGGAACCCGTATTAGCCCGCATCGAGGAAGTCAAACTTGTTGGCCTTGGGGAAAGAGAGAGTCAAACGAAGCAGCCGACTGACTCAGCTGTGTATTACACATCCGACGGCAAGCTCCGAGTCATACTAAGAAAGCGCTGCTAGCGGACGCAGGAAAATTCAAGTCGTCCGGAGTACGTACAAGAAAGGCAAAGCGACAAGTTGAAGAGAAAATGCAACTTCAAAGTTCAAGGCGGAAGGCCACGATCACCTGATCACCATCACGAAGTGGCAATCAAACGCGAATTTTACTACTTCGCAATGAACTGTGGAAGAGTTGACTGCAGAGAATGCCATGGAGTGGTCGAAATCACGTAGACACAATCGTCCAGATTACCATGCTGGGCAATGAGCATGATTACCGGCTGGTGAATCATCGCCGCATTCTGTGAACAGGGCCGGTAAAAGCCAGTCGCATCAAATACCTTGGGCCTAGGTTGAAAATATTCAGTTTATCGCCAAGTCGAAGACGGCAGTCTTACATCAACATTGTTGAAAGCCATGGAGATATTGAATGCGGTGTTTGCTGGAATGGTGTCTAGATTTTTAGGATGCTTGAACTTGGACGAAGGCATCCTGCTAGTGGGCAGGGATAAGACCGATAGGTGCAAGAACCTATGTATAAATTGTGTCAAAATCTGTCCAAAAATAAATACCAGTGATCGAGATGCCTGTAGTAATTTGTTGTGCATTGGTAAGGGGAGTTCCCGGCAGGGTGAGCGCGCAGAAGTTGATGAAGTTGTTTCCGCTTCGGATTCATCAGTAAAAGCCTGGTTTGAATGCAACGAGACTGATAACTCGTCAAAGAAGGAAATTGCCCTGGGCGTACGCGTTGAATTTGATAAACCGACAATTATTAGTATCTGTGTACCGTCTACTGGTGGGTTTTGTCCATCGTTCAGAAACCCTTTCTGGACCACAGAAGCGTCGAGGGCTGTGAGGCTAAATGAGCCAAAAAAAAAGTTGAACCATTTTCGCAGCGTACTGGAGGAATTCTGAAGATCATTTCCGCCAGCAACCTATACGCCTCGTGAACATCTAACGTTAGCTTGCATCTCAGGAAAATATGTCACCTGTGTAGGAAAAGCAATTTTTTGCCGTGGCGGAGGAAACGCCGGTGGCAGGAATCGGTTTTGAAGTCGAAGTAGAAACGGGAGATGTGACTGGGGTCGTAACAGGTACCTTGTGGCCCTTGCTAATGTCCGGACGACCAAAGCCCGGGAAACCAGCATTCTGTGGGCGGCCAAACCTGTGGGGCGCGGGTGCAGCAAGTGTGGTTAAGGCAAGAACCAGAATGACGAGTGCGGAGGAATGCATCTTGAATAGAAGGAGTGTAGTGGATTATCTGAAGGCGACACCAGGTCAAAAAAGACTTCTGAGCTGGCAGAACGGGGAGAGGACGTTGGAAGTGGGGTATGGATGATGAAATTTCCTCGCGGATTTTATGCACGTCTGTAAATCTCGATCCGGTCCACTATTCGGATAAGTAGCTGCTGCTATACAGAGGTGATTGACGGGAACGCAGAGCAGCAAGGACAAGGAAACATATGATGGATGGTATATTGACTAGGAGACTAAATAAGGAATTTGAACTTCGCCGCCTTTCTTGGGACAAGGGACCACAAAATCTGAATTCGTCTGCTGAGAAAAGAGTTACCTCAAATGTACAGTACATTTAAAGAGTATTCTTCTGGCGTCCTGAAATTGGAAAAATACATGGAGGCCATGGTCAACTCGTTCGGGTCATAACACAATCATCGAATCCAACGCTCACATCATTCACCTTGCACTCGAACCATCAAGAAACTACTCGTTAAAGTACACTAGTTTGCTAGAACTGCGCAATCTGGACAGCGATCGCGACGGGGAAGATGTCGATGAGGACCCGGAACAGTGAAGAAGAGTCTACTGTTAGGCAGGGCGGTGTTTCGATGCGTTCTGTTGTTGTCCGGATCGAGCAGCACCTGTCTTCAGTCAGTTCTGACCTGGTCAACACTTACTTAGAAAGTCAGAGCGTCCTTGGCAAGAGCCCCGAGGGTTGCGCCACAATTGTGAGGCGTATTGATACCGGTGGTAGATTGTAGATGCGAAAGAAAGGTCGAGGCTCGTTGCACGAAAGATGGGAATTATTAATCTATAATGGCAGTTTCGTACTTTTTCGACGGGGTAATAATCTATCCTGTTGAATTTTCTGCTGCTTCATGTATTTTATTGTATCTTCCGCCCTAAACCCTAGTCAAACAAAGATGACGGAAAAATAAAAAAGGTTACACACGATGCAAAGCCGGTTGTGCCCATCGCTTTTGCAGCCATTCGCCTGGTGTGCCGAACAAAGGCGGAGGCGGTCCGCCGATTTTCCAGCGACTTCAACGTGGATTGAGGATCGGCTAAGGGAGGTGGCAACAGTTTGCGCGTTTGTGCTGGTTTTATCGCTGCCGGTTTTACCGCCTCCTTCGCCAACACCGCATTCTTGCTCTGAGCGTCACGTATCTTGACGCGTATCTGCATACCCTTCCAGCCTAGCAAATCCGCCCCGGTTTGCATCACATAGTTGTCAATTCCACCTTTCTACAGTAATAATAAAGTCAGCGGGCGCGGAGGAGTGGGGAAAGCGCGAGCGAACACCTTTTTTATGGTCTTCAGTGCTGATGTAGTCACCTTCACTTGGACATGCGACTGGAGGGTTTCGGAAAACAGGCGTTTACGCTGGACGTTTGGAAGCCAAGTGCGACGAGTTTTGTGGAGGGAGAAGGGGACATTGTTTCCGTATTGCTTGGTCTTCCCTTGGAAGAGACCGAATTGGGAGCGTTTGAAAGGCTGCGAGGTGACCGCGACCTCTGACGGGACGCGGACACCACGAGCTGCAATGGTCGGCCGCATAAGGTTGAGGGTGTTGACACACAACCAACAACAACGACGCGCCGGCCCAACTCGGACCGATGTCACACGCACGTGCAGCGCATAACACCACCTGGGTCCTGCGGCCGCTTTAAATTTCTGAGTCCTCTGCGCTTTCCATTTCGTTGCTTTTCGGTAACATGGCCGCCTTTTCGCGGACGGTGACGGGCCCTTCTTTCAGACGATGTGAGTTTAAGAATCCCACTCTTCCCTGCCCTCCCCACACCTACGCTCAGTGTTGCACCAATCCCATGCTCGGCGCGCAATCACCCACCTCGAGATGCCGGCCATGTCGCCCACGATGACCGAGGGAGGCATCGCAGGGTGGAAAAAGAAGGACGGAGAGGCATTCGTTGCGGGCGACGTTCTCCTCGAGATCGTACGTTGTATAAGCTTCTTCAAGACGCAGCCCCGGGTTCACCCGTGTTGACCTACAGGAAACCGACAAGGCGACGATCGACGTGGAGGCGCAGGACGACGGTATTATGGGCAAAATCCTCGTGCGTACCTCTCTTGACCATCCGCTCATACACAGGAATGAAGTGATTAATTCTAGGTCCCGGACGGCTCGAAAAACATCGTGGTCGGAAAAGTCATTGCTCTCCTGGCAGAGGAAGGGGACGACATATCCAATCTACAACCTCCACAAGAGGACGCATCACCTAGACGGCAACAACAGCCAGAATCTTCCGCGTCCTCGGCAGCCCCACCTCCACCGGCCCAACAATCCAACAATCCAACCCCTTCGCAACACGCACACTCTGGCCTGCCCTCCCATTCGCGACCCATCTTCCCTTCCGTTCACCGTCTGCTCATGGAGTATGGAATTTCAAAACCATCCGAGATTACGGGTACTGGTGTGCGAGGAATGCTGACGAAAGGCGACGTGCTTGCGTTCCTCGGTAAAGCATCTGGGCCTATGGGGACATACAAAGAGTCTCCGCCGCCCATGGTGCAGGCACAGCCGAAAAAGGAGGAGTACAAGGTACGGTCTGTTTTCTATGCACCGTATTGGCTCTAATATTGCGAGTTTCATCAGCCGTTGGATGGACTTGCCCTCCGCCGTTTAATTGTGTCCACGATGCTGCAAAACTCAGTCAAGGCGCGGAATCCCGCTGCAGGTGGGTTATTTTGCTTCCGGTCGACGCCCTTTCTTTTTCTCAGTAACGTCTACTAGATTCACTTGCCCATGCGGATTTCGACTCCGTACTCGCGGATTATCTTCCCCGGACATCGACAACGCCGCCAGTAAAGGCATCGCCTGTGCCGTCTCCGCCGAAAGCTACAAATTGGCTGGACGGTTTAATTTAAATTTCTCCGTAGAGTTTGGAGCAATATAATCCGTTCTGTAGCAAGGCCAGGGAAGGAAAGCGAGGACACCATGAAGAGCAACCGACATTCAAGCCAATTCCACGGTCGGCTCAAACAAACGTCCAGCAGGAAATTTTTATTCCGGTACATATTGCGAGTCGAGAAACAGATGAAAGAAGAGAGAGAGCCAGTAGAATGCGTGTACTTGAGGAAAAAATGGAGGAAGCGCAATAGGGTGTTTCAAACATCTCCTTTCCGACCCCAACTCAAGCACCACTTCTGGTCCGCACCTCTGATTCTGATTCTAATAGATTGTGGCTCCTCTCTGACCCGAACCACCATGTTATTTATCGAGATCCCGATTACGGGATTCCTGGACTACCAGGCATGATGGGGGATGGTCCTATACGTTATACCGAAAAACTCTGTGTGCTGCTCCTGGGTTGCTCCCAAATTGCGCTCGTCGCTGAGACGGGCTGCCATAGTCAAAAGTGTTCAGTTCTCATCCGCGAGGGATCGAATGAGCATGAGACGGACACAGGTGGATGAGCTCCAGAGGGATGTACATATGTATATTGAGGGCGAGAATTGTCTTACCACTACTCTCGGTGTTGTTCGGGCGGTTTCGGGCGACGTCAAGGCGACGTCGATTTTGTTCCGATCCCGACGTCATCTTGGGCACATGTTCAGAGCTGATCCGAGCGGAGTTGGATCCACTTGCTGCTATACCACTGTAACGATCTGGCAACGGCTTCATGGCACACGATCTCATATACTTTGACTGTACACTGGAGAGCTCTTATCTCTGAGATTCTCTTTGTGTGCTGAAAGACTGGCCACTGTCAAGCGAGGAGAATATACTCTTTACGACTGTCTCCTTTAACTGTGCGACTACTCTGGAGGTGAGCTACACTCAGGCACTGAACAGGCTATTTGGAGTTCGATCCGGACCTGTAGAAACTTAGTTTGCTTGTCCTTAGTGCGAGATCCAGACTCCCGGTGCACGACACTGTTGTTAGCGCCCGTTGGATGTTCATTGTTGTTCGTTGGCTCTAGGAGCTGGATGCCATATCCAAGTCCAGCCGCCAAGGCGACATGTCCCTTACTTGCTTTCTCTGCTTACTATCACTCAACTTGAAGCTTTGAAAATACTGCATGTCAACATCAATGGTGATCAGCGTGCACGACAGTGGACGATCCTTGGTCCCTTCCTTGAGCATCCATATCGATGGGAACGTCGTCACCCTTGTGCAAAAATACTTGGTTGTTGGCATCCAGCTCAGCGGAGTCGTTATGAAAATCTTGTAAAGGCGTCAAAAACCAGGGATAGCTTACTAGCTTTGATGTGGAACCGATCACCGGGAGGCTCTCTGCCATCCGGAAGGGACTCAGAGTTGATCCTTATTTCTCATTGGGTTACAACTTATCTGTTGTCGCAAATCCACAATGAATGTGAACATACCCCTTCATAAAACCGGATCACTTCCGTTAACTAACAGCATGCTATCACTCGCCTAACCTCCTGCATTGGATGATTCCTCTTGCTGTTACTTGGAGGCTATGAAGCGCTGTTTCATATGGAAGTATCTCATTCCTCGGGTGTTATGACTTTTTCTGACAGAATGCAAGTCATGCGCTGCTCTGCTCTAATACCGACATCCACTCACCCCACTGCTGGGTGCAGTTCCTTCGTGCTACCTCGAATACCTGCATGTATTGCGACGTGACGTTGACACACGATGTGGAGCAATTCAACCTCGGTTGGCAGGATGTAATGGTCCAGTTGTTCTATAAATATTTCGTGTATCCGAGTCGAAATCGCGAGACGGTTCACTCATATGTTTGTGGCTTTCTAAATGTCTGTGATTTTTGTTTAGGGTCGGAGAGCTGGCCCTTGACTCCTGGCCGGTAATCGGCCAGATTTGCACTGATCATCCTGCCTGTGGATGTCAATTATTTAATGTTTGATGATTGTCGCATGGTCGGGAAAGCAACACATACGAGGCGGGCTAGTTCACAGCGGGGGAGATTAGATACATCCGTAGCATACATTGTATGCCTTGTGTATGTAGTACGGTATCCGGCCGTTCCGATTCGGGACGAATTCCGCCGATCATCGATCACTCTTCTCGACCACGCTCTCGTCCGCCAGCTGCAAAAGTACTTTCCGATCTTATAATTAGACTCTCCGAGGCATTTCTGGCGAGAAGCAGATGTTTTAATTTGACCGAGACAACAGATGTCAAGAATACCTCTTGCGGTCGTGGAGTCTGCCAAGAGAGACTAGGTCCGTCGGATCTTGAAGACACTGCCATCTCAGCCCGACACGCCTTGGGGCCCGTATCTCCCTATCGACCAGCATTTCATACGGAAGGTTACTCGGAGTCGAAAGGAGGGGATCTCCACCACGAAAAATAGCGCTCTTATGAGAAGAAAGTGGTACGCAAACGACCTTCAATGAAATAAACATTATGATCGTTCCTGTTGTACGATGATAGCGCTCCAAATAGCGCAGAAAAACACAGAGCATCCCACAAACTTGATGGCATACGTCAAACACAGAGTCGGGTCACTCGACAGAGCAATGTTCCATCGCCGCCCGGATGCTTGCACTGTCACTGCGATGTGATTGAACTGTCACTTGCGACAGGCTGTGGACGCTTTGGCAGAAGGCACGAAGGTGGCGGAACTTAGAGACCACGAGGAACGATATAGGCAAACCACTGAGTGAAACTAGATTCAGAAGCCCTTTTTCTGATGTCGCTGGGAGGCAGTACATGGCGGCTATGAGTTAAAAGAACGAATCTCCGATCAGCTGAAGCCTCCTCGATTATTTGCTATTTCCGCTCCATATAGGGCATTGTCAGTGGAATCTGACTTGGCAAAATGGCGGTCAACAACCTTCCGCCTATCCCGCCTAACATCGCCTTGCTGTACGTCCAATTCATCCCGAGTTTCAGTTCAACCATTTGAACCATTTTTAAAAAGCACAGGACCAACGGTGGAGAACACAGTTTTCTTTAACTCTAGAAACTGACGCAACCCAACAGATCGTTGGTCTTTGTCTCAACTGGGGTCTTCTGGGCGTTTCCGCGGTGCAGATCTGTGAGATAGACAACACATCCCCATTCTTCCCGCTCACCGTTAGCACCAGATTTCTATTCTTCCAGTTTCCCAAACGACCGTAAAGGCATTAAAGCATTGGGTACGTGTCGAAGATTTACACGCGATTTTGGTTAAAATCTACCTCAGTGTTTGGGCTGGCACTACTAGACGTTCTCCAGACTGGAATGACCACTGCGGATTCGTTTTATTGGTTCGTTTACGGGTTCGGCAATATGAAAACCCTCGACACCTGCTTCTTGAATCCCTTCGATATGGTCATGATCGACACCATCATAGGCTTCATTGCGCAACTCTTTTATTGCTGGCGTATTTATGTGCTCCGGAAGACATTGATAATTCCAGGATTAATCTCAATGGTAAGTGTTCGAAACATCGGGCGTGCGTTCCAACCCTTACTAAAGAGTTTACAGGTCGCCATCACAGCTTGCGGTGCAGGGGTCGCAACCGCTGTAAAGGTCAGTCGGCCGTCATCCAGCCCAACAAGAGTCCTAAACTTCCAATTGCAGTCGTATCAACTCGGAAAGATTTCCTTGATTTCCACCTTGGTTACAACGCAAACAGTAGGTTCAACCGCCTTGCTGACTTTTTTGTTGATGTATAACCATTCAAGATCTGGATGATTTCAACCGTAATTGCAGATATTGCAATCGCTGTGGCAATTTCCTGGACGGTCTGTACCCAGAACTCTGATCAGTTTTCGGCGCTTAATACCCAATCCAGCTCCTGAAGGCGACCAGAAATTCTATGGCGGCTACCCAGGGGACCGTCGCTCGAATTATTTGGTTAATTGCTGAGACGAATGCTTTGACAGGTACGCGTCCCTGCCAACTCGACAACGAGACGAACTGATTCCCCATAAGCTGGTGTGGCCGTCATTTCCTTCGTTATCTTCCTCGGCTTTCCGGTAAGCCTTCCATATAATATATTAGCAACTTCCAACTCATGCTGGCCCAGCATAGTCCCACTCTCATTGTTCCTCTGTAAGTCTAAGACCATTCCTTTTGTTTGTTTGTTTGTTGATGAGTTACTTTATATAGGATTTCAGTCCTCGGGAAACTGTTGCGTTCTCAGCTTCCTCCGGTAATCTATATTGACTTTCTCTTTCAGTTACTTCAATTGTCTCATGGCTGTCCTGAACAACCGATCTTCCCGGGCTGGCCAGTCATCCGGAAGTAGAGGTTCGAGTGGCAACATCCCCGCCAACAGGTTCCGGATGGCGGAAAGTGGGGTAAAAATCACTCGCACCCAAAAGGTTCACGTGGACCCCATCTTAGAGCTGGAAGACATATCTTCGGACATGATTCATGTTCGCCCCGTATTTAAATTCTTCGGTCATCAAGCTGATATATTCCGGCGTTAGAAATCACAACCTGTTTGAATTCTATTCGGGAGTGTATGGAGTCATTCGACGGTGATAGCCAGTACTACGCAGGGTGCTCATAAGTACATCCCCGCTATACAGCCCTATACAAGCACTGAACAGTTGTACGTTATGTACCACCATGTACCACTATCCAATAAAGGCTGGCCACATATATATACTCTGCATTTATTATTCGCCGTGCTCGCGCTCTAGGCATCATAACTACACAAATGATGCGCGATATGTGCATTCACTCCCCATTCCTCACGCGAACACCTTCCCCCCAGCTGTGAGTCGTCCCTTGCCAACTGTGCCACATCGATTAGTAGAAACGTACGGAAAGGAACGTACACGCCCCGATCGCGTTGCCGCACGGTGTCTTCGGGTTGACCGGTTCTTCGGTTGGCTGGTTGTTGCTAACAGGAAATATGAAGCGGAGGAAGTAACAGGGACTTTACACCCCAAGTGATAATAGTTAGCCAATCAACGAAACCACCCACATATAAGAACCTCAGCACGCGGGACACGAAGTTCACGGCCACCGGGCCACGACGATGACCTCTACGCGTTCGATGGATAGTCAGTTGGTTAGTGTGATCGCGTCGCCAACCCACAGCGCAACGACTTGGGATTCAAAACGACGAAGAGATAACATACTATATGACGCAGTGTCTCGTTGCCCGTGAGACCATAAGCAACCCATAGGATTTCGAGATTCATCATATTGTCGATGATGACCTGAAAGACTATTATTATAGCTTTCGTTTCTGTTTTTGTAAACGGACTGTGAAATCGGTGGGATCGGCAGTGTCTCAGCTTCATGTACATCCGACTATAGGCGAACATCTCGCCTCATCTCGCGGCAAGATCAGCAGCGAATTTATTAACAGCGGTGAGTGCGGTCTGATTTGTGGGGTTTCTATTCTATCCACGTTTAATAAGGGGCTGGAATTGCCTGGACACCAATTACTCACATCGCTAATTCCTCCACGAATGGGAAGCTAAAAAATCCCACATCGGGCCCCTGGCTGTTCTTGGTCTCCAGCGGTATCAGCGCATTGCTGGCAAGCTGGCTGCTCGCCGTAAGTTAAGCCAGTCCGCGGCAGATAGTCCATTGGCAAGTGTGGCGCCGCAGAGAGAGTTTTGCGGGTGTTCAGGGCATAAAGAGTCGTTGGCAAAAATCCTGAAGTCCAAGTATCTGGCACGAAGTAGAGCCAATCTCCGGCCGACGTATCTGTATATTGAGGGTACTGGATTGGCGCAGGGAGTGATTTTGGCGAGAACCTTCTGTGTGCCAGCAATAATAAGCAGAGAACAATTGTGCTAGCAGTGCCACATCGCGTTTTCCACAGTTTACTTGTTTATGCTTGTATATACTTGTACGTGCTCGTACAAGTCGAAAAAGGACGCAAGCTTACAAGCTCACAAGTCAAGTCCAAAATTCCACAAGACATCCAAAAAAAAAAAACCGCATTGGATTTTAAGCATCATTTCTGCAATATAATTTTTTGCAAGGTAAAAAGGTCGCAAGGTCACAAGTTTTTTGTCATCTTGCTGATGTGGGTGGCCCACAGCTGCCTACTACCTCAAGGAGGTGATTAAAGTAGCATGCGCGGATGTTAACTGTACCAGGTCAGTCATAGTCTCTTTTGACAGACGCTTTATCGATACCAGCTCGTTCCTCGCTCGATAAAGGTCAGTCATAGTCAGCCTTGCTGCACCGTGACAGAATTGTTTTAGCACAATAGGCGACATGAAGAACTGTGCGTGCGAGTGCGAAACGGGCCAACTTGCAATGTGTGTGCTGGGCGTGCTGAATGAAGATCCGGGAGAGCATGCCACATTACTAGCACAATGCGCAACGGAAAGCCGTAAATCAAAAAAGCAAAGCTTGAACGAATTCCGCCGATCATCCATTTTCACAAGTTTCCCTCACCAATGTAGTTTCCGCCAGGTTTTTGCCAGCAGCCGCAGTACTTTCCGATCTCAGACTCTCTGGGGCATTTTGCAGACGTTTAAAGTTGATCAAGACAACAAGAATACCTCGCAGGGCCATCTTATCTTGGACGCGAGAGAAAACTAAAGATATGCCAGCGGGCAGCATCTCAGCACTCCACCCATGACTGTCCGCAGCCCGAAAGACACCTTGTGGGCCCGTATCTCCATTATCGACCAGCATTTCCTACGGAAGGTTACTCGGAGTTGAAAAGGGGCGATCTTCATGAAAAACAGTTCTCTTGAGAAGAAAGTTGTATGCAAAACAAACAGCCCAGGGGAAACAATACATAGTTGGCTTGTCGCTATTGAACTCGGCTGCCCCGCCATGTCGGCCCCCAGATATTGCATGCAATCACGAATAACAACCCTACACCAATGAGACCCGCAAAAAGCCCTGAGGCTTTGGCCTCGCCAAAAGAATCGAAGGCCAAAGGGAAATAAAATGGTGCAGTCTGCCGCATGTTATGAGTATATATGAATCGAAGACATTAGCATATTTACTCACAAATGCATATAATTGCCTTAGGAATGCAATGAAAGCTGAAACGTCTGCTGTCTCTTCCAGGTACGACTCGATAGCGTACGTGACACAGACTGTTGTCACCAGCTGCTGACCGAAGATTGCTATGGCGGATCCAATATCCTGGTTTTCCATCGTGGTGTTACAAACGTGAAGAATTATTGTATTTTGCAGGCATACCGGTGTGACGTTCCATTTTCCTACAGTACCGTTCTGTAGTTGTACACCCCAGACTGAAAGTATTGTTTAGCGGGGAAGGTAAGCAAACCAAAGATACTGACCGATTACTCCAACAATGGATAGCAGGAAGCCAGGCGTTGCGAGAGCTAGCCGAAATTCGGGAACCCGTCGGCCACCAGCACGCTTTGTGCGCCAGTTTACGAGGACATCGCTCCCGTAACCAGCTACTTGCTCCCCAAGGACGCCTCCGATAAGGAGAGCGATGAACTGTAGACTCATCTGTCCGGGACCGAGATGGAACTTTTCACCGAATAACTGAAAATAGAATATAGTTGAGTGTGTGATACATGGGAAGCAGAATATTTTCTAACCTGAGGGATCAAGATGGTCTAGTGGAATGTCTTAAGACTCAGGCCGGCGTAAATTCGGGCAGTGGCTCACCATCAAAACATTGGTATACGAAAATGTTATGGAATATGCGAGAGCAGGCAGAAGGACCACTGGGCGAAAAACCATGAGCAACGGCCGACAGATCTCTTTCACAGAGATGGGCCTTCGGTCGAAGATCTGGAAGGTGAAATATTGACGCCATCCTGTACGCTTTGCCGCTTCCTTCTCGTCGTATCCTTCGCCTGGAGACCGACGGTTCATATAAAGTGTCTCTGGAGCGAAGAATAGATGCGCAAAGAAGAGAGCAAGCTGAATGGCAGCAAGCAAGTAGAACGCGGTCCGCCATCCCTTGTCCTGGACCAGGTATCCGATGCTGAAGAATATTTAGTTGATAATAAATGCGGAGAACCAAGTAGCTCACATTATAGGACCCAAACTAGGACCGATGGTTACGGTGAGAACTGGAGAGAGAAAATTTGAGCGTGAAATACGAATAGGCAGGCAAGGTTGCTCACCCCACACGCCCATCTTGCGCCCTCTTTGGTATGCAAAGAACATATCGCGAACACTGGACGCGCCTACAGATTGAGCAGACGCGATGAATATCGACTGAAAGGCCCTGGCCACCAATAACGTGCTGTACGAGTGACAGTAGGCTCCCGCAAGGGCGCAAGCCGCTGAAACAAGGGCAGAAATGAGGTAAACGGGACGGCGGCCAATGCGCGAGGCTATCGGAGACCAGATAAGAGGCATTACGCCCAGACAAATAATTTGAATAGATCTGAAGCGACGATTAGGATACTCCTGAACTTTGTATGGCAAGAACGTACGCTATATATGTCGCCCGGTTTAACGAAATCTTGAACTCCGCAGCCAGTTGCTGCAACGATGGGATAACAATTGCTGTTTATTTAATTAGCTATAATTATGCAGTGCGGCGAGTTGGTTATGCATTACCCGCACTAAAGGGCCCTTGCATCGCATGAATGCTCACGATATACAAGACAACATTCTTCTTCCATCTGCACGGTTCCTAATTAAGATGACAGCAGCAAACACAGCTGGAGACGTACGATGGCCAGTTCAATGGATCAGCCGGAGAGTCTGAGGGAACCGGCACTAAATCCTATAGAGCTGTGAGACAGACGCGGAGAGCAGGGAGAACCAAACGGACCACTCCGTGGACTTTGTGAAGCTCAGCAGCGGTTTCGACGTCCTCCACGGAGCTGGGCTCCGTTTTGCCCGCTTCGGAGTCAGCTTTTTCTGAGCGTTCAATAGACATGGAACCAGTAGCAGACGTTCAAGTGGGCATATAACTCGTCCCCCGCTTTTGAGTCTTCGGAAAGCGATCAATTCATAAGCCCTGGAGCCTCCACGATGCCGTAACGTTCGAGATCGATACGGCGGAGTTCTGCGGAGTTGCGCAACCCGCGGTATGTTACCCATCGGGAAGAGATTCCGATTGACTCGGAGGAATAGAGGTTCTGATAGAGAAGTCGAAGAAGCTGGCTGTGTGAGACGAAGTCGAAAGCGAACCTAAGCGACTCTAAGCGAACATGGTTCGATGATTTGATGTCTTCCCACGGTCCCGGACTGCAACAAACGGGGCAGGAGTTTCTCCAGTGCTCGGACGGTCGGACCAAGCCTCGGACTTTCTGCTAGGTAATGTCTGAGACTTAACACCTACTCCAGGCCTAGTATACGCCTCAAATAATTTGCCACTGTTTCAAGTTCTCAAATCTTGTGCTCTGCCAAGTGCTCTGCTCTGGGGTGTATGTCTGTTCTTTTGCGTGGATACGACGAACCCGGGCTTCTACACCCTGCACATCTAAATATATCTGGATTCTAGGTCTCCACTGCTCCGGATACAATCACCATGGACGCAGGCTTTGACTCTCTAACTCCATGGGTTCTGTGAAAGACCGTCCTTCTTTCGACCTCCATCATTCATGTGAATACAATAGTGTAGGATCCAGCAACTGCTTTCTGTCTTGAGATTCGACACTAACAGGGTGGTCCACCAATGATCAATCTCTCGTGTCGGCAAACTTTCGCTACGACATTGAATAGATTCAGAACTTAGAAGCCTTATTGATTCCTCATCCGAGTCCAGACTCCATGGGATCCATGAGGAAGAACTCCAGGGGTCCACGATTGGTCCACGAGGAAGAAAAAAGAGAAACCAGAAGAAGACATTCCGTTTCGGTGATGCCCGTCTCAAAGAAGCTCGCAATTACTACATTTTATATAAAGTGGGTGACCTTGCCGTTGTTGGTAGTGACCTTCTACCTTGGGAAAATGGCATCTGGGCCACCGAACATCGCTTTGATGTGCGTGCAATTCATCTCTACAAGTAAACCATTTAATATTTTTTCAGCACAGGACCGACGGTGAGCTGGAGAACACAGATTTCCAGGCTCTAGAAACTCACGCAATTCACGCAGCTTATAGGTCTTTGTTTGAACTGGGGATTCATGGGTGTTTCGGCGGTGCAGATTTGTGAGATAGACAACCCATCTCCGTTTTCCCCTCTAACCGTTAACGCCAGATTTCTATTTCTCCAATTTCCCAAACGACCGCAAGGGCATCAAGTCATTGGGTACGTGACGGAGTTTTCTACTATGCTCCTCTGGATAAATCTGCCTCAGTTTATGGACTGTCATTTCTCGATTTTCTTCAAACATGTATGACCACCGCGGATGCCTTCCATTGGTTCGTCTATGGCTTCGGCGATATCGAAAACCTTGACACCACGTTTTTGAATCCCTGGGACATGGTTATGCTCGACACCATCATAGGTTTCATCGTTCAACTCTTTTATTGCTGGCGTATCTATGTACTCCGGAAGACGCTAGCAATTCCAGTGATAATCTCGCTGGTAAGTATTCAAACGACCGGCCGCTCACTCCAAACCTTACTAGAGAGTTTACAGATTTCCATCACTGCGTTCGGTGGCGGTTTGGCAACCGCTGTAAAGGCAAGTCGGTCGCCATCAACTTCCCAACAAGCGAACTAAACATTCAATTCCAGTCGTATCAACTCGGAAAGCTTTCCTTAGTCCCCACTTTGATTACAACCCAAACGGTAGTTTCCCACCGCGTTTCTGGCCTTTCGTTGACGTATTACCATTAAAGATCTGGATAGGTGGAGCTGTAGCTGCAGATATTTTGATCGCTGCTGCAGTTTCTTGGACGGTCCGCACCAACATTCTATTCAGTTTTTCGTCGCTTCATATGCAATTTCAGCTTCTGAAGGCGACCAGAAATTCCATTGCAGCTTCCCAGGGGACTATCGCTCGAATCATTCGCTTGACTGTCGAGACTAATGCTTTGACAGGTAAGGCTCCGTGTCCTAACTCAACAGACGACGAAGCAATCTAATTCCCTCTCAGCTGGTCTGGCCCTCATTACCTTGATCCTGTTCTTGGGAGTTCCGGTAAACCCTGCATGATATGTTGCCGACTCACAACTCATTCTTTCACAGAAAAAGGCCACTCTAATTGTTCCCCCGTAAGTCTAGGACGATGCCGCTTTGATCCTGAACATAATTATTTCTAGGGTTGCGATTCTCGGGAAACTGTATGTTTTCCATTTGCCTGTTTCCGATAATTTCTGTTGACTTTCTCTTCAGTTATTTCAACTGCCTCATGGCAGTCCTGAATAACCGATTATCTTCCAGGGGCGAGTCGTCAGGATTCTCTGGAAGCAGGGGGGTGCAGAATGGTAGCATAATCCCCGTCAACGCATCCAGAATCCCTATCCCAGATAGCGGGGTGCACATAACTCGCACCCAGAAGGTTCATATGGATCCCTTAGACTCCCGTTCCTTTGGACCCGTCATGGAAGACATGGATATGTCTGATATGAGCGTTCACGTTCGTCCCCAATTAAATTCCTTCGTCGTCAGGCTTATATTTCAGATTTTAGAAGCCTGAACATGTTTAAATATCGCGCGAAGGTTTTTTCTTTTCGATCTGTGGCGATTTGTTGTAGGATTTGTGATCGGAATTCAACCGTGGGAGTTTCTCGACCTCCTTAACTTTCAACCGCATTTTCAATGGTGGGCGGTACACAAGTGTCTAGACCTATCCAGGCGCTGAAAGGTACGGCAAGGTCAGCCTATATCCGTGATATTCCAATTGCGTTGATACAGTAAGAGAGATACGGTATCGGCAATCCTGCCGTAAGGATTGTATGACTTCGGCTTGTATCAGAGAGAGAAGAACTACAGTCCGTTGCCTGAATCTATGCTCGTTTTGAACTCGATTAAACTGGTTAACCTGTCTTTACGGTCAAAACTTTTGTAAAGACCACCCACCATTAATCAGGTTCAGCCGCTGTACACACATCACCTCGGGTTGTCGACCAATGGTTCCTGAACCCAGATCACGCTGCGGAATCAAGAGATTCAGCCTGAACGGCACTACTTATTTTTGGCATCCAATGATGCCGCCGCCTAACGCTGCCCCGCGCTGCTCCGCGTTCCCCCGCGCTGCCACTGCGCTGCCCCGCTTGTATTTACCGGCGTTGACACCTTAGGTTTTACTGATGAAAATAGCCCCTTTTGTTCCTTTGTTCCATTACATATCCCCGGCTCGGGTTTAAGGAAATCATGATTCATCGCTGGAAAGTTTCTTTACAACTGCGGAAATGTTGACATGACTAGGCGGTGGGCGGATAAATAAAGATATCAAACAAACGTCAGGAAACGACAGTGGTGGATTAGCAATCGTTTGACCTTCTCGTAAGTTTCAAGCTGTCGATGCGCTGTGTTGTTTGCGTACCGATACAATTGAATGCTCCGAGGCTATAGCTAGCTAGAGATACAACCCATCTTGATTACTGTTGCTTTTGTCGCACGGCCAAAAATTGGTGATCCACTGGAGGGCGCATTTGGCGCCCAGTATCCTGCCCAATACACCCCTCTATTTTTTTGTGGCTGCCTGCTACTCCCCTCGTCTCGGCTGTACTTCAAGTTATTTCTGAACTGTTGAATCAAGTTGAACGTTGGTTCCAGTTAAATTATGAACATGAACGTACATGAAGATCCCGGGGACCTCTGAATTGTACACGGGCATATGGTTTCAAGTGGAAACTGTTGAAATCGGAGACGCGAGAAGAACTGAGGCCAGATCTACAGCGGGCCGGACCTCCGGATGGCGGTGCAACTTTCGTGCTGATTGGGACGCGAACTTGCTTTGACTTCCGCGAATCATCCACTTGGACCCCAACTCGCGAAATGTTGACTACGGCTAGTAGTTGGATTTCGGTGCGTTGAGGTTCACTTGATTTCAAGTACGACCAGGGCCAGACTTTAAACGGGCGATGGTACGCGGGTGTCCTATTCTACGTTGAGAATGCTAATTCTGAGGGGCAGCAAATATCTGGTCGGCGCAGATGGGGACGCTCGACTGTGCGTTCACAGGGAAAGTTCCCCTTTCCCGGGACGGCGTCTCCCCACAAATGGGTCCGTCTCGACGCCATCGAGTCGAACCGCGGGCATCTCCATCGAGTCCAAGAAGTACGGAAACATTCTCTGGTCGCCGACAGACAACAGACGCACCCGCATCGGATTCGTCTGCCCAGACGACATCTACGGCGACAAGGGAAGCAAGATCACGGAAGAGGTGATCATGCGCGTCGCAAAGGAGGCCCTGCACCCTTTCACGCTCGAGTTCGTGACGCTCGAATGGCGGACGGTCTACGAGATAGGCCAGCGCGTCGCGGAGACCTTCAGGTCTGGGCCGGTGTTCCTCGCGCGCACACGCACTCCTCCGGTGCCGCCCAGGTACGTCCCTTCAGCATCTGTGAGTTACACACCTAAACTGAATTACACGAAGGGCATGAACACAGGCATCCACGACGCCTTCGACCTCGGGTGGAAGCTCTGCGCGTTCCGCACGCTGCTCGCGGGCGCGGGGTGCATGCAGCCCGCGGAGGCCCTCGGAGCGGCGCCGCTCGGGCGAGCGGTGTACGACTGTCTATCTGGCTCGCACGATCTGTTGGGCTCGGGCTCGGGCTCGGCGGGCTCGGCGGGCTCGGGCGGCGATGGCGTGTTCGCGGTACGGCGTCCACGGGCGCCGTGGTCGTGCTGCGCCCGGACAGGATCGTCAGCTTCGCGACCGCGCTGGACGCGCGCAGGGGGCACGCGCTGGTCGCGGGGTTGGTGTCAAGGGCGGACGGTGTCTGGCGTGCCCGGGCCGCGTCCCCACGGTCGATGGGCAAGGGCGGGCGGGCGGGCGCGGTTGAAGGGCAAGGGCACGCAATCGCGGGCGGCGAGATAGACGTGGAGGGCGAGGATGAATTTGGGTATTTGTAATATTTGCGTCGAGGGAAATCTGTATGTTGATACATGTCTTGAGTGAGGCTCCATAGTCCGATTCCGTAGCAATCATCAGCTACTAGCAGGAGATCTTCGAGGTTGTTTTGACTCTGGGCTTTAATTTTCGATGCGGCTTGGAATTTCAGAGCAAGAGTCCTAGTTCAAGCTATGCGATGTAAAACCTCCCTCCCCTCCAGCCACCGCTCCACATTCTCCGCCGTCTCCGCGTACCACGCATTCATCAGCCTCTCATCGACATACCCCATATGCGGCGTCGTCACAAGGCGCGCGCGGCCGTCCTTCCCCCAGTAGTCCGCGCGCCGCCACGGGCTGCCCAGCGGCAGCGGCTCCTCCTCGAACGTGTCTAGCGCCGCACCGCGTATCCGGCCGTGCTCGAGCGCATCGAGGAGCGCGCTCTGGTCGACGAGCGGCCCGCGCGACGCGTTGACGAGCAGCGCGGAGGGCTTCATCAGCCGCAGCTCGCGCGCGCCCACGAGCCCCCTCGAGCGCGCGCTCAGCACATAATGCAGACTCACCACGTCCGCGCACTCGAACAGCTCGTCCTTCCCCACGACCCTGAACGTCTTGCCGCCGCCCACGGCGTCGTCGGGCGGGAGGCCTACTTGGGCAGCCATCGCGTCGGCCTTGGGCTGGGTGAGGCTGGCGGAGAAGCAGACGACGCGCATGCCCCAGGCGAGGTGGCCGATGCGCGCGACGGCGGCGCCGAGGCGGCCGAGGCCGACGATGCCGAGCGTGAGGCCCGTGAGGCCGGTGGCGAGCCCGCTTTGCCATGATCCAGGGCTGGATTTGAGCGCGGCGTCGTCCTGCGCGATGTTGCGCGCGAGCGCGAGGATGAGGGCCCAGGTGTGCTGCGTGGTGGGGTGCGCGCTGCCTTGCTTGATGCTTAGGTTTGGGTTCAGGCTTGTGGTTTGCTGATCGGTGCGGCCCAGCCCGGGGGCGGCGGCGACGGGGATGCCGAGCGCGCGGGCGGCGGGGAGATCGAATGTCTCGAATTGGGTGCCGGTGGCGAGGACGAGCTTCAGGTTGGGGAGTTGCTTTAGGAGGGCGGCGGGCAGGGGGGTGCGTTCGCGCATGGTGGAGATGGCGTCGAAGGGGTGGAGGCGGGCGGCGAGGCGGGCGGTGGAGGCATCGTCGACGGGGGCGATGCTGTCGGTGAAGGTGGTGATTTGGAGGCGGTCGGGGGGGATGTGGGCGAAGTGGGGGGCGGAGGTGGAGAGGTAGTCGTCGAGAATGGCGAGCGAGGGACGGGAGGCTAAGGAGAGGCTCCGGCGCGCGAGCAGGACCGTGGGTGATATCCGGGAAGCCATGGCGGGGAAGTGTCAACGTCAATCAAGGAGGTGTCAGCTACGAGACCGGATACGGACAGGGGCGTTGCGTTTTGGTTTCTATTCTGGTCCCCAGTGGAGCGTACCACGAAGACGTCGGTACAAACAATGGAAATAAAAAACTATCTGGGGTATACCAACGTGTTGGTATAGGCGCATCCAGGGGTATACCAACACGCTGGTATAGGCTCTGGACTTCGAATAATTTCCGAAAAAATCGGGTATACAAACGCTACCCTCTGGACTTGGCAGAATTTCGCCAAAAAACTCGATCTAGGGTATACCAACGCGCTGGTATAGATAGACTTGGAAATGAAAAACAGTCTATTAGGGTATACCAACACGTTGGTATAGCGCCGGGATAGGAGATAGCACTGTTTTGTACTCGTTTTGATTTCTCTCCCGTTGACAGTGGACCGCTTGGCGCGGAATGACGCGTTGCAACTGAATGAGATTATTTTCAACGCTACGTACTTAAGACCAGAATATGTGGATTCTACGTGGAAGGTCTACGCGCCTACAGTATGCGCGCCTGATGGGTGATGGATAAGGCGGGCGTCTAATAGAAGCTCTAGATCCGCAGCGGCGCCCACGGACAACATCCAGTCGTTGATTAATGGCATCAGGTGTGGCCCACAACTGTTGCAGTGGAATGAAAGGAGGGGAAAGAGAGCGTGGAGAACAAGGTTGCTATGGGGGGCGATAACAGTTGCCAGGGGCAGCGCAGTATTCCTGGCCGATAGCAAGGAGGAGGGGCACAGAGGACAGTGGAGAGCATGGGGCTGGCAGACAAAGGTCGATGGGCGGGAACTGCGCAGCAGAACGGCGCCACAGGGCGCCACCGAGCACAATGGAATACAGAAGAGAAAGGGGAATTCAAACTCCGAATTTAATGACTCATCTATCAACCGTGACTGTCACACGTCACAACGGCGTATATAAGGAGCCCAGTTTTCGTTTGATGCCACTTTTTACCCCGCCCACAACACAGCCACCGCCGAAAAAAATGTCTTTTGCTTTGCCCGCTCGTCAGATTACCTTTGGTCGCTCCAATGCGTCGGCCCTCCAGTATCAGCAACAGCAGCAGCAGCAGCAGCAGAACGGCCTCGCCCTCCCCGGTGGCAACCCCTTCCAGCCCCAGAACGGCGGCCTCGCTCTGCCTGGACCCTCCGCGGTGAACCCCTATCAGCAGCAGCAGCAGCAACAACAGGAGCTGCAGCCGCCGCCGCCCACAAAGGCGCTCTCACCGCCGCCGGCCGCCAACGCCGTCGCAGGCCCATCTACTCCCCCCGCCGTGCCGTCCACCCCAATCCCCCTCACCCTCGAGCAGCAACACATCACTGCCGTCGAGGGCATCGTCCCCACCCTCCAAAACATCGTCGCCACCGTCAACCTCGACTGCCGCCTCGACCTCAAAACCATCGCCCTGCACGCGCGCAACGCAGAGTACAATCCCAAGGTTGGTACCGTACACTGCTTATAATGTTGTGGCACGTCGAACTGTTTCGCGTGTTATTAGCGTTTTGCAGCCGTCATCATGCGCATCCGCGACCCCAAGACGACAGCGCTCATCTTCGCGTCGGGCAAGATGGTCGTCACCGGCGCAAAGTCCGAGGACGACTCGCGCCTCGCGTCGCGCAAGTACGCCCGCATTGTCCAGAAGCTCGGCTTCGAGGCAAAGTTCTCCGAGTTCAAGATCCAGAACATCGTCGGCAGCTGTGACGTCAAGTTCCCCATTCGCTTGGAGGGGCTCGCGTACTCGCACGGACAGTTCAGCAGCTACGAGCCAGAGGTACGCGTTCTCTCGTCTCCCTTTCTGAGACTAACGACCTCCCCCCCACAGCTGTTCCCCGGTCTCATCTACCGCATGATCAAGCCCAAAGTCGTCCTCCTGATCTTCGTGTCGGGCAAGATTGTGCTGACGGGCGCCAAGGTATGCGTCTTCCGCTTTCTCTATTCCATGCGTCGCAGCCGCGGCCGTGCGTATATATAATATACCCTGTGTATACATTATATACGCACACGGCCGCGACGTCGCACACACGCGCGGACGTGATGTCCGCGCGCCGTCCCTCGAGGCCGTTCGCGTTCGTCGATCGCTGACCTCGCCCCGCCCCTTGCAGGTCCGGGAGGAGATCTACACGGCGTTCAACACGATATACACCGTGCTGTGCGAGTTCCGCAAGCCGTGACCCCCCACCAAAAGCGTCTCCATGCACACGGTGTCGTCTTGGCATCGGACACGGACATGGGCATTCATCCGTCCAATCGAAGGGAAGGCGTAGAAGTAGTGCACATGCCCTTTCCTCGATTACATTATCTTATTCCTCTCTCTTGCCCTCTCTGGGCTCGGTTTCTTTTTTCTCTTTGGTCTCCATGCGCATACTCCATCATTCCACACCCTACCATCCATACAACAACGAACCATACATACATACATGCATACTGCACATACAATACATATAGTACATACAACAGAACGCAATACGACCGATTTCGTCGGGATTTGTTTGATGAGACTCGACTGAGGCTGTGAGGCGGCATACCAAAAGGCTGCGAGTCGCCATGCCTCGCTGATATTTTATTTCCTTTTGTGGCGAGAGGCGGTTGTTTGCCAGTATCTCAAATGAGGAGGAACCTCTTGACTGGGATATCTTAGCCAGCATACATGCGCACACGCCAAAGTCAAACATATTAAGAAAAGTAGTATGCATAGCGTTCGACGCGGAGATGAAAAATGAATGTATAAATCCACAAAGAGACCGCACTCGAACCCACCCCACAAAAGGCCAAAAGCCAGATTAGACGCCGGCAACAATCCTGTGGGTGGGTGTCAGTTGATTCATGTCATAAACAGAGAGAAGGGAAACGGAAACAGAGATAAGGGGGACGGGAATAGAGAGAAGGGGAATGGGAACAGAGATAAGGGAACGGGAACAGAAAGAAGGGAATGGGAACAGAAAGAAGGGGACGGGAACAGAAGGAAGGGAAACGGGACGTACTCCTCCGCCTTATTCAGCGCCTGCACCATATTGGTGCACTCCTTCCGCCGGTGCACGATCACCTCGCTCTCCTTGAGCAGCTCGTCGAGCACGTCGGGCTTGTACAGCTCCTGCAGCAGCTCGCGCTGCAGGTTCTTCGTCGAGTGCGACACGAGCGTCAGCGAGATGGCCTTGGGCACCATGTCGATCATCTCGCGCTTCACGATGTTGAAGTACGAGTGGATCAGCAGCTCTGCACGCGCGACGCGGTTAGTTCGTCGGAGAGGGGGAGAAAAATGACGCACTGATAACCTCCGTCTCCATCGTTTCGCGCTCGCTCAGCGCGGCCTGCGGTCTGATGACGGCGGGCGGCGCCTCCATCGTCGAGGGCGTCGACGCGCCGTTCTTCTTCTGCGCAGCTTTGGTCTTGGGCGCGAAGAACGACCCGAAGAAACTCGGCTCCTCCTTCTTGGCCTCGACGTCCAGATCGCGGTTGTTGTTGATCTGCCCCGGCGCAAGCTTCCCGCTTTTCGGGTCGGGGGCAGGGGGCGCTGGTCGGGACGCGTTCAGACGGTCATTCACAATAGACATCGCCTGTACAGCCATTAATAAGTATTCGCAGGGGCAAAGCGTGGCGAATACGAACCTTGTGCCCATTTATGAAATCTGGGTGGGTGGTGTTGACGTAGCACGCCTGCATTCTGTCGTAAACGGTTCAGCTTCACATACCGGAACAAAGGCCGGAGCTACATACGCTACCATGTCAGTAACCAGCTTCGTTGTGGGCGCCATCGAGTTTTTGAAGAAGTTGACGACAACAGAGTTGAACCGCTCGCGCAGCGCAGGATAGCGCCGGAATGCTTGCTACGGGTTGCTCAGTATGACGCTGATAGGCGATAACAGCGGGAACTCACGATCTTGGTAAGGAGCTGGCCGAGGATTCTGATGAGCTCATCGTACACCAATTGACAGCATTTCAGACTCGGCTCCTCTAGCCTCATGATCTGCTGCTTCACAATGACCTCGAATGCCGCTGTCCCGACGAAAAGGGCGGGTGTCGAACCCTAAACCGAGTCAGTTGGTGATTCAAAAAGTTCCAACACAAGCTCACGGAGGAATTGTACAGAATCGTACGGATATCGCCATCCTTGACTTGATCAAAGGGGTCGATGTTCTTGATACCATTATTGAACAACTCATGGAACACAAAACTGATTCTGGCTCCTCCCGACAGCTCATTCAGCGACAAATCGTTCGTGTTTCCGTCGATCACAGTCCGGAACTCTGACGTGAACTCGGTGATGACAGAAAGCACGACGTTGGCAGAGTTGCCGTCACCAAGCGGCCCACCCAGTGATTGCAGCTCAGCAGAGTATTTCTGGAGCTGCTGGGTGATGCGGGCTTTGATGTCTGGGAGTGTGTTGCGGATGTGGAGTTTAAGGATCTGGAGAAAACAGTGTAAGACAAAGAGCGGCGTCCGAGAAATAAGCCACGCGCCGTATTGAGTTTGTGTGCGAGGAAAGGTGTTCCGCAATATTGGGATTTGCCTCGGTACGACGGGTGGTTGTCAAAGAACTCGCGCTCCTTCTCCAGGGCGTAGCTAATGGGCCGGTTTGAATCGATGTCGCGCTGACCTCGGTTAACAACGGGGACATAGCCTAAACGCATAGGAATGATGCGTCCAGCGAGGATATCAACCACGTCCGTCCCGGCATCCCTGTCAAGCTATTCAATTCCGAGCACAAACCAAACGAAATGTGCACATACATCAAGTCGACCTTGGTCAAGACACCAATGGTTCGTGTGCCCTCGGGATCCACTTCACGCGCCATTTTCAGCCCTTCAGAGTTGGCCAAATCTTGGTTGGCTCCGGTAACGGCGAGGATGATGCAGGCGGGTTTGGAGATGTATTTCATCAACATATCCCGAATCTGCTTCTCAATGTCGCGTGGCTGGTCGCCGACTGGGACTTTGGTCAGACCAGGTAAATCAACCAATGTCAGGGTTAGGACATTTGGTGAGAATATGCGGAGATTGATGGGCTGCGGGGATATTCCTGCGTTGCGTCCGGTTTTCGCTTCAGTGTCTCGGACGATTTCTTCCCGAATCTTGTTGAAGTCGTAGAACTTCTCGCCGGGGAGATGAAGGAACTCGCCCCACTCGTCTTGGTTGGCGTGCTTGTCGGTCTTTTCGGCACCGTTGATTTGTGCTAAGTGATTGTCAGTTGTGCGTCTCGCGACAGCAAGGGTGGGACATACGGGCGGCGGCGCCGTTGGCCGCTGGTGCTGGCGCCGTCGCCGCTCTATTGATGAGTTGCAGAACCTGAAGGACTGGGTTGGTGACTACGGTCAATGACGAGTCTATAAAGGACACACGAGTGGCCGCCGCGTTACTATGCCCGAACCACGAGGCAGAAAGTCTCGCCCGACAATGTTCTGCGAATCATCAGTGTATGTTCGGGGGAAAGGGCGGGATATATAACCTCGAGAACACTACTCTTGCCGCTACTTTGACTTCCAAGGACACATATCTGGGGAAGGTCTATCTGTGCTGCATTTGAGCCGACAGTTGTGAAGACATCCTGGAGTTTGTTGATAGTCGAGACTATCTCTACGCCGAGTCCTGAGGGTCCTGTCGCCATTGGGGTCTAGGTGGTGAATGAAAGAGGAAATGAGAGGCGTCGAAGCTGCGTATCAGGCTTTGAAATTTAACTAGACCAAACAACATCTCGCTTAAGCGCTGACGCCCAATTCCACTCGCTTACCTGCCGCTACATGGGTATCCGAGTCGGGTCTTTGCTTTCGCAGTCTCCTCATGAAATCTTAATCGATTAATCCCCAATCCTTCCACAATTTTCCGCGATGTATATGCTGCAAGTGTTTCTTCAAGGGTAATAGCGTGGCCCGACTGCGTAGCTGCGGCCACGTTTCCGCGAAATGCTGCGCCCCGCAGATTCAACGAGTGCCAGGCGTGGCCATGTGTGCTGTTGGCGTCTAGATATGGACCACTGGGCATTTGTGCTTCATCACACTGCAGCCGTGCCGTTAACCTTACACTTTAAACCTGGCTACTTTTCTGGCTCTCGTTCTTCCCTCAGAATAGTAATGGAATTTTTCATCAACGTTGTGGAATGTCGTTGATCTGGCCCTTCATTGTCTCTTGGCCATTCTCCGACATGCGGCGAGTTGGATTAGGGATCGGAAGTGCTCGAAGTCCCAGAAAAATACAATAGCTTGTGGACGGTACATAATGGCGGGTGCCCTCTTGAACGGCTCCCGGGATTCCGCACCACCAAATTCGTGCCTTCCTTTTCGGGGACCATTGGCGGTTGTTTATCGTTGTTGTCTATGGTCACCCGAACTCTTCTTCCTGGTTTTCCACAGCAACGGTTTCGAGCTGGGTCCAGTTATTCTAATCGATAAACAAAAGCGTCTTTGACACGCCCACATCTGACCCATCGGAGAGATTCCGGTTTCCAAATAATCTGAGTTCCGAGTTTGCCGGTGTCCGCGTGCAACTTCAAGCGAAAACTCCCTGACTCATTAGGACTCATTGCTCTTGTACATACTGTAACGCCCTTTCCTTCCCGTCTCTTTAATCTTCTAGACCTTCGAAAATGGAGTCCCCTTCGAACGCCGTAGCAGTATATTGTGGCTCCTCTTTCGGCACAGAAAAGGCATTCAACTCTGCCGCCACATGTCTGTCCTTTTCCCTCTTGAACGAGGTATATCACTGACGATTTCATAGCCCTTGGGTATGCAATTGCTGAAGCGAATCGTCCCCTGATATATGGCGGCGGTTCCAAAGGTATCATGGGCGTCGTCTCCGGAGCAGTTCTTGAACGCGGCGGAAAGGTTACGGGTATAGTGCCCTATGCCATGGTCGCCGCCGGTGGGGAATCAGAAAAAGGTGACTCTGGTGTGACTGTCCAGCTGGATGAAGCTGGACGCGAAAAGGCCTGTGCATTTCGGACCGTCCATCTTTCCAAGACTTACTTTGAGCCATCCGGAAGATCGAGCATGTGGTTGTTGACTCGATGCATGAGCGCAAAGTGGAAATGGCGAGGCGAGTGGCTGGGTTCTTTGGATTACCAGGAGGGTTTGGAACATTCGAGGAGGTGGGATCCCAATTGCGGACCCCTCCGTACTGCTAAATTATTGTTGTAGGTCCTTGAGGTAACCACCTGGACGCAGCTTGGAATCCACAACAAACGTGAGTCTCGAGTGGTTGCTTTGGTGTATATCTAAGCCAAAGAATTCAGCTGTTGTCCTCCTTAACGTTCTCTCATTCTTCGAACCTCTGCGTCAACTAATCAACAATGGGATCGAGTACGGCTTCATAAAGCCTGCATCCAAAGACCTCATCATTTTCGTCGATGGCCCCAGCTCCCGCGCTGAGCATGAAAGCTTTAACTGGGGAGAAGCAGCACTAAAAGCCCTTGAAGGCTGGCAGCGAGATGCGGAAGAAGGCTTATTTGATTGGACGGCGAGAATGGAGGGGAAACATACTGAAGCCTTGGAATCGACGTAGAGAAGGTTGTATCTCAAGACACGATATCCCGCAGCAGCCGCTTTTCGTTCTGTTGAAAGTTCAGAGGAGGAAGGTTTCGAGCGCACTCGACGGGAAGTTTAACGGCTGAACGTTGAACAAGTGCGGGTATGAAGTTACGCAGAAAAAGAACCAAATACCCCGGGGGGAAAGATAATCGGCTTGTCGCTATTGAGCTCGACCCCAGCCCCAGACAGCAATCACGAATAACAACCCTATACTAATGAGACCCGCGTCCTGAGGCTTTGGCCTCACCAAAAGAATCGAAGGCCAAAGGGAAATAATGGCGCGGTCTGCCGCAGGTTGTATGCATCGAAATATTGGCACATTCACTCACGAATGCATACAGCCCCCGCAGGAGTGCAATGAAAGCAGAAACATCTGCCGTCTCTTACAGGTACGGCTCGATAGCTTAGGTGACACAGACCGCCGTCACCAGCTGCTGCCAACCGGCACTAAATCCTATAGAGTTGTGAGATAGATGCGGAGAGCGGCCCAACCAAATGGACCACTCCTCCGTGGATTTCGTGAAGCTCAGTAGCAGTTTGGACGTCCTCCACGGAACTGAGCTCCGTTTTGCCCGCTTCTGAGTCGGCATTTTCTGAGCGTAGACATGGATCCGGATCCACGTTCAAGTGGGCATCTAACTCGTCTCCCCTTTTGAGCCCGAAAGCGATCAATTCAGTCCGGGCCCGGAGTCACCGTACCTGCTGTAGCTTCTGGCTTGATCTCGCATGTCGAAGATTGTGATTAAATAGAAACAGCAGAGCGACAGAAAAACCTTCAAAAAGAGAAGCTTTTCAATTTGAATTTCAACTCGTTGATCCGTGATGCCGAGTTGATCCCTCCAGTCATGGTACCGCTTCCTTTCTGCCTCTGAGTCTCAGCTAAGGCACTGAAGCTGAAGCGTCGGTAGCTACTAGAAAGGCTCTGACGGATTTGTACCAAGTTCACACACTTCAAGTTGAAGACGAGTATCCTGTTGGAACCCGCTCTGTATGTACTCTCTTCTGAACCACTTACGATCCCTTGACATGATGTCGTTGCCGCGCTGTGCCACGATGTCGTTACCGCTCCCTGTCTGGGATGACAAAATAGCCCCTTGCTCGTGCCTTACCTGCCTTCACTGTGCGTCCTCGACAAAATAGCCTCTGTCGACTTTTCCGGGTTCAATATCCAGGGTCAACCCCCGACAATCTCCGAACAATCGCGACGCGCCTACAACCGTCGGACCACTTTGACCGTCAGACCTTCGACCTAGCAGTCCTGAATTTTCGTGACGTGATGGTGATACGGGAGTCGGTGCTGCAGAACTTACATCTTACGATATTTGTTTGCGACCGGGATCCCCGACCTCTTTGCCGTCGTGAAATGGTCTATGTAAATCTAGTCTTGGTCTAAGTTCGAGTCTGGTCTGTCCTTGAGTTTTCTTGAAATTTTGAATCTACTTCTCCATAATTTCCTATGTTCTAGCCTCTGCGGGGTGAATTATCTTCACCTGGTCCTATGCGTGAAGGATGCGCACTCGGGCTAGCGGGCCTGCGTCATGCGCAACACTCATCACGCTCTTGACCCGCTCTGGATATATTTGGCAACAGTCGCCAACACGGACTCAAAATCTCGCTAATTTTATGATTCCATTCGACGGGTTCTGGTTCCTAGATCCCTACAATTCGGGACGCCGGACTTACGTTCAAATGGCGCTAGCAGACCGCGGTCTACCGAGGGTAAACCCAGGCGAATCGCCCCATAATAGGCAATTATACAACAGTATTCTGTGTTCCGGGGCAAAGCGGTGATACGAGGTGAGCCCGCCGCCGCCCCGGATGCTTGATCTTGCCGAATGACTTGGGAAGGACACTGCAATTTGTGCAAGTACGGAAGATCTTACATACTTACTCGTTCTGGACCTGGACCTGATGCCGCGTCGAGGAAACATCGCGTACACATATTTTCCTCCAAGGGGTTGTGTTTCGACACGCGTGGCAGAAGGCAGCGGCAGAACTTAGAGACCACGAGAAAAGATGTCGGCAAACCGCTGGGTGAAACTAGATTCGGAAGCCTCTTTCTGATGTCGCTGGGAGGCAACACAAATTGGAGGCTATAAGTTCAAAGAAGACTTTTTACTATGACGAATCTCCGATCAGCTGCCCCTGCGATTATTTGCTATTGCCGCTCCATACAAGGGCATTGTCAGTGGAATCCGACTTGGCAAAATGGCGGTCAACAACCTTCCGCCTATCCCGCCCAACATCGCCTTGCTGTACGTCCAATTCATTCCGAGTTGCAAGTTCAACCATTTGACCCATCTTTAAAAGCACAGGACCAACGGTGGAGAATACAGATTTCTTCAACTCCAGAAACTGAAACAACCCAACAGATTGTTGGCCTTTGTCTCAACTGGGGTCTTATGGGTGTTTCCGCGGTGCAGATCTGTGAGATAGACAACACATCCCCGTTCTTCCCGCTCACAGTTAACACCAGATTTCTATTCTTCCAATTTCCCAAACGACCGTAAAGGCATCAAAGCATTGGGTATGTGTCGAAGATTTACACGCGATTCTGGTTAAAATCTGCCTCAGTGCTTGGGCTAGCACTACTGGACGTTCTCCAGACCGGAATGACCACTGCGGATTCGTTTTATTGGTTCGTCTACGGGTTCGGCAATGTGGAAACCCTCGACACTAGCTTCCTGAATCCCTGGGACATGGTCATGATCGACACCATCATGGGCTTCATCGTGCAACTCTTTTATTGCTGGCGTATCTATGTACTCCGGAAGACATTGATAATTCCAGGATTAATCTCAATGGTAAGTGTTCAAAACAACGGGCGTCCACTCCAACCCTTACTAGAGAGTTTACAGGTTGCGATCACAGCTTGCGGTGCGGGGTTGGCAACCGCTGTAAAGGCAAGTCGGCCGTCATCCAGCCAGCGAGCGTCCTAAACTTCCAATTGCAGTCGCATCAACTCGGAAAGCTTTCCTTGATTTCCACTTTAGTTCTAACGCAAACGGTAGGTTTCAAACGCCTTTCTTACTTTTCGTTGATGCATGTATATCCACTCAAGATCTGGATGGTTGCAACTGTAGTTGCAGATATTGTAATTGCTGCGGCAATTTCTTGGACGGTCTGTACCCGAACTCTGTTCAGCTGTTTTCGTCGCTTAATATCCAACTTCAGCTCCTCAAAGCGACCAGAAATTCCGTTGCGGCTACCCAGGGGACCATCGCTCGAATTATTCGGTTGATTGCTGAGACCAATGCCTTGACCGGTACGCGTCCCTGCCAACTCGAAAGTGAGACGAACTGATTTCCCATAAGCTGGCGTGGCCGTCGTTGCCTTAATTCTCTTCCTCGCCTTTCCGGTAAGCCTTCTATATAATATATTAGTAATTCCTAACTAACTCACACTGGCGCAGCATAATCCCACTCTCATTGTTCCTCCGTATGTCTAAGACTATTCCGTTTTTTTGTTTGCTGATGAATTGTTTTATTTAGGATTTCAGTCCTCGGGAAACTGTTGCGTTTCCAACTTCCTCTGGTAATCTCTGCTGACTTTCTCTTTCAGTTACTTTAATTGTCTCATGGCTGTCCTGAACAACCGATCTTCCCGGACTGGCGAGTCATCCGGAAGTAGGGGGCCGAGTGGCAACATCCCCGCCAACCGGTTCCGGATGGCGGAAAGTGGGGTACAAATCACTCGTACCCAGAAGATTCACATGGACCCCGTGCTAGAGTTGGAAGACATGTCATCGGATATGAGCATTCATGTTCGTCCCCCATTTAAATTCTTCGGCTATCAAGCTGATATATTCCGGCGTCAGAAGTCACAACCTGTTTGAAAGGGATAACTCGAAGCAGGGGTCCTATTCTACTTGGCATTTGCATTCTTCCTTTGGGTGTATGGGGAAAAAACAGGGAATCACTTGACAGTGGTTGACAGCGTTGCATAGTGTGCTCATAAGTACATCCCCGAGCTCTATGCAAACACTTGACAATCGCACGTTATGTACCAACATGTAGCACTAAACTCAATAAAGGCTGGCCTCATATACTCTGCATTTATTATTCGCCGCGCCCGCTTTAGGCCATCGTAACTTTACAAACGATGTACGATAAGCATGTGCATTCACTCCCCAGTTCTTCACGCGAACTGTCGGTAGTCTAAGTGCGTCCCTTGCCAACCCGTACCACACCGATCAGTAGAAACATACGGAAGGGAACGTATGCGTCCCGATCGCGTTGCCGCACGGTGTCTTCGGGCAGGTGCAGACGCCGGTTGTTCGGTTGGCTGGTTGTTGCTAGGAAATGTAAAATGGAGGGAGGTCAAGTAACGGGGAGTCAACGGACTCACCTCCAGTGATAATAATTACAATTAACGGAACCACCTACATTTCAGAACTTCACCAAGCGGGATATGAAGTTCACGGCCACGACGATGGTCTCTGCGTGTTCGATGGATACTCGGTCAGTGGTCTCTGTCAGTGTGATCGTGCCAACGCACAGCGCGAAGGGCGGGGACGTGACTCGGATGGATTCATCGGATGGATTCACGTTGAACGACGAAGATTGACGAAGGGCTAACATAGATAGCGGGCGTGGACGAGAATTTGTTTCAGGACAGAAGACAATATTGTGCAGGAATTTGAGGAAATGGAGAGAAGACAAAAGATGGGGAGTATAAGATCCTGAAGAGAGTTAATATTACTGGCACAATACACTTTCCAAATCCAGTTCCAAATGACTGCTCGGTTTTGCACGTGCCGAGCGGACTTTGAAAATGATTCGCACACCTCGAATTTCTTTGTTGTCTCGAGACAAATTTTCTATGGCAAGCTCCCAGGGTCCGAGATTCGTATGAGGTACATTTGTATTTTTTGTAAATTTAATTAAGCGGAAGTGGATTTCCCGTATGTTAGCTCGATTTTCCGATTCGTGTCCATGAATGCATCAATATCGGCTTCGGTGACTTTGGCTTTCCGCTGGGATCCAAGTTAACAAAACTGAGTGGAGAATAACAAAAGATGAATACTTCTTGGAAATCGCCGACAAACTTCTGCACAAGGGCAATGCATTTGCCTTTCAGTTCTCCGGTCAATAATCTCCCCGCACGATATTCCTATGCCAGCACAAGTCAGGCACTAAATCACGGAGTGGCCGAAGAAAACCCACCACGCCGATTCTCTCCAGTTCTTCGTCGTCTTCTAAGAAGAAAGTTAAATACTGGTAGCTGACATCGACCTCTGTATCCCCTCCGAGTCGTCTATGTTCCTCCTCCGTCTCCTTCCCACCAGAGAAGCCATGCTTGTTAACCTTGTTCTTGATTTGTGCAGGTTTATCGGTCATGTAGATGCTGCTGTTCGGGTCGCTGGCGCTCATCTTCGTCTGTGGACCCTGTAGCGCGGGGAAAAACTTGGCGTGCAAGAGGGCGGGTTTGGGGTACTTGAGCTTCTGTGCCACGTCACGAGTGAGGCGGAAGTACGGATCCTGGTCGATAGCGCAGGGGATGAGGCAGGGGATGTTGGACGCCGAGCCAAAGATATGCGGAAAGGAGTTGGAAAAGGACGGTGCCGCCTGGATTGCGGCAAAGTGGATCTTGCCTATGTTGTCTCTGAAAATTCACATATGTTTTCCCCGCCGGCATAAGAAAATGAAAACTCACGAATCGGTGAACCCGAAAGTCGCCTTTGCCTGGCTGTACGTTATTTGGCGGGATATCTTGGATACGTTCTCGTAGAATGCGCCTCCGAGATAGGAGTAATCACTGAATATAAAGGTTCTTTCTAGATTGAACCCTACTGCAATTATATCGCGCGCGTTCTGCCTGGCGAAAGCTTTCGTTTGCTCGACTTTAAGCTCGTGCTTGAATAAAAACTTTTCATCGTCTAAATTAGAATTAAGAATAGGACTTGATCAATTTCGGGCTCACTTACCGGTAAGCTGAATGACCAACGGCACTTCGAACACATCGTGCAACCATCTTAAAATTTTAGAATCTCATTGAGCGCGAGAGGTAATGGGGCTCACTTTGTAAAGGCAAACGGCACCATGTGGCCTAAATGCATGCTGTCGCTGCTGGGCCCCCGTCCTGTGTACAAGAAGAAGGGCTTTCCTTGTTCGTATCGATCGAGGATTTTGTCAAACTCCCTACACATTGGGCATAAATAATTTGATCAATTGTGTTACAAGAACAACAATTACATACCGATGCGAAAAGAACATGCCTCGTCGGAGGAACACATGAGGTCTGTGCCCTGTGAGTTTTTCGAACCGCTCTAAAAGAGCAGGGTCTACTCTGCGCGTGCCAAACTGCTCTATCAGTTTGTCATAATCAATCGCTTGCTGTTTCCCATCTGTGGATACAGATCCCTGCACATCCCAAGGAGTGACGACCTGATCATGGGACACGGGTTTGACTTCAGCTGTAACACCAGAAGAGGGTCCAGTGGTGGCAATGTCTGAAGAGGAAGCACTAGAGGAATAAGTACAGGGTTGGGAGACTTGTCGAGTTGGCGTACTCTGCGAGGGAGATTGAAGTCAATGCCGAGGCGATGCTCTGCACGGTCGCAGGCGCAGTAGGATCTGCAGACATTTCCTCTGGAACGGATGCAGGTGCAAAAGCCATAAGTACGAGTCAGAAAAGTGAATCGGGAATCCGATCGGATTCGGAGGAAAGTGACACAGGACATCAAGCACAAACAACGCGTCCTTTTACCACGACCACGATGGCTGAATGGACTTCTGACGCGAATGAAGCGCTGACACTCTCCCTGGGCGAGTCCAACCCATCCCGGTTCCTAATTCTCTTCTGACAATCTGCGGTTTCCCCCTTCCCTCCAATTTCTACATTTCAGTACGCGCAAAGGAAGACGAAAAGGCACTAGGAGACGATGAATCCTATGTCGCTTTTCATCCAAGTTTCACGTATCCTGTGAGATAGTGCAAGCTCGGACCATGCGCGATGTGCTGACCCAATGTCTTTGTTATTCAGATTTTCGGAGACGACGAGAAAATATACGGGTACAATGATCTTGTCCTTGACGTTCGTTCACCATTCCCGGGTTTATTCCGCGACTCTAATGCGTAAATCAGTTGAGATTCGCGTCGGGGTCGCTCGTTCAGTTTCTCGATATCAAGCACGCCCAAAAACTTGCCTCGTCCTCCACCGTTGACGATGTTGAGGGAACCCTTACCGGGTTTATGCCCTCAGGTCGGTTTTCTTTCGACTGGCTCCTGCGAATCCTGTTGATGCTCTGTACCTAGATTTTCTCAAAGACGAAAAAGAGTTCCTTGCACGCGTCGAAGAAGATGCAACGACCTTTAGACCAACTGGACAGATGATTTATACCTACACGCGACCTGCACCGCACTCGAGCGCCAGCAAATCCAAGGGCAAAGGCGTCGCTCAGTCTCAAGCACTGGACCCCGAAAGCGAGGATGCCGTCGTTTTCGAGGTCTATCATGTGCGTTGCTACATTCCCATCTGTTTTTATTTCTTAAGCCCTCCCAATTCAGGTAACATGGAATTCTCCCGGTTTCAAGGAACTTCACCGACGAATGCAGCTTTTCATACTGCTGTATATCGAAGCCGGCTCATATATCAACGAGGAGGAAGAGACATGGGAATTTGTTGTCCTGTATGTGGCTTGTTATTTCATCGAAATGCCCCTTTAACGACGCAACAGCTACGAGAAACGAAAACGGAGAACCACCCCCAATGTCGCTACGTATCATTTCGTAGGGTATTCGTCATTGTATCCCTTCTACTGCTTCCCGGAGAAAGTTCGTATGCGACTGAGGTATGTGATCATCATTTCTTCAACCGCCTTTACTCATGCTCTTGTCTGCAGTCAATTTGTCATATTACCACCGTACCAGCGCTATGGCCACGGTTGTGAGTCCTTCACATTGCGGGTCGCTAGTCAACTCACCTGTCCTTCAGCCGAACTTTACACCGCCATCTATCAATATGTGCTTTCCCAGCCCAACATCGCTGAGCTCACCGTCGAAGACCCCGCAGAGGCGTTCGAGGATCTGCGGGATAAGAACGATCTTCTGATGTTGCTTTCGCATCAGCGCTTCATGGAGGAAGGGTTCGGTGGCGAGTCGGTATCGCATGGCGGTGGGCGGGCGGGTGGAATAGGCAAAGGCGGCAAAAGCGGCAGGGGCGGGAACGCCACGGTGACCACAAAGGGAAAGTTGGGTCCTCCGGCGGAGAAGCCCTGGGTGGAAAAATGGCGAAAGGAGTTGAAAATTGCCGGGGTATAGCTGCCATTCCTCTCTGTGTTTCCACCGCCGACGCTAACGTAACCTTCCAGCGACAGTTCAATCGTTTGGTCGAGATGCTTATTCTCCTCCGTTTGGACCCTACTGACGGGCGTGCGATGCGAGCGTACCGTCTCCAGGTCAAAGAGCGACTCTATCGCTTCAACTTTGTGGGTTTCCCATTCCACCAATCGTATTTTTGCCCTGACGCTTTGTCGACAGGAAATACTGGCGCAACTGGAAAAGCAAGAGCGGCTGGACAAACTGGAAGAAACATTTCAAAGCGTTCGCCAGGATTACATGAGAATATTAGCCCTGCTCAGCCATTAAGGCCGAAAAGACCGTCCATTACTGTTGTTATTGCATTATTTTATTTCGTGGTGTGGCGGCACCTTTGAAGGCCTCGAGCACCGACGGCAGCCTTCCACTTGAAAATATTGTGCCTGTTCATGCAAAATCTGAACGTCCACAACAATTTATGATGCGGTTCTTACATCTCCGGAGGCACACGTCCTGACGTCAACTTATTTAAAGCGTCTTTGCCTCCTCGCGGCTGCGGAACGCGTCAGATGTCCCCGCCGGAGACAGCAGCCCCGTCAGATGCTCCTCAGAACGATGCGGATATTGCTAGTAGCGGTGTTCTGTCGCCTCCCCACGAACCCGCTCCGTCCATGCTGAGCTCAAGAAACAGCAACGGGAGACTATCTACGCCGTACGCCAACCATTCCCGACCATCTCTTCCAACTCCGTCCCAGCGGAAAGCCCCTGCGTTCAACAAATTCATTCTGTACGAGAACCGTCTGCGTTTCTTCATCATCGCGTCCAACACCACCGATTCGCGCCATCGCATCATCAAGGTCGACCGTACTTCGCAAGAGGAGCTTATTGTGGTGGAAGATGACTCCGAGTACAGTGGAAAGCAAATGAGCGCGATGCTCAAGATGCTTGATGATGGAAACAAGAGCTCCGGAGGGCTGGGGAAGGCCAGGGTGTTCTTTGGGATTGCCGGTAACTATTTCTCCATTATGAGGACGACATTCCACTCAGGCATGCTAGGCTTCATACGCTTCACAGCAGGCTGGTACATGATCCTGATCACAAAGCGTTCCTACGTCGCTCTTCTAGGGGGGCATTACCTCTACCATTGCGAAAACACGGATATTGTTCCTGTGTGCTTCAACCACAAGATCGACAAGCCCACGGAAGAGCAGCGTTTGATGAACATCTTCAAGCAGGTAGACATGTCCAAGAACTTTTACTTCAGGTATCGGGTACTCTCTTTTGCAAAGCTGCGTAGCTGAGCCTCCTCAGTTACACTTACGACATAACCTCCACTCTGCAACACAACCTCACGGGCTCAAGTCGCTCGGTTCAAGGCGACTGGCCATTCAACGATAGATTTGCGTGGAATTTCCACATGATGACGGCTGCCTTTGGAAACGAAGAACATCCCCACCTCAAACCATACTGGATACTACCTCTTGTACATGGCCACGTTGATCAAGCCAGTGCGTTATATGCGTCCTGGTGGTTAATTTTCCTCACATAATACAGAATTGACCGTCCTGGGACGTGTCATTTTCGTGACGCTCATAGCCCGAAGATCGCGTCATTATGCTGGTGCGCGTTACCTGAAACGAGGTGTAAACGATGAGGTGTGCTAATCCGCTCCCCTGCTAACATTGGCTGACATTTACTGCAAGGGCAACGTGGCCAACGAAGTTGAGACGGAGCAGATTGTATCCGAAGCCCTTACCACTCCCTTTTATTATCCCTCTCGCCGAGACCTTGCACCGGAGCAGCAAGATCGGCGGCCGAGCCCAAACTACACGAGTTATGTCCAGGTGCGTTCGACCAGTTCAACGCGCTGATCACTTTCACTTAACCTCCCCTGCCAGTACCGCGGCAGCATACCCATATACTGGACCCAAGAAACCAATAGCATGAGCCCACGTCCACCGATCGAAAGTCAGTCCGGCCAGTCGTGTAAATGTGACACTGCAACTGATTCCGCTGACATAGTTAGCGTCGTCGACCCGTTCTATACTGCCGCATCGCGGCATTTCGACGATCTTTTCAAGCGGTATGGTGCCCCGCTCATGATACTGAACCTGATCAAGAAGCGCGAACCTGTCGCGCGCGAGTCGAAGTTGCTGGATGAGTACACCCAGTGTGTCAAGTACCTCAACCAGTTCTTGCCCCGGGACAAGCGGATGGAGTATCGCCCGTGGGATATGTCTCGAGCCTATAAGGAGTGCGTCCACAATCTGTTGGGCTTCCCCTCCGTGATACGAGCTCTCCGACAGGAAGACGCAGGACGTGATCAGCATCCTGGAAGATATTGCGGAGGAATCTATCCAGATGACCAGCTTTTTCCACTCCGGTCCCGAGCCTTATTCACATTATTTGCAAAGCGAGGCTGAGTACGTCGCTGTTACTGCTCCGTGTCTCGTCTTATAATAATGGTGATACTAGGAACAACCAGTTACCGTGGCGGAACACCATCTCACTGCAAAATGGGATCTGCCGGACGAACTGTGTCGACTGCCTCGACCGTACCAATGCTGCGCAGTTCGTGTTCGGCAAACGCGCTCTGGGACACCAGCTATACGCCCTCGGAGTTGTGGAGAATCCCAACTTGGCGTTCGATTCAGATGCTGTGAATATGCTGACCGAGATGTACCACGACCACGGCGACTGTGAGCTCTTCTTGTTCCGCTGTGCGTATATTATTGACAACGAACGTCAACAGCAATTGCACTGCAATATACCGGGAGTGCTCTCGTCAACCGCGTTGAAACGTATCGGCGGATGCCTCACTGGAACAGTCACTCGAGGGACATCATCGAAAACATCCGGCGCTTCTACACGAATTCGCTACTTGGTCAGTTCCTTTGTTTCCCTTTTCGCAAACTGTTTGTAACTCACGATTAAAGACGCGGACAAGCAAACCGCCATAAACCTCTTCCTCGGCGTACAGAGTGAGCGTCCGATAATACACCCACCAGTGCGGGGCGGATACCAAAAGTGGTTCCATGAGGAGCATCTCCTGCCCCCATATGCTCTGGAGGATTGCGACCGGGGTCTGCGCGATTTCGTGCAGAACAAGAGCGACTTCTGGGTCGAGTACTACCGGCCGCTGTTGTTTACCTCTCTGGGGAAGCACTTTGCGTATTCCATGAACAGTACCCTCAAGCTGCCTGGGTAAGCATCGATACTGCTGAAGTGACCTTGGGCTTATAGATAGCATTACAGCAAGACTGCGAAGGACATGAACCACAGTCCGTTTGAGGCCCATGGCAACACCACCAGCCATCAGCCAAGGCATATATAGCTTCGATACTTTGCCCGAGATTTGTATTGACGGGTCTTGCAGCGTAGTTCAAGGCGTACGGCGCTGGATCGGCTCCCACCCCGTCTCGAGCTCCAAGAAGAATAACAACAAGCCTCCTGTCCGAGCCGAAACTAAGAAACCCGTGGTCGAGCCTGAGCTGGACCGTCATTCGACGGAGGCTCTCGCCCGGCATCTTCTGGAGCCCACCGTGTCCGAGACGGAGGAGGCGGAGTATCAAGGGTGCGGTGCCCATTTCTTTCGATTCCGAAGCTTCTAACCTGCTCAACTCACAGGTACATCGACCAATGTCAGGAGCTCCTTGATGCGCCGAGCACCTTGGGCGAGCGGAAAGACCTGGAGCTATATTTTCTGGCGGTCCGGACCGCGACTGGGGAGGCCTCCGACTGGGTTGGCGAGGTCCCAAAGGAGTTCATTGCATATGTCGAACACGGGACGACGCAGTACCTCGATGGCCGCAAGGACGTGCAGCCATCCTTCAACTACGAGCGCTGGCTTGGGTCTGCTGGATAGACAGAAAGGGCGGAGGTGGTATATGTATATCGTTCATGAGGAGAACGCCAGGCTCTCATGCAGGTAGTTACATAAACTGGCCGGGACCTGGCAAGCCGGTATTTTATCTTACCGATGCCCAAAGGGAATGCGGGGACTACAGAACAGGATATGGGCTTGTGTCGAGTACTTGTAGCATAGCGTGTACAGATTTCACAAGCACCGAGAACTCGTGCAGTCAAAAAATGGATGAGGGTAATATAAGCACATTTTACTACTCCGTTTTGACACGCCTGCGCGAAAGTACCAGGTGCCGCCCTTCTGTGAACCACCACGTCGCAAGGCATACGCAGCCCAGAACACCTCCTGTTGCGACATGAACCAGTACGGTCCTGTTCATCAACACTGAAATGCCAGCCCCCGCACGGGCGACCGTCTCCGACACATTCAACCGCCTCTCGCTTTGTCGCACTAGCGCCCATGACACACCGCACACAAGCGAGAGTTTCCACCCCGGAAGGGCACTTCTCCATTTCAAGGAAGAACGTGCGCCATTTGTGCTGAAGAAGCCCGACACAAAGTGCACAGCGTACGCGATTCGGGCGCTCAGGTTGATGATATTGGCGTACACCAACGACGTGTCACCGAAATGTAAGCCATACAACTGGATGGCTGCGCCGATGTAGATGACTGAGAATGCCGCCATCCACCTATCAACGCAGTGAGGATCCGAGGAGAAACCAAGCAGACTCGACGCACCAGCTCTGCCTGTTAAGATCGCGGGGAGTGGACGCACTCGATATAAACGCCTCTAATCCGCCATTGAGTGCGAGGACTGGTATATACCAAACCCAGGCATTGAGAACGTGCGGAGCGCTCGTGGAGAGATATTGACGCGGGAGAAGCACGGGAAGGACGATGGGCAGGTAGGCAGTCCCGAACACGAGCAGAATGAGGGACAGAGACGTCTGAATGGAGAGGAGTGTAATGAGGGCCAGGGAGGCCGCCTGGAGCGCTTCTTTGCCAGCTGGGGGAGCCAACATTCGGGAAAACGAGATTCTTGATGTCTCTTCAATCGGCTGGAATATTATTCGGGCTATCAAGGATCCTGAGGGCGGGGGGTTGGAATGCGCAAGGGATATAAACGTCCTAACTAGGACATACCGTAATTGACAGCAATGGCATACCCTCCTTGATCCCTCAAGGGGCTGAACCATCCGAGGACCAGTTTGTCGCCTTCCGTTAGGAAATGCTTGATTATAGACTGGGAAGTCATAGTCAACGACAAGCGGGATATTTCATCGTTGGCGGGGCCGTTCGTCGCACTATACAATGAATGAGAGCGGGTAATACAGGACCGAAACAGGACAAACGTAGGGAAGAGGGCAGAGAAGCCGTAGTGCGAGAGATACACCAGCAGAAGACATAGCGAGTACGAAAGTTGACCCATCGCAAATGCCGTTAGAGCCAGGCCTCCGTCCATGTCCGCCTTCGAGTCGTATAACAGCACAAGAAATGTGACCAATGTCTTGGTAGTAACTGCCACTCCTTCCGCACGCACACGGATGTGAGTCTTCATCTCCGCCATTGCTCTGCACCGGCGTAAGCCCAGGAAACGCGGCACAGAAAGACGTGACACATACTTACTGGTTATGCATCGGCTCACACCATAGCTCCATTACCGCCGCGAGCGCGTACACACCAATGCCGCCATAGAATCCGGCTTGTGATTTGGTTTCCTGTCCGGCAAAGTGGGCGTACCCAAAGCTTGTAGCCAGCGCTAGTGGAACCCCTATAGCTATTGGGAGAAACGGAAGGTTTCCCGCATTCCATGAACCATCCTCGGTGCGTTTGACACGTAGCAATGCGTTTCGAACGCCCTCTCGGCTTAGGAACAAGATTGTACTCGAGATTAATTCAAATTGGATTGCTGCTGTGCCAAATGCGCGGGGCGATGCTAGACGAAATAGCCCCTGGTTGAGCAAGAATGTGACGCCACGAGAGAGGACTTGGAGCAGAATAAGAGATGTGAGTTGGCGGCCAGACATGGGTTTATTTGGCACCCAGCCGCAATCCAAACAACGCGACGACGCGTCCTAATTTCTAAATAATATTCTCGATCGCTCCGCATAAAGCCTGGTTAATGAGACTACTTTCGACTAGATACATAGATTTTATTTAGGACGACGACGTTAACCATTCAAGGTGAAATCGATCAGCTTTACGGCGGAAGGGGTCGTCCCAGAGCTGGACTGCTGGTAAAGGACGGACATCACTGCACTGGGAATTCTCGCTCTGTCCAGGGTAACTTCCCCAAATGCATCAAGGCCTGTAGCCGTCCCGTTGTACACCATGGTCCAGTCAGTCCACCCTGAGGCTTTACTGGCCGTCACGACCCTCACGAAGGGAAGGACAACGTAGACATTATCGGACGCGTCCATGACAATTTGCGAGCGCCCCACGCTTTGAATGGCGAATGGGATTTCGACTTTGGTGAACGTGCCGTTCGCCGATCGGTAAACGTGAAAGGGACGAGCGAAGGCCGGACGATCCGTCTCGTAGTTCGTTACGCACTGGGTGAACCGTCCTGGGTAACACAGGTTAATAGTCGGCTAGACCAGAACATCGCGAAACGCACCGGGAACATAGGAGATTATGACATGGATAAGACCCGTAGAATCCACAGTTTGGGACTCTTGGTTCATCAGTCCATGGTCCGCATCGAGAGAGTCCACGATAATCCCTGCGGTGTTAACGTTGATTGGGTTCGTCCCAGAGGTCCCGATTTGGGTTCCAGCACTGTTGAACCAGGTACGACCTATAGAAGGGTTAGTGACCTAATTTAGCATTGAAGAAGAAGACCTGCCTAAATCGTCCGAATAGAAATAGACAGTGTCGTGATTGGTTAGGCCAGCGCTGCTGCAGGATACAGCACCGTTCTGCTCTCGCCATGTACCAGTTACGTATGCTCTGTTTCCGTGGTAGGTGAAGCCATGAATGTAGAGATTGCGGAGTGTACTGGTAACACCGCTTGGGGCAGTATACGTCCCCGTAGCGGAAGCCCAGGACCCAACATTTTTCCACGTTCCTGCACTATATTCGGCAAGTTGAGTAGCCCCGTCTCCCGAGACCCCCGAACGGAAGACGAATTGAAGGAGGTTCGTCGGGGTAATGACGAATCTGTAGTTTTCAGTCAAAAAAGGGGAATGGATTTCAATGCGTGAACTCACTGAGGATACGTGATGACCCTGTAAAAAATGAGATCCTGCAGAAGATGTATGAAGACCGACTCACGTTCCGATGTTCAACGTTCCAAGCGTCGTAGTTATGGCTGCAAACCGACTGGCGACCCAGCTGTTTCCACTGGTGGCCAGATTTGCTTCCGAACTGGTGTAGAATAGCTGGGTGCTGTGGCAATCGAGGGCGACGTGGATCTTTCCATCTGCAGGAGATACTCCAAGTGAAATGACGTTGTGCGAATCGCTTGTACTGAGATTATGGGGCAATTGGAGGGTCGACCAGGCACCGGAAGGGAGTGTCCTGCGTCCAAGAATCGCCATTCCGGTAGACGTATACCTAATTTTAAATTGACATTCGCTCGGGGACGTTCAAGAGAATAACCCATACCAGGCAGCATATTGGAAAGTCTGGTACGTGAGCACCCCAGAGAGCTGGAAGGAGTCGACGTTCACCACTCCGTCGAAGGACACGAAGAATATGCCATTAGGATCCAGCTGAGTATTTGAAACAACAGAGACCGATGGGGCGGCTCCGCAGACGGTGGCTAGAAGACCAACTGCAGCGATGAGAAAGGGGCTGAACCGCATGGTGGCTAGCGAGTCCGTCTGTACGCGCGCATCCCATTTATAAAAGACTGTAAAGAGTCCGTCGAGGTCTCATGCAGCGACCAGCAGATCTCATCGCCACGAATCGACGCGCAGCTGAGGCTGGGAGAAGTCCGACCGGCTGCCGCCGCCGGTTCACGTGGACGCGCCCGCCGTCCCGTTCGCCCGTGTCAACCTTTCTTTTCCAAGTTATTCCACTCCGAAATTTGGTTTCGGCATATCCAGAACTTCTGTGCCTTTCCCATCCGTCTCTCATGGCTGGAATATACCGAAATATACCTGTCATTTCCGTCAACCATTGACTTTGAACGTTCTTGGGCAGATGCAGATGCAAGTTCATGCGGTTACTTTCTAGGCCCCCTGTGGCCTGCCAGTAGTGGCCTCTTGGCAGGACCTCTCCGCGAATACTGCTCCCACTGTCGATAATTCAGACCATCCGGTCGCGTACTATACATCACATGGTCCTTCATTTCGACATCCCACTGTCGCCGGGACTTCCAATGGAAGAAAAAACAATAATCTTCCAGTTCCGTCGATCGTGTGATGTCATGTATAGCTTGGAGCAGGTGGCCAACCTCCACGAGGCTGACGTTCGGACCGTTGCTTCTTTCACCCCTTAAAAGGCTTTAAAGAGCAGCGACTGTAGCTTATCCTTGAGGTAGGCATGATGCTCACGCCCATCTATTTGCTGTCGGTTTTCGCTCCTCTTATTGCCACCCAGACCGTCCCGGCACAATTATTCTCTAGCCTTATCCCACAGAAGGTTCTCGCCACCGCAAAATTACTTCCTGCGCCAATTCAGTACCCTCAATACACAGATACATCGGTCGGAGATTGGCTCGACTTCGTGCCAGATACCTGGACTTCAGGATTTTTCCCAACGACTCTGTATGCCCTGAACACCCGCAAAACTCTCTGCGGCGCCACGCCTGCCAATGGATTATCTGTCGCGGACTGGCTCAACTTAGGGCGGGCAGCCAGCAACGGGCTGATACCACTCGAGACCAAAAACAGCCAGGGGCACGATGTGGGATTTTTGAGCTTCCCATTCGTGGAGGAATTGGCGATGTGAGTAATTGGTGTCCAGGCGCTTCCATTCATTAAACGTGGATCGAATAGAAACCCCACAAATCAGACCGCACTCACCGCTGTTAATAAATTTGCAGCTGATCTTGCCGCGCGTTTTAACCCGGTCGTGGGCTGTACAAGAAGTTGGGACACTGCCGATCCCACCGATTTCACAGTTCGTTTAACAAAAACAGAAACGAAACCTATAATAATAGTCTTTCAGGTCATCATCGACAATATGATGAATCTCGAAATCCTATGGGTTGCTTATGGTCTCACGGGTAACGAAACACTGCGTCATATAGCCGTCACGCATGCCGACACTACGATGAAAAATCATATCCGGGCGGATGGTACATTTTCGTTTTCTACTGCAGGTCGAATTCGAGCTGAATTAATTTCAAGGTGGAACCTGGCATGTTGTAGAGTACAACTCTACGACTGGCGTCGTGATTCGAAAGAGAACGTCTCAGGGGTTCTCGGACAATAGGTCTGTGTTCAAACCAATAGTATATTCTTATTGTCCTCTCACACTTACACCGTAGCACCTGGAGCCGCGGACAGAGCTGGGGAATTTATGGTTTTGCTAACAGTATGTTTTTTTTTTCCCGCTGCACACATTCAGGCGTTGAACTGGTTGCAAAAGTGTATCAACATACCAAGGATCCCAATTACCTCACAACTGCACGTCGTCTAGCCAATTATTTCCTCACGAACCTGCCTTCGGACGGTATCGTTCCATGGTGGGTCTAAAACTTGGTCAAGTACTCGCCACGCTAACACTCAGTTCAAACCAGGGATTTTAACGCCCCCCTGATACCAGCACCTCGTCCGGCCGATTCTTCCGCTGCTACCATTGCAGCCAACGGTCTCCTCCTCTTGGGATCATTGGAGACCACTCCTGCTGCTGGTCAAGTGTGGATAAACGCGGCCATAAATGTATATTTCGTGACACTATGTTGCAAGCTCAAAGCAAATCTAATCTTGCGTTATAGCTTCTAAACAAGATCACGACTCTGGCGTGGCGGCCCTCCTGGCAGTCACTCCTTTCAAACGGAACAGTGAATGAACCTGCCAATAATCTTTTGACTGGCATTGTTTACGGTATTGACCTACTTTCTTGTTGTGGTGCCACCTTAATAATTCTTGTCCAGGGGATTATTATTACATCAGAGGTAGGCAGCTAGCTCAAAATTTCCTGTTGTGTTTATTGACTATCTTATCCACAGCTGGGACCGAGCTGGTCAAGATGGGTCTTGCGAAGTGCTAAGATCGATGAACCTTTTTTTTTCAACGCTGGTTGGATTTACGGATTTTGGACTTGGGGAGTATTATATTCTGTAAATATTGGACACTTGTTGTTCGATTCATGTGTGTTCGATCATCCCGCTTGAGAACGCAACGCGGAACGGGACATGGCCTGACACCGCTGAGTAGTACTTAAGCCGTGTTCAACGCATCATTACATTGATTGCGCAGGACTCGGACTCGGAGGCCTAAAAATTGTCCCCAATAATGGTGTGACTGCTTTGTTGAAACGCCGCTTTCAGCACCACCACCTTGTCGAAGCAAGGAGATAGCTGATTTCGAGCGAATTTAGTTTGCAGTTGCGATTTCGGCTTTTCGGACCGATGCCTCCGCGGCCGGCAATCAGTGATCACTAATACCGGTAGACGCCAAACAGACGCCCATGAGAGAATAAGATCGCGGGAGAAATGCGCACTGGACCACTCCGAGCACATCGCTTTTCGCCTCGTTTCAAGCATGGAACAAGATAAGCCTGCGCTTTGGCCGTCTGAGAATGACAGAGGATACAAGATCCCTGATCTAGAGTATGGAACGGTGAGCAGCGCGCGCACACACATCGGCTCTGCAATACTTAATTATATCCAGCTGAGACCAATTAAAGTCATTGCCATAGGCGCCGGAATATCTGGTATCAGTCTTGCACATGATGTGCAGGAAGATGGCGAAAACATACAATTGACGATCTACGAGATGGCTCCGGATGTAGGGGGGACTTGGTTTTGGAATAGATGCAAGTACGCTTTATCCTGACGGCATACCAGCCTCCTGACCCTTTCAGATCCTGGAATAAGATGTGATATCCCTTCTGTCAATTATCAGATGCACTGGAGTCCGAAATTCGACTGGCCAGAATATTATTCACGAGGCCCCGTATTTCAGCAGTACTATAGAAGTCTGGTTGACAAGTGAGCTTACTCCGCATTCTCAGGCTCATCAAGTATACCCATTGTTTACATAGGTTCGAACTATGGAAATATATAAACCTTCAGCACGAAGTGCTAAAGGCCGAATGGGACGATGACGCCAAGAAATGGCGACTTCAAGTCCGGGGGCCAGATGGGAAAGAATTCGAAGACGAATGCGACGTGTTTCTCAATGGCGGAGGTTCCTTCACGTTCTTCCATTGTTGGCATGAAACTGAGTCGTTCTAAGGTGTCCTAAATATTTGGAAGTGGCCTTCCATCGAGGGACTCCACTCATTCAAAGGAGAACTTTGCCATACTGCCCGCTGGCCAGACAATCTCTCTGTGAAAGATAAGAGGGTTGCGGTAATTGGCTCTGGAAGTTCTGGTAGGATAGCAAAGTTGGTGGACTTCTTTTCACTGAAACGATTGGTGTTGTAGGTATCCAAGTCCTAGCAGCCATCCAGCCCGAAGTCAAACAAATATATCACTGGATCAGGTAATTTAATCTCTCCTGACAGTTTACTAGCTCTAACTTCTACCTCGTTTCTGAATTAGGAGTCCAACTTGGATTACCGGTGCATTCGCGCCGCAGTTTGCCGGACCTGGAGGAGTGAACTTTCAATGTGAGTCTGGACGCAGAGTATTGCGGCGTACTGAACGGCAGGCATTCAGACTCGGAGGAGCAGAAAAACAAGTTTTCCAGCGATCCGAAACATGCGCTGAAGTACAGGAAAATGATTGAGGTTCGTTGTGACCCTGATTGGATCCTCTTTCTCACCTACTAAACGCAGTCCGAACTCAATGAACGGTTCAAATTTATCATTCAAGGCACCCCAGAGCAGAAGGCTTCCCTTGAAGTGCGCCGCTAACTTCCCTGATGAATTCTCCTTATGCGACATAGTTTGGGAACAAAGACATGCGACAACGGCTCAGAGGGGATCAAAGGCTAATCGATGCAATTGTTCCTAAAGATTTCTCTGTTGGTTGTCGGCGTCCTACGCCTGGAAATGGTTATCTTGAAGCATTGTTGGAGCCCAATGTTCAGGTATACACCGAAATGTTCCAGCGTATTACCGAGCGGGGCTTTATCGATGCCGAGGGGAAAGAACACGAAGTGGATATCATCATCTGTGCAACGTAGGCACAGTTAATCACCTCTATTTCCTGCTTAACATATTTATAGGGGGTTCGATACGAGTTTCAGACCCCGATTTCCGGTGATTGCGCATGGCAAAAATATTCAGTATATGTGGAAGGATTATCCCGTGGATTCTGTGCGGTTTTTACTACTTCAGATTCTGTGTTCCTCATTAATGATGTCCTAGTATCTTTCCATTGCAGTGAAGAATGTCCCGAATGTGCGTATTTGCCTAAGTTTGTGTCTGGTTTTTAACTTTTATCGCCTTAGTACTTCATGTACTATGGTCCGCATGGGCCCACTGCTCACGGTTCGGGTGCACCAATCATTCAAGCATGTACGGCCATTTCTCGCATTTTATTTTGGTGCCTCTTGGGTTTATGAACAATAACAGATACTGCGGCGTTCATAAAGATCATCAAGAAAATGCAGACCGAAAATATCAGGTCCATAAAAATCAAGGACAAGGCTTGCGACGATTTTAATGAACATCGAGAGTTGTACGTGAAACGCACCGCCTGGGTTGGGAACTGCTCTTCGTGGTTCCGCAGTGGCCCGGATGGTAAATCATTTCATATTACTCGTTAACGAAGTCTGTTGATTTTCTCCGGTCCATAGTCGCGCCCATGTTGTTCCCAGGTAACAGAGTCATGTTTTTGGAGCTCCTAACCAACATCCGATGGGTAAGTGTTTGCCTTCTCTCATTCGGAATGGAAGCGAATATTTCGTCGAAGGAGGATTGGGATTACGAGTACGGATATGCTGGAAATCGGTTCGGGTACTTGGGAAGTGGATTCACCCAACGCGAGAAAGATGGCCGAGGTAAGCCAATACATAGCGCACCGTTTCTCTGCTCAATCTGCATTCAGATAGCACCTTTTACTATGGCTTCCTCGACGGTAAAGACGAACAACCTGACTACTCGGATATTCGGTCGTTGTATGCTTGGAATTGATTCGGATGGGATGTTTACTCTAAGTCTTCTAGACGTAGATAGATATCAAATTTTGTAAACTTGTAATTTATAAGCCTGTCGGTCAAAGCGGAAATCATCGAGTTGAAAGCCGAAGCCGTTGGAATTGATGTCAATCAAGCGTCAACACGCTGCTTTCTCACTCCAATATGCGTCTCCAGCTCTGCAGTATATTAGTGCTCCCTTTCCTCCAAGTCTTCGCTTCCGAAGGGGAACAAATCCTCATGGCCTCCCCCCAGGTTGCAATGCAACCGACCTTGGCAGACCTGCTCACAATCGAGCCCTCGACGTCCATTTTCTATTCCTATGCCCGTGAGCTCACAACAAGCACTATGTTCTCGGATGTGGATAGCCGCCCTATCACACTCCTGGTTCCGACCAATAAAGCTGTAATGGCACTGGCTCGCAAGCCGTATGTCGCCAGCCTGCCTCCCCATATCCATAATTAAGCTCCTACTCCGCAGTCACCAAGGGCCCGCACCTGTAGACGATGGCATCGAGATAACCGACCAGGAGTTCGACACCCGGTCCAGGGAGAACGTGGAGCGCTGGGTATCGGCGCACATAATACCCGTAACTATATCTGAGCCCCCCAGTTTCTGCTTTCTGAACCTATCGTCTAGCAATCGCCGATTACCTTTGATGAGACATATCCCACCCTCCTAGACGGAAAATCTATTACATTCACACTGTCCGACAAGGGGGATCCTAGTGCGCCTGATTGGAGCCGAGCCATTATTGGCGAGAACGTGCATATCATTGGGCAGCGTGAGGTAAGCTTTGCGTCGGGAATGCGGAAAGTCTCCTCATCTATTTCCGTCAGGCTTCCAATGGTGTGCTCTTCCTCATCGATGGCACCGTTTCGTTTGATTGAACCCTGTATTTTCTTTCCTCGTGTAATCTATTGTGCCATCCATCGTAATGCATTGTGCTACTTCATGCTCTTCCAGGAACCGCAAGATCCTATCCATCAGTCCAACTACCTCTATTCAACAGCACACGACACAACTCTACTCTTGTGGGACAGTGCCCGAGTGCTCCTGCCACCCTCTTTCTGCGACAACTGGGGTCTCTCCACTCGGTACACTTAGACGTGCCCCGTAGATCGGGAGGCCTCACAAATGTAGCAACTTCCTGGGGCTTGCCGCTGCATTTGACTGGCTGGAGCATTGATAGCGCGAGCTTACCTGGCGTGTCCACACACGCCGTTGAAATGGCACACCCAGCGCGGTTTTAAGGTTCGCGGTTGTGGTATATAAGTGCGCCCAGTGCCATGCATCCATAGGTCGCCTCGACATCGATTCTACACAACCACCCACCACACCTACCTTTACTTCTCCCACCAGCGTCCGAGATGCAAACCGTGAGACGACGCGGTCATCCTTGTACAGAGGTGCTCACCGTGCCGTAACAGATCGCCGCCGTTCCCGTTAACAGCGCCTGCGCGTCGACCTGCAACAGCTGCAGCCAATCCACGTCGTATGTCCGCCTCTGTGCTTACGCCCCTCTGTTCACCCCCTCCACAGGTGCTCCTGCAAGCCGAACGAATGCAAGTGCAACTAGTCGACTGCGGTCGCGAGCCAAATATCATCATGCATAGTAATCGCGACCCCCCTTCCACACACAGACACGACCGTGCTCAGCCACGAAACGCGCTGACACTGCATCACGATTTAACCCTCCATTACCTCTCTTCTCTTGTACTACAAACTGTCTCTTCCCAGTCGCGGAGTGTACGCTAGCTATACTACGAATGACGCAGTATTTATATGTATGCCGGAGCACCGCCCATCGGCGCGCAGGGCATTCAATTGCTTCGCGTCCGTGGAAACCAATCGCAAAAAAAAAATGACCTTAAAGCTAGCCTTCTCGGCGTCATTGCTCTCGGAGCGTGTACTGGGTTGGAGCGCCAAACCATGGCGCGGATGCTGATGAGATGTGAATAAGATGTTTGACACCAAAAAACCATCGAGCTTACGCGACGCTACACCTCGCCCTTCCCACATAAGCTCACATGCCCTCAAACTCGTAGATCGTGCGGCCGCCCTCCTCGGGGATGTTGATGTTGCGCAGCAGCGGGTCAAGCGACGCGAGCTCGTCCTTGATCCCGTTGCGCGCGAACTGGTCGAGCTCCTTCAGCAGCACCGTCGTGATTTTCTGAGGCACCCCTCAGCATGGTGCGCGAGGCCAATTGACGCATCGACAAAACGCACCTTGAACTTGCCATCGATCTTGAGCACCATGTCGCCGAGGCTCGGGGTCCAAGTGGCGGGCGGCGAGGACATGTGCCCGCCCGTGCTCGGGTTCGCGATACTCCAGAGGCTCCCCGCATCGGGATCGTACCCGGGGAGATTCGGGTTCGATGAGAGCCGCGGGTTGGAGGAGAATTGCCCCTGACCCTGCTGCGGCGTGGCGTACGGCCCGATCTCGGGCGAGAAGAGGTAGGAGACGCCTGGGTGGGGCGCGAGGAGACCCAGCGGGCCCATCATGTTCTGCGCCGAGTGCGAGAAGGGCGAGGGACCGAGGAGCTTGGAGATCTTATTGTAGACCTCGGAAAGGACGTCGAGGAGAGAGAGTAGGGTTTGGTGGTAGTCCAAAGGGAAGGGCTGGTGCGGGGAGGTAAGCTGCGTCGTCTCCGCTGTGCGTTGCGACATACAATATACGGGGTTACTAGATAAGCCTCGGAGGCGTCGCCGTAGGATCCCACGTAGTCGGTAAACATGCCTGGTCGCTTACCCACTTTCGTCCTGAACAGGCGTTTGGCGGGTCGCTGTTTTCTGCGGTCAGCAAGGAACCGATAGTTGGCGGTAAACGCACAATTTTGGGCTTGTCGCTGTCTTCCCGCGACTGTTCATATTCTTGAAGGGTGTTGATGAGACCCTTGAGCAGATCTTGGGGCTGCGTGATGTCCAGGAGACCAGATAGCGACATGCCGAGGATAGCGAACCGGTATGTTCTAGGATGACCTGAGTTTAGCCGCTACCGGGCGCACACACAGAGAAACGAGGCCGACCGCTTCTTCATCTCGGTATTGTTGAACACCCTGTCGAGTTCTGTGCGCGATATCATGATGGTGTGGAACCAATGGCTGCGCCTGGGGACAGTGAGACAAGCTCAGGCCGTCGGTGGCCAACGTACCCTTCATGGATGTTGCGGACATAGGTGAGAGTGATGATGCGCTTCTGTACGAGATCTCTGAGGTACTCGACGGAGGTTCCCTGGGGCGCTGCTGGACCTTGGGGGTTATTCAAAGTGGTGGTGTCTGAGAACAGGGACTGGGTGTCGAACTCCTTAGGAGTGGGGGTCGAGATGGTGGGGGTCGAGGGTACGTTTCCGGGGGGCGTCTTGAAGGAGGAGAGGGAGAGGAGATTTTGCGCTGACGATTTGCGCCGCATCGTCGACATAGAGCAGAGCCAAATCAATCACACAGCGTCACGAGACGAAAACCGTTCTGCATCAGTCTGCATCTCTGAGTCTCCTCACAAACTCTAATACGCGCCATGGAGCCATTCACTCCCAGAACTCGCACAGGCGGCAGAAAAAAGAATATCACCCTCTCTGCAAAGGAATACACCAAGGCATGTTCCCCCGCTCTTCCTCTCGCGACTTATCCAACTTTCATCCTAGATAACAGGCACCATCGCGTCTGTACGCCGCAACAGACTCCCACAAGACGACGTAGAAGAAGAGATCAGTGCGAATGGTCATTTGTCGCGTGAACGTCGCGCCAAAAGTGCGTCGTGTTTCCCTCAGTTCGGCACACTCTCATTTCTCGTCCAGCCCAGGCCGAGCCGTCCTTCATCGCAGAGACCTCTTTCGTGCGGGCACCTCTAAACTCGCGCGTCAGTTCCGTGTCCGCGATACCTAAAATCAAAGGCAAGGCCAAGCAGGAGCCACTGGACAATGTCCCCGTCGATATACAGGAGGCTCTGATCTTGGAGGATATGCTGTATATTCTCATGGTGCGCGATCCACCTTGTGCTTGAACCATATTGTAATCCATCGTATAGGGAATAGAAGGCACATACATCACCTTCCACCCAGAGTACTCTGCAGAGGACGATGATCCACTCCAGGGCATCCGCTTCGTCGTCTCACCGTCACTCGGTGCGTTGTGTGCCGTGCAATCCCAATGCCTTCATCTCACAGCTGTCAGATTCGTCACTCCGCGATCTAGTGGAACGAATATTGCCTCTGGGCACATATTACACCGCCATCCTGTCCTTTGTCGAACTCCGAAGCCATCTCGACTATGGGCTCGTGAACCATGCTCTATGTGCCGCGGTGCGCGACATGCTCAAAGACTACCAAACGCTGCTGTCCCAGCTCGAACATGCCTTTTCCTCGTCCGCCCAGTTCTCTCTTCAGAAGCTCTGGTTTTACATCCACCCCACAATCCACACGCTCTCCCTGATATACCAGCTGGTCCTCGAGCTTGGTACGGCAGATGATCCGGCTGCCGAAATGGATTCGTCCTCCTCCGCAAGCACGTCGGACGCGGAGGAGGATGCGCGGAACGAGGCCCTCGGCTTGGGTGGGGCCAAACTCAAGGCCGTGCTGTCTGAAATCGACAAAAATGGGCTGGATGTTGCGGGCGGGAGTGGCATCGCCGTCAAGGGCGGGGAGGTGCTGGCGATAATCTATGAGCGCATGCAAAACATGTCGGGCGATCCCACGGCGAACACGCTCTACAGCACGCTGCTGCGCGCCGCAGGCACGCCATACGTCGCGATGTTGCGCATATGGATTATGACAGGGCGCCTCGTCGACCCGTACGAGGAGCTGCTAGTGAAGGAGAGCAAGTTCATCAATCGCGGGATATTGGAGATGGATTATACGGACGAGTACTGGGAGCGCCGATATACGGTGGGCTTTCTTTTTGCCTGGTTGGGATTCTTGCTGATGTAAATGCAGCTGCGCGATGGGTCGACGCTCGCCGCACCGTCAAAGCGACGGCAGGCCGGTGTACCTCCGCCTCGATCAATAGGCGGGCGATTGCCCGGTGGGGCTTGCGTACCACCTCTCCTCGAGGGGTGGAAGCACAAGATCCTCTTGGCGGGCAAGTACCTGAACGTGATACGGGAATGCGGGATAGAAATCCGGAGAGACCAAAGTCACTCTGTGGATGAGGTGCTAACTATGGATGACGAAAAGTCAGTCTTCCAGGCATAATCTTTCCCTTACTAACGCGATCCTAGATTCTACGTTTTTCTGGAAGACGCGTACACCCATGCAAACCGCACCCTGTTGCAGCTATTACTGCGCGACCAGCAACTCATCCCGCGCCTCTCGTCCCTGAAGCGGTACTTCTTCCTATCGCAGTCGTCGTTCCTGACACATATGCTCGACCTCTCCCACGCGGAGCTTCGAAAATCCGCAAAGTCCGCGTCGATCGTCAAGCTGCAGAGTCTGCTCGACCTTGCCCTCAACACCGACTCGCAGGGAGAGGACATGCTGTTTAGGGAGGACGTCAAAGTGACGATGGCCACCAGCGGTCTGTATGAATGGTTGCTTAACGTCGTCAACGTCAGTGGTGTCATCGGTGGCGAGGAAGGCGAGCCCGAGGTGCAGCCGGAAGAGCAGAAGAAGGAAAAGGACGACAAGAAGCCCATGCTAGGTTTGCCTCCTCCCTTCCTCCAGCTCATTTTATTGACCTGTCTGCGTGTCTGCGCAGCCATCGACGCGCTCGCCCTCGACTACACGGTCAAGTTCCCGCTCTCGCTCGTTATCTCGCGCAAAACGATCCTGCGCTACCAGCTGCTGTTCCGGTTCCTGCTGCACCTGAAGCACGTCGAGCAGTCGCTCTCCGCGATGTGGATCGAGCAGAAGACGGCGCCGTGGCGCACACCAATGCCGCACCATCCCGAGCTAGAGCGCTGGCGGCTGCGCGTCTTCCTCCTGCGCGCGCGCATGCTCTCGTTCATCCAGCAGATCCTCGCGTTCGCGACGTTCGAGGTGCTCGAGCCCAACTGGCGTGCGCTCGAGGGCAAGCTTGCGAAGGTGACGACGGTGGACCAGCTCTTGCGCGACCATGTCGACTTTCTGGATACATGTCTCAAGGAGTGTATGCTGACGAGCTCGAAGCTACTTCGGGTGCGTTTCTGCTGCTGCTGATATGCGCACCTAGGACGCGCGCGCTGATAATACGACAATACAGGCGTACTCGCGGCTCATCGTGACGTGCTCGACGTTCGCGCTGTACACGTCGTCGTTCACCAAGTCCGCGAATCAGGCGATCTCCGCGTCCGAGACATCGGAGGGCGACCAGGCCATGGCGAAGCGCTGGGACTTTTTGGGGAAGTTCGAGACGAATTTTAACCACTGGTTCGTCGCTCTCCATCTTTCTGGTGTGATTACTGAAGGGCTGATGGTTGCTGCTAGGTTCAAGGCAAGAGTCCCGCTTGTTGCTGTGCCGCATGTTTCTGATCTTGGTCTAGGTGTATCTCAATTGCGTGCAGTTCTACGCGTCGAGCGAGAACGTATCGCTGCTGCCGCTCGTTGTCCGGCTCAATAGCGTCAAGACCCCATCATAATCCGCGCCTGTCGCGCGAGTTCTTGTGTTGATGCCTCCCCGAAAGTTGAACGTATACCCGTTGTCTACTTATACCTTTGCTTTGTGGCTTGGTCCTTGCAGCCTGGGCTCGGGGTGACCAGTCTTGTCTTCGTTTTGCTATCGGTACTAAACAAGGCTTGGAACATGGACGTTCCACAATCTGAGCCTTGTTCGCTGCACGTACCTGCTCTGCCACGACATCTGTATAGTATATACATGTAGCGTTATGTTGGGTTGCAGGTGGTCAATGGATTAAATTTTTGACATCACTTCCCTCGGTGGAGACATGTAGCTTATGGATCGCATTGCTCGGGAACTTGCTGCTGAAAAGTTACGCCAGTACGTCCCAACGCTACTGACTAACATTTCTATTCAACAGAACCGCACCCTCCGAACCCCTCGTCCGTGACGTGGCTGACTCATTTGAAACTCCTCCATTTGTTTCTGCTGCTCATCTGACTTGGTAGGGGGCGGCGCTCGACACGAATCTTACTCTAGAGGGGTCAAACGGAAGCATACAACTAGCCGTCCTGTATATCGTATTGGAGCCACTACTGGGATCGGACCCGGTTCTCTGTCTCTTTACACCTCGTGTAGGCTGCGTCGAGGGCGGTGTGTCCTCGTGCCAAGAATCAAGCGTCGAGGGTGGTACTGTTGCGTCGCCCTCAGAATCAAATGCAGGACGGGGACTGCCATTGGCATGAGACCCGGATTTTCGCCAGTTCGCGAAATATGACTTGCGGAAACCGCGGTGGATATTCCTGACACCTCAGGCAGAAAGACTCGGCCATTCGAGACAGAAGTGAGTATCCATCGTGATGGAGACCAGCCTTAAGTGACGCGTCGCGTTCGCCAACCCTGAAGAAGAGCGCGTCGTCTTCCTCAATCCGCGAATGTAGTTCTGCGGGGGAGTTGAAATGAAGTGCGCCAGGGCCATGCTTTCATGTCGTGTTTTACTGCCAAGCCACAAAATCGAATGCGAGTCGACGGTGGGGGAGAAGAGGAACGGCTGGAGCATAGCGTTTTTTGTGCCGAATAAAAGGTTCACAGTAGATGCCTTCAGCAAACGAAAAAAGAAAATACACCTCCGAAGCAGATATTATTGGACACACCGCTGGGTACAGAAATCATCACAGCTATCTCATATTCCTCCATAACATACCGCCTTCTATATAAAGGTTTACGCGTAGTTGAGTCGGAAGATGTCGTTGAAGCTAGAAATCGCTTAATGCTGGGTTCAGAGTGACAGAAGTGAGGTGAGACTCACACATAGTAGCTGCCGCCCTCTGGGATCAGATGGAACACCTGGCTGAACTGCAGCGGATTGGGGCTGTCGTCGACCTATGGCACGGAATATGAGCATCTAGCCGGATCGCGGAGGGGAAGCGGACACACCACCAATAGTCCCGTTACGCTGACGAGCAAACTGGCGACCGTGCCAGACGACGGCTGCGCATCTTTCGTGGTGACCTTGTGCTGCACCTTCTGGAACGGCAGGGACTGGCGCGTCGAGTGAGTCATGTATGTAGGTTGCGCAGATGGAAGGGGAACAGATCTACATACCACCAGTTTCTCGACAATTGGGGCGGTCCCCGCGATCTGGGCACCCTCAAAGGTTAACATGGAGTTGTCGCGCTGTAGGATGTCAACTTTTCAACTTTCAAGATCGGACCTGATCTCGGGTGGGCGGTACCCACATAAAGTGCGGCGAGGCTTGCGCGGTCTGAATCGAACGTCTGGTAGTAGAAGTCGACGAACTGGCCAGCGACGGCGTCCATGTTAGCGGCCATGGTATAGTAGTACAAGTGACAGGTGAGGGCAAGGAAGAAAAGACGTTTTCGGCACGTGGACTCAGTATCTATATCGAGCGAATCGCGATCACCTCACAAACCAGGAATCCGGGGCCAGCCAGAGAAAATATAATTGACTGAGGACAGGGCGAAAATAATAAGTTAAATAAGTACTAGTAGGCCCGCTGGCGCGGCAGAGCCCACTATCGTAAAGTGGTATTTGTAATTCAGCCACCAAATATTGACATAATCCCAGTGTCGTACATAATATAGGGAAAGAGTCTGAAAGAATAGCCATGCCAAGGGTAAAGCAGAATGACAGTGAAATAATTATTTCATCGGCAGCTCGTTTCTGTAGCCTGCCGCCTCATGCCGCTCGTCGCCGACCTTCGGTCGCTCCTCGCGGCACGGGCGGCAGTAGTATGGCCCTTCGGGCCTGGGTATGTAGTTAGTGTTGCCGCCGGCTAAGCCGATCAATTTAAAAAAAATCGATATCTAGCTCGCAATAAAATCGCGATAATTCTGAGAATATTTGGGGAGATGCATTCCCCCAAAAGCCGCAGGGTGCACCTTTGGATCCAAGAGATTGGTGCAACTGGTGCCCTGATATTTGATCGGCTTCTAAACGGTTCGAATTTTAGCCGTTTAGAAGCCGGTCAAATATCTGTACAATGTCACAGTGGATCGCTTGGTGCCATTAGTAGACCCCGCGGCTTTTAGGGTAATCCTGCTACACAAATATTCTCAGCATTCTCCCTATTTTATTCGAAGTGATATCTCAATTTTTTGAAATTGATCGGCTTAGCCGGCGGCAACACTAGCAGGTAGTGTTCACTTATTGTAGAATAGTTGGATAACTTTGAAGAACACAGTATTACAAGACGCACCTAAGCTTTACTAAGCCACAATTTCGTGCTACGGAGCTTACCTGAAATCAGACCTGGATTCTAATTACGGAAGAAATGAATTAGTACCGAGAATATAAATCTTGAAACATTGGTATGCGCCAGACATAGAAACTCAGTCTATGGGGTCGAAATATTGGTGCGTCCTTCGTCGCTCCTCGCGGCACACAGACATCGAGAGACATGTACCAGAAATAGAAAATTAGTTAATGCCGCATTCCGACAACTATTCATTGATGCAGCATGCCACTCCAGACCAAGAGACATCGGGCCCGGTTGCGCAAACACAAAGCACAGTGAATGTGAGTACTTGATCCACAGAGAGCAAAGACAGGAATTCAAGCCAAGAGACGGCAGTCGCTGCGAGCCACAGAGGATGTACACCCGGCACGCGGTCGATCAGATGATCACAGACAGCACGAGAGCCATCATCCCAAAAGAAAAGGACCGGTCGAGACCCATCACCCAGAAAGAGAAGAAAGGGATCAGACATCACACGAAAAAGGGATTTAGCATCAGAGGATGGCCGGGAAAGGAATTTACCATCAGGGCATGGCCAGGAAAGGAATTTAGGATCAGTGATTAACAAAATTTTGATAGGGCGGTACAATACCCACTACTAAAGATAGTGGGCATAAGTCGCTTGGTACTCGATTTTTCCGGTCCAGTCATTTTGTTTTTGCACCCGACCGCTATAAATCCAATTCATGGGCAATGACAGCATCCTCAACGCTCTCAATAAACCTTGTCGGCAGCATCATATTCTCGACAACGAACCTGCCGTCTAACGCGGCCAAAGGATGTAAGGATACCGCAAAACGAAACCAGAACGGGCGACCCACTAGGCAGATCATTCCCCTCCGCGCGTCGCCGCGCCTCGTCGGCATCCGCACATATCCCCGTCTCGACGTGTCGCCTGACGAGCCGTCGACAGGCTTCCGCCTCGTTCACGCGCAGAAACCACCGCTCGTCGAGCAGCGCGGACGCCGCCGCCCACGGCGTGATGGACAAGAACGTGTACAGGCCCTCGATGAGGACGAGCCGGTGGTGCGCGTGGACCGCTATCGCGTCGGGCGAAGGGTCTTTCAGCGCGTGCGAGAACGCAGGCGCGGTGATCGCCCCAGGATCTGAGTCTAGCGGCGTTATAGATGGCACAGGACGCCGCAGGGCCTGCACGAACGCGACGTATCCCGCACCATCGAACGTCCAGTGGATCCCCCGCCGCTCGTGTGCGAGGTCTGGGTCCGGGAAGAGAGAGAGTTCGGCGCGGGTGAGGTGCCACCCATCCAAGCCTACCAGTATCGCGGAATCCGTTGTAGCTGGTTCAGGATTGCTAGCAGACGCGCCAGAGTCTTGGTGAAGAAGGGCATTGATATTTCTCAGCAGCCGATGACAGAACGAGGATTTGCCAGCAGCAGGAGATCCTGCGATACCGATAATAAGGCGTTCGGAGGGTGCGGTTCTGTTAAATGGGCATGTGTTGCGGAGCCATTAACATTGAGACGTACTGGCGCAACTTTTCCACGAGGTCAGCAGCAAGTTCCTGAGCAATTAGGTCCATGGGTAGTGCAAGGCTACATACGATTGGGACCACTGGGAGCGTCAGCACTGTGACGTAACGATCAATTACCTTTCTGGGAATTTGCACAGCCACCACATTTCCTTTCATTAACGACCCCAAAACGACACAGACCAATTCTGCCCCAGTGGCAAAGAGCGCAAACAACTGATCTTTGATAGACACTCTAGATCGAACGTATAGTAATTCGACTCAGAGTGCTGGTCTTGAGTCCGACAAACCAGGTCGTTCTTGAGTCTGAAACTTGAAGTACTCAAAGAAATCTGTGTCCTCTTTCAAGTACATCAGCGTAACAAGACTGTTAGCTCCTCCTCCCGGATCCGCCCCGATGCCTATTTTTCCGCCTCATAGATCGATGACAGCGCCAATCCGTTGCAATTCAGCCAGGTATTCCATCTTTTACTTTATCCGGGAACGACCTCTAGCAATTTCTCCGATTTCAGCCGTTTCTCAAAGAAAGAGATTCGCTCGTATGTTTTCCGGTGGCACAGCGACCTTTTTATTGTCCAACTGTGGCGTGCAAAGCGCGCTTTGTATCGAATAACTATAACAGTGCTACTCTGAACCTTCCTCTCGACCTTCTCGCCCTGCCCTAAAAAATGCCCTCCCAAACGTCAGAATCCGATCCTTCAGAACCTTCGGAAGACTGCGAGACTTGGGTTGCCACACAACCAGCTGACGATCCCTGCCCTGGCACTGGCTCGGTCTGTGAGTCTGAAGCCTCCTGGGAAGAAGTCGTCATTCTATACCATACATCGCCCGAGCCCGCTCCCGTATCCTATGAAACACCTCTAACCACTACACGCTCCACAGAATACCACAGTGTTGCTCAGTCGGCCCGTAACCTCGACTTGTTGATATCCTTTCCGAGCTTGACGGTCAAGCCTGATCGCAAATTGGATGAGACGGGTCTGAGAGAACCCACGACGCCCCCTCCCAATGCGGAGAGCGCAGAGGGATGGTCTATCAAGGTACGTCGTTAATTTTGTTGTCTGGCCAACTCCGAGTCTCTTTGTTGCTGGAAAATTAGAAGAGCGACAAGATCTGCACGGTTTACGACCATTCGAAATTCAAGTATATCGGCCAGGGTCGTTCCAGCGTCGTGTACAGCGCTACGAGGCTAGAGTCGGACGTGGAGGTGGCAGTGAAGCGAATGCGTTTCAAAGATGTATATTCCGCGTCCGTCAAGTTTGGATGTTTTTATTAATCGTTGTACAGGATCCTAAATCCCTGAAGTCAGCAATTCGGTGCCAGAGCGACAATGAGGTAATGCACCTGTATTTGGGTCCCTTTCCACGATTTATCTTCAAGTGGCAGATTGCGATTCTTCAGAGTCTGAAGGGGCTTTCAGGTGTTTCCCAAATCATCGAAGTCTTCCGTGAGGCCAATACCGTTGGTCAGTTTCAAAGATTCCACATCCACAGAATTCTGACAGCGCTCGTAGATATCGTGCTCGAGTTGGTATCTGGTGGTGATTTATCTACTCAAACTTTAGACCGTGATCTCGGTGCGTCTGAAACTCGGTTGGTTTGTTCTACTCACATTTAAATTATTAAAAGGAGAGGAAACCACCAAACATATTGCGCGGCAGATTTGTGCAACCATGGCGAAGCTCCACCGAAACAATGTCGTCCACCGCGACGTCAAGCTGCAGGTTCGAACTCGGATTTAATTTGAATATACTAAACTGACTGTTGTCTACCAGAACATACTGTTGGACGACTCCGCGGCTCTGCCCACCATCAAAATTGCTGATTTCGGAAGCGCAAAGCGTCCATTGGCGGAGATGAAGGTTCGCCCGATCCTCGGTGTGCCACTTTTACGCATTAATGGAATGAGTAGACGTTCTGCGGAAGTACTGCGTACATGGCCCCGGAGAGAATGAGAGGAACTTACGGTCCTGCCGTCGACATGTGGAGCGTAGGGATAACGCTGGCGCTACTGTATGTTTCTCGTTATTCATTCATCGCGTGAACCCATATGTTGATCCTGTTCGCAGACTCGTCAGAATGTGTTGGCAGATTATTACAAACAACGAGAGGGCGATATCCAAGCGCCCGCAGGTGGCGCAGATGCTCCATTGTCTCAAGGAGAACGGCATCAGTCCTAAAGGTGCGCATATATATACCTTATCGCTAAAGCCTACGCCTGAATTTGAACTCTTAGGGCAGGATTTTATTCGACAGCTTCTCCAGATCGAGCCCAACGATCGCATGACGTTCGAAGACGCCCTCGAACATCCTTGGCTCTTGCCTACAGCGTCCCAGTCGGATGGAAAGGATACCGGCGTCGAACATTGCACAGGAATGTGCAAGGTGATCGAACGTACGGAGTTGTTCACTGATGGGGACCGGGCTGCAGAAGTTTCTGTAAAAAGGAGCTCGACCCGGAAGAGGTCGCAAAACGAAGAACTTTCAGAAGGATCTTCGCCTGACAAGAAACGATCGCGAGTGGGAAGGTGATTAAACTTGGCGCAGAGCTCACATATATGTAACCAAATAATTGTTTCAAGCCATTTTTTTTTTCAACCCAAGTGCACGTGCTCGAAATTCAAAAGTCGCACTGCTCAAGACTCGGAGGTCGACGATGCACTCGTATCGGCACCTTCCACTCAGCCAACGCGCTTTGGGAATGGAACAGATAATAATAATGATAAAGTCGTAATGGAACAGGTAGATTTAAATAGTACATCGGTTGTCCTCAGCGTTCTTCAACCTCCTCGCAACCTCATTTCGAGAGTTAGACTCGTCACCAATTTGGTATGGAGAGCCAAAAAAAAAAATGAGGCAAGCTGTTTGGTGGGGGTACACGACTCGTAGTCTGCCGGACGAGGTGGAGGTGGAGTGGTGGAGGACGGGGTCTCGTGTGCGTGTGTCTGGCTGCGTCAAAGCCAGCGCGCCTTCTCGTTCTCCCAATCTTCGTCCCCATCCTCTCCATCGTCATACTCCTCCGGCGCTTCTCGCGGCGAGATCGAGATGGAGATAGGCTGCATGTCCGGCGGCGGGCGTGGAGGCGCTTTTGTGCCGGTTTGTTGTTGTTTCGTAGTCCTGATGCGACGGACGCAGCGGCGGACGCTGCGCCACGCGCACCGGAGAAGGGGAGCGACGAAGGGGGTGGAGATGATGAATGGGCTGAGCATTTTGCGCGGGTGGCGAGAAGTTGGCGAACGTGAAGGACGTGCGAGGGACGTGACAGACGTGAATCGTGGTGGTCGTGGACGTGGACGTGCGTGCAGACGGCGCTGGACGTGAAGGGAGATGGGGGGATAAGAGAGAGCGTGGCCGTTGCCCATGGTCTGCGGTCTTACTAGTATACAATGATGGATATCGCAGAACCTTCATTCCTACTTCAAGTTCATGGCAACGAGCGTCGCATCTGGATTGCGGTATCCAATATACCCGTGTGGGGAGCCGCAAGGCATATGCCCGTTTTGGTACTGGCCGCTCCTTCCGTTTTCAGCCTTTCGGATGACCGCGATTTGTGACCTTTTGTGACACAGCATGTCAATCATGTTTATCCAGCGTTCAACTCAAATTTAATAAAGATATTTGTAAGTAGTTACGGGTGTTAAATGGCGTTGGAGGCACAGGAAAAAACCGATCCCACAGCTGAAGCGGCGTAACTATCTATGATAGACTGAATGGAGACCTATATCGCACCGGGGGGTCAAACAATGTTCGCACATAAAGGAAAGAACGTACGTATGTGCCGGCCCCCAACATAAAAAAGCCTACAGCGATCAGGAAATAATTGAACAAGGTTTCAAAACTGCGCCACGGTCCTGCCCATCGGGTTTTCCCGGGATACAGGATCAAGTAGGCCATCCCCCAGTAAATGAACCTGCAGGAAATGGGCGGTCAGTGCGAACAATTTTAATTTACTAGAGGTTCATCGTACCCGAACCAACCGTCTAGAATTAAAAGGTTGAACATGACATGTCGTTGAAGAGTCGAATTCAGACGTACCGAACAGAGAACTCATGAGACTGAGCATGTCAGAGAAGAATGGGATAACCTCTGCGATCAAGAAGGCGAATATCCAGGTGACGGCAATAATCCCAGCCCACGCGCTCCAGGCAACAAGCGAGTTAGAGTGCTTGTGCTCGGAGTTGCGGAACAGGCGGAAGAAAATGAAGCGGGCCGTGACCGACTGGAAGAACCGTCAGTGACCCGGCATCCCACATACAACCAACACTCAACTGAATACAGAGATCCGAGGTACACTATGGTTGGGATCGCAAAGGAAAATGCGATCTTTTTATAGAGAGGTTGAAGCGATCCGAAAGCGGGGGCGGTGATGTACTGGTTCCCGACATAATGGTACATTATGCTCCCACTGTCAAGTAGTTGGATAAAAAAAATCCCGAACTTTCAAAATGGAAGAACGAACCAAAGTGTGAACACGACAACTTCACAGATCGTTACAGCCCAGAGAGCTTGGGGGTTTGGATTAACAAAAGGAAGGAACAAGCTCAGTAGGGCACCACTTACCCTTGGGGAAATCTTTCGGTTCTCTCATCTCCGCAATGAACTAGGGAGATAATAATGAGGATAGTAGACGGAATGAATGTCGATAATAGAGGACCGAAGGGATCGTGATCTGCCCAATAAGCGTATAACTTATATTCAAAAACGCCGACATTCCTGCGAATTTCGGTCAGTGAGCAGAAAAACAGTTGACGACAGAGATCTTCACCAGTTACAAAAGTCGTCCCCGCAACGGGAAATTTGGTGACGATCGGTGCCTTCCCGGCAATATAACCGAACGGCTCGCTCTGAATGCCGGCAAAAATGATGGCCAATAGGACGGCAATGCCCATTGTGACGGCGCTGAAGGTGCCCAGTCCACTTAGCTGGTTGAGAGTACGTGGAAGACTCAGACCGAAGCAGAGTACAGCGGAGATCGCACTGGAAGATGTAAGACACGAATCGTATCTGTAGTTGAGAAACTCACCTGAACCCTATCGTACACAGTGCCGAACCCGACAACGTGTTGAGGAGTTTTGCTCCCACCAGGCAATGGAGACCTACGTCGAAATAAAGTTCCCTTCTCCAGTGAACTGAAAAAACGAACCTTGGATGAAAGTGTTGTTCAAAATAAACATCACGGCGGTAAAGTTGTACGCCCACTCGGAGCCTCCGAAAAGAATGCGGCCGATGTCGCACACATCGCGAACTTCAGGATGCTTCAAGCAGAATCTCCATACGATGAGAGCTACAGGAAGTATCAGCCCACTAAACACGTGAAACAGGAAGATGAGGCCTGACAGGTGTATTGGACCGTTCCAGCGACGGCGATTGTCTAAAAGAAATTGGTTCAGTCCATATCCCTCCGTCGGCTGTCACCTGAACTTACGGTCAAAACCCCAGGAACCAAGCCGAGCACCGAGTACGACCTGGACGACAATTAAGGACGCAAACAAACATCGTGGGGACGACACTCACCAAGGGAAGGAGAGGATGGCGAGGCAGATATACTCAGAGAACAACAGGCCAGCAGCCTATGCGATGAGTCAGAGAGCGCAACCTGGGAGAGAAAAGCACACACCTTTTGCCAGGATAGGGTCCGGTATTTAATCTCATGCCCACTCTCCTTTGCAATCTGGTCCGAAATGCTGTAAACCGACGTCCCGACAGAAGATTCCTCGTCAGAGGTATCTATTTTGGGCTCCTTGACCATTGCTTCTTCTCCCATGTCAGCCTTTTTGTGTGGGACGGGAAAGGCAGAAAGTTATCAACTGATTAGCCTCTCTTTTAAATATCGGCGAATTGAAATGGGGAAAGATGTTGATACGCGTAGCACGCTATATTCAGCCATGATGGTGGAAGTAATCAAGGAAATGACGACATGCCAGTGTGGGCGATAACTTTAAGATAACTTAAATTATCAGCCTCAGGCAGTCTTGTCCTTCGAGGGTGTCGAGACTTCGAGTCACCGCGATGAGAGGAAGGATTGAAAGAGTGAATAGTGATTGAAATCTCCTAAATTTTTGACTGCAGCCGTGTGATCGATCACACCCTCGACATATCTTTAGACAGTGTGTGGGTCAGCCAATAGTAAATACACGTGTAAGTACCTTGCCTTGACCTTGCCAATGCCTCTGGATTTTCTTGGGCTTTACCAAGGGTTTACTAACCTAGAGATCCTTTGCCACAGGTAGCTGCCCAATTCTCTGAATTTGACATGGTCATGATGGCTCCTGGAATGTCTGAGTCGATCGTGCTGGTTACTGTTCCACGTTGGAAATCCCGTCGTTTCGACCGTGCAAAGCAGAATGGGAGTTTCAGGGGGACCAGAAAATCCGCAGACCATCCAAGGGTGTGAAAGAACCTCGGATAGCGATACTCGCAGCGTAGGATTGGGTGTAAGCATTCGGGACAGAAGATTTTCACATTCTGAAACCAGTGAGCGACAGACAGACTGGCAGACATAAAGTTCAACCGACGCACTGCCGCTAAGATGAAAGGGATATTCAGCCGACCCACGCATGATTTTTGCATGAATGGTTTTTATGTCGTGCGCGTCGAAGGGGCTTCGCCCGCAGACGAGGATGTAGAGTACAACACCAAGACCCCAGACATCCACTTCGGGTCCGACGTATGGTTTTTGGGCGCACATTTCGGGAGCAGGGAAGTAGGAGGTCCCGCAGAAGGTGTAGAGATGTCCGAAGGGATTGTATGTCGTCGCAAAGTTGAAGTTGGTGATTTTAGCATCTCCGGTGGGTGATATCAATATGTTGTCGACGGTTATATCACGATGCACGATATTGTGGTGGTGGCAGTAAGCCAAAGCACTTCCTATTTGGTGCGCAAACTTGCGAGCGACGCGTTCCCGCAGTCGGCCGTGAGCGATAATATAATCCAACAGAGTTTGGTGGTCGTGGACGTCGCCGGTCATTATATTTGGATGGTATCCCAGCGTTTTCGACTTCTGGTCCCGCTGCAGTATGAGCAGGGTCAACATGTCAAGGAGCGTGTGTGATGAAGTTGATACGCACCGACGTTGGCAACCAGATCTTCTCACTGGCAGGCACTACTACCAACGGCGACTTGGTTTTCGTCTCAACCTCTTCCCAACCCGCTGGGAAGTGTTCCATACTACAGCACAGTGGAAGATGAAGGCAGTTGGCGAGCGCCGAGTTGACTCATCATGATCGATATCAGGTCATGCCGTCTTCAACAATTTAAACTCAGCAGACCGAGAACTTGCGCGACGCTGGGGCAGGCCAAGTCACAAAATATTCTCCATCGAGGGACTCAGCGAGTGAATTCTCCCTTACTATTTGTAGCCGAAACTTGACCACTGTGCTGCTGGGGGTCCCGGGTGCCATTCAAGTTGGTTTCTGCTGAACAGATTCTGGCATTCCTATTACAAGAACGGGAGTCACGCAATTGAACCATTTCACTCTGGATGCCTTATAATGTCTTAAATGCTGGAATGGCCCTCTGGACGTTTAGAATTTCACGGTAGCTCGAGACCAAGATGGTTATTGAACCGTGGGAAATTTGATCAGCCGGTTCCATCGACTGAAAAACGTCGTTTGGCGACGGTCTTTTCGCGTAGAATCGCTTTCAAAAACACAGGCTAATTCAAATTGAACGATGCGAAACTGATTCTCAAGTTACAGTGCACGTAGGGAAGAGAGGCGCTGCGTTCCCTGTCAGGTCGACGTTCTGGCAAGTGAATTCGGCTGGCCCGGAAGGCGCACTGTCCGAAATTCATTAATCCAGGGAAAATCCATACGAATGTAATTGATACGCACGCGAGAGTGAAGTTGTTCACGTTCACGTCGGTGCAACGGCCGTCAGGTGAACATGCTAAACTTGCCACAAGAGGTCCACTAGAAGTCCCCGAGATACTAGTACGAACTCGAATGAGGTGAATGGAGATGAGGCGGATGATTAGGAATACTTGGTGAACCAGACATCTTGAATGAAAGTATTGGACGGAAATGCGGCACACTCTGTGGCATTGGTCATATAGCACTAGTTTGTGCCTTGAGTTAAGTGACCGGATAGAATGGGTGTGACATACTTGATCAATAACGACAGGGTTGTCAACATTGGATTCTATGAACATATCGAAGGTGACATTCTTGACAATGCCACTTCCAACGTTTTGACCAGCCCAGGCCTAAAAAAAACTCAGCAGCCGCTACGAAGCACGGCGCAGAAAAGTGACTACCTTGATACGTGCACCGTTCTGAGCGTTGCTCATCCGAATATTCCTGATGAAAGTAAGATGAGGGCCCTAACACATATCAGACGAGGACCAACGTCGATGTTACGTTCTCAACGATGTCGAACATTCCCGCAAATTGTCCGAGCGAGCCAACCGAAATTCCACTGTTGAGACAGGTTGTTTCAAAATCTAGAACACAACATAAATGAAAACGCACTGAGAGCCATTGCAGTTAAGATTGGAGACGATGATGTTCGTAGAATCTTCAAGAAACGCTCGTCAGCTCTGTCAAGCATCTGCCAGAGCAGCTACTCTCACTAGGCTATAGGAAATGAGTTGTCGGGACAGGACGGTATAATTGTTCAAACTTTACTTTAAATGAAACACAGTCGTCTCCGTTGTTTATGATGGAATTTTTGAGAGTGACCTGATCGCTGCGATAGATGTCCCAACCATCCGTGTTGGATGGTCCGTGAGATGAGGTGGACACAGCGTTTATATGGATGTTGTCGAAGGTGACATTTTTGCCTTCATTAACGAGATTGAACCATTCAGGACTGTTGATCATTTTGATGTTTTGAACCAGGACATTGGTTGCTTGGAATAATGTCATAGTTATGGGACGCAGCAGCGAGGAGTTCGACGCAAATGCATCGTACCAAGCCTGATTTTTTACTATGAGCGAGTGAAATATTTGCGTAGCGACTACTCACCTGGCCGGCGCCGTCAAGAGTTCCTCCACCATCAAGGACAATGTTCTTCCCTCCCAAGATCCAAAATGTTACCTGTGTCTGGAAGGTGAACATAAAACCGTTTCCGCTCCAGTATGGGATATCGGGATTAAATCTCAATGTTCCTTGTAGCTCCTATTAGAACGGTTCAGCAGGATTTCCCGTCGAAGAGTGTTTACTCACGATATGCTTGTTATGCAATCCCGTCATGTTCAAGCGCGTAGATATATTGAGGGTGGTAAATGAAGGAATGACGACCTAGAACGAGGATGATTCAGAGGAAGGAATACACCAAAGAAATTAATGTTGACCTTGCTACACTGCTGCACTGCATTCAAAAAATGAGGCGAATCGTCCGCGCCGTGACCCTTGGCGACCAAGGTGCAGCTAGCATCATCGTGCCCGCCGTCGTCGTGGCCGGATCCTCCAGGACCTTGATCCCCAAGCGAGAATTGCAGGCTAAGGAGGAACACAAGGAGAGAGAATGCGAGACGCATATCTTATACGATTCTTTGAAAGGCCTGTTCGACGGCTTTATATACGAACAATTCGCGGTCCGTGCCTTCTCCGTACTTGGATCCCATGGCTTTTCCGTAGCTATTGATAGACTTGAGCAGTGGGCGCCGGGCCGATTGGGTTGACCTTTCGTGAGTAAAAGCGGTCAACCTGGGTCAATTTTGAATTAATGGAGACAAGGCGGCGTTGGGCGGCGCCGTTGAGACCTTGGCGGCGATGTTCAAGGAACGTTCCATGTTCAAAAATGGTCACGCGCCCTCTTCCACTGTTCTCGGCCGAGAAGTCCGAGACGGCCTTTGCTTCACCGCTTCGCCGAAATTTGGAGCAAAAATACATTGTACACTGGGCCAGAGACCGAATCAAACAGAAGACAGAAAGTAACCAAGATGATTCCGCCCAAAAGTTAAGCTACATGACGATGCATCCCCAACCTCTTTCCTGCTCTGTGGCCGCCTGTTCTACACGCCGATGTTGAGCCGCAACCGCTTCTTGACGCTCTCGTTCCTGTTGCGCCGCAAATGCTCGCATACGTGCTTCTTGCATCCGGCGATGCTCCAACGCCACCCTAGCCTGGTCTTCAAATTGGCGAGCATGATCACGGCGAAGGGCTTCCTGCCGTCGGACCTCCTGGAATCGAGCCTCCAGCCGTTGACCCTCCAGACGTTGGGCCTCGTATGCATCTTCATGGCGTAGGTTCCGCACCGGGGGTTCTGGATTCGGAGGCACTTCAAACACGCCTCCATGAACTGCGGTGAGATGTGGGTAAATCTCCTGGTGGTCGAAGACGCGCAGACAGATCCAACAAATGTGAGTTCCACATCTGCAGGTCATATGGTTGCAGCCCTCGATTTTCTCGATCCACACTGAACATGCAGGGCAGCGCTTCACGCTATTGTGTCTTGCCCACTCATCGTTCAGACGCTCCTGCTCTCCTGGGTCGCTTTGAATTCGCTTCTCTGCGCAACTAATACCTTCGTGACCTTCCTCGTCGCACGAAGAGCAGATGGACAAGAAACAAGAAGGGCAAGTCATAGCCGTCCCGCTCGCGTTAGATCGGTAGACTTGGCTGCAATCCGGGGTTTTGCAATACTTGAATTGTGGGTGTTGCTCGATGTAGCGCAGAAAGGCCGTTTCGAGAAGCTGATGGAACTGAGGCGTCGGTAGAAAATTCTCGATCGTTGGTATCGGAATTGGGACCCCGCATGTCGCCTCATTTCCGAGGCAGGTCAATGGGAAACTATCGGCTGCAGTGGAAATATAGTGACGCAGACAGCTCATGCAGTACGTGTGTTCGCATCCCAAGGTTACCGGATGCGAAATCTCGTCGTAACAGATGGGGCACGATTTGTCTGTAATCGTCCTCTGACCGCTAACAGCCGTTTCCTCCAGAGATTCGTCAATCAGTCTTGTCAGAATATGCCGAGCTTCTTCCCCGCCTCTAATTACGATCTTGCAAGCATGAGACGAGATATTCAGCACTGCATTGTCTTCTCCCAACGCTTCTTTCAAGACCGCCATCCCTCGCTGGACGAAAAACCGAATGGATTGTTTCTTTAGGAATACGGACCATTCCAAAGAATCAAGGCGAGCGACCTCAGCCTTGACGGCTTCCCGAGCTTCGTCGACAGAAGTCTTATCTCCGTAGACCTTGACCACGCACAGCTTCCACTCGGCTCTCGCGTATGCGCCAGTGCGATTAAATATTGAGTTTAGGAACTGGCTGCCAGCAGCAGACTTGAAGGACCTGTGCCAACAGCCTGCAGCCAACTGTTCGCCTCCCGCCAGATTCTCGACACGGACTTTCAACGACCCAACTGCTTTTTTATCTTCTCCGAGCACTTTTATTTGCATCCTGCCAGTGTTCTGAACAGGGAAAATACGCGCGTAGGCAGCTTTGTTGCCGGCGTCTTCAGTGAGTGAATCCCATGTGCGTTTCTGCGCCTGGTATTGCTGGCGAGGGATTGAAATGATGTATTGCAGTGGATCTGGGAGTCGCAGACGAAGAGAGCAATTGCCCAAATAGTCAAGGCGTTTTCCGGCGAGTGAATCGTGAACCCGTTTCGCCACCTCCCAACTGTCGAACCGTGCTTTCACGATATTATTACCCTCGATATCATCTTGTGCGACGATGTCGAAGCTTCTCAGCCCATTCCCTGCAGTGATTTCCACTTGTTGTTTCAATGATCGAAACCCTCCCTCGACTTCATACGATATGGGTTTCAAGAATTTGAGCAAATGCGAGCCCGTGAATTGTATAATTGTCTCGGGCGAAATGGATCGGGGGAGTCCAGCGATCTTGATTGCGCGCTGCGAGTCGGGTCCGCGAGCGACTCCAGGCGGTGGCTGGTTCATTTCCACATGAACTCGTCGGCCAGCACAAATTTGACGGTTCAAGACTTTGACCTTGGCCGCGGCATCATTTACACTCTGAAATGTGGCCACCACACTGCTGGAGGGCGCACGCCATAACAGCGTCAATGTATCACAGTCTCGGGCGGAGTTTCCCATTCCACCGACCCTGCCATTTTCCGCCACCTCGAAATGAAGCCTTTCCTGCCGAAACTCAATGTCCTCCAAACCGATGGCAATAGCTCCTCCCTCCTCTGATGTGGTGATCAACGTGGCCTCCAAATGCCCATCGGGCAGTGTCTTGGTTCCAGTTATGAAAAGGCGGGTTGGATCTACACCCTGCTGAGTGAAAAGTGCTTTGATTTCGTCGTGCGTCGCGTCTCGCGGAAGATTTTTGATGTGAATGGTGCATGACTCGGAGCCAGCGACGACCTCTTGGACGGTGATCCCTGCATTGAATGTGACTAGACTGGAGCCGAGAACGATGTGTTGGATAGTTTGGGTTGCCTCCCTGCGCCTCGTCTCCGCCTTGCGAGCTTCAAGCTCAATTTGGCGTGCCCTTTGGACAGCTTCCTGCTCAGCAAGGCGAGCTATCCTTTGCCTCTCCATTTCAGCAGCTCGTACTGCCTGGCGTGCGGCCTGCTCCCTTCGATTGGCTTCCGCCTCCCTGCGCCTCGTCTCCGCCTGGCGAGCTTCAAGCTCAATTTGGCGTGTCCTTTGGACAGCTTCCTGCTCAGCAAGGCGAGCTATCCTTTGCCTCTCCATTTCAGCAGCTCGTACCGCCTGGCGTGCGGCCTGCTCCCTTCGACTGGCTTCCGCCTCCCTGCGCCTCGTCTCCGCCTTGCGAGCTTCAAGCTCAATTTGGCGTGTCCTTTGGACAGCTTCCTGCTCAGCAAGGCGAGCTATCCTTTGCCTCTCCATTTCAGCAGCTCGTACCGCCTGGCGTGCGGCCTGCTCCCTTCGACTGGCTTCCGCGCGTTCAGCGCTCTTGGCCGCATTTTCTCTCCGTCGTCGCTCAGCTTCTTGAACCTAATATTTGTTCATGCACTGCATCTCAAAGAAGGAGATGCATCTCATACCTGTGGATCATGCGCGTACCAGCATTTTACGCCCTTCGGACAGTCCCCGTCTCTCCATGCACGACACGGGATTTCACCTCTTTTGGGGCGAGAACGTGTTTGTGGTGAGGTTGGAGCTATATCAGCCTCCGATCCTAGTTGACTGCTCGATGCGACGGAACTCGTGGATCGGCCAACATTCAGAGACGGCCGAAGGCCATCGGGTCGAGTAACTTCAACTAGAGCCGCTTGAGGGACCGATTGCTCTCGTTGCCTGTTGTTAGCAGGTGGACCCTCAATCGAAGGACCAGTTTCAACCTGAGCATAAATGATAAGTAAATTGGGATATGGTCAACGAGTTTAGCTAACTTGGTGAATGAATTTGCAACTATCTCCATGAATGCAGTGGCCCTGTAGAAAATACTTGCAGGTTCGTGCCCTCGTTGGCATCCTGAGTGCGAAGAGAAAACGTCAGAAGGAAGGTCCAGAAGGCGGCTAAAGAAGCCTAACCGCCGACCGTATTATTAGAAGGGCAGATAGACGCCAGTACATGAGGACCATCCAACTGAGATTGGCTCAGATAATGGCCATTCTCGTGCTCTGCCGTCCGCGGATCCTGACACTGAGAAGAGATTTCGCCTTTGGCCGTGGGCGAAAAGAAAGCGAGAGCACCATATTACAAAGATAGAGATGAGTGGGAGTTGAATAAATTGCCCGGGGAGCTTATAGTATCGACGCTAGTTTCAAGGACGCGTCGTAGGTTGAGTTAAATAACTGCTAGGGACCGCCGCGGCGACAGTTGGAGGATGGAATGTCGGTCCGGAGCCGACGTGACGTCACTGTGACCGTCACTAATTTTTCAAGCCATGGACGCGAGTGTCGGCGAACCATTCCTTCTCGCAAACTATGGCGTTGCTCAGCGTCTCAAAAAATCGAAAGCAGCTGGAAAGACTCAATCCCCCGGTTCCAACGTCTACGCAACTCATGAAAAAATTGCGTCCAGTAGTTCAGATGGATATGTAACAGTAACAGCTCAGGGAGACGGTGTGCACGTCCTCGACGTATGTCCGGTGTCTGCAATATCTCAGCGTTCTAATTTTCTTCACTAGCTTTCAACGCTGCATCCAGTCATCTCTCACACCCTTGGCCCATCCACCAGCTTTTCGTGTCCGTCGGTTACCCTCGGCGTTCCAGAGGGGCAACAAAATATATGCGCTACGTACTCGGCGATTGCCTCTTCTACGGATGTTACTTTGGAAGATTGCGGTCGGACCATATGGGTATGGCGCGAAAATTTGTCGAGTACTGTTGGAGATCGGGCGTCGCAGAAGAAAAAAGCTGCAGTGGTGCGTCGTTCCTCTTCGGGTGGTCTCTCAAACTTAAAGGACTTCGTAGATGCCGCATCACATATCTGAAATTTACGCATGCAATGGTCTGCCTCAGCGTTTGCTGGTTTTGTCTCCTGCAGGGGATTTAACAGTTGTCGATGCGGACCTTAAAATACGATGCACACTGCCCTCACCTCTAAGTGATGCGACCGCTATACGGTCTTTCGTCTTTCCTCGAGAGTCGGGTTTCTTTTTACCCGGCCCTCCTGGAAGTACAGCTGTTGTTTTTCTGGAACATTCAAAAGAGACCACAACCAGCATCCGGATTGTGGATATTTCAGGAGAAGAAGCGAGAGAGATTGGCACTAGCAAAATTCCCGTTGAATCTGATGTGTGTTTCATCCTCTATTGCGCTTCAACGACCTTATTGATCACGAATAATAGCAGATAGTGAGCGTCTCATGTAGCTCGTCGGGCTACTTGAGCATCATGAGTGAGTAGACGTTCCCATAATTCAAGGACGATTTTACTTACATCACAATAGCAAGAGACGGCTCCTGGAATTCCTTTCAGATCGAATCGAAATCCGACGTTATCAACGTTTATTCAGCTGCTCAACCCCTACATCTCAAGTCCCTCTCTTTCATTGGAAAGAGTCCTGAGGCTTCCCTCGGCGGCGAGGCTTCCATCATTGCTCTAAATACCTCTCTTGTTCTTCTGGCCGCGATAACCTCCTCATCTACGCGGAGCATTGTCCTACTCCTCTGGGACCTCCAATACTCCGTTCTTCTCGCATCCCACATCCTCGCTATTCCTTCGACACTCTCCCACCTTCCGAAACTCTCCATGACTCTTCGCCTGATGGTGGCTGCATCGCCGCAAGCCCTCCTCACGCTCTCCCCCCCTGCAGTAGAGGCTCAGTCCAAGTCTGCTGCGCGATCCAGCATTCTCGTCGTGCCACTTACAGTCCCCGAGATGTCCACCATCGCCAATGCAATGGGACGTGCCACGGCGGGCGCACATTGGTTGGTTCAGCCATCTGTAAACGACACACTTGGACCTTCCCGCGGCAAAGTGCTCACGGCCGTGCAAAACGCGCTCAGTAATAATGAACCCGAAGCAGCGGAAAAGGCCTTTTTCGACTGGGAAAAGAGCGAAGGGCAACCGGGCGACGATGACAACAGCAGCGGAGAGGTATGCATAGCGTTCTGGAGCTGAATGTCAATTGACACCTTTCAAATAGCGTCAGGTTGCGCTGGGGCATTCCTTTGTGCGCGATCTGTTGGTAGCTGTATTGCAGCCTGCAAAACCACCCTCGAGCACACCTTATTCTCCCGCGATCGTGCGATTCCTCCTCGAACGACGTGTTGTGAGTGCGAGCATGATTGAAGGGGGTCTGCTAGCTGCCTTGAAGTTGCGTGGCGATTGGGTGAGTTCATTATTTCTGTCTGCTTCAAGTACATTCACTGAAATCAGCATCCCTTCAGAACGCCATACAACTATGCCCAACAAACGTCCGCGATCTCGTAGAATCCGACTTCATGTTCATACTACAGTTCGTCGCTGAGCATAGCCGCAATACTGAGGATGCGATGGAGGTAGACTCGTCGGCTTTAGGGGCAATCCCGACGCTTCCTACATTCCTGAGTGCTTGCGTGCAGTATCCCACATCGTCTGCGACTCTCCGCGCGGCGATGCACCAGTATCTGAAGCAGCCAGAGGACGTGGTCGCTGTGCTCGAGGTTCTGGAGGGGTGGGTGGGTCGATGGAAGACTGCAGAGGTGATAGCCCTTCCCTCGAAGAAAAGTGTCGGCAAGGACGAACACGGAGTCACGGTCTTGAAGGACGGGTGGCAGAAGGAAGACGGGGCGGTGTACCCACCGTTAATAAAGGTGGGCTTTTGTTGTTCGTTTTCGGTCATGAGAAATTCACGTGCTCTCAGGTGCTGTCGTTCATTCAGACGGTACTCGACGCCTCGTTTCTCGCCCTGCTTCAGTACACGCCGGCCCACCGCGTCCTGCGGAAGGTGCTCTCGCGCATCGAGCCCGAAATTAGGTTGACGGAGCAGGTGGGGCTACTCAGGGGCCCGCTGGAGTTGTTCGCCCGGGCGCAAGCGAAGGCGGTACGAGATGGGAAGGAGGGAAAGAAGGACTTGGGCGACTGGAGGCAACGTCGGCGGCTGGCACACGAGCGGTCTGCTATGGCGGTGGGCGGAGTTTATCAGCTAGAAGAGCTTGTTTTATAGTGCCGCGATTTGTGTACTCAAAATGAAAAGATGACCGCAGGCCAACTTTAGACTTCGACTCAAATAAAGGTGATTTCTGGTCCCGTGAGCAGGGAAATTTTATTCCGTTACAGCAACTGAAATAGACAGAAGACAGAAGAAACCGACCCTATCCAAAAGAAAAATATAAAACCAAGACACTCTGACGGCAGACGAGAGCCGGAGAGGACGGGGGCACGCGGCGAAGGGAGAAAGGCTTGTGAGCGTGGGTGCCTTGCCGGCTCGGGAGGCAGAGCGTCGAAGGTAGAGAGCGGCGACACAGCCTGAGGGAAGAAGTAAGCTAAGCACTTGAGACGACTGGGCGAAAAAGAAAGTGAACGCACCACGACGAATGCCTGGGAGTCGGCTGGCGACACGAATCTCGGTCGGCGGCGAGGAAGAACGACAAGAGTGGCCGTGACCTGAGAGAAGAAAGAAAGTAAACACTTGCGAAGATGGCGCGAAGGGGAAAATGAGCGCACCACGACGAAACCTTGTACCAATTGAACTCCAGTCCGGAAGGAAGCACAGCAAAGACGCGCCTCGGGTAGAAGCGCGTCCACCCCCGTGGCCGGCGTCTTGCTGAGCTTGGTGGCACTGCGTACCGTGGCGCGCTAGAGCTAAAGGCGTCCCCTCAGAACAGGGACTTTGTCCATCACGTCGCAGCCCTTCCGGGTGGTGAGAGTTGGTGTTAGTGTCGGGCAAGCCGTGGAGATGACTGCCGTGGACGTTCTCCGTCGCGCGCCTTGCCGGGGTCTTGTCGTTTCGAGACCATCGACTCTGCCAAAGACGAAGGCAGACTGGAGTAGATGAGGGATGAGGGCGGCGCCAGGTAGAAAAAGGTGGGTGCGAGAGGAGGAGTCGGGCTTTAGCAGAGAGCCGTCGCGGAGGCGGGGTAGGCGGGCCGTCTGAAGGGTTAGGCTTTATGCGGAGAGCCGTCGTGGTGGGGGGAAGGCGGGCGAAGGAGGAGGGGGGCTATTTTTTTGGCGTTTTGTATCTAGGGGAACACGTCGGTCGGTGGCAAACAGACGAACTTACTTTTATGTTTCGGGTTGAGGCGGCCTCTCCCATGTGCATGCGGGGCACGTTGACGGCGGCACTAAAAGGGCGGGAGGTTAGTGTTGACCTCGCGAGAGATGCTGTATGCAGGCTACTCACTGGGGAGGCTAAACTCTAGGCCGAGGAGGTGACGGGGGTGAAGCTGAAAAGCTGAAAGAAATAACCGCAGAAATAACCGCAAAAGTGGCTGGTTTTATACGTTTCCAATAGGAGAAGAATCCCGATCTTTTCAGCAGGGAACTTGAAACGAAACCGAGCCCATGCAAAGCGAGGTGGCCTGGGGATGTTATTCGGAAGCGCCTCCAGGAGAATGTGTGTACTGGAGGGAAAAATTGAACATCGAGGTAGTGGTATTGAACAGGGTCGGCCGGAATTCCCCGATATCGGATCATCGGAGCGATCGCTTTTCCTCGCTTTGACCTCTCGCTCGACGTCGCCTAGAGCATTCTTTCTGTCTTTCGCTACAGTTTCGTTTGAATCTCGACTCGTTAATGGCTGTGCCTCGACAAACGCCTTGCGGGCCCATTGGCCAGCATTTCATCCGCGACTCGAGTATCTGAGACATATAAGGCTCTGGGAGTGAAGACTCGAACGGAACTTGGCATCGCAGCGGTGCGCACTGTCTTGCTGTCTTTCGAGGGTTTGTACCTTGCAGTTCGGCGATTTCTGTCCCAGCTAGGGATGATAATAAAACAGGAACCGGCGAATGAAGAGCTTACACAGAGGCACCAAACTCTTGAGAATAATATACAAATGTGGTAGGGCATCTAGATACCACCAGTCCTGCCCCTCAAAGCTTCACGAACCGTACTCCTCTCCCCAAGCAACGCGACTATTTGCCACCGCTGATCACGAACCTCGCGGTCCTTAAGGAGTATGACGTCGTGGTCACTGTCGCCGTGCCCATCTTCATCGCCCATGAATCCTAGGCGGAGAGCCGCGGCCGACTTGTTGGGCAGGTCAGCCGGCGACACCGTGAAGAGTGTGTTGAAGGAAGACGTCGTCAGCACGGGCTGAGTGCGCATATGTGTAGTACGAGACGTGGATGGTGTTATAGACGAAATCGTCTGCGAGGCAGAAGTCAGCGTGAGCGCATGTGTCAACAGCTGCTTGAGCATTGCCTAAGCGCGTTATAAGCAGGCATCCAGAAAGCGGCGAGAACGACGTACTTCGCATGCGAGATTCATGAGAGAAGGCACAGCGCGACTCGGGGCCCCGAGGTTATTCTGAGCACAGATGAGATTCATGCGGTCTGCGATGTGCTGCACGGTGGGTGCGCCCGCAGTGGCTGCAAGGTGCACAGGCAAACGACTACCTGGGGGGTCTCCGCGTTCAGGAAGGAGAACGACACCGCGCTCGGCCGAGATCTCGTCGTTCTGCAGTGGGCGCGTGTCCAGTGGCATGGCCTGGAACGATTTGAGGCGGTCACGCTCGCGCTTGCCGACGGAGAGAGCCCAGCGCTTGAGACGTGCAGAACGTAGAGAGAGCGCATCGAGGTCTTCAGGTCCCTGATACGGCAAAACGCGTCTCCGCTTGCGTGGTGGGGGCTTGGGACGTGGGACGGCGGTGGGTGAAGGTGGCCGCTTGTGCGTTGTTGCGTCAAAGAGGGAAATAATGAGTGCGTTGTGAAGCTGAACTACAGAAAGTCAAGTGGAGTCTTTGACCAAGACACGAACGGGCGCACCGAGATTTGGAGCATCGAGGATCGCCCGAATTGAATCGTCAAACTCGGTGCGAGATGTCTGACCGGTTACAAACAGGTTGAGGGTAGAAAAATAGAGATCTGCCTTGGGCCCAAGATGGCCTTTGAGCTGAGCCTTGAGGGTCGATGTTGAGGACAAGGACATGGCGCGAGGCTGGATGAAGGCTAGAGAGCGTAGCCGTCCAAACGACACATGTGTAAACACCATACTTGAACTCTGCACTTTACCGTGACAATGGCAGGTACGTCCATACGCTGCTGACCGCCTATTTATTCTACAGCTCGTTTTCTAGACCCCAATTACACAACCCTGCCATCCCCGCCATTCGACACAATCTCTTCCATCCAATATTCTCCAACAGACCCCGATAAACTCCTGGTTTCTTCGTGGGACACGGTATGTACTTTCGAGATTGACATTCCAAGTTGAAGCCTCAACCGGCCCAGTCAGTGCGATTCTACCATGTCGGTGAACCAAATGCCAAGCCGTCTGAGCAACTCGCGAAATTCGAGCACCGAGCAGCAATTTTATCCTGCTGCTTTTCTGATTCCACTCACGGCTTCAGCGGCGGCCTTGATGCAACCATTAGACAGTAAATGGTCTTGCTATTTACCCTGGTTCTTTCGCTCATCCAGTTCAGTTTGGAAATAGGAACGGAGAAGATCACGACTGTCGGTTCGCACACGGACGCCGTGTCCGGTATGGTCTACTCTGACGAATCCCGTTGCGTCCCATTCAGCCATCGTTTCTGTCACTGTCACTCATGCCATCTAGATGCTCTCGTCTCTGGATCTTGGGACTGCTCGCTGCGTCTCTGGGATCCTCGTGCAGCGTCGCCGCAGCAGGCTGTTACGACGACACCTGAGCGTGTTTATGCCATAGACATGACGAACCATAACATCGTCGTTGCAATGGCCAGCCGACTGTTCAACATCTACGATATCCGCAACATGGCTACGCCGGCGCAACAGCGCGAGAGCAGTCTGAAGTACATGACACGGAGTCTGGCATGCATGTCGGACGGCCAGGGTAAGCGTTCCGCGTCTTTCTTTCCCATTTTTCTCAGATGAATCATGTTCCCACAGGCTACGCGACAGCATCTGTCGAGGGCCGCATTGCGGTCGAGTACTTCGACCCCTCGCCCGCGACGCAGGCCAAGAAATACGCGTTCAAATGTCATCGGTACACTGTTGAAGATGTTGACCAGGTTTACCCCGTCAACGCCCTCGCATTCCACCCCGTGTACGCACCTATTCGTTCTCTATTCTCTGCATCTTGAATCCCCTGATTCTGTTCCTCAGTTACAACACATTCGCTTCCGCCGGCTCTGACGCGACTGTCTCGATATGGGACCACAAGGTGAAAAAGCGCCTGCGTCAGTACCCGAAATTCGGCAACCCCGTCGGCGCACTCGCGTTCAACTGTGATGGCACGCGCCTCGCTGTTGGTGTCGGATACAACTGGGACATGGGCGAGAAGGGCATGCTCGAGAAGCCCGGGACAGAAATTGGCATCAGGCGATTGGGCGACGAGGTCAAGGTGCGTTCTTTTTCTTATTGACTTGTTCTGGATCTGATATGCGGCGGTTTTCCTCAGCCAAAAAATTGGGCAGGGTAGCTGTAGGCGAGTCCGTCGTTGTATCTATAATTCGTTCTCAAATGCTTGCACGCGTGAGACAGAGGGCTGTTGAAGCATCTTGGGGCAGTTCCGACAAGTTTTAGGTCGCAAGTGGTGACTTTCCTCTGCCGGTGGATCACCGCGCCTTCGTCCGGCGAGAAGGGTCACATAGGGATAGAGGCCCTAGGTTTATGGTTTCCGTTCCTTGAATTGACTGACCTTAAAAACTGAATTCTCGTGCTCTTCTCGAGGTTCAGGTACTCGCACAAATGGCATCCGTTGACGGACTCTTTGACTTGATCCTCTAAGTTGTCCCGCCTTTGCTTCCAATTCTCAATTCTTATTCCCCCCGAATGGCTATCACGGGAGCTCTCGAACGACGCACACTCGTGAACTCTCTAGCCTGCTCGGATATATGGATGTATCTGAAGCCTCATGACCCGCGCGGCCTTCCTGCGCTTGCTTGCAAGCATCTGGTAACAATCCTCGCTGCGCGCGGCTCGTTCCGCTGTCATACATTTACTTGTTCATATACATATTTCTTTTCTAAAATCCGGATTACTCCGACACTATTTCGACCACGAGAGTGCTGAAAGGTCTTCGAGATCTATGTAAGAGAAAACGGGTTCAACTGGGCGAATTATGTGCTAGAAGGGTGTGTTTTCCCCATACTCATCCGAATATCCTCTGGTGGCATCGATCCAACATCCAACCCTATGATTTCAAGCTTTCTGCCATGTCATAGGTGCAGGTGTATAATGGTGGGCGGGGGGCAGGGAAGGACACACGTCGCGCAGCCCCTCCTCCTCTGCGTTCTCCGCCAAGTACTGCGGGTGAAGTGTTGTTGACTTCGTTGGTGTTGGTGCCACACGAGCAGCCCTTTTACAGGCTGACTCAGCCAGGCCCAGACAAAATAGTGGTCTTCGAATGAGCATGGATCTTTGAGAGGAAATGGGCGTAATACAGGATCCCAGAGGTGGTTTCTTTGAAAGTTCAACTGCGCTCTTGCTGCGCTCGTTGCATTGAGCAGCGTGCTTTACGTAAAGGGTCCAGACTCGTTTAGACCTGGACTGCGCCACCTTCTCCTCCAGCAGTTGTTTGTCAAGCACTCTTGAGTCTCGACTCCTCGCAAGTTTCTCGTATCCGACACCGACTCGTAATACTCTCGGCAGCAATATTATGCACCGCGACTTTCTCAACTGAACCGCACTAGCTTCATCATTCCGCCCTCATTCCGCCGCCCCTGCAAGTTGGCATATCCGCATGCTACTGGCAAGCGACTAGCCCGCAATGTGACCGGTCATCGCAATCCGGTGACCTTCCCTGACTTTCTGCACCAACTGCCTCCCAACTGACCAGATTCTCAGAGACAAACTCAAACAGTCTGCAGGGGAGGTCACTTTCGTTTCAAAATTACAAGTTCCTGCGATTTTTAAGTGGGCCCCTTGCCTGCCGTCTTTCTTCATGCATCGAGAATATCGCTGTTTGCTCTTCAATCCGTCCTATGAGGGTCTTCGTGCGCTTCGCCCGCTTCCTAGATGGATGTGCACACTGCATTGAACGTGCAACTAACGTGCGCTACGTACACGGGAATGGCTATTCGTGCATAAAGGATGCGTTTGCTAGTATATGTCCTCAGCCTGAGTTCCCCGCTCCTCCCCTTTCCCATGTTGCCTTAGCGTAGGTCCTTAAAATATTTTACAACGCCGGCTCACATCACGACTCCCAGTTCTATATTCCCTTTTAGCCTTCGTTGCGTTGCATTTCACGGTCAGCTCTGCGATAGGTAAGGTCTTTCTCAATATGAATTTTCTTGGCTCATTGTCTATTTGTTCCAATCGGTCTATCCGAATCTCACGATGACCTTGCGCCTCGCAGTGGCGTTCCCTGCGCCGCGGCCATTGGCTTCAGCTCTTCGACGTGGATTCGGACCAACGAAGTTTCTGATGGTGTAACTCCCGTGGGCGCGTGCGCCTTTCGTAAAAACTTCACTCCCCCTCTCGGAAAAGTGCCTGTGCACGCAGATGTTTTGATCACGGTCGACGACACCTTCATTTTATACGCCAATGGCGTCAAAGTAGGCGCTGATGGAGACTGGAGATTCGCCGAACGTTTTTGCATCTCCTTGTAACCTTGTTTGAACGTGTTCGCGGTGACGGCCGTCAATGGCGGCGCCACTCCCAATCCCGCTGGCCTTCTTGCGGCTATCCAAGTTATATACACCGATGGTATCAGTAGCATCATCGTCTCCGATACCACTTGGCGCGCTTCCATCGCAGTGTCCTATGGTTATGAGCAACTGTCGTTTGACGCGAATAGTTGGACCCGGGCGTCCGCTGAGGGGATATTCGGTGTAGCTCCTTGAGGGCAAATAGCTATCTCTCCTACGGACTCGCTCACGAATGCCAACTAGATCTGGACGAGCGAGGTGGTGAATGGAAACGCCCCTCCTGGTCCCCGCGCCGAACGTATACCCTTCCCTACGACCAGAACGTTACCTCCACGACCAGGATCATCACTGTCGATGACCAATACTTGCTCTGCGTCAACGATGTCCTGGTTGGGTCGGGGACTAACTGGCAGGTTGCCCAAACCTACACCGTTTACCTGTCCCCGGCGCCAAGCGTCGTGATTGCAGTTTATGCTGTGAATGGCGGCGCTGCATACAACCCCGCTGGTGTCTTGGCTGCACTCGTGCTGACCACGGCCGAGCACTCGGAGGCTTATGTGATAATGGACGGAAACTGGAACTCCAATACTGGAACTCCCATCGATTTCCAGATGCCTGAATATGACGACAGCTCATGGTTCTTTGCTACAGTCGAAGGGCCGTATGGAGTGGTACCATGGAATCCTGTCATCGTGTCCTCGTCTTCGGGGCCAGTGACCGCGATAGCAGGTGCCCCAGCCAGCAAGGCAAACACGACAGCAGTTTAGCCCTTAACCTTCCTATCACTGACTCTCGCTCCTCGTTTTTTTTTTTACTTGCCATTTTAACCATGTATACTGTTGTTACCAACTGTTATTCAATACAACTTTGTGACTTGCCACATCGGCAGTTTCACGTTCCTCATCACTGCAACTTCTCCTTCGAACTACATGATTTCGCGTGTCAAGTATCGGACCCGAAACTACCCAAACCCAAGTAGGACAGTATTGATGGCGTGTCTTGTCGCCGCCACTCAGCGAGCTTCTACTAATTCTCTTTTCAAGCTTTCTGTCATGTCATAGGCGCACACTCCGAAGCGGGATCGAGTTTCTAGCGATTCTCTTTTCAAGCTTTCTGTCATGTCACAGGTGCAAATCCGAAACTAAATCGTTAGCCTTCTTGTCCAACGTATTTCCTGTCATCCTGCTGTCTTGGGGCTCCTCTATCCATTCATTCATGCACCGAGAACATCGCTGTTTGATCTTCAATCTGTCCTCTGAGCGTCTTTTGCGCGCTTCCTGCGAGTGCTGTGGAGTCGGAAGATGAATGGAGAACCATTTTTTCTGTCTTTCCATGCAAGAATGAGCGCCAAAGCAATATCCTCGTGTACCCTAGTTCGACGCGGTCTATGGTCATTCTCGCATAAAAGGATGTGTCTCCTAGTTCATCCTCCTTAGTTTTCCCCACTCTTCATTTCCCTCATGGTGTCCCGCAGTAGGTCTTCCGAGTCCCATGAAATGCTTCACGAAACTCACTCACCTTGCGACTGACAGTTCTATACTCTCTTCTCGCCTTTGTTGCGTTGAATCGCGCGGCCGGCTCTACGATAGGTAACGTCTGTTTCCGCGTGGATTTTTTCTAGTGCCTCATCCATTAGTTCCAGTCGGTCTACCGGAGCATCCTAAGTATCTGCCCAACAGCGTCGCTCCTCGCGCCGCGGCCCTTGGCTTCGGTGCTTCGAAGTGGATCTGGACCAACGAAGTTTCCGGGGGTGTAGCTCCTGTGGGCGCGCGCGCTTTCCGCAAAGATTTTACCGCTCCTCTCGGGAAGACGCCATTGCAGGCCGATATTATCATCACCGTTGACAACGGGCTCACTTTATACGTGAATGGCGCCCAAGTGGGCACTGGTGGAGACTACAGATTTGCTGAACGCTTCTGTGTCGCCTTGCAGCCTTGTTTGAACGTTTTCGCGGTGACGGGCGTCAACGCCGGCGGTCCCGCTGGACTTCTTGCGGCCATCCAAATTACATACAGCGACGGTACCACCAGCACCATCGTCTCCGATACCACTTGGCGCTATTCCATCGCAGTACCCAACGGTTACGAGCAACTGTCGTTTGATGACACCGCATGGACCCCCGCCATCGCAGAGGGGGCATATGGTGTGAGCCCTTGGGGTCAGATATCCATCCCGTCTGCTCCCCCGGTTCTTTCCCTCACGGACGCCAACTGGATCTGGACGAACGAGGTCGTGAATGGAAATGCCCCTCCTGGGGCCCGCGCCTTCCGGCGAACCTACACCCCTCCCAGCGGCCAGACGGCCACGTCCGCGACCATTATCATCGACGCCGACAACGAATATACTCTCTACGTCAATGGTGTGCTGGTTGGTTCGGGAACCAACTTCAACGTCGCCCAAACCTACACCGTCAACCTGTCCCCGGCGCCAAACGTAGTGTTTGCGGTTTACGCTGTGAATACCGCCACTGTCGACAACCCGGCTGGTCTGTTGGCTTCGATCGAAATCAATACGGCCGAATGCAATTGCACCTCGGGCGCCTTTGTTATAACCGACGGAAGCTGGAAGGCCAGCACCCAAACTCCCATCGGTTTCGAGTTGCCCGGTTATGACGACAGTGCATGGCCCGCTGCTACAGTGGAAGGACCGTATGGAATGGCACCTTGGAACACAGTCACCGTGTCCTCGTCTTCGGGACCGGTGAGCGCGATAGCAGGCGCCCCAGTCAGCAACTTGAAAGCAAACACCACAGCAGCTTAACTCCCCAACCCTTCCCATTGACAAAACCCTCCGAGTTGTTCTCGTTGACACATTCCCTTTGACTTCAAACGATCATTACTTTTCTTCGTACTTACTTTGCTTGTTTACCAATAATTATTCCTAGCCGCTCGTTATACCATGAAACCACCGCTGATAAATGAAGGAGGGACTTCGAGATCCCAGGAGCTGGGTTTTGAATCCATATCGAAAGTTACTGTTGCCTCGTTGGCCACCTCGTCGTGGAACCAATACGATCTCGGAATCTTTCCCAACCTTCTTCCTATCATTCAATCCCTCCCGTCACCCTTGAATTTTCCTTCTATTGAACGTCATTTTATACTTGTGTACTATTAGTACAACTTGTGATGAACTACAAATCCTTCGCTTGCATACTTGGGCGTTCCCTATTTCACTGCGGTCTTCGTTTCCTGCTGATGCCACTTTAAGGTTTCTCGTTACTGCAAGGTCCTTCCAACGAACATAATTCCACATGTCGAATACAGGTCCAAAAACCATGACTAGGACAGTGTTCAGTGATGGCGTGTCTTGTCGCCGCTCTCGAGGGCGTGGTGGGTGAAAACTGAGCCTTGGGTGATGGATTGGAAGCCTCCGAGTTGCGAAAGAAAACTCGAATTGTAGAAGAACAAGCGTGGCTTTCCAGAGTCAAGATTCGAAAGACGAAAGACAGAAAGAATGCTAGGTCAGTGAAGGGGAGGTCAAAGCGAGAGGTCAAAGCGAGAGAAAGTGATCGGTCCGACTCTGATGATCGGCGAATTTCGGCCGACCTTCGTCTTTCCACTACGCGCTTCCGAATAACATCCCCAGGCCACCTCGCTTTGCATGGGCTCGGTTTCGTTTCAGTTCCCTGGACTCCCTGTAAACTTTGCGGCGTGCTACCCCTTTCATGCGCAGATGCGAAAATTTCAACCCCATGTCTGACTGAAAGATCCGGCGTCTTCTCCTATTGGGAAACTATAAAGCCATCCACTTTTGCGGTTATTTCTTCAGCTTTTCAGCTTTTCAGCTTCACCCCCGTCACCTCCTCGGCCTAGAGTTTGGCCTCCCCAGTGAGTAGCCTGCATCTCTCGCGAGGTCAACACTAACCTCCCGCCCTTTTAGTGCTGCTGTTAACATGCCCCGCATGCATATAGGAGAGGCCGCCTCGACCCGAAACATAAAAGTAAGTCAGTTTGCCTCCCGCCGCTCACTTGTGGCTGACATATTTCCTCTAGATACAAAACGCCAAAAAAAAGTGGCCTCCCTCCTCCTTAACCCGCCTCCCCCCCACCACGACGGACCGACACCAATACCAACTTCACCCCCCGGAAGGGCTGCGACATGATGAACAAGGTGCTGTTCTGAGGGGACGCCTTTAGCTCTAGCACGTCACGGTACACAGTGTCACCAAGATCAGCAAGACGCCGGCCACGGGGGTGGACGCGCTTCTACCCGAGGAGCGTCTTTGTTGTCCTTTCTTCCGGACTGGAGTTCAATTGGTGCAAGGTTTCGTCGTGGTGCGCTCATTTTCCCCTTCGCGCCATCTTCGCAAGTGTTTACTTTCTTTCTTCCCTCAGGTCACGGCCACTCTTGTCGTTCTTCCTCGCCGCCGACCGGGATTCGCGTCGCCAGCCCGACTCTCAGGCATTCGTCGTGATGCGTTCACTTTCCTCTTTGCCCAGTCTTCTCAAGTGCTTGGCTTATTTCTTCCCTCAGGCTGTGTCGCCGCTCCCGACCTTCGACGCTCTGCCTCCCCGAGCCGGCAAGGCACAGGCCTTTCTCCCTCCGCCACGTGCCCCCTTCCTCTCCGGCTCCCGTCCGTTGTGCTTTATCTTTTTTTGGGGTTTATTTTTCTTTTCTCTCTGTCTACCGTCTACCTATCTCAACTGCTGTAACGGAATAAAATTTCCCTGCTCGCGGGACCAGAAATCACCTTTGTTTGAGTCCAAGTCTAGAGTTCTATTTTCATGTTCAGCAGATGAACAACGAAGTGCATATTGTTTCCACATTAAAATGAGATGGTTGTTATACAGATACCCTTCATGCTTCGTCTTCCGAATCAACCACAATGACATCGCCTTCGGAGGGCGGACAGAGGACTGCCGACGAATCTGGCTCATCTGTACTCGCCGCTATCGACCCTTTGGGCCGTGCTGCAGCCACCAGCTCCTTGAACTCCGACTTGTACTTGCTCTGCAACGCATTTTGTCAATATTTCCGCATTCCAGACAGGCGACAGCTGCCTACCAAGTGAGAGTTGTCCACCGTTGTTTTCTTCTTCTTGACCTTGGCCTCCTCCTCCCACTTCTTCAGGTCTTTCTGGAGCTCCGCCTTGGATCGCCGCTTCGCGGACGATTTGTCGAGGTTGGCGTTCCACAGCATCGTCCATCTACGCAATAGGTCAGCGATATGGCAAGGGAGCGGAGCAAGGCTGGGGAGCACCGTTGATGGCGTTTAGTCAACGAGGCGCGGTCCCCTGTTGTAAGCAGACCATGCTCAGAGAGCTTGTCCCTCAGCTGCTTCTCCTTGAGCGTGTCATACGACACCTTCGGCAGCCGGTCATCCGCGTCCGCGGCGGCTCTGCATGCAATTAGGCGATAGCACCATCTAGATGGACTGAGGGGCGCACCTTTCCTTACCCTTCGACTTCGGAGGGGCTCCCATGAGGTCGGACCACAACGTCTTCTGCGATTTCGACGACGGGGCAGATTTACTAGAGCCGGTGGACTCGCAGTTGTTGTCCATGTGTCTATTGAGCTCTTTGTACTTTACACCCTGTTCACACACAGGGCATTCGACGATGGCATCAGCTGGAAGAGAGTTGGGCATTGGACGAGGAGGCAAGGACGACAACGCACGCTTCGGGACATCACCATCAGGTGCGTCGGAAGATGGGTTATCGTGTCCGCCATGGCTTGGTCCAGCACTCGAGGTGCGCGAAGGGTCTGCAACGCAGCTGGGACTTAATTTGCGTTTCTTCCTCACGGGTTCGGCGGCGCGTTCTTCCTGCCTCGCACGACTCAAAAGATACGGTCTGAGAAGAAAAACAGATTAACGATGTGACCGCCGGGATGCGATTGACGCACCTAGCGAGATTCCAGGCGGTCACCACCTCCTCTATGGCCGGATTCGGCCGCAGATGGCTTTCGGTCGCACTCTGGCGACATGTGGGGCAGTGGGCCTTGGAAGATAGGGCTCCCCGTATGCACTAGGAGTATGTATGCAGGACATGAATTGGAAGCGACCGTAGATGCTTACCATCGAGCAGAAACAGTGTCCGCACGCCAAAGACACCGGCCCATCGAAGAAATTGGAGCAGATTGGGCAACGGACTGCGCTGTCGAGTTCAGCGAGAGATGCCGCCTGCTTGGGGAAGTCGGTGGCGTCGGGAATGTTTTGGGCCAAGAGGGTGCTCAGCTTGTTGCTATTCATGACGGTGACAGCAAAGCGCGGTTGTCACAGTTCACCTGACCACGACACGCTGTCACAGTCGTGTCAATTTGATCCGCAAGGAGACCGTTCACCCAGTGATAAAAACTCATTCGCTCGAGACTACATGGCGGAATACCGCACCCCGCGCACTATATACCTATCCATCTTCGCCCTCCTCCGGACTTGATGCTTCAAGTTCAACGGAAAGCGTTTCTTCCATGTTGCACACTGGCAGCGGCGCGTTCCTGCAGTTGCATAGGCGCGACAGATGCTTCTCGTTTGCCGTGTCTGCCAGTATGGCCAAAGCTCTTTCAGCAGCAAGACTCTTCGCCACGATGGCGTTGGTGGAGACGATTGGGCCTGCGACAACCACCCCATGAACGAATACGGTCACACCAGTACCTCCTCTAGGCTGGCTCGTTGATTTCCTGGGGACTCGGCGTGAGCGACGGCGATGAATTATGATGAATGACCCACTTGAACACGATCTGCTTGCTGCTAATGCATCCAGCACCCGCCGCCCATTCCAACAATTCTGTGATGGGATCCCGCCGGAGGGATGGGGTGAGGGCTGCGAGTACATCCTGCATTACAAACTCTACCACAGACGCTGTGCGCTCATAATTGTAGTTTGAATCAACAAGAACAGCCCCGATCACACTTTCGAACACGTCGCTGAATAAACATAAATGAAGGGAGAGTTCAATGTTCAAATATAATGCACGTACCTCAGCGCCTTGGGAGGCTCGTAGCGCCAGCCGCTTTGGACAATCTCCTCCCCAGAGCAGGCTTGGAGATGAGGTACTTGGCGCTCTACCTCTATGCTCAGTTCAACACTGTTGATGAGCATGAGCTGATGCAATTGCAGGTGTCGTACGCCAACAAAGGCCAGGGCAGAAGCACAAATCGCCCTGGTTCGCGGCCATGCTAGCTGGTCCGACGTGGCGTCTGGAAATTTTCGATACATGTAATCTATCACAACCAAGTCGAGGATTGCGTCGCCCAGAAATTCCAATCGTTCATATGAGTTGGTGGTTTGGTTGTCAAAGGATGAGTGGGTGAGTGCTTCTACAAGCAATTTTCCCGAACGGAACGAATAGCCCAACGACTCTTCCAGGCCGCAGAACATCCTTGGAACGGGCGATGTTTCACGGGTGCTGTACCGAATACCCCACGGCGCGGGCCCACCAAAATCTAAGCCTAAAGCTCGCCCAGTATGCAAGGCCATCTCGATCCCTCCTGTGACAAAACTAGCACCCAGAGTGGCTTCCATGCAGTCCTGCAGACTCCGGCGAGGGAACTCCCGCGATACACATCGGGTCGGAACGGCATCGCTGAGTACTGGGCACTGGATACTGCATCTCCAGGTTTTCATGCCCTGGGTCTCGCAGGTGAGGAATTCCTGAAGCCCTAATTCCTTTGCTCGGGATAGAAGGAACCGGTTGGACACGCTGTTCTGGCGCATGAGGGACAACTGCCCTTCGTGTCGATTCGGATACCTGTTGAATAGGTGAACCGTGGTACACAGCTGGAGCACAGCGTCTCCGAGCGTCTCCAACCGTTGATTGCTGGAGAAAAAACCATCAAAAAATCGAGACTGGCGCGGACAGAGAGTAACATGCCTATATTCCATATTAGCGCATGGCAAAGTTAACGCTTCAGCAAGAATGTCGTCCAAAATTGGTGGAAGGGAAAGGGACAGACGCGCGCGCCGAACACGGTAAATATGCGTGAGCCTGTGGTAAAGAGCGGGTAAAATATGCAAAGCTTCACTGACATCCTCGGAGATGTTGATCCATCGACAACACCCTCGCGGAAACAAAACGTGTGAGGGGCACGCCGACAAGGTACCTGAATTGGGGGGAGACGGCCCTGCACGCGGAGAACGTGGAAAGGGGCTCAATTCGAGTAGGGGTCCATCGTCTGGAATGTGCGGTGGCCGTTTCCTACTCCCGGGCTTCCCCGTCCACTTGTGCACCCAGTAGTCGTGGTAGTTGGCGAACCCAGCTTCTTTCGAACCCTCTGGTGGTACAGAAGAGGGGGAAAGGTCATGCCGGATCCGCTGCAGGAGATACAGATGGCCAGTCAGGTTGACGTTCGCAACCATGAGATGGCCATAGTCATTTTCGTCGATGGGATCCCAGTCGGAATTGCCACGCGGAGAAACCAGCAAACGTAGGATGGCAGGAAAGTCGGGCTGACCTGTCTCTGTGATGGGAACTAGGTAGAAATTCAAGGGAAGATTGATCGGGCTCGAAGTAATCCGATACCAGAGGCCTTCCTTCGTGAACCGGTGCATGAGCTCACGCTGTTCGAATTCCTCGTCTTCAAACCTGACGAGTTCTCCCCCAGACGTACACACCCGCGACTGGCCGCCCTGAGGCTGTAGTTCAACAGGGAAAAGGTTCGTGCCGGTGACCAATCCAGCGACGCGTCGATTGTCGATGTAGACGGAGTGGATCCACAGATGTTGAGACAAGTCGGTTGTCCAAGGATCTTTAACAGAAACCTGCATGATATTGGGGATCTGGTCGACATCGAGCAGAGGTATCCCCTCGCTGTCTTCGTGTCCTTTTCCGGCACTCGAAACTGGCAGCAGGTACTGGTCAAAGACGTCTAGTTCACGCAGACGCTTCACGGCAAGAAATGCAACCGCACGTCGAGCTTCCTTGGTGGAACTCTTCCGAGGTCCCTGGAATCGGAGATCCTGTTGGGAAAGGGGTAAACTGGACGGAAGCTGAACAGTTGCTTGGAAATCTCCGGCCAATGAATACTTCGGGACATGAGGTGGTGTGAACGCGTCGCAAGGGATAAGAGCGCAGAGCCGACTGAGGAGGTTTATGGCATTGTCGTGTGTGAGTACCGCACCAGTGGAAGCTACCACATGGCGCTCTCTCTGCGCAAGATCCGTCGGGTGGATGTCTTCCTCTGCTAGATCGTCGTGTGCATCCATCATGATAACATCCTCCTGTCTAGCCTGGTAGATCGCTTTCAACTCTGGTTCTTTTTCCATGAATGCTTTATATCGCGTCAGCTGGGTCGAGTTGTTTTCTTCAACCATTATGATGAAAGTCGAAGCTTTGCTACGGGCACGTCCTCGCGATTGAACATACCCGATCATGTGCTGAAGGGCATCGAACCGAATGACTAGGTCGCATGCCTGGGCGGTATGGGTACACCGTATGGCGAAGAACAACGTACATACCGGAAAGTCAAGGCCTTCTTCAGCTACAGCGGTTGCAATAACTAAATAAGTGTGAGTACGATTTACCAATCACAAGGAAGTATACCACGATACGAACTCAGATTTATACTCCCTTCCCGAAACGACTCCACTGTGCTTTGTGTGCTTTGAATTATATTCTTCAAGACTCCCTCCGAGCTGTCTCCATGCCCGACAAGTTCGGCACAACGTATCGCACCGCTCAGAGCCGGGATGCAGGGAAGCAGCTTGGCGAGACAAATAGCAACTTGACGCTGTTCAACAAATATAATGCCCTGGAATGTGGGCGATTGGTGAGAGAGTAGTATCTCAACTAGGACTCCGAGCTTGGGAGAACACCATTCGAGGCAGACGGGCGACGATGCGAAGAAATGATTGTAGGACGCCAAGATATCCTGAATTTGAACCAGTTCTGCGAAAAGGCCCGAAGGTGTCTGCGGAGGAACGTCCGCAAGTTCGCTCGCTTCCTCCTTCAGAAATTGAGACATTCGATAGTTGATTTCGAGATGAATGTACATCGAAGCGCAATATGGCCCCAAATTCAAGAGAGTTATTTCATATCGGCGTTCGATGTCGTTCCAGCCTATGTCGAGATGGTTGAAAGTTGCCTCGAAGAAACTCAGAGACATCCGAAGAGTAGGGGACGGGAAATCGTATTCCGTGGGAGATGACGGATATTGTTTGATTACCTCGAGAGCTTTTGGTGCATGGGTGGCAAGTTCATCGATGTGATTGCGGACGGCCACCACTTTGGAATCCATGTTGGCCTCCAACGCAGCCAGAGATCCTGTCGCGTCGTTGACCTTCCAGACTGGACTAGCCGTCATCCCAAAAATCTTTGGGCGCTGAAGCGAGGTGAGGGAGGAAAAAATCAACACGCAAACCAGAGCATACCGACGCGGGCAATACTTCGAAATATTCTCGCATGATCCAATTATATGGGTGGTTCTTCCGGGTGTGGTGACATTCATCGAATATGATTAGGGCCACCTGGTTAGAACGACGATTAGATGAGCTCAAAGCATAATCACCGTGACGCGTGCCTTGTCGATACCCCAAAGTGAATGGGTGATGAGATTCAGGAAAATTTGAGCTGAATGATTATGAGAACACTGCGTATCGAGATAGATCTGACGCGTACGAGTCATAACAAAGACGTCGTGACACTCAAATTTACTGTTCCACCCTTTCCTAAATCAGGTTCAGTGCTGAGTGATTCCAGTGCATCGACGCGACCTACCTGTCGGCCAGATCAATGTCGAGGGCACCATGAAGTTTTATGACGCGTAACGTGCTATGTGTCGCGACAAATGAGCCTTGTTGTTCGACTAGAGTGACCTTGGGAACCAGAAACACGACTTTGGACCCCGGCTGCACAGCAACCCATTTCAAGAGTAGAAGGCCAATGAAGGTTTTTCCAGCTCCCGTGTCAAGTGCAGCAATAACATTTTCTTTCTGAGCGCGAATGAATACCTCTTCCTGATATTGGCGAGGTAGAATGTCTGTGGAGGTGGTCATGGTCGTCGAAGTTGAAGTTGTGAATATCACGTGGCTGGGTTGAATCAAAATTTGTGACTGCATAAAATCGAACATGGCCCATTTGAACAGTTGACAACGGTCGTCCAACTGAGTGAATACAACAAGTTTGACATCTCCTCACCATTCTTAAACCATGAGTATTGCCTTGCGAAGACTCCAGGATCGCCAAGTTAGTGTTGCTACAACAATACAAGCTATGGATACAAATTCTCAATTGGGGATCAATCCTCCGCCGGTTGGCCTCTTAGAGACGCGTTTGAAAGTGATTGCTCCAATGTTTGAACGAGAACAGGATTCTCAAGTGCGGCCGCAACCCGCTCCTTGTCGTTCAGTTGCTTATTAACTGTCCAATCGTGAGGGGATGCTTGAGAAATATTTGGATAGACGGACCAGCCAGTTCACTCTGGTGCGATCCGGGCTTCAGCGTTATATCGATTTTGAAGCGGCTTGGAAGGGCACGGAGGAGTCTGACGCGGATGGATAGGCCTATGGTGCGCCGATGAGATAGAGACCACGCAGCCGTCAAGATACTGACCTATTAAAGTAGACATCCCACAGTGAGGCACAGTAGGGGTGAACTCGACCATGACGCGATTCCCGCTGACTGTTATCTGGGGTGCGGACACCACACGGAGTTCTTCGAGCGTGTTCGGATGTTCAGGGTCGTATATAGACCTAATAAGATCTATTTCGGTAGCCTCCATTGAGTCAAGGAAGGGGAAGGGGTTCCAGCTTAGGCGTACCGAAGATTTCATCCTGATCAATAAGCTCCTCTGACTCCACTTCATCTTCATCGGCGCGGGCCTCCAAAGAATCGCAAACCCACAGAGAATCTGTCTTTGATGACGCTTTTGCCGGTTTCACAGGAGCAAAAATCGTAGGATTGGGGTTGAAAATCTCGACCATGTCGAAAGTCGAAGAGAGAGATCAAAAACGTGACAGCGTGACATCGTCACTCCTCATTTAAGACGCGCACAACACCTTGCTTTTGTCTTGTATCACTTGCACGACTTGAAAATGCCGCCCAAGGTATGTTCTGTGCGGTGATAATCAATCTATGGCTAAAATCACCGTCCCTTGCCTGTTCCGGTAGCGAAAACGCGCTGAAGACACTGCGGAGGCCAGTTCATCTACGCGAGCCACTCGCAGCAGTACCCGCCAGTCTGCGGGATCGAGCAAGGATGATAGTCCGCCCGCGGCCAAGCCTCCTCCAGCGAAAAAGGCAGCCGCCAAGGCAGCACCAAAGGCCACTGCAAAATCATCCGAGGTAGAATATTTCCGTTCGCGCGTTCTGATGGTTCTAATATTCCTACTTCACTGACCCACTACTCTGCGCAGCCACCCGCTGCAAAGAAAGCAAAGACCACTACCACAAAGGCCCCCGCACAAAAAGCACCCAAAAAAAGCAAGAAAACTGTAGACATTTCGTGCGTTCTCCGCGTCCTCCCCCAAATATCTCCCAAATTCTGACGTTCTTTCATCATCAACCATCTCTTTTTTGCGCCTTTCCTCTGCTCGCTGGGAATAAAAATGCGAATGCGAATGGGTTGACGGGATAATAGCTCTGACGTAATTCACGTGCCTTCCCCTTTGACAGCATATTGATCTGATATTTGATGGACAGGACGGCGAGAACGAGTGAGTCCACAGCTCCTTGAACGTCCCTTCTTGGCCCTTGTACCCTTTATACTCCCGCTGCTGCATGTGGATGCACCCACATGCACCTTTCCTCTTTATTTTGCTTCTCTTCTCACAGCGTTAAAACTATCCACAGCGATGACGAGCCAGCCAAGAGTACGTCCACACCTATTCATCCAGCGGTAGGCCGTGTCTATCTCGTCCAACTTCCTGTGCCTTACTTCGCTATAGCCTCCTGCAACCCCAACAACTGTAGCGCCCGCAGTTCAGCCCAAACCTAAAGTGCCACCGCCCGCTGCACCAGCCAAGAGCCAGGCCCCCGTCTCGAAAATAGAGCCCTACAGTCCGGATCGCGCTGCTTCATTGTTCAAGAAGTATGCCGATGAGGATGAACCCACTATCATCGGTCCAGAGGGGTTCGAACAGCTGTGCACAGACGCCCAGATTCCGCTCGACGGCGCTTTGCCTCTCATCCTTGCATGGCAGCTCAACGCGACGGAAATGGGGAAGTTCACGAAGGACCAGTGGACCAAAGGCACAGAGTCGCTCAAGTGAGTGGCGCTTGAAGCTCCTTTTCTCAGCTGATCGTTGCTCTCAGGATTTCTTCGCTTTCTCAACTTTCAATGGTCGTATCGGATATTGAGCAGCTGTTGATTCAAGGGAAACCTCCTGCGAAGGGAGCAGCGGGAAAAAAGGACCCATACGACAAGTTTGCATACGGGAAGTACGCCGCAGACCCCAAGGCTGCGTTCCAGACGTTATACTCGTATTGCTTCTCCCTGGCCAAGCCCGAGTACGTCACTTCAAATCGTGTCGCCAGAGTTGTACTAACTGTGTGCAGACAATCCCGCAACATCGATATGGAGGTGTGCTTGGTTATTCTACACCTCTAAATGCGTGATTAACGCATTCTCAGACCTCGGCCGCCTTCTGGTCGGTCCTACTCGTCCCGCAGTACCCGCTCATGTCGGAGGTTCTGGAGTTTATCACAGTAAGCACATATAAAGGATGTGTCGTCGAACTCATCTGACGACGCTTGCAGGAAAAAGGGACCTACAAGGCTACCAACAAGGATCTGTGGAGTATGGTACGTTGCTCCCCCCCCCCCCCCCCCCCCTGTGACAGTTGTCTGAGCCTCGCGCAGATGCTGGAGTTTTGTCGCACCGTGAAGCCGACGTTACAGGACTACGAGGCCGAGGGAGTGGGTGTCTATATAACTTTCGGTTTATCCTCCCTGATCTCCTTCCAGGCGTGGCCGACTTTATTAGACGATTTCGTAGCTTGGAAAAAGGACAAGCTGGGCGCCAGCTGAATGATGCTTTTTTTTCTCTTCCCTTGTCGTTTTCTGCATGCTCTGTTATGTCTTACGCATCATCTTGAACATACTTCCTAACCTGCAATTCCATATGCTTAGAAGATCACTTTCATTTCTAGGATAAGGTGCAGTCAAGTGTGCTGGACTAGGGGTCACGGTGCTTTATTTTTTACCAGACGCTCCCTCCTTTTTTTCTTCTGATTTGAACAACCGAGATCGAATGCCTTGGTGACTTACTAGTCAAGCGATGCACTGCCATACGGAGATCCTCCCTGACTCGGAAATTCAAATGGTCCATGTATGACGAGCAGCGATCATGTCAGCGCCGTAGGTTGGCGGACCCTTGCAGTTTCGACCTACATTTTGCTCCGCTACCTATCGGTGGGCTGCGGTTGGGCTGTGGTCCTACAGGACAGAATCATGAACTATAAAACGGCGGGCGAGTTGCTCCAAAGCGCATTGTTTCACCCCAACTCTTCTTTTTCTGCTCTTCTTTAGGATGTTATTACTTTCGATCTCACTGGCCCTGATCAGCCTCATTGGGCCTTCATCTTCGCGTTCTGTTCCAAGCCCCCAGCACGGCCGCGAGCCTAAGACCATCAGATGGATAGACTGTCACGAAAGGATACCTACGACCGTCCAAATGGCTTTCAATGTTACTGGCTCCACGCCCCTCCCGTCGTCTTTGTTCTGCGGAGGCGCGTATACAGTTTCGTCATATAATACTCTGTCACTTATATTGTTTATAGAGATGGACGTTCCCATGGACTACACAAAGCCGTTCAACTCCTGCAGTAACAATATCACCATCGGTTTCGCCATGAACCGCCCTAAAAAATCCGAGGGCGTAATTATCTTGTTTGTTTTTTCTATCTGGAATTTGCACATGCTGATCTGCTTTCTATCTATCTAGTCACCCTGGTACGCGTCTAGCGCGATTTTCTTCTCCATCGTTTTTAACTTGACGCCTTTTCAAGGTGGGCCGGGGATCGATGCGGCTCCCCAAGCCTGGGCGAACGCCCTTAACATTTCTGGGGCGGCGCTCACAGGTTTGGAGAATTTTGATTTCCTCGGTAATCTTCTTCTTCTACTTTCCTCCTAGTGAGACTCATTCGTTTCCAGCGATAAACACTCGTGGGATTGAATTTTCAAATCCGCTCAACTGTACTTCGGGCGTTTTCTTCAACGACATACCATATGCCTTGTGCGTCCCTCCAGGTAGAAATATCCTGTGCTGACGGTGTGCACAGTCCTACCTCTGACGAAGAATACGCCGCGTATCAGAAAGCTATGTCAAACTTTATTTCAGCTTGCACCAGGGACAGCACTCCTGCCGGGATAATGGAGCATGTCGGAACGAAGGAGGTCATCCAGGACTGGGACCTCGTTCGTGCAGCTCTTGGATACGACAAGATCCATTTCGCCGGGATGTCGTAGTGAGTTTCGACGCCACTGCACGCGATATTAATCTAATGAATATCAGTGGGACGTTTGTTGGTCCAGCGTACGCAGCGCGCTTCCCTGAGCGCGTCGGACGCTTCGTGATCGATGCGGTGATTCCTCACGGAATGGTATGGCATCACCACTCCGCAACTAGACATCACTAAAGGGTCGACATAGCCAATGCAAGAGATGGTCACAGACCAAATCGTCGCAATCAACAGGCTACTTCTCCGCGCTGATGCCTTCTGCATGACGGATAAAGCTTGCCCATTTTATGGTCAGGGTAAAGGCAGCGTCGTGAAGGTGGGCATCCGATTTTCTTCATTGTTTTTTTCGCTTGCAATGCTGACTGGAAGGCGGTGATTCAAGGCATGGGAGACTCTCCTTGCGCAGGCCATTGAGGAGCCGCTCGCAGCACCCAGCTGTGGTGCTGGTACAGGATGCAACGCCCCTGTCACCGCCACAGATCTGCGATTTGGCGTCCACGCAACTTTCCGATCGAATCCTGACTTTCCTCTCTTCAATTTCGCGCTCAACGCCTCGCTCCACGGTGACGCCAGCCTATTTGGGTACCAGCCCTCTGTGGATGTCCGGGAGACTATCACTTCGGCCCTTCTATGCTCCGACTTTAGTATGTGGCACTTTTCGTACTGACTTCATATTATTAACCTCTGCTGTGTATTCAGAGGTCGAGGATAGTTGGAAAACCTTTGAAGGCTACAACAACTTCTCTCTCAATGCTCAGAGGGTCAGTTCTTCCCCCTGCATTTGCAAATTCGTGGCTTTTAATCTTCATCACCCACAGAACGATACGGCCTCAATTATTTATTCACAAACCTGGTCGTTCGTCTTGTTATGCGCCGCGTGGCCATTCAACGTCGCTGAACAAACCACCCTGCCCAATCATCTCCCCTTTATGTGGGTGACATCCGATTTTGACCTAAAGTAAACCTCTTGCATCCGTTATCTTTATTGCCGGCTAACATGTCCATAGCTTGCCTACCGAGCAGACAACGTTCGCCTGGGAGCAGACCCCCAATGCAACGCTGGTGATCAGACACGGCGATGACCACACCTCCATTGGCTGTACGTTCGATCCTCGTTGTGGCCAAGGCATGCCGCTGATCTCATCCGTAGTGACTGGCGCTGCCGGCGCCACGGCGGACGTTGCATGGGACTTCATACGCACCGGTGTGATGCCTGGAGCGCAGGACGACGCGCAAGTGACGGTTATTTCGCCTGGTGGAACTCGTGGACCAGTGCCGGATCCGTACGATGTTCCGACAGGCGCCGTTGCTGGGGACGTGAGTACTATTGAGAATATTGTTTAATTCCCCCAGCGTTTTCGCCACTATTATATTACCTACTCGTAAACTACTCAACGTTCAACTTATTATATTTTGGTTGAGACTTTGCACTGGTTTTGATGCGGAAGTACTTTATTCCGCGAACAATGGCAGTGCCGCAGCACCATCAGTTTGAACGCCGATCTTCATCCTCCTTCCTCATGTCCACTTGATGCCCACAGACAGCCCCAGCAAGACAGGCTTCAGCTCTAGCAGGAGACGCAACCATGGCCCACACCTTGAAACTTTCCGCCCAACTAGGCTCGCTCCGGAGCTGCCCACAAAGTATAGCGGCCTCACCACGCTACTCCTACCTCCAATAATATGTCGCGCGACAAGCACCGACACCGCTGTACTCAAGGGGAACCAATCCCACGTCTCCTGCACCTTCCCCGATGACAAACTGCAAGCAGAGCTCATGACACGGTTCGAAAGATGGGTCCAGGCGATCGGCGACCCCGATATTCCCCAGGAAGCCAAAGCGTACTGGAAGACCGTCGTCCGGAAGGTTGAGACGGACAACTATCTCGACGAGGACTGGGTCGTAGACTTCTACGCCGCGATCAAAACAGTGGTCAGCGCGCTAATAGAAGCCACCAGAGCGGGAATCTACGTCGAGAACGACTCGACACACTGGCAGTTCGGGGGTGTTAAGGGCGACAAGACGCTGTGCGTGATGAAAGAGGGAATAAACCCGGTGCCACGCCTGTCTGGCGTACCCATGGAGCTCAAGCAGGACTCCGCGTTTCTCGAGAACCTCGGGGTATACGTCCAAGGGCCAAACCCGATGCACAGTGGAGAAGACCTCGAAGGCGGCTCTGCTATCATGGCCAAGGTGAGCTAGCGCCGCAAGGCACCGTACATTGGACCCCCATTGTTCCCAACAACACATCAGCTCGACCTCCACAGAATCTCCTTTCAGCTTCAGCAGAACATGCAACAGAAGAAGCAACCCCTCCTCCCTCTCCATTGCTCCTACGGCGCCGTGTTCTCCGGCACGTACATCGTGCTCGTCGAGTGGGGTAAAAGACTCGCATCTTTTCTTAGGTTGCCGCTGACGCGCGCTCCCGTACAGTCGAAGAGGTGGCCTCCACCTGGACGAAGAGAATGCGCCACTCTCCGATCCTCGACGTCGGGAGCATGTATGCGACGATGCCGCTCATTGCACTCCTGATCGCAATGCTCCTACCCCCTGACATTGTGCGCTTGGAAGCCATAGATCGCCAGTCGCAAGGGTTCAAGGACGCCGAGGAGGCCATTAACTTCTGGAGCCGGGACGACCAGAACGGGGGTGAGGGCGGAGGCGATGATAGCAGAGACCGCGGGGGGAAAAAACGGGGGCGAGCGCACGCCATGGGGTCCACGTCGGACTCGGACAGCAGAGAGCCTAAGCGAGTGAACCGTGGGGGAAGAGGGAACGCGGAACGCGACCCGTCTTCTGTCACGGGCAACGGCCTGGAGGTCTCCATCAAAGCCGCGTCGGTGATGGTACGTGCGCGTTATCTCTGTCGTGTTCGGCGTCATATCCTAACCTGACGCACAGGCCGTCAAGTTCGATGGCGGTGCCGAGCACCTCGACTGCCCAGTGTATACCGTGGCGGAGGCGCTCAAGCTCATAACGGGAAAGGCGAGACACCACAGATCGTCAGCGCTGCAGCTGGGCGACAAAATATTGACCGTGAAGCTGAGCTGTCAGCTCCCCAGCCAGCTGCCGGATACGGTGTGGCGAGGCGTAGTCGGTGACCACCCAGTCGTTCTGAAAAAATACCACGCCGGCCGGTTCGACAAGCTCGCGAACGAGCTCGGCGCGTACAAATGCCTGGCGAAGTTGAGGCTGAAGGTCGTGGCGTGCTACGGCGTCATCGCCGCGCCCGACTTTTCGTGGGTGGCGTTGCTCATGGAGGATTCGGGCCCGACGATCGCTTCCAGTGGAGGTTGGGCAGCGCTACCATGGTCAGAGTCGTGAGTACGTTCCCTCGGCAGCCCGGCGGTCGACTAACATGGTGCAGGCGCTCGTTGTTTCAAACTTTCCTTGCTATTCATTTGGCGGGTGTCGAGCACTGCGACATCGCAGCACGCAATGTGCTAATCCCGCCTTGGGGAGGCACCAGCGTTGTCGACTTTGGCGAGGCACGCCTGAATCACCGCTGCGAAGGATGGGCCTGCCCCGAGCTGGAGAAATTGAGGCGCCTGCTTGGCGGCGAGTAGTAGTCAGTCGAACACGCTATGTATTCTATATAGATCTCCAATGTCGGCACTAACCCAAAACCACTAACCACTAACCCTAGTGACCCGAGAACTCCGATCTGTAGAGGATTCATCCGCCGTTTCCGCCGTTTCCGCCGGATCCGGCGGATGAGGTCCTTCACGACCTTCATGACCTTGCACTACCTTCACGACCTGCCACATTCCTGCAGGGATAAGAGACCGCTTTCACGACTTACATACTCCTTCACGCCTTTCCGACATATTCTTCACGGAATGAAAACCTTCACGGTGTGAGTAATACGTTCACGGTATCCTTGTACGTTCAAGACAGTTACTATCGTGCAGGACCTTGTTGAAGCTCCTTCATGAATCTGAGTAATATGTTCACGGTATCATTGTACGTTTAGGACAGTTGCCATCGTGCAGGACCTTGAAGCTCCTTCATGATCCTGAGTAATATGTTCACGGTATTATTGTACGTTCAGGACAGTTTCCATCGTGCAGGACCTTGAAGCTCCTTCACGATTCAAGTATACATTCACCATTGTTCGGGGACTTCAGGCGCGTTCATGTTTGAGGCAACACACACGCGATATTTGTTCGTGTGTCATCCATCACGTGCAGTTGCTCATTCCTTTGCACCTGCCACGATCTCCTCCTCACTCTTAGTACATTGATGCGCACCTACGCCGCAATAGCGCCATTCAACACTGCACCCCCAGCCAACTGTGGACCTGCAGAGATTGTATAAGGTGTGTTCATATTTCGGCACCAAGGGACAATTTGGGCACCGGCGTCGGTGGGGGTTCGATACCGACTGCGTCAGACGAGCACCTCGGACGCCGTGCTGTCGTTCAAGCAGCGCAACACCAATAATGTGAGCCCCTTCTCCTCAGCGTCGGTGCTCGCCCTCCTGCAAAAACGAAACAACCCAACACGCGCCAGCAGCTTGTTTTTTATATATAGCTTTTCAACGAATGACTGGAGTTGCTAACCCAACATCCATGCCGAGAGCCGTTGAGAGCTCGCAGCGCCCGTTCTCGATGGGAATCGAACTAAATGTACAAAGTGGTTGGACGAGGCTGAGATACACATTAATACTGCATACTCAGGTAGATGGGAATTGTATTAGTCTCGGTTCAAATAATGAATACAGTGACAATGTCGAACACTTGCGACTAGCATAAATGGATGTTAGTAACAATCTAAAATGAACTTGATGACTTGGTTGAAAAATGTTGAACTCGAGTCTTGCAGGACCTGAACGAGAAACAGCATGAATGATCTTGAATGTACGTGAAGGGTCTCTTGCGTCGTGAAGGACATTTACTGTCGTTCACGTACAGGCCCAGGCCTGAAGGTAGAATTGCATCGTGAATGATCTTGAACATACGTGAAAGGTCTCTTGCATCGTGAAGGACATTTGCTGTCATTCAGGCATGTCCTAATAATTGTGAAGGCTCAACATACTCGTGAAGGAAAATGGAGGACCTGAACGGTGTGTACACAGCGTTAAGGACAGTGATTTTGACTTGAAGTTGGGAGAGTGTGACCGTGAAAGGTCGTGAAAGGAGGCCATTCTATACATGAAGGTCGTGAAAGGTCGTGAAGGACCTCATCCGGCGGATCCGGCGGATCCGGCGGTCCAGCTCTCTACAGATCGGATGTTCATAGTGACCCCTACCCCCTAACCTCCCAGTTTGACGCGGAAAATGGTTATTCCGTCATCAGTGTAACATCAGTGGCAGTGCACATCAGTTTCAACGCGGACCAGTACGGTCAGCTGGTGTCGATATGAAATGCGCTCGCCGTCGTCGGGCCGCTGTGGCCATGAATTTGCGTCGGCCGTCTCTGCCCAGACCACTCTCAAGTTGCCACCATGTTCCCATCTGTGGGCTCACTGATTGCGGTCGCCCTGCTTGGGAGTGTCCGCGCCTCTGAAGACTACACGAATCACGTCCACCCGTTCGTTGGAACTGAAGGTGCGATCCCTGGAGTAAGCCATTTTATTTGGTGTGCATGACGCGTCGTTGTTGATCTTTTGGTGCTGCAGAGTAGTCTCGGCGGCGGCAACACGTTTCCTGTATGTCAACCTCGTTCTCGGCAGCTGACAGTCGCTCACTACTTGGTTCCAGGGCGTAGCGCTTCCCTTTGGTCAAGTCAAAATCGGCATCGACACCTCCGTTGTCAATCTCTCTCAAGGCGGAATTTCAAGCGCCAATAGCGGGTACACACCGCGAGGGAATTCCACGGGATTTTCGCTCTTGCACATCAGTGGTACCGGTGGACGTGAGTATTATTTGAGTATATGTGTTTGCGATTACTTCTCTCCGTTATCTTTCCACAGAACCGAAATATGGAGTCGTATCGCAAATGCCTCTCGTTGGGTCTCTCCAGGCGCAAGGCATCAATGTCGCCAATAATTTGACTTATTTGACGAACCGAACCAACGAGTCCGCTGAGGTTGGCTATTTCCGAACGACATTTGACACAGGCGTCACCACCGAGGTCGGGCCTGCACAAGTCTACTTTTCTAGCTGGTCTGACGCAAGTTTACAGTTGACCGCGTCCCGTCATGCCGGCATTCTTTACTACACCTTCCCCGCTGCAGCTGAGGTCGTTTCCTCCAACGCCACAGTTGAAGCAGACGCGTCTTCTATCACAGAAGCAAGCTCACCTTCGAATACCACTAGTGGGACTCAGGCGCACGTTCTAATCGATCTCGCACATGCCTTACCATCCGGTGGAGGCGGGTTTATCGCGCAAAAATATGTCAAGGGCGAGCTGCACGTCGCCAGCGACTACTCCGGGTATAGTGGGAGCGCGTATTACGATTTGGGATGGAATCAGGGAGAGGCATGGCAAATATGTGCGCCACAGCGTACAATAGGTTTTCGCCAGCTGATCATCTCCAGTTTTCTGTGGCAACTTTTCGACCCCTGCTTCAGTTGCTTGGACGTTCTTCACGCCATACAATTTCCTGGTTCCGCCTGCCACTCCCCCAACACTCAACCCGTACTACGACATTTTCGCGTCCGACACTTTGGCGATAGGTGCCCTCTTCACATGGGAGCACACTTCCGCTTTGAAACTTGAGTCGAGGGTCGGAGTCAGCTTTTTGAGCGAGCAGAAGGCGTGAGGCCTCCCTCGCTGTTTTATTTCGCAACCCTCACCGTTTTCAAAACCAGCTGCGAATTCGTTAGAGCGGAGGTGCCCTGGAAACAAACGTTCAACGAAACCGTCCAAGCGGTCAAAGACGCTTGGAATACGTGTGCCTTTCTTAATCTAGTTTTAAAAGATGCTCATTCACGACAGCGAGATCCTGTCAGCCATCACGGTCCCCAAAGCGAACGGAGAAACCAACGATACCCTGCTTGGACTACTTTATACCCACCTTTGTACGTTGTTGTCTGATCGTTGGAGAGTGTATCTAATAGCTAGTTATAGATGGTTCAGCATTGATGCCGACTGACCGTACCGGCGAGAATCCAGGGTGGAAGTCCGAGGAACCTTACTATGATGATTTCTACACGGTGGGAGCTCTCCGACAATCAGATCATTAATATTAAATAACAAGCCTGGATTTTCATCAGATATGGGATAGTACGCACCAAATTATTGTCCGCGTTGTTGGCTTGTTTAATCCCGCATGCAGTTTTCAGATGTACCACCACATTTTATCATATGGTCTTCACCGACCGCTACGTGGGAATGCTACGGTCCTTGATCGATACCTGGTAGGCAGATCTCAAACCACCCTCGTGCTCGTTCGATGATACCATTCCAGGCGTCATGACGGTTACATGCCAGATGGCCGAAGGTGCGTCTTCCTATGCGCAGACCGATAAAAACGCCTCAAGCAAATCAATTCAGCGGGAATGAGAACGGGAGGACTCAAGTGTGTTCATTTACTTCCTAACGTTCTTTTCTGAACTGGTTCGGGTGTTAGGGAGGTTCGGACGCGGATAACGTGTTTGCCGATGCCTACACAAGAGGCTTAACCAAAGTATCAACAATAAATTGGCACGACGCCTACAGTGCTATGGCAAGTTGGCAGCGGTGTTTTTTCGACTGGAGTTAACCATCCTGTTCAGCTCACGAACGCCGAACAAGTACCTAAGCGGAACATGGATTTCAACGCCTTCGATGGAGGAACAAAGGAAGGGCGGTTTGTGCATTTCGTCGTATGTATTGCTTTGACCATGCTGATGTGCATATTATTCAGAAACGCCTTGCCCGACTGGAAGGAGTATGGCTACATCACCACCAATTATTCCCGATCGATATCAAAAGGTACTCCGTGGTGTCGAATTTGCACGTACTGAATAATTTGCCATTGCAGGTGTCGAATACGCTCAGAATGACTTCGGTTTGTATGTCGTCGCGAAAGGACTGGGCAAGAAGAGTGACGCCAAGAAATATTTGAAGCGCTCAGAGTTGGTTTATTCTCTCTATCTTTGCCCAACTGTGCTGAAACAGTGCGGTCCAGAAATTGGAAAAACTGTAATGCTTTCGCTACCTGCTGATTCCCGCCCCTTAACGTCTAGTAAAATCAGTCTGGAACGAAAACGCTACGGCAGACTTGACCTCAGCCGGCCTCGGTGTCTTCACTGGATTCTTCGGTTCCAGAGCTGCTAATGGATCCTTCGATCAATCCGTCAACGTTACGAATTGTGGTGGCTGTACTTGGGGTGACGTAAGCTCTGCGACACATTCCTAATCGGGTTTTTTAACAGAACTTTGCAGTTAACATACGAAGCTCTCATATGGGAATATTCGTTTACTGTCCCTCATGACATTGAGGCGCTCATTCAAAGAATGGGCGGCGCAGAGGCATTCGAGGCCCGTCTTGACGCTTCGTTCGTCAACGGCTTGTCGGCAGGAAGCGGCGCGTCGAACACGGCCGGAACGTGCGTGTTTCTTCGTTTGATTGGGCTTTTTAAAGTTTAAATGATTCTTGTAGGGCATTATTCAATCCAGGGAACGAGCCGTCCTTTGCGACCCCATTTTTATACAACTACATTCCCGGCAAGCAGTACAAGAGCGTGGAAATGACCAGACACATTGTGAATACATGTAGGTGCATGTTGCTCCAAATGACAGTCGTGGCTGACCGAGGAGCAAGACTACACGTTACAGAATGATGGTATTCCAGGAAATCAAGGTAAACTCGATCTCTTATGCGTCCAGAAGTCAAACTTACTTGGAGCTCGTTAGATGCAGGAGCGATGGCGACATGGCTTCTCTGGAATTTAATTGGGTAAGGCATTCCTACCAATCGAGACGTTTGACAATTCATGCTGTTCAGGCTATACCCCATATCGTCGCAACCCATTTTCCTGGTTACCGCGCCCTTTTTCAAGGCCCTGGATATTAGGCTCGGTACGACCAACCCCACGAGTCCGGCATCGAAGAGCAATACCTACCTCAAGATCCGAGCCCCTAATTTGAGTGAACAAAACATTTGTACGTATGTGGCTCGAGTTGTCCTTTCCGTTGATTGAGACTTTGCTGCAGATGTTCAGGGGCTCCAGGTGAACGGCAAAAAGATTTCGAGATCGTATTTGTTCCACGATGAGGTCGCCAATGGGGCAACAGTGACTTTCGATATGGGTTCAAAACCCAGCTCCTGGGATCTCGAAGTCCCTCCATCATTTATCGGCGGTGGTTTCGTCGTATAACGAGCGGTTGGGGATAATTATTGGTTAAACAAATAAAGTAAGTACGAAGGAAAGTAATGATCGCTCGAAGTTAAAGGGAATGTGCCAACGAGAACAACTCGGAGGGTTTTGTCAATGGGAAGGGTTGGGGGGTTAAGCTGCTGTGGTGTTTGCTTTCAAGTTGCTGACTGGGGCGCCTGCTATCGCGTTCACCGGTCCCGAAGACGAGGAGACGGTGACCGTGTTCCAAGGTGCTATTCCATACGGCCCTTCCACTGTAGCAGCGGGCCATGCACTGTCGTCATAACCGGGCAACTCGAAACCGATGGGAGTTTGGGTGCTGGCCTTCCAGCTTCCGTCGGTTATAACAAAGGCGCCCGAGGTGCAGTTGCACTCAGCCGTATTGATCTCGATCGCAGCCAACAGACCAGCCGGGTTGTTGACAGTGAGGGTATTCACAGCGTAAACTGCAAACACTACGTTTGGCGCCGGGGACAGGTTAACGGTGTAGGTTTGGGCGACGGTGAAGTCGGTTCCCGAACCAACCAGCACACCATTGACGTAGAGACTGTATTCATTGTCGGCGTCGATGATAACGGTCGCGGAAGTGGCCGTCTGGCCATTGGGAGGGGTATACGTTCGGCGGAAGGCGCGGGGCCCAGGAGGAGCATTTCCATTCACCACCTCGCTCGTCCAGATCCAGTTGGCGTCCGTGAGGGAAAGAACCGGGGGAGCAGACGGGATGGCTATCTGACCCCAAGGGCTCACACCATAAGCTCCCTCTGCGATGGCCGGGGTCCATGCGGTGTCATCAAACGACAGTTGCTCGTAACCGTTGGGCACTGTGATGGAATAGCGCCAAGTGGTATCGGAGACGATGGTGCTAGTGGTACCGTCGCTGTATGTAATTTGGATGGCCGCAAGAAGTCCAGCGGGATTGGGAGTAGTGGCGCCGTTGGCGGCCGTCACCGCGAAAACGTTCAAACAAGGCTGCAAGGCGACACAGAAGCGTTCAGCAAATCTGAAGTCTTCGCTATTAGTGCCCACTTGGGCGCCATTCACGTATAAAGTGAGCGTGTTGTCAGCGGTGATGATAATATCGGCCTGTACTGGCGTCTTCCCGAGAGGAGCTGTAAAGTCCTTGCGGAAAGCGCGCGCGCCCACGGGAGCTACACCACCGGAAACTTCGTTGGTCCAGATCCACTTCGAAGCACCGAAGCCAAGGGCCGCGGCGCGGGGAGCGACGCTGTTGGGCAGATACCTGGGATGCTCCGGCAGACCGACTGGAACTAATGGATGAGGCACTGGAAAAAATCCACGCGGAAACAGACGTTACCTATCGTAGAGCCGGCCGCGCGATTTAACGCAACAAAGGCGAGAAGAGAGTATAGAACTGGCAGTGGGAAGGTAAGTGGGTTTCGTGAAGCATATATGGGACTCGGAAGACCTACTGCGGGACACCATGAAGGAAATGAGGATCGGCGAAAACTAAAGAGGATGAACTAGGAGACACATCTTTTTATACGAGAATGACCAGACCGCGTCGAACTAGGGTACACGGGGATATTGCTTTGGCGCTCATTCTCGCATGGAAAGACAGAGAAAATGGTTTTCCATCCATCTTCCGACTACAGCGCTCGCAGGAAGTGCCCCAAGGACGCTCAGAGGACAGACTGAAACGGCGATATTCTCGGTGCATGAATGGATAGAAGAGCCCCCAAGACAGCAGGATGGCAGGAAATACATTGCACAGGAGGCCAACGATTCAGTTCCGGAGTTTGCACACCTGCTATGACAGAAAGCTTGAAAAGAGAATCGGCACAAGCTCAATTCCGTTTCGGAGTGTGCGCCTATGACATGACAGAAAGCTTGAAAAGAGAATTAGTAGAAGCTCGCTGAGTGACACGCCATCAACGCCGGAGCTTTGCGACATCTGATGATGGCGGAATGATAAGCGGTACAGCTGTCTCTGCAAACAACCCATATTTGGAAGATTCACGTGACGTTTGCTTTTTTTTTTTTTTTTTTTTTTGAATCTGCATTTCTATACCGCAACAAGTACACTAACTACTAAGACGCGGTGCCCCGTGAGGAGCAAATAAATATTTAAGCATGTGGGTATGGGGTGGATGAGCAGTGTGGGTGTAGTGTAGTTGTGTAAGTGGGGGTTGGCGGGTCCGGATCGTAAAAGGGCCGGGCGTGGGCTGGTTTAGGTGACGTGACGTTTGCAGGGAGTGGATGGCCCCTACCTTAGCCTGATGATGACGGAAACCCGCGCGCGGGTCGACGCCCACGGCTATACGCGCGCGCGCACCCGTGCGCGGCCTGCATTCACGCATGCCCGTGCACAGGTTCGCATTCGACGGGGTGCATGGACGGGGATGCATGGGCGCTCAGCCGTGCGCGTACCTCCGAGTGCGTGCCTCCGTGTGCGTGCCTCCGTGCGCGGCTATCTGACGGGACCCGTGACCGTTTCAAATGTTTGTTTTTATTCTTTTATGCATGAATAACCAGTCCCCATGTACGTAGCCTACGTTAGTTGCACGTTCAATCCACATACATGTAGGAAGCCGGCGAAGCCTCAGAGGACGGATTGAAGACCAAGCAGTGATATTCTCGGTGCACGACTGAAGCGAGGAGGCTGATAGACAGGGAAAGGCCAATAATGCCAGTCGAAAATTGCAGGAACTTGGAATTTTGAAACGAAAGTGACCCCTAGACTCTGTTTGGTTGTCTCTGAGAGTCTAATGAAAGTCGTGATGTGGTATACAGCAGTCACCCGGACGCATTGCGGGGTCTCCGACGGCCTGGAATCTTCTGTGCTAGTCGTTTGTCAGTGGCATGCGGGCATTCGAGCTTGCAGGAAGGGGCAGAACGATGAAGCTAGTGCGGTCCAGTTGAGGTCGCGGTGCAGAACATTGGCCGAGGGGTCTGAGTCGGTGTCGAGTGGAGGAAGGAGAAGGCAGTTGGCGGGCAGCGATCGATCGATTGATCCGCGACCTATGAACGGTCTGGACCCTTTACGTAAGTCCTCGCTTTGACCTTCCAGTGCAGTGCAACGAGCACAACGGTTGAATGTTAAGAAACCATCTCTGGGCTCCTGGATCTACGCTCATTTCCTCTCAAAGACGTTCATGCACATTCGGGGCTCACTGTTTCTTTTTTGCCTGGCTGGGTCTAGGCGTCAACTCCTCTGAAAGTCTCACTCCGAGTCTGCGAGATGCCCGAGAGACATCCCTGGATAGCTCCCAAGACATCCCTGGAATGGCTCCAAAGACACTGGGGGCTCCAAAGACAGTCTCGGATGCTCAAGGTATAAAAGGGCTGCTACCGGGGCACCAACACCAACACGAAGTCAACAACACTTCACCCCACTTCAACTCCAACAACAAATCATGTCCGAGTCTTCTAGCCCCTCCTCCTCTGCGTTCTCCGTCAAGTACTGCTCGCTCTGCGACGCGTACTTCTACAGCGCGCAGATGCTCAAGGCGCATCTGCAGAGCTCCAACCGGCACCCCAAGTGCACGACGTGCAGCAAGAGCTTCCTCAACAACAACTCGCTGCGGAATGTGCGTCCTTCTCCTCCTTCTATCTCCACCACTGCCGCAAATCTGACATCCACTCCAGCACTACGTCCTCTCCGCGCGGCACCACTTCTGCCGCATTTGCGAGAAACAGTTCAACTCCGCCTCGGGCCTCCGCATCGTGCGTCCCTCTCCCTACCTCGACCGTAATTGAACTGATTTTCTATCGCAGCACATAGACTTCTGTCATCTGGACAGCGACGCCGAGGACGGGCCTTCTACGCGGCCTGACGGCTGGGAGGACCAGCTCGCCTTCGAGGAAGACGCGGCGCTCGCCGGTGGGGAGATCCCCATCCCGCAAGAAGAGGTTACACCCTCTGCGCCCGCCGCCAGTGCCGCTGTCCTAGTAAGTCCCGCGCTCCTACATACGTACTCCCGCCTGATCCCCGACTCTTGCAGAACCTCCGCAAAAGCGCCAAGTGCACGGGTGTGCTGAAGCCCAAGTGCCCCATCTGCCTCTCGGGGCGGAAGAAAATGTGCGCGACGCGGTGCGGGCACGTATTCTGCTCTGCGTGAGTGTTTCTTTATTTATCCTGCAGCCAAGATTTGTTGTCGCTGACGGAGACGACTAGTTGCGTCACGCATGTGTTGGAGGACACAAAGTCGTGCCCGACGTGCAGGCAGCCGGCATTGTCGACCCAGTTACGAACTCTTGATCTGCATGTCTACGCTCGTGCACAGTAGTTCTCTCGTACCGCCATCGTATCAATGGCATTCAATGCATAAACAACTTGTATCAATCATATCAAGTCGTCGAGAAACCGTCGAGAAACCGTCGAGAAACCGAAAGAATGTAAATATATGTATGGGACGCTGGTGCTACAGGTGGGTGACTACTATGGCCGAATATGATATAATGGACAGAACGGTGGTATTGATACAGTGGGTGAGTGCGCAAGCAAGTGTATGTATGGGATAGGATGGAACGAAGCGATGCACGAAGTGTAAATGGCCAATAATGCGGGGTATGCTGGCGTGTGGACGAAGAAGAAGAGCCGAAAGGAAATGTAAGCGCAACGACACCTATCGTGGGCGCGCGAAGTCGTGATCCACTAGTCCTCGAGCAAGAAATCCCAGTCGTGGGTGGTCTCTGGGGTCTTGCGGGTGCAACAGAACAACCTCTTGAAGGTCTCCTTCTGCGTGTTCTCGGGCGTGCCGGTCTGGACGTCCCACATGCGGAACGTGACATGCCCGGTGGTCGAGACGACGACCTCGTCCTCGTCAAAGACGGGCTCGCGGTGGGCCTCGTTGAGGCGGACGTTCCCCATGATGCGGTTGACGAAGCCCGCAGAGAAGGTTGTGGCCTTGGGACAGTTAATGTGGCCCTTATAGTCGCTGGGCAGCCAGATCGTGATATCCGACGTGGATGCCCGCACTTCCAGGTCGAATTTGGTACGGCAGTAGCTGCGACACTGTAAATGAAAGTGAGCTTGAGAGTGTGTACAGGGTCGAGAGTCACGTACGACTTTGAGTTTCATGGGATACGATTCGTTGCCGACGAACATGCTCATGCGGTGGTGTAGCGGCTCATTGCGCGCCCTGAAGTGCGGAAGGACGAGTGACAGATCGATAGGCTTATGGGCGATGTCGAGATAGAAATCCCAGTTTTCGTCGGCCTGGTATCTGACTTTATGAGAGCCGCAGGGCGCGTCGATAAGTCCGTGCTTCTCATAAGAAATCTATAGAACAGTATGAGTTATTGAACGTGCGGGGAAGGATGGGGGACAAGTACCATAGAGTGGTCGGAGGAGGAGGACATTATCGGGAGTGGGGAGGGGTTTGCAATGGACCGGTCGCGTTACAGCGGCTTTTTATCGTCTACCTTGTTCCTAGAACGGCCAGCCATGTGCCCGGGCTTATATAGCTCCATCTGGACACAATGCGCAAATACAACACCGATTCCGTTCTCAGCACAATACCTGACATCCCGACAATGCACAGTCCGCATTAATTTGTGGATTTGTATTATTCGGATCCAGCAATAATGCACCTCCTTGTCCAACCTTGTCCGACTCTTGTTTCCCTGTCATTGCTGTTCAAAAATAAAACACCCCTCGACCGGGAACTGTTGTGTTGGTGGAATCAGCCTGCGGTCGGCCAAGGATAATATTTGGCCTCGAAACCGTGATCGCCCTGTTGCGAAAAAGGAGGCCGACTCGTCGCGTGCGGATCCTCGGACCCACCGTGACGCCGTCCGACATCCCCGTCGTCGTACAGAAATGCGCCGCAACGCTCGGTTCTCTGCTGGTTCTCTGTCAGTTGACGCTCGAGAAATCGTACCCTTGCCCGAGTCGCCCTATCCTGCTCAACAAATCTCTATGTGCTAGGCCCCTGGTTGCCCCAGGTGACCATGTTGCCATCTTGGATCGTTGCTGTTCCGGGCAGTGCTCCTCCCGCGCCGCTCGTTAGGAGCCTTTCAAGCATTTAATTTTCACAAGGCATATTGAGTGGATCTGCTGAACAGTATCTATCCATACAGCGTTTATCTGCTTGGATACAAGTGCCCCCATCGCTATGCAGGCAGAGTCACATGAGATCGGAATCATTCTGGATATTGGAAGATGAAAATCAGTTCGTATATTACGCCGGAAAGGAGCCCCGGTCCTTTAAACTTGCTATCGCGGAAGCCACGTCTACATCGAGGTCATGGCGCCAAATCGGTTCCCATATCCCCGCCAGATGTCCCTCCATATCGCTCAGGCCGTACCCGGGCTTACCGTATCCCTCGTATATTACACCCGCCCGGAAGCTCCGCTCCAATACCATGTTGGCACGGGGCTGTCGGACAGCGTCGTATGCTTTAAGCACATCCTGCAGAGGAATCAGACACCGAATAAGTGTGTGAAATAGGGCAATAGCTTGCCTCGAGATTGGACAAATTCGTCGACGGATGCCCGAGTAATTGACACAAAACAAATACATCCTCGAATCCCTGCCCGACGCCTGAACCCAGATGGGGTGGCATGGCGTGCGCCTGTGTGAGCAGATTTCAGGTAAATGAGAGAACGAAAAAGAACAGCGCATGCATACAGCGTCGCCAACGAGCGCAATCTTGTCGCGAATAAATGTTTCCAAAGGGGTCAATGCGTGGATGGACCATTTACTCGGGTTCTTCATATGGTTTAGCAGGATCATGACGTCCGGGCCCCATCCCTTGAACTCGTCCAAAAGCTCCTGTTGCGGAACCGACTCGACCCATGGCCCGGGGACCTCCACAGATCCCACCGGCACTGAATTGTTCGTGGCGAAAGCGACGATATTAATCTACGGGGGATTTAGCGGCTTGCATGTGTTGCGAGAAGTAAGTGGAGTACAATTTCTCCAGACTTAATCGGGAAGACGATGAGATGCTGGTCAAGCCATGAGAATTCAATTCAAGAAACCATGGAGACGCTAACTAACCTTATCAATTCCGACAAAGCCGTATACACGCTTGGTTAGATCTGTTTTTACACCGTCCTTCCGCAGTGTGTTCATTGGGACCAGGCCACGATAAGCAACAGTGTTCGTGAATTGGAGAACCTTTTCCTCCGTGCCCACCACCGCATTGCGCGAAGTGCTCTTGATACCGTCGGCCCCGATGACCAGATCCGCTTCGTACGAGGTGCCGTCCGCAAAATGAATAACATGGGCTCCGGACGCAGTCGTCGATATAGAGGTGCAGCGCTTATTGAAATGAGTCATTTTCGGATCCACCAGCGGAAGAACAGCATCAAGAAAGGCCGGTCTGTAACGAGGTAATGCTAATTAGCTATAGAATCTTTGCCAAGGTCCTACCTATAGATGCCTATCCCAGCGTCTGCTGGTGTAAATTCCGACTAAAAATAAATCACAACTTTAATTTTCCCGTCCGAGAAAAGAAAGATCTTACGCTGTTGTTATAATCGTATACCTCTTCGTGCGCGCCAAGGCCGGACACAAAGAGCATTCTGCGATCAGTGCGCTCGCTGCCGTCGCCCCGCGCAAGAACGGTGTCCAGCACACCGAGCCCTTTCAACGCGCGGAGTGCGTTGGGACCTTAGATCTTGTCAGTATCGCCTCAGATAGATCGATAAACTGCGCAGACCAAGTCCAACGCCCGCCCCGACCTCGTCGAATTTTGGCTACATAAAGAGATTGGTTGTCAGACCCATTGGAGATAGTGTTCATTAAATAAATTGAGGACCGCGGCTTCGAAGACGTGCGCGTCTATTCCCAGTCTTGCGAGTCCGACGGCACACGCGAGGCCGCACATGCCCCCGCCGACGATGGCCACCCGGAAATCCTTGGTGCTAGCTTTCGGGTGCGAGAGGGACATAGTATAATAACCGAGTGACACGGCGGTGGGTGAATCCGAAGCCAATGCGCCATGATTGGGAGTAGTATAAGCCGTCCCGAAAGGCGGATCACAGGTTGGTCTTGCCGGGAGATTGCCGAGTGGTGGCATTTTCGGCATTTTGAATGCAATTAATATTGTGCTGGTTGCGGGTACGCACATCGTCCTCTTGCTCTTACTGAGAACATTTGAATGAATTCGGTTGCTTCTTGCTCTGGCAGTACTACACTCGATTCATGTGTATTGTTGAAAAATTCTTATCATATACATTATTTGGCTCAAAAAAAATCAATTCCGATGAAAGCTGGGGAGGGGGACCATGTTATTTGACCCAGCGGATATATGACGCGCGGCTTGGATGGTCTGCGACGAGGACGCAGGTTCAATGCTACGGGAGCTCGACGCTCAGCAAAAACTCACTTGCACGTGAGGGCGTATGGTCTCGTGATGTGAATCCCACGCAAAGCCAAACAAGGCCACTATAAATTTTCCTCGGCTCGAGTTGGAAGTTTCTCATCTTCTCCTCCGTCTTCCATCTTCTCTCTCAGTTTGTGAGTATTCTCTCCTTCTTGTGTCGGCTTTCCGCCACACTTCATGTGATGACTTTATTCTCTTCCCCGTCCTACACGACCATGCCGAGAAATAGAGGAGTCCGTTCGCAACGGACTCGCGCTCTACGGGGCGCACAGTGTACTTGCCAGTGCCATTTCGTCTGATTCTCTCTCATTATCCTCTTCCGTCTTTCTTCAGCATCTAACATCCTCTTTCTCTCTAGACTTCTCCCCGCACCGTCTCTCCTCACTCCCTCTCAATCATTAATACGTGAGTTGATTCCATCCTCCTCGCCGTTGTCCATGCGCCCCTTGTACGATGAAAACACACCGACATTCGCAGTTTCCACTTAAGCGTCCAGTGAGCACTCCCCCAGTGCGGAACGCCTATATTCCCCCTCCATACCGTGTTGAACCCAAAAGGCATTGGTCGAGCGTGGGCCGCCCTTGTGGTGCGCTGGGCGGGAAGCGGGGGTCGGCGCGATGCAAGCGAAACGACCTTCCTTTGGATGTCTGATCCTTTTCGGGGCGCTGGGTATCGCGTTTGGCGAACACCTTTACTGATCGCTTTCCATGTCCAGGTCTTTCTTCGTCACAGTTCAGTTGGTACATAGGTTATTACAATGCAATACATCTTCTTACTTTCCGTTCCTTCTCGAGTGTTCTTCCTCAAATTTCCTAGTCTCTTCTGCCTTTTCTTTTCTGCCCTTCAGAATCGAAGCGGTCTTAGCTATTTGCTTGTCTTCGCCGTGCAGTCCTTCCCACAATCCTTGTGTGATCGCGTTGCCTTCTAGGAGTGCGTCGGCGGCGAAATAAAGTTGAGGTGGCTGTTGAGCGTTGGCTGCTGAGAGCGACTCTTCAAGTGCACGTTTGCGTTTGAGGTCAAATCGAGAGGCCATGGGGAGCGAAAGCGGGGGCATATTCGAGCGCGGTTTGGCGTGCGCAGCGAGCGGGGGCAGGCGGAGGGAGCGCCGAACATCAACCCATCGTCCTTCGGCGCGGCGTAAACGAGGTTGGAAGCCGTGACTTGAACTTGGGGACTGAGCGAGAAGGAAGACGAGGTGGGCGAGGATGAGAACGAGGAGGACGCCTAAGAAGATTGCGGTGCGGTGTACGGAGCGATGCAGTTTATGAGGCATTGCGAGTAGGCGAGGCTCGGGGTCGGCGAACATAAGATGGCGTTCGAATTGTGTGAGATTCCGAGTCGGATGGTGGTCAAGACGCGACTCTTAGTAAGCGGCGCGGCCTCGCGGTCTATTTCAGTCTCTTGACCGACTCCCTCGTACTTGGCCAGAAGTAACTGTGGACCCGCATGTTTGGACGACTTTCTCGCTCATTTGCGTCGGGATGGACACGAAGGCCTCTCGGAACGTGCAAGCGGAACCTTACTAGCTCTTCCGTGTTACGTGAAGCCCCACCACCAAACTTGAGAAGCAGTTTCGAGGGTGTCCGCGCTCAGGCCCCCCCACAACCTGCAGCAGCTCAACCGGAATTGCCCGTTCCGGGCTGGTTCCGCTATTCGCCTTGGTCCGACAGCTTCCAGGGCTCTCTCAAGTCCAGAATACTCTTACAGACCCTGTTCTACGCGTTTCTCATCGCCCAAGCGTCGAACTACATTGATTCCAAGTTATTTGTGCGTAGGCTTCAGTATCCGTCGCTATTGATAATGATAGATGATGTTTCCAGCCTCCTGCGGACGAGAACGCGCCGCCGCAATATGCATCTCCTCGGGAGTTGCGAGTCGCGATCGAGAAGTTGCGCCAGACGTTCCCGGATGCAGGCAGCGTCGACACGAATCCGGACACGGTGAAAACCGCGGGGTCCTCCGAGAATTCGTACCACCCCGCGTCCCCGCATTCCGTTGTCGTTCGGCCCAAATCGACTGAGGATGTCGTCAAGGCCGTCAACATCGCGCGGGAATTCAAGGTGCCGATAACGGCGTATTCTGGCGCAACGAGTCTCGAGGGGCATTTTTCTGGAGTGCGTCGCATGCCGTTGAAATGCCGTCCTTTTTGTTGCTAACGTCGTGTATGTGCAGTTCCCTTCCGGCAGCATCTGTTTGGATATGTCCGGCATGGACCAAATCCTCCATATTAACGGTGTGTCAATGAGCGTGGTCTGCGTATAGGATCGCTGAGGTTGAGCATCGTCGTAGAGGCGGATTCCGACTTGATTTGCCAAGCCGGAGCACGTTGGGAGGATATTAACCAAACCCTCAAGGATCAAGGAATTCCTCTCTTTTTCCCAGTAAGTGAGTGATCTTCGAAATCAAGGCGACTTTCCTCATCCTCATTTATCTAGCTTGACCCTGGACCAGGTGCCGTAAGACTGCGTTACTTATTACTTCCAATTTTCCCTGTTAATGGTTTGTCTCATAGACAATCGGAGGAATGGTGGGGACAGGATGTAGCGGCAGTCAGTCCCTTTCTATCATGTTCTTTATCCATGGTTAGATAATATGCGTTCTAGCTAATGCGGTGAGATATGGGTGAGACATGTTCTGTGCATTGTCTATCGGCACAGTTTATGGATATACGTCAAGGACTGCGAAAGCTGAATGGTTCCTCAACCTCGCAAGTGCTTTCTTGATGTTTCTGCTAGTTTTTGACGCCTTCGCTTCGTAGACAGTAGTTCTTCCGAGTGGGGAAATTATCAAGACACGTAGACGGGCCCGGAAGTCTTCTGCTGGGTTTGACCTGACGAAGTTATTCATTGGAGCTGAAGTAAGTTTCAATGGTCTGTACCATGGACGTGATCCTAATATATTTCCAGGGCACACTTGGTATCGTGACGGAAGGTAAGACAGCAACAAGATAGTGCACTCGTCCGCTAAAGCTCGATCCGCCAGCAACGCTGCGACTTGCGCCCGTCATTCCTACCAAGGTCGCCATGGCGCAATTCCCTGACGTAGAACATGCCGTGAACGCTGTTCAGGAGATTCTGAATAGTCCGTACGGAGCTCATGTCCGTACGTGCCTCCTCAATCGAAACATCGAGTTGGTCTTGATCCAACCTTACAGAATGCGTTGAACTTCTGGATGATCGCAGTAGGGTCCTGCTATTTCCTTCACTTCCAAATGTTGACGTTTCCAGTGATGGACGCCGTCAATAACGGCGGCCTTGTAGACCGAGCTTACCCCGTTCAGGACACTCTTTTCTTCAAGCTCCAGGGAGACGATGCAGCGATTAAGCTTACGTCGAAGACCATCCAAGCACTTGTAGCGAAGCACGGCAGCAGTACATTTGAATTCGCGGCCACGGATGAAGAGGCGGAGACGCTGTGGCAGAACCGGAAATACGCGTTGATGTCGACGTTGGTCGCTCATCCGGATTCGAAATGCTGGACGACCGACGTCTGGTGAGTTGCCCTCCGTTTCCTTACCGCGTACAACCATCTTATATCGTGCCGCCAGCGTCCCGGTGTCTCGACTTCCCCAGCTCGTCTTGGAGACGAAGAAGGACCTGGCGGACGCAGGGTTGAGCAGTACGATCGTTGGACACGTCGGAGACGGGAACTTTCATGCGCTGATCCTGTTTCGCGACGACAAGGAGTTGGAATTGGTGAGCCAGGCAGTTCATCGCCTAGTTCACCGCGCCCTCTCCTTGGACGGAACATGTACGCTGCTGAACACAATGTCGCGGCAGAACGCAGCTTTAACTTCTTCTTTTTCAGGTACCGGGGAGCATGGCGTCGGCGTTGGCAAAAAAGAATATCTAACGGAGGAGCTCGGGAAAGGTACAGTTGACTTGATGAAGCGGATCAAGAAAACTGTAGATCCATATAACATCTTAAACCCGGGCAAGGCAAGTCCAGCCTCTGTATTATCAATTACCAGGACTTACCACCGGAATCAGTTATATCCAGACTGAGCACATAACAGATAGATACATTTTACATCTTCAAATTCAGCAATACACGGTGATGGTGGAGTTGGAACTGCAAATATTGACGGACCCTCGATTCCTGGCTTCATTGGAAGGCTCGCCGTCATAACTCCAGTGCATGTATCCTCGCACATGAGGTCCACTGCCTGTCCCTGGAGCGTTCTTTGCCTTTCCATACCAAAGGGATCCAGGACGTCCTGATCCTTGTCGACTACTGCGCGCATGGCGGTAGTTTGAAGGTCATAGGTCCCTTCAAATGGCGGATACAGGTAAACCGAGTACCAAACTCGAGTTTGTGGGCATCGTCTCGAAGGGATCAGTATGGATTCTAACCGCTGCGTGCGACGTATGCACGCTGGCTTTGAGTATCCCTTCGACGAGACTATTGGATACGCCGAAGAAGCTCTCGATTGTTCTGTTGTTCAAGCGAAATGACGCCTCATGAAGGGTTGACGATAAAGACACTCACCCGTGAGACGTCTTCAGTGTGATCTCTGATCTAGCTCCCAGGCCGCTCATCCAGGCAAATACACGAATGGGCGCGTTGTTTGGATATAAAGTCGATCCGATCCCGTACTCGTCGTTCCCGAAAATTCCTCTTCGACTCTAGCATTGCTTGTTTGAATGAAGGCAGAGTCTCCATTCAAACCCTGCTCAGACATGTTAGTACTGCAGGACCTTGTTGTACAATATGGGAGCATCGGACGACTTGAACCGGAGGGCCCCAAACCAAGTGGGACTCCACCAATCATCGAAATCCCCGGTGATGTCGTGCGAGAACATAGGAAGGTCGGTGGTGATGTCCTTGTGAAATCGAATATGGTCCGGAATAACGACTGTAATGTTCACCTCTGAGGATGCCCCGGCTCTGCCTATCATGATGTTCCTCGTCTTTCAGTGCTCCTCCGAAGCATAATGTTCGACTCGACGCACCCACATCAATGCCACGTTCATTTCTTGTTTCATTCCCGACTCGACATACTTTAGTGCGTTTGAGATTGTCTGCGTCCTCATACTGAGTTGTGACTTCTACTGTAATGTAATTTGAGACGCCGGGATATGACTTTTCGAATCATGTCGAAATGGCCGTTCACCGGCCCTCTGGATAGAAAAAAAAAGCAAATCAGCCCCTCGAAGGAGCTCGAAGGAAACAGTGGAAAAGTCAGAGTCTGAGGTTGGCCATTCGTCGCAGTCTTGTGCATGTTCTACGTTCCGGTAAGGCTTCGGCCACAGCTATTATTAGGGGAGCTCAGAGTAGAAACGCCGGAGCGCTGGTACGCTGGTACGCCGGAGCGCTGGTCGTCAGGTGATCTTTTGAGGTGTCACATCAATCAACCCGGGATCAAACCGAATACATCAACACCGATCCCTCTTGTCGCGCTCGTCGTCGGGAACGTCGACGGGTGAATTTGGGGTCATGAATTCCAGGTGAGACTATCAGCAAAACTTCGGGTGCTGTATAAAACCATGTAACATTGTTAGGAAGTATCGGTAGGAAGGTCTAGACATCCCGAAACACCAAGAAACATCCCGAATGCCGCCCGACATTGTTCCCGACGAAGAGCGGGAAGATCGGTGGCGCCCCGCCAATATTTCGCTAATATTTGGCAGATGTGATGTGACACGGGAAACAGCCGAAAATCACCTGACGACCAGCGCACCGGCGTACCAGCGCTCCGGCGTTTCTACTCTGAGCTCCCCTAATGTATGCACCTCAAGGCGAATGTTGTCAGGGTTAGGCACTGCGTCAGAATAATAAATGGTCTTGACTGGAGCGAACGGTACGAAACGTAATCCAAAGAATAGGAGCATGAAGGTGACGACGAAGGTCGCAAACAGACGGTGATGCGCTCCTGGCGCTGTTTAACGCAATATCGCGCAGATTCATTGCAAGGGTGGGCTCCTTGTCGTGCATAAGTTCAAGATTGGCTTGCGCATGCCAGTCTTGCTGTGCTCCTTGCTACAGAGCAAGAGGGCTATACTATACCAACGTTAACGTCCAAGATCGTGAAGGGCGGTTGCGTCATCACTCTTGATCCAGCTAAGTCAACGCTTGCGTCTGCACTAGGGCGAACTCTACAATATATGAATCTACTCGTCTTCGAGGGGCTTTATCGAATGCATCTTCTCCATGAGCTCACGAACCTCCGTCTCCGCAAACACCGCCGCCTCTTTTGCAACTACCAACTTCTTCTCCAGCTCGTCGGCCGACATGCTTCTCGTAACGCCTTCCTCCTCCACTAGTCCAATGCTGTCGAACCTGCGAAGTGTGTTCCCCACGCGGGGCATGAAACCATGCCGATCCCATCCATTATCGTTGAAGGAAAGAACCGCTCGCACGGCTGCAGTGTTGATATCACGGTGCAATTCCTCTAGCTTCGAAAGCTGCACCTCCATCCACCGCGCGCGACGCTCAAGGGCCAACGTCAACGCTTCGACGTTATTGTCTTTCGAATCGTCGAGGTTGTTATCGTAATCGCCGCCTTTCAGCATCTCACCGAGGACACCATCAAAGTAGGAACTTTCATCCCATGTGGTGCGAGGGAGGAGTCGAAGCAAGGCCGAGATCGTCTGAGTGAGTGTCTCCAACAACTCCTGGAAGGACGAGATGGCTGTGTCTGCAGGTCCGGATCCAGCAGCATTGGCAAACGACCCGCCGCCGACTGACAGCGCCGACAAGGCATGAACGAGTGGGCCGTACTCGAGAGGCATCTTGCTGGCTGGATTGAGCTTGTGAACGTCGAAGAAAATATGATTGGGGAGATCCATCGTGGGGTTTAAAATGTGGAGATCTTCGAGTAGTTCTTCGACTGTCGTCGGCATATTCCCATCCAGAGACTGGGAGCGGGAATTGTTCGAGCTGGAGGTAGCAGTGGTGGCAGGTCTAGCAGGGGGAGGAAGGGGTGGCTCTGTAGCCGACGCAGAAGGGAGGGTGCTTGTTTCATCGGCAGGGAGGTGCTCCTCTTCCTTGGATACCTTGATTGGTTTCGCGACGGGCTTGTTCTTCTTGGGCTTCTTGGAAAGAAGAGGAACTTGTGAAACGGGTTCGGTAGCTGTCTGCGTCGTGGGTTTAGGAGCTGATGCCTGCCGCGTCGGCACTTTGGCCGTGGTCGCTGGGGTTTGGTCTGGTCGCTTGTTCACTTTGGGCTCAATCGCCTTGGCTGCCGCCGCCTTCTTCGCCCTGTCCCTCTCGGCCTGAGCCTCCTTCTCCTTCTCCAACAACTGAGCCTGTCTCTGTTGTTCTAGCTTGGCAAGACGTTCCCTCTCCTTTTCCCTCGCCATCTTCTCCTTTTCAACTTTCTCCCTCTGCGCCTGCTCCTGTTCCGCCTTCAACGCCGCCGCCTTCTCCTTTTCAACCGCCTTTTCTTGGGCCACTCGAGCTCGCTCCGCTGTCTTGATTGCGGCCTTTTCCTGCGCAATTTTCTGCCTCTCCGCAGCCTTCTCAGCAGCAACAGCTTTCTTCGCCGCTTTGCGCTCGGCTTTCTCCAAGGCTTTGTCATCCTGCGTCGGAAGGAGTTCATCGGTGGGCGACTGTTCGTTCTGGCGCGCCATCGATCCGGTGGAATCCGCAGTAGCCATCAATGCTGGAAAGTCCGTAGACGACAGCGCAAGAGAAAGCGCAGGCGAGTCCGTGGTCGAAACTGCGTTGGACAGAACGACAAGAAGAAAAGATACGTCAGCGTCAAAGATAGACGACGATCACCCTACCCTCGAAAAGGAGAGTAAGAGGAGGGAGAGCGAGTTCATTAGGCGGTTACAGGGCGATGATTCATTATCCAGTCGAAAAGAGAGTCCATGCGGAAGGAGTGTGGAGGACGATTGCCTCAATGCCGATAATAGATTTTCCGCACTGAGAAAGCACGGCACTCGGTACGCTGACCTCCCTCCCCTCAATAAAAATGGAAATAGACTCACCATGTGCGGATCCATTGCCCTCCATGCTGTCGGCACCTCCATGACTCTGGGTTGCAGGATGTTGCAGTATGCCGGGAGGTGCCCCGTATGAGAGCCCTGGCGGAGGACCATACCCCATCGGACCATGGTTGTAACCAGCGGGCGGTAGAGCTGGGGCAAACTGAGCAGCCATGATCGCAGGGTCGGCGAAAGATTGAGAGGGGGGTAGCCCGAAAGGAGTTGTTGGTTCTAAAAAGCAGAGAGAGAAAAAAGAATGAAGCGAAATGTAGCATGGTTGGTTCGAATACAAAAAGGTACAGAAAAGAAAAGAAGAAAAAAGGATCCGTCAACCTCGATTACACGCGAATCACACAAAGAGAAGCATCATACCAGCAGGGTTATTGAGAGGGCCATTAGCTGAACTAGCGCGCTCGCGACTGGTTTGTATGAAGTCCCGTAGTTGCGCCTCACTGACACCTGACTCGAAAGGCTGGAAGCGGCTCTGTTGCTGATTGTACACCGGTTGCGCTTGCGCATGTTGGACCAAGGGGGAGTTTGTTGCCGAACCATTCAATGGATAGTAGGCTCCCCATGGCGCCATGGGAGGAGGCGCAGCTGATTGTGGAGGGAGAGCCGCCTCGGACGAGTTATAAAACGAGTGCCCTTCGCTTGCGGTATTAGCGAGAGGGGACGGGACGTGAAGGGGCGAAGAGGTAGCCGTCGACCCTTGCCGACCACGCGCGAACCCAAAACGTGATACCTTCCTGCTCGGATCGTCATCCAATGGAGAGTATTGGGATCGGGCTGGGTTGGAGGTCGGCGAGTCCTCGCCCGCGTCCGCGAATGGATTGAAGGAACCGAGATAGCTAGACCCGCCGGTGGACTGCCTTTCGATAGGCGTCATTGGCGGGCGAATGGACAACGGATCGTATATGGAGCGACTAGGATTATGCGCATATGGTAGACCCGGAGGAGTGATGAACGGAGAAGAGCTGGGTGAGGCAGATGACCGCAATGCAGGAAACGCATCCATATATGTCCCATGAAAAGGCGTCTTGGCTTCTGCTTCAAAATCTGGCAAGAGGTCCACATTGACGTCGGTGTCGGAGCCTGCTAGCTTGGGATCCAGATTGAAGCTGAAACCTCCCCCTCCATTTTGGCCATTAAGAACCTCGAGTGTGCGGTCAAAGTCAGGGAAAGGGGGGATCACAGGAACTGCTGGCGCTAACTCGCGTCGCTGTTTGACGTCATCCAGTAACGCACGGGCAGCAGTGGACATCTGATACGACGACTGCGATGCCAAGAGAGGAGTTTGTGGTGACGCAGTGCCAACTCGTGGAGGTCGGCTGGGGGCTGGAATACCGGGCGGTCCAGAAAGACCTGGTGGAATAGCGGGTAACCCGGGAGGTACGGACGGTGTGGACGATATCACCGAATCGGTGGATCGGGGACGAACAGGAGAAACTAGGGCTGCATCATGCGAGCCTGACCCTACATCGGAATCTGCGGCTACCGAGGGCGCAGGGGAAGGAGAGGGTTGCGGGGCAGTGCGAGCCTCTTTCTTTGTCCGTTGGACCTTGCTTTCCGCAGGAGTGGAGGGTCTTGGGGGCAACAGAGCAGACGAGGGTGTGGTTGGACGTGAAGCCGGAACCTGCACAGTAGAACTCTTCACATTTGTGGCTTTACGATCCCTCGTGCTCGGGGTACGGGTTTCGGTCGTCGAGGGGGAGCCAGCAGTTGGTCCGTTGCGTGCCTGTCGTGATCCGCCTGCTCCACGACGGGTTGGACGGGAGGTAGAAGCATTTGTCGATTGACTAGCTGGGGCAGACGCAGGCACAGGAACCGCTGGGCCTTTACCCCAAGCAGCGGCTTTTGGTAGACCTGCTAAGGTATGAGCAAATAGCGAAGGTGATTGGAAGATATACGAACCCTCCGCGTCATCTTTCTTGCCCCCGATCACGGTTCTGGTTCGACTCTCGGTTGCTTTCATGGTATGTTTCCTGTGATTAGGTGAGCGAAGTCGGCGATATTGGGGACAAGCACGTACAGAGTCGTCAAGTCTTCTTTTGTAAAGCAGTCCTTTTCATCACCCCATTCATGCAAGTTCATACAGCCATGGTCACTGCAACTGACGCCACGGAGGAAAGCCATGCAGTACTTCGTGGTTCCGTGACTCGCTCGCATGATATCGCGACCTCCACCAGGTGACGCTGTTCCATCTACCGCACCGATGGCGCGCGCGGCATCTTCTCGTCGGTGATATGTGATGTACAGCCCGACGACAGGCGCACCACCTCCCGAAGGCGTCCGCTTGACGAGGAGGATCTTGGTGATCTTCCCATATTGACCAAAGTACTCGTTGGACCGTAGGGTGGGAATAAGCTGGGAAAACAGAGTCGGTAACGAAACTGTAGAGCGCGCAAGATACGCACCTCCTCTTTGGCGAATCGGGGGCCAATGCCAACCACATAGACCACATTGCGCTGGACGACGCGAACGTTGGCTAGATGACGTCTTCCGAGGGTGTCAAGCTCCTTGCGCTCGCGCTCTCGCTGTTTCTTTTGCTGAGTGAGACGTTTGTGACTAAGGAGACCGTGATTATGAAGGTCAGCGAGATGGTTTGGGAGAATAGCGCGTAAAAAGAGGGGAAAACGCACTCCTGTGTTGCAATCGGCTTGAACTCCACAGCTTCGTCGGTGTAGACTCGCCTGCAAGCGGGACAGCGCTTGTTGAGGTTCTCCTTGATATGATGCCAGCAGAAGCGGCATATCTGGAGAACGCGAGGATCAGAGGGTGATGAGCAATGATGGAAGGCGAGGCTTACCTGGTAACCACAAATACACGGCTTAAAGTTGAGGTCTGAAATATCCATTTCTTCGAGACAAAGTGGGCATTCCGCGTCCTCCTGGCGGACGGAGAAAGAAAAGAAGGTGAGAGACAGCGACGCGCAAAAAAGAGAGATCAACATACAGCTTCGTCGTCACTCCAATACGCGTCTTGGACACCAGCCAATACGGTCGACTTGGACTGGGACACGGAGAAACCAGCGTGCACAACTGGGGCGGGGAGAGGGTGAAGTCTGGACATTGTATGTCTGATAATGTGGGAGGTGCAGAGGAGGAGAATGGACAGTAGAAGACGAGGACGACAAGGCACGCGGAGAGAGTGAAGAACGATAAGTTTGGTGTTGTTGACAATTGTTTCGCCCCCACAGCTTTCACGGCCAAAGCGAAACAAGAATCTCCGGCGCTGTCTCAAACGCAGGGACAAAACGTCCCCATTCCAACTAAAAATCCCCGCTATTGGAATCTAGCTATGGTGCCAATTTTTGTGCTCCGATCACCGCGCATGGGGCCTGTGTTGTACAACAAAACCGTGATACAGTATATACTAGTCGGTCTAAATACATTTGAATCATCGTTCGCGACGCCAGGTCATATTCCGAGATGGAGTTCCCAGCGGAGTGCTGGTGTGGCTCATTGGATACATCTGATTCATCGCCATATTCATCGCATTGCTGTTATCCTGCGAGAAGAACGCCAGCTGATTGGCCGTGCTCTCAAGCGCCGGAATAGCTGGCATGGAATCAGGCGGAGGTGGCTTAAAGTTCTGCAGTGAAAATCAGGAAAATGTCAACGTAGAAATGGCGGGGCTGCTCACATATTGTCGGCCCTCTTTATAAAGCTCTTCCAGTTTCTGATCAAATACACCCTGCTCTTCGAAGTCGTGATAAGCCTTGTAGAGATTCAGAGCCGACCGCGCGTCTTCGATGGAATCGTGGGTATCCGTCTGGATATTCTCGTGCAGAACAAACCAGGAGAGGAACCGCAAGGACAGCCGGCGCTGCCGAGCTCTCAAAAAGTACAAATCGACGGTATCAATAACCTGTTCCGGGGGTACGAAGATATCTGACAGCGTTGGAAGACAATCGATCAATGAGGGCGCAAAGCTCACTTATTATCCGGAAGTCCTTTGAGAGACCGTGCCCAATGAATATGCAGCCCCGATCCACCAGAAGACGCAGCTTCTTGTAAACGAGTTTCAACGGCGTGAGCGTATGAGGTGAGAGAGTGGGATCTAAATCCCCGACTAGTGTACCAAAGCGTCAGTTCCGCAACGCATGGTTTGGACCGCACAGGCACCCACATCTGATTCCCGAGAATTCAGTCAGATAATCTACGATGACCTCGCTGGTGTGTATATGGTCATCGATAAACGGCACGCCCTGCTTAGGCCCATCTCCACGCAATACAGATACTCTAGCAAGACTGAGTCTTGCTGGCCGAAGAACTTGTTTACTGCCGTCTGATCGAAACTCAGTTTCTTCCTGAATAATTTGCGTCAGGAAATGTCAACTCGAGCGACCCATGAAAAAGTACTTGTTGCATGGAAACAAATTCGGCGTCGATGGCAACAAGCGTGCCAGGCTTGGGGAGCTCTTCAAAGCTCAGGCACTCGTGTTTGATCCTACTTTGTTCACGATTCCTGTGGTACTACGTCAGACACGAGAGAGCGTCGAGACAGGAAACATACAAAGAGATGGAAGTATCATGACTAAGAATTGCAGGGTCCATTGCCGAAGGGAGACCACTGAAATCCAGAGCATCGGGCCGATCGACCCGCTCAAAATAAATGATGGCAGGTATCTGAATAATTGTGAGTGAAAGACGTCGTCCCAAAAACACAAGCCGCACCTTCCACGAATCAGGAAAGCTCAACGCTTCCTCCTCCGATATGTTCTGCACGACGAAATCGTTGAAGACGAACCACGGGCTGATGAGATCTGCTCGTCCCTCCGCTTCAGGAACTGGAGATGGTGTGAGCCGATCGGCGGAATTCTTCAAAAAAAAAAGCGACGCACCTTTGACGATGGCAACCAAATGAGAACTCTTCTCCTTGGTCACGATCTGGACGACAAGAGACTGCAACGAAGATTAAACTTCGAACGATATAACTGGAGAAAACCCACCCGGAGCGAATATATGGCGCTTTCAGGGTCATCTACACCTTCGACTTGACCATGCAGCTCAATCTGAGATTTGAGGAATGTTTGGTTTCTGTTGTCGAGCCAGTAACTGAGACTTTCCGGGGTGTATACGGAAGCATTAACAGCGAGAATGGGTGGCAAATCTCGACTAGCAATGGAACGACGAGACGAAAAATTGGAGAAATGCTTGCAGGTTTGGCATGTTGCTTTGTGCGACATTTGACGTAATAAAGCATTTCGTAGAATCGCCGTGAAATCCAAGGGAAGGGGTTCGTTCAAGACCTAGGTAGATTAGATATGATTAACGCGCAGACGAGTTGAAGCTGCCGGCTTTGCTTACAGGGCGAGGGTATGTCAAGTCGATGATGTGAGTCATGTTTTCCTTCTCTCGAACTATCTTGCAGTTCATACAAGTGATGAGATTTTTGGCATCAATGCCTAGCAGCTGGGTCACGGGCGCAGCCGCAAGCGCCGTGTGGCTCAGTGACGGATTCTTGAGGATCAGTGGGTTATGCGGGAAGGTATTTCCCTCGGAGCTGAGATGATCTAGCAGGAATCGATGGAAGGATTGGATCATAAGAGCGTAGTCCACCTCCGTAGATTCACGACCGTAATCAATAAGTTCGATAGCATTGGAAGCTGAGGAAACATAAGTAGGCTGAGCGCGGGGTGCCAATTTAAACTTACATTGTGCCAAAACTCCAACGGCCTTGCAGAAGTTGCTCGACTGACAATTTGTTCCATTGGCATCTTCAAGCATGCGGACGACAAAACCTAATTCGCAGAGAAGACAATGCTCCCGGGGACAGGTTGTTGTAATGTGGGACTTTGCGAGACGCCGGATGGGCGGGCTGTAATGCATGATCTGCAGAGGATATTTGTATAGGGCAGGGCGGTTAGAAGTTGGGGGCTCTGACCTGCAAGAGCGCATTTGTATATGAATTCAGAATGTGGGTCTCCAAGCCACTGTACTCTGTTTTATTATAGAATCTGCCCAAAGATGTTAATGGACCGTAAAATTGTTAAAATTGCATGTTTACCCAAAATCAAAGTCTTCGACCCCGAATTTAGAATATTCGATTTCCACTTTCCGGTACATACGCGGAATAAAGCTGCCGCTATATTCCCATGTAGGGGTGTCGGGATCGGGCTGAAACACGGTAAGCAGATGTGAAACAGAATGGGAGGGAAACGCGCCTCATTTGCTCGGGATTTACCACTGCGGAATCGACCTTTTTTATTTCGAGAACCTACCGAAACCATATTGCGTCGGCCTTTCAGTTCTTTCGGAAGAGCGGCGTAGGCCACATTGTCATTCAGCTTCATAGTGGCCAGTATTTGAGGCGGGATTTTGGGAGCAGGCGGATAGTTTAAGGGGGTCGAGATGAAGAGAGGTGTCCACGAAGACAAGAGTCTTGACTCGTAATACGGTAACCCGATAGAATTCAGCGGCCTGTGCAGCAGGTTAGATTCTTTCTCGGATAAAAAAGGGACTATCCTGACGTTGAATCTTGCCATTCAATATCCGGAATCGCCGCGGGGGCGTCCGCCCACTCAATGGGCTGGCCATCGAAGCCATTGAAAGGCAGGGAGCCCTCCTCATCAATTTGGGACATCAAGTGGACGATACCCTCAGCGTCGCCACACGCGAGGTACGCGCCTGTGGGAGAGAGCGCCACAGATGTGAGGTATGATGTAAGGTCGAGCTGAACTCCCAATGAGCTCAAAGGTACGCTATTCTAGAAAGTACGTATTATATCTACCTGATAAAATTCACTTGCCGCGGTAGATACATCGACAATGTTGATGAGACCTTGGTTGGAAGTCACGACGACAGTTGAGGGGCGTTTGGGAAGAATATTGATGAAGGCGGGAGTGGAAGAGAAAGGGATCGGTGGAAGGGGCCGCATCGTTCGCAAATCGTAAACTTTAACAAGTGGGTCGGGAAAGGGACGAGATTGTCTGACTGAGTGTCAGATTATAGGTGGGAGCCAGTGAATCGCAAGCACCTCACACCCAGTCCAATTGTGAAAACAAAATTACCCGTGGTTTGGAGACCTTGTATGCCGCTGTAATGAGCCAATATCTGGCTCTCTGCACGGTTCAATGCTGTACGAGGGTCGTGTGTTCGAATATATCCGTCGGAGGCACCAGACAGAATTGCTGAATGTGAAAATTCTAGGTGCGTAATCAAAGACGGAGTCGGGGCTTGACGCAAGATGCTCCCAGTCATGGAATTCAGAAGCAGTAATTCAGAGCCTGTTGACGAGGCAGCCAGTACAGGCGATGCGACCGAAGCATTAGAAAAGGTAGCCAAAGTGGGAGGAGGGCTAGAAGATGGATTTACAACATGCATGCACAGAGGTGATTGTGACTGACCGACAGAACCACTTGTTGACACCACCCTTCGACCATGAACCTAGCCCTTCACCGGCGACGCCCAGCGCTCTCACATAGTTCTCCCCAGCAATTATTTTGCTGACGGCCAGTGATCCGCCTACTTGGAATGACACTCCGCGCGCGCCTCGAGTACCATAATACGCAGCGATGTTCCCGGAATTCGAACCGACCCATAACGTATCGGATACAGGGTCAAAGGAGAGGGCTGTTACTGGCTGGGGGTAGCCCGAGAGTGTTATGGGCGCTATGGGCCTATAAGACGTGGCCATAGCGAGTGCCCAACTTCGTTGCTTCAGAACCGCGGACCGCCGTTACAACACTGCCACATTCTCTTTCCGTGCTCTAGTCTCTGGACAACCCTCGCTGGTTCCTCGTAAACGTGCTCTCTCAGTCAAATTCTCTAAAAGTCGAAGTCAAGCAATGGTTCAGTGCCACAGCACAACGCATCCTTTGATCAGGTCGATGAGAGCCCGTCTGCAAAATCGTTTGGCATGTAACGCAATAGAGCGGCATAGATGCCGATGTTCCCCTTGGTGCCGCGGGATCTGATCGATCTCAACGGGACGCAATATAATTATTTTGTCGCGCATCACTACGCAAACACTACGCGCGAAGTCCGCCAACGAGCAATATGCATCTACACCAAACTGGTGGAACCCTGGCAATCTATCACCAGCAGGGTAATTACTAGGCCAAAGCTGCACCAGCTCGGTGTCGCGATCAGCGTGGCACGTGTCTACAGGTATCACAGGCGATCACCGCGATCTCCCGCTTTTGGTGATGGACCACCACGGTCGAAATTTCGGCCCGTGAGTTTGACCGGTCAAGCTTCAAGCTTCAAGCTTCAAGGCTTGTCAGACAAGACCTTGACATTCTCTTGGCATTCTCCTAAATCCTGTCAAAAAAAACCCGTCAAAAACCCGTCAAGGACGACACTGGGCCGCTCATACAAGCGGTTGCTCGGTTGGTAGAAACAGTGGCTCTAACGCTCTAGCACTCTAACGGTCTAGCGCTCTACGGGGCCTCTATATACAGGGTACCTTGCTGCAGGTCTACGGGTCTAACACACTCTATATGGGGTGGCGGATACTCCGTGCAACGAACGGGTTCGAGTGCTTGGTAAAAATCTTCTCAGTCGAAGCGCACTACTGAGAGTGCGGGGTATTTGTCATCCAATAACGAGAGACCAATGACTACGCTTGGCCTTTGTAGATGCAAGAAGGGTCGACGTCCTGCCCGTTCTGTATGCAAGAAGAACCATTGCGGGCTAGAATGAGTGCGCGCTCGTAATTATCGTGCGTTGAGCTTGCTTCTGGTCTCTGAATCCTTGAGGCAGACGAAAGATGTACGGCGCAAACTTTCCCGAGCTCAAGATAGTCAGATCAAGGATATCCTGAGGCACGAAGAAGGTTCAAGGAATTGATCTAATCTGCCTCAGGGAAACTAGTTGCTTCCGTAGGTAATTCCACAAAGTCAAAGATTACGAGACGTCCGGCAATTAGCTCAACTCAAGAAACTGACGTTAGCCTCGTGCTTTATTATGCGTTGAAGGCGAGAATGTTCCCCGTAGACGTGTTGCCTCCCCCATCTCACAAATGGATACCTCTCACTCTCCGCAGCCTTCTCCTCCTTTGGGTCGGGGTGTCCCTCCAAATACACCGCATTCTGTTTGTAATTCACTGCCTGAATGGCAAAACAACATCACCTTCGTCATGGGACAGGCGGGCGAGTTTTTGCAAGAGACGTCGTACCCCCGGTTCTGGCTTCATCCGAACGTGCAAGCGGTAAGGTTACCGTAGCTCTGCCCCTACCCCATTCATAACGAGAATCTTAGTTGATTGCTATCATTGTGAAAGCGTTGGACGCGAAACCGGAAAATTGCCTGCTGTTCCCCTCACGCATGCTCGCCGAGGAATGCCGCTCATTTATTCAAGTTCATTTTCCTTCCTCGTCGTGCGACATACATTGCGCAACTGAGATCGCCAACGCCCCTGCTAAGCACCAGATCTTCGCAGTGTTATTCTCTGTAGAGGTGGCAAAAGTGATGAAGTTCTACACGTTCCATGGTGGTGGAATTTCCCCCCGGTTGGCCGAACTTTGTGTACTGAGATGTGCCGGTGATCTGCGGCCCACTCTCGGCTTACCGCCACCAGTGGGACATCCTTTTTCTGAATATTATCAGAGGCATTCTCCTCTCAGCTCTGCCAATGATGCGAAGAATGTAATTCGAAGGCGCTTTGCAGGTGTTGTAGATGGTGGTGGAAATATCCGGGGTGTGCCTGGCGCGTCTCCAGACGACGTTTACCTGTTTGCTTCCGGAATGCAAGCCATCTGGCGGTCGCACAAGCTCTTGGCCAGAACAATAGGCTCGAGGAATGGTCTGGAAAGGCGCAAAGTAGCGCATGTCAAGTATGTGGGACTTCCAAGTTCGACTGGCCATTACTATGCTAATCTTTCCTTTAGTCTTCTCTACTGTGATTCATACAAATTTCTGGGGCCTGACTATCATTTTTTCACAAACGAGACTATCGACGAGTTGGAGGCGCTCCTCGCTACTGGGACGCCTGATCGCCCGGCCATCCTTGCCCTTTACACTGATTTCCCCGGCAATCCTCACCTCCGCAGCGCCGAGATGGTGAGGCTCCGTGCCCTTGCCGATCGTTATAATTTCCCCATCGTCGTCGACGAGACTGTGGCAGGCTACCTGAATATACAGATTCTTCCATACTGCGACGTGGTGGTCGGCAGTTTAACCAAACTCTTCAGTGGAATGGCAAATGTTTTGGGTGGCGCGTACGTTTGCTGCGTTTTATCTTTGTATGATGTCTCATGAAGTGCAGATTGATGCTCAACCCCACCTCGCGATTTTACCCGGAATTCAAAGCGCACATGGAAGCGACATACGAAGATAGCTTCTTCGACAGCGACGCCCTCGTAATGGAGATGAATTCCCGCGAAGTCGTTGATCGAACTGCCATCATCAATCACAACGCAGAGGAACTCAGCGACATGCTTCATCCTCGCTCTGTCGTCGGTGGCTGCGCAGGTTCTATCATCAAGGCGGTACATTACCCCAAGTACAGAACCCGTGAAAACTTTGACCAGTGTCGCAATCCTCTTGCTGGACAAGCAGGTCTCGATGAGACCGGCTATGGCAGTCTGCTCGCTGTGACCTTTACGTCTCTCGAAGCGGCAAAAGTCTTTTACTCTGCTTTACAATGTTATAAAGGTACCACCTTGGGGACTGTCTTCACCCTTGCGACCGCTTTCTCCGTGCTGGGATTTCGACCAGATCAAATGAAGTGGGTCGAGGATCACGGTGTGGAGGAAAGCTTGGTCTGTCTTCCCTTATGCAGGTCAGCTGAAATCTCCACTCACTTGGATGTAGATTCGCTTCAGTGTTGGAATGGAAACGACCAGCAGTCTGCTGAAATGCGTCTCGGACGCGTTGGCGGTCGCAGAAAAGTCGCAAAAACTGGACTAATCGGAACGTTAATATTTCTGGATCGGTCGCAACAAGACAGATGGGTACTACATATAGATAGAATTACAGGTCATGAACCCCGGTTTCAAGAGATTAGTATAAAAATTGGGACGCGGTCTCTCCTTTGAACCGTCACGGTTTTTGTTGCGGCGTTATTTCAGTTTCGGCGGTATCTACCGAAGTTGTTCTATTCTATTCTACTCTTTATAATTCTACTCTTTATAAAATTACGTCTGTCCGTCTGAAGCCTTCAAACTCCGCTCGGGCCTCTCCGACGGCCCCGCTACATGATTCACTTAGACGAAGTGCCGGGGCGCGAAGGGGGCGCGGCGCACTCTTCGGTTTCCGCCGGCTCGAGATGTTCGGTGTCACAGCACTCGCGTATTCAAGTTCGCGACCGGGCTTGTCTAAGTATGTACACTAGTACAAGTGCAGATGGGGACGAGAAGCGGCCGACACCTCCTTAAAATCCCGTCCACGCGTTCCTTGTTCGCTGGATACAATGCTCATTATATCCATCTCGCTTTTGGCTTTCGCTCTTCCAGCCTTGATCGTCTCCAGTTCTCCTGCACAACAGCTTCTGGCCAATGACGCCCTCGCAGAAATTCTCGCCAATGGGGCACCTATTCTCGGTTCATAATGCGCCGTTTGATCTCACAGCCACACACTAACTCGGAACCATGGAACAGGTTACGACGAAGGCTGCTCACAGAGCACTAAAACATGCGACTGGATGCGCAATTACCCGGACAGCACTAAGCTGGTGCACATGAATTTACCTGGGACACACGACTCGGCGACTTGTGAAGCTATTTTGCGTTCAATCCATCTCGGCGCTTACTGTGTCATTACTGGCAGGGAACTATACGCAGGAAACGCAAAACTCGCTGTTTCGTTACACTGGCACGTACGTTGTTGGCCGTGGTCCGACAACAACTCCCTCACCGAGTTTTCTAGGGATATTCCCCCGGCCGCCGTATACCGATGCCAGGACAAGAGCATCTTCGACATGCTCAATCTTGGAATCCGAGTCTTCGACTTTCGGTTTGCGTACAACCCCGGTAACGACACGCTTGGATTCCACCACAGTAAGCACAGTGTCCTGTTCGTATGCTTCACCGTCATGTCTTTTTTCACAGCTCTGGCACTTCTGGCCCCGACCACGACCGTGGAAGATGTCTGGTTCGGCCTCTACAATTGGCTGGACCAGCACCCCACGGAAGCCGTCCTGATTTCTTTAAATTATGAGGGCGGAACTGGAACGCCCCGCGACCTAAAGCTCGAGCAGCATATGTATAACATAATGACAAGCAACACTGCTTCACGGTACTGGGTACAGGCTAACGGATCGGTGCGTTTCTTAGGCGGTGGGAAACCGGGCGTGCACTGATTTGGACAGCTTGGAACATTGGGAGAAGCCCGTGGAAAGCTTACATTCCTTCAGCGCTACAGCTACGAGTTTTTACCTGCAACGGAATCCAAGCGCATCGGCATCCAGCTCTCTCCATCAGCGTGGACGGATAATAGCCCAGCTATCGAGATCGTGTACAATACCATCACGAATCAGATCGCCTACATAGAGGACTACTACGAGATCGGCCTCCCCGTCGGTTCCGGCTATGCCGAGAATATCCAGTGGAAATTTAATGCCACCACCGCCCACATCGAGAATGCCACGATGTACAACCCCGACCAGTTATACATCAGCTTCGCCAGCTCCGAGCATGACGACGACACTCCGTCGGAGACACCGATTGTCTGTTCCTTTCTTTAGCTATCTTATCCCGGCGCTGAAAAACAATTCAGATAATGGCTCTGGGGAACGGGACTGACACGCCCGGGGTCAACCAGAAACTCCTGCCATGGCTGCAAGAACGGAAGGGGAAGCGCTTCGGTATCATTAGTGCGTCGTTTAGAGGTATCTTAGGGTGTGCTCTTGGACTAAAACTCCTCAAGTGCTCGACTTTTTCGATGCTGTACCTGGCCTAGTGGAAGCTGTCATCGGGTTCTGATACAGAGTAAGAATCGCCATTTGGGAATCTGTAGACCCAGGTATAATTTGACATGTAATCACTTGGGATAATTCAACTCCTCCTTGGCCATGCTTACACAAGTTGAAACGAAAGCTCTGATAGATATACTATTTTATCCTCCTGGTTCCGCCAATTGGAACTCCTGAATAGCTGGTCAGGTGGAACGGCTAGATGTCGCGTTTCTACAGGTGATTGCGTTTGTTAGGCCGCTAAGTATTATAGTTTGTTTTTACTGGAGGACAATATTTCCCAATCAATTACCCCATCCTCGCCGTGCTTTTCCTTCAACCACTCGTTCGCAAGTCGGAAATGACTATTCCCGAGAAACCCGCGATACGCAGATAATGGCGACGGGTGCGCTGACCGCAATACAAGATGCCGTTTCTGTGCCCCGGTATCAATCCAACTCTGGACAAGCACCACACAATCTCACCTCGTCGACCCCAATGCGGTCAATGGTTTTCTGTGCAGGCAATCCCCAAGCCATGAAGACGACGCCTCGTTCGCGCCGCTCCACACACTTGAGGGCCTGTTTCGTGAATTCTTCCCAGCCTTTGCCGGAATGGGAAGCAGCGGAGTGAGCGCGAACTGTGAGACTGGCGTTGAGCCATAGGACTCCGGCTTCGGCCAATGGTGTCAAGTCCCTGCGGTGAATAAGAACGACACAATGTAAGGAGCGAAGACTAAATATACCCGGTAGAAGGAGGCACAAAGGACGGATAATCTGTCTTTATCTGCTTGTAGATGTTCTTCAGCGATCCCGGCACCTTGGTCGGTGGCAAAACCGAGAACGAAAGACCTTTGGCCGTTTGAGCACTCGATATCATGGTTTAGCATTAAGAATCACCATGGGCTTGTCCAACGTCGTGGTACGGGTCCTAGAAAACATTTAGCAGGCGGAGAAAAATGGTGCGAGGCTAATTTACCTGGCCAAGAATGACCACTTTGACACTCTCGAGGGGTGTGAGGCGTGACCACGAGTAAATATTGTCAACTATATTATATAGTCAGTAGCATCAATGGAAAGAAATGATTGCGCAACTTGAGGGATAGATGGTATAAGATTGACGTTCGGTCGATATGAACTTCTTCAGCTGTCCCAGATAATCAATACAGGACAATCTTTAGGACAGAAATATCGTACCTTCGAGAAATAGGGCTTGTCAAACTCATCGCTCAGGGCTTTGAACCACGTTGGTCCCATAGTATCACGCTCCAGGAATTCGAACGGAATAGCTTCCGGCTTCAGCAGCAATTTTCTAGCGGTTTGTGTGAGATGAGCTCAAGTGCATAGAAGGACAGTGTACGATGAGCCTTCAAGGGTGTCCGAGTCGTTCTCGACTGTGTCGCCATCGTCAGTGGCCACTTCCAGATGTGACATTGCTTCAGCGACTTTGCTCAGAGTGCGCACGGGGCGGATGCTGTTTCTCTTGGTCGCGTTCTTTATTTCCTTGGGCATGGTGAGGGTTGTGAGAATACGACGTTGCATGCACGGGACTCGAAGCGGTGTTTTGGGTTGTTGACGCGTTGTATTCCTAAAACATGCCATCCAAACAGCGCGGGTTTGAAGCGGACGCAGCGGACGCGAATTAAGTAACCAATCGCCGACAGTCAGTCCTCTGCTCTCACCACAGTCTGGAATTGGCCTGCTGTACCATGCCTCCGAAGGTGTTTCAAAGTTAGTCTAATGGGTTAGCATCTTGAACCCTGACTTCTAAACCACTGCAATAGCGTATATTCCGCTGGTTTTGTTCCCCGTTCTATCCGCGCTTGCCTTGAAGTTCACCTTTGGCAATTTTCTCGCCTCCGGGCTGGCCGTGACCCTCGAGGAAAAATGCCCCACTCATTTCACGTCCCTTGAACTCACTCCATATCGACTGCGATACCTCGGCGTGCCGTCCGTCGACAAAACCCTCTGCGGCCTCGTCGCATTCTTCCATCTCACCTTTACCCTGGAAGTACTCCCGTTTCTCACTTACTTCCTGGGAACCACCGTGGCTCTCCTTGCCATCCCAGCGTTCGAGTCCTGCCGCAACGGCCGCCACTCCATACTCGCTCTCCCCGTCATATTCGGCCTCTTAATGCAGCTCATGACCGTCGGCGCCGTCTTACCAATTTATTGGCTTATATTCATCTTGACTGGTACGGCGCAGCGACGTGTCGCCGGAGAGAACACAAAAATTTCCTCTGCGCACGCTCAGGCCGTAGTTTTTGCCTTAAGCATCGGGGCAGGAATCCCATCTTTCTGCCTCCTCTTCCTGCAGGATCCACATGTGACCGCCCTCTGGCAACTGTTCCCTCTGTGGCAGTTCCTGGCCCAGTTCGCTCATCTCCTGGTTCGCCGTCCGTCGGCGCATCCAGAATCTGGGTATTCTTGGGTCTGCGCTCTTTACATAGGTGCCTTCATAATCGCATCGTCGACCCACATCGGTACCTTGGCGAAGGGCCACGATCTCCAGAGTATCAAGGACATATTCCTACCCTCCGTCGTCCCTCTCACGTCTGCTGCCTCGAACATGAAAGTGGTATGTCTATAAACTTCTACAATGGATAGCGTTGACTGACTCAAATGAAAATTTTAGAAAGATGTCCTTCAATGGGACGGCTTTTTCGCATTCACATCCACTCTTCTTGGAACTGTATGGTTCGCAAGAAACGGTAACCAGGCGCTCTGCATCATGCTGTGGAACATTATAGGAAGCGCAATGGTAGGACCCGGTGCTGCCATTGCGGCAGTTGCGCTGTGGCGAGAAACCTATTTGCATTCTTCGGTCGATGAAAAACAGAAAACAGAATAGGGTTGGAGTCTACAGTGTTCCCCCGTTCCTTGAGCCACTTTGAATTTTTGAAAATCTATCTCATTACTTTACTTTCTGGGCTCAAATAATGTAACACTTCTAGTAGTACTTGGACACCTGGAACGAAGAAGACCAACAAAAACGGGGCGAAAGAAATGGCTGTCTTGAGCCGTATTATTTGCTTTTTAGACTCAGTTCACGCCCGATGCCTTCCAAACCAGGACAGGATTGTAGCCATTCGACAGCCAAAGATGATGCGTCAAAAGTTTTCGCCTAAAGGTAGACTAAAAGAAGAGTCATTCGCGAATTACGTTCCGGTGGCTCGGAAACACTGAAAAACGATTCACTTGTAACGTAATCGTCTTGAAATGTACCATTACGATGTCTTTTTCAGCCTCCTCTTTGCATTTTTCGTGTCTTGCTCGAACCGACTCTTCTTCCTGACTCTCCCCACCTCTTCGCCATCCGGTTCATCTCTCACCCGGATATTGACCTTCGTCCGCTCCAGGACATTCTTCTTCCTCCCGCCCTTCCGCAGCTCGTCGTACCCGTCTCCACCCCTAGATCCACGTCCTCCTCGGTCAACACTGCGGAGGACATCCCCGAATTCATCCTCCAATCCTCCTCGGCGTCTGTTCTTGCCGCCGCCTCGTCCCCCGCCCAGTTCGGCTCCGAGCGCCAGATCTTCCTCGTCTCGTGCGCGCCTTCTGCCCTCACCCTTACCCATAACGACACGCCCAAAATTCTCCTCCTCGAACTCCTGGAGGCGTTTGAGGTGTTTCGCACGCCCCGAAAGCAGCGCAGGCGTGTTGCCCAAACCAGAGGTAGACTCCGTATGCGGAAGGGTAGGGTCGTGCAGAGAGCGCAATGCCGTAGGAATGGGCCCTGCACGCTTCGTTTTCGTTTTGGGGGCCGAGGTATACGGCACGGGCGCCAGCCGTGGAGGGTGATATATCCCGTCCTTGGATACAGCTTCCCGATGAGAGCCGTAGTCACGCTCATTGTCTGAGATATCCGAGGCCTCCCCGTCGTTGTTGAGGAGATTTTGAGGGTTCGGACGGAACGCCAAGGGGTCTGGAAAAAATGTTAGAAATTGATGACAGCCGAGTAGATGAGCTCACCATCGATAACCGCGCCCTCGGCCTTTTCAGGCTCTTGGGCGGTGCGAACCAGTTTCTCGATTTGGTAGCGCATTCTACTCTCGAGAGCTTTGACCTTCTCGAGAACGACACGAGTTTCGACCATCGAGTCGACGAGGTCACCTGTATCTGCCCCACGGACCTCACGATCTAAGTTGCTGAATGGTTGCGGGGGCGGAGCCCGCTCTGTGAGGGTGTGGCCGATCGCACGATGCGACGAAAGAAGCAGCAATGATTGGAGGTATGAGATCAGGAGGTGGTGCTTGAGGGATAAAAGAGATATGCCGTCTTTGGTAGAAAGGTTCTCTTGCTGTCGCAAGCCGTTGACGACTTGACGCACGGAGGATATGCTGGTGGTCATGTCATCCATGACGGAACAGAAACCTGCGGCACCGAGCTGCACACCTGACTGTTGGTCGACTTGCATCGTGTCTAAATGAGAGTTGTCAGCAATCGTGGCGATGAACAGAAGGAAAAAAAAAAGTGAAAGATCAGTTAACGGTTTTCTAGGCCGCCGCTCATTTGAGCGTAGTGCATTACATCGAGGTAAACCTCAGAGCCCAGTGCGATTCATCACAGAATTGACAAGGGACTGCAACTCACTGAGACCAGCGACGGACATGGAGGAAGCTTCAAGAGGGAGACAAGAAAATTTCGCTGATGGAAGTGCAGCCAAGCATGGACAAATGAAGGCACTTCCCACGGTTGACATGAATAGGGGTAAATTTGAAAACAGATTCATGCTTAACAATGTGTACTCATCGACGTATACAATACATACTGATAAGGTTAAATTGATGAAGCTAAAACCCTGCAAGCCTTACACCGAACGAGCGAAAAAAATTGGAGCACAATAGTCCAGGAATAATATGGGCATGTGAGTTGGCAAGCCATCCCTAGTCACAAGGTACTTCAGGATGTGGTCATTGACTTTCTTGACGAGTGCGAGTGAGTATCCCTGTCGATATCCTCCCGCAGAAATTCGCCGACGTATTCAACCTGATGGTCTACGAATACTTCCATTTTCTGTCGTTCTTATTAGTTACGGCGGAAGAATAAAAGATAGTAGTCGCACTGCGGGCATTCCGGTAGTCTGTGTTCGTTTTTGTACGGAAGGATCGCTGGCAGTTTCTGGACCATGTACGGCGTTCAGTGGACGCGTCATTGGGATGTTCATCTGCGCAGGCCAGACATATCGGTGGCGATGCCAGTTGCGGAGATTAAGTCTAGAAAACGGCTTAGAGTAAGACAATTTACGTATGCAGTACGGATGAAGTATACGGACGTCGCTAGAATCGAGTTCGAATAGACTCGGATGGGCAGGTCAGCGTTGAAACATTCAGCAAGGGAGCAATCTACATTTCGCGATTGTGAAGTATATTCCAAGCCAGATTAAATTGTTAGGCATGTGCAACCACTAGATAATGAAAATTGGTAACCGCATTGATAAGAGGTCCGTAACCTACACATGCAGTGGTGGCGATGACTACGGCACCTGAATACGGCCAGTGAGCAAGAGGGGCATCCACAAACTGAAGACATTTACAAGTTGATACCCCATCGTTTATGGTAAAGACGACGACAGCGTCCACCACCTCTTGAGTCCTATTCATACCAAGTCTCCAAGTGTTGAATGGGGAAATTGAAATATTACACACATCGTGTATCCTTGTTTGAGGTTGCGAAGGTAGTAATATCGCGCCGCAGCCACTAAAACGTCAGTGAGCGCGGAAACGGCCAACCCAGCGGTAAGGAGATTCTGGATTTCTTTCCTTTAGTGGATTCGGTCGACGAAATTATGTGTGAACAGCAGACCCCGAAGTTAACAGCGTATGCAGCAAATGTCTTGATTATTAACCTAGTTCATGAATCCATTAGCACGACGTTGGGAAAATGCTGAGGAACCACATTTCAACAGTCGCTGCTTCATGTGTGAATGATTAACAAGAGTAAAAACCAAGAAGTTGGAAGCGCACTAAATGCTAGGACTCGATATTATTTTGAATGGAAAATCAGACAAGTGAGCAAAGGGTCGTAGCGATGGACAAACCTGCGCGAGCAACACACAAACAGGCCTGCAGGTAAATCTGAACAATCACATCAAACCGAGAGAGAAAAATTTGCTCACGATGGGACCAGTAAGCCACCAGTTTTGCTTGCTCAATATTTAAAAAGCTTAGTGGAATCGGAAAAAATCAGCTTGCAACGAACTCTTGTGTATCCTCCATCCATAAAAACTGCATCACAATGCTCGTCAGATTGAAATAAGAATGTTGAGGCAGTCTCACATACGCATTTACGGTCACTGTGATAATCGCCGTCATTGCAACTGCAATCTGAAGGAGCTCGTTGGCATGGTTGATACCCGAGGACAACCTAGGTACATACCGATAACGCCCTGTTAGGATCGAATATCATCAGCGATGCCTAGGGCAGATTAGAAGGAGGTACGAACGGAAATATCTGCTGTACGCCGGCCGGATTGCCATAATTTATGACGGTAGACTGCCAGACTGCAGTGCAGATCAGAATAGTGTGTGCAGCGTCCGTGACCCTTTAACACAGGTTCAGTTACATTTAAGACCGGGAACAGCGCGTACCAGATCCAGGCGACCTATCCAGCGATTTCAGGAACAGCAAGTCCTACATGGCGGAAGTTTGGTAGAAGAAAAAACACGGACCAAGACCTTGTATCGAAGCATATCAGAGGGAAATATCTGGAAGTAGAGAAAAGCCTGAAAGCCCAGGACAGCCGAAAGTCTGCGAGGAGCTTGTTAGACGTGTATGCCGTGTCAAACAACCGTCAGAGATTCTCACCCAACTGCAATCATGCATCCAGCTACGGTAGCACCGATCGTTGAGCGCACATCGGAGGGCATGATGGTTTAAAGACAAACCAGACAGAAAGCAGGAAAATCCGGACACTGGAGTTATAACAAATCCGACAAACTGATAGGATCTCGAAGAGAGACCGGATCGTGACAAGTTTTCTTCACCGTGAGCTTCCATCTCAACAGCATGTTGTTGAAGGTATCGCAACTGTCGATAGAGATCAGGTGATCCGCGATAACCAAGAATAATCCCGAAATCCGATATAGGGAGCTCTGAAAACTACCGATAAGTTGTTAACGAATAAAAACAAAGGAGGACCGAAAAGGGTCAGCAGCATTGAGTGAAGCCACAGTGGGAGTGTTTAAGAATTGCTATGCCAAGGGAACATCTCGAGGGAAACACCTGAACAGCAGCATGAAGGGTCCGCGATCCGTGTCCATGGCGGGATCTTTGGAAAGCAGTGGGAGTGATTCCCGGGTGAATGGTCGAAGCACTCCGTGGACGATTTGGTTCTGAGGGGGAATAGCCCTTGAGCTCGATGTTGTCGTCAGTCGCTCGCATCCACGAATTTAACAGATTTTTCAGGGACTCCCTTCATTACAGGCGCAAGTTTTGGGATGAGCCGCTGACAAAAACGACGACAACTACTTCTTCGTTTTAGGCAATTCCGCTAGTTCGTAGCCGGTTTTGGAAGGCGTCAATCTGTCAGCCTGTTACGGTTACCCTTGGCCTTTTTTGGTCCCCATGACGAGGATGATGAGACACGGCTTGAACCTTCGACGACTCGGATTAAGGAGGGTGGGATATGAAATAATGGACAAGCGAGTAGGTTAATGCCTTGTAGAAATCGAGGAAATGGACCGGGTGGAATTGAAGATGTTTAAGTAAATGTTTCCGAAAAGCTTGAGGAAACGACTTTTTTTCAATGCACGCGCTGAGTTTTGTAAAATCTCTTTAAACTTTGTGTTCGAGATCGTTCCTGGTTCGGAACGTTCCGTTCAAGTGATGGTAGTCCGGATCATTTCGGGCAACGTTGGCATCACTCGGAGGAAATTGCCGAGTGATTTGAACCGACATCCAACCTTATCCAACCTCCATATTTCAGTTATTCTAGGTACCAACGCACTGTCATAAATGAACGGTCAAACCGACACCACCCTGCGAAATTCACATTCCGAACAATTCCTTTTTTTACCTGCTGTTAGAAATTTGGGAATTGGAAACCTAACAAACATCCCAACACGATGGGATTTCCAACTCCCAAACGCACTCGCTGTATGCGAACGTTGAACGTTGAACTTCCGAAGTTGACCGATCAAATGGGTGGAAATTACATATAAATAAAGTAGAAAGGAAAAGCTGCATAAAAGTACATCCCAAGACCGATTCAAGAAGACATATTCATCGATTTTCTTGACGAGATATCCCCATCATGGTCAAGGTCCTCCCGGAGGAAGTTACCGACGTTGTACTCAACTTGATGGTCAACAAAAACTTCCATTCCCTGCCAATCCCATCAGTTACCAACTATGCATTTACGAAGACAGAAACAAAAAACTAGACGCACTCCAGGAATGCCAGGGATATCTCCGGACTGCGTTCGTTTGTGTGCAGAAAGATCGCCCGAGGTCGTACCGGGCAGCCTAGTGTGAGGACCACTGTTCGAATGTCCGCTATTGGCTCCTTGGGGACGTGTCATTGGGAAGCTCATCGGTGCGGGCCAGGCGTATCGGTGGCGATACCAGTTACGAAGATTGAGTCTGGAGTAAGCATGAGAGCAATAATGGAGTAGAACAACAAAACAGACGTTGCTAAGACTGAATTGGAGTAAAACTTTGCAATGGTAAAGTATATTCCAAGGTAGACGAAATTGCTGGGCATGCGCAGCCACTATGAGTGAAGAAGATTAAACATTAAGCATACGAAAATATCAGTGACGTACACATGCGATAGAGGCAATCACGACAGCGCCTGAATAAATAGACAGTGAGCGAGCGGGGAAACGAAAGACAGTCGACGTTTTGACAAGTTAAACACCCGTCATTGATCGTGAAGACAACAACAGCGTCCACCACCTCTTGAGTCCTGTTTAATACATGTTAGGCAGGAATTCTTTTCAACCAACAAAATTACGCACATCGTATAACCTTGTTTGAGGTTGCGCAGGTAGTAATATCGCGCCGCAGATACTACGACATCGGTGACCGCGGAAACGGCCAAACCGGATGTGAAGAGAATCTGAATTCCTCCAGTCAGTCATTTGACTTCGTCATCAAGAGAGCCAGACCTTGAACCGGGCAGCGAAATGGGGGAATGTCTTGGTTATTATCCTGAGATCGAAGTATTATTAGTAGTGTACAGCAGACCGAAAGAGGGACACAATACATTTCGGCGGTGGTGGCTGAGTATATGAATTATTGACATGAATGAGATTTAATGAAATTTAGAACGTACTAAATGCCAGTCCTTATAAATAGAAATAATGAGAGAAAACATGAAGGTGATAGCGACAGACATACCTACGCGAGCGATACACAACAGGATCTGGAGAAAATTGAGTGATTTGCTCTGGGGAAAACAAAGGATGACTTACAATCGGCCCGGTGAGCCACCAGTTCTGGTCGCTCACTATCCAAGCAATCAGTGGAGACGAAAAAAAAAGTAACATGAAAGGAGCTAACTCTTGTGTATTCTCCATCCGTAAAATCTGCATTCGTCAAACACTGTAATAGGATGGCAAGACACTTCCACATACATATTTACGCTCAGGGTAATAATCGCCGTCATGGCAACGGTGATCTGGCGTGCGAACCGTTAATATTCCAACCCGGGAAAAATTAGGTATGACCGCACCGCTAGAGGTCTGTTGGGGCCAAACAATTTATGATTAAAGTAAATGCTGAACGCAAACGGTACGAACGGGTATATTTCGTGGACGATGGCCATATTGCCAAAGTTTTCGATGGCGTAGTGCCAGACTGCGGTGCAGACAAGAATAGTGTGTATAGCATCTGTGAGCCTGTAGATTGTGTTCAGCGGGATTACACCGTTCATTGACCGCAACAGATCATACCAGATCCAGGCGACCTATTAAGGGATCTCAGAAATAACAAGTCATAAAGTAGAAAGAACACGGACCAAGAGCTTGTACCGAAGGGCATCAGAAGGAAATATCTGGAAGTAGAGGAAGGTCTGAAAGCCCAGCACGGCCGAAAGTCTGCGAGGAGTCGTTAAGCGTGTAAGCTATGGTATGTCCGAGCTCCTCACCCAACTGCGGCCATGCATCCAGCTACGGTAGCACCGATGGTTGAGCGCACATCAGAGGACATAATGTTGAAAATAGGGGACAATGGTCACCCAGAACCTCAATTTATAAGACTCCCGGCTACGTATGCTCTGTCACCTAATCCTGTGAAGAGATACAGCGACGAACCGAACCCACGTCTCCATTTCATCAACATGTTGCGAAACATCAGCATCTGGTGATTGAAAGCACTGAAAGCCAGCCCAAAAAGTTTAAATAGGGCGAGCTTGAGAAGGTAAATCCTGATTAAGATTCTATTGCACGGCGCAGACCCAAGTTCCGTAAGTTTTGAATAAATCGAGTAAAGGGAAAAGTGGACAAGTCATAAGGACAGAGTATTGTGAAGCCGTTGAGGACAGACTGGGCCCAGAATGTCTGTAGACCACGGCACCTCGCTCCGAGGAAGCTCAATGCGTGTTGCGGACAGAACAGGACTAATTTAGATGAGGTCTCGAGGCCAACACTGAAACACATGGAGCAGGGAGATCCGCCAAGCCAAGAGTCTTAGAATGTGCTTTGTTCAATCCAGCAGTGCGACCAACGACTTATTCGGGGACTCGTGCATGTGCACATTTCCAGGCAACTCCAAGTGACCGATGCTGGAGCAGTCAGATGCAGGAACCAATTGTCCGTTTGAGGCATCAATTATGGCTATTTCAGTAGGATCCTGGTATCAGTCTCTGTATCGTGATGGCTCGAAGACCGGCAAAACACTCGTGTTCATGCAGTTCCTTCGAATTCGATGTGTTCCCAGGTGCTCCCAGCGAAGTGGACTGGATCGCTTTGCACGCTCTTTCCGCCGCGGGAATAAGCGGGTGAGACAGCAAGAAAACTGAGGCTGAGTCACCCTTGAAACCTCGGATCAAGCCAAGTCTTGCGCAGTTGAACACGGAAGCCAGAAGAAAGCTGTTCATGCGGGAACAGGCCCAGAGCTCCAGCGTCTTGATACAGGGGGTGTTGAGAATAGGCCATGATGGAAGGAACCAAGTTCAATTGAATTGAGTAATTGAGTCCGATAGCTAAAGTCCGACGATCGACTTACCGCACACCCTTCCTGAGGACTGGGACTTGATATGCCTTTTCGCTGCGCAAACACGGTGAGAGATCGCCGTGGTCAGTGCGAGGGCAGTGTGGAGCTGCGGCCATGAGTCACATCAACACTCGCTATCCCTCTTCCAACCATGGACGATCCAGTCTTTCCCCTCACTGATCTTCCGTTCGATATACTCGATCTGATTGCTGGTTCTATTTCTTCCCATCGCGATTTGGTTTCTCTTGCTGCAGTGTCGAGCGCATGCAAGGAGCTTGTCCTGCCTCGACATACGGAATACCGAACACTCCGTCTCGGAAGTGCGCACCCTGAAGTTTGGGCACACCTCGCGCAGCGTCCAGATCTCGCACGGAACATCCGAGAGGTGACCATTCGGGAGGGTGCTCCCGGCTGGAAAACGTCCAAGAAGCCAGAGCGCTATCCCGTAACGCTGGTCGGAGAGTCGACTGTGAATGCGGCGACCATCGTAATTTCCAATATTTGTCAAGCTTTGCGAAGTATGGACTCATTGCAGCGCTTCACCTGGGTCGAGGCGTGGAGCCCAAGCGGATCGTATCATGATATGGCCCAGTACTATCATGGTGTATTTCAAGCGCTGAAGGAGTCCAAATCGCTCGTGCAATTAAAGATCGTTGATAAGGTAGTGCAGGATGGACTTGCCGGGCCAGCGAAAGTAGACGAGTACCCTGTATGTCCGGTTCTCTTTTCGCTGTTGCCCACGTTCAACTTTCTCAGCTATGGCATATTGCAGATTTGCAAACACTATCCCTCAAATTGTTGGGATGGTGGCCCCAAGGTTTGAAATCGTTGCTTATGCGGTCTCCCAACTTGCAGGTAAGCACCGCCAGGCTTTGCCTCATAAGCTGTAATCTGATATAAACAGAGCCTGGACATTCGCCTTCCTGTAGAATCTCCCGTTTTTACGACATGTCGTCTTCCGCAATTGCGCCGACTGGATTTGACTTCAACGGGTAGCATTGGAGAGCAAGTTATCGCCGACTTTCTACAACACCACCCTACCATTGAAGACTTGCGTTGGTATCCGCACAACGAGACGCTGCAACTCAGCTATGGCAGTTTGCCGATCTTGAAAAGGCTCATCACCAATCCGGGATTCGCGTGCTCGATACTCTCGGACCCTACTGTACCCAGCCGGGCAATAGAGTGTGTTTCCCAGCTGTCTCTTGATGACAAGACGTTGGCGATCCTCGATGCGATTGACACTAGTCAGTTGCGAGACCTCCGGTTCTGGAGATATCCTGGACTTGATTCTATCAATCACTTGGCGCAACTCTTTCCTCAGCTCACACACTTGGAGATCCCCAAGTTTGGCATTCCTACCCGTACAGATGTTGACAGCAATTACACGGTCGTGAGTTATCTTTCTCTCACTCCCATTTGATTTTAATTTCTTCTAGGATGATTACATCCTGGCGTTGTCGAGATTCCGTTCTCTAGAATACCTCCTCGATTCCTCGATTTGGCCTGCACTTCAACTGGCTGGTCCGGACAAGATTGCCAGCCTTGCCACCCGATGCCCTAAACTGCAGCGTCTTGGACATTTCAGCCCGCAAAAGTCGCTGTACGTTGATATTGTGCTGGACAGGGATGGTGAAGCAGTTTCCTGGAGGGAGGAGATATCGCGAAGTCCGGAATGATAATATACGTAGAGAACATCTCATCGTCAGCCAGCCCCTGTTTATTTCCACACTTGACGCGTATCCGTCACATGACCGCGGTTTTAAGCCGAGCAAACTCCCGCCGCCGACCATCGCGTCCGTAGACCGTTTGCTCAGGCCCGACGGTGCGATCTCTACCGTGAAGTGACGCGCCGGTGCTAGGCACGGTTTCCCTCAATCAACGAACTCCGCTTTTCGCTTTCCTGTCCTCCTTGTTAGCCCGTCGCCGAAATATGGACAACAGCGAGGCCCCCGGAGAATACGCTCTTCGCAGTCACATTCGCCAGCTACTACTCAACTATGCAGTGACCCATATAACCACTGATTATATTCAGCTAACAGAACAGGCTGTCACCGACGTCAGTTGGCTCGGTGAACCCGTCCGTTCCCTACTCTGACAACCTAAAACTTCCAGCTCTGGTGTCAGTATCTTGTGGAGATTCCCACCGCTGACCCGCATTCTTTACTACTTCCAACGGATCCATTTGATACTCTTAAACGTATACATGGACTGGGCTCTATTGAGGCCTTCCTAGAGAAATCCCAGTCCACTCCCAGTGCCATCCAATACATCAAAAAGCTCATAAAACCTAAATCCGGGCAACCAAAGTCTGACCAAGTCACATTTCAAGAATCCAACTGTAAGCATGTTCTCCCAGTTAGCTGTGGATCCCAACGACCTCCCTAGTTGAATCCTACATACCTGTTTGCCGGCCAATGTCTCCAATTCTAACGACTCGCGCGATACGGGAAACCCCCAGGGCAGGGACCAGTAAATTCCTCAAATCTCTGCCTCCTTCGTCTGCGGAATTTCTACTGTCTCAAGCGATCAAACCGATAGGAACTGAACCGGTGTTGGAGCCTTCGGTGAAGCAAGACGACGTTCTGTGCGTTTTCATGCGGTTGATTTGGCGATGTCTAACATGTTTCAGCAACACAAATTGGCGGTTGCACCCAGGAGAGCATGATGCGGTCCGCTCACTGTTACGATCGGTATTGGCCGCCCGACCTAAGGAATACAAGAATCGGCACCTTGACTTTTACACCCGTCCAGATTCACCCCCATTACCTAGTCCACTTCCAGAAGCCCCTTTCATACCTATATTTCCTCGGAGAAGTCGCGCTGGAAGCGGCGTCCGCCAAGGCGATCCAACACCATCAGGCTTGAAGGGTATTGTAAGTTTGCCCGCTGTAATTCTACCTCCGGTCAAAATGGAAGAAGTCGAGCCCGACCTCCAGGAGCAAAATATGGTGATTGTCAATGGTTGGCGTGCATATCTAATACACTGTTCTCGACATTGCACTCCCTAATATTCACTCTAGAGGCTTATAAGTCGTCGCCGTCACCTACCCCCACTCCAACCTCCAGCCAAGAAGATCAGATCGACGAACTCTTCATGTCGTCACCAGACACCACTCCGCCTCCAGTCCGTCCAGCCAAAATGGGTTCGTCCGAACATTAATCGTCTTGGATTGACTTCAATTCTCTCGCTAACCAGAGGTCGTTCAAATCCCTCGAACTCACCGGATTGGCGGGAAGAGGACGAAGCCTCCTTCAATCGGACACGAAACTGAGTCAGTCGTCCATCTCGGAGCGCTTTCACGTGCCGACTCTTCAACAGCTTAGGATCCTTCCTCGCGCCCCTCGTTGGGATGAAGCGAATCCCCAAGTCTCCGTCGTGCCTTTCCCCGGAACCCGCCACGTCAATGCTTGGACAACCGGATTCTGCCTGCGAGGCACCAGTAGATATTGACCAAGACGATCTCGATACTGACGTTGGCCGGCTCTATGGTCATCAAAGGCAAGATCCAAGACACATTATACTGAAAGAGAGAGTCGATGAAAAACGACAGCTTCTTATCGATGGTATGCGTATGTGCCCCTACACATTTTTCATTGCTCACATTGCGCTCTAGTTCCGGTTTTACCTCCACCCAACGAACACCCGCCGAATGCGTTATTCCTCCCGTCATGTCTCGGGGACCTCGTTGCACCGTTAAAAGTCAAAGGTCAAACAAACGGCAAGACTCCCACCCATCAGTTCCTCAAGAAGGCGAAGGGAATCCCATCTTTAAATGTTGAGCTTTCTTGGGTGTACGTCGAGTCTTTTCATAACCAGTTAGCGGCGATATAAACTATCTGTGTCTTAGGCCAATTGCTGCAAAGACGCGTATTCCAACGAACCTAGAAATCCTAAAGGTGACCGGTCTGTTCGACACCGACACGCCATCATCTTCCGATCCCCCAATGCAAATCGCGACACTCTTGGGCAAGGTACCTGCAACTCTGTCCGCTTCTGAACTTCAAACACATCCAGATGGTTGGAGGCACCGTTATAACGAAATCGATCCTGAAGGTACTTCCGATGACCTAGACCTTGGGGTCAGTCGTTGCGAGATCATTTTATCTCGGAAGGAGCGTCGAAGAGCCGCCGGCCTCGCGGACGAAGAGGAATACGGCGTGGAAGACTTTGGCGATGCAATGGATACCGAGGATGCTCTGATGGTCGACGACAGATATACTAAGCGTCCAAGATTGGCGCGGGATGGCGACTTGGACGACTCGGGCATTGTGGTCGACAGGCTGGATTTCGATCACGGCAAGCGTCCAAGACTGGCGGACGACTACTTGGATGACTCGGGCATTGCGTTCGACAGGCTAAATTTCGATCACGGCGAACCTTCATTCTATCTCGACTTGGGATCTCATCCTGCCGATGTCGACAAAGAAAATCTTCCTCCGTTTCACAATGGTTCCCAATACGATGACCTTGGATACGACGAATATACCGATCCAGGGCACACTGAACAGTTTGGCCCCGAGGATAGTCCCAGATCCGGCTTTGTCCGAGGGAGTCGGAATGATTCTGGACACAAGGAATTCGAGGCACTGTCGTTTGAGTCTCATCCGGCAGCCTCAGCTCAGCCGACACAACTTCCCGCAGACGAGAGACCTTCGGATGAAGCCTATGCTAGAACGTTCGAGCCCGCTATCATAAATGATTCAGCGATTCCCAAACCTTCCCGTGTTCTTAACGCTCCGGATATTGCGACTCGTTCGCTTGGTATCGCAGAGTTTGCCAAACTAAGAGCCAGGAAAGTGTCCATTCCCATCCCCGAATCACATCCCATCAGTGCTCAGGGCGAAGCAAATACACTTCCCGAAGAACCATCTCACAGTATACCAGAAAGTATATATGATCGAAACACTCTACGTCTCCCATCTACTTGGAATCTCCCTGATTCGCTGCATCGATACATGGTGTCCATGGAGCTAGTTCAAAAACAGGGGCTTGTCCGCTGTCTTCGCTCTCGTGCTTGCTCCATAGATTTGGTCGAACGGGACGCACTCGGCGGCGTAGACATCATCCTCGACCCACACACCGCCATCATCTTCACTAACCTTCTCGTCTTACCTTCCGAATGTGCCGATCTTGTGTCCCGCATCGGTCAGCAGTCTTGGTTGTACTCACGCCTACTCGTTATATTCGACGCATATCCCGCCGCCCACTCCTACCAGTCGAAAGTCAATTCCAACACCGTGTCCGAATTGTTCGCCTACACCCCACCTGTCCTCAAAGCGCTGGGAAAACTTAGACGGGACTTGGGCATTTCAGAAGGCTGCGGGACCAAGCGACAAGCATGCACGGTTCAATATGCGTTTGCGGATACAGTGGACGAGGCGGCAATGTTTACTCGCTATTTCGGTGACTTCGCGGAGGCTAACGATGAATCCCGAGGCATAATATGGGGGGATCGGGCATGGCTTGACGACGATGTGCCAGAGGTTTGTGTCTCCCGCCAGCTTAGCCTTCACGCTGTTGCTGATTTCTGGATGGTCCAAAGGGTGAACAGGATCTCGCGGCCGTGGATGGAATGAATCGATTTGCTGCATTCGTGATTCTGTGCCAGATTGACCTTGGAGAGTTCTTGGAACTGGGTCCAGAAGTTCGGGTGGAAAAGTTTGGCGTCTTCGTGGGTTTAGAGCGAATAGTGCGTAACGCTTGTTTCCACGAATGATTTGGCACTAGTACTTGAACGCCCCCTTGTAGGTCTTGCTCAACCAGGTTGTGGAACGTCGACTGCAGGCAATGCAACCGTCGGACTCGGAGATGGCGACTCAGATGGATCTGGATCCGGCGGAAGATGCACTAGAGGGTTACGACAGGCGGGGAGAGGCGGGAACCCACGACGTTTGGGACAATGCGTCGGGCCGGCGAGGCCGGTCGCCCTCAATTTGATTGCCTTTTCTCTCTTTCTTTCTTTCATGACCAACCAAAGTGCAAAGCTTGTTCAAGCGTTGAATCAGTGAGAGCACTGGTCCTGGAAGCAGCGAGTTCGGCGCCTTCTTGAGGCTGTACGAGTCCCCGATCACTCGACTCCGAGTGACTCGTTGCCACTCGAACACCGCTGCATTAATACAGCCCGTACAATTCACTCACCCGCGCAGAATACTATGTCTGAAACTGGAACTAGCGAATTACCTTCCACCAATATGCAGGAATTCCAGCGTCTCCTGCGTAACTCTAAGAACATCATTGCTGTTTGCGGCGCTGGTCTCTCAGCTGCCTCTGGTGAGGACTGGCCTGAATCTCCAGAGTTTCTTGTAACAGAATCGTCAGGCATTCCAACGTTCCGTGGAGCAGGTGGTATGTGGCGCAGGTACGACGCAATGTCGCTTGCGACGCCTGAAGCATTCGCGGAAAACCCATCGTTGGTGTGGCAGTTTTATCATTACAGACGTGAGGTGTAAGTTCGCAGCGCGGGTTGCGTGTGGTCAAGGCTGAATTTTCACAGGGCGCGTGCAGCAGAGCCAAATGCAGCACATATGGCGCTGGCGATGTTTTCCTTGCCTTCATGCCGAAAGCTCGTGGCTCCCGATGCCCAATTTTCAATGATCACGCAGAACGTTGACGGATTATCTACCAAGGCAATGGATGCGGTCTTAAAAGAGCGCGCGAAAGACGTTGGTGACTCTGCCGTGTCCCGTTTACTGGAAATGCACGGGCGCATCTTCGACGTTACGTGCACCTTGAAACTTTGTGGGCATGTCGACTACAACACATCATCACCCATCTGCCCTGCTCTCGCCGGGGCCGAAAAGGCAGTCGAGGCTGGTTCAATTGATCTGGAAATACCTAAATCGCAGCTTCCTCGGTGCAGTAAATGCAATGCGTTGGCCCGCCCAGGTGTGGTATGGTTCGGCGAGGAGCCAAAGCATCTAGACCAGATTGACAAATTGGTCGAAGCGGCCGACTTGTGCCTGGTAGTCGGCACCAGTTCTACCGTGCGTGGGCCAATATTTCGGGTCAGTAAACTCAAGTTGAACTGTTCTTCACAGGTGTACCCGGCAGCACAATACGCCTCCATGGTTCAAGAGCAGGGCGGCAAAGTTGCTGTGTTCAATTTAGAGCGAAGCCATGGAGATGCAGAGGCTGACTTCCTATTCCTTGGTCCGTGCGAAAAGACGCTGCCTGAGGCACTGGGTCTCGTCAGCGGTAAATAGTTGGAGAGTTTGTCAAGTTTTAGTCGAGGAAAGAAAGGAGCTCGTATTTGTGCATATTAGCCATCAACGACACGTCGCGTGAATTTCGCACACTTCCGTTTCGCTCGTTTCTGGCTGGCCGCCATGGCTTCCTCCGATTCTTCATGCTATACCATTGTTCAAGAGTCCACTGCGGAGTACCCGTCGGCAGCAGAGCTACGCCAGGCTCTAGAGAAGGGATCCGACGACGTCAAAATTGACACGTTACGCAAAATTATCATATCCACTATCAATGGGAACCCTCAGGTATGTCCCACTGGAGGCTCTGAATACCCATTATCCATCTAACCTCGCCTCGCTTTCTCTAGCCAACCCTGATGATGCCAATCATCCAATTCGTTTTGCCTTCCCGAAATAAGCAGCTCAAGAAGCTGCTGCACTTTTATTGGGAGGTTTGCCCGAAATACGATGAGAATGGCAAATTGAAACAGGAAATGATTCTGGTGGTGTGCGTACTTCTTTCCTACCTCGTTGCGCGCGTTAATACTGCCAACTAGCAATGCTATCCGAAATGACCTGGTAAGCATTATAGACATTTTAACACGTCTCATCTGCTGACATCGGGGACAGCAACACCCCAATGAGTACATTCGCGGCGCGACCCTGCGGTTCCTTCAAAAGATCGCGAAGGACGCCGAGTTGCTTGAACCTCTCATTCCGACCTGCCGTTCTTGTCTTGAACACCGACATGGTTATGTCCGCAAAAATGCTGTCTTTGCGGTATATGCCATATACCGGGAATTCGAGCATCTCATTCCGGATGCTCCTGAGCTCATGTCGACCTTCCTTGCTGCCGAGTCCGACTCGACATGCAAACGAAACGCCTTCGTGTTTCTCGCACACTGCTCGATGCCCAAAGCTGTCGAATATATTCTCAGCATATACGATTCAATCCCGGCGCTGGACGAGGCGCTGCAGATGAGCATCATAGAGGTTATCAGGTTAGATTGCAAGAATGATTCCGCACATCGGGTGAGCGTTTATCGATGGCTCTCAACTACGAGGCTCAACATTGGCTCAAGGCGCGGTACATTCGTGTTATGTTTGAATTATTAAACGTTCCTTCGTATGCTGTCAAATACGAAGCGGCAACTACACTCACGACACTCACTCAAAACCCCGCCGCCGTCAAAGGTATATATCCTGCTGCTTCATGTAACCGTACTCATATTTGACCTGTAGCCGCCGCCTCTTGTCTCATCAATCTCGTCATCAAGGAGTCCGATAACAACGTCAAAATTATTGTTCTCGACCGGCTGGACAGCCTGCGATCGCGGCACGGCCATGTCCTTGATGGGCTCATCATGGATGTGCTGCAGGTACTGTCGAGGTCTGCATTCCGCTTTCCTTTCTTTACGCGCGATTAATTATTCTCAGTGCGGACATGGACGTGCGCCGCAAGGCAATCAGCATCGTCCTAAGCATGACTTCAAGCCGAAACGTCGAGGACGTTGTGCTGTTCCTCAAGAAGCAACTTCAAAAAACTCAGGAAACTGAGTTTGAGAAGGTCATAATCATACATACCTATCACCGACTCTCTTCTCACAATATCATTTCAGGCGCCGGAATACCGACAACTCCTCATTCAATCCATCCACGTCACTGCTATCAAGTTTTCGGAAGTCGCAGCAAGTGTCGTGCATGCCCTCATGGATTTCCTGGGCGACTCCAACAACCCCTCTGCATTAGACGTTGTTTCTTTCGTTCGGTTTGTATTTCGTCTTGTGTTCCGTTGACCCGAACTGAGGACCTTGTAGTGAAGTTGTCGAGAAATTCCCGCACCTCCGGTCTAACGTCACGTCGAGACTCATAGAAAAGCTCAACGAAATTAAGTCGGGCAAAGTGTTCCGAGGGGTTCTGTGGATCCTCGGAGAATACATAGAGAGTGTTCCTGATATCCAGTCCGCCATGCAGGAGATCAGGAAGGTGCTTGGAGAGATCCCGATTTTGGCGTCTGAGCAGAAATTGCTGGATGATGTTGCTGGGGGGGCAGAGGAGGACGAAGCCAGTAGTCCGAAAGTAGAAACGGGAGGGGGAAGACCCAAGGTGCTCGCGGACGGAACGTACGCTACTGAAACGGCGTACTCGAGCACAACTACTGCACGGCTTGACGCCGTGAGAGCTGCCTCCAAACCCCCGTTGCGGAGTACGTCTCCTTTTTCCCCCTCTTACACACTAAATCTCATGTTCTGCAGCTCTGTTACTCGGCGGGGACTTCTTCACGGGCGCTGTGCTGGCGTCGGCCCTCACGAAGCTGGTCCTCCGCTTCGACGAGAAGGCAAACGATAAGGCAGCCAGCAACATGCTCCGTGCTGAGGTACTTGATATCCCACTGATAAATGTTCCACTACTCATCAGCGTATAGTGCATGCTGATAATGACCTCCATTATCCGTGTCGGCCAGTCTAAATTTGTCACCGTCCAGATCGACGAAGACTCGAACGAGAGAATCATGAACTGCATCAAGACTCTTAGCGAGTTGGATACTGAGACCGCTGTTCACGACATATTCTTGAAAGATACAAAGACGGCGTTTTCGCGCATGCTCGGGGCGCAGGAGGTTTGTATTTATTTGGCCATTAGGATGTTGCATGTTTTTGACTTGTACGAATTGTAGAAACGCGCTTCTGAAAAGAAGGAAGCCGAGACAACAAAAGTCGCCGCTGTGCAGGTGGACGATCTCTTGACCTTCAGACAGTTCTCGAAGAAGGCGGCTGATGAGGCTATCGATGTACGTCCTACTCTTCTAGTCATAACCCTTGGCCAACATCTAGCTTCAGTATGACGAGGACGTCGGACGGGCTACCGCAGGAGACGTACAAGAGGACTTCATCTCCAACCTCAGCCGAATTTCTCAGCTCACTGGTAAATTTCTCGCCGTCCCATCGGAGCTGGGACTGATGACTTTGGTTCGCAGGCTTCTCAGACCCTATTTACGCAGAGGCCTACGTCAAAATGCACGGTTTCGATATCATGCTGGGTGCGTCAGGTTGCTCTCTCCGAAGACACGTCGGGACTCAGTGAATGGCCTCTAGACGTTTTACTCGTTAACCAAACACCGAACACGATGCAAAATCTCTGCTTGGACTTTGCTACTCTAGGAGATCTCAAGATCGTTGAACGACCATCAGTGTATACAATAGCACCGCACGGTTTCCAGAGCATTAAGGCGACAATTAAGGTTCGTCTGTCTGTTGAATGGGACGAATAATACCTAATCTCCAGCCTAGGTGTCGTCGACGGAAACCGGTGTCATCTTCGGATCCATTCTCTGGGAAGGACCAAACATGTCCGAGGCCTGTGTTATCCTGAACGACATCCACATCGATATCATGGACTACATCAAACCTGCGTACTGTAATGAGGCTCAGGTACGCGCCCCTCTCCTTTGTTGCTATCCCATAATAACCTGAAATTTCTAGTTCCGGAGCATGTGGACCGAGTTCGAATGGGAGAACCGGGTCAACGTCGATAACCAGATGTCGTACGTATAACTGGTCTCCACCAGCCATCGATCTAACACAGAATAAACAGAGATCCTCGCGAGTACCTCGCACATGTCATGAAGGCCACCAATATGTCATGTCTGACCCCGGAGGGTGCTACGTCCGGCGACTGTGACTTCCTTTCTGCCAACATGTATGCAAGGAGTCTGTTTGGTTAGTGCCTTCCTGCATTTCCGTTATCTGTGGCTCATCCGCGGCGGTCGCTTTTCCAGGCGAAGATGCCTTAGCCAACTTGAGCGTGGAGCGGACAGCGTCCGGAACGATCACTGGCCATGTGCGGATTCGTAGCAAAACGCAGGGCATCGCGCTTTCATTGGGTGATCGAATCACCATGGGTAAGTGATTTCCTCCTTCCGTCCTGTCCCACATCGACTGAGGGCTGTCCAGCACAAAAAAATAACCAGCCATTGACGGTATAAGATATTTGCAGTGCATAGGATAGGATGTTGTCGTCAATTAAATTTTTTATGGACTTGAGATAGGATTACGTCAGAATGATGGGAATGCTGCCTGCTCTGTACCACTACTTCCGAACTCCTCTACCGTATGCACAGACCCTAGCACTACAAGAGAGAATCCACCAGCTACAATTGGTGCACCGTAAAACCTCCTCCCACAAAGACATCCTCCTCCTCCTCCAGCACCGACCCGTGTATACAGCTGGCCGGCGTCAGACGGAGGACTCGGTCCAGGATGAGCGAACCCGTTTAACGAATATCGGGGCGGACTTCGTTACCACTGCTCGCGGCGGAGAATTAACTTTCCACGGCCCTGGCCAAGTCGTTGGCTATCCCCTCGTCGACCTTTCGCGCGCATCCCCTCCCATGCCCGTCCGAGATTATGTTTGTCGGCTGCAAAAAGCTCTTGAGCTGCACCTGTTGGAGGCTCATGGGATCAAACATGCCCCGTCTGACCACACGGGCGTTTTTTTGGACGCGCACACGAAAATTGCGAGCATTGGCGTGCAGATCCGCCACCGGTTGACGACACACGGCTTTGCCATGAATATTACACGGGAACCTATTCCTTGGTTTGACCAAGTGGTTGCGTGCGGTTTGGCCGATGTGAAAGCAGGCTCTGTGGAATCTGTTATGGGCAAGCCGGTTAGCATCCACGAGGAGATACCGGGACTCTTGAGCAGACTTGGACGACTGCTTGAGCGCGATTTCCAACCCATGAATCTCCCCGAAGAAGGCGAGGTCGGAGAAGCTATTGCGGCGGCTGAAGATGACGCCTTCAGAGCAGGCGACTGGGCGGAAGCACCGAAACTTTAGTACCAGCGTTTGTCTAGCCGTGTCTCAAAAATTCATGTGTGGAGTCTTTTATCATGTAAGTACTGACTAGATATACAGTGCAATAGTGCGAAACTTGGGGGACAATGAAGTTTGGGTATGTACGAATGGCGATCTAAAACGACTGGAATGAGAACGTCGTCAGTACGAATATATATATTGCGGTTTGCGCCTAGTTGCGGGGGAAAGATAGTGAACGCGTGGTAGCAGGATTCGGGCGCGGTGCTTGTGTCTGGCGTTTAACCTGTGCCTCCATTTTTATCCGTTGTTTACGGACGTCGTCGTCCTTCACTTTGAATGAATATGCGAGAGCTACGAAAGCATCGGGAGAGGGCGGAAGCCAATTAGGCAAGGGGTGACTAAGAACGTCGAACAGCGAGTCCTGGTTGATGGCCTCCAGCACGCGCCGCCGGCAGCAATAGAACAAAGCCAAGCCAACTCGAAACAGGAACGGAATTCCTGAGCACTTGTTAAAGAGAGTCGATAGATAGAAAGTTGGGCATACCTTCATAAAGAAAGAGATCCCAAACCCTGTTCAGATATTCAAGCGGAAGGGCGTCTACAAATAGGGTGGAGAACCTGCGCACAATATATCAGTAGCTGTGTATTTGTCCTCAAAGTCGACTTACCATGGACGGCATAGATCAACAGGATTTATGCTCATATCAAGAAGGACCTTCTTTGCAACTGAAGGATCGTTGCTCTCAAGAGCGCGGCTGAACAATGCCGCGTCGACCTCTATTTGCGTGGTGTTGGTCGAAAAGTAAGGCCGAAGATACGAATCCATTATTGACACGAAGATCCAAAACGCGTCTTCCTCAGGGGAGAGAGCCAACAGATGGCCAGCGATCAGAGTCAGACCTACCCCAGATGAGTCTACTGGAGGAAAGAAGAGCAAAATAGACTCACCGATGGAATACTCAACGTCCGGCACCATCGTCAGATATGCTTGCAGCAGAGACATCAGGGACGTCTGATTGCTCTGCATCTGGGGGTGGTCCGAGGAGCATCTCTGCACATCTCGCTCGATATCAGCCAAAGCGGCTACGCGCGCGCGCTTTCCAAGCTGGGCATAAACTCCTGGTATCCCTTTGGCTTTTCCGTCTGTAAGGTGGGACCAGACAAGAAAGCGAACAGACGAGGGAACGCTGCCGTCCATCAGGAGCTTCTTGACTTTCTTGTTCTTCTTTGCCTGCGCCGGAGGAACAGCACCCATCAGGGAAACCCATTTTAGTTCACGCTGTCGGTGAGCATCAATGGACGATTCTGCAGATGATGACCGGGGAGCATTCCCAGTGGATGATATCGAGATGGAAGGACTGTCGGTTCTTCGGAAAGCATCCCCGAGGTTCGACGAACGGCCATCCATAGACGCTTCGCGAGTGCCCAGTAATGAATCTTCACTGCTTCTCCCAGACGCTTGCTGAAACTGAGCAAGATTAGGTCGAATAAGCTCAAAGTCCATATCTTGAACCTGGACAGTCTCATTATCCTGTGACCCCGAGCCTAGACTCTGGCGACTTTGATTCCGTCGTAAATTCGGCAGCGAAAGCTTATGTCGTAGGGACTCGCGGGAATTAGGAGTAGGGGATACGACGCGACTAGATTCATTATCAAGCGAGGGACGATCAAGAGGGCTCGACAAGAGCGAATCATTGCGTGTGTGTACCGGCGATGCTGCAGGGGATTCTGAAACAGCAGACCGCGATAGAGAAGGTCGGTGCATTTGTGAACCTGGCAATGAAGACTCATTTAAAGTCGACCGAGAAGCCGTCTGGCGCAATTGATGTGCAGATCGCGAATTGGATGGACCACCAGTTGCAGGCGACAGCGCCAGGGGGCTAGTAGGAGACCGGAGAGGTGGTCGTACGCCAAGAGAAGCAACACTGTTATTCTGGGGTAGAGAGAGTGGCGAAGGCGCGTGGGCTGAACGAAGTGAACTTCTGGACGCATGCTTCCCCAAAGAGGGAGGAGGAGACGGAGAGGAAGACGAAGCCGGGGTTGGGGATATAGGGGACGGGGATAGAGGGGAGGGAGATGAGGGATTTGGGGTAGGTGCTGCGATAGTGGACATGGAACGCGCAACTTTCTGGGCGGTTGGCACTTTGACAGGTATGCTACCCTCTTCCTTACTATATAATCATGTCAAATATACGCTTTGCGTTGTGACAAACCACCTTACCTGCGTCCGAGTGGAAGAGATATCTCGATGGCTGTATTGAACCCACTAAAGCTCCTTGACCTAGGTCGGCTTGTTCCCGCTTTTGGATAAAAGTTGGGTCGGGGGATCGCGGCTGCGGGTCTTGGGTCAACAGAAACAGGTTTCTCGGAAGCAAGCGGTGAGCTTTTGCCCGGTAACGCTGAAATTGGACTCGCGGAGGAGTTGGTCGACCGTTTTGGGGTTACTGAGCCTCTGGGAGATGCAACGGGCGACCCAGAATAGCTAACCTTTCCTGATGTACTGTCAGAATCAGTGGCCGCCCTTCTAGGAATAGGAACAGGGGATGCGCCATTTCTGAACGGAATTTGACTCGGGAGTGGGGCGGAAAGCGGCGGTAATGGATCAATACTAAACATCACCCGCACAGGTCCAGTTGAACTTCCCAAATCGACGTCAGTTCGCCCATATATTGTCGGCATGACTCGGGTAACGGTCGAGCGTCCAATGGACATTTTTATGATGCTTACGACATTCTCGCTGCTCTGTTGGGAGGAAGGTGGTGGTGCCCGTATATACATCGGACCCTCTGCGGCACCCGTTGGAGGGGGAGGTTTGGGTGCATTGGGATGCGGGAGGAAGATACTAGATCGTTGACCGGGCGCATCCCAGGAGGCTCCGGTGGACGAGGAGTCCTTGCCTGTATAGCCACGAAGCTCTGACAACGATGGTCGGGCCTGGTGTTGAGAATGCTGTTGTTGCTGGGTGGTCTGGGATGGTGGAGGAGGTAAGTCTGGAGGGGATGAAGGTGACAGAGGAGTTGTCGTTGTCGTTGTCGTTGTTGACATGGGGGACTGAGAAGAGCTGGACGCAGTTGCCGATGTCGGAGCGGTAGAGTGGGGTGCTGGCGAAAGGGATTCATTGATAACTAAAGGAGCAAGACTGTCAAGTCCGGGTCTTCCCTTTGCAAGGTTATCGTCGATGTCGGCATCAGACTCCTCCTCCTCCTCCTCCTCCTCCTCCTCGGGCGACTCCGATCGAGGCTCATCAGTTATTGAAGGCACCGGTGGTTCTTCATCATCCTCAATGACGATCCTCCTGCCAAGACCATCACCATCCCGGACGTCCAAATCGGTATAAGTGCTGCCACTCGGACTTGCACGGTCAAGCTCCAGTCGTTGCCTCAAAGCGCTGGCTGCACCTCCGGGACTGATGCTCCCACTCGAGGATGAACCATGTACCGTCCCACCATCGAAGAAAGTGGATTGTCCAGCAGCAGATGATGAAGGCGGTGACGCGGAGCTGATAGGGCTCCCCCAACGTGTATGCAAAAGTGGTGATGGCTGTCCATTGATGTTGGTCAGTTCAAGTGGCGCCGGGCGATGAAGTGGTTGCGTCGACAACCGGGATGGATCGATGGATGAAATTTTGGAAGCCTGTGTGTACACCGATGCTTCAGAATCGACTGAGCGCCGTTTCTGGATCTGATTGCTGCTTTCACCCTCGTGGCGTGAATCCACGGGAACAGGTGGAACTGCGGTGCTTGTGGTCGGTATACCACGTTGAGAGCCGTGCGAAAACCTCGCCGGCATCTTGTGCCCAGACGTCGAAGCGAATGTGGAGGTGGAGGACCGTGGATTAGTGGAAAACCTCGAGAATCGGTAGTAATCCTCGTATATGTCCGAAGCACCATCCCAGTCGTCGTCTCCAGGTTGAGGAATACTTCTCACAGTAGAGACTACACTCTGTCGTTGGGAAGAGGTTGCGATATCCTCTTGTGCTGATACAGTGGCGACCGCCGATGGCGGGGGGCGCTCTTCCTCTTCCTCGTCTGATCCGTCATCTTCGCCGCCCATCAAACCTTGCAGCAGTGAGAGCCCGATTCCCACTTCCCCGTCGTCCGAACCTTGGAGGGAAGGTGCCGCTATCGATAGACGAGTGGTTTCTTCATGCATGAGAGAATTGGAAGTGTTCCCGTATAGCATCGACTCATGTATAGACGAAGGAGGACGTGGAGAGGTATGTGACCCAACGGAGTCGGAAATCGACGGCGTCGGGTGGGGAGAGCTGTGGTTGGGAGTGGGGGAGACGCTCCGTCGTTCAGAAGGCAGCGAAAACCTCGTTGTCTCGTCATTCGGGTCTTCAGGGTCTGTGGTATTGTAATCAGACTCGGAATCGCTTGCATTGGGCGAGTGAGAAGAGTCGGTGTGATGGGCCGAGTTGGATCGAGAATGAGAATGGGTAGAATCATCGTCATTCTGAACATGGGAAGAGGAGGAAAACGCCCGATATGGTGAAGGGGGCATCGAGTTGGGAGTGTTGATCTTTACGACTTGAAGTGGTAAGGTTCGGCCTATAGGCATATTCGCCCACCCGCCATCATCAGGACCGTACTCTTCTTCCTCGGCACTGTCGCTGCTGCTCCCTCGATCCGGACCATTCTCGATTCCCGCCTCCCCGTCGCTTTCCTCGCTGTCAGGCGGTTGTATAGCAACTGCCAACCGGGAACTATTGACGGGTTTCCGGGCGAGAGCAGACGATGGCGAAGAAACGGGCCACATCTCCACCGTCGTTGTCTCTGACCTTCGATTTCGCCCGGGGCTTCCATCCGCGTTCTCGCCACCTTCACTGTCCAGTCCGCTCACACTGGATGTAGCAGAGGCCAAATACGTGCTACTGCGACCACTGACATTTGTGTCCATGGAGGCAGTCGACGTAGATGTGTCCAGTTTAGGTCGTCCTTTCATTGGTTCGGGGGACGAATACACTGTGGTAGGCGTGTCGGGGACGGCTGAAGATAGAGAGGAAGATGAAATGGACGTCGAGATCGAGGCAGATGCAGATCCCGAGGTGGAGAATGAGACCGTAGTTGAAGAGGAGCTTGTATTACGCGGTATGCGCTCCCGCGAGGACGACCGGCTCAAGGGCGGACTCGGTGGCTGATACCGCAACTGCGACTGGGGGCTTGGAGGATTTATGTCGGCAGTAGATCTGGGGCTGGGACTCGGGATTACGGACGGCGTGGGTGTGCTTTTTCCAGAAATCGAGGCAGCGGAGACGGAGGATCGTTTGGTCATTACAGGTTTCTTAAGTTTGGAATGGAAATGCACGTCATTAGCGCGGAAGCGGCCCACTATGCCTTCACAATAACCCTAGAAAACATAGACACAAAGGTCAGCTTGTGCAATTCGTGGCATGTGAAAACGAGAAAGCAGTAGAGGAACTGCGGTAAAACAGCAGGAACGCTCGCAGGGATGGACCCAGGACAGCGCACGACGAACATCCCGCAGGGTAAGGAAATACCGCAGGGTGGGGAAATCCAAGACGGCGGAGGGCAAGTCATCGAACCGACGAGGGCCACGGTTTCGTTGCGGCAATCGTTCACGGTATGCTCCCAAATTTCAGGTTGCACAATCCCCGTGGGCCCGCACCAGGTAGAAGAGTGGGAGAAAGTGAGACACACACCAGAAACATGTTATCCTCCTGCAACTGCATTAGCACGACAATCTCGTCGTTCTGAGGGCCAAACCGTTGGTCAGATATTGACTTCAAAGAGGCCACCAGGACGCACCTTAAGGAACATGAGATCCTCCGCTGCCTCTGCTACACAGTCGCCTATAGCTGTACACTTTCCGATGCCGCCTTTTGCAGCGAAGCGCGTCCAACGGGCGAGTTCTGTAGCGTCCATAGTCCGATCCGCTACATCCATGCGGTACCGGTATTAGAGATTATCTAGGGAGGTTATACGATTGAAACGAGCGTGAGGGTCCGATTAATTAGATCGACTTTTGCGAAGCTCTAGTCACACAAAAGTCAACAACGGGGAGGTCGAACGGGTTTTCCCACTCCACTGCTTACTGCACCTTTCAATCGCCCTCTGTCGGTTTCTGGCCAAAGATCGCGTGAAGCTGAGGAAAAACGGTCCACAGCTGCCCACATGGCACCATTCGCCCAACTCAATCTTTCCTGGTCTTCTTTCTTTCGTGCTGCCAGTCGTTGACGCATTCTTTGTTCCCATTCATGATGTGTCTTATTTCCAGCCGCCCGGATATCAAGATCTTCCTGATCCTGTATCGAACGAACACCGTTCGAACCATAGCTCTGCAACTATTAGCTTTGAGCTAGCTATGACCGGAAAGGATGTCTGCGACGATACCACCACACCTTCGTTTCCCAGCGTTTTCTCTTTAAGCTGGGAGGAAATATGGCTGTCTCTCAGAAGTTCTCCCGGAATCATCTCAAATGTCATCGTTGTCCCTTGATCTGCTACCGCTGGCATCCTACCTCCGATCTGATCCAATACACCTGTCTCACTATCAGACTGGTCTTATAGTACGCGTGGCTGCTGCGCAAAATCGGAGACTCGGTCACCGTTCGAACACATCGTCATACAGTAAAATCCAGGAACGTTGACGCAGAATCCAATCGGTAAAGCTTATTTAATTTTTTAATTCGGAGATAGGTTGCTTCATGTCCGCCTGTGCCCGTCCTCTCCGTATACTTACACACACCTGTGTCAACGGGTTACCCTCCCGTCCGAAGTAGCGGGAATTTCGCGCGTTGCCTTCCCGCTGAATCACTTCTACCGCACTCCGCAGTATCATGCTACTAATTCATCCCGAGTCTTATTCGAGTTTAAACGGAGGTTTACACAAGGGTAATCGTCGAGTAAGGAAGATTACTCCGGTTGCCTTTATTCTCCACTCACCCTCTCCACCCCATGGGTCGTAAGTGGGAGTCTGAGCCAGTGAGTTAAACTCCCAATACCCGCACGCTCCTCTTCATCCGAATGAAGAGTCGAAGCAGGGTCAAAAGCTGCTCGAAATATTTCCTTCTTTCTTATTATGTTCCATGGGCGCTTACTGACGTCAGTTGGTTCCCAGGATCCCCGAAGCCTTCACAAATACCTGGCGGGCAGGGGAACTTTACCGCCGATCCCCACTGCCTTGCCAGGTGCGTAGTTCATTTGTTGAATATATTTCTTGACGACCAATGCCTTGCCAGTTGTACTTTTTTTTCTCGTTACCCGCCCTATTACTTACACCATGGCCTTTCGTAGTATAGTCCCTCCCTGTATATCTCCTTGCGCCATCCAGAAACGGCACATCGACACTGGGCCTCTCTTCCGCATGAGGGAGGGGTTGATTTTGACTTCTGAGAGGTTCGCAGCTTACTCGAGACGATTGGCCTCATCTTGCATACTGTATGTATATGTGGCGAGGTTCTTTTTTCATCCGAGCTGGCGCTCTTAATAAATCTCGTATGCTTTTCCTGTTCGGCTATATCTTGAATGCTCTTAATCTCTTTAAAAACACGGACATCGACTCTCATCCGCCGCACAGTCATTCATGTTACTCAAGCCGTTATGAACGTCATCTGTCCCTCAATGTGAAGCGACCCCAATTTCGAAATGGTTAAGCGTCTACTCATCCTATTTCCCGGCGGGTGCGAGGGTAGCAGCTTTCCTCTTCGGACAGACTGCAGGACTCCCGAGTTCGGTGGCTCTCAACTCTGCGAATCGATACTCTTGTCAAGCAACCTTCGGCATTCCGGTGGAAGATAAGGGCCCAGGTGGGATCGGGGCGCTGCAACAAGCCGTCCTGCGCCCCCAGTCCCATGTTCGTAATGGCGTCAGATTTAATGCCACCTCTGTGTAAGAGTAGAGTGTCCTCAGAATATTCAATAGCAATATCGTTGTTCTCCCTGTCGATGCGGGAAAGTAATACAGCCCACGGTTTCTTGCTGTCGTTGAAAGATATATCCTGATCATACCATAGCAGTTGCAGCACGAGCGTTCAGATTTCATGAGATCGTAACAAGGTGCCGGTGGTTCTGGCCAAACGATAGCATTCAGCATGGTTGTACAAGATAGCAATACATGTTGACGACGGCCGAGAAGCGCTAACGAGTCGGAAAGCATGATCAGAAGTCAAAATCGTCGTCTGGATCCTTCCGCCGCTGGAACTACGAGGGATAGTCAATCGCGCGTTGCCCAGCGAGCTACAGTACGATGACGAAACGTACGGAAATGGTCGACTTTTTCGCCGTGGTCTTCCCTTGTGCTTCCTCCATCTGTGCGTGCGTAGATTATTCATAATAAAATCAGCGTGGACATAGCACACGACGCACCTGCTCCAATAAATCGATGAGCTGGTCCTCGGATACCTATAGATATCAAGGATTCATCCAATGAAACGGTTAATGGCATGGGATGCATACCCTGCGCGGCAGTTGGCCGGATTGTACCATTCGCATGAGGATGCCCTCGATCTGCTTGGATCGCTCGGGACTGACAAGCGCTATTCGGGATACTAGAGTCCACAGAGGGTGAGTTCAACTCGGAGTTGTGTCGGATGAACGGACGCACGCCGTTCGCGCGCCGCCGGGTCGAGAACTGTAGCCATCACGTCCCGCCGCATTTGCTCTTCCTGCGCGCGCTTAGCGGCCTCATCTTCTGCGCCCTGTTGTTGTTGCGCAGGACTCGTTTGTTGTTCCATTGTGTTCGGGAACCAGGATGGTGGGCGCCAACAAGAGCGATCAAGAATCAAGAAAGGAAACTGCGACTCGGACTCGAGATTGAAACGAGAAGATTATTTATTCTATAAGAGGAGCTAGCTCGCTAGCTCAAAGATACGCTACACAAAGTCCGAATGTAAGGAGGCTAGTAGATACAATGATGTGGAGTAGAGTAGTACAATTAGGCGTCACTACAGAAGACGTGGCTGGGTCGTAACGGCGTAAAACCTCGTTATGGAGCCTATAGCGCAAAGCCAACGACCAGCGCTGCCAATGCCATCATCGCGCCCGCGCTGCGAACGGGAAGTATGGTTGCACCGTTCGACGCGTCGGTCTGCCCCGAGGCCGACGGCGGGGTGCTGGATGCCGAAGATGAAGTGCCATTGAGCTGGATGGCCTTCGCCTGGAAGGCGGCAAAATTGTTGGGACCGCTCTCTACGGCATTAGCGGAGAAGACCATGCCGGTTCCACAATGGCCGGTTTGTTTGCAATACACCCAGATAGGCTGCGTCTGGAAAAAAAAAATCAATATCAAACGCACAACAGCAAAGGTGAGGACGCACGTCGTTGACCTGGATGGTGTAGGTGGGGAATTGTGTCGCATTGGCTGATACTGCCATGAAGCCGGAGTCGAAACCAAGTTGGCCCGTGGTGCTGGTGAGGGAAAGGGCCCTGCAAGGGTCTTGGAAAGAGCTGGCGGTCACGGTGTGGTTCTTCTCGTGGAACTGGAAAGTGATTGTGTCGCCCGGCGAAGCGGAGATGTTCGACGGTGTGTAGACGTTTCCGGCCGGCCCTCCGACAATAACGAGGTGGTCGGTAGACACGGCAGAAGTAGAGGATGCGGAGGCCGGCGAGCTGACGGTGGGGGCTGCAGTGACGGATGCGGGGGCCGATGCTGTAGGCGCCGTAGCATTTCCGGTGGCGGCGGCTTGGAAAGCGGCAAATTTGTCACCAGGGTTAACGGCGAACACCATGCCTTGGGCGCAATGCCCAGTTTGCTTGCAATACACCCAGATTGGGTTGGTGTCTTTGACCGTTAATTGGGCAAGGGGAAAGTCGGTTTCATTTGCAGCAACCGGGACACTGCGAGGAGAATTAGCAGCTAAACCATCGTTTCAAAGTATGGCGACTCACAATCCTGAGTCAAATCCTCCCTCCATGGGTGAACACGGAGTGGCCAGAGTGGATTGGGTGATAGTATGGTTTTTCTGCTTGAAGACGAACTGCACAATGTCGCCCACGTTTGCCTATACAAATTTAAGTTCTGGCCCAGATCATTTCAGACGGACAGACACTCACCTCGACAGAGTTCGGGGTGTATGCGATGATGCCTGTTCCACCAACGGTAACCTCAATCACGGCACTGCGTGCGATTGGGATGACGGCCAGGGAAAGACATGAAATGGCGGCAAAGGTTGCGAATTTGGATGTGGAAAACATTGCAAAAATGGAGAGTGGATTAGAGCGAGAGTGGGATGATTAACGGGAGCGACAGGCTGGGTGGTGGTGGTGGTAGATGAGAACAAGAGCCGTCCACCCCGCTGCTTTATACTCGCGTTTCCCATTGTGTTCTTTGGATGGTGAATGGGGAAGTGAAGCCATTGTGTCGGTGGCGGTGCATGAAATCACGTGTTCAATTGTTCTTTTCGTTTGCCTTTACTACGGGGACAATGTTTGTTTTTGTTCTCGGGTAGGACTTGTCTTTTTTTTAAACAAAAACGAGCCCTAAAGTGACGCGAACATTGTTCGGGTGATTAAACAATTGACCCCCTATTTTTGAAATCACCTTTACAGGGACAAGGCAGCTTGCATGAAAACAACAACGCCCTATCGAGCGGCGGAGTTATGAAAGGCGCAGTTTCTTTACCCGGTCCAACCGTCCATTCTCCTGGAGCACTCTTTGTTCTCGTGAAGTGACCTCGCCGGCTGTCATTGCAGAAGAAGAAGAAGGATCCACTGGGCGATTGGTTGGATATTTTGCTAGAATGCGATCTTCTGGAACGCGACACTCAGAGATCTGCCCTGGAACTGGGGTGCTCAGGTAAAGACAGCGAGGTGTTCCTGATATGTGGAAACGAAGCGAACTCTCCAATGTCTTCTTTGAAGTAACGTCATCCACACCCGGCGGAGGAAGGGTCGCATGTGCTTGAGAGACTCGCACGATCTTTCAGTTGTACCATCGATGGCCTTCGTGGACCCACTGATTAGAAAGAGAAGAAGGAGTGTGCGTTACGTTGGTGCGAATTCCTGATCCTGTCATTTCCCACTCTCACACGACGTTTATACGGTCAGTAAATTTGGCGCGGTGTCAATACATGCCGTTCAGGAAATCCACTCGAGTTCAACCTCCAAATCAAAGTCCGCCGTGGCGTAATACCTAGAATTCAACTGTCCACGATAGATTGGTTGAGCTATTACCAGAAGGTGCGTTTTGTTCATGGGGACGACTCACTAGACGAGGTATGGCGCGATCCTGCACCCATCGTTGCTCAAGGTGGACAACCCTTGGCGTCACGGCTGAAACTACAGAAAACGGGAGAGTCTTAAGGAGAATAGGCGACGCGTAAACAACGTCGCTGGTTGTAGACGTCGGATGGCTAGGAAATTTGGTGAGTACTGATTCACGACCATTGGCAGCGTCCAGTGCAAAATATCTTGCTGCCGTTGCCTGGACTCTTTAGCATTCTCGTTCCTTAACTTGACACATCGCCGTGCTAGGTTGAAGTTGACATTGTAGGGCCTCCGCCAGCAACTGCGAACCGACGTGTACTTGGGAAAATAAATAATTCTTACGGATATACCAAAAACAATCTTCAGAGTCCGAGTCGCGGGGGCGGCCTGCAGAACGTTAACCCTGAACAGTGAAAACGAGAAGAGTGAGTCAAGAACCGTACTGTCCGTGACTAGGGTGAACGATCGGCAACTTGAGGCCTCTCTATTATGCTGTACAGGCGTTGGTCGAAATGTCTCCAAGCGTTACTAATAAAAGGTATGCAGACGGATCAGCGCTCAGAACTTGCTCGAAACGCCAGTTCGTGGGAAATGACCGGTCGTGCGACCGATCACGTTCTGTGACAGAACGCGTTTTTCGTTGCCATCATAAACCGTTTTTCGTAGTCTCTCTTGACAGACACGCTTTAATTTATCCAGCTCGTTCCTCGCTCGATAAATCTTTTTCGCCGTTCCGCTCAGTGTCTTGACGTATCTTGCTACGGTTTATTTACGTGTCCGTGAGTTGTATCAGTTGCAGTTGTCCTCATCGCTCAAGTGAATTCAACAGCGCCGGCCGTATGGTGTCTGCCGAGCTTTCTGAATTAGCAACAACAAGCCAATGCGTTGACTGCGGCAAAACTCATCCCTCGCGCGCTGCGCTCATTCCATCGTCCTTTCGAATGAAGGAAACTCTCCCTACCGTTTCCGAGACAGCTGCCATACACGATTTTGTCCGGAGCACCGATGCAGAAATTGCATGCAAAGAGCGCAATATCGTGGCTCTGACAGCCTCTATTAACCAGCTCCTTTGCGAAGTGGCCCAATTGCGCCGCTCCTCTGACCAGCATAAAGCCATCATTGCACCCATCCGCCGCGTTCCACCGGAAGTCATGGCCGAGATATTTATGCAGCTAGCCGAAATCGAGGCAGACATGGGAAAACACTCACTGGCCTTGGAGTTCGATGATTATATCATTGGAAAACCATATATGGTCCGGCCTCGCCCTCACAGAACTCCCTTGATTTTTGGGGAAATATGCCGCGAATGGAGGACTATCGCGTTGTCGTCACCGCGTTTATGGAACACCATCTCGCTACAATGTAGCACCAGTGGTGCTAATCTCCAGGCCAACATCCGTATCTGTGAGACGTGGCTCAAAAGACCTGGAACAACGCTCCCGTTGTCCATTCGATTTTCCCAGGAATACCAAACACTATTATCGCGCCGTCCTCACACACAGCAAAATATAGACCGCACACGGAAATTAATAGCGGCCCTCTTGCCTTACGCTAGCCGTTGGCGTTTCTTGGACTTGGACGGCCTTCCGTTTCCCTCTTATCAGGTCCTGGATAGTCTTCCACCAGGATCCGTGCCCAGACTGGAATATCTTTCCGTCAACTATAAGGATAGCAGACTCGGAGGAGCACGATCAATGTTGTGGGCCGGGTTCCAGATAGCGCCTAAGCTAACTCACCTGTATTTCGATAACATTGGTGGTGCCAACATTACGATACTAGGAGAACAACCGACGTTCCCTTGGTCGCAATTAACATTCAAGTCGGTGATTGCTCGGCAAGGGATTGTCTTGACATTTTGGCCGAAGCTTCAACCGCTGTAACCTGTAATTTCGCCGTCGGAAGAAGCAGTGTCACCTCGGAGCAGGCTCTAATATCCCATCCCCAATTACAGACTCTCAAAATCGAAGCTCATGTCAGTCTCTACCCTTTGTGGAGCCGCCTCACTTGCTCTGCACTATCTACTCTTTCCATCGAGAAGGACAACAGGGCATCGGAACTGACCAGCGCCCAAGATCTTCCGCAATTTTTAACAAGACAAGAGCGCCCCCGGCACTTCGCCTCGGAGGTTCTGTCGTGGCACCACGTCTCTCCATGTTCAAATGGCAAACTCCGAAGCGGAGTATCGGACTTCGAAAAGGCTTCAGACAACGTTATTTTATAAAGAGAGAGAAGAGATGCGCCGGAATTATCCAAGATTTCACGTTGAAGGGTTCTGGCCTGAATGATAGCGACTTCATATCGTGTCTCAGAGCAATGCCTCTGCTGCGACGCTTCGAGATTTCGGAACATGGGAACGGTACACAGTTCACGGATCGAGTCTGGGAAGCCCTCACCTTGACCACCGACGGCGCGGAATCTCTCATTCCCAAATTAGAATCCATGGATTTGGCTGGTGCTCGGATGTCTAGACATAGAACCATCGTCCGTATGCTGGAATCGCGCGTCCACCCCATATCCAGTTCAACAGAATTCATGCCGTTGAAATCGGTGATCCTTTCGATTTGGCGGAACATAAGCGATTCTGCTTATGAAAGGCTGATGAGATTTCAGGACCTGGGACTGTCAATTAGCATCGACGTGTTGGGTTCAGCTAATGGCGAGGATGGAAGTGAAGCCTCGGATGCCCAAGATGATGATGGAGACTCGGACGAAGACGACGAGGATGGGGACTCAGATGAAGACTAATGGGTACAATTGGAGTCGAAATAGAAACCACTCAGACTATCCACCGTAGCTAGTCTCGAGCATGATTTTCGCCAAACAGTAGCTACTTTTTATATCCACGAAATATCCGGGGATCCCAAATGAATGTACACGCCTTTGCGAACGAGCGCTCTGAATCTGTCCAGGATCCGAGCGTCGGGCAGAGGAACATGCAAGGCGGGCCAGGTGAGCCTGAAGCGCTCTAGGCGAGCCGTCTCCCCGTTATTGCCAGAGCGCGAGAAGAGCATCGAGATCAGGTCGTCGTACGGGATTTCCGGGGTACTGTACTGCAGGCTAAGAGATTGGAGTCGCGGAAGCAATTTGAACGACCTGTTCAGTCGTTTGAGGATGTCTGTGCTTCTGGGTCCGGAACAGATCATTTCAAGGGTTTCCAGCGTGGGCATGGCACCCAGACATTGGTAGAGCGGCCCGTGTGACGTTCTGCTCGCAGTCAGACGGACCTCACGCAAAGGGGGTGACGATCGCGAAAGAAATGAGAGGAGAGTCCGCATTGCGAAGTCTATATCCTCTGTATACTCCGAGACATCTGACACTTTCGTGAGTCGAAGTTCGAGGGATTCGAGGGCCGGGAGCGTCAAATAATGGAGAAGGTCCACGACGTTTCGCTGGAAATTGCCTTGCAGCCTCAGTTTTGTGATCAGAGGCAGCGGTGGCAGGATGTCCAGATCTGGGCGACCGCCGATGCAATCATGGAAATTGCACTCGACAAGGGACGATGCCTCATGAAGAACATACAAAGATTCATCGATGGAAAGCAAGTAGCCGGTAAAACTTGTCAATTGAGCCCAGGGGAGGACAATCGTACGCGGTTTTACGCTGCCGATGTCGTCCAAGGCTAAATGAACCTCCCGCAGCAACGGTGCGTCGCTGAACCCCGTGATGGGTTCAATTTCGTCAACAGACGCTTCAGAGCCGATGACCAATCTCTCCAGCACGGGAAGAGGCCCTTCGAGACGAAGTCGTGACAGGGTGGTAAATGGCAGGGAAAGAACGACGTCGCGCCATTGGGATGAATGACGGCAAATGGTGTCAAAAATCATCTCCTGGTTGGCTGTCTCGTCCCCGCCATCGGGGTCATTGATATGAATCGACAGGGGATAACCTCGGGCCCGCGAGAGCCACAGCTCTATGAGAACGACACCTGTTACGTCGGTACGGTGAATGGACAAGGAGGCCCACAATATGGGCGTGGTAAGAGCCACGTCCCGCCATTCTCTGCAGATGCGGCCTAACAGGAGAGGGGCATCTGATTTATCGGGACCAGTATGAGCGTCTGGAAGGCAGTGGAGGAATACTTCAGACATGATTTCAAAAGGGAGGCCGAAAACTGGGCAGGTTTCCGAGGTATTCGGGAGGTTTTGAATATCTGGGGGCATCTTGACTGTCAAGCTGATAGAGCTTGCGCAAAGCCTGGTGGCTAATCGCGCCCCAAAAACTCGAATTTCCCGACCGCAGGTGAATTCTTTTTGGGAATGCGAAGTGTCCGATAGGTTGAGTAGAATAAACGAAGGAGATCGAGTAAATGGCTCTATGTGTAGAAATGCAAGGCCACTGTATGTTCAAATGACAAATGATGGGCGTCGGCCAATGCCGAAATGATCCGAGGCGTGATCGGTCACGCCGACTCCGTGACATATCGCGTTTTGTCGTGAACCCAAAAACATACTTGAGAACAGGGGGCAACCACTAAAGTTATCGCTCAATTCGACAGGTACTATGTTCTACTATTTGGCTTTTGATGCACGTGAGCGGCTGTTGACGGAAGATCAGCGGCCATCAATTCGGCTACGCGGTAATGAGAGACGCGTTATCAGCAAATCCACCAATGTTCCTATTCACTGTGCATTATGTCCTCCCAACCGAGTATCAGGCGAACGGGAGACAATCTGGAAATATAATGCAATGTATCACATCATTGCAGAGCATTCATTGCCTAGCGACAATACACTTCCACCAATTCCTCCGGCATTTATGAAAGAGCTGTTCATCCGAAGAAGAAGATGCACTGGGAATTACTGCAGCCCAGACAGCAATGTACAGACAACGATATTAAATTCCGGACAGTGATGGAATCGACATGTTGCCAAGAAAAAACGGCCGAGATCCAACACTGAATCGACCGGGTCTGAGTTATCAGAATCAGATAAGCATGTTTCTAAAAAAGTGAATAGAGTACGATAGCTAGTTTCCGGACATCGTTCCGCGACGAATGCTATTGAACGTTGATTAATTTAAACACGTCTCTCATTACCGCGTAGCCGAATTGATGGCCACTGACAGCCGCTGATCTCCTGTCAACAGCCGCTGACATGCATCAAAAGCCAAATAGTAGAACATAGTACCTGTCGAATTGAGCGATAACTTTAGTGGTCGCCCCTTGCTTGAGAATATATCGCAGCCAACTCATTCGGAGATGGCGGACTTAATGCCCGGGACATATCGGAGGAGCTCTTGTAAGCCCCGGTAAAGGCGCTCCTGCCTGGTCCCAATACGTTAGGTGAACTGTACAGGAAAACAATGCGAACGCGCACTCAGCTGTGTGCTCGACAGACGTATCGCCCCCCGCTTCCTTGCGCTTTTCCGTCAGTTGATTTCCTGTGATCGTTCAGCGAAGCACCGATCTGGTGGGCGATACGTACGCGACAATGGCTTTCGGCACAGGAGTCTTCGCTGCAGCGCCGTGATTTGGCGCTTCAGTCGTGCCTCCTTCTCCAGCTGAGGATCGGCTGGTGCTCAGATGAAGAGGAGGAGGGGCGGGGCGGGGAGGAAGAATTGTGAACTTGAAGGGAAGGAGGGTGATCCGCCGTCCAGCGTCGCGCTTGCGCGCATCCACAGCAAGATCCAGACGCGACAGTGCTCGCAATTTTAGGCCGTCAAATTGGCATGGATTTTCCGTGAGCAGGTGTGCGGCATTTACTGGAGTCAAATAAGTAAATATGTTCAATAATATCTCTTGTCCCTCTCGCTGCCCTGCCATATGCCGCGAGTCCAATCGGCCATTAGTAGTCATCAAGTTGAGCTCTTGGGATTATTCTGAACTTGCTTCGGCAACTTACATCAAGCAGATTCTGAGCCATTGAAGGTGAAATTTGATATTGGCTGGGAAGCGGTGGATTTATTCTACCAATACAAACCCGACAGCCTCCTCCACCGCAGTTTCCACTGCTTTTTTCCACTCTTCGGGCGACACCTTCGGTCTTCCCTTGCTGTCCCACACCTGAGCGATCCACCAAGAACTGGCCCTGTCGCTGTCACTTCTCGTCCTAGAAAGAGAGTCAGCTAGGTAACCATTTGTGTCAGAGATATACGTACCCTTCGAAGCATGCCAGTAGGCGAAGCGCGACCTCATTAAACGACATACCATGTTCAGTCATGTCGGGTGCCACGAACTCTCCGCCACAAGCATCTTCTTGAGACAAGAAAGGTTTTATGCATAAATTTAAACACCAACCCAGCTTTATCGAGATCAGCTGGGCGACAACGGACTGGTGATGTCGAGTGCGCAGTGTGTTGATCAAGTCCATCATTTCCCCCTCAGCAAGACTTTTTGAGTCACGGAGAAATCGTCGGCAACGTTCAGCGTCTAGCTTGTCTCGACGAAGGGACATCGAAATTTGGGAGAAGATTGGGACTAGGATATGCAGCTGTTGCAGAGTAGAATCCACACGACTCGATATGGGCATCGACGAAGAGCCAGCCACCTGTCGAATGGTAGATCTCATTCAGTAGGTGGGCAGTGAGCGGTTGTCGGAGGAGCGGGTGTCAGGAGTTATGGTGACCTCATCGACTAGCCTCTGGGACAAGGCAATGGGTATCGCCTGATGCCACGGCCGGCTTCCTTCGAATCCATAGTGGCGGAACCGATTGCCTGACTCGTAAATTAGGCATTTTTCATGGTTCATCATCCCGTCGACAAAGGTCGGAACAGACCGATTCGATAAGGGTATATCGAGGGGTCGAGTGCTGGAGGTGAAAGAATGGGGAGGGGGTGACGACGGCAACTCGAGCATGATACTGTCTGCTGTCCCTACTGGCCGTTTCTCGGAACGAGGAAATGGGATGATGATGCTTTGTTCTTGTCTGACCTCTGCTAGCGCGCAGAGTGAGAATGCGGAACCGCGGACGTTGCCTGAAGCAGAAATCATAAGGGCTTCCGCAAGCTCATTTGGACCTGCCGCGCAGACCAATTGCCACTTGGGACTTTCGAGCGCTCGAGAGTGGCAGGAGTTGCATATGACCTGGACTTGACCCTGGCACTCCGCTACCGCCAACTCCAGCTGGCGCTTCGAGAGCCAAGCCTCGCCCAGCCTGTTGGATTTTGTGGTGACGCACAGCTGAAACTCTCCTGTATGCGTGGGCTCCCCGTGACCGATGAGAAGTAGTATGAACTTCTGTCCTGGTTGCACCCGGGAAGCAGACGCTGCGATGTCGAGGAAGCAGCTGTTCACAAAATCCTCAGCGTCAAAAACTTCATTTTTCTGGACGTGCTCGTCAAAAAGACAAGAAGGAATCCGAAACCGTAGTCTGTCGCATCGGGCTTCCCGAGTCCACACCATCTTCGTCACTTAGTTACTTCGCTTAGCGTTGTGAAACTTCGTGACTTTGATGGGAATTCGTGAAAGTTCGTGATCTCGAATGATTTCTATGAATGTTCGTGAGTTCGGCGACTCCTCGGCACATCACGGAGTGATGGGTCTCAACAGCTTGCCGAGATTGGCCGGTTAGGTTTGGGTTAACTGGTTAGTGGTTAGTAGTTATGACGGTCAGATCGCACTTTTATTATTCCGGTATAAATACACTCATTTCCGTATAATTTCGTGGTTGAAAATTGAAAATTGCACCCTGCATATATTTCGGGTCCTTGAAGAGAAAATCAAGTTGGAAAACATATATTGCGCACCTTGAAGGAAATTGATGCAACTTGATTCTGAAACTTATGAACAAATAAATACTTTCAAGCCGGAATATCCGAAACTTGGAAAAAACAAAACAAAATTTGTAAAAGTCTTGGATACTTTTCCTCAACCCCGGACATTGGCACGCATGCAAAAAATACTTTTCATGGTCGATCCAGAAATATCCGGCCGATTATGTGGCTGTGCTAACCTAGTTTGATTGCCGAGACCTTCCTCCGTTCCATTATCCACTTGCATCCCAGTGGCACTCAGGTTCACTGAAAAGGGGGAGTCCAGCCTCAAGGCACTTTGAAGTGAGGAGAAGTGTGTGGAGACCTGCTATTTCGCTGCTGGTGCAACTGGAATGCAAGTGGATCACGGAACGGAGGCCGAAAGGAAGGTCTCGGCAATCAAACTAGGTTAGCACAGCCACATAATCGGTCGGATATTTCTGGATCGACCACGAAAAGTATTTTTTGCATGTGCGCCAATGTCCGGGGGTGAGGAAAAGTATCCAAGACTTTTACAAAATTTGTTTTTTTTTTCCAAGTTTCGGATATTCCGGCTTGAAAGTATTTATTTGTTCATAAGTTTCAGAATCAAGTTGCATCAATTTCCTTCAAGGTGCGCAATATATGTTTTCCAGCTGGATTTTTTCTTCAAGGACCCGAAATATATGCAGGGTGCAATTTTCAATTTTCAACCACGAAATCATACGGAAATGAGTGTATTTATACCGGAATAATAAAAGTGCGATCTGACCGTCATAAGTAGTTAGTGTTAGCAAGGGATCTATATGACAGTGATCATCGTTTTTTACTACTACTTGCAGGTGCGTGGTTTCTGATGCAGAACTAATTATCAACTTTGAACTTTTTGATGGAGACTGAACTTTCAACTCGTCACGGGCCGCCGAAATAGACCTAACCAGAAAAAAATCGGGAGGGGCGGGATGGGCGGGGACCACTGTAACACTGTCATTCTCCCCCAAAAAATGAAAAATGGGGGGGAAAAATGAGATGTACAAATTCATACTTAATACACCCACATTGAAATAGGATGACGGAGTGTGAAATTTACCCTTGAGTATAAGCCCAAATTCGGGGGTTCAACAACTCAAAAATATCCTGAATTCGGTGCCCAGACTCGGCGGGAATATTAAATGTTATTATTTTTTTGATCATTTTATTTTGTAAAGAGCAGGCCAGACTAATTTAACCTGCACAGGAATCAATTGTTAGCAATCCAATACTTTAGCGAAAATTTGGTGAATCGCGTCCCAGCGATGTGGCCGCACCACAGCGGCACAAAAGTGGAAGCGCATCAATGGCGCATCAAATACTGTCAAATATGGGAAACCATCATGCCACAAGGCCGCTGGAAACCGAGATCAATCAACCTCGAAGTTCGACCTGCAACCAGTGCAAAGTACAGACCACGCAGTTGAAAAACCCCGCACGGCCTTGTTGAAGCAACAATGATGGCCGAGATTCCGGATGCTTGAACGTGCCGAGTTGAACTGACGAACTTTCATAGAAATCAGGCATATGACGAACTTTCACATAATCCCATCAAAGTGACTCGCAACGCTAAGCGAAGTAACGAAGTGACGAAGGTGAGGTATACTCGGGCTTCCCCGAGCAGGAAGGTCTGGTCGGGAAAGAGAAGAGTGACGTCCCGGATGGACCGGTAGCGGAACTGCGCTCTATCGAATCCTGGCTGGGACGCGATGAGTGCTGTGAACATAATCGAGTCTAGAACCATCCATCCGGCGTTCTCATTGTGGAGAGGTCCCGCGACTCCGAGCACAGAAAATAGGATAATCGAAGGTGGCGAGGAAGAGGGAGCAGCTTGAGTCGATCTGTTACCAAGATCTTTAGCTCGTGAAGAAATCTATGACGCACGAAAAGACCGACTTGGCCATTGGTTTGTTCTTCTTGAAAAATAATTTTGAGAATGTCCGGAATCTACTACCTGTCGAGGGCGACTCGGCATCGATTCTACAAAAGGCGTTTAATAGCTAGCTTGCATATGAGAGCCAAACATATCAAACCGTGAGCAAGAACTGGCGGGCTTGAAAAACCCGTGAAGACTACGAAAAGTTCGATGAATTCTGGAATCGGGAGACCTGAGTGACAATGGGAGTTAGTACGATTGACTACGCAGATAAGCCAGAATGCACGAAGTCATGGCAAGGTATCACTGCAGTAGGAGGGTCACGGTAATGGTGAAGGAAGAAGAGAAAGAGAGAAAGGAGGTCTTGTTGACACAGGGGCAAACCCCTGATCAATCATCCTTGCAGTGCGGTCGATTTTTCTGGAGGCATCTGGGCCGTTCGCCCCCTCCATATAGAGACGTAGAGGCAATACTTTGAGATAAAAGTCAACAGAGCATTCCGGATCGAAATTGAAGTGACTGTCGGACGCAAGTCGGACGTCGGTGGTCCATTCTTCAGCTCCACAACGAGGAGGAAAAGCAACTATTCGCAGCGGTGTACAAAGTCCAATAAATGTAGTAAGGGAAAGCAAATACAAACGTTGAGTAGTCCAATAAACTTACAAAATCCAGCGACGCCTCATCCCACATGCTCCTCCACAAACCGACCCCACCGTTCTACAACAGGCTTAACAATGCCTTCCCACTCTTTGCCCTTGTATGGGCCTTTCTTTACGCGCGTGAACGTGAAGATCTCCTTGTGCTGCGTGCCACCTTTGCGATTCAAATGAGTATACACCTTTGTGGATCATATGTAACTGAGACGTACAATCGGGGCATTTCGGCCCCGAACCGAGCGCTGCGGCAGCGGGCTTCTTGTTCGGTGTCGAGGGCGGACTCCCAATATCGACAACTGGAGGTTGTCCCTTCTTGAAGCTTTTCCAGTTGGGCTTGAGGTATTGGCCCTCGGCGACAAGGTCGGCGAGCTCGAGATGAATAAGACGCTCTATCGATGGACGCGTTGAATTCCGTTCCACACAAAACAGATGATAGACGGACCTAACCGATGGCACGAAGGACCCTTGCTGCCCGCTTCCACTCGTCCTTTCATCAGGCTTGTAGCGGGCAAACCTGTTTCGGGGTCCACCCCGCCGGGAAACCATCCACGGAGGACTTGTTCCTTGGAGGAACACTGTTTCGTCCATTGGTCGAGCCGACGTACAAGATGGGTCGTGCGGCCTGTCTTGAGCTGTAATTGAGAAGAATCGGGATCTAGATGGACATCAGGGAAGTAGCTTCGGATGAGAGACGGTGCGAACGCACCGCGGATTTCGAACGTATATATGTATCCCTCTGTGTCCTTTGGCGATCTCACCTTCTCCATCTCTACACGAAGTGCAACCTGAGTCTCAGGGGAGAGATATGATGGAATGAAGTCTAATGGGATCTGAAATCAGTCTTCTTCTCATCCCTTCAAGGCAACAAACCTACCGGCAAACGATACCCAGACCTCGTCCCCTCTGTCTTTGCCCTCGCCCATCCACTTTCGCGCATAAAAACCAGTTACGTTGCCGACGCCACCAATGAAGTCTTTGATGTGTTGATGGCAGAACCGCTCCACAGCGCCCTCGCTGCTGGGGTTTCCGTCTACATCGACCTCGTCGCCCATAATACGGTACGAGAAGGCAGGTCCACGCGACTTGACTTCACGCGTACACCGTTTACCGGCCTTGGTAAATCCCGCGCATGTTTCAACAGTGGGTGCAGAGTTGGAACGACGAGGCCTAGCCTTGGCCTTTGTTGGTGGCCCTGCGGAAGGGGAGGCACCGGGAGTCGGCTGCGGCGAGAGGAAGGGGGAATCATACCCGGTTGGGTGTGCGGGTGGAGGCATGGATTGGGGACGGGAGCCGAGAGGGGAAGGGACGTTGAGGAAGCTCGGGGGCTCAGAGGACTCGTGGAGGGCATATTGCATTGTCATGGATGTTCGACCATCCGTGGAGTGCAGCGGGACGGGCATGGGCATGGCTGGGGGCCGTGGCAGGGGAGTTGGAGAGAAGTGGCCTGGATTAAAGCCACCCACGAATGGGTTCTGGGGACGGGGAGCATTCGCGTTGGATAGTCTGAGTTGGTCGAAACTTTGCACAAGTTCATTATCCTGGGAGGGACGAACAGCGTAGACACCTTGATCGCTTCCGTATTGATTGGACGGCGCAGGTTTTGGCGGAGGAGGAGGCGGACGTGAATCCGACTTCTGTATTCGAAGTCACTTATTGAAGTCGGGTGTTACCACGCCAAACTTACATCGTCCAGATCAAAGAGCTTGGTGAGAAACTGCTTGGCTTTACCTTTCGCAGCGTATGTCGTAGACATTCTTGGAATCTCAAATTCGATGTTCGATCCTACGGGAACAAAATCTGCTCAATTGAAGCGGAGGCAAATGGGTTGATGGTCCAAATATTGAGATTGCGCAATCACAAGAGGTCGGTATGCAAGGAATTGGGGTAATGGAGTCTAATACGTCTTAAGGTTTATTGAGGAAAGGACGAGGGATAGCGTGGCACCCGTCTGTGGAGGTTGCGAAGGTTCCGAAGCTGGAGTCACAGTGACATGCATAACGCGCCAGACAACCGGCCCGGGCATGCCGGTGCGCGCTAATCTGAAGTAATCAGTGGCGCGCGTTCACCGAGTTCGACCGTGTCCAAAATAATTTAATGGAAACGGCATCCCGGCCATTGAAAACGACTTGGACGGGTGTTCTGTGAACGCACCTCACGGGGAACAGATCTCACAAGGACGGCCTTCTTTCTGCTGCGTTTTGAGGCAATCGGAGGTTTTCGGTGATCATGACTTCAATAATAATCAACTTGCGATAGTATCATACTGTCGACGCCACATATTAAGCTGTCAACTTCTGCTTCTTGGGAAGCCATCACGCAGACAAGTATAAAAGGATGGGGTCCTAGTAGAGATCCTTAGTACCTTCATCGTTATGTCTGCCTTCACCCCCCTCAAGCTTGGAAGTATCACAATCCAGAACAGGATTGGGATGAGCGCCCTGACCCGAAACCGTTCCACCGCCACCATTCCTAATGAAATAATGCTGAAGTACTATGTTCAGCGCGCGGTCGGTGGCGCGGGCCTTATCGTCACTGAGGGGACCCTCATTACGCGCCAAGGGTACACTTGATGAGCTCTGGATTCATTTATTTCCACTGATCCCCCTTCCAAGATCTGAATGGCCGCAGGCACCAGGCATCTGGGATAAATCTCAAGTAGACGGATGGAAGAAGATCACCGATGCAGTTCACGATGCCGGTAGCAAAATCTACTGTCAGGTTCGTGGATGCCAACGCGTATCCCATTGAATAAAAGCTCAACTGCTTTTTAGCTCTGGCATCGTACGCCCTCAGCTCCTTTTGACTTCCCCGCCTGACCATTTTCAGTTGGTCGTGTCAACCATCCTGAGGCTCCGGAGCAGATCGCTGCTGGCGTGGTATGTCATCTAGAATCCCGGTCTTTGCCCACTTCTGATAATTCTCCCGAAGCCTGTCTACGGTCCGTCCGCGATCTCAGCTCGAGGGGGAAAGTTTCGTTTTCTCCCTGGACACCCTGGTTACGTCACGGTGAGATTGGTCCTTGACACGCACTTTTCATTCGTTTCTCATCTCTATCGCTCAGCCCACCGAAATTCCGGACCCTACCGTTATAATTGCTCAGTTCAAACAAGCTGCGATTAACGCGAAAGAGGCTGGTTTCGACGGCGTCGAGTGTGGGTTCATTTAGATTGAGACTGAAATGTTGTCATTGATCCGACTGGTAGTGCACGGGGCGAATGGCTACGTCGTAGCTCAATTTCTAGACTCCAACTCCAACAAGCGCACAGACAAGTGGGGCGGGAGCCCGGAAAATCGCGCCCGGTTTGCATTGGAGATCCTCAAGGCTCTAGTCGAGGTCTGGGGGCCCGATGTTTCACTGAAGATTAACCCAGGTAGGGTTCCGTTTTTAAAAATTTACTCACAACTCATGTGCGATAGCCGGAGGGTACAACGACATGGGCATGCCGTTGCAAGAAACCATCGACACGTTCGGGTACCTCCTTCGCGAGGCCGACAAACTCGGGCTCTCATATGTTACTTTAGTTCGGTACAGTGCCGGTCTGGACCCCGAATACGATGGTTGGTTTTTCTTATCCTGGAGTTTTCATTGCTGACCATTCCCAGGCGTAAAACGCGGCACGGTGCACGACGTCGTCGAGACCTTCAGCCCCTTCCTTAAGAACACACATATCTGTGTCAATTGCGGCGTCACACCGGCTGAAGCTGAAGAGCTCGTCAGCAGTGGCAAGGCCGCGGGTGTATTCTTCGGCTTAAACTGGGTGACGCACCCAGATGTCGGAAGACGTATTAAGGAGAACAAACCGTTAGACAACGCGCCGGATTTCGCCCATTTGTATGGTGCTGTGGGTGTTGATCCTGCCCTGGGGTATGTCGACTATAAAGGGGCCGTGTACTAGTGTTGACTGTAAGAATTCTTTACTCGGTCTATCTTGGTAGAAAGCATTTTGTGGGTTTATTGTACATCAGTCGAGATTGCTTTCGAGCACTGTAAGTACAGTGGGTGCGTAAATTTTGTCCACAAATCGAGAGAGAAAAAGTGCTAGGCCTGGCATGCCGCATAGAGATCTGTACCTGAACCGATCATCGAATCGATGTCTGAAATGCATTCAGCGGGCCTGGCACGACAAACAAGGAGGAAAACGAACAGTCCAACATTGTTTGAACAGGGATCATGTCCAGGGTGCCCATGGGTGTGGAGGTCACCATGGGCTGACCGCCCCACAGCACGCGCAGGAAATACGCGTTTTGCTTCTTGTACAACTCGAATACTACCTCGGAACCCCTGGTAAAGCCTCTCGTCAGCACAATCCTGATTGAGCATCGAATCAACCGACATTCCAGGCCAGACCATGTTGGAAATCTGGAGGAAACCAAGAACGGGCGACACAGATCCATCGTGTGCGATCTTTCTTCCCATGAGAGATTGGTCTTGGCTGCGAAGCTAGACTTACATTATGGAAATACTTGATCTGGTGGATAGGGGTCAGTACTTACTAAGCGTCGGCTAAATGCAATACACTGATTACCTTGCTCTGACCGGCAACTACCGCCTCTAAATGAGCCTTCAGTTCAAGGAACCAGGCACCATAATGCCACGCGGAATATTGTGCGGAGCCGGGGGCGTCACGGAAATAATAAGAATATTCCCAGTTGCCGAGTCGGAATACAGTATTTGCCTTTAGAAGTGAGTAAAACAAAGGCATGTCTTGGGAATTCCTTACCTCGTCTTGAGTAACGCATAGGGATGTATCATTTAAACTGCACGGGAGGTTTTTACCATGGCAGAGTTTCGCTGAAAGGTTGTCATAGTAGCTGGCGGAGTCGTTGAGGTAAGTTGGCTGCAAAAAGGGTGGGAAATCTTACTGGTCAAAGGAGGTGTGCCAACCCGCAGTATCCGCTGTCGCGATTCCAGACACACTGTCAAGTTTGGCGTAGAGAGACGCAGCGTCTGTCAGATGAGTTGTCCAGTTGCTGCTACCTGTAGTATAAGCGGCGTGCAGGCTATCGGCCGCTGGGCAGGAGTAGACTGGCTCGAGAGAGTCGAACGTGCTCGACTGAATGAGAACAGCTGTGTTTTCGGTTCCAGGAAACAGTCCCTTCAAGAGTCCGCCGGCCACTGTATATTGTTCGTTCAATTTGCGCCTGGAATACAACCAATGATTAAGAACCTTGCGAGGTAATGACGTTGTTTGTGACCCCTGCGGAAAATATTTGGAATGTAGAGCAAGGTTTTGGATATCAGAACTCACGGATTTGAGCGACAGATGGATCGAGTTGTTGGCCGAGACCCAAAAGACTGGCATAAACCAAACGGAGATCCTAACGAGTTCTAGCCCATACTGATCAAAACAAGTTCTAGCCCACTCACGGAGCCATGTGTATGGCTATCGACCAATCCGTCCGCGGTGATTTGAGGAAATTGGCAGCTGCATCGAATGAGACAGGGGAGCACAGCCAGGGATGTCATACTTGGAACCAACAAAGCCGGGTCCAACTGAGTTGGTCCACGGATTTTGAGGACTTGTGAACGCTTGCCACTGAGATGATTCACTAGTGAAGGATTTGTCTTTTGTTTCGGAAAAGCTCACTTGTATTTCAGCGACGTCTGCACTAACACCGCTGGGACTATAGGAAACAGTATTCCATTTCAGCTTTCGGATCTGCAATATGACCAGGAAACGGACCCTTTTCCGTATGCCACAGGTCCTTCTCCAGTGCAACTTCGTCTTCTATCAGCCAGGCTTCTCCGGGCATATGAGAAAGCACCGTACCTCCAAGTGACATCTTCTTTGAAGAACGTATTTGAAGCGTACGGTGTACGTTTGTGGTGTCGTTGAATGATCTGACGCGAACGCGTTATATTGACAAGAGTAGCATTTTCCATTCATTCCTCACCTCAACGTACTCCAACGTATACTCCTGGGACGGCGTTCTGAGCAGCACGATTAATTTGGAAAATATTCGGACAAAGGCATGCGTACCTATACTCACGCTGTTTGCATAGTTCATACGGTCAGAAAAGGCATAAAAGACGAGAAACTTCCCCTCCCTTTCTCACGTGCGGCATGTTGCACCAGTTATATTCGCCGTAGTCCTTGTCGGGGACGGTAGAGGAGTTGAAAATGCCGGGAGCTCCAGTTCCGTTCAAAACAAAGGTTAAGTTGTTGATCTGGCTCTGGGCCGGAGGGTAATGGATGACCGTAGCCTTCGCAATGGCCGCAAGAGTTAGGAGCTTTACTTGAAGTTGGCAGAACATGGCGACGCGCTGGCCGAGTCTTGCTCAAAGGAACGCGACTTATGTATAAGTACATCGACAAACGTGGGTTGAGACCGTGACCTCCGCGGCCCGCCACGATGTCATGGTCAGACTTCGACTGTCTGCGCGCAATCTGCGCGACAATTTTGCAGCAATACGAGGACACGAAGAACGTGGACGCCGACAGAGGAATGGGGTCTTTTCACGTGTTTCAATTTTCTTTTGGGGCACGGACCAAGACACGGTTTCAATATTTCAATTACAGGGTGGAAACTATCTATCCAAACTATAGTTAAGAGGACAGGCCCTCCCATGGAGAGACGCGGACATCCCAAGCATCATCCTCGTTTCGAATGATTACCTCCAGTCCATCTTCAGCCAACTGTTGTACCACAGCATCAAGGTCGAACTCGAATTCGAGAGCACGATCAATTGAAATCTCCGCTGACTGTAGACGAGCCACTTTCCCTCTCGGGCGACTGCGCCATTTCAAAAAGTGAAGCAGAATATCATCGTTGAAATCGCTACATTGTGCGAACTTGACCACCCGGAGGTTGGGGCAAAGCACGAAATTATCTTGAGCCATGGCCTGAAGGAGGGCATCAGTCAGCATATATCCGCCCTCGTCTCTCCAGTCACGACAGCGGTTGTGAACAATTAGCTCCGTTAAACTGTTCACGGATTGAAGGGCTAGGAGACATATGAGATCATCGGAAGTCGCCGTGATATCGTTCAGCTTGAGCTTTTGTAGGCGACAAGGTGATCGTGATAATAAGTGTAAGAGGCCGGGGAATATATGAAGGTCTCCATTACGGTCCTCTACTTCTAGGATTTGTAGGCGAGGAAGAATGAGGCTGTCAAAGATATCGATCAACATGCAATCTGTGGTCGGGAAATCTGTAGCCCGAACAGAAAGGACAGATAGATGCGGGAGAGTAAACACCCTCAGAGGTAAGGAGTTTGCTTGATCGCTGGGCGGCAGGTGCAAGGTGCAAGACCGCAAGTTCACGCATTGCGCGAGAATGGACAATGTCATCGCGGTGTCAAGCCCAAAGAACTCTTGGGTCGGGAATAAAGAAAGCGTCGTCAGCTGTCCCCATGGAAGCGACGGAAGGTTGACATTCCCCTCATGCGTCAGCGACAGGGTGCGAATCTGAGGAGCATGTTGAAGGAAGAGGAGATTGGCGGACCTTCGTAGGCGTGGAAGGACATTTGGTTAGATTTAATTGCACGGAAATCAAGAAGATTTGAACAGGCATACCAATCATCGCGTGCAAGAGAGCCGCCGTTTGTAATCACGATTGTTTGTAGCAAGGGCACATCAGAGCCCTGGAGGTAATGAAACGAGTCAAGCGAGTCGGTTGGCACTCGGAGTTCAATGTTTTTCCATCGACTGGAAAGAGGCAATATTGTCTCTACATATGGAGAGGCGGCGGCAACGGCGGCGCCCCCAAGGCCTGCCTCAAGCGACACCCAAATCGAGATGGACAACGAACAAGCGCCTGATCTGGCCAACCACGCCTCCATAGCTTGCCGATGAACTCGCGTAGGTGCAGAGGCTGATTCTGCGTAATCCATAGGAGGGCATACAACGTGAACTGAGGCCCAAAGTTCTGGTGTTGCTAATGCGATCCGCCTCCATCCGCTGCAAACTCGACCTAGAAGAATGGGCGCCTCGGACGCATGCATGACAGCATTCCGGTTGGGCAAGGCCATGATGAAAATGAGTTGTAGAACCTCTGGTGGTAGACTCCGAATGGGAGTGAGAAGGGCCATGTGCGCATCAACACTCGTTTTGAGTTGTCGATACGATCTCTGGAGGTCGTGCAAGAGAGCCTGGGTCTGGCTGATCTCCGCTTCGAGACGAACAAGCTCCTTGAGAGGATTTGCGCACAATTCGCGAATTTTGAGGGCTTCATCGGAAGTGGGTATGTAGTTGGTGTGAAGCAAGTGATGGAATGGCGATGGAGAGTCCAGCATGACAAGTAGTGGCCGAGATCCAACTGGCGAGTGGCTGACCAAGGCTCATGAGAGAAATAAGACCAAACTGAAATTCTCCGACTCCTCTTTCAGCAATTATGCCACGGTCTCCGAACAATATGGACGAGTCTTCGGAACGACCGTCGACGCTCAAGCTGCGCAAGAATCGTCGCGTGGTTCTGACTCTGGCGTCCTTTTCTCGTCCTTCGATATAAAGAGTCTTGTTACACCCGAAACTGTTTTAATGCTTGCGTAGTGCGATGACAACAAGACCCGTGTCCAACTCATGACCAGAGGCCTCCCCTTTCCTTAAGCCCCGGTCGCGCGCTGTCCATTCGCTCGTTCTCGGGGGCCGTCGTCAGGTGCATCGTGATTATCCACCCTGAATCGCTTACTATATGCGCAAGAGCTGCCGCACCACTCCTCGTAACCACCCGGCGACCGTTCGGTGCAATTAGACCCTAGACACTAGTCTGGTTTGGTTAGGGCCCGGCTTCCAGGTGAAGCTTTGTCCGAGTGAGCTAACAAAGTACATACTACCAAGTTCAAGTCAACCTTCAAGTTACATAACCGACCCCACCCTATCCCGTGGGTCGGGAGTGCATCTCAGCTGACCCCGTCGAACCCATAAGAACATGTACCGTTATTCACCCAATTATCATTCCTAATGCTTGCGGCGTTGTGGGCCATATTTTTCACCGCACTTTATTGTCCTACACGCGTAGCTACAAGCCTCACAGGGGAACTAGGATCATTCGCTTCTCCCAGGACAGGTGTTAAATGGCGCTATTGGATTGAAGATGCCTCAGCCGCCCCAGATATCTTGCGCTCTGATGTGACCGAGATGGCTCGTGTCGGTTCCTCCGGTTTCGAGTTGCTGAGGTACGTGTACCATCCAACATTTTGCATGTTTTGTATTGAAATCGCTGTTCAGCTATCAGTCTTATGGCGGCCAGGGACCTAATACAGGGGTGAGCCGCGTCCTTGAGTCTTGCTTTCGTACAGATTGATACATATTGTGTGTTGCAGAATATTCTTCTTGACCCGACGGATTTTGCTTTCGGATCTGATCGTTTTGTAAATGTCGCCGCTGTCCTTGTGCAGGCCGCAATCAACTACAACCTTACCATCGACTTGAGTATGGGTCCAGCTCAAGGAGCGGGTGTCCCTGTCTTTCCCGACGAGGTTGACATGGAGGGCATGAACACAGAACTTGTATTCGGGTCGCATTTCCTGGCGGCTGGGGAAATCTTCAGTGGTACGCTGCCAAGCCCGACCATCTTCCCGACGGTGTCCGCTTTGGACAACCAAATAGACAGTGCCAATATTACCTCAATGCGCTTGGTTAGTGCCGTTGTCGCAGAGCTCGTTTCTGGAGCGAATTCGTCCGCCTCAAGGGTTTCTTTGGACTGGAATACAGTGCAGGATCTGACATCTCGAGTCGACAATTCTTCCAGTATTTCCTTCACCGCACCCAACTCCAGCAGCGTTCTTTTGGCATATTACTCCCGTCGGAACGGATTCCCTGAAGCGAGAGGAGGATTCAACGGTTCTTTCCTGGATAAACCAGGGTCGTGGGGGTCCTGGGTAGTCGATCATTTTTCCGCAAAGGGCGCCAACGTTTCCATCTCGTTCATCGAGCAAAACATACTTGCTCGAGATGACATAGCCAGCATGACCGCCCAGCCTGGCGTCGGAAGCTACATGTGGGAGGATTCGATGGAGTTTTTTGCGCAGCTTTTTTGGACCGATGCTTTGCCTCGACGATTCAAGGAACGACACGGGTATGAAGTGAATAAAACACTCCCGGTTATGCACACACTACCTCCTAGTGCGTGACGCTGTCCTTGTCCTGATATTTGCTCGACACACTCATTCTGCAGCTGGGTTTATGCCTGGACCCACCGTCAATCAAACCTTTGATTTTGGGGAAACCGTCGCCTGGGAGAAATTCCTCGAGGATTATCAGGATACATTGGTATGTAGCGCTGATAGCGACAAACCCGCCCTTACTTGAGAACTTCCGATCAGACATCGCTTTACGTGGACTATATGACCACCTTCCGAGACTGGTCGCACACGATAGGATTCGAGTTTTCAAACCAACCCGCCTACAATTTCCACCTGGACGTCGCAGCCAGCGCAGCCGTTCCCGATGCTCCTGAAATCGAATCTTTGGGGGTGGCGACGATCGATGAAGCCCGACAGCTCTCCGGAGGTGTACATCTCGGAAACCACAGTATTTTTTCCAGCGAGACTGGTGCGAATGTTGGAGAGTCTTATTCGATTCGTATGGCCGAATTACTGTTGAATGCCAAGACACAATATGCCGGCGGCGTAAATCTTGCGCTCTTCCACGGGTTCCCTTATTCTGGCACCTACCCAAATACAACGTAGGCTATCAAAGTTCTAGGGTTGTGTGTCGGGATTGACAATATATGTTCACAGATGGCCTGGCATTACCACCTTTGGGTACGACAGTGTTCCATTTTAGTAACGATACCAGACTTATCTGTTCGTTCAATAGCTACATCTTTTCTGAAATGCACGGGCCTCGCATGCCAGCCTGGGATTCCTACAAAGAGTATTTGGATTTCCTTAAACGTACGCAATACGTACTCCAGTCAGGCATCCCGAAAGTCGATATCGCGATCTACAGGAAGGACTATAATACTATTAGTCCACCCCCGTTTCAAGGCAACTCATTAGTGGATGCTGGATACACCTATGAATACGTCAGCCCCGAGAATCTAAAACTTCCCGGCGTGTCGGTTTCTCGTGGTCGTCTTGTACCAAGTGGTCCTGCATATAAAGCATTCATTCTGAACCGAGAACCGAGCATCACTGTTGATGCGTCACAGCGGCTTTTGCAGTATGCCCAATCCGGCTTACCGATTATCATTTCCGGCCCTGTGCCCAATGACATTCCAGGTTTCGAAACAAATGGCACTCAGCAGGCACAGGTTCAGGCATTAATGCAGCAGCTGTTGAAGGAGTCTAATGTCATGGTCGTTGACGATGAAACACAGGTTCCCGACGCACTGGTTTCTTTAGGTGTTCTCCCTGCGGCGAGTTTTGGTTCATCGGCATCCGCCATCTACACCATCCGTCGTGACATTCCAGATGTATCGTATTTCTACCTGTTCAACTCCGGGAACGTCACCCAGAATTTCACTCTCGATCTCAGACCTGATATCGCGGGCACTCCCTTCTTCCTTGACGCCTGGACCGCAGAAGTCTTGCCAGTGGGGTTGTGGACCAATCACTCTGGAGAAATATCCATTCCTTCTGTTTCACTAGCACCCACTCAGACCGCCTTATTCGCGGTGTCAAACGGGGGCACATTCGAGGGTGTTACCGTCCCGAGTACTCACCTTGTAGCCCTCGACTGTGCTGCCGCCGCCGTCAGAGATCCCGACGGTAACATCGAGGTCCGGTCCACGAGTGAAGGTGAATTTGCCTACACGCTTTCCACGGGGGAGAGTGGATTGGTCAACTTGACACTCGAGGGCGAAACGACGCGCACGCTAAACGGCTGGCAGCTGAGCCTCGTTGCTTGGACTGCACCTCAGAATCTCAGCACCGTTAACTCTGTGCTGGTGACACAGCCGGTCATCAGCCTTACGCAGGGGCTTGTTCCGTGGAATGCGCTCGAGGGGCAGGCCAACACCTCCGGCGTCGGCACATATAATGCTACGTTCAACTGGAACCATGCTCAGAATGGTTCGGTGGGCGTCATGCTCGACTTCGGGACGGTGTTCCACACGATCAAAGCCTTCCTGAATGATGTCCAAATCCCCACTGCTGATCCTTCGTTCCCCGTCGTCGACGTCTCACAATTCGTCTCCACCGGTGAAAATGCCCTCCGTGTCGAAGTAGCGAGCACTTTGCTAAACGCAATCAACGCGGTACGCTTATGCGGAATTCTTTACATGTTCGTCGACTCATCTTCGCCGTAGGTACCCGAAGTTGAAACCTTGGGATTTCTGCGTACACAAACGGGTATACTTGTACCGACTCAGGCATACGGTCTTGTGGAACCGGTGCAACTGATTCCATATGGCCGTGCTACGATTCCTCTCTGAACGCGCCTATATAACATGAACCTCTACGGACTCATCATGAATATGTAGTATGTCTCCTTACTGTACCTATCAATGTTCACTTCATCGAAACCGTACACTTGTTGGAGCGGTAGAAGCAAGTCAACCACCAAAGATGCATTTGAGATTTTGGTACAATAGGGACGACCGACAGAAACACAACAGTACCTGGTCACAGGCGATGAGCCGCAAAACAACGAATAGGGGGAACTATTCGTAGCAGGTCGTGGAAGCGCTCGAGGTAGGTGGGGTACTCACCACCGAGGGACTCCAAACTCGCACGAACCGCAGAGCCCATACACACGAAACCAAAACTGCAGCAACTTTAAAGCAGGTCAAACCCCCGATTCTGCATGGTGCCGCACGAGCACGCAGTTTGACCTGAAGCCCGCAGCCAATACTCGGGAGTCGAAAAACTACGCGCCCGTACCCCCAGCCATGGTGGGGACGGTGCACCCGAGGCCACAGCCGAACCTTGCAACCACCCGCGACACCAGAGCTGGACGGCGCGAAAGGGACGCTGGTCCAGATGGCGCGTTTCAGAGGTTCCGAGGGTTTAGTAAGCCCGATCGCTTATTTATCTTCTCGGCTTTTATGCAGTATGAACGTCCCTCAGCGTCGAGAAGATTTGCGGTGCGTGCTAGAAAGAGCAGCCGAATGCTGGGATAGCAATAGGTGAAGGGAGACGACTTGCAGAGACGGCGAGCGTCCAAACGGAGCAGAAGAAGCGAGGATCATTGATATGGGTGATGGACGGTAGTGCTGCTATAGCGGGAGCAAAGTGAAGAAAGAGGCGGAAGGCGGGAGATGATGATGGTGAGCGGAAGGAAGAGAGAGAGGAATGCCTCACCTGGTGGCTGACATCGAGGTGACAAGAGTGACCGTGATGCTGGGTCACAAACAGGAGACGTGACGCGTTTATTTGCTCTTGTTTAAGCTGCACGTTCATTAGATGAGAGGCGCTGAGTTTTAGACAAGACCAGTTTATTCGGACCCGTGCCTTCGCCACGGAGACGCCCGCACACAGTGGATACAGAGCTCGCCCGCACACGGCGGATACAGAGTCGGGGGGTTCGCCCGCACACGGCTAATTCCGAGTTGTCACCTGACGCTCACATGACTTTCACATGACTCTCGGCTAGTTGTGTTTTAATGTATAGGATATAGGACAAGATTATTATAGAAAGAAAATAGAATGGCGTATGTTACAATGACAATGTGACTACGAATACACTGAGGTACATTTATGGTTTCTAGTCGGCGTGGGTGAAATGCAGAGGAAAAGAGGAATAAAAATATGAACAAAAAAAGTTATCTCCCAAGCGAGCCCATGAAACTGGATAGATCTAATCCTTGATATTCGTCCTCGGCTGGCAACTCCTCGAGTCCCTGAAGAAGATTTTTCTGGCTGACAGGCCCAGACGATTCCTTGGCTTTCTTTTTGGTGGCGGCGGCATCCTCGTCCTCGCTGGTACGCCTGAACAAGTCCAGGACCAAATCCGTGTCCATGGAAGCCAAACCCGAGTTCTGCTGAGTGACAACAGAATTGGCGATATTGAGTTTGAATCGTTGCAAACTACATGTCTGGATTCAGCTGACGTTCGCACAATGAGAAAAGGAGAACCCACCCCATAATCTTCTCTTCCAAAGTGCCTTTGGTAATCAAACGGTACACGTTTACAACCTTCTTTTGGCCGATACGATGCGCGCGATCCATGGCTTGTAGATCCTTCATGGGATTCCAATCATGTTCGACGAAGATGACCGTGTCGGCACCGGTGAGTGTCAGGCCGAGCCCTCCGATGTGAGTGGTGAGAAGCAGACAGTCGATACTCGGGTCCGAGTTGAACGTTTGGACTACAGCATGCCGCTTGCTGGAGTCAGTGCCGCCATCGAGTCGCATATAAGTTACAGAGGGCATATGTTTGTGGAAGAGGTCCGTCTCGATGATATCGAGCATCTGTTTCATCTGACAGAAGATGAGGACGCGATGCTGAGAAAAAGCCCCTCTCGTGTCCGGCTCAGTGTCTATAAGTTCACTTTTACCAGAATCCACGGTGGGGTTGGCAACACCGCCGATGCCGCAATCGGTCAGAATTTGTCTGTACAAAACATCAGCGGGAGATAGGCAGAAAATGTCAAGTAGACGCACCGCAGGGCTAGGAGCTTCGGTGCGTGCTGGATATCATGCAGGCCATCGGGTTGACTAGCCGCTTTACCCAGTGCTGATTTTATAGCCTCTGCATCTTTGAGAACGAATGCAGGGTGGTTGCAGAGTTTCCGCAGATACTGCAGTGACTGGAAGACATGCTGCTGTTTATCGCCGCCCGAAGATGACTGGACGGCCTCTTCCGCCGAAGCGTGCGCTTGCGATTTGGAAAAGTTGTCGTACAGATACTTCTGCACTTCGGACAACTCGCAGTAATAGTCCTGGATAATCTTGGGCGGCAGATCGTGCAGCACGTCCTCCTTCAAGCGACGCAGCAAAAACGGCAAAACTTGTTTATGCAGGGCCTCCAAGGCCAAAGCAGCTACAAAGGCAAAGTAAGACACAGCCAGCACCAGCAGAACAAGAGACGCACCAGCTTCCCCATTTTTGGCCTTGCCATCGCGGTTAGATAGGATCGGTTTCCCGAAGCGTTCATTGAACGACGCTTCTGTGCCAAGGAACCCCGGCATCAAGAAGTCGAACAAGCTCCACAGTTCAAGGACGTTGTTTTGGATGGGTGTCCCAGATAGGATGAGACGATGCTGGGCGCGGATGCACTTGACGGCCTTTGTGAGCTTCGTCTTGGCGTTCTTGATGACATGTCCCTCGTCGAGAATACAATACAGCCAATTCATAGCTTCAAGCTGTGCTATATCATTCCGCACGACCTCGTAGGAGGTAATGACTATGTCGTGAGTGCTCAGTTTGGAAAGCAACCGGGTGCGTTCTCGGGCATTGCCGGTGTACAATACTGGCCGCAGATTCTCCGCATACTTGAGCACTTCGTAGTACCAGTGCCCAGTGAGCGTTGGTGGGCAGACGATGAGAGACGGAAGGTGAACAGAGTCAGGCGTCTGCGTTTCCTTGTGCCGTTCCGCGCGCTCAAAGTGTTTGCTCGACAAGATGCAAATCGACTGGAGCGTTTTGCCTAGACCCATGTCTAAAAAGGTTTAGTCAGGTGGACGAGGCGTACGGAACGAAGAACCTACCATCACAAAGGATCCCGTGCAACTGGTATTTGGCAAGGAAGGCCAACCAATTCACACCGTCCTGTTGATATTTGCGCAGCTCTGCCTTGATCGTGACCGGGATTTTGTATTCTTCGACCTTGGATCCATCGAGCAGCTGAGTCAAGAACTGGCGCTCAGTTTGCCGACGCTTCAAAAGCTCCTCAGGAAAGCCGGGTGGATCCGGCAAGCCGGCCTAAAAGTGTGTGAGCACGTGATCTGGCTTCGATAATTCGACCTACCTCCAAGGGCACCATCTTGACCAGGGACGCAAACGTATTCGTGGCGGTTGAGCGGATGTCATCATCTAAGTCGCTCATCCGGCCAAGGACCGGTACAACCATAAAAATGACGTAGGGCAGTGCCTTGATGTCGAGACGTTGGACGACATCTAAATGGGGTTAGTCGCGAACAAGAGCTTAGACCGGGAACAGCGCCACTCACGATACATCAATTCTGTTGCCCCCTGCCGGTTCGCCAGCACCAACGCATCGCCCAGCAGCGGAACAATATTCTCAATCACATATCGCATCGCCTCGGAGGTCATCACATCACACAAAGTCGCAAAACATCGTGCGGCGGATTGACGAATGATCGCAAAACGGCTGGTGAGCGCAAGGTGCATCATAGGGAATGTTTCCGCCAGCTTCGGCCAGAGGTCTGGATGGAACGTGGGAACAACAGCTTCTAAGACGCTCAAAGAGTCGATGACATCCTGCCCAAACTGCTTCTGGATCCGGTCGTCCGACTCAGCGGCTGGTCCTGCGAAGTAATGAGCAAGAATCGAAGAAAAAGTCAAAATGGGGCCTACCCGACTGGAAGGCGCTGATCAGCCCACCCGCCATGAACTGCCACATATTTGGGATAATTTCCAACAAGCGTGGCCCAAACTTGGCCGAAAGCTGGTCAAACGCCAGTCCAGCGCCGCGCCGAGAAAGACGGGCTTTACCAGCTTCGTCGGGTTTGGGTATTATCTCTGCAAGCTTCTCCTTGTCCTTCCCCGCATCCTTGCCATTCGCCGCCGGCTTCGTAGCGTCCTTGAACGACAGAATCCCATCCGTGTTCTTACGGGTGAAGGCAAACGTCGGCGTCTGCTCGACGTCCTGGCACAGAAATGTGCACAGATTCTTGACGATCTTATCTGGCGGCTGCGAGATATTGTGCCGCGTGCAAAATTCAATGAAAGAAGCGACGGCAACCGCCGAGCGCGTCTGCAGGTCGACGTTGTCCTCGTTCTGTGCGCAGTGTCAGCCAGAGTATGCAGCAGTAAAAAGGAACTCACCTTGATGCCGTTCATGATGCCCTTGACGACGGGGCTGACCTTGTCCGGCGTGCTCCGGAACGCGACGAACGCCGCCGCAAACGCCGCCGACACCCGAATGTCGTGCTGCGCCTTGATGTCCACGTAGCGCTCGATGCTCGCCACGATCTTGACGCGCTTCTCGCTGATTACGCCCAGCTCGCGCTTCTTCGTGCGCCCGAGGCTGTCCTTGAGGCGCGTGTACAGCGGCCCCACGGCACTCTGTGCGGTCTCGATCGTGAAGCACCCCGGCTTTGTGCCCGTCACGTCGATCTCGCTCCCGAGGAACGGGATCGACGACATGGGGAGCTTGCAGTCTGATGCGAACGCTCCGAGCAGCGCGATGCAGTCCGCGTGGATGCGTACGAGCGTGAGCGTCATCTCATGGTACGCCGCGGGCGGCGTGGCTTGCAGCCATGCGAGCGTCTTGGAGCTCAGCGTCTGCGCCATCGCTGACTGCTCAATCAGCGGCGACGCGTCCGGCACTGCGTCGTGCTCCCGGGCCCATTCCTCCGAAACGACCGCCGTCAGGAACTTTTGGAGCATGCTCGACGACTCGATGTAGTGCATCAGGATGGGCTGGAAGATCTCCTCGACGGACTGGGCCTGGAACAGTACAACGTGAGGAAACGGCGCGAAAGATGAACAGCACGGGCTCACATTAACGGGCCAAAAGACAATCAGCTGGGCCAGGGCAGTCGCCGCTGAAACGCGCGCCTTGAGCGTAATCTCGTTCGTGATGAGCGACAGATCCTGCGCGAGCATGTTCTTGTCGACATTGTGGCGCTCCGGTGCCGCACTGCCGGCGGTCTCTATCGACGGACGGTAGAACGTGGACGCGTCGATGCCCACGCCGAGCGGCGTCATCATTATGGCGTACCATTCGAGAATGAGCTGCTGCGTCACGACCGTCTCCATCCAGCCGGGCGTCCGCGCAAGAACCGTCAGCGCCATCCGCCATGCGGCTAGACTCGCGTCGCGGATGTCTGCGCGCTCCTCCGCGATCAGGTTCTGGAAGAGTAGGCGCAGGAACGGTGCCGCTATCCAGTCACGTGGGAGCGTGGGAACGGCCATGAAAGAGGCGAGCGTCTTGACCACCGCCAGCCGCACGTTGGGAATCGTGTGCCGGAAGAATGGGAACAACGTTGGCGCGAGCGCCGTTAGGGGTAGCCTGCATAAACCATCAGCTCCGACGGGAAGCAAAAAATAATCGAACACGTACGCGACAGTTTCGTCTGCAAGGATGGCAATGACTTTATCGTATGAGACTAGTTTGCCTATGGAAAATACGTATCAGTGGGCTGTACGCGTGAAAGAGGAAACGACAAACCGAGGAGATCCATGACTGCGCCGACACTGGAGCTCAAATCATCCTTCATGTCGCTCAAGCAATGCCACAAAACAACGAGCACGCGGTCGAGGGCCTCTGGCAGTTGCTCGACGAGATGCTCTGCGACAGGAAGCAGACAGGACGCTGCAACGGAGCGCACGTCGTCGTCCTGGTCACCAAGACTATTGAACCGCGGTCAGCCTAAGAACGGGCGCTGAGACAATAACGAAACGTACCCCAAGATCGCGGCCTCGACGACGCCCCGGAGCACCTCTCTCCCCGTCTCGTCAAAATCGCTACCGCTGTCTGCGTCCTCCTCGCGCTTCACGTCGGCCTTCCCATCCACGGTCATCGCGTCCCCGTTTGCCTCCACCTTGACGCGCTCCTTCTTGGCGAACAAATCGTTCCGCACCGCCACCTCGTATTTAATCCCGAGCAACCCCGCATGGCGCACCTCCCACACATGCGTCTTCTCTGGCTCAACAGCGCCCTTGGCTTTGGCCTTGGTCTTGACGCGCCCGTTACTGGGCGGCGCGGGCAGCTCCTGCTGGATCATCTGCAGCAGAATGGCGTGCACATGCGACACGGAGCGGCGCGGCATGTGTATGAGCAGCGACGCAAGCGTCTGCGACACCGTCTCCCGCACGGGCGCGACGACCTGGTCCGACACAAAGTCACCGAAGCGGTCGAGCACGAACACGCAGAGGCACTTTGCTGACAGGTCGTTGCACCACTTTTCGTGCGCGGCGGCGTTCTCCGCAGCGGACGCGTCCGCGCGCATGCCGCCGCACGCACCCTGCACCTTGAGCAGCTCGCGCAGGGCCATCGCCGCGCCGTGGCGCACCTCCCACGCGGCGCTGAAGAGATCGACCTCGAGCACGCGCACGACTCCATCCCAGATCCACGTTCCCGGACGCACGTCGAGCGCGCGCGACTGCTTGGCGGCCTTGGGCGACACGGCGCCGCCTTTGGACGGGTCGATGATGACCTTTTCGGACGTGGGGGTCACGACCCGCGAAGTGGCTGCGGGCGCCTTGGGGTCTTCAGCGGCGACGAGACGCGCTCTGGGGGTTGACTGTCAATTCAGGTGCATTCGAGGGGAAGGGGGGCGTACTTGTGCGAATTGCCGGCGACGGGAGCCGCGGTGTACTTGGAACCGGCGCTCTGGGGCGGCGGGGCGACGAAGGCAGTGTTGCCGGGCTTGCGCTTGCGTTTCAGGCGGTTGCGTTCGCGGGCCGAGAGGGCGCTCAGGTCGGTGTCGGGGACGTCAGGGGTTGTCGGCGACTGCTCGGCGGGCGTAACGGAGCGCGTCGTGGGCGGGGACGTGTTTTCGCGCTTCGTTTTGGTTTCGATGTCCATGGGGGACAGAGAAGGGGGACATTCCGGGTCGGGGTTGTCTTCGGACTTGACGGTGACGGGAACGGGCACGGGGTCCATCTCGCCTTCGATGTCGACGTCCATCTCGTCTGCAAGCTCCTTCTCGATCTCCAAGTCGTCCTCGTCGAGGAAATCGAGGCCAAGACGGCTCATGGCGGCCTTGCGGGCCTTCTTTACCTCTGCGGGGCTGGCGAGGATGCCGGCTGGCTTGACAAACTCTTTCCCCGAGGACGCGAGCAGGAGCTTTCCCTGGGAGATGAGCTCCTGGACAGAAAAGTTGGGAAAGTCGGGGGCGGGAAGCGACTGCTCCTCGGTAGCAGGTGGCTTTGATTCGGGCTGCCAGACAGGCACCAAGGAAAATATTTGGGACAGGGCGACAGAGGCCGCTGTGCGCGTGTCAAAAGACTTTGAATGTAAAAATGGAATTATCTGGAGAAGGTGTGAGTTGTTTTGCCACTTTCTTTGGACAAAAGACGCGTACGCGGGCCACCACGGACATGAGTTCTGCCCATGCCTGGGGGTCGCCTTGCGAGACGTGTTGGCGCGAGTTTATCAAGTCTTCCTCGAGGGCGACATCGCTGATGACGCTCTTTGCGGCCAACTGAGCGAGCTGCTTTGCGGCGGTGTTCCTCACGGAGGTCGAGGAGCCCGTGTCCAGGAGCAGGAGGAGCCGGTCCAACCTGGGATAAGCATTAACGGGGTAGGCTTCCCAAAGGGGAAACCGGGCTACCTTGATGTCATTACGTAAACCCGTCGGGCGAAGTGGTCCGAAAAGCCGATTCGAAGGGGGGTGAAGATTGTGTTCCAAACAGTGTCCGGTCGTTTCCTTATATACACGTTTTGGCCAGTCACACCGCGGCTCTCTAAAAGCGGAGTTTCAATTTCTGTCATCAAGCTTCGGAAGTGATGGTGCGGCTACCTCATCCATATTTCCCTCTCGCGCGCCGGTCTCTACAGGACTCTACGAGCAACTTCATTCTCTCCTTTGTCACTCGTGGTTTTTTTTCTTTGCTATGGTGTTCTGTTACTCCTACATGTTTTTCTCCTCCAGTATCTCGAACTGTCCCAAATATGAGTCGGCAAGCACGTTTTTATGCTAATGAGAATGTCTATCAGGATTTCAGAGGACGAGGAGCGTATGGAGTGAAAGTTCCGTTTGGCCCAATTTGGACTTTTTTGATGGCACTTTTTTTTTTTGATGGCATATTTCTCACTCATTTCTTGGCCGTTTCCCGTGGCTCAACACATGCAAGGCAGCCATATGTAGTGATATTTCAGTATATAGATGGTATCGTCCAATCCCGGAGCGGGACATGGTCAGATATATGGTCTCCGAGAACAATGAACTTTTTCTGTCTATTAATACTCATCTCCACGTGACTCCAAGCTATGAACTCTGCCAGTCTCCTCGCAGACCTCCCGCAAGACCCCGCCGTGGAGGGCCTCGACGCGGTGGTGCAAGCGGTCAAGGCTGCTTTTCGTGACGATACCGCGGCATGTGAAGAACTGGACCGTCTGGTCGCCGTGGCCTATGATAAGCTCGCCCGCACGTCTCTCTTCTGCTGGCGACGTGTCCACACCGACACCTCCATTCTCAGTGCCCTCGTCTCCCCGCCCTTGGCCGCCATCGCAAAATTAGACACCGCTATTATTGTATCTGGCGCGGCTGGGGAAGGGCGTCTAGATCTGATACTCGACATGATCCAGGACATTCAATCGGAACACACTGCTGCACCCAATATCACCTCCTTTGTGTGGTCCTCGGTCCCGGCTGCACCCTCTCTTCCCGCGCCTGTCATTCCCTGTCTGTCCGCACCGCCTTCACTGCGCGCTTTCCAATCGCACGATCACGCCGCGCCATTCGTTCTCCGGGAATACGCGCGTCACTGGCCGGCACTCAATCATCGACCGTGGGCATCTATCGACTATCTACGTGCAGTCGCCGGCCCTGGCCGTGTCGTCCCCGTTGAGGTCGGCCGCGACTACCGCACGGACGACTGGTCCCAGAAGCTCGTCGCCTGGGACGAGTTTCTCTCGTCGCTCGACTCTGACGAAGACGAAGACACGCTTTACCTCGCCCAGCACAGTCTTTTGATGCAGTTTCCGGCTCTCCGCGCAGATATCGAGGTCCCGGACTACGCGTATGCTGCACTGCCCCGGCCGCCGGGGTGTGAGCCCCCCGCGAACGACGAGCAGCTGGTCATCAACGCTTGGCTGGGGCCTAAAGGCACAATCTCCCCAGCGCATACTGTTCGTGGTTTTTTTTTTCATGCTCGGGTATCAGACTATTGACGCCTGCGTTCCCAGGATCCGTATTTCAACTTGTATGGTAAGTAGGCTTTACGCAAGGGTGGGCCAGACGGCTGATGCGGGTGCAGTGCAAGTTGCGGGACGCAAGACGGTGTGGGTGGCCCCGCCCAGCTGCGAGCCCGGAATGTACGCCTCAGGCAACACTTCACAGGTTGATGTCTTCTCGACGGATCAGGGCGATCATCCTAAATTTTCAGAGCACGTTGTGGGACGGGGTATGACGGCGAGTTTAGGGCCCGGAGATGTATTGTACCTGCCCGCGGGGTGGTGGCACGCCATGCGCGCCGAGTGTCGTAGTTTCTCGGTGTCCATGTGGTTTTAGCTGTGCTCTAGATCGTTGCTGTATATATGGTTCAATGTGACATGTTGTGACCTGAGCTGTTTACTTTCGCCGGTCAATGCAGTAATGGAGTCTGCGCTCGACGGGCCCAAGCGCCTCTCGTTCACGCCGCCGTCCCAGTCATTGACGCCTGAGCTCATTGCTGATGCTCGAGCCCAGTCCACCGACCAGGGCGCCACCCTCGTTTTTCTCAAGAAGAACCTCACAGACATTCCGGAGGAGGCGGCCGCGGACCTCGTAGCGCTGGGCAGGGAGTCCCCGGACGACGAGAGCTCGGTCGAACGGTATGCGATATGGTCTTTCTTGGATGTATCGAGCTCATTCAGCGGCCTAGCATTGCACTCGGCCACAATCGACTTACAACCCTCCCTACCGCTTTTGCCCTCTTAGCGCGTCTCAGGTACCTCAACCTCAAGAGCAACTCTTTCTCCGTCTTCCCCGATGTCCTCACTCTCCTTCCGGCCCTCGACACCCTCGACATCAGCCACAACAAGATCAAACGCCTTCCCACCCAGCCCGGTAAACTCCTCAACCTCCGCGTCTTTTGTCTCGCCCGCAACAAACTCACCCGCCTGCCCATCTACCTCTCCAAGTTCTACAAGCTCGACGTCCTCCAGCTCGAGCGCAACCCCCTCGATTGGCCGCCAAAGTCCGTCATCAACCAAGCCCGCTTAGACACCCCCCAGGCGATGCGCGACTGGATCCGCAATGTGCAAAAGTGGATAGAGGTCGAGACGTCGCGTCCGCGCATACACGACGACTCGGGGTTCAGCGAGCAGGAGCTCGAAACCAACATGTGCGCGTCCCATGTCAATCAGCTCACATGTTTTTTGACGTGATTCCAGCGAGGACAGCTATAATTCCTGGACGCACTTCACCCCGGTGACGGAGAAGGACTTTGATGCAGGTGTCACCCCCCACGCTCGCTCGTTCTCCATCGACTCCACTTTCTCCGTGTCCTCCATAGCCGAGTCCGACTCGGCGCAGGAAGACGTCCGCACGTCTTCGTATGGCCAGGCCGAGCGGCCGCCCCCGCTCCACCTCGGCATTCTGGGCTCCGACAGCGCGCAGAATTCGCCGACTCACTCGTTTGAGAGCTATCTCCCCAGCCCCGCCGACTCGGACAAGTTCTTCGACGAGCCCACCCAGCACCCGCCCCGCAAGGACTCGCTCCGCAACCCGACCGCCGAATCCACAGCCCACGCGCGCAACGCCTCGTACGCCAGCGGGATACGCAGCCGCGAACGCGAGCGCGAGCGCAGTCTGAGCCTCGCCGGCAAAAAGAGCATGCCAGACCTGCGCACCGCCAAGCTGACGTTCTCCAAGAAAGTGCCCGAGCTCCCGCAGCCACCCAAGACCCTCCCCAACCACGAAGACTCATTTCCGTCGCCCGCGTCGCTGCGGAAGGATTCGGACTCGTCCGGCAGCTCGTCCGTCATCCGGCCGTTCACCAAGGACCCCACGCAGGGCTCGCCTACGCGCGCGGTGCCGCCCGTGCCCTCGATGGCGTTCGAGCGCAACTCATACTTCCGGCGGCTGTCGAAGCTCCCCGCGGCGACCATCTCCAACACGCTCCCGAAGTCGCTCCTCAGCCTGATCGACTCGGCGCGCAGCATCCTGTTCGCGATGTGCCAGGTGTACCAGAGCCTCGAGCACTACACGATCCACGCGCCAGACGACCGGCTCAAGTCCGTGCTGCGCAAGGTGCTCGACCCCGCGAGCGCGGACATGATGCAGCTCATCAACTCGCTCGACCGGTTCGACGCGATGAGCCGCAAGATGCTGCCGCCACACACGGTCTGCCGTGGTGTCGTCGAGAGTTGCCGCGACACGGTCGCGTCGTTCGGCAAGGCCGTCGGCGTGCTCTCCCTGCAGCTCAAGGTCATCTCCGGCGCAGACGATGTGCGCTATCTCCGCTCGATGCTGCTCATGCTGTACGGCGCGACCGCGGAGGTCGCCGTCGCGTGGCAGGGGATGGTCCCGCAGATCGAGACGATCCGCCCGCTCCTGCACCCCAAGAACTTCCCCATACCGACCCCGTCGCCGATGCTGGGGAGCCCCGACTCGTACATGGGCGGACCCGGGTCGGACCAGTCGCCGCCGCCGATGTTCCGCACGCACTCGGCGAGCGGGCTCGGCGTGAACGGGGTGAGCGTGGGGCGGACGCGGACAGCGCGGCGGCACGCGGGGTCGTTCAGCTCCAAGGACGTCGAGATCGGGAAGAAGCTGCCGTCGTACGACGACGTGCCGCTCATGTCCGGCGGCATCGTCGCGGGCGTCGCGACGCACACGCCCACGCTGCGCGCGCCGAAGCGGCATCTGCCCGCGCCGTTTAATGGTGCAATCATGGTGTCGTCTGCGTCGCCGAACGCGAACGCGAACGCGAACGGGTCCTTCTCGGCGCTGTCTTCCGCGAGCTCAATGGGCGAGGGGTCGTCGCGTGGGCAGCAGTACCCTCAGCAGAGCCACTCGCGGCAGGGCTCGCAGGCGTCGCTGCAGGCGTCCTCGTCGTCTGCCTCGATTTCGGGCGGAAAGTCGGGCGCGGCGTCGGCGTCGTCTTCGCCGTCGCTGCCGTCCAAGGCGTCATTTTTGGAGTTACCGTCGTCGTCGAAGACGCAGGTGGACAAGGAGGCGTTGCAGGCGATCCAGGCCGCTGTGGATGTTGCGCCGACGGTGTGGGATATGATGGAGCATACGCTGGGCGATGCGCTGGATCCGGATGTGCGGGAGAGCTTGGACCGCGCGAGGGCGGTCACGCGACGGCTGGGCGATATTTGTCGGGCAATGCAGGAGGGCGGGGAGTTGTCTGTGGATAGAAAGGTGCTGCGCGAAGACTCGAATTTGTTCTTGAAGGTGCGTTCCGCGTTCGTCTCTTGAGCAATAGGGCTAATTTTTATTGCTAGACCGTTGTACAACTCTCCAACGTCATCAAGACATACGGCGGCGCGCATTCCGCCACGCTGCGCAGCAACCTCGTCAAGCTCACCAATTCCACGGAGGAGTTTGCGATCCTGCTCCACGTCTCGTCCTTTTCGCCGCTCCCCTCCGCCAACGGCCGACCGTACTCACCTATGCCGGGCTCGCCCGCGCCCAGCTTCACTTCGAGCGTAGGCGTAGGGCTGGGGCTCGTGGAGGAGTACCGCGTCGGCTCGAGCCTGTCTCGCAGCCGGTCCGCGCAGCCGTCCGCGAGTTCGAAGCTCGCGCTCCCGCTGGCGCCAGAGCAGCCGCGCAGCGCGCTGCCGTCTCAGTCGTTTAAAGTACCGCCGGTGCTGCGGCGGGGGCGGTCTGCGATTGGTGAGGCGGGATAATAGTAGAGAGAGTATTATTGGGTTTTTGTATTTTAGTCAATAGTTGTTTCACATATATTTTTGCTCCGCTTTTTATTCTGTTCTGAGTTCTCTGGCTGGTGATGGGATCACAATTGCAAGGAAGTCAACATGAAGGTAGTTGTGGTTGGCGGAGGGCCTTCTGGGCTCGTAACATGCAAGTCCTTGCTGGAATATGCGACGCCGGATTTCCCCTTTGACCCCGTCGTGCTCGAGCAGGAGGCGGATATTGGGGGTACTTTCAGGTTTCGCTCGTACGAGGTCGGTAACGGCGCCAAGCAATACGGGGATGCTGCTTATCTTAATCTAGAACGCTACTCTGGTGTCCTCAAAACAGCTCACCAGCTTCTCCGACTTCCGACTGCCTTTGGAGCACACGGATCATCTGACGCTCGAGGTCAGCTCTGCCTCTCTCATTCAACCTACATACCTGCTCATTCGCACCCGGCCACAGCAATATGTCGACTATTTGCGGGCGTACTGCAAGCACTTTAATATTACCGACAGGATCCGCCTCGAAACCAAGGTCGTGAACGTGTCGCGCAACCCGGACGGCGGACACATTGTTTTGTATGTGACCAAGACACCCGCGGGCGAATGGGATTCCAGTATGTTGTCGCTTTTGCCGTCCTCGCGTTATAATAATTGTCAGCGCCGCGCACGATCCACGCGGCGTACATTGCGCTGTGCACCGGGCTGCACGTCATCCCCGCGGTCCCAGACGTCCCCGGCATCGAGCATGTTCTCGCGCGTGAGAAGCACGAGGCATACCACTCGACCGAGTACAAGTCGCGCGCGCAGCTGGCGGGACGGCGCGTCATGATTCTGGGGACGGGCGAAACGGGCATGGACCTCGCGTACGAGGCCGCGAAAGCGGGGGCCAAGGAGGTCGTGTTGTGCTCTCGGTCTGGGCAAGTTTCTGAATCCCTCCATTTTTTGCGCCCATATATAATTCGATTTCAGATTCCTTTCCTTCCCCAAGGCCCTAGTGAGTGAGCGGGTTGTGAGATGATACTGCCTGCTGACGGTCCGATAGAATGATTTCGAGCTTTTTGGGCTCAAGTTCAAGTCGGATAAAGCGGGTGTGCCGATTGACTCGTTGATCACGAACCTCGCAGAGACGGCCTACGTCGTGAGTTTCTTCTTGCTATAATTGGGACGAATGTCTGACGCGCTCAGCATCCATGGGTCGCCTCGTCCCACATCCGGTGGTTGTAAGTCTTCAATAATTCCTTGTTTGGAGTCCAGCTGACATCTCTCAGCGTCTCCGACTTTGTGATCAAGCGCCTTCTTTGGTTCCTCACAGGTAAAAATCATATATCTATTTAAGTTACTTCCAGCGCTAACGTTCAAAAGGCACACAAGCGGGGTGCAACCAATGGGTCGGTGAGCTGGAACCCGACAGACTCGGGCGAGCATACGTTTTTCTCAACAAGGTACTTTTATTGTTCATTATTCATCCCTGTCCTCACCGTGTACAGTCGCACAAAGCGATGCCATACATCAACCGTCCCTACAGGTCTCGACTTGCGATCCTCGAATACATGTCGCGCTACATCGACCCACCGGAGGACATGCCGCCGCATACCGACTTTACCGTGGACCTTGCCCCCTTCCCTACGCACTTCCTTCCCAACGGGCGCGCTGTTTTCCCGCTTTCAAAGCGAAAAGATGCGATAAGGATGCAGAAAACGGGACGTCCAACCGGATTTGGTGATATACGCGACTGGTATCACACTTCTTTTTCTTTTTTTTAATACACGTTTTAATTAATTATGATCTAGGGTACCAGCAAGAGTTCACTTTCCTCGACAAGGCCGGCGGATACGCTACACCGGGTGAGGCCGACGTGCGGAATGTGGTGAAGGATGGGGACAAAAGCGTCGCGTTCATCGGCTTCGTCCGCCCCGGCGTCGGTAGGCTACCCCAGAAGATGGCATACAAGTATACTGACCACATTCCAGGCGCAATTCCTCCCATTTCCGAGATGCAGTCTTTCTTCTGGATATCCTTGCTCAAAGGCCAGGTGAAGAAGCCCATGCCGCCGCCGCACTACCATCTACTCGTCAAGGACACTGCGCGGATCAAATACGGCGTGGACCACTCCGCGTACATGAGCACGCTCGCGAAGGACGTCGGCGCCGCGCCGGGGCTGTGGGAGCTCTGGCGGGAACACGGGACGCATGTGCTTGTGTGCTACTGGTTGTTCCTCTACTCATTTTCCTGCCTCTTGTCGCTGACGTTTCGCTAGCTTCGGTGCAGCGTTCACGACGTTCTATCGGCTCGTGGGCCCGTATCGCTCCCCCACGGCGCCGTACACGGTCAAGACGGAGCTGTGGGATACCATCACGCGCAGAGGGCTGCTCGGGAACTTTGCGATGGGGCTGGTGCCTATGGTATTTTATCTGGTGCTGAACGGGATTGCGCTGTGCCTCGAGCTCGTGCTTACATTAGGCGGGGCCATACATTTGTAGACTGTCGATGGCTGATGGACTTGATGGACTCGTGCGACTATGAGCTTGCTACATACGTAGCTCCCATCCGTCATCGTGATATTTTCTGTGCGCAGCTGCTTTATTTCGTGCTCTCGGGGTCCAGCCAGTTCTAATTGTGTCGATGACGCGCATAGCAAAAGTGTAGTGCTTAATTCCCTTCAAACACTGCCCTGCTCTTCTACAATTCTTTTTTTTTAACTCTCTCTCCTCGTTCATCATCTTTGTGCAAGAATCCCCTGAAAGCACTCGGAAGAAAAAAAACACAGCACCTTGCATAGGGCAAACCTGGTTGAAACCAGGCACACGCCGATCTTGTCTTGAAATCTATTTTTGGCACCTACTTGGTGACGCCTCGTTGCTCCTTTCGGTCATCGGCCTGCAAATACGTTCTGCGTTTAACCAGCTCTACTCTGCAAGGCACGAAAATTCACAGCTGCAGAGCGCTACTCTTGTACACCCCAATCCGACCCTTTCTTCTCCGGCGCAAACAAAGGAAGGCTCCAATTGAGCACAAGGACCCCGAAAGCACCTCGACCCAAAACAGTTCAATATGATGGTCCAGAAATATACAAGTACCTCGGAGTCTGTGCCCTGCTCCTGCAAAATAACGACGTATTACCCCCCACGAATCAAGCCAGAAACCAACCCTCATGATCCCGCCCAAAGTCTATGAGTTGTGCACTGGCACAGAGACGGTGTCCTCGCTTGTCGCCCGCGATCCCGAATTGGCGCCCGGGGATGCATGGAAGAAGCTCTACGCAGAGCATATCGGTGGATCCAAGGAGTCGATCGCGGCCGCGCGCGAGCATCGGGACGCCCATACGCCGGAAGACTTGAAGAAGGCCCGCGAATGCGGGAAGTGGGGTCCAACCGAGCCTAGCGAACTGTTCTTGAAGGTGGGCGCCCCACAGGCTCATGGAGCCGCGCGCTGACGTCTGTCTATCCAGCTGTACCACGACGCTCTCTGCACCCTAGACCACAATGTCGCCTCTGCGATGGTCAGTCCTCCGCTAATGGGATCGTATGGCACAATGCCCTTGAGTGTCATCTCGGTGTACGTGGGCGCTCTCCGTTAATATGTTTTGCATTGACTCCAGCACCTTTCAGTGTGCCCGATATTATGCGCCACATGTCGAATCTCATGGTTCGCGCCGACAAGGAGGTCTTTCTAGCCACCAACTACTGGCAGAACTCTGTCGCGTCCAAGTACATCACAAATGCCATGAAAGAGCTGTCCCGCAGGGCTGGCGAGCGGGGAGAGAGGATCGTCATGAAGCTTTTGTACGACCGGGGAAGCCCAAGGCAGCTGGTGGAAAATCACTACATGGTCTCCCAAAAAGAATACATGGGGAAAAATGTAGGAATCCCTGCGCCCGAGGAGATCCCGAACATCGACCTGCAGGTAAGTTCCTTACTCTGCTCTCTCGACGTTCTCTAAAAATCGAGTCAGGTCATGAATTACCATCGCCCCATGCTCGGAACGTTCCATTGTAAATACATGATCGTAGACAGGAAGTACGCGGTCCTCCAGAGCAACAATATTCAGGACAACGACAACGTGGAGATGATGACCCACCTCGAAGGCCCGATTGTCGACTCACTTTACGATATGGCGCTCATTTCTTGGCACCTCAAGCTCACTCCCAAATTGCCCAGTAGGGACCATCCTGAAGTCGAGGGCGGTCTGGGACCTATTGGAGATGAAACGACGACCGAGGAGAGTGGGGATAATCGTGCAGATGTTGACACTGGACCGAGCACGGTCGAGAGCGTTGTCCACCCAGTCGGAATGAGCAGCTCGCAAGCAAATGAAGCCATGAGCGCTGACAAGCCAAGTGGGAGCATCCTTTTGATTCAACTTTCCAAGCGTTGACAAAGATTCACAGATGATCAGGTTAATCACCAGAGCCAAGTCAAGGGCCCCGATGAGCCGACCAAGGCTTTCTTATACTCTGGCAAACAAGCTGTAAGCGCAGCCCAGATCGCACATCCTTCTCCCGAAGGCGCACCTCTCCCAGAGCACACGACAGACGACCCACACTATGATACGGACATCGCAGGTGAAATTGCTCGCGTACAGACCGCCGTGTCCCCTGCGCCCGGTGTGACCCGTATGGAAGCGATCACGAAGCATCTGAACCACACCAAGAATGTCGGGTTCCCCGGTACTGCACCCCCACGCGGTACGGGTGAGGAGATGACCCCGTACATCCCCCACCCGACCTCGGAGCCCTTCCCGATCGCGATGGTGTGCCGCGAACCTCACGGAACGCCGAACCACGAGTCCGTGTACAACCCCCAGAACGAGGTCTGGCTCTCCGCCTTGCGCAACGCGAAGAAGAACGTATTCATCCAGTCGCCGACGCTCAACGCCGCGCCGCTCGTCCCTGCTATAATCGAGGCATGCGAACGCGGCATCGACGTGTTCTGCTACATCTGCCTCGGGTACAACGACACCGGCGAGCTGCTGCCCGGACAGGGCGGCACCAACGAGATGATTGTGCACAAGATGTACAGCACGCTCTCCGACAAGGGCAAGCAGCGACTGCATTATTTCTGGTACATCGGTGCGGATCAGACTGTCCCGATCGTGGCAAAGAAGAAAAAGCGGTCGTGCCATGTCAAGCTCATGATTGTCGACGAGCACATTGGGATCCAGGGCAACGGTAATCAGGACACGCAGTCCTGGTACCACAGTCAAGAAATCAACGTCATGCTCGACTCGGCGACGGTCTGCAAAGGATGGATCGACGGGTTGAGGCGGAACCAGAACACGCATCTGTATGGGCCGGTCGACAAAACCGATGGGATTTGGAGGGACGAGAACGGGAATCAGCCACAGGACGTTATTGGTATTGACCCCGGCAGATTCAGTTGGGCGAAAGGTTTCGTGGGTGCGATTGACAGGGTCAGAGGGGTCGGGGACTTCTGAGTATTTAAAGAACATGAACGGACTTTTGTTATGCGGTGTAGAAGTAGCTGTTGTATTGTCGAATTCGAATTGTGCTGAAGTAACTAACCGAAGTCAGTCCCCGCCGCTGATGAGGACTTCGACACCGAATGCCGCAGTAGGACAATATGATTGACCGAAGTCCGATAACATAAAACGGGCACCATAATAAACTAGAACGGAAGTTTCTTTGCCGCTGCACGAGTGGGTTTGAGAGGGTTGGCTTTTCTGTGGACATATGTCTGCGGAAGATGTGGAATTGAGTGAAACGAAAACGGAGGAACTAGCCCATGTACGCACGTTCCTGTACCGCCGGATACGCTTCCGCATGTCGTGCAGTAGGACCCATGTTCTCCAGTGTTTCTGTTTGCGCGCCCGCTCGAGCCTGCTCCCCTTGAACATTTTCTTCTTCGCGGCATACAATCTCGACCCCTTGTCCGCCCCAGCGACCTTCTTCACCACAGGTTTACGATCCCACTCAACAGTGACCGTAGCACCCTTTCGGGCTTTCACGTTGGGCCTCGCGCTACTGGATGGCTCGAGGGAAGTGGAGGGCTTCCGCACAGTCTCTTTAGCTTTGCCCGCCGACACTGTCTCTTTAGCTTTCCCCGCCGACACTGATTTGGGTGCCGGTGGCGGGGCGAAAATCGCAGGCTGCGGGAGCTTGACACAAGGTGGTAAAAGATGGGCTGTGCCTGCTACTTTGGCTTTTTTAATGATATCTGCTTGCTGGCGGAGGGAGTATTTCGGTGGTGCCCATCGGCCCGTCTTTGGATTACGCCAGGGTAAGAAGGGGTTGGGAAGCACGACGGCTTTGGCGGATTTGGGGGCTGGCAGAGGCCCGTTACGACGGATGAATCTGGGAAGAGCTTTCAGCTCGCGATGTAGGAATTTTGTCGACATTCTGAGGTCGAAGGGTCAAACTATTGAGGTTGGAGCGTCAAGAGGAAGAGCGAGACAACATTTCGCGCTGTGTGTGGTCGAGTATCGCATGGCCGTGATTTATTTACTTGTGCAAACAGGTCTCCTTTTCGTGATTCAACCACACCTTGTGTTCGGATGTTCTACGAAGGAAGAACGTGGCAATCGAGCGTTTTACGGGCCAAAGTCTGGATGCCATGGTCAGTCCCATCCGATGCAAGTATCTGGGAGAACTAGGGATTCTTCCTCATTCGAACCGAATAATATTTTAACGGGTTGCCTGCATGGACCATAGTGGGGTAAATAACATCCATTCACCTTTCTTTTGGCCCAATCAATATCCATGAGAGTCCTCATCCGAGTCATCTTCATCCGAGTCCCCTTCCGAGTCATGTTCGTCCGACTCCCTATCCGAATCGTCTTCGTCCGAGTCTCCATCCTCATTCGACTCCGGTCACCGGGGAATTCGAGCCTTTTGGGGCGCGAGTAGCCACCAGGCTTTTGCGCAAGCTCTATCAGCTTGACAGTCAAGATGTCCTCGGAGAATCAAAGCCTCCCGTCGAACACCTCGGAAACCTGCCCAGTTTTCGGGCCCCCTTTTGAAATCATGTCTCAAGTATTCTTCCACTGCCTCCCAGACGCTCATACTGGTCCCGATACCCCCCTCCTATTGGGCCGCATCTGCAGAGAATGGCGGACGTGGCTCTTACCACGCCCATATTGTGGGCCTCCTTGTCCATTCGTCGCACCCACGTAACAGGTGTCGTTCTCCTCACAAAGCTATGGCTCTCCCGATCCCGTGGCTATCCTCTTTCGATTCATGTCGATGATCCCAGGGAGGGCGACACAGCCAACCGGAGGAGGTTCTTTGACACCATCGGCCGACATTCATCGCAATGGCGACATCGGCAGCGTAAAGCCGCGCACAATTGTCCTGCCTTGGGCCCAATTAACCAGTTTTACGGGCTACCTCCTTTCCATTGATGAATCTTTGCATGTTCTTCACGAGGCATCGTCTCTTATCGAGTGCAATTTCCATGATTGCCTTGGCGGTCGCCCAGGTCTGGACTCGCTACCACCCCTCCCTCTGATAAAAAAATTGAGGCTGGAGGGCAACTTCCAGCGAAACCTCGTGGACATCCTCTTTGTTTGACGCTCCCGGTCCTCGAATCCCTCAAATTTCGACTCACGAAAACGACAGATATCCCGGAATTTATATCGGATGTAGACTCTCCTAACATTTTTATCCTGATCGTCCTCCCTTCTGCGAGAGGTCCGTCTGACCGCGAGCAAAACGTCGCATGAGCCGCTCTACCAGTGTTTGGGTCTTATGCCCACGCCTGGAAACCCTCGATATGATCTGTTCCGGACCCAAAAGCACAAACATCCTCCAACGACTGAACATGTCGTTCAATTTGCTTCCGCAACTCCAATTTCTTAACGTGCAGTACAGTACCCCCTTCATCCCGTACGACCTGGTCACGATCGCGATGCTCCTCTCGCGCTCAGGCAATAACGGGGAGACGGGAGCGCTTCAGGCTCACCTGGCCCGCCTTGCAGGATGTCCCTTTGCCCGACGCTCAGATTCTGGATAGATTCAGAGCGCTCGTGGGCATGCGGATTCATTTGGGGTTCTCGGATATTTCGTGGATTTAAAAGTAGCTACTGTTTGACAAAAACCATGCTCGAGGCTAGCTGCGGTGGATAGTCTGAGTGCTTTCTATTTCAGCTCCAATTGTACCCATTAGTCTTCATCTGAGTCCCCATCCTAGTCGTCTTCGTCCGAGTCTCCATCGTCATCTTGGGCATCCGAGGCTTCACTCCCATCCTCGCCATTCGCGGAGCCTTCCACACTGATGACAATTGACAGTCCCAGGTCCTTAAATTTCATCAGCCTTTCATAAGCAGAATCGCTTATGTTCCGCAAAATCGTGAGGGACACCGATTTCAATGCCATGAGTTCTGTTGAACTAGATTTGGGGTGGACCCGCGAGTCCAGCATACGGACAATGGCTCTGTGGCTGCACATCAGACCACCGTTTAACACCAAGGATTCCAATTTGGGAATGAGCGGAGACAACGATTCCGGGTCTTCGGTGGCCAAGGTGAGGGCTTCCCAGACTCGATTCGTGAACTGTATACTATGCCCAAGCTCCGAAATATCGAGGCGTCGCAGCAGGGGCATTTTGCTGAGGCACGACATGAATTCGTTATCGTTTAGGCCAGATTCATACAACGTGAAGTCTTCGACAGTTCCGGCACATCTTGTTAAAAATTGCGGGAGATTTTGGGCGCCGGCTAGTCCCCATCCCCTGTCTTCTGTTATGATGGAAAGAGTAGACAGTGCAGAACAAGTGAGGCGACTCCACAAAATGGAGAGATTGACATGAGCTTCGATTTTGAGAGTCTGTAATTGGGGACGGGATATTGGAGTATCTGACCAGGAATGATTCGTGGTTGTGACGGCGAAACTGCAGGTTATTGCAGTTGAAGCTTCGGCCAAAATCTCGAGACAATCCTGCGTCGAGCAGTTATGCACGTCAATGTGTGTTAATTGGGACCAAGGGAACGTTTGGTGTTCTCCTAATATGGCAATATTGGCGCCACCGATGTTATCGAAACACAGGCGAGTTAGCTTAGGCGCGATCCGGAGTCCCGTCCAAAGTGCTGACCCTAATCTGTTGTCTTCGTGGGTGATGTAAAGATGATCCAATCTGGGCACGGAGCCTGGTGGAAGTCGATCCAGAACCTGGTAAGCCGGAACTGGAAGAACTTCCAGGTCCAGAAAACGCCAACGGCTAGCATAAGGCAAGATGGTCGCCATTAATTTTTGTGTGTGGTCTATGGTTTTCTGTGGGTAAGACGGCTCTGATGACCATTGGCGGTCCAGGGAAAATCGGATGGACAACGGGAGTGTTCCTCCAGATCTTTTGAGCCACATCTCGCAGATACAAATGTTGGATTGGATGTTATCGCCACTAAAAGCACTTCGTAGCGAAATGGAATTCCATAAACGCGGTAACGACAACGCGATTGTCCTCCATTCACGGGATATTTCCCCAAAGATCAAAGGAGCTCTGTGAAGGCGGGGTCGGCACATGTATGGCTTTCCGATGTAGTCGTCCCAATAGTAGGGCTCAGACTGCCTTCCATTTTCCTCCTCGATTTCAGCTAGCTGCATAAATATCTCCGCCATGACTTCGTGGGGGACGCGGCGGATGGGAGCAATGATGGCTTTATGCTGGTCAGAGCAGCGACGAAGTTCAGCCACTTCGCAAACGAGCTGGTCTATAGAGGCCTGCAGAGCCACGATATTGCGCTCCTTGGATCCAATTTCTGCATCGGTGTTTCGGATAAAATCTTGTATGGCAGCCGTCTCGGAGACACTGGGGAGTGTTTCCTTCTTTGGAAGGGCGATGGGACGAGTGCGGCGCGCACAGGGTGTGTTTTGCCGCAATCAGTGCATTGAAGTTGGCTTGTGGGTGGCAACTCCGATGAAAGTTCGGACGCCATAGCTGCGAGACGTGAGCGACGAGGGATGAGGATGCAACCGATGCAACTCACAGATGCGTAAACAGCTAACGCGTCAACAGAGAGGGTATCGCGAAAAACTTGACGGTTCACGGCAAAACGCGATATGTCACGGAGTCCGTGTGACAGGTCACGCCTTGGATCATGATTTCGGCACGATCCGACAAGCTCGTCCCAAACTTCACGCAACATTGCTTGAAGTACCGTGGCTTGCATAATCAAGAACCATTTACTCAATCTCTTCGCTGGTTATTCCACTCTGAAGTTCGTCGATCTGTCAGACTCTCCGAAATCAAGTCCAGAAATTGGGTTCATGGAAGGTAAGACCTGAAGATATCGCCACAACCTGCGGTGCACCCATCCAAGAAATTCTCCGACGTGCACGAGGCAGTCTGAGCTGGCCAGAGCGATTACTTGGACACTGAGGTCGACGCGGAAGGGCGAGAGCGTCCGAAGTCCATTTTCGGATGTAGGAGGTTGCGTAGATACCCATGAGCCGGCGTTTAGTCGTACATACAATCTTCTCATTTAACATCATACACTACCGCCGTTTCGGGCCGCGGGGACGTGCAAACGGTTTCTTCTCGTCGTCGTTGGCCGCCCCGCTCGGCGTCGATGCGCCACTGCCCGGCGTGCCCTGCCCCCCGGACAAATCGAGTTCAGAGCGCAGGTACGCTTCGTCGATCTCCGCCGGAGTAGAGGTCTCGATCTTGCGGGACTGCAGCGGCGCGGGCGAGTCGGCGAGGAGCGTCTTGGCGGCGATGAAGACGGCGTTGAAGCCCGAGGCGTAGACCATGCGGTGCTTGACGGGGCACGAGGAGGGGCAGGAATAGATGAATACTGCGGTGTGTTAGCGTTCAGGATGATGACGGGTCTGGGTTAAGGTTTACCTATGTCGCGCCGGGAAGGCGCATGTTTCCACGCAAAGAACGCGTAAGATGCGCCGTCGGACGGGAGAGAGGCGCCAACGTCGGCGGCGGCGGTCGGAGAGGTAGAGTGCAGAACGAGGGTTTCGGAAGGCATGTCGATTGTCTGGTCGGTTGTTAGGTCGAGAACGCAGTTTCTGTAGTCAACTTACTGCGACTACAAGGACGGAATCGTCGCCCTCACTCAGGCCCTTGACGGCGTCTTCTAGTTCGGACGCCCAGGGCATGCCAATGGTCTTTCCGAGGTGGCTTGTGCGGGCGCGGCTGCCCTGGTACGCGCTCAGGCCGCCCGCTTCGCGCTCCGCAGCGCGGACGTCAGCCATCTCCTGCTCACTGGCAGAGAGTGGCTTGGGGGCAGTGACGTGTCTGCGGTGCGCAGCGTAAGCTTCGGGCGTGAGATCCGCTTTAGACGTGGCGAATATGGAGTCGGAGAAGAGCGTCGAGCCCAGAGACTTGAGAAGCGCGGCGCGGGATGATGCGTAGAGCATCTAATGAAGGTTTAAGGCTGGAGAACGTAACAGGGACGTGGAAGAAGGACCTTGTCTCTGACTTTTGCGGTGTCAGGAACATAGTAGATTACGAGCCATTCTGCAGGCGGGTCGTCGAGCTTAGTGAGGAGGTACGCGGGAGTATTATCCTGTACGATGTCGTCCGAGTCCTGGAGCAGTGCGAGGTCTTCCTGGAGCGAGCCGCGAGTTGGAACGGAGAGGTCGTGGACGAGAGACTCTTGGGACAGGGTAAGAAGTGGGACGGTGGGCAGGCGGTGTACCCACCGTTAACGATGGCCACTTTCATAAACCGAACGCCGCCGCCGTCCACGGCACGCGAAAAGCGGGCACTGAGGTCGGCGGAGACACCGATTCCAGAGGTTGCCGACATGGAGGTGCTGTACGAAGCTGTATATTTATTTGGTTAACCATCTCCCGCGATCATGCCAGTCGCGGCTCTCTACTAGCAACCACTACCATCTCGCGGTCTGCCATCCCCGCCGTGGTAAGCTTGCACAATGTCGGAGACCGCCTCAGGTCTTCCATACCAGGCGTACAAGGTGCGTGAGCTTGCTTCGGCTTCCATTTATACCCTCTAAGTTGCGCAGTCAAAGCGGCACTCGCACACCTCGTCCAACCCGCAGGCCCGATTTCCGCCAACCGTGTCGGCTCCAGCACCCGTGGCAGCCCCGACCACCCCACCACCCCAGGCCGGTTACACCTCTTGGGAAAAGGAACAGCAGCAGACGGCGTTTAACTATTCTAAATCTACCCCATCCCCACCGCTGCCAGTCATTGTGCTAGATCCCTCCCCACCAGTGTCCAATGGGTCCCCGAGCCCTCCATTGTCGCCGGGACTCTCAGATCCCCCAATAAACGAGTCTCCGCCGGAACCTGCCCATGTAAATGGTGCACATCCCAACGGAAATGGAGAAGCCAGTTCCGCGCCGAGTTCAACTGTGGATACACCACCTTCTGCGGCCGCTTCATCCTCAGCCGTTCCTGAAGACCCATCTCGCCCCCGAAAGACTTCGACGTTTCGTCGCGTTCCGCGCAATGCTCGCACTCCGTTGCCTTCTTCGCCACTGGCCGGCGGCCACTCCCGTACCATTTCGAGTTCCTCGATGACCTCTTCACCTCTGCGGCCCCCTCCAGAGCACCACCCATCTTATGCACAGCAAAGACCAACATCCATGCTGATAGATCCCCGACATCGTATGCAGTCGCTATCTTCGTCCCCGTCGACGAGCGAGAGACCGCCGTCCTTTCCCGAAGAAACTGGTGGCCAAAACCGACGACACTCGACACCTCTCAATGCAGTCGCTGTTGCTGCATCTCTTGTATTCGTAGCCCCGCCCCCGAGGACTTCATCCCTCGCTGCGCAGCCCGCGACCCCGCCTCCGACCGCCCCCATGTCCCGCGCCCCTTCATCAATTCCTTCCCGCCAAACAACACCCGCCCCGACACCCGCGTCTGTCCCACCTTCGCCCTCCACACTCAACCCGCCCACACCCCCACGGCAGACGTCCGCACCTTACCGGCCCGGCTTCCAGCCCAAAGGCGTGTACCGCCCGCGCACAGACGAGTTTATCGCACATCGCAAGGCGCACGCCGTCTCGGCGGGCTATGCGTCTGCCGAGCGCACGAAACTCGAGCGGCGGCTCGAGAAACTCGTTGCGCTCCACTTCCCCGAAGAAGGGAAGACCACAACGGGCGTGGGACGCCGCCCTGGACTTGCCCCGAGTGCGAATACGAACCGCCGCGCGTCCTCGTTTTTTGAGTTAGACTTTAAGAGTATTCTGGGCGGGGGAGGGGGAAAGGAAGACGTGCGGAGTATGTGTTCTCTTCTTCCTCCTTGTTTATCTCACTGAATATCTTCGACGTTAGCGGCTGAACAGCGGATAACACCCTGGGAGGAAGATTCCTCCGTTAGCAAGTGCCCTCTGTGCACGTAAGCAATTGCACCCTTTCGGGAAGCATTAATTTGACCTTCCTGTAGGACGAGCTTCCACCCACTAACCAATCGAAAACACCACTGCAGATTGTGTGGCAAGATCATTTGCGCGTTACCGGTTAAACGGCCACAGCGACCGCAACTGTGCTCGGTGCTCTTCGTTGTAGACCCAAAGACGCGGAACATCGAGGAGGTTGGCGAGGGTGTTGACTATGGCGTGCGGAAGCGCCGGACTGGGAGCGTCGGCGGGGCGAAAGAGCTGCAGGACGAGGCTGCAGAGGAGGAGAAGTTCCTCCGGGGCGTGCGTATATGTAGCCAGTGCAGGCCTGTGCTGTTGTATGTTTTATTCTTTGGGCTAACCGGCGAGATGCTGATGGTTTTCCATAGACGGCAACAGTACCACCAGCAAGGTATGCATGTCCCGACATTCGTGAAGCTTTACGAGGTGCGTGGGTTTTTCCGCGTGTTTTACTTGGAATTCATGCTCGTTGCAGGCATTCGTGATCCTCGAAAAGGAGATCGAGGACTCATTACCACAGTTCCAGGAACTAATTCTGACGCTAAAGTATGTGGTGTCCTCCTGATTATGTTCCGGAACTGACTCGGTCCAGCCACGATTCACAACCGACCAAAGAAGCGTCTGCGGCGCGGAAGCGGCTCTTGGAGGCGTTTGCGCAGTACGATTCGCTTGCGAAGCGAATACGGAGCCTCCCGACTCCGAACGGGCGCGGCAGCTCCCAGGAGCGCGTCCAGATCGCCGTGATGACGCGCGCGAATCTGTTCTTGCAGAAGAACATGTTCCCGCTGCAGGTATGTCGCAGTGAACTGGTTTGGATTGTACTTTGCTTACGTGTAAATCAATCAGTCTCTGCCCACGCCGAAGCACGCCGCGGCCGCGGCCGCCGCTGCATCGCGCGCAGCCGTCGAAGACGACGACGACGGTGCAAGCTTCATCGACCCGTCGTCCGCGACGGCGATCGCGCTGCAACCTCTCCTCGAACAGGAGGCGCTCCTGGAGACGTTTGTCGAGGAGGCCAAGGCGCAGCGTAAGTTCGAGGACGCGAAGACGCTGCGGGTGAACCTGGGCGAGATTCGGGAGGAGATCGAACGCGTGTTGGCGGCGGAGGGGCTCAAGGGGAAGCGCGCGCGCAAGAGGCGATGACGTTTATTGAATTTAGGGCTGGTTGTGATTTATTGGTTTGGGATTGCGCACTTGCGACAATCCGGATACACGCGCTCTGGTCATACATGGGGCAGGTTACACACGGGACAGGCTGTAAGTACACGGTCCATATGGCAGTACTAACGATTTGGGCTCCAGGCAGCGTGTGCGTTCTTGGTGACATGCCATGCTACTTTTCTGCGGGGCGTAGTTTATCCTCCTTGATGATAAAATCGACTTCCTCGGCCACGACGCTCATGAGGTGCTCCACACCGAACTTTGGCTCCCATCCTAATTGGCGGCCGTTGTCGCCTCTGATTGCGCATCTGTTAAAAGATTCCGCTCAGACTCTGACCGGTTGGCTGGGAGGCTTGAGGGCTTACTTTCCAGCAACGGAGACGGGAACAAACGCGGGCGGGACCTCCAGAACTTCAGCCGCACGCTGGATGTCTACTTCCGTTGCTTTGACCAGCGCAATTTTTCCAGCGGTCTGCGGGCCTTTGAAGTATCCTAAGGAGGCTAATCTAGACGCGATGCCTTCGTAGAGGGCTTTCCAGCTGAACACGCCGTTCTCGGCGAAGTAGTAGCCATGCTTGCCGGATGGCGGGTTATTGCCGGCTGTGATCGATTTGAGGAGAGTCATGTAAAGAGAGACGAGGTCTTGTAGGTGGCAAAGCGCCCATGTCTGTGGTTGCGTCAGCATTAGGCGCTTTCAGTTTAGTACGGAAAATAGACCTCATCGTCGCCGGGAATTTGGGGCAAGTATTGAAGGGCTACGCCGATACGGACGATGGCTACGAATTGTATAGAAATCTTGTTCCCGAAGCCTTCGCCGGGTCCATCTGGCCAACGAATGAGGTGAACAGCGGAACAGATGAAACGAGTTCATCACTAACAGACCATGGGCGGTACCAGAATGTAGGAGCGCACGTCCAACGACTCGGAGAGATCGAGGATTGAGACGTTTGTCTTTACTGCCTGGGAATTGCATTTGGTGTTAGCGTTGCGGTTGAATTAAACGAACACCCACTTGATCCATTAGTGCATGGGGGGATTTGGAGGTCTTCTGCACGGTGTATACGTCCTGCGTGTCGCTCATGACACTTCCAGGGGCTAGCTGGACACCTGCGTGACTGGAGAAAACTTTGGCTCCAGAGGTCTGAGGCACGAATGAGGATCACATATACATGCCGCGAAAACTTGAATTATGCGCACATGAATAAAATGCACTTCCTGACCCGTTTGTTTTTTCACCTCCGCAAGGGCCTCAATGAATTTCTGAGCAGGGCCAAAGTCCAAGGCATCCGCTGTGTGTATCAGGATTGTCACTGTTTTTTTGGCGTGAATTTCACACCGTCAATGATGCGTTGAATATACCTCCGTTGTCAACGACAGCCTTCATGATCTCTCCTTGATCATTTTTGAGATCGAATTGGACGGGATGTGCACCCAAGGATTCGACTTTCTCCGCTTGATCAGCGGTCCGCACAAGAGTGTAGACCTTGATGCCCGGGAGGTCAGATTTAATTTTGTTCAGAAGGACGCCGCCACTAGGATTGAAATTCAGCTTTATACGCATGGAGTTGGGTACCTACATGTATCCGGATGCGCCGGTGAGCAAAATAGCAGGCATCTGTGTTCAAGTTGATTTCGGGTTGGTGGGTATCAGTAGATCTAGGTTGTTCAGTATTCATATTTTATACATTTGTCCGGGCTTACCAACACCGAAATCATCGGGATTGCTAATCCTAACAATTTGAGGTGAATGACCGTTTTTGGAAGCGTGGACGTATTTGGTGGTATTAGGCATCGCCGTTGGCGGAATATCTTTGATCCTTACGGGGCTCCGCGGCGCGTTCCTGTCGGGGCCTTCGGAGCAGACTTCGACCACTGTGAATATTCTCACTCCCAACTACCATGCTCATCGTGCACGCGTGCCGCTCGAGCAGGCCGGCCCTGCGTCTGGCTGTCTTCACCTCTGTCACCAGGAAGTACAGCCTGCCCGCAGAACCGCCCAAGAAATCCAAGGTGTGGGATTCCGCGGATGAAGCCGTCAAGGATATCAAGTCCGGAGACGTGTTGCTCTGCGCAGGTGCGTGTCGTTGCTTCCTGCGGAGCTGTCTATTGAGCCCCCATGATTCTGTAGGGTTTGGAGCAGCCGGGATACCAGGTTAGTTGAACGCGAACTTTATACACTGTCCATTGATCCCCGTCGGAAGACACATTACTGGGAGCGCTCGCAAAGCGCAAGGACGTCAATAACTTGACTGGTGTATCAAACAATGCGGGATCGGGAGACTCGGGTCTCGGTTGGTGGTTCAGTAAGGCACGCCGTACGGACCCTAACGCAACTCATAGCCAAGCTACTGAACACGGAACAACTTGGCAAAATCATCGCTTCCTATCCTGGCGGGTTAGTCTAAACATCGATATCCAAAAGATCGTGTTCTCATTTATTAGTTCCTCAGTAACAAGAAATTCGAATCGTTGTATCTCAAAGGTCAAATTTCTCTGGAGCTGGTCCCGCAAGGCACCCTAGCAGAGCGTCTACGCGCCCATGCTGCTGGAATCCCGGCTTTCTTCACCCCGACTGGCGCTTCCACGGCTGTAGAGCAGGGCTTGATTCCCATTCGTTACAACGAGGGAGGTATGGCGGCTGGAATAGCAATTCCTGGTCTTAAGAAGGAAGCACGGGAGATTGATGGTCGAAGATATGTCTTGGAGCCTGCCCTCGCTGGTGATGTTGCTTTCGTTCGTGCTTGGAAGGTTGACGAGGCTGGAAATTGTGTATTCCGGTATGTGCTCTTTTTGACATGGGCTCAAAAACCAATCATTATCCGGCCAAGATTTGCCGCGAACAACTTTAGCACGGTCATGGCCAGAAATGCCAAGCTCACTATTGTCGAGGTGCGTTAATTCTGTTCCTCCTTTCAATTGAACCTTTCTCAATTCATTCGCAGGCTGAGAACATTCTCCCAATAGGGGCTATTTCTCCCAACGCTATCCACCTCCCTGGAGTCTATGTGGATCGCATCGTCACTGCTACCGCGCCCAAGCTGATTGAGGTCACCACCCTCGCTCCTGACCCCACAAAGCCTGCGTCGTCCTTGTCGCCCGAAAAGGCTGCAGCACAGGATCAGAGGCATCGTATCGCCAAACGCGCTGCAAAGGAAATCAAGGACGGCTTCTACGTCAACTTAGGCATCGGGATGCCGACGCTCGTACCGGAACATTTGGAGAAAGGCGTTAGCGTGTGGTTGCAGAGCGAGAACGGAATTTTGGGCATGGGCCCATATCCCACAGAGAAGGAGCTCGATGCGTGAGCTTCAACTCCCTTTGATTCCTGACGGGCGTGCTTATTCATTGAAACGCCAGCGATTTGATCAACGCTGGGAAAGAGACAGTCACTCTCCTTCCCGGTGCATCTGTATTTGGTGGGTCTGGTTTTCACATTGAGGATTCGTTGCTAATGAAGCTGAAGATTCCAGCGACTCTTTTGCTATGATTCGGGGAGGGCACATCGACGTTGCTATCCTCGGTGTACGCGCGTTTTTTGCCGTCTTGCATGCAGATGAACTGATCTTCATCCAGGCCATGCAAGTTTCCCAAGCCGGAGATATCGCCAACTTCATGATTCCAGGCAAAATGGTTAAAGGTATGTGTCTTCGTTCAATGGCAGGGTCTTTTCATTGACACTGCTTTTAAACAGGCATCGGAGGTGCCATGGACCTCGTCTCCAACCCCGACAAGACCAAGGTTATCGTAACGATGGAGCATTGCGCGAAAGACGGAAGTCCGAAGATTCTCAAGGAGTGCACGCTCCCTCTCACTGGTGCGCGAACGGTCAGTCAGATCATCACCGAGCTTGCCGCCTTCAACGTCGATCGCGTGAACGGTGAACTGGAGCTCATTGATCTCGCCGAGGGCGTGACACTGGAGGAAGTGAAGGCGAAGACAGGATGCGATTTCAAGGTCAGGGAAAACCTTGGAAGTTTGTAACACCACTAGTACATGGCATTTACAATTATAAATTACGACAGAGACCATTTTTTAAATTGGGATTAGGTCCTTCCCCAGGACGAGAAAAACAAACAAACATGAAACAACGGTGAAAATGCTTACAGCAATTGGCAGTACCGAAGGCGCGGTCGAAAATTTTCCGATTTGGGATGTTTTCAAAGAATTCCCTGTGGCTCGGTCAGTTCTTCACCGATTTGGATGATACTATGCTAGATATTTCGGGGTAACTCATACGGAATTAGTGATAGAGACAAACTTGTAAAAATACATCATATTGTATGATGTAGGTTTTTGCACCCCCTTTTGAGATAAATGTGATCTAGCGAGGTCCAGGCATGTTCAAATGATGTAGTGTTTTGCAACAGACAGCCGGCATAGATTATGAAACATGTGATAGAGTCAGAACTGTGAATAATTTGGTCTGTGGTGCTTGCAGTCCCGTCGGGATAACAGGCAACCCAGCGGGATCTGAAATATTACCGCGATTGAATCATACATGAGATGTGATATACTTTTGACTCTATCACATGTTTTAGAATGTTGAGAAGTCTTCCCTAGACAAAATACAGACCAGTAGTACATGAATTGGGCATGCCAGATCAGATTTGTTGCCGAAAAGCCTCAAAACCCTAGATCATCCAATATGACATATTTTCACCTGATCCTTTCTATCACCAATTCCGTATGAGTTACCCTGAATTATCTACTATGGTATCGTCCAAATCGGTGAAGAACTGACCGAGCCACGGGCAATTCTTTGAAAATGTCCCAAATCAGAAAATTTTCGACCGCGCCTTCGGTACTGCCAATTGCTGTAACGCCCAGCTTAATAATAGAACCTTCGACAAGCGCCGGAAACCGGGAGTTGGAATACGGTACATGACTCTGTTGATCTCATGGAAACGGTGTTCATAACTTTTGCTTCTGCTTTCGACGGAACGCGTACGCGGTGCATGTTGAAGGTGACTCTGCCTTTCACGCAGTTTGCCGCACGGTTCGCGGCATCGTGGTCCTGTCGAAAGCAGGGGTTTCTTTTTCCGCCTTTTCTGCGCACCGACTGTTCACAGCAGAAAAAAAAAAGCGATAATAATATATGTATTGCGTCAGGCAGGGTATAGTATCGAAAATGCAAGGCTACAAACATGAATGAGTACTGCGGCAAATGAATGTGACACTGAACCGGCTATGTACGGGCAAAAAGATGAAAAATGTCCGTGGACCAGATTCAGACGCAGGAGCGAGAGAAGAAGCGCAAGATGATACTGTAGGTCCTACTCATCTCCATCGTTGCGTTTACATCACGTCGAGGCGACAGGAACCGCCGCCGCAGCCTCCTTCACACTTGCAGTCGAGTCTTTTTTCCGCAGACCGAGGTTCCCCAGCTTTTTTAGCCCAGCCAGTCCGCTCATTGTCTTCTTGTGCTTCTTCTTCTCCTTTTTCGCGGGATCCGCCGTCTCTGAATTGACCGAGTCCGCCACAGACTCAGCGTCTGTATCCACCTCGCCGTCGGTCTGCACTTCCCCATCTGGTACCGGTGTGGCGTCCTCGGCCGACACACCCGCAACACCGCCGCCACCAACCAGTCGGATGGTGACATCTGGATCAACAGCGTCTTCTTCCTCTGGCTGAACAGATTCTGATGCTGTTGACGGCGCTTCAGCGGGAAGCGGCGGAGAGGCCACAGGCACAGGCACAAGTTCCGGAGTGAGGACGATGGCTGTAGGCGCATTCGGAAGAGAGGGAACGATCGGGGCTGCATCCATCGGAGGGGCGGAATCGGCGAGAAGGTCGGGAATTTCGGCGGGAGGGGTAGATGTGGATGGAGGCGGAGCAGACCCGCTTGCCTGGGCGTTCTGTTGAGGAGGGGGTGGACTGGGCGATCTTCTAGAAACAAGGGGAGGTTGCGAGATTTCCCTCATCCCAAGACCACGTCCGGATTCCAGATCATCATCGTGGAAAGATAATGATGAACGTGGTGAGTCTGTGGGGGAAGGGAGGATGTCTATGTCGCTCTGAGTGGGGAGATCGACCGGCAATGGTGCAGGGGGCTTTGTTACGCTGATAGTGGGGAGCGAGGGCCGAGCGGTGACGGGGGGTAGTAGCGTCGTCACTGCTTACGACGGTTATTGGGACCTCGGCGTCAGACGGTAGTAGTACACCAAGTCCAGGATTCGGATTTGTTTTCTGTACATATTTGAGTCAGGCGGATGCATGAAAAAATAGCCGAGCATGTTCACCTCGTTGTTCTCCGCTGGAGGACCCAGCGGTTCGGTGATAACGCCCATCTCGTACCACTTTCGAATGCTCCGATCCGCCCAAGCCTCCAGGACATTCCAGCCTCTATATTCTCCCGACATGCGCAGTCCGCCGCCTGCTCCATTGTCGCCGCCGCCATCTCCCTGACCACGTCCATTCCCATCATAGAAATAGCTCTCGTAACCAAGGTCGTCCTCATCCTCTTCGCTGTTATCTCCCCCACCGATTTCGAATCCCTCGCCGGTCTCCAACTCGTCGACGAAACACGAGAGCCATTTGGCCCAACCGGCAGGGCCGTCACCGGTCCAAAGGACGATTTTTGTGTCAAAATCGCGTCCAAACACAATGACTTGACCGGAAGAGCCCCCCTCGTCAGGGTTCACATCGACGCCAACGTAGTTGCCAGCCTTGTCAGCGATGAGCGGGATCCACCCTCGCTGAGAGTACTCCTTGCGGACCCAGCCGGTAGGTATGGACTGCATGGAGTCGCGTAACTGGACATTGGCCCCGGTAGATGGATCGTCGTCGACCTCTCGCCAGAAGCGCCATTCCTCCAAGACGTCCTCGAGAGGGAGGAGGGTCAATCCAAAGAATAAACCTTCCGCACACCCAGCAGCGGACTCGGCCTCCTGGCCGTCGACGACCAGATATGATTCTCGGACGACGGGTGGAAGGTCGAGGCCGAACTGCATCTCGAGCTGGGCGAGGTCCTGAGGCAAGATGCCGTAATTGAGAGTATCGCCGAGCTCCGGATACTCGCGCGCCAGCCAAGCGCGGAGGCGGTTCCACGTAACGGCAAGGGGAGGATACGGCGGGGTGTGTAGGGCATCGTGATGGGTGGGCAAGAGCGACGAGTGTCGAGAACTGGCGCTGCGCATATGTAATAGTTATGAGCGCGCAGCACAACGTTTAAAATGTCAGAAATACGCACGACGTAGGGACATATCCGTACGAGGGGGATGCCTGAGGCGATCCCTGAGGTGGGTAGGTGTACGAGGGCCCTGCCCCGGACTCGAGATCAGGTGTATTCAAGGTGTCTGGATTGAAAGCGTCCGGGTGAGCGCCAAAGACGGGGGAGGATGTTTGGAGCGAGAATGCATCATGGGTTGAATTGAGCGCCTGGCCCCTACGAGAGTCTTGGGCAGCGGTGGGAGAAAAGAGATTCGTGAACCAGCCCATGACGAGCAAAGTAGAGGGTTCGCTGTGGAGACACCTGCCAATAGCCTGCGTAAATAACTCGGCCAAACAATGTACATAATGTTCTGTTCTGGCTTGCTCTGCTCCGCGAGGCGCCGCCCAAGATTCAATTCAATGCCACGTCTACCGTTGCCTTTATCCCATCTGCATCTCATTTTCACTTTGCCAGCTCGGATGGATACCAAATGCGGTCTAAAAATTCTAAAAGAGCCCCACACGAGCAATTATGATGCGCGTTTCAGCGCTCACCATGCGGAATATTTAGATGCGCACATTACGCGAATCGAGCAAAGTTGCATGTAATTCGTGCCGTAATTTCCTTGCCAGCTCTGAGCAGGGCAAGCTCTTGGGATCAATGGCTAGGATGCAGCTCACGTGATGATCCTCGCGTTGATGCCAATGGTTCGATTTGGATGAAAGACACTTTTTCCACAGCGTGTTGACAGACGCGAGCTTCGACCCCAAATGTCTTCTCTCCTCTCCGTCCTGTTGAACCCTCTTACTTCCCTCAATCCCTGGTGGTCCGACGACGGCGAGGATGGCCGGGGATTCGACATCGTATACCCTCTCACTACCTGCGTCGCCCTCGGAATTTGGCTCGTGGTCAGACGATACCAAAAAGCTCAGTATGCTGCCGTGTCCTTCGAATACGAACCACACAAGGCTGCAGAACCAACCTACCAGTCGATTGTCATTAACAACGCTCACTTGAGTTCCCACCTGGAGAACGAGGCGCTCTGTCCGCCCGTCTCGGTGGAAGGCGCGCGGTATATCACCTGCTTCGACCCGGCAACAGGCATTCACCTGGCGACTCTCAAGGCCGACAGCGAGGAGGAAATCACGAACAAAATCGCTCTCGCTGGAGAGGCCCAGAAAACGTGGCGCCAGGAAAACTTTGGCCGCCGGAGACGCGTCCTGCGCAGCTTGAACAAGTGGCTTGTGGAAAACCAAGAAGTGTGCGCGAGAACCGCGTGTCGCGACACTGGCAAAACGCGTACGTCATCCCAATCTCACAGCCCCCTATTACCCTGACCGTTTAACTAGTGGTTGACGCTGCCCTTGGGGAAATCATTACCACCTGCTCAAAGCTGGGCTGGTTGATTGATCATGGAGAAAGAGCCCTTCGGCCGGAGAGCAGAGCAAGCAACCTCATCCTTTGCTACAAAACGTCCCAGGTTCACTATGAGCCTCTGGGCGTAGTTGCTGGAATTGTTTCATGGAATTACCGTGCGTTTCCTTTTTTCCCACTTGATCAGAAAAACCTAACTCCCCGCAGCACTGCATAACGCCTGGTCGCCCATCATTGCTTCCATTTTTGCGGGGAACGCCGTCGTCCTGAAATGCTCAGAAAACGTGTTCTGGTCGACGCAATGGTTTGTCGGAGCAATCCGAAAATGCCTAGCGGTCTGCGGTCACGATCCCGAACTTGTACAGGTCTGTTGCGTGTTCGTTTAATCCACGTCGTGGTCGGCTAAAGCCCGAATCACAGCTGGTTTGCTGCTTTCCAGAGCAGGCTGACGCCCTCACGAGGTCTCCTCGCATCAAACACATCACGTTCATTGGGTCGGAAACCGTCGGGCGCAAGGTGAACGCCTGCCTCACCATGTACTGATGTCGGAGTTGTTGAACGTGCTTCATAGATTGCGATGGCGGCGACGGAACATCTTACGCCCGTTACACTCGAACTGGGAGGGAAGGACCCCGCGATCATTCTCGAGGGCACCGATCTAAACAAATGGGCAAGTCTGTGGATGCGTGGAATCTTGTAGGTCTTTATTGCGTCTCTTGACCGCTCGTCATTAACGCCAATGGAATAGTCAGAATGCTGGCCAAAATTGCATTGGCATCGAGCGATTGATTGTGCACAAGTCGCAGCATGACGAATTGTACGATATGCTCCAGGCGCGTGTCGAGATGCTGCGTTTGGGATCTGTTCTCGCGCCCTCAGATGCAGGATTTGTCAACACAGTCGACTGCGGGGCTATGATCTCCCGGGACCGTTTCGACAGTCTCTCCAATGTGATCGAGGAAGCTCACAACGCAGGGGCTGATGTCACCGGAGGCGCGCAATACGAACATGTCTACCAAGAGAAAGGATACTACTTCCAGCCCACTATTGTTGGACCTGTTACGCCCGATATGCGCATTGCGAAAGAAGAGCGTGAGTGGCTTGCATCTGATTAGAAATTTCGCTGACACTAGCCAATAGTCTTTGCGCCCGTTGCGACTCTCATGACATATGAGACTCTCGACGAGGCCATTGAAATTGCCAATGGTACCCGATACGGACTCGGCGCCAGTGTGTTTGGCCCCAGCCAGGACTTGTGCGTTAAAGTTGCGAAGCAGCTGGAATGTGGGATGGTTTCTGTCAACGACTTTGGGGTCTTCTATGTGAGTGCCTGATTGATCCCGCTTGCCTCGGACTGTGGACTTAACATCATCCTTCCTAGCTGAAGTAGGTTGTTTTGTGTGTGGTGCCTTGCGACTTTGGCTCACGCTGTATCTAGTCAGGACCTCCCCTTCGGCGGAATCAAGGCCAGTGGATACGGCCGTTTTGGTGCGTGCGAGCATTGCATTTCATCGACTGGCTCTCAGTGTTTCGTTAGGCGGTCCGGAGGGCCTCCGCGCGCTGACGAACGTCAAAGCCATTATGGTTGATCGCTGGCCCGCGCTGGCACAGACGAATATCCCGGGCGTCTTGGACTACCCGATACGTTCCCTGGTTTCGAGCTGGTGCGTTCTGTTTTCTCCTCGTGTGTCCTTTCCTTCCAACAAGCTACCGCAGGGAATTCGTGAGCGGTCTCGTAAGCTTCCTATATGCGGACGGGTGGCGGAGAAGAATCGCTGGTCTGGGCAGGTTGATAAGGGCGAGTAGAAAATAGGCTGATTGGTGTCGGTGATTTCTATCTAGCATCTAGCACATGCCAGCCAGTCCCGAGCTTTTGTGGCATCGACGAGAGGAGATCCCAAGTAGATGTCGTCTGCTTGACGTGCGCTACTAGTATGCCTTCAGGAGCGCTCGCGTAGAAGCGCGTTGTGTGGCAGCGTGTACATATCTCGCGTTAAGTGGCATTCGTTAAAATCCAGGATGGAGATTCAGCGCCTCCAAGACATGCCTGCAGGGTCAAAACAGATGTAATTTCCCTGCTGGCCAGTCTTCAGGTCTCCTTTGGGCGGCTTGACAGTGTCGATTCTCTACCATGTTAACGGCATGATTGAATTGACCCCTTACGTTGAAGGTCCTCGAGGACTTGCCGCTTCACGTTCTAAAATTTAAAATGCGGACGTCCAAAAAGGTCACTGAAAGAATAGGGGATTCATAATCTGGGTGTTCGTAGCTGGAGCTACTGAAAGGACCTAACCCTCGACGAGTTCCGCATCGAGTTCAGCAGGAATTTGGCCTCGTTGAGGAGAGCAAATGGCGTGACGAATTCGAGCCCCTAGCCGTTGACCGGCAACTCGGCACATGGCCCCGGGCCGCGAGCCGAGCTCAGAATGATTTTTCAACCCTCTGAACACAACATGAATTGACTCAGTCCATCTTGAGCTAGAAGCCTGGAACTTCGAATCTTTTGGTTGCACATCTTGCGCCATTGGATGCCTCGAATATGGCTCAAGGAGCGTCTAGGACCGTCAAGAAGGCCTTCTTGGTTGTGGCTTGCGTCTAGACGGGAAACTACGACAACAATTTGAAGGACGATTCCGCGTCAGTCTGACATCTTGTCAGTCAATGGGTCCAGTCGAGAAAGAGGACAGCTGCTCGAATATTGATGGTAGGATGAGCTATGCTTGATGTGTCCATGGCATGTTCATGCTCAGTATTTGCATAAACGACTCGGACTCGGATACAACTTTAAATCACAGTCTCTCTACCCCCCTTGCTTCAAACTTGCTTCTCCGCCAAGCTCTTGGGCCGCCACAACGGTAGGAACTGGTTGTTACATTGCTTTTACAACTGTGTCATGCGCGTAGGGGCCTGGAAGTGCTAGACTAATGTGGCGTCACGGACCTCGAATGGGTATCTATTCGCCTGATCTGTCAGTGTCTTCCCCTTGTTATCTAGACGGTGTTCTCGGGCGATTTATACACCATACCTATTCCCGAGCAAGGTTCTTCTCAGTCTTCCTTGGAGCGCTCACGCTCCACTGGAGCTTACTTATATACTTACCTGTAGCGGCGTAAATTCAGCCCGTCCAACCCTGAAACCTCGCTCATGGACGCCACGTTTTTCCCTTGGTTGGAGGCCATCTGGGAATCATCAGCAAACACAACTATCCTTTTCAGCGCCATCGTCATAATATTCGGGATCCTCTCTGCGCGTTCAAACTGCAGGCCCGAAGAGAGTTCCAGGATATATGATCTCGGGGGATATCCGATTCTGTCGGCCTGGTTTTTTTTCACAAAGCGGTATGACTTTATGTGCGACACTTTCAAGCGAACGGGCCAGAAGATGTTCCGATTCCGTGTCCTTCAGGTACGTCTTCATATCGACAATCGAATTCTTCACTCACGTATTAAATAGCACCACGTGGTCGCGCTTTCCGGCGAAGAGGGTCGCAAGGTTTTCTTTAGCGAGAAGAATTTCAATATGGAGGAAGGATACAAGATTCTCGGAGGTCAGTATCCAGATTGTCTAAGTCGGAGGTTCTGTACATGACCTTCTCGTAGGTCCTGTACCAAACCCAAAAGATATCAACATCAAAACCGTGGAAGAAGGGGCCGGGCCTTTTGTTAAACATGTGCTGAGTCTCTTCCGGAAAGATCGGATAATGGATGGTGAACTTTGTGCCCACTGTAGTCGCGACTTGCTCATGTCGCTCTTTCAAGTTATCCCGAACCTTGTTGAGGATATAAATGGTCACATGGATGATTGGGGCAAGAACGGGAAAATGAACCCTTTCAAAGAAATGCACGACGTACGGTTTTGTATTGATTCAAAACTTTATCCATATTCATTCGTAAAACGCTCACAGCTTGTGTTTCAAATGACCGTACGAATGGGAACTTGCCGCGAGCTAGCAGACAATCGACAGGCTACTGCTCGCCTTTCTGAACTGTTCCTGCTTCACGAACAGGCAACGTCGCCTATCTCGCTGTTGCTACCATGGCTTCCGGGGCGCGATAAAAAAGCCAAGGAGACAGCTACCAGAGGGCTGTTCGACATTTTGTCCCATTATGTTGATTTACGACGAAAATCCAATGTGCAGTCAAACGATGGCATCGACATGCTTATCGCGACCGGCTACGATGATGCGACAACCATTTCTGTGAGCATTTTTCTGTTTTTGGTTCGAATATTGATTGGTTTCAGTATACCTTGGGAATCGTCTTTGCAGGTGTGATTAACACGAGCATGAACGGTATGTGAGGTTCTCACCCACTCAAACCCACCGGATGGTAATTCTTCCCGTGATAGTTTGTTGGACCATCATCTATCTAGGGGACAAACTGGAATGGAAAGAAAAAGTTACCGATGAGGTCAGAGCCCTGTTGTTCAACCATAGCAACTCTTCGGACACCATTGATCGCCGCTTTTCTGCCGTTCCTCTCAACGCTTGGGAAGAGGAAATGCCTGTATTGGATGCTGTCATCAAGGAAACGATGCGTTTTACCATGTCAGGAACAGCGCTGCGAAGGAACGTCGGGGGCGACATGCTGCTCGCTCACAAGACTATTCGAGACAGTGATTTCCTCGCTTACTCCCTCGGAGACATACATTTCGACGATCAGATATATCCTGCTCCCCTTTCCTTCGACCCTGCGAGGTTCCTCGAAGGGCGGGAAGACAAACACAAGGTCTCTTTCCCATTCCTTGGTTGGGGTGCCGGTAAGCTAGCACAAATTCTTGTCGTCCGCAGCTGATAAAGGTGTAGGCCGACACCCCTGCGCAGGAATGCGTGCGGCCAAGCTGGAGATCAAGTTGGCTGTCGCACTTTTCCTCTCCAAATTTGATTACAACGTCGTTGATGCCTCTGGAAAATTCCCCACGTCTTTGCCTCAACCGGACAGAAACAATATACAAAATGTGCATTTTAATGCTTTAAATTTCCAACCACAAGCTCACTATGTCTAGGCGAAACCCTTGGGTGATCCTTGTTTCCTCAGGTTCAGGCGGACCGAGAACTTGGCGTGACCTATGTTTCAACTAACCGATTTTCTTGACACGCACATTCGTTGATATTCCCGCGCCATTGCACCCAAACGATATAGTTTCTGAATCTCTTAACTTTTTATCTGGAGTGAGGTGGTGAAAAAATCTCGTTTGAGCATTATTTTTTTTTTTCCGTCGCCAAAGGTCACTATCTCGTGATCCGTTCTCACAGGCTTGTCACAATAATATCCTTGGTTCCCTTAGTTAATCGCAAGCCAGGCGTTAATGTTACTGTAATTTTGAACGCGCTGGATGGACCACAAATAGCACGTCCAGACTCCATGGCGAGGAGTCCTAGCCGGAGTGAGCGGGATCGAAGTTGAAATTCAAACTCCGGCGGGCGGCCTTTAAAGACGCGCGAACGTTGTTTGTGTAAGAATCGTTCCTCTTGCCTCCTACTACCACAATCCAAATCTACCAGTCGCTCTTTCATCACGGTCTTTTACGATACAATGCCCTCTCTCTTCAAAATCCTCTCCCTCCTCGCCCTGACCGCCGTCTCTGGCGCGCTCGCCTCCCCTCAGCCTGCCCTCGCCCTCCGCGGAATGCCTGCTGACTGCACCGTGACGACTGGTTTTGAATTGTGCTCCAGACACAATACTCCGCGCTCGAGCCACGACGTCCCGTCACGAGAGCGTGTTCCAAGCAGTCTAACCAACGCTGAGCGACTTACGCGCCATCTTCCCCTCAAACCACCCACTCGCCAAGGTAAGCGGCTCGCCTAGATCCAAAATACCCCTACTCACGCTTTACAGCCTCTGCTCGCCGTGCAGTGTCGTCCCCAGCCGCCGCCGCACCCGCAAATCGCGGATACATCCAAGTCTTAGCCGTCGACGCGAGCGGCAACCCTACCGGCGTCTTGGGTTACATCTCCAAGACCACGTATGTGAAGACGCAGTACCGGATAGCGTCGTCTCTCGACGACGCGCTCCTCGTCGGACGAAGCGGGGACCATGATCTTCTTACCCTCGTCTGTCGTGTTTCAAATCGAGACGCAATGCATGCTTATTGACTCCTTCCCCAGAACTCCGAAACGCCATCGCCCGCCTTCCTCGGTCTTGTACAAGGCCGCGACGACACATCCTCTGGTCTTGCCACAGGAAGCTTCAATTACTTGTACCTTGCATCAACTGAACAGAGTAGACTTTCTACTCATTCATCTTTATCCCTGAATGACGACTTTTATTTTAGCCCCTCCGAATTCAATTCCTCGGAACGTCGGTAACTCGTTCAGCGCAGTGTATCGTGACAGCTATCCGGCAGAGAGTGCTGTGGTGCGTCTCCTGCTTGATTACTTTTCTGACAAACCGATTTATAACACGAACAGTGGACGCTGGACCCAAAGACCCACATGTTAACAGCTCAGTGGATCAATGTTGATGGATGTGCGTCTGCTCTTGGCTCTTATTTTGCAATATTGCTCATAGTCGTCTCGTAAAGCCCGACCCCCGACGATCTCGTTTTCTCAGGGTTCAGCCATCTACTTCACTGCAGACCTCAAAGCCTACCACCAGAGGTACCCAGCGCCGGTCCAGAAAATTGTGCGCCTTTGCTTGTTTTCCTCTCTTCCCCGCTTAACTTATAACTCCTCCCCTTGATCAGGCCTTTGTATACATCCCTGCGTAACTGCTCCCTTCATTCTACCACACTGTACTTCTACGCACGCGCATTGTTCGATATTTTATGGTTTCATTCTCGTGTACTTCTCAGTTCTTGAGGGCGCTTAGAAGAGCGCTCGTCATCCCAATGCCCTTTCTTGACTTTCTTCTATGGCCGACGCAAATGAACACTGCCATCTATCTTCTCTACGCTAGTGTTCGACCTAACATTCGGACCTCGGGCTTCTATTCGATTCCAAGATTATAGCTTTTCAGCTTTTCATCCAAATTGGCGTCGCATCTCAACCGTGAGAAAATTGTATTTGAAGTCACGTGCCATGTTCAACGTGGTCTTCCCGAGACCTCTGCAGGAATCTGCAGGAATGGACGATTCCGAGGATGATCTTGGTAGGAATCTGGAAAACGGCAAATACTGTTTACTCCGGCGTCCGGGATGAACTCCGTTCCTGGAAAGTCAAGGAAGTCACCGAACTATGGAGTCAGAGTCGATCATCTCTTCCCGCTGGTTCCGCGATAGTGGAACAATTTCAACTCCCACATTGCGCATTCGACCCGATTCTTCCACAATAAATGTTTGGCCAAGCTGATACGGAGTGCATATACATCCGGGACTACGACACCAACGGCAAAGTACTCATACCGGACCAGAGCGCCTACCTCTTGTCGTGGTGGAAGCGGACCGATTCCCAGCACACCCATCATATCAGGTCTGCACGCCTACATCGCGTAACATTGTGTCGCACGCGATGAATGGCACTTCCGCCTCATTTATTCCCTATGCCGATGATGGCAGTTTTCCTCGTGAAGACTTCTTGTCATCATTCGAATCCTTTCAATTGGATGACCAGCGAGATCCTAACGGTAAATAATCTATCTACCTTTGTTGTTTTACGCTATACTTACTCATTTTATCCTGTCTATAGAAGACATTATACAATACGAGACCATGGACTGTCTGCAGAAAAAATCAACGATATGATCAACGCTTCCCCCTACGGTTTCCGTCCCCTTTGATCATCCAGCAACCCCGGTCTTTTGTGGGACGTAAGCCAGAGGTGGGATGTGTTGTTCATCTTTCTTTCCAAGAGTTTCTGATTGCTTTGCTTTGCCCTCAGATCCCCTTAATGTCATTTGGGGTGATGGTCTCCCGTCCTCGAGCAAAACACAACTCCCACCGAGTTTTTCCCACAAGTTTCCAACCCCCACAGACATCTTCGCACATATAAACCTCGGTTTCGCCAAATTTTGTACTAATCTCAATTGCATTGTTCATCCTGTCATGTACATAGTGAGTGAAGTGGGTTACCCTGGCCTATAATTGAGACCATATTCTACAGTTGATGACCACCGGGATCTTTGCACACCCGCTCTTACCCTGAAGGAGCCTCAGCTCATCGGTGCCAAGTTTTTTGCGCAACCCGGAGATGCCTGTGGAGTAGACTGCTTCCGACAGATCAATTCGGACAACATGGTATGAGTTTGAGCTTTCAGCAAGCAGGATGAACCCAACGTACTGTTCCAGACCGGCCAAAACGCGTTAATTACTGACCCGACTTTCTTCGATGGTGTGCTCAAGCTGGACCCCGGCATATTCCCCTGTGATTTGGCCGTTATTTGCAAACTCAGTTGTCGACAGGTGTGTTTAGTGCCAACTCTAAAGGTCTCCCTATTGTTCATTTTGGTCTCAGACATTTTTATATCGGATGCAGTCGATACCCGACCACCATGTCTTCAACCCAGATCCAGAATCCGAAACTGAAACCGAACCATTGGATTTTGTAAGACTCACATATATTTCAACGCCCAACTCCATTGTTTCTCTCCTTTCAAGCTGGAAAAGACCTTCCGTAAGTGAATCCCACACTTGATACTGTACTATTTCGACTGTAGGTTCAGTGACGGGTGACACTCGTATTTTTTTGATGTGTGCAAAAATCGCCTTGAATCGAAACAAAATTTATCGGTCTTCTCGGACGAAATTTTTTGGAAATTGATGAACCTACGGTCGAAATAGTACAGTATATGAAGACTGGACAGAAACCCTCAGAATATCTCCCTGCGTCCATCAAGGTCCATGTTCTGCTCGCACCAACTGCCAATGCCTCGTTATGAAAGTGTTATGCGAGCGGAATTGTCGCTGTGTGTATTCCGATATTTTCAAAACTTCCAGCTAGATTATTACAGGCCGGAGGCGATGGCAAGACTGCAATGCATCCTCCGGTAACAAAATCCGAAATGTAATTGTGTGTGCGATTGCCGCAAGATGGAACGTGAATGCGATCCAGAGCTTTGTACTAAATGTGACGCTCGGTATGTTTTCACTTGGTTGTCCTTCCGAGTTTAAATTGCACATTTATGATGATTCAGGGACCAAAAGATTCATATCACCCCGGAAAGCGACGACGGCCCCCGAAGGCTGCTCGATGTCAGAATATGGCCGTTCAACGCGGGGAATACAAAGTAAGGTTTTTATTTCTGTGACTTCTCCTGTGCTTGCTTGTGGTCGATATCTCATTATGAAGGGTAGCGCTTCGACATCCGACGTGCAAAATATGGATTGGGGGCTTTTGCTGCACAACACATACCCAAAGGTGGTGTCATCTGACAAGCGTGAGCGACTTTGCCGGTTTCAATGTGTTGCAGAATATATAGGCGAAATAGTAGACGACGTTTCGGCACACCAGTTCGTAACTTCCATTTTATTATATTCTCTGTTTGATTGTGACGCAACACAGAGAGATAATCCAAAAGCACAGTCGACTCAATTATTGCTTTGGGTGGAGAGACGCTGGAGGAGTGGTAGATGCTCAATGGCTGGGAAATCCTACCAGGTTCTTGAACGATTCATTGTATGGTTTGGCACCCGAACCACCGAATTCTTTCGCAGAGGGTCCCCAATATTTTTCTTTGCAATTTCTTTCACTTATATTTTTGTCTAGAACGTGTGGTGAATGGGGAAAAACGTCTCGTTATAATTGCAGGTATGTATTACGAATTGGTTTATCCTCTCCGAGCCCAAAATAATTTGACTGTGTAGAAAAAGAAATCAAGAAAGGCAGGGAACTGTTTCTCTCTTATGGCGCGACCTGACGCAAAGGATTCAGATGGGGAGGGGTCACGTCTCGGGTGAAGAACGTGGACATGATATCTAAAGAGCGTCCTGATATTTCACGACCAATATTCTATACTTTGTCTGTGGTCTCTAGGCGGGAATTTCTACCACGAGTAAACCTCGCACTATGGAAATTTCAGTGAACCATCTCAACCGTGAGAGTCCGAGACACCCAGTGATCTCGGCAGCTTCGGCATAGCGGAAAGTGATCGCGTTCCGAAAACGGACTCTTCCTCTTCCTCTTCCAACTCTTCGAGTGACCGTTTGCTTCAACCCTGTTCTCTTTCCTTCTCCACATTACTCAAAAATATCCGTGCGCGCTGATTCACGCGGCTCTGCACTGGGCCGGCCGGATTCACCAGACTCTGTGGTCCAAAGGCGGGTGGCATAATGGAGGACAACACGTCGGAATCGTTGGTAGAAGAGCGCGTCGCACAGCTCCAGTATGGTCCAATTTACACCGCTGAGGTTTTAGCTAAAGCTTGTATGTAACAGAGCTATCTCTCAGCGCAGAAATGCGCTCCTTCGTCAGATGTTCCACATGGTGCAGAGACGGCAAAGTGTGGGCTCAATCATAAAGTTGCAGGATGAGGAGGACGACGATGAGCTGGCTGTCTTCTTGGACAGATTTGACCTGGCCAAAAAGTGCGTGATACATAATTATGCTTGGTCCTTGGCTCAATTAATTGCTTTTCGTAGTCCAGACACTGGAAGCATCCACCATCTCCCTCAGAATGAGCTTTTCTCGAATCCCTCTCCCTCTCCCGAGCCACTCGTGTCGTCCCCTCGTCCATCCCCTCGCCCTTCCCCTCGTCCATCCCCTCGCCCTTCCCCTCGCCCTTCTCCTCGCCTTTCCCCTCGCCCTTCTCCTCGCCTTTCCCCTCGCTCTTCCCCTCGCCCTTCCCCACACCCTTCCTCGTCTCCGCTGAGTCCGCGGCACAGTGAGCCGCGGGCCCTAGAAAGTGCAGAACAAGCTTTAGCAGACCCGCTCCCGCAGATCCAGGATGCCAGCTCTCCAGAGTCTCCAGTCGCTGAAATAGTGCCCTCCATGGCTGTATCCCGTGCAAGCACCATCCCCCCTCAACCTTCACTACCTCCAGAATCTGACGACGAGCTCGATCTCATCGGCACGCCCGCGGTGTCGGTCAAGTCGGTTCGCAGCCAGTCTCGCGCTCCCTCCGAAGCAATCCACATTGTCGACACCCCTGCTCCGGAGAACATCATCGTAGTGGAAGGGGACGACTCAGCGGAAGGGGAACAAATCACAATAGTGAACGGAGATACCACAGATGAGGAAGACCTCGTTCAGAATGTTCAGCCATCCGTGGAAGAATCAGCCCCGCAAGTACCAATCGTAGCGGAAGAGGCGGTGTTGGAAGAAGAACAACAACAACACGAGGCTCCGTCAAGTTTGGCTGAGGAGGGTCCCGTTCACGTGCAGGACGTTGCCGCGGAGGAAGCGCTCGAGGTTGATGTGGCGTTGCCCGAAGTCGATGAACCGCCTACAGAGGCTAACGATATGGTGGTTGATGATCTTTTCTCTGTCCACGAGGAATTGACCCCTCCCCCGGCAACTGAACCCGAACCTGCCGTTGCCCCTCCGGAAATCGTCACTGTCAGTCCGGTGGATGGTCCCCAACACGTAGATTTGGAAGCCCCCGAAGATGTAGCAATGGACGAAGGCCTTACTGTCGAGGAGGAAGAGTATAAAGAGGTGTTGGAACCCGAACACGTCCCGTCGCCTCAGGTATTACGCGCAGAAACACCCTTATCTGACGCTGAATCCATGGTGATCGATGAGGAGGATGAGGAAGAGGCTCAACCAGAACCCCAAGTAATTGTGCGAAAATCCCCTTCTCCAGTCTTCGAGGCGCAGTACTTTATCAAAGAGTCGACTCCCCAGCCCATCGTCATCGCGGCACCCCCATTACCTGTCCTCATCCGTGAACCTGCGTCAACACTTTCTCCCCCTCTATCCGTCGACTTCTCTGCCGTGTCAGGTTCGCCCCTGCTGGCCTCGACCGAAACCCCAGCCAGTCCCCCGCAATTACGGCATGGCTACCACCCGACGTACACATTGCCACCGCTTAAATCTCTGCCCGCGGACTTCAGCCGGAAGACCAAACCGGCGAAGCAACAGCGCAAGCACAAGGAGCGCGAGAAGAACAGTGCAGGGGATAAAGCGAAGGAAAAGGACGACTGGGCACCGTTAGGCGTGAGTCGATGGGGAGCTACGATTCGCGCCAACCCGGTCCATTTGAAAGTTTCGCGGGCGCCGAAATGTTTGAACAGCCGGGATTGGAGTGTTCGTGTTAACTTGCTCTACATATTCCATTGTTGCTTACTGGAATCTTCAGGTTGCGATGGCTGAATTGAGACTCATACGCGCGCTTGAACAGGTTGAGTCGTTGAAGGATGCGGGCCGGTGGAGTTTCCGGCAGCCGAAGAAGCAGCGGGGGGTCGGCGGATTGACAAAAACGCACTGGGACTATGTCTTGGATGAGATGGTGTGTGTTCTTTGACCGGTTTCGTCCGCTGCTCATTCTTTCACGCAGAAATGGATGCGGATCGACTTTCGTGAGGAGCGCAAGTGGAAGCTCGCACTCGCCTATAATCTCTCGACTGCTGTGCTTGAGTGGCACTGCTTCAGCAGCCTTGCGGAGCGAGTAGCGAAGGGAATCTGTGTTGGCTGGAGGCGACCTCGGGACGATGTTATGCAAGAAGAGCTCAGACTGGACGAGGATATTCTCCCTCTCGAGCAACCTATGGATGTGGACATGGGAGACAATTCTGTTCCCTCTGTGGCTTCTGTCATTCCTACTTCATCTTCCTTGCTAGCAGTCGACTACGGATCGGATGATGACGACGACGAGCAGGAGAAGCAAAGCGTCATGGACGCTCTAGAGCCCTCCTCAATACTGGACGACGCACTTGACGCTGCAGAGAAGGAGCCAGCTACTGCGACAGATTCGGGGTTCAGTAATGTCGAGTTCCAGCGCGGGGAGGGCTCGGAGGAACCGCCTTCAGCGCTATCGGAGGTCCCTAGTAAAATGGATGTGGATGAGGAGGCTGACGCAGAAAAGCCTGCCGGCGACGATGCTATGAAGACGGATGACGCCGAGGATGCGGCTGGGGAGGAACAGAACGCACCTTTAGGGTTGAAAGACTCGTCCAGCGACCCGACTCTTGACAGCATCGGCGAGGGTGCTGTCTCCGCGACGCCTGGCACCAAAGCGTCTTCCAAAGCCAACATATATGCGCCTCTTCGCGAGTACCTTGCGTACTCGGACACGGACAAGCTGTTCTTGGATTTAAGCGACTTGGACCGTGTAGTCATGAACGTGTCTGCAGATGAGCTGACCGCGGATCCTGCATTCCCTCCGTCAGATCTGTCCGAAATATTCCCGGACCTCCCGCCGCTGGGGATGCTGGACGTGGCGCCGCCGCCCGCCAACGTGCCGGAGGGGCGGATCAAGAAGTCAGAGAAGCGGGCGGACCGCGACGACCCGAACAAGCGGGTGGAGGACACCATGTACACAAAGCTGTTCCCAATCGGCAAGTTCATGTACACGAAGCCGACACTCATTGGGCCGCTGCAACCGGCGAAGCGCTGGAAGAATGGGCGCTGGCTGAACGCGGACGACTGTCCTGCTTCGGACTCGGACACACCACCCGTGAAAGCGGAGGAAAGTGCGAGCGGTATGGGTTATTTACGCACACTGCTTCATTTGATCTAACTATGTGTAGAACTATTCAACTCTAAGCCCGCGAACTCTGTGGCCATGATGCAGATGACGCAGGAGCTGAAGGAAAAGGAGGTGAAAGACGCGCCAAAGCGTGCAATTTCGCACATGTGGACGACTGTCGACGACAACCTGCTCAAGTCGTTCGTGGACAAGTATCCCAACAACTGGATGCTCGTCGCCGAGTGTTATAACTCGGCGCGGCTGACGATCTCGACCGACAAGCGGTCGGCCCGGGACTGCCAAGAGCGGTGGAAGGAGCGGTGGGGGGCGGAGTATCGGAAGCCCCAGGAGCCCGTGACTCCTATACAGGAGGAGCCCGCGACCCCGCTGCCACCAACGCCCAGCATGACCACGCGGGGGATCAAACGACTGGCGAGCGCGAGCGTGTCGGGGCCGCCGCCCGCGGCATCGGGGAGCGACGCCAAGAAACGGCGGCGACACCAGTTTGTGCAAGAGACGATGCGCAAGGCGGCGAAGAAGCGTTCGGAGCAGGCGCTGAAGCTGAGTGGTACGTGGTTTCGTCTTCTCCATTCGTCTATATGTTGCTAATTCTTGCTAACTCTCCCGTGTAGCAAGCCAGCGGAAGCCGCCCGCAATACACGAGACGCATGCGCAGTACAGCCGGCTGCCGAAATACTCGCCGGCGGAGCTGAGCCGCATGAAGGCGGAGAAGGACGCCAAGGACAACCAAGACCTGCTCGCGGTGCGGCGGAGGCACGAGGAGATGACGCGGGTCGCGCAGCAAGGGCGTCTCCCCGCCGGAGCGCAAACCCAGGCTCAAGCGCAAGCACAGGCGCAGGCGCAGGCTCAAGTGCAGGCGGCTCAACAGGCCCAGGCGGCCCAGGCCCAGGCTGCTGTCCCGACGCAGCAAGCCCAAGCCCAAGCCCAGGCGCAACCACTGACGCCCGCACAGGTGCTCCAGCAGCAGCAGATTCAGCAACTGCAGGTCGCGCAACAACAGCGCATCACGGCGGCGGCGGCGGCAGCGGCCCGGAGTCAGGTGAACATCTCGCAACAGCAACAGCAGCAGCAGCAGCAGCAGCAGCAGCAGCAGCAGCAACAGCAGCAGCAACAACGGATTGCGTCGCCGATGGCGGGCGGGCAGCGGACAGCACTATCGGCGCAACAACAGCAACAACACGCTCTCCAGCAAGCGCGACTGCAGGCGCAGCAGGCTCAACAGGTGCTCGCACATCAACAGGCGCTCGTGCAGGCGCAGGCGGGTGGGAGCGGGGCGCGGGCGGGGACGTCCTCACCGCGACCCGCGGCGTCGGCGGGGGCACAGCAGGCGATGGTGCCGGGGAATGCGGTACCCCGGCAATACATGAACATGGTCGCAGTCCAGAACCTGCAGGCGGGGCTGCAGCAGTACACGCAGGAGCAGCTGCAACACGCGGTGCGCATGCAGATGGTCACTGCACGAGTCTCTGTTCGTGGATGGGTACTAATTTTTTTTTCATTTCAGTTGCATCAGGCGCAATTGCATGCGCAGCAACAGGCGCATCAGCAGGCGCATCAGAATCAGCAGGGAGGGGCGGGGCATGGCTAGAGGAGGGACAGTGTACCAAAGGAAAAGTATCTTTATTAGTGTATCAAGACTTTTTGTATCGATTTTGCGGCGTTCAACACCAGAGCGGCTCCAATGAGCGGGCGTCCCCCATCATTTACGACGGTTGGCCGTGGCGCATCAGGGATGCAACGCTCGTCATCCTTATGGACCTGCACGCCGTTTTCGTCTTGACCGACCGAAGGCGTAGTTGCCGCGTCGCTGAGCGCCGCTCTGCGCCACTCCGAACACCACCGCCATAACTTCTCCCTGAGTATCCGAGGTCGGACTCCCGAGCAGCATCCTGTCATCGAGTTCGCGAAGGCTTCAAGGAGTTCAGACTTCACCGAACGCTTCGACCAACTCGGCGAAGTCTTTGCCCAATGAGTTTCAAGAGATGGAGGACTCGAGAGTTCAGGAGAGTTCGTTGAATCCGTTTTGAATCCGCTCGAGCTACTTTCCGGGGCCCCCGGATGACGACTTTATAAAACGATAGTCGTTCACACGGACATAAAGGTGAAGAGGCGCAGTCAGCCCGAAATGGTTTTGGTCTAATTGCCGAGCCGCGGCAACACTACCTGGTCTTATCTACTTCAATCTCAACTGAAGTTGTGTCTCACAATGGATTCCTGCCTTGCTTCAACTTGGTACCAGATGGTGCGCGTTTCCTCTGGTTTTCGCTGAGTGTCACTAATCCTCTCGAAGGTCAGGGCATAAGTTGTAGCCAGCGTATCATGAGAACGATTGTCTTCTCATCGCTCGGTACACTCATCGCTCGGGACAAAGTCTGGTTAACGAGACTATAGCCAGCGTAAACTCCTGGACCAGCAGCGCGATGGACGGCAATCCGACCAACGAGGTTTGGGGCTCGACCTGTTTCGGCGATTCTCAGTCATCATTCATTCACTAGCAACTAACCCGCATTGAAACCCCATTGAAGAGAACAGAGAGTAGGGTTGCAAACGTACATGAGCGCCGGACAAGCCTAATGAATTTAAATTTGCAGTTCAACGTTCAACCCCGAAGTTCAGACTTATTTAATTTATTATCGAATACGATAAGATTCTGAAACATTGCAAGCACCCGTCCCTCCCTCATAAAAAAATGCGTACAACTTACGACTGGCTCCAGGACGTTACCGTGGCAGCAAAGCCATTGGGATTGTTCGCCTGATTTATCGTTCCCACCTGGTTTACGCTGAGTTGGAAGGTCGTTCCGACGGTAGCGAGATTGTAGATGTTGACTGAAGAGGTGGTGTCGACGTTTACGATTTGCGATTGGCAGTTCTCGGGGGTGAGACATGCTTGGTTATAATTCTGGGAGAAGAACTCAGCCCGCTCCTTGCCTTGCAGATGATTGGAGTACTCACGGAGAAGAAGCTGTAATGACCAGCACCGAAAACGAGAATATTCGTCGATGTCGTCACCCTGAGAGCCCAGGCCTGTGAAATACCTGTCCAGGAGGAGGGGTCTTTGAACGACGTGTTGACTGTGAACGGTGCGGGAGGTGCTGGAGCAGGTTGGAAGTAAGGCTAGGGAGTGTTATATTTTTTAATCTAGTATTCATGGCAAGAAACTCACTGTCTCCGTCTGGATCAACCCCAGGTAATGAGATTGTGCGCTAACCAGATTGTATTGATAGAGAGTATGGTGCTCAGATGCTGGAAATTATTTCAACTCGTGAAAATAGAGAGGAAATGTGTCGCTTACCAGTGCCTATCATCCAGACTGACAGAAAAAGAAAAAGAAAGTCAGATCCGTTTTCGGTATATTGGAAGATAACCGACCTGGACCGGCCGATTCCGATAAGATGCCACGTCCAGAGTAGAGCGACACCTGGGTTTGTCCACTCGAATCGAGGTCATGATCCGCAAGCCAGACCCAAGTACCCTGTAAATCACTTAAGAAAGACACTCGAGGTTTCAAAAAAAATCAATTACGGACCTCGAGATATGCGGTCGACGCCGCCGTTAAGTGGAGACCTGCGAAGGCCGCGAGACAGTTGGTCGTACCACCGCTGCCGCTGGATGGGCAGTTGGAAGCTTGAAGATTGGTTCCAGCAGCTTTGGATTACAATTAGCATATGAAGTCGCGCTCAGAACTTTGAAATGTACCTCCACCGAGGCGAATGTGCGAGTCCCACATTCCAGCTCCACCTTGGGTGGTTTGTTTCACATTCCACTCAACCACGATGGCCCCTCCGGTGGGACCGATGGTTGAGAAAATGATGTCCGTGATCTCTACCAAACCCGAGGAACCTGGCGCGCCAACTTGAACGACAGGCACGGGACTATTTATATTCTGGAATGTTGCGCCCTTGCCCGCGATTACGGACCAAGCCTCTCCAACCATCTGCGTGCCTGCAGGAATGGTGAGAGTAGAGGTGACGACGTATGTGCCTGCATCGAAGAAAATGATTTTACATCCGGAGAACTTTGGAAGAAGTGAGAAATGATGGTGGAGACGTCTATGATGTGACCTACGGCGGCGAAAACCGCCTTGAGCGCGGCGGTGTCGTCTGTGACTCCATCTCCCTTCGCACCTTGAGTTCGGACGCTGACAAACTGGGTGACATCGTAGGCCGCATACTGGGGGTGAGTCCTGCCGAAGATCTTTCCAGTACTGTCGAGTAAAGCGGCAGGTTTAACGGGAGCAGCAATGGCACCCTGAGTGAATGTCCCAGTACCACTCGTTCCCTTATAAACATTTCCTTGGGCCCACGAGGCGATTGTTGTTGTGCCACCGTTAAGTACAACAGCACCACCGACCACTCCAACAGCGGTGGGGACGTTGGTAAGCTTGATGTTGTTTAATACAAGGGAGCCACCGAGTTTGCCGTTGCTAGCGGTCGACGTCCGGACAAAGATAGGGGTATTCGACACTGTTGCATCGACAATGGTCTCGGCACCAACAGTCTGACGGCGAGTTTAGCGGGTGAAGAAAATATAAAAAATACAGGATTAATCCGTCACCTGTGTAGCTGTGCCTCCCCCGGTGGAGAGGTCGAAACCAACCTGAAAACAATAAATAAGGAGGCGAAGTACATTTCAACACAGCACATACCTGGCAGTTATTGAGCGTGACTCCTTGGAACGTCCAGCCCTTGGATGATGGATAAGCTGGTTGCGCGCAGTGAAATGAAGACCATTACCCAATTCCAAGCTCCAAAGATGCCAGTCTGGGCATTGTTGACGGTGACGTTACGGACGGTGAATCTAATAACCCGTCAGCTCAGCCGACATCTGCGGGTGCTTTAAACTGACTGTTGGTTTCCAACCCACATGCCGAATTTCCCTACGGTTAGATTGGCATTAGCTTGCGTCACTACTGATAAAATGACCATTTAGGACCTCCGTTGAACACCAAATCCCCCATGAATCCACCACTGTGATCTTGTGTTAGCGCTTTATATATGTTGCAGTCAGTGTTTTGAATTTACCTGCCGTTTTCCATCCAAATCCCTGCAGCGGAATCAGAATGGTTCGCCAGCAAACTGTAAACTATTTACCTTGATGAGCAGTGTTGGGTGCCGTAGACATGTTGATCACGATGTTCATCAACGATGTCGCCTGGGCCACTTGCCAGTGGATTCCAGTTCCTTGGGACAATGTGGCCGGAACCCTTTGAAATGCATTAAATATATTAGTCCAAATCGAACATTTGAACACCCACCTCGTGACGTCGATGACGAAATTCCTCACAGAACGGAAACTGTTTCCGCGGTGAGAATAATTCGGAGGGATCCGACAATTCCTTACAAGTTGTTCTGGTTGATATACCATTGTGCACCAGCTCCGCCAGGAATATATGGGTCAGCGTCTGAATAAGATTCATGATTAGCCTCGTAACATAAGGGTTGAACTTCAAGGCTGACCTATCACAGCAAGATCCGTGAAACTAGCCGCAGCCAACAATGTGGGCGGATTCCTCGCGTCCCCGATCAGTCTACGATAGGATTTATACCAATCCCAACACAAAATAAGAGGGAAAAGGAACGCACTGTGTATAGTAGTAGGGGATGATTGAATGAGCAACGAGGTATGTTCTTGAACGATAAGATTGAGGTGAGGTTTTACGAGTTTAAATGGGATATGACTGACCCACTGGGGAAAAATACAACGGCCGGTGATATTCTGCAACAGAATGAGACATCAGGACAACTTGCAAAGCAAGGGAAGACATACGTAGACGAGGCACATGTGCCTCCTCCGCATCTGTTATTCGCTGAGATCGCGGCACTGTACTATAGTCAGCCCATCATCGGTTCAACGCAGAACGACGCCGACACACTTGATAGCTATACACTTATTATCAGTACAGCGCCAGAAGGTATAAAACAATAGTCTACGAACCCGCAGAGTCATCCGTAACTCCGTCACCCTTTAAAAATTATGTTAGTAAGCTCAAAGCGTCTGTAACTAAAAGCACTACCTTGGCACCGAAATCCTTCACGTTTCGGAAAACTGGATAAGTGCTTGGGTTTGGGTTGAACGCGGCAATGCCTTGGTGTTTAATATTTTGCATCCAGAACGGAGCACCAGCAGCAGCACTGATATAATGTTTAACATAACACTCGGAGAGAGACATAAGAACTGGACATACGTGCCCGCTCCGAGGGGAGTAGTGCATGTCGTTCCAAGGGAGTTTGCCAATGTGGCAGAGCCGATAACCGCGACGATCGAGGCGAAAAATGACAAAAGCATGTTGCTTTGCGTCGCGACCAAGTTCCAGTCGAAATGAAAACATGCCCGACTTTATACCCAGGAGAAAATCCTCAGCTTCTATGGAAATACAGTGACGCAGGTCGCTGTTCAAAAATACTTCCACTGTCGCATGGCCGGGGGGAACTTGTAGGCCAAGAGCTGGCGAATAAAAGCCAGCAGATTCACCTTGTGAACGCTTTTGAGAGTCAGCTGAAAGCAGAAGGCGTGTGTCTCTCACAAACTGGCGAGGCGCACAATCAGCTGCTTCGGACTCAGACTGTACCATGGGGAAACGCTGGGATGGAACCGTTGATCGGAGCTCGACAAATCAGACTGGATCGGTTAAATTCGGGATACCAGCCTCTACTGTGGGCAAATTCCAGTCTATTTCTGAGGATGATGTCGAAATGATATCGGGGAAAAAAGCAGCCGGATAGACACATGAGCAGTTCCCGGTAGCAGATGACTGGTTGAGAATCTTACATTTACGTCTTGCGTATGCAGCACGCTACTCGAGGGAAGTAAGTCTGCGATGGAAACTGCGATGGTGCACAAGCCAAAAAAAGTTAAGGAAGAGGTCCGAGTCTGGCTTAGTTCAAGTTCAAGGTTGGTTCAAGGTTTGAATGCCGTATAGAGTCAGATGTTGATGTTCAACTAAATCCCTTGGTGTTCGGTGTGATGTTCCCTTCTCATCTACACTTACTCGTTTCGTGAGAGGATCTCTATGTAGTTCTGTCGTATTGTTCGAGCGGTAGATGGCTGTAGCATACATTAGGCTGATGTTTGTAGGTACAGCAGCCGTACGTTCCTCAACGGGACCACCGCTCCTCCTCGGGCTTGTCGGCTCAGGCTTTAAGATCAAACGGATCAAGTCGTGGAAAATCTGGCACTAATAAGTTTAATATGTTGGTGGTAATACAACGTTGTGGGTATAAGACTGCATATGGCTTCAAGGCATATCGTGGTTGTTGTTTACGTCCGGGTCCAGGCGGTTATCGTCTGCGCCTTTCCGTTTAGATTGCTGTTTTGGTTTATAACCCCAGCCTGGTTTATGCTCAATCCAAAGGTTATTCCAATAGTCTGGACACTGTAGAGGGCGATCGACGAGGTCGAATCGATGGTGACAATTTGGCTCTGACAAGTAAGCGTGTTGAGGCAGGTTTGGTCGTAATTCTGGGGCGAATAAATCAGTTCAGCAATACAACCGATAAAATGAAGTGGGGGTCATACGGAGTAGAAGCTGTATAGACCCGCTCCAAAGATTAGGATGTTTGAAGAGCCGGACACGGCCAGACCCCAGGCCGAAGTAACCCCGGTGAATGAGGGGTCGCTGAAAGCACTATTGACGGCAAAGGGAGAGGGGGCAGCCGGAGACGGTTGGTAATACGGCTGTTGGATCTTCGTTAACGATCAGACCAAGTGGAAGAAAGGGATACGTACTGTCTCGGTCTGGATTAAACCCATATAATGATTCTGTGCGCCAACCAGATTGTACTGATACAGTGCATGATGTTCAGAAGCTTTGAGAGCAAGTTTAGTGCCATACTCGAACGGTAAAGATAAAATGATTGACTCACCTGTGCCTATCATCCACACGGGGCCAGCGGATTGCGAAAGGATGCCGCGTCCAGAATAGATCGACAACATGGAATTGGGATGGGCGTCTAGGTCGTGATCGGCAAGCCAAACCCAAGTGCCCTGGAGCGCATTTTTATGTGAGAAGAGGATTCAAAACACAACGACATAAACTGACCTCCAAATAAGCGGTTGACGAAGCGGTAAGGTGAAGGCCGAGGAAGGCAGCATAACAGTTGGTCGTACCACCACTCCCGCTAATCGGGCAGGCAGCAGCTTGGAGGTTTGTTCCGGCGGCTTCAGATTACAGTGAGCCCGTGAATCCCAATGGAAAGGTAAAATGTACCTCCGCCGAGACGAACGTGCGAATCCCACATCCCAGCCCCACCTTGTGTGGTTTGCTTTACATTCCATTCCACGACAATGGCACCCGGGGCTGTAGCGGAATCTCAGTGGGAGAACATCGTCCAGGAAAAACACTTGACGCACTGAGACCGATAGTGGAGAAAATAATGTCGGTAATCTCCATCAGACCGGAGGAGCCCGCCGCGCCAACTTGAACGACAACTTTTGGGTTATTCACATCCTGGAACGCGGCGCCTTTTCCTGCGATTACCGACCAAGCCTCTCCGACGATCTGGGTGCCAGCAGGGATGGTTAGGGTAGAAGTCACGACATAGGTGCCTGCATCGAAGAAGATGATCTTGCATCCGGCGTACTTGAGAAGAGGCTGAGTGATGAACAATAGAGGGGTAGAAGTAGAACAAAACGTACAGATGCGAAGATGGCCTTGAGAGCAGCCGTGTCGTCTGTGACTCCGTCTCCCTTGGCTCCTTGGTCTCTAACACTAACGAACTGTGAAACGGCATAAGTTGCATACTGAGGGTGGGTCCTGCCGAAGACTCTTCCGGCGCTGTCGAGCAAGACAGCGGGTTTGGAGGGAGCAGCAATAGTTCCCTGAGTGAATGTCCCGGTAGCGCTCGACCCCTTGTACAGATTCCCTTGGCCCCATGAGGCAATCGTTGTCGTGCCACCGGCAAGAATAGTGGCACCACCTGCGACTGCGATCGCGGTAGGGACATTGTTGAGTTTGATGTTGTTCAAAACCAACGAGCCAGCACCGATGAGTGTCCCGCCACTGGCGGTCGATGTGCGAAGGAAAATCGGGGTGTTGGTCACGGTGGCATCAATGATCGCCTCGGCACTGACTTTCTAATAATGTCAGACGATAAGCGCACATTCGCAGACAGGAAGAACGAATTCAAACCTGCGAAGCGGTGGTGGAGCCGGTGAGTAGATCGATTCCGATCTGTGAACGCAATGAGCACGAGGATGGCGGTTATTTTGTTGTGCATACCGCGCAATTGTTGATGGTTACGCCTTGGAACGTCCAACCCCAGTTCCAGTGTGAAAGAATGGCAGTTTTGGCGTTGTTGAATGTTACGTTTCGGACGGTAAATCTGTACAAAATGAGCTGAGCGAATCGAAGATTTTGAGAGAATCCCGTACTGTTGATTTCCGATCCACATGCCATACAGACCTCCGTTGAAGACGAGATCACCCATAAAACCACCACTGGACGAGGCTTTAGCCACATTCAAATAAATGCATGCACGATTATTTTTACCTGCCGTCTTCCATCCAAATGCCTGAAAGTCGAGCAATTAGATTGAACAGAAATAACTGGAGATGTCCATATGTACCTTGGTGGGCAGTATTGGCCGCAGCGGACATGTTTATGACAATATTCATCAACGACGTGGCCTGTGAAACTTGCCAATGTATACCCGTTCCTTGGGACAGGGTGGGCGGGACGCGAGTCACGTCGATGACGAAGTTGCGCACAGAACGGAAGCTAGGTCCTTGATGAGTTTCGATCCTGTCATTCAAAACGCAGAAAATTTTACAAGTTGTTCTGGCTGGTGTAGTATTCTGCTCCCGAGGCGCCAGGAATATAGGGGTCGGCGTCTAAAGGATGCGTTAAGGATATTTGTCCTGATTAATCATAATTCACCAACCAATAACAGCGAAAGCGTTGAAGGTAGCAGCCGCCAATAAGGTCGGTGGGGAGGTGGCATCTCCGATGAGTCTGGTGCGGGATTCAGCATGTCGTCCTGAATAAGAAGGTGCGGGGGACGCACTGAGTGTAATAATAAGGTACAATCGCATCTGAAATGAGATATGTTCTGTGCGGCGATTCGTCAGAAAGCGAACTGGAGCACTAAACGCGGCATGTACCCTTTGGGGAAGAATACCACAGCGGGGGTGACGCTGCATGTTCACTATCAGCATGTGAGCTGCTTTAATTCAGATGTTACGCACGTCGAGGAGTTGCAACTACCAGCACCACCTCCGCACCGGCTTCCGAATGTGATCGCAGAACTGACATGATGTTAGATGGATATACATGCTAGAAAAAAATAGATAGAAATACTTGATAGCTACAAAACCGTCAGTGAACAGTCTCTTAACTGAGGAGCAAAAAAAGCACCTGAAGTATCATCGTGAACTCCGTCACCCTTCGATAAACGACAATTAATTAGGGGTCTTAGAAAAGACTGCTATCTCACTATGGCTCCGAAATCTTTCACGTTCCTAAACACTTGATATGTGGATGGGGCCGAGTTAAATGCAGCAATCCCTTGGTGCTTAATATTCTGCATCCAGAAAGGATCTGTCGCCGCGGCCCTGCAGTACACAATCAGCCAACGGGTTACGGGGTGGAAGGCTTCGGGAAACATACGTTCCAGCACCGAGAGGAGTTGTGCATGTCGATCCCAAGGACGATACTAGAGTTGCAGAGCCAAGGGCTACGCCCACTGCGGATAGAAACGAAAGCATGGTGGATGATAAGCACGGTCCATCGACGCTGTTGTTTTATACGTCGAAAACAACAAGTGAACATGAGCCCCGAACGGCGAACGCATGGTTCCATCGCCGACAAAACGACGCGTGATGCACGTTGGATGTAAGTACGCGACTGAGACCGCGCAAAATCTGCGTCCCGTTCGGGATGAGAGACGCCCGAAACAACCAAATTCATCCGTTACCTGTGGGTCAGAGGTCAGACGACCAGCGTTGCGCCGACAACAGGAGTGATTATTAACTCGGAGCATGATATTGACTGACCCAAGACCAATCCTCGAACTGGGATAATCACGTGCGGCGATTCCAAGTTTGGTTTCGTAGTTCAATTCTTCAAATTCAACTGAGTTCAAACTGTTCGCGTTTCCAACGGCCACGAGGTTCGATGAGACCTCATTTCCCAGCTTGAAAAAACGTTCGCTTCGCAGTGGTTTAGTATTCTGCAATGGGGGTTCCGGATATACGACGCTCACCTGACGATCCAACATCTGCAAATCAGGCGGGGTCGAGATGGCGGTAAAGTCGTAGATTTGTCACGGATAAGCGCTGAGCACCAGAAAATCACGGAGCATCTGATTGGATCCTCAGTTCGACTTCTTGGACTTGCTCTCGGACTTGGAGGAGGACGAGGGAAAAGACTATTTTGAGAACCACCATGCCGTGTTCACTCCAATCTTGCGCTTGAAATGTATCGGTCTCACTGGCAGGGAATGTAGATATCCCAGGAAGACGAAAACGATCGGAAGGTAAGGACGAGGAGATCTAGAAACGTTCGCTGCTCGGTGTATGTAGACGTCATTGATTTGCTGATCTCTTTTGCGAGAAGTCAATCTCCGAAGCCCTTGTGGAAGTTTTCTCAGTCTGTCTTCGCTCAGCGGCTCCATACGTCATGCTGCGAGCTGCGGGAACGAGCTGCGGGAACCAAGCGGGAACACTGAACCAATTACCAAAAGAGAGAGACGGGCCATGCAACTTCCACGCGGCGTGGAGTCGTCCACCGCTGTGCTTCGACGGTCGTAAGGGTCCCTTTTGGTAACGCGACGACGCAGATAAGAGCGGCCCGGCCATAGCCGCCCCGAGGAGGAGGTCTTTGCCAATGCCTTCGTTCAAGTTGAAGAGCAGACCCATTACGTAAAGTGGCAGTGTTTGCCCGATGCTCACCAACTCGTCGAATGGGTCTTGAATCGTCTCTGGACCCATTCGGAGTAATGTCTATGGACGAGTGGACAAGCGGTATCATTCAGAATGACCCAATGCGCATGTACCGTGCAAAACGAGATGCTGCCCACCGTTCCGTGTCATCCAAATATTCCATTCTCGGATTCATATCCTCTGGAACGTACGGGCGGGTGTACAAGGCACAGAGCCTCGGGGAGGATGGCAGGATCCATGCCATCAAGAAATTCAAGCCGGACAAGGAGGGCGACGTGATCACATACACTGGGATTAGCCAGAGTGCGATACGGGAGATCGCGGTAAGTTTCAACTTGCATCCGCTAGGCATCGCCATCGAACGCCAGTTTGCAGCTCAATCGCGAGATCGACCACGAGAATGTCGTGGCACTGAAAGAGGTGATTCTCGAGGACAAGTCAATATACATGGTGTTTGAATTCGCGGAACACGACTTTCTTGTGAGTCTCCCAAATTGTGCTCGTCTTGAAAAGTAGAACTCGACGGAAGCATCTCTCAGCAAGTAATCCAGCACCACGCCACGACGTTAAGAACCGCGATAACGCTGCCCGTGCTCAAATCCCTCATTTACCAACTCTTCAATGGACTCATCTACCTTCACTCGTGCCACATCCTTCACCGGGATCTTAAACCTGCTAATATCCTGATCAATGCCTCTGGTGTCGTCAAGATCGGCGATTTGGGTCTTGCGCGCTTAATTTACCAGCCCCTCCAGCCGTTGTTTGCTGGCGACAAAGTGGTGGTGACAATCTGGTACCGCGCGCCGGAACTGCTCATGGGTGCCAAGCATTACAACAAGGCGATTGACTGCTGGGCCGTGGGATGTGTGATGGCAGAGCTTGCGAGCCTGCGGCCAATATTCAAGGGCGAAGAGGCCAAATTGGATTCGAAGAAAAATGTGCCGTTCCAAAGGGATCAGCTGCTGAAGATCTTCGAAGTGCTAGGCACACCAGACGGTTCATACCGCTGCTTCCTCTATTGTATCGTTCTTGATTATTTTGCACAGAACAAGACTGGCCGGGGGTCAAAGACATGGTCGAATATCACAATATGAAGCGTCTCGATCCGTGAGTCCACCCCGAGACGTTGGAAGGCGATGAAATAACAGTGTCCCTAGCTATGCTAACCGGCTGTTCGACTGGTGTCAAACGCGTGTGCGCTCGCAGAACGGTTACGATCTTCTCCGGCAGCTCTTTGCGTACGACCCGGACAACAGGCTCAGTGCAAAGGAGGCGCTCCAACACAAATGGTTCCACGAGGATCCATACCCGACGTGGAAGTGCGCGCTATCTATCGCATGAGTTATGCTATTGAACCACTGACTCGCTATGCAGTGCCTTTCAGGCTGCGCCCCAGCAGATCCCACCCCATCGGCGAATTACACAGGACGAAGCGCCTTCGATGGTCCCGCTTCCTGCTGCGCCGTTCAACTCGCACACGCAGTCTAAACCTGGGAGTTCGGCGAGCTTGAGTGGCGGCGGGCCTTATGTTGTGCCGAGCGGAGGGAATGGTGGTAACGGAGGGAATGGAAGGAAAAAGGCGCGGATGGGCTGAGAATTAGAATATCTGGACTGTTGTATGTAAGAATCTGAAACGGGGCTTTTGTGAAAAGCGTGACAAACAATGCGTCGTGCTTGTGCACGTGCTGTGTGACCGACGCGTCGTGACCCTTCAACGGAACTGTTTACAACTCCCAGGCCATAATGGTCTACCTCCCGCCTCCTCATCTCGCCACCGCGTCCAGGCCATCCTATGCTGCGGCCTACACCAACATCCTCAAGGCCCACCGCCAGTCCCCCCTCACCTCTGCCGCGTCCGTCATCATGCTCGTCGCCCCGGACGTCGACGCCCTCTGTGCTGCGCGGATGCTCGCGGATCTCTTCAAGCAGGACGATGTCATGTATCGAATAATCCCCGTGTCGGGTGTGACGGAGCTCGAGCGCGTCCGGGACGAGTTGGTCATGGTCTCCGAGGTATGTTGAGGGCCACTTTTTCGATGTCAAGTCAAGTTGAACTGGGAATCAGCTGCACACCCTCATCCTCCTCAACATGGGTGCGATCCTAGACCTCCCCTCCGAAGAATGGTTCGGCGGCTTCAGCACAAAAATGTCCGTGCACGTTATCGATTCCGCGCGGCCGCAGAATCTGTCCAGTCTGTTTGGCGGGGGCGAGGCCGGCGATCGAATAGTAGTCTGGGACGACGGTGCTGCGGAAGATCTGGGCGAAGAGCGCAAGGCTTGGGAAGCATTAACGGTGCGTCACCCGCTTCTGCTGACCCGAGAATTTCAACTCATTCAATTCTAGTACGAACCTCTCCCCGACTCGGACGACGAAGACTCGGAATCCGAGCCCGAAGAGGAAGAGCCCGAAAGAGAAGACGACGACGGAGACGAGGAAGATTACGAGCAGAACGGTGGCAAGCGGAGATCACTCGGCGACGGTGAACGAACGGCGGGGAAAAGACAGCGCGTCGACAAAGAGGTGATTTTGACATCCTTCTCGCGTTTTTGTGGGATTCTCACCGGCCCCCAAAGCGGCCACGTCGAATGACGCGCGACGAACACGACATGCACTCTGCGCGACTAGAAAAAACACTACATGGCCGGTACATGGCACGGACAAAGTGCGGCAGGCACAATATACATCCTCGCGACCGTTCTCGAGCGGGTCGACAACGACCTCTTATGGTGCGCTTCCTCTTCCACGCCTCTCCCCCACTCATCTCCCGCGCAGGCTCGCGATCCTGGGGCTGACCTACCAATACACGACCTCACGAATATCACGCGCGTACTACGAGACGTACCATGCAGTATACCACGACGAGGTGTTCCGGCTGAATCCGGCGCCGCCTACGGGCGAGAACGCGCTGATCTCGCTGAACCCGGACGACCTCAGCGTCCGCGCGACGGAGGAGCTGCGCTTCATGCTGTTCCGGCACTGGACGCTCTACGATGCGATGCTGCACTCGAGCTACGTCGCCAGCAAGCTCGGCATATGGAAAGAGCGCGGGCGGAAAAAGCTGACGGGCCTGCTGGCCAAGATGGGGTAATTTATTTTATGCTTCCGTTCATTATGTATGCGCGTCCTGATGGGTCTCAGATTCTCGCTGGCGCAAACGCAGCAGCCGTACTCGCACATGGACATGGACCTGAAGAAGACGCTGATCCACAAGCTGAACGACATCGCGCCCGAGTATGGGCTGGTCGAGCTCTCGTACCCGTCGTTCATGCGGTGTTTCGGGTACCGGTCGCAGCCGCTGTCTGCGGCCGACGCGGTCGAGGGCGTCAGCGCGCTGCTGGACGTCGCGGAGGGGCTGAAGATGGAGGTCGAGGTCGAGGGCGCGCGGAACGGCGGCGAGTGGTTTGGCGGCGGGCGCGTGTGGGAGCCGACGCATGGCGCGCGGGCGAGCGGGCGGAAAAAACGTGAGGAGCGGGAGAATATCCCGCCCGCGGGGCAGAACGCGGGCACGGGCAAAGCGAAGCGCATCGGCGAGGGCGACGGGGAGGACGCCGAGGACGACGCGGACGGGTCGAAGGACGTGCAGTGGTGGGTCAAGAACTTCTGGACGGCGTTCGACGCGCTCAGCGAGTAAGTCGCGTCCCGCGATTCCTGTTCTTTTCAGTAGCTAACAGACACGCAGCATCGGGCCGCTGCGGGAGGCGCTGAACCTGTCGATGACGCTGCACCGGGCGATCATCGAGCAGGGGACATCGATTATCGACAAGCAGGATATCCGGACGATGCGGAACCACCGGGTGGTGGTGCTGACGCAGGGGCGGCACCTCGCGCTGTTCGCGCACCCGGGGGTGCTGTCGCGGCTCGCGCTGTGGCTCGTCGACGCGCTGCGCGACCGGCTGCCCGGGACGAGCGTGAGCACGCGCTCGAAGCGCAAGAGCCTGCCGTTCGTCGTCGCGTGCCTCAACGAGGCGGCCGGGTCGTATGTCGTCGTCGGCGTCATGGCTGCGCTTGATTTTGGGGACGTAAGAAAGAAGTACGTTTTTGTCTCCTATTTCTCTCTCTTTCAAAAAAGAATCTAATTCGTGTGCAGTGAATTTGGGCTGGCGTTCCTCGACGCGAAGGAGCGGTGCAACGCGCGCACGCGGCACGGGTCGTTTGACACGAGTGTTTTGGAGATCAACCAGGAGGACCTCAAGGTGTTCCTCGAGACGCTCTGCGAGGGGCCGGATGCCTGAGGCGTTTGGCGCGTGCCCTGCGTGCCTAGCTTGGCAGAGGTGTTTGGAGGAGATGCTTGGCGGTCCCGTGAGCCAGGAGCGCTATTGAGGGGTAGAGGGGTCGATGTCGAGCATATAACATATTTCTTATACGCCGCGCGGCGCAGTTGTATTTATCGGTGTTGTAATAGTAGTGTTGTAGTGCTCGGAACGGCGATCGGTGCAAAGAGTATTTTGTAGTAGGCGAGTGGTCTTTCGCAGGTTTTTTTTTTTTTTTTTTTGTAGACTTTGAAACTTGAAACGCAAGGAGGGAATTAATTAAACTATCAGAGCGACATGCATGATTCATTCGACGTTTGCTCGTGTTCATCATAACATACTGTACACACACCGGAACAGCACGTACGTACGACGTCCGCGATATTGGTAAAAACTTGGGGAGGTATCATCCCACGACGCTGGAAATACATGTATGCATCTGTAAGCCGCATACAGTAGCTATTCTATTCTTGCTAGTGCATGGAGACGAACAACTGCGGTTGGAGTGAGCTTTGTTTAGATTTTTTTTCTTTTTCTGTAGGCCGAGGAAATCCGATGTGGATGGTTGGATTTTTTTTTTTAGAGGGGGCTGGGTTGAAAGAACCCGGAATCTAATTTCGTTCGTGGACGAAGAAAAGAATCTTGCGCTGTGAATAGTCGACCAGTTGACGGGTACTAGTAGCGAACGACGGGATCATAAAGCTAGGCCGTCCAGTAGCAGTCCCACCAGGCCTGCTGTCTTGAATTTCGGTTCGGATTCGTGGGAACCACAGCCAGAGTAGGAACCACGGCAAGAATCCGGCCAGCCCGGTTTAAGTTATTTTCCGCCGCCTCGCTATTTTGTCGCCTCGCTAGTTTGTTTTTATATCGTGTGCCGTGTGTGCCGGACACATAACATGTTCCTACACATACGGGATGAGGCTGAGGCGGAGAGGTGGAGTCGGACGAGGATGGCCGTGTGCCAATGGTTGCCGTGCGGGTTCCGAGGCCGACGATAGCCGTGTTGAAAAATAATACGATAGGGGGCCTCTGTAAGGTGTTTCCCGAGATTCAGGGGTAACTTGAAGAGCAGCAGACCCAGTCGCTCGGGACCCAAAAAATCGTGCTCTTTTCGTTCTAGTTGACTATTTTGGACATCTTGCAAGCCGCGGCCGGAACGAATGACATTCTGATTGGCGGTATCGAGGAGTCCAACGCGTTAACGTTGGACGTTGAACGGGAGTCGTCAAGATAATTGTTTGGAAATTGTGGGGCATATTCGGGCGAGGAAGGCCGTGCGTTTGAGGTCGAATTACCTGGGCCTAGATAGGATAGGGTCCAACCTCCACAAGGGCGTCTGCGAGAGGCCTATTTTTTTCTGGTTGCCTATTTTGACACCAACCCCGCTGGAATGAAATAAATGAATTAATGACGTTTTGACTGATTGGCGGAGAGTCGGAGACCCCGCCGGGTGTCATTAAAATATTGTTTGTGATTTTTAAGACCAGGGAAAGGGCGTGTTGAAGCAGCTGGTTCTGCGAGCATTTAGGCTGATGGCCGACCGCGACGGACGAATTTAGCACAGCGTGAGGCTTCCTCTGTGTGCAGTTATATAAGATCGGCGGATGGTATTCGGCACGCGAGCTGGCAGGGTTGACAGAAGTATGAAGTGACGGTGGGCGCGGGGTAAGTAGCCTCGTTTGTACGGCGTACTTGCGAGGGTCCTCCGTTCGTTGTTTCCTTGGCGCGCCAACCCTGCAGATGGGCGTAGAAAAGGGACAGATGGCTACCAAACACCCAAAAAAAGCAGTGCTCTGTTAGGAGCATTGTCTCACGGCCGATATTCGGTCATCTGAGCCCTGCGCCTTTTTCTTTCCACACTCCACCACCATCATGGCCCAGCAGCCGCCCGCCCGCGACTACGAGCCTCTCCCCCTCACCCACGAGGACCACTCCCCCCAGGCCCTCTACAACGCCCCCGAGTCCTCCAATCCTTCCTCCTTTCACATACCCACCGAGGACCAGGACGGCCATCCATACACAGACGAGATGGGCATCCCCCTTGGCTCACCCCAGCCCAGGTTCATCGGTCGTGCATTGTACGACGGCGGCGGCGGACCTAGCATGCGCGACTCGTACGCCTCGTCCCACCAGACCTACCCCTCTGCAGACGCGTACACTGCAGAGGGAGACAGTGTTTATGGCCTCAACGACGCACCCGCACCCATCGCCCGCGGCTACACCGACACCTCCTACCACGACGAACCCGGTTTCTTTTCCGCAGATCAGCCCCGCAAGCGGGACGAGAAGCGCGCGACATATGCCGGCCGAAAGTCACGCCGGAAACCAATAATAATCGGTGTCGGCGTCCTCGTCTTGCTAATTGCCGTCATCGCCGTCGTCCTCGCCCTCACCGTCTTCAAGAGCAAGTCAAAGGACGCTTCCAAAGACAGCGGCTCGTCCGACACCGCCTCGTCCCCCACCGGTACCGCCGCCTCCAGCAGCAGTGGCAGCACCTCAGCAAAAGTCGCCCTCGTCTCGGGCGGAGACGGCACCACCGTCACCGGCGACGACGGCTCCACATGGACTTATACTAACCCCTATGGCGGCAACTGGTACTGGGACGAAAACGACCCCTTCAACAACGGCGCCCGCGCCCAGTCCTGGTCCCCCGCCCTCAACGAGACCTTCAATTATGGTGTTGATAAGATTAGAGGGTGCGTCTGCTTCTCGAAATCCTACGTTTATAACCTTATTCCCCCCTGCTCAGTGTCAACCTCGGCGGCTGGCTCGTTACGGAACCCGTACGTGCTTGCCCCTGTCTTGCGTGGCCCTCTAACCTTCCTTCCTTCCTCTCAGTTCATCGTCCCCAGCCTCTACCAGACCCTCCAGTCGAGGACCACCACCACCGTCACCGTTATCGACGAGTGGACCCTCATCCAGGCCATGGAGGCCGACACCGCCAACGGTGGCGTCTCCCAGCTCGAGGACCACTACAAGACCTTTATCACCGAGCAGGACTTTATGCAGATCGCCGCCGCCGGCCTCAACTATGTCCGCATCCCCCTCGGCTACTGGGCGATCGAGGTCCTCGACGGCGAGAACTTTCTCCCAAAGACCTCGTGGACCTACTTCCTCAAGGCCGTTCAGTGGGCCCGTAAGTACGGTCTGCGCATCAACCTCGATCTCCACGCCCTCCCCGGATCCCAGAACGGTTGGAACCACTCGGGCAGGTTGGGCAGCTACAACGTGCTCTTTGGCCCTATGGGGATCGCCAACGCGCAGGTGCGGCGTTTATTTTGTGCTATATCCCGTGCCAATGCTAACTGCTCACAGCGCTCCCTCGACTATATCCGCATCTTGGCCGAGTTTATCAGCCAGCCGCAGTACCGCGACGTCATTACCATGTTTGGCATCACCAACGAGCCCCAAGGGAACTCGATCGGGATAGATGTCCTCCAGAAGTAGTGAGTCGTCGCGCTACCTCGTGAGGTCTTCCGCTTGCGTGCTAATCGCGCCCCCTCGCAGCTACTACCAGGCGTACCAAAACGTGCGCACCGCTAGCGGCACGGGACAGGGCAATGGGCCGTTCGTGTCCCTCCACGACGGGTTCCTCGGGCTGTCCAAGTGGGCGGGATACCTCCCCAACGCGGACCGCGCGTCGCTCGACCTGCACCCGTACCTGTGCTTCACCACGCAGAGCACATCCCCGATCACGTCGTACGGGAGCACGCCGTGCCAGCAGTGGGGCTCAGAGTTCAACGAGACCATGGCGGACTTTGGGTTCGTCGTCGCGGGCGAGTTCAGCAACGCCGTGACCGACTGCGGGCTGTACGTCAATGGTGTGGGGCAGGGCGTGCGGTACGAGGGCACGTATATCCTCGATGGGCCGTGGCCCGTGATGGGCAACTGCTCGACGGACTGGCTCGACTACCAGAACTGGAGCTCGGGAACAAAATCCGCATACAAGAAGTTTGCCATGGCGAGCATGGACGCGCTGCAGGTGCGCCCCTTTTCCTTTTCAGCGTGTGCATCGGATAATTAACTCGCATCGCAGAACTGGTTCTTCTGGACGTGGAAGGTGGGTAACTCGACCGCGGGGATCATCGAGGCGCCGCACTGGTCGTACCAGCTCGGGCTGCAGAACGGGTGGATGCCGACGGACCCGCGCTCCGCGGTCGGGCAGTGCGGAAACTCGAACCCCTTCGACGGCCCGCTGAGCGCGTGGCAGACGGGCGGCGCGGGCGCAGGACAGATCCCAGCGTCCGTCACGCAGGCGCTCGAGTGGCCGCCGACCATCATCTCGTACCCGGCCTCGCAAAACACGCCCGGGACGCTGCTGCCGACATACACGCCCGCGGGGACGCCAATCACGCTGCCGGGCCCGACGTTCACGAGCACGAGCGGGGTGGCGTCGGCGACGAAGAGCGCGGACGTGGGGAGCGGGTGGGCGAACTCTGCGGACTCGGCGGGGATGATGGGGCCCGTGGCGGGGTGCAGCTATTTGGACCCGTGGATAGGGTCGACGGTCGCGCCGCCGAGCCCGCTGTGCACTGGCGGCGCGGCGGCGCGGTTTGCGTGGCCCACGGACGCGGCGGACCCGACGATCACGCAGGCGCCGTAGAGCGGGCGTGCGTTATGTTACGCTAGCATGCGTTGTGTTTTGCTTGCTTGCTTGCGTGCGTTGTGTTTTGCTGGTGCTCGCGCGCCGTTCGCTCGTTTTGCATGGACCTTGGACGGATTGATTATTATTTGGACTGCATGCACTCATTGACTCGCTCGCACTGGCATTTTGTTATCGCTACATACCGACGACGCTAAAGTAACGTACTACTATACTACCCCCCCGCGCATGTACGCCATCGCCATTCCCGCATTCCCGCCTACTCGCTGGTTCCCACAGCATTCCCTCCCTCTCCGCTTTACGTTACGCCGTCCGCCTGCATTTACCCACCCTGCCCGCATTTCCCATCCCCATCCACCCACCTGCCCGCATTTACCCCGGCCTCGGCCCACCTACCCACCCCCCTGACGATATAAGTACCGCCTACATTTATTTTACTTCGACTATTACGCACGCACGCATCCATCCATCCACACATCATCGCTGACACAAATGCAGAAAGAGATGATATTTATACCGATTTATGGATATGGTTTGAGCGCGGATGTGGCGAGAGGAATTAAAGAGGTAGCGGGAGGACAAGTTACATAAACAGAAATATTTGAGAGATGGGGTTATACAGTCCTAATACAGTATTCAAATCGTCTAGTGGGCGTAGGTTCCTAGTGCTCCCCGCTGGTCGTCGCGTAGCGGTCCTCGAGGTCCTCCTGCCCGCCGAACCCGCCCTCAAAGTCGCGCCCCCGCGCGTCCGCCGCCGCGCTCGCCTCCGAGGACGAGTCCGCCGATGCCTTGGAGGTGTCTTTCGAGGCGTCGCTCTCGGCGCGCAGGGCGGCGAGCTGGGCTTGTTCCTATTAGTCGCGGTAAGCCAACGCCGCATTATAATAAAGTTGAGCTTGAATAATGGGGAGACGCGCCTTCTCGTGGACGTACGCGGCCTCTGCGGCCTGCTCGCGCGGCTTCCAGGATTTATCCTAGGGTGGGGTGGGGCGTCAACGCGGTTCGGGGGAGGAGAGGGCGGGTACTTGGGATGTGGACATGGGAGTTTGGGTGCAAGGAGTGAAATTGAGTCGAATGCCAAGGGTGGACTCGGAGGACGACGTCATTACCCGGTCACGTGGGAGCTAATTAGGAATAGGGGCTATTCAGACGCGTCGAATTCGGGGAAGGTGAGATGAGGGGATCTTGGAGGCCTAAGGCAAGTATGGGCGAGATGCGATGTTGATATTGATGCTGTGTGGTTCGCGAAACGTCCGGAAAATTCAATAGCACTGTGCTGAACGCATCCGAGTCGGCCGCCAACGTTTCGAGTTGGGCTATCCCTGAGCACTGAGCGGCGGACGGCCTGGATACATCGGACGCCGTTGTCGATACCGAACGCCGTCGCTGGGCGGTACCGAGTCCGGGGATCAATAACGGAACAGACGAGCTCACCGTTCGGCATGGGGTTTGAAATTTTCATCCTTCTCGGCCCCCTCTTGTAACTTGGAACGGAATGGAGAACTCCGAGTCCGCGTCGTCTATGTTCGTAGCAAGAGTTCATCGACATGGTCAGAATCGCAAACCCAACGACTTTGAACTGGTCAAAAATTCACAAAGTTCCCCAGCAGGTGTCGGTGAGAAAGTCAACGGAATTCCTGCCGCAGTGGAAAAATCTCCATACCTTGCCTGAGCCTGAGACTAGGAACTAAAATTCAAAGGCAGGTTCAAGTCGGGAAATGCCAGAAGGCGACGGTCACGTGGGACCAATTGGACAATGCTCAAAGCGCGTGAGGGCTATAAATAGGCGCTCCTTCTCCTATTTTTTTACTTCCTCGTAGCCACTCGTCAACATGAGGCGCGGATTCTTGAACAAGCCCAAGCGACCCAAAGCCCGTGCGAACGCGACGAGCCCTGCCGCTGAGTGCGCTCCTCTCAGTCCGCATTTGCGTATATATTCTGACAGCGTATACAGGGAGTTGAAAGAAACTCAGACGCCCGATTCCGAGTCGCAAGAGACTCCGCCGCGCACAGAGACGCCCAAGCCCACGTCCCCCTATGTGGAAGAATACAACGATCCGCCACTCAATCCGCACCTCCCGCCCCAATGGCTGCTCGACACCCGTTCCAAGGGCGAGACGCGCTTCGTGTTCCGTCAGTGGCCGCGTGCCCCGGGCGGCGCCGACGCTTTCGAATCCGAGCCGGGCAAGATGGCTCCGAACGGCATCCCCAAGTGGGGTGCGACGCTCTACGACTTCTTCAACTTCCGGCTCTTCCCCGACATCGCGAGTTGCATCGCGACGAGCACGAGCAGCCGCCTCGCCGCGACGATGCGCTCCCTTGGTGAACTCGACGCCGCAGCGCACGAGATCGCGTGGGCAGACCGGGAGGAGGACCCGCACCAGCTCGTGCCGCCCGACGAGATTGCGCGCGACATCGAGCCGCTGGAGGAACGCATCATGGGGGGTGGCCGGGTGCCGTGGGCTACGGGAGGCGGTCGGTCTGTGCGGTCCAGCGAACACAAACGCGCGGTGGAGGTCCCGCTCCCAGAGGCTGCCCCGGACGAGCACTGCGACATCGCCGACATCAAGCCCGAGAACTATCCAGGGCCCTGGCCGCAGGTTCCATTCTCTGTTGTCGGCCCCCAACTCCCCAAGCTCGAGACGCTGATACCATACACGCTCCTCCCGAAAAAGCTCATCGTCCACGACCCGTGGAACCTTCTTGCGATGCCTTACGAGCTGGAAGCAGACTTAAACACCGACTGGACGCAGATGCCCGACATCACTCACACGTACGAGCTGCAGCCCCTCACGCCCGCGGGCTTGAGCAAGTCGGACCACCACCACGTCGTATTTCGCAGCAGAATCGACGAAAGCGACCTTCTCATCGCGCCGAGTCTCAACCCAAATCTCTATGAAGCATCGTGCGCCGAAGGCTCGTGTTCGCCTCTACTCAAGATCAAGGTCCCGCCCTACCCGCACAAGAACGCCACCCCCGCCGCGCACCTCTACCTCTCCCCGGCCAGCAAGGCCGGCGTCGGCAACCACTCGGTCGTCTACCACGCGGAATGGGAGCTGCCCCGCGCGCTGCTCGTACCCGACGTCTTCTGCCAGGCCTGCCTCGCGCAGGAGCTCCGCGACATGGACAAGAGCGGCGCGCTCGCGAAGCTCATCGCCGACGCGCTCGCGGCAGCCGACGAGCCCTGCTTCCTCAAAGAGGAGCTCGAGATCGTCCCCGAACACGTAGTCGACGTCTCAGACCGATCTGCGAACGCAGACGCGCCGCCCGACATCCGCATAATCACGCCCAGCACCATCGAGCGTACGCGCACCTACCGCGGGCCCGTCGTCGACATCCACACCACCGTCCAGTGGCAGACGCCCGGCCGCGGCACCAACTGCGAGCACCTCCAAAAGGATAGCCCCGGGCCGCGCCCCCCGACGGCGACCGTGCGCGTGTGCGCGAAGCTCTCGATCGAGGACGACGCGCACCTCGCGCGCGAGGCGACGGTGTACCAGGCGCTGCCCGCGCATCTCGCCGAGCACTGGAGCGGGTACAACCTCGTGCGCCCGTCGCACAACCCCGTCCCCGTGCGCGCCGTCGTGCCGCAGTTCTACGGGTACTACGCGCCCGTCCCCGCCCCCGACCCGGAGGCGGCGTATCTGAGCCCGGTGATGCTGCTGGAGAACTGCGGCGTGCCGCTGGAGGCGCGCGTGCTGTCGGCCGACGAGCGGGCGGAGTGCTGGTCGCTGGTGTACCGGCTGCACCACGCGGGCTGGGCGCACGGCTCCGTCGCGGCGCGCAACATCGTCGTGCAGCCCGGCCCGATGACGGCGCCGCAGGGTTGGCTGCGCGGGCCCGAGCTGAGCTTCCGCGTCATCGACTTTGGGCGGTCGCTGTACTGCGGCGCAAAGGCGGACTCGGATGGCGCGGAGGATGTGCACGAGGGGTTCCGCCCGAGAGGGGACGCGAACGAGACGATTCGGCTGGAGAAGGATTTGGTGGACAGGTTACTTTCGCAGGGGATACATGGGTCTTGAGGGTTTGCGCTGGCTTTTCTGGGTTTCTTTCGTTCATCTCTCTCTTTATAAAATAACGTTGTCTGAAGCCTTTTCGAAGTCCGATACTCCGCTTCGGAGTTTGCCATTTGAACATGGAGAGACGTGGTGCCACGACAGAACCTCCGAGGCGAAGTGCCGGGGGCGGGCGCGCTCTTGTTACTTATTAAATAAATGACATATTAATCGTCCACGAACATGTCACTTGTGTCGACTCGCACTAGATGTCCCGGGGCCGTGCCCGGTTCCATTCCAATATAGGTCCCCGTAGCTCAGAGTCAGCTCGGTCCCTTTTGTGATCTTTTTCACTACAGGAAACACGATGAGTGGAGCAAAAGGCACGGCGGAATGTAATGCCTACAGGCACGGATGATGAGCCGTAGCTCTCCATTTACTATATGTACACCTAGAATACAACCGTAAGTGAATTTTCACAGAGGAGGGGAGGCCGCACCATCTGCTGCGCAGTTCGGGTTACGAGGCTTGGAGTCGTTCAAGAACCGCGTCGGGTTCCCGATCCATTGTGCATCGACCGGGGTGAAGCCCATATCGAACGAGTAGTTGAGACCGCTGTGTCTCTGGATCACCCCGCTGTACATAGCACCGCTGGTGAGAAATGTTATGAACGAAGAGGGGGCATGGTCCGTACTGGTGCTTCAACTCTCCGGTGTCATCGAGGAGTTCGCCTACATACTCTGTGTCCGAGAGCGTTGGTGAGGCAAGCGATACGGCAGTCAACGAGCATGCATACCTCCTATCACGTCGTCTCTTGAGATATTCTCTGCCGCAAAGGCGCCCAGCCCGAATTTTGAACGCCTAATCTCGTAGTGCTACAGCCATATTCAGACGTAAGATGCACAGACGAGGAGAAACGCACCTTGAATTCAGGTCTCTGGAGCTCCATATTCTCACATCGAATGGCTTGTCGCCGCTCAGCGGGATAATACACATGCGTGTCCCTGAAACGTTCAAAATAAATATCCAGTGTAGAAGGAAGGAAGAAAAGCGTGCCGCGCATCGCATGCAGTGCATAATTCGGGATCGCACTCCCGGAAGTTGTCTCGGCAGCGACATTTCCTAGTTCTGCAGCCCGTGTTGTTGGAACAACTGGAATTGCAGCCCGGCCATCGGCGCGGACCTTGCATGCAATGTGAGTCGGAGGTGCAAAAACTCAATGGAGACGAATACACACAATTAGCTGGACAGCGACAGTTCCGCTCGCAGTATGCTTTCGTCTTGAAACACTCGCAATTCATGTGGGCAGAGCACGGCCCCAGATGTGTGCAAGGAATTGGGCTGTGGGTGGTGTCTTCAAGCCTGCGTGTATTGAAAGTCAATATACTTACGGAGCAACTCCAGCTTGAAAGCAGAAGAATCAGTTGGGAGACGAACACACTAATGATTGTATCCTTACTGAAATCAGTTTTAGCTTTAGCTTTCTTTCTTTTACTTGGAGACCCGTATTGCGGCCGCTTTCTGGGCCTTTTCTTTGGCGGGGGATCGTATACCGGTACAGAATCATCTGGGGTTAACACCCCATTGTCGTCGACTAGATCTCGGCGATAAAAGAAGACCTAAAATACATGAGTTGAGCAGTACCAAGAACAAATCTGTAGACACACCTGTCGACAAGGGAGCTTGCAAATAATGGCTAGATCACAAGGAAGAATGTCGGGATCCAGTTTGAGTACACCGGCGAGGAAGGCCAGGGCGTTGATTGACCCGTCTTGATCCTCCTGAGAATAGATGTAGTCGTTGTACGTACTCTGGAGCTCGCACTCGTACCATGTCGTCCGGATCGAGATGTCGG